>JAWNOV010000062.1:17939500-19230500 GCA_035045575.1 Drosophila falleni
CTCACCACAACCATGCTCTTGTTCTTGACCAGCATATCGAGATAACGGCAACTGAGCATGGTCTGATTGCATCCGGCGTTCACTGGACAGAATTGTTGCATAATCATTTCCTCGGACATCTCGTGATTCGCCACGGCCAATTTGAGGCCAGTCGGATCATGTCCAATCGCATAACAGAATAGTAATATTTGCACCACAGGCAGACCCACAATGAACAGCATTATTCTACAATTGAAAGAGAGCTAGTTAGAGTTAGTTGATTTAAATAGATAGCTACTCTCTCACACACCCCACATTCCGCATCATCCAGAGAAAGTTCTTCCAGATGAGAGCATGCAAATGATGTGACTGCATCACATGTAGATTATACCAAAAGGATGTGGGTATCTCCTGTACGGGCGGCAACGGTGGTGCTGCTGGTGCTGAGCTACTGATCGGATCACGGGCGGCCGAGGACATAGATATATTATCACCGAATTCACCAGAGATCTCAGCGGCATGCTGTTCGTCTGACATGTCCAGCGCGGGATTTGATATGGCCGGTACTGTGACCTGCTCGACAATCTCCTGGGCAATCGAGGAGCGTCGACGCTTGCCCATGTTCTGCATGACGGAGAGCTTCAGGAAGACATCCTCCAGCGAGTCCGCATTGTACTGTTGTCGCAGATAGTCGGGTGACTCCTCGGCCAGCATTTTTCCGCCTCGCAGAAGACCAATCTGTAAGGACAATACAATATCAATGCGAAGTAAAAGTGTCGACAAGTCAATTTAACCATTGACTTGGCCTGGTACTTGTTCAAGTTCCCATTCATGGATTGTTGGGGCAAAGTTTTTCGACTCTTTATAGGCTGATAGAATTATGTACACCCTGTTGTTGTCGTTGAAAAGTTTTATTGGCTGTCCAGCTCCCTTGCATTCAGCTTATCCCCCTGCCATTTGTCGAAACGTGCGGAAATTAACTTAATTGATTTCTGTGCCGTACATGACCAGGCATACAGAGCAACATATTAGGCAAGTTCAGGACATTGGTTCCGCCTTTTCCCGACAAACTTTGCCGCATTCACAAAACTTCACTGGACTGGCGTCTTTATAGTCAAAGCCAACTGCTTGTTCATCAGTTCCAACGCCCTCGATGGCTTCATTAGGCATGCACATGAGTGTCTTCACCTAAAGCTCATCCCTTACTCTTTTTGTCCACTTCACATGGCAACTCTATGCTAAATACGCTTCACACTGACTCACTCTGACTTATACTTGTTAGTTACAAAAGTTTTGCTGCTTGATTTGATTTTGTCTTTAGTCTTCACTCTGCCGGAAATCGGTTGTTTCCTCAGGCTTGTCCATTGGTCTTTGTTTTGGGTAATTCGTCTATAGAGCAGAAAATTAGCCTCCTAATTGAATGGCCATGTAAGACTATGGCTCTATCTTCCCCACCTCTCTGTGTGTCCGTTCAATTGCATTTTTATAGTCCACTTTATGATCAGACATGAATTGCACATGCCATAAATAAGATTCTATACCCTACATCAAAATGTGATTTAAGAAGAGGTATATAAGTTTAAAAATAATGCTTAGAAATGTCTGACAAACGCAGCTTTGTATCAGAATAAACAAAATTTCATGCATAAAAAAGTCAGTTAAATTTCTCAGTTTGTTTGAAATAATAGAATGAAACTGCAGGGTAACTCGTAGTTATACACCCTCTACTGCAGTTATTCGACTTGTTTACTTTCATTTTGAATATTTTTTTATGCACGCACGCAATCGGAAATTGAAAAATGATATACGAGTGGGCGGATAGGCGTGTTCTCGTAGCTTTTTTTTTCCATATATTAAACGTGAGTTGGATGCACATATTTGCATGCACATAACTAAAATTGAGATTTTAGTAGTTGGTACACTCAAGATAAATATTTTTAATAAGTATTTTTGTTACTTACATAACATAGAACCTTTTTTTAAATAAGTACAAGCATTATATGAGTTTTCATTATTAATATATGATTGCCATGTTCCGAAATATTTAATATAATTTAAAAATTTCTTGACCTACGACTTTAATTGCTTTAAAATGTTATCCTTTTTTAGCATTCATTAGCTTCCTATTTTTTCCATTAAAGAACTTCCTGTCGCCGATAGGAACACACATTCAGATATGGAAGTCAGAGGACCCACATCAAAGGTTAGCTAGACATTATGACACATCATCAACGCCTGCAATTGCGTCACTATTAGCCTGACAGTCAGCCCCAATCCGTTCCTATTCTCCTTTGACCCCTTCAGCCCGCCTGGGTGCAGCTGAAACACCAAAACAGTAACTAGGGGTCAGGCAACACAAATGGCAGTATTTCCATTTGCTTTGCTCTTTGTCCCCGCCTTTTATCGTGTTGTTTCGTTTCAATTTTTTCTTCTCTGCTTTTCTGCTTTTCTGCTGTTTTTTTTTTTTTTTTTGCCAGACATTGCTCCCGAAACATAATGTCAGAGCTGCTTGGCTCATGGGAAATGCTGTTATAAAACGAGAGAATGGTTACGAATCGCGCATACGCCGCGTGGCCACATTCTGCGGGGAAGTTGAAGCCGCTTTGGCTTTACCCTGTTGGATATGCAGCACTTTCTGCTCTAATAAATGAAATCAGGAAGCGTAACATTATTTGATGGATATATTGTTACGACTACTTTTCGCCCCACTTCCACTTCCACACCTACCCAAATTCACTCTCTACTCCATTTTCCCTGAGCAGCGAAAGCGACACTTTGACTTCTTTTGGTACGCCTTCTGTTTCTACTCCCGCTTTTTTGGCTGGTGTCCTTAATAGTTTGTGCTGTCTTTTCTGTATTGCATTTCCTTTTTGTCGCGTAATTTTCCGCATGTTGCTTTTAATAGCAAAAAAAAAAAACAACAAAAAAGCAGAGTTGGAAGAGGAAACGTGGCTAAAAATGCAAACGGACAGTTAAATAATTGCTGATACTGAGAAATTACAAATAAAGTAAGACCTGGTCACTATTTTGCTTTCCGTTGTACTTCACATCAAATAACGATGTATGTTTGTGTGTATTTAAGTTGAAACCACAGTGACTGACAGTTGCATTAACAGTGCAGTAATATATATATAGTACAGTAAGCTGTTGTTGAAAGTTGAACATAAATACACTGTTTTGAGTCAATATTAACTTTTTATATTACGCTGTACAATCTGGCCTTTAATTTTTGTCAATTATTCTTTTACAGCTTGTTATTAAACATTATATATCTATATTTAAATTGGAAAATTCACAATACAGTTCCATTTAATGATTTGCTGCCGCTGCAAACTAAATTGGTTATTTTTAGCAGAAAATAAATAAATATTTCTATACATTACATAGATAGCTTTATATGGAATTTTGTTTGTTTGTTTTACATGTTTAACACTAGTAATTCTCACATCAAGGCAGCAATCAATCTGCTCAACTCTTATTATTTTTGAGCACAATTAAAATTCTAACATAATTATTTAATAAATTTTTTTATAAGCATATTTTCGACTATTGCTTACAATACTATTTAATCTTTTGCATCATTTTATTTGATGTGTATATTCAGTAATTATTTTTTTATCTACAATTGAATGCGAACTGCATTTCAAGTAATAATTAAGTGAATTTTCAATGCGAAAGTTGGCGATTGAAATCAAATTGTACTGTTCGGAAAGCGTGAAGCAAGTAGCAGTTAGGTGTCAATCGAAATGTCTCACTCAATCAACACGAACTTCAGCTTGGACTTGTTATACGTATGTGTATGTGTGTGTGTACTACACAGATAAGTGTCTTAGTGTTTCTATGTATATGTGTGCTTGTGAATTGTGCTGCCGGCACGCAATTCTGTTGAGTCAACAAATAAAAAGACACAAAACAAAGAAGAACTAAAGAAAAAACAACGACAACAACAAGTGAGCAACATTTACTAGGCAGTTGGACAAGTAGGAAAACGTACGAAAACTGAGGTCCGAATGACGTGCAGAATTGGCACAAAAAATGTGTGTGTATGTGTGTAAGGACTACAGGAAAACTCCAGTGGGTATTACGAAACCTGCGGCAAATAAGAAACGTGGCACGAAAAAGTGACAAAGCTGAAAAAGCAATTTGCTGCCGGTCATAATACGAGTAGTCAACTCAAGCGGAGTTTGTCTGGCTCTTGTTGTGCCGGGTAGAAACAACACGTGCTTCATATGAGCAATTAAACACTGTCACCAAAGTTGCCAACCAGACAAAAGTCAGTTACCTTAACAGAGATTATAGAGCGACAACTAACTGTGCTTCTTTTTAGGCCATAAATTCAGTCTAACAATTGGCATTAAATTCACATTTCAATGGGAGCCGCGTCGTTGTTAGATTAACTGAATCTTACACCTTATTCCATTGTTTTATAGACTGAGAATCCCAATCGATCGTTCAGGTTACAGGCACGTTTTCGTCCTTTCATTTCGTGTCTGTCTCTCTGCTGTCGGCAGTGATTTTGTTTATTGGCCATAACTCTTTGCCGCAATGACACTGCGAGGGTGTCGTCTTACAGCTATCGGCAGGAGTAACAAGTACAAGGACAGTGTGGATCCACCCTTTAGTTCCTATCGTTATAACTAACAAGATATACAACGAGCTCAACGAGCGCTTTTTAAAATAAACACAAAGTAAGCTGCTTAGCGAAATTCAATAATACAATTTTAGAATATCTTGAATATTCCATAAACTGTTCTTAAAGTATAAATAATTTTTGTTCAAAATATTCTCATTGAAGACATTTACTTAGATAAAAATTATTCAGACAGTCAACTGAGTGGATAAGCAAACGCATAGATCTTCTCTAATAAGATAAAAACCTAAACAAATCCGTGTTTCGCAATGTTATAAATCGTTGGCCTATCAATCATTTATTTTTATAGGCCTTGACACAGGGTATTTGGGCTTCGTTCTCTTACCTACTTGGACTCCTGCTACCTCTTTAATGCTTTCATTTAAGCATCAATCTTTTTATCTTTCATTGTGTTACCACTGACTCGCTTTTCCAGCTTCCGCCTCGGACCTGACCAGCATAAGTGCGTGTCTGTGTGTGTGTGTTGGGATTTGTTTGTTTTATGTGTGCGGGTAAATGAGTAAGTGTGCGTATGTGTGCTTGTGTGTATATCCTGTGCGTGCCGCATGGGTATCTATCGGTCTATCTATCTATATATCTGTCTATCTAAGTGTCCATTGTGACGGGCGTTTGCTTTGTGCGCTTTGTCACGCTTTATTTCAGTATTTTCCATGCTTTTTTTCATATTTTTGTTGCCCCAGTCAGTTGCTCGTACAGTTCATTTTCTGCCTCACGCATTTTGGGGCAGGGGTAGCAAATGACCAACCCCAACAGTCACATCCACACACAATCACTGCCTCTCACTCTCTCTCTCTCTCTTTCTCTCGCTCTCTTGTTCTGATTATTACGCCTCGCATTGCCAACATAAATAAATCTGAAGTAAATTTTGCAATGTGTCTCGCTCGGAAATACCTCGTAAATCGTGCCGTGGCCATAGGTCAACAGAGACAGCCGGAAAGCCGTTCAGACGGACTGAGAGAGTCAGAGTCAGTAATATTGTAGTTTTTTTTTTGAGAGAGAGGACACAGATTTGTTGCAGCTCGCGCAGGATACAAATTTGCCATGCTACCCATGTCCCCACACTCCTCAAAGATAACCCACCCCAGCCATGATGGCCCCCGGCAGAAGTAAGCACTTAGCACCGCGTGTTGACAGCGTACTCTTGAGCTTGAGCTTGAGCTTGAGCTGATAAGCGTCGTTGCGGCGCTGAGACTTATGGTCGATTCCCTCGACAGCTGAGCTTTCACCTTACAGCTGCCTGAGTGACAGATATATATAATATAATATTGCTCATACGCCGCATATTGCAAATAGACGTGCAAACTTGACTATAAATCAAACGGGCAAACAATGCGTGGGCGCCACAAAAGCCATTGACACTTGGCTGTCTGCCACAGCATCAGCCGTTTCTCTCACTCTCACTCTCTTTCTCTCTCTCACTCTCCCTCTCTCTCTCTCTCTCTCTCTCTTTCTCTTTCTGTGCTTCATCAAACTATAAGAGAACTTACCATATGAGCCTGGGCACATTCGTCGATGTAATGCGTTGTGATTATCACAGTTGTGTGACCATTTTTCGTTATTTCCACCAAATGATCCCAAATGCTGCAAATAGTGATAAAGAGTGAATTAGTAAACATCAATTTGATATGCCAAATAAAGCCACAACAAGTGAATAAGCTACAAATCGAAGAGTTACCGCTCTTTAAGCTGCGATAACTTCAGCGTAATACTCTAAGGGCTTGCAACCATGTGGCATTTATCGGATGAAGGCATCAACGTATTTTGCATATTTATACCCACCTTTGTCGCAGCACCGGATCCACGCCCACCGTCGGCTCATCCAATATGAGCAGCTCCGGTTCATGGAGCAGGGCAACTGCCAGGCTCACTCGGCGCTGTTGTCCGCCACTCAAATTCTTGACGAACTTCGAGCCATTTGGTAAATTGAGCAATTTGAGCAGGAATTCGGTGCGATCCTCAATATCGCTGCGTGGCATGGCCGCAATAAGGCCAAAGTAGATTAAAGTTTCGCGCATTGTGAACTCTCCATAAAGCGCAATCTCCTGCAAATAGAATTAAGTTATAGAACGAATAAATACACAGTGCCTGTCGTCTGTTTGGTTTATGAGCCACTTGGAATGGAATTTGTTTTGGAATGGAGACTGGGATTGGGATTGGGACTGTGAAAATATTATTACGCTTGGTCAAAATTAAAATGTTCACGCCGTGCGGCATTTAAAACTTTTGTTGTTTTGTGTTGAGGTATTGTTGTTTTTAACGTTTTATGGCATTTATTTAATTTCGTTTTGAGCAACGATGCCAACTGCAACGGCAGAACAATAAAAAGCGCATGAAATATTCAACCTGCCAGCTGCCATACTGGCAGCGAGTTCCACTCACCTGTGGCATGTAGCCAATTCGCGGACCGGGCACACCGGAACCACGGGACCCCGGCCGTCCGCCAAGCACCCAAATCTCGCCCGAATTGAGACGCCGTCGTCCAACGATGCAGCTGAGCAGCGTTGTCTTGCCACAGCCCGAGGCGCCCAGGAGACCATAGCTGCAACACAGAGAAAACAAACGGAAGAGGTGAGCAAAGAGCGGAGAGCGGAGAACGGAGAGTTGGTAAACTTAAGACCACGGCTTATATAATAAAATGCATATAGATAAGGCTGCACATGTGCATGTTACATACATATATATAGACAAACAGGAGCGGTTCAGTTTGTTAGTTGGCCCACAATGTTGATACTTTAGTTTGTGAGTATAGTAAAGTCTTTTGGTGTTCGATAGACTAAAGTGTAGACTGTAGATCTCTAGACTAAAAATTATGAAGAATTTTATTTCAGCTGATCTATAACATATCTAAATAAATTTGAGTAATTGGGTATTACAATAAAATTGTAATTCTGCTCATAAATACATAAATTCCAGGTAATTACTCATAAAAGCTTTTAAGACTCTTAAGCAAAAATCATCTCATTGAGTTTCTCTTCAAGCTCATTTGGCCATTGCAAAGTAAAGTGGTATCTGTCCTGCATTGGGCAGTGGACCACTCCATGCCACAGCCGCCACTGCATGCAACTTGAGTCGTATAAAGGAACGCGTTCTGCGGCAAGTCAGACATTCGGACAGACTGAATGGCATGCCACGGCTTCGCAGGCAGCCAGGCAGACAAATATTTTAAGCATTTACACACACATAGGTAAGCGGTATAGGCACATATAAGTGCACACACACACACTAACACAGGTATAAGCGTTATGGGGAAGCTCCATGAAAAGCATCAGGTGAAAAATCAACTGTGAATAGTTTTTGAAAAATATTCAGGTGCAAAAAGTTTCATTGCAGCCGCGCACACTTTGGCATCGCTGTGTGTCCTTGTCGTTGTCCTGGCTGCTATGTTCACCGCTTATCTCACATGTGTGTGTGTGTGTAAGTGTATGTGTGTGTGTATGGAGGAGCTGTTGCAAAATATATTTAGGGAATGTTTAGCACAGCTTAGCGCGCAGCAATCCACAAGCCCTCACTTACAGCCACTCCCTCTCCCTTTACCCTTCCTCTCTCTCTCTCTCTCAAACAGGCCAACGCCTTCATTTCACTGTGTACGCTGCGCACAAGTTTAGAAAATTGTTTGCTCGCCAGTTGGGATTGGGTTTAGTGTAGTAGAGTGTAGAGCGTGTTCGTGTGTGTGTGCGTGTGTGTGTGTGTTTAGCCATGAATAACATGCAGGTCAAAGTGACTTCGCAGTGTGCACATGAAAAAGCTACACTTGAATAAGCTAAACTGAGCGCCAAAGGGATAAATAAGAGCGCAACTCTTCGCTGGCCAGCTTCAAGCTGAAAACAATAACAACAGGAGCAACAGCATCAGGTAAAACAATAAGCGCAGATATGATTAAAGTGTGAAAGTTTAAGAGCTGTGAAGAATATAAATAAAGTTGAAAAACGGAATTGCTTAAAGTGTTTAATAGTCAAGTAATGAATTCTCTAGGGTTTACGAACGTTTACAAAATGGTAAGCCAACCAAGATATTATAAATAAATAAGTAAAACATATATTTTCTTAACGTTTACACGTTATTTACTATATTCCCCTTGTTGAGTTTATAACAAATGTCCACATCTGATCAGTTTGATAAACTTATCTATATTTCCGTGTTTCTGTGCTAAAATTGTTTATTTCTTTCAACTCGAGACATGCAACTGCACATTGTCACACCATTTTAGCATAAATCCCCTTGGTCATAAGGTAAAGAAATTATCGCGTAAAGCGTTAAATGGGCAAACGACAATGCAGCAAAAAGCATTGTGAAGTCACAAATTACCCACATTTTGTTGCGGTGTGCGCATATTTTAGCCAGGTACTGTAACCCCTTTTGCAGCTAACGAATAACAAACAATGCAACGCAAAACCGCGAAATGGGCAGGAACAACGGCTTAGTTGATTTTTTCACCCATTAACCTTTTTGTGCTAAGCTTGATGCATTCTCTGAGCACTTGGCCAACTTATTTCTACCGCAGTGATTGATGATGTTGTGCAGCTGAATTAGTTTGTGGCATGCCACCGTCAGTTGCCAGAATGCCTTCGAAAGTTGCAGTTGCAGTTGCAGTTGCAGTCAAAGTTTGTAGTTGAAATGTCCACTAATTAAATGTGATTTATCGAGCGACATTTGTCATTAAGTATACATACATCCATTGTATTTTCAATTATTCTTTTTGTCTCTTTAGCTTATCTATCTGCCTGTCTGCTTGTCAGTTTGTCAGAGGTTAAAGTGTCAGAAAATAATTAAATTTAATTTTGCTTATATTCCTGCCATTTCTCATTGACTGCAGAATGCGCCCAGCAAAAAAACTTTGCAACTGAATTCAACAGACTGCTGTAGTTGATGTTGCTGATGTTGTTGTTTATGTTGTTATTGCTAAGCAGCACATCGCAGGCAATTAGAGGCGCGGTAATGCGTATTTAATTAACAAGCTTACTTTGTAGTTTTCCATGGAAAATTAAGAGCATTCCTGGTAATAACGACCAGCTCGAAGTCTGAATGACTTACGGAGTGACTTACTGACTCCCAAGTAGTTAGCTGTCTAATTAAACGATAAACTTTTGTTATAGACGAAAGCTCCGAGCTCGCAGTTCGCTATTCACTCAGCATCCCCAAGAAGTAGTTGACTCAAGAATGCAAAATTCAAATTAATGGCTGGCATTAAAGTTTACCAAATGCTGGAAGCTTATATGATTTATATTCAATGTTATATAAGTCAATATTTAAAAGGGCAAGATATTGTTGATTTATTACAAGGAATTACACAAAAATCCACAGTATTGACAATATTTCTCTTCAACTCGATCTGCATACAACAATTGAAGGTTTTTGCATGCAGACAACATCTGTTTTTTATATACGCTCCTGACTGTCTAACTAACCCAGGTCCGTCAAAGCAAATGCACAACATGGTGTATGCTTGATATTTTTTCAATTAGACACACAACAGCGCACGCATTACGCATACGCAATGTAAGCACAAAACAATGAAACTCATAAAACTCAGCCGGCGTCGCTGCTGCTGCTGCTGCTGGTCTTGTTGCTCCTCCCACTATTCTAGCTATGTCCTAACGTATGCTAATAATTAAATTTTGCCCCACTAAAGCGAGAGGAAATGAAAGAGAAATGGAGAGAGAGAGAGAGAGAGAGAGAGAGAGAGAGAGAGACAGAGAGAAAAGTTATGAAGTATGACTGGCAGTACAGTAAAAGTTACAGTTACAGTTGGACTTCTACTTACAGCTATAGTACGTGCTGACCATAATATACACAATACTTTTGACCCAACTTGAGCCATAACAATGACTAGGATTTTGGTTTTCTAAAAGGGTTTTTTTTTGTTATTCCTTTGTCGGCAGTCCTGCCAGAGCAGCAGATGTCTGATTTCATTTTGCAGCTCTTGCTTATAAATTATTTAAGCTATATCACGAGAGGCAAAAAATGTTCACTTATCATTTGTTTGTTTGCTTGGGTCAGCTTATATCGAGAGAAACCGCCAGTGTTGTATTGATGATATCATACCCTACAATAATCGTATTTAAAATGGAGCAAATCAAAAGATCAAAAACATACCCTTTGTTTATTGTATTTAGGCCTAAAATTATGGTCCAAAACAGACTCTTCTATCAGTTCATTATAAAATTGAATATTCTTTAAAAGGGCATAACCAGTTAAATGCTTATCCATAACAGAGATGTTGCCCCCACTGACATTCTGAATATTTGTTTCCATATCTGCTCGCCTGTCTGTTTGTTTTTGCGTCTGTCTGTCTGTTATTTGAGTATGTATCAGTATCTATGGCATGCAAAGTGCATGTATCGTTATTTGCTATAATTTAAACAATTTTGTTGGAGCTTGTTCAGACTTTTGTTTCCCTCAGAATCCAATTGTGCATTGTTTTGACAGTGCACTGTAATATTTAAATGTTGGTCTTGCTTTTGTGGCAGACTGTATGGCTTTTAATTAAGTTTGCGTAGTGTCACTTTCCCAACATATATAGTCTGTGAAATTAAAAATTGGAATTGAGTTTGGATAACTTTAACATTGCCTTCTGACTATCTAGCGCGTCGGCGGCAATTACTACGTTTATTAAACTTTTGGATCAATATTTAAGTTCAGTTCAGCTAGATAAAAAAATAATCAAAATTACAGTGTTGAATTTTTCTATTTGCTTCGTTAACCGCACATACAAAAATCTATTCTGCGACTGAATGTTTGCAAAAACTTTGTTTGCTTCGACTCCCTGCGTATTATGCTAAACTTTCTTTGACTTTTTTTTGTCAAATGCAGTGCGCAAAGCCAAAACCAATTACAAAATTCAAGCCGCAGCAAAGGGAACAAACGAAACGAAACGAAATGAAACGAAACTGGGCTAAATTGGGGGCGTGTGTGCAAAGTTAGCTTGCAAACAATTGCAATTTATTAAGCTAAGGGCCCGGCCAAGACCAAGCAAGCCAAGCGCAAACAATGTCCATGTCCAATGCACCCAGTGTCTGTCTAGTATCTTCCAGCATAATTAAAACAAAGTTCAAAGCGCCAATGCAGACAGAGAGCGAAAACAATCGAGAAGAAGTAACGAAGCTACACTTAGAAAATCTGAAAAATTATATCTAAGCGTAAACAAGTTAAGCCTATTCTAAAATTTCAAAGAATTCTGTTATTAATAACTTATGCATTTCAGTAAGTTGAAGGTAGAAAAAGTAAGCCAAATTTAGAAGTTGAAGTTAATGAAATGTTTGTATCTATTATACATATGTTTCCAAGTGTATACTCCTGCTGGTACAGCAATAATCGCATCTCTAGTAAAAGCATCGCTCATACGCCTCGTTGTTCGAATTTAATATGCGCTGCAGAATTCGCAACGTGTAATTATGCTGCAATAAGTTGACTACGGCTCAATGCTGACCGGACACTGAACACGTTAATGCGCGTGTTACAAATATGTGAGTTGGCACTTTAATGGAATGTACGAGGGGGTGGTGGGTGGACACAATGGTAGCTCCATACAATGAAGACACTGATTAGTTGAGAATTTACTGCTGATTAAGATGCTTTTTAAAAGAAGTTGCCGCATTCAGTTGGCCAAATGAACTTTAGTCAAACTTTGTGTCGGTATATGTTTGTTGAATTGTGTGTTTTTGTGTTTGCTATTACTGTTGTTGTTGTTGTCAAAAACTTTTCGTTGAATTGGCAGTTTATGAGAAATTCAAGGACAGCATTAATTTCGCGCATAATACACACACACACACGCACACAAATACAAGCATACATTCTCTTAAAAGTTCAGGCACGCGGACAATAAATAAATACACATACATGTATATATTTTTTGTTATAGTGTGTACATCCTGTATATGCTGAAAACTCAGCAGTAAAAATGTGCAAGCAAATCATTTTTGATTTAAGAGTAAATTTGCTCGCTTAGTGCAATTTACCGCATGGAACGCGACGGTTTTTAACTTCCCGTCTGTTTGTTTATTAATATCAGAATCACAGTCCTTGAGCTTAAATAAACTGAAATGAGTAATTCATAATGTTACTTATATGAAAATCAACAACCAATTTTTTGATTTTTAATTTAAGTATAAAACAATGGAACAGTAATCAAAAATTTGGAAATGTTTTTATGTACTTTACGAGATATTTTACAATACACTCCATTAAATTAAATATTACAAACTATTTGTATAATTTGTAAAAATTTAAACAAGAATTCGAATAGGATACACCCTGCACCTTTTGTTAAAATATTCGTTTGTTTAAAGCCCTGATTATTGATTCTCTTGAGTATAAACTGCAATCAGTAGTGTATGTCCTTCCATCATAGACTTATAATTAATTGAGTTTATTATACCTTTTTTGATAGTTTGAATGGGTAATAACTGCTGTTATCCAATTATTTCAGCTTTATTAGCATTCGGGCAGTATCAGAATACATATTTGCCAATGCTTATTCATAGGCACAACCCACTTAATTACAAGTTTTCGAGATTGTTTTCATGCGATTCGCGATTGAATCTGTTGTTTGGCAGGCGGTTTAAATGTTTTGTCGGTGAATGTAAATATAATACAAAACGCTATTTAAACAATACAAAATAAAATCACAGTGTAAAGGGTCATTGTTTCGGCTTGTTTACAGGCCAAATAAAATCACGACAATCAGCTCAGAAGCAAATTGCAATGCACTTGTCTATATATAGATACAGATACAGATGCAGATATAAGTATAGATGGCTGCAGCTATATGCAATTACAGTATTTTGATGTCTAAATTGTTGTTGTTGTTCGTGATGATGCTGTTGCTAAACTGTTGGTCGCTGCACGCGATACCGCTACCTGATTAAAAATCCAAAAACAAGGAACATTCGTTTCGTTGCCGTTGCCGTTTTACAAATTTGTACAAATTTATCGCATCGCATTAAATCACATAGCATGTGGGAGTACATGATTGTGCGAATTTGGAAGTGTGCACCAAATGCACATTTTCAATGCAATCAACTATTTATCGCAACGGATGACATTTTGTTTTCGACAAGTAAAAGAGGAAACAAAGGAAAAAATTAGTTTTGAAAAGGGGAAAATATTGTCACTAAAACAAACGCTAAACAAACGCGAATTTAATTTAAATTTATTCAAAGACCATAATTAAATGTTAATTAGAAATTGCACCAAATGAATGCACCAAGGCCAATTGCCTTGCGGCGATGCAGCAATAAATAAATATTCTACTAACTATATTTTAATGGCTAATTTAATTCGTTTTTATGACACAACCCGAGCCCTCGTTTCATGATATTCACCTGCTTGAAAGGGGGAACAGTTTTTCAACGGATGTTGCGCATACGCAACGTGCAACAAAGGTCAACCAAAATGCCGCTAGGCACTTCAGGGTAGTGAGGGGAACTACACATACGAGTGCTAATGCATATGTGTGTAAAAGGGTGTGAGCGTGTGTGTGAGTGTGCTTATTGTTACCACATTATGCTGCGCACAAATAAATGGGGCAATTGGCTGCATTCTGCATTTTGTGGGCTTTTCAGGCATTTAGGTGTAAGTGCTGCTCGGAATAAGAAGCTTTTGTAATGTCGCCAAGTTAATTAAAGAATATTCAAAAAGGATGTGGCCAACATGACTTTCAGGTTCCTTTTGATATAATTAAATTGAAAATTAATTAAATATATACTTCATATATATTTAAAAATTTTATAAAAATAGAGAATGTAAATTTTTAAATACAAATACAATTTGAAATTTTATTAAAGTAAATTTTGTTTATTGAGCCATAGATTTTTGTTAACCAAAAATCCTCAAAATAACAAAAAATTCCATATATCTTGCTTTGAATTTCTTTAAAATAAATAAAATAAATAAGAATAGTTTATATATATATATATATATATATATATATATGTATGTATTGCTGATATTGCAGAGTATTTAATATTGCATGGAAGAAGAATGAATAATAAAAGTTGGGGCAGGAAAACCAGTTAAAACAATGTCGCAGCAGCCACGGAAGCTGTGTGTGTGAGTGTGTGTGTCTGCCTTACTTTAAATCTTGTACGTGTATTTGTGTGTGATGTGGGTTGCCATAAATGTGTGTATGTGTGAGTGCATCAGCGCTTAACTTATTAAACGCGCACACTCCGTTTTAATTACTCACACAGCTGTAGGAAAATACTTAAACATACACGCACACATGTGTGGCACTAATAGCGGACACACACACACACACACACATACACATACACACACGGTGGCACTGGCTGACATGCAAGCATGCACAGTTAATGTGCACTTCCGTTTCCGCTGTAATACCCTGCACCATAGTTATTTTTATAAGCCCAATCCATCCGCCTCTTTGGCCGCAAGGTGCAACCCTCAGACCTCCAACTCAGTGGTTGTTGTTGTTGTTGTTGTTGCTGTTGCAGTTACTGCGGTGTGTAATTGTTAATTTCAGCAGTGCCTGCCGCACTTTGAATGATGAACGTACACGGACTGCTCGTCCAATTCAGAGCAGACCTCAGCACAGCTCAGTCATGCCACATTGACATATGCCACGCTGTCAGTTTGATGTGCTGCGTTGCAAATTAACAAGAATTTAAGTGCGCGACCGCAAAGCGAAAAAAACTGCCAGCGTGGATAAACATTGACAGATGCGGGCACAAAACGTGGCTATTACGGAGAAGGGGCAGATTTGTGGCTTGGCTAAAAATGAAGTGAAATCAGAGAAATGACTGAACCAGGAAGTATACCATCTTTGCCGACTGAGATTGAGGCAGCTGCTATTGCTAAGAGCTAACACCGTATTATGCAATCATTTAAACATTAAAAGAGAATAGCAACAACGAAAACGAATACAAATACAAATACAGAGCTGCCTCGACTGACTGAAAGCGCGATTGCTCTAAAATAAATTGAATTCCTAGACGCCTAATTGCGGCCAACACTCAAAAGCCGCCAGTCAATGTCCCTGGCACGTAACGTCCTTGGCAGAACAGTTGAGCTTGTAGCTTATACCGGACATTTCCCTTCCATTTTGTTTCTCAAATTTCGATCTCGGTAATTGCTGCTTGAATTTCAATTCACATTCCGCTTTGTAATTGCCGAGTTGCGATGACTTTACCCCGACCAGGAGTTAAGTTTCGCCAAGAATATTCCCAAAGTGTCGCAGTCAATGAAAGTAAATTTAAAAAAAAATATCTTCAAGTCTAGTCGAGAGTACGCTTTGTAAACAGTTCAATTTTGAAAAGGTATCTTATTTATTATTTTGAAGTAATCTGTTAAATGATTCAATTTCTGACGCAAACCTTCGTAAATTAATATGAGTTTTTTGTTTAATTATTTCCTTATATCAAACAAAATATTAACAATTTACTTGACTGAGAAACTGAGAAACGAACTGTTGTTGTCCTCGTTTAATCATTTGTAATTCCTTGCGTTCTAAATCAACACAAGCTTTGAACTTTATTTACCCTTTGAATATGCGAAGTACAAATGCTATTGAAAATCAGCATGCCCTTTGGATAAGGGTAAAACGATTGCGATAGAAAATTCATTTCTTGGGCAAACTAATTTTCTATGCCACTTAGCCGAAAGGGGCGTGTGGTTGGTCTTGGGTTTACTTGCCACTTGCTGCTTGCTTCCGGCAGTCGCCATTTCCAACTACATTCAATCAATTAATTATTGTTTTATGCTGCCTTCAATCCTTCAAATGAAGCACAAGTGCACCCCAACCGGCTCCTATGTAACCCTTCCGCCCGCTAACCGCTGCGAAGGCAACAAACAAAGCAAAATGGCCGCACACTTTACAATTAATTTGCCATTATGTGAGCGGGGGAGAATGGGATGGTCTATGCCATTTTTAATCGATTTTCATTAGAGACTCGTTGCGGCCCAGTACCGTTCGTCACTCACTTGACGCTTCAATTGGCCTCGTCTAAATGAGCAAACAAACTCTGGACGCGACGCAGCCTAATTTGGCTAATAAGCTGCCCATTGCAACGGCTGTTAAACTTCCGGTTCCGAGCTACCGACTGCGGACTGCCAATTGCCGACTGTCGGCGTCGGAGTCGGCGTCGAAGTAGCTTAGCCAAGGGCCACTTTGGTAATTATATGCCACAACAGTTGGCCGTTGATGCGTCTGCCTGCCTCGGGCGTAAAGTACTTACTTTACTTTTATTTTCTTCCCGCCTATTCCTTTGCCTAGTCTTAACTTTGTTTCTTTCCATCGTCTTAGCCTTTCACGCCATTTGGGCGCATTTCGTCTTATTGGTTAATCATTTGCCATAAAGATTTTAATTTCCGCTTTTTAAAAGGATAGAAGATTCTGGTTTGTGCCAAAGTTGTTGTTTGCCTTTTGAATATTAACCAAAAAGTAAACCCTACAGTAATTGGTATACTGTCAGTTAAGAAAAGGATTTCTTGAAGGAAAATTCTTAATTTAAATGGATTTAAATAGCCCGAAAATCGATACAACTTCTATCATAACGTGAAAAATAGCATTAGTTGTTGATAGATTGATTCCACGACAGCCCATAGAGTTATGAGTGCCAACAGCTTACAAATAGACCACAATTATTTGAGCTTCAAGCTTATTCTTGTTGTATTTGTCAGTAAGACAGTTAAAGTGTTTGTCAGTCTGTCAATTTGGATTGTATATATCGCAGCTACACACGCATTTCGACGTGAACTTGGTATATAAGGCAAAAGGCACATGGGTCTGGATAATGATTTAGTCAGTTATTCAGTAAGGCAGTCAGTCAAGCATCGATTGATAAGCCAACAGAGCGACGTATGAGTCGCTATTAAAAATCACTCAATTATTTAGTAGTAAATAGGAGATGAGAGAGAGAGAGAGAGAGAGAGAGAGTGAGAGAGAGAAAGAAAAGGGAGAGTATAAGAAAGATGGAAAGTGAGTCGAGCAATCAAAACAAATTGCTGAGTCATGTCGACACTACAAATCTATATAATTGGAGTACTATATAGAAACAGATACAAATATCCAGGTTCAATGGCAGTAAGTATGATTATTGTATGTTTACTTACGCGAATGAGACTGATTCCAAAGGCGTTTAAGCTACAACAACAACTACAATTTGATGTTATTGATTTAGTTAAAATTCAACTTGATTACACCCCTCGCAGGGCGTTGAAAGTGACTGCTACGAGTCGACACTTTGCGGGCATAGCCTCAACAATAATGTAGCCTATATTATATATTCGGAATAATTATATATTGTAGCTGTAATTAGTGGCAAATGCTTTTGATGTTGACCTCAAATAAATACACACACACACAAACAAAATACACGGCTTGCGGTTAAGCGCAATTGTGCTATGAATTACGAACTCTCTTGCCCGATATTCGAATATACATATGTATGTATATATATGTGCATACAACCTTATGTGTGGAATATATCCCACTTGAAACGCATTAATGTGTCTCTCACTATTTGCTTGCTCAATCAGTGAACACAAATGAGTGGCCTGCAAGTAGACTTTATGTATATCTAATTGCTGATACTACAGATTCAAGTGACTGCAACTAATAAGCATACTAACAAACACACACACACACACACACACACAGACACAAGTGTGCACACATAGATACTGCCTAATGAGCGCCTGGCGATTGTTGTAGTAGGAGTAAGGACTTTAACAATGGGTTGAAAGTACGATAATCAAAAATAAATCGATATTTATTCAAAGTACATCAAATTAATCTGTCCTTGATTTTTTAATTTTAAAGCATTTGTATTGTAAATCTTAGCGTGTTATAACAGAACTTTCAAGAATATATATTTTTCTCTCTTTCGACTACCTCCTTATATCGCAATTTTTGTCTGGCCTATCATATAAAATCGTTTGTATCGAACCTGTTTTGTACCACTGTAATGCCCTTTATTAATGGCTAACAATCAACTGATTGCTGCTGTAGCCCATTGCTCCGGCATGTGTGTAGTTAATAACCTATAATTTGTTTTGGAAAAGTTCAGTTTCGTGCCCTTTTCAGACGACTAAAAGCCAGATGACTCTATACAGAGCACGCAAATCTTAAATATTGGCACTTTATAACACAACTTGACTGTTTGTATTCATTGGCATACACTACTAATAGACACATGTGTCTGTGAATAATGTATAAAAAAAAATTGTTAACTATCACAAATATAACAATTAATGTCAGCAATATCTGATTGCTCGACTTGTGGTTTAATTAGAAATGCATTAGGCGACCTCAACATTTGCTAAAACTTTAATAATTTAATAATCATTTGATGTCAATTAAAAGGCCATCTTAATTTACGAGTGTGTTGTGTGTGTGTGTGAGTGTATTGATAATCTCAGTTCAACAGGAGGTAAATTGGAGGTACAACGCAAACTACGACTTCGAACTTTAGCGTGAACACTCAATAATCTCTTGAATGGGCTGTTTATAGTATATATACATATATAAGTGTGTATGTGTGTATGTGTACGTCTCTGCGCTCAATTTACCCTGACTCATGCACCATTAATTGGCCATTTTCATGGTTGCTGCAATATATAAGGACCAAGCCGGAGAAAAAGGGTCACTGCCATTTGGCCGAAAACCCACTCAAAACCCTTGGCCAGCTGGTTGAAATACCCCCGTCCCTGTTTGGTTGTGACCCCTCTCAACGACCAATTACACCTAAACAGCTTTAATTTAATTTAGCCACCCTGTGTAGGGTATGGCAACAGTTCCCCATCTCTCCACTCACTCGCTACCCACTGTGACAGGGCTCCAAAAAGGAGGACACAAGGGAGGAGCGGGACCAAGAACAATGGCGCGGATGTAATGTTCGCATTATGCTCGTTCACAAATTGTAAGCAGCCATTATGTTTCTTCATGTTGCTGCCCATGTGGCCCTCTCTCTCCCCCTCTCCCTCTCTCTCTCTCTCTCTCTCTGTTTGTGTTTTCAGCATTGTAATGCCTTGGACCTGGACCTGGTCCCGCCCCGAACATCGTGAGCCTTGGTTCCCAGACGGCCTCGTCCTTTTGGACTGCGTGTAAAATGTTTCAGCACGCGGTGTTTCCTTTGTTCGGGACGCCTCTCAACGCTCTCGTATGTCAAAATAATGGCAGTATTGGGCGGTCATTGTTGTTGCTGTGGTTGTTGGCCATGGTCAGGTTACTACATTACTTGGCGAAACGAGTTTTTAAAGTCAACAACATTCGAAAACAAGTGCATTGCAAGTGAATGTAGAGCATAGTTTTAGTCCTGTTTTCTGTTGGCCACAATTAATTGGACATGATGCTAGTAAATACGTTAAGTTCCTACTATAACTTATGGTTAGCCAACTGAAATCAATAACTAAACTCATTTCTTTGGCATCCTGTTGACAATTTTATCTCAAGTATTTTCTGTTAAGTCTGTTCAACTTCAATTTCAATTTTAATGGAAATTCGTGTATAAATCATGTCGAAAAGGTCATTACCACAAAAATTACATGGCAATCAATGGGGCCAGCCCTCAATTTGTGGTCAACAGTCAGTACAAGGCAACGAGCAACAAGCAACAAGTGAAAAGAACAGAGGAATTGGAATGCCAACAAGCAGCCACTGCAGAATTGCAGAAGATTAAATGCCCTTACTTAAATAAATGTAAATATATTAATGCAAATAAATCATATTAATATTATTGCAGGATTCGCACATAATAATTCAGCTTAAATTTAACACAATATTTTCGTGTACAGTTAGGGTATCTGTTCTGAAGGAATCCTACAAAGTTCATTAAATGAGTTACTAGCATTGATGCATTTATGTGGTAATATTTTGTGGTCCATTTCAGTTGAGTTACTCTGAAAATTTTGGAATTGTGGCCATTTCATTCTGATGCAAAGAGTTAGAATATAATTCCACTTACAAATAAGGACAGAAACCAATACAAATTTATAAATCTACAATTTGATAATTGTAATTTGTAATAACTATTTGTTCTTGTGTGCTGTCATTATGGGCAGTTCATTTCCATATTAAACTTAAATATCAGTCAGTTATGAGACTTGTTTTCTTTGTTTTAATTACAGTACGACAGTCAACTATGATAAGTATTTAATTGCTTTTCCATAGCAAAATCTATAATCATTTTACACAGCTCATTGATAAACTTTAAATTTAAATATACTTTATGATTATGATTAAGATCTTTGAGTTTTGACAACTTTCCGGATTAAGATTGCTGTTTATTATGACGTTATTACTATTTGACAGCAAATAACAAGGTCTTCAGTCTGATTGTCATATACTTGAAGGAACTTAACAAACAAAATTATTATTTAATTTTAAATAAATTAAAATTTTTGTATATTGTTTTAGGTAAGTATGTATTTAGGATACTATTCTAAAATTAAGACAATTTAAAAATGACTCAAAATCTTACTAAAAAAAAAATTTAACATAACCCCAAAACATTAAATATTTATTTGGCTGTAGAAAATAAAAAATTAACATAGCTCTAACCAGGAATCCCGGATTATTTTTCTGTATATATACAGGGTTTCTGCTTGTTAAGTGCGCTCAATTAAAATATATTTCTGAGTGCATTTGACGCCAGCCACTTAGTTGTTTGCCACAATTTGTTCCTTTTTGCGGATGCTCTTGATATTTTTTTTTTTTTTTGGTTTATGTGTACTTATTGGCATTGCTAACCGATTGTCGTTATTCAATTAAACCGCCGCCTGACTGACTTTTCAATCGAACAAATCAAACGCAGTGAATGGGACCATAAATATTCCCGCTTTTCATGGCAGCTGGAAAAACCGCGTAATTTTCTGAATACTTTATTTATGCGTGGCCGGCGTGATTTATTTGCGAATTTGGTAGACCACAGAACAACACTTCAGTACTAAGTGCTCATTGTCTATACTCGACTTGTTTTTCTCTCTCTCTCTCTCTCTCTCTTTACGAGTATATCCATCTACATATACATTTTTTTCATATAGATCTGTATATGTTTGTGGCTTTGAAAAGCGGCAACAACAAAAAAAATAAAAGCAAGAGTAGAAGAAAAAATTTAATTCATAGCAAATAAAGCAAAAAACACACAATTATTTAGCACTGTGGCGGTCGTCAAACGGCAATGACAGCAGTCAGAGATGGCGTTGCTGATGCTTCTTGGTTCCCACTTCCCGTTTCCCCCTTCTCCTTTTTGGCCTCACGCTTTTGGCCAAAGGCGCCTCTTCTCGACGATGAAAACAAATACAACAATACAAATGTCAGTCAACAGAGACTCAAACACAGATACAGACCCTGGAACTGAGACGCGCCTACAAAAGCGGCTGAAACTTTTGGGCTCGGCGTTTTCACAGTCTCTTTTGTAACAGCGAAAGAAGGGTAGCTTGAGGGGTCGCATAAAATAGTTATTTTGATTATTAAAATTTATTTAAGATTTCCTTTTTGATAAAATCAATAAATAACAAGTAATTTTCATACTTGTTTTCAAAATTCATAATAAAATTCTTTTTTTCAATTTGTAAAATAAAAATAATAAACAAAAATTAGTTTTTATTTTTTAAAATTAAAAAAATAAAAAATTAATTTGAATATAAAATTGTTATGTAAAAATCTTTTTGAGCCTTCCTTTAAGAAGTTCAAACGTAGCTTAGGGTATTTATTGCCTAGCTACAGAATATCTACTAGTTGAGCATACTCTAAAAAAAACGTTCTTAGATGTTTATTTTTTTGTGTCTTTTTTTACAACAACAGCACAAATCTGCGCTTGGGGAACGTCTGACAATTCCGTGGAGAGGGGAACTGTGACGGGGCGACATATTTTGTGCTTAATCTTCTTGTTCACACTAACGCGTTGCTGACAGTTTTCGTTTTTATTTTGTATTTTCTTCGTCTTCTTCCGTTTTAGCAACATTCGTTTGTTGGCCTGTTAAAGGCCTGAAGTTTTTGGGAAGCACTCTCAAAGTGCCCGCCACGAATGCTTTTGTTATTGTTGTTGTACACTTCGTTTATCACAGATTTTCAAATGCGTCTGTCAGTCTGTCATTCAGTTAGTCCGTCAGTCAGCTTGTAAGCCATGTGAAATATCTCACTAAATGGCCAAAACAAACACACACTTCAAGGCAGTCACTTCGATGTTTTCATGGTCAAACTTTGGAGAGAAGATTGTGTGTATGTGTATGTGTGTGTGTTATTGTTAAGCACAGTTCATTCATGCTTTTATGTCTAAGATCTGGCAACGCCAGTGAACATATTGAGCTCAGCTGCGGTTTGTGTCTTGTCTACAAACTGGTTTTTGGATGCTGTGACGCTGACGCTGTCACTGGGCTACGTCTGGTTAAGTCACACACACCGCGCACACACACACACACACACACTCACACTCGCTTTGTGTGTTAATTTGGCAGTTTTTCAAGTGCTGACATTGACCCACTTATCGTTTGTCGACGTTGTCGGCTTCATCTTCGCCTCATTGGCCCTTGGCAACAACAATTCGACTGTTAAATGCGGTCAATAACATTTTACACGCACACAAATCACAGCTTACAGTCAGTCCACCCACATAAACCACCAACTGCATTTACATTTAGTTTAGTTTATGCTGCAAGCTGTTGCCCATTTAGTAAACGTCCGTTGCAAGTTCAAGCCCACAAATTACAATCCAAATCCACATCCATTTACATAAGCGAGTTCGCTGAGTGCCTTTAAATTTTCCTGCTGTTCAACTAAGGTTTTAATTTTTAATGGATTCGATTCGGTATTGCAAAATCGGTGTGAGACATTTGGTGTCACATTCCAAATATGGAAATCTGTTTTGAATTCAAATATCTTTAAAATTTATTTAACTTCTTCCGCTTTAGATAATTTATTAAAATGTAATGTCTTTAAAATTTATTTAACTTCTTACGCTTTAGATAATTTATTAAAATGTTCTTCAATTTGATATTTTGAAATGCAACTCTAAAAAGTTTGTTGGGTTTGGAATTTAATATTTGGGGGTGGGGGGGGGTTTGGGGAAATATGGAAATTTTTTTATATCTTTAAAATTTATTTAACTTCTTACGATTTAGATAATTTATTAAAATGTTATATCTTTAAAATTTATTTAACTTCTTACGCTTTAGATAATTTATTAAAATGTTCTTCAATTAGATATCTTGAATTGAGACTCTAAAAAGTCTTGTCTGTGTACTTACATGGAACCCTTGGGCACTGTCATATTGAGGCCATCCAGCACGATATTTGGATTCTTGCCGCCGCCATACATCTTATGGGCGCGCCTTACACAGACCGCCTGTTGGCGACGCGACGCCAGTGTCGATGGCTGTGAGATGAAGAGTCGTCGACGGGCGGCCAAGTCTAGATCGCTGTTGGCTGTTGTTGCAGCTGCAACTGGCGCCGTTGGCGGCACTCCATCGGCTTCGGCGTCCATGTTATTTGGCTGTAAATGGTACGATACAAATACAAATACAAATGCTACTGAGTACGTGTCTTTGAAAATTGAAAACTAAAAAATAAAAATGAAATTGGCAAACGTTTTGCTGCTGCTGTTGCTGCCACAGCTGCTGTTGCTGTGCACTGACAAGGAAAGTGAATCGATATGTATATGTATGTATATATATGTATATAACTTTGGCCTGACATGACCCACGCAGCAGTTAGCTTAAATGGAGTCACCTCCCAATACCCAAAGCTGTCAATACGCGTCTAGCCCAGCAACGTTCTAACGATTGCCATTCTCTTGTCACTTTTGTTGTACAATTGATGTTGTTGTTGCTGCTGTTGTTGTTGTTTTTATAGTGACTATTTTTGTCAGTGCTGTTGCTGCTGCTGCTGTTGGTAGTGCTATTGCACTTGTTTCACAGTTGATTAAACCAATTTTTCTATATGGGAAGCATGACCCAAGCTTGGCCATTGCAGTGAGCCAGTGATGGATATTGCTGTCATGTAGCGGCAGCTCAAAGTTGTTTTGGCTATTGCCAATTTTCTACTAGCAGCAAACTGAAATGAATGAAATTTCAAAATGGCCATCTATCCGCATTCGCTGACTGGCTAACTCGGATCTGACCTCCTGATGGGTTAGTTGCGATTTGGCTACTGTTCCAAAAATTTGCTTTTCTTTTTTTATTGTTCTGTTTTTCAAATTGACATTTTGCTAATCGAAAATGCAGCAAACAATTTGCCAATTGCCGCCAAAAGTTTTGCAATTATTTTTTTCCCTGAATAACAAAAAATCCCGAATATATGGCAACAGAAAAAAAAATTGGGGCCTAAGCTCCGATTCATTTATTGATTTACTTCTCACTAACAATGGAAACAAATAAATAAAAATAAGCATAACAACGGCAAATAACTAACCCAAAGTAAACAACTGACATCTTGTGGTTCGAGGCTTGCTTCTGTTTTGCTTTCGCTCGGCTTGGCCCTTTTTTTGGGGGCAGGAAGGAAGCAGGAAGGGGATGGTGATGGGGAGGGGGAGGGGGAGGGAGGGGTTCCTGGGCCAGCAAGAAATAAACTTTCTTGATAAATGACTTCAATGTAATTAATTTCTGCTCAGCTCGCTTGCAGCGCTGGCAAAATTGTAAGCACAAGTTGTGGAACGGTGAAGTGGTCCACAGTTCTCTCTCTCTCCCTCTCTCTCCCTTCCTCTCTCTCTCTCTCTATCTCTGGTTGGGGTCGGAGCAGAGTTAAGGCCAGGGTTAAGGCTATTGTGGTGTTGCGGGGAATAGCAAAAGCTCATGAGCAATGGCCTGGCCAAATGCTGTCATTGCAAATGTTGAGCTGGTTACAAGCATTATACTTGCCCTCTACCTCTCCCCATCTTCACTAGCTCGCACCATCACTTTCTCTATCTATTTCTCACTGTCCTGCCGTCCTTCTCTGTCTGGCAATACAAGTCAGGAGTTGGCCCGCAGCATTTCAATTAAGAAATATTGTTTAAACATGTAAGTAGCTGTCAGGTCAAAGTATTATTGTCTTCCTATGAAGAGCTAAGCTACTGGAAAGCAGCAAGCTTCATAATTTGATCCCTTTTCGAAATAATTAAATAATCAACTGGCATATATGGATACGAAATTATATGATTGAAAGATAAATCTTATTGTCATTTAGTTACCAAATGACATGTATTGCGTATACGTAATGTGACTATTGACAAGTTAAATGTGATTTAACTAGTTTCCTAAATTGTTGATCAATCGATTCCCAGCATTCATTAGCCTAATTTCCAAAATCAAATATACTTGTCGTTATAATTCACAAATAAATATTAAGTAATCTGGTCATAAAAGACGATTAACATCCGTTTCCGCTGTCAAGTGAGAAAGAGGGAAATCAAACTGCGAAATCATAGTTATCAACTGATGTTAATCAGATGTTTTGTATAAATCAACTTGTCTCGAAAACAGTCAGTGGCTAACCGCACAACATTGTGGTTATTCCAACATGATTTAATTGAATTTGCATGCAACTCACACATTTAAAGCTGACTCCCCGCTGGTTCCTGTGAATATGTCCACTGGTAAATGTTCCTAATTAAAACTTTATTTATCTTTTGCTGGCAAGACCTTAGAACTAGCCTGATTGCTTTTAGTTACGAGTATGTTAGTTCAAGGCAACTGGAAAGGGAGCACCATTCACCACAGGAACCACAAATTTAATCAAATAACTTTAAAACTAAGTCCAAACATTGCTGGAAAAGATAACTAGTACCTTGGACAGATAACAAGCAAACAAAACACGTACACATCTTTGAGTGTCTGCAAATTGCAAAAGCAACAAAAAGTTTTGTGCAATAATTTTTCAAACAGCAAAAGGTATTAGCCAACTTCGAGTGTATCTAAACAGACAAAAGTATCTTTTATTGTAATAAAACAGCAAACGGCACGTGAACAATCCAAAGGCCATTTTCATTTGTTTTTTTTTTGGTTTCGGAAAATCTTTTAAAGTTTCACGTGCCTCCACGTATCTGTATCTGCATCTGTATCTGTATCTGTATCGGCTACACAGATTTGTATCCGTTTTATGGCTTGAAGTGGGGAACAGGGGCCAGGTTGACAGGCTGGCGGGTAGAAGGTAGAAGGTAGGCTGGCATACAGGCAAAACGGAAATAAATAAAATCATACAAGCATTGCTAAGAGGATTGGGGGCGTGGCAACAGCACACATGCATGAAAAGTAAAATATGTTTATAAATAAAATACAAAACACAAAACACACAAACAAACTCACACACAAAGTTTGAAGTTCAGCAACATAAAGAAGTGCAAATTGTTGCGTGCTGCGATTGTATCTATCGAATGTGAGCACACAAAGGTATTTCCTGGCAACAAATATAAACGCCGCAATAAAACGAACACACAACAACTGTAACAACAACAATAGCAACAAAGCTAGAGAGCTCGCAAGATTCTTTCTTTCTTCCTTCCTTTTTTCTCGTAGGCGGCAAATAAAAAAAGTTATAAAATGAAATGATTATCTGGTGCCTGGCGTTTGTCTAGCCATTGAGATACATGAGTAAATGTGCCGACACATACAATATCACTGTTAGCTTCGCTTTAAGTAAGTATATTGGTTATTTCAGGAAAAAAAAACAAAAGTTGCGTCAGTTTCTGCGACAGGTAAATAGGTCTGTAAACATTTGGAAAGAGTCTGTGGCATTGTTTATTGCAATGCGGGTCACATATTTGTACAGCTCTTGGTTTACTGCAATTATATGATGTGTCACATATATTTATAGCTCAAATATTATATGTAAGAATATGATCTTCCGCATTTATGGTGTCAGCAGTAAAGGTTTATCGTTCACATAAACTTTAGTGCACATTGAGATGTTAATCATAACCTAATCGCCGTGAGTCTGCTCACATACAGGATTCGATTTAAAGCTGGCTCAAATTGGTCTTGAATATAAATATTAAGTCGTAAAATATTTATTTAGTTTAATATTTTAAAATAAACATTTTTTCATTATTCAATCTTTATATATATTCAATTCATTGAAATATTTTAAAGGTTTTTTCATAAAGTTTCAGATTTATTTACAACTCTACCTCACTCTCTCTTACTCTGGATCCTTCAATTACCTGCTCAGTGGTCTGAATTGCAATTTTCTTTGGAATCCATGCGCCATTAGTTGCTTGAATGCATCATTTGATGTCCATAGGAACTCGGCTTAGTTTGGTCTAAATACTTTGCCTTCGTAACAAGGCAGTGTTTAAGGCACTTTTTGAAATGGGTCAATGGCTCTTCTAGGCACACACATATTTAGTCGGTTCATTTCCATATAAAAAGCATTTGATGTGTTGGGTACTAAAACCAAAGCCAAAAGCAAGTTCTGCCTTCTGAAAGTCACTTTTCGTAGAAGTAATAAATATTTATATTTATTTTTGCACATACACAAAAAGTTATCTCTCGCTCTCTTTCTCTCTATCTGTCTCTCTGTTTCTCTACTTTGCTCTGCATTTCGGGCAGTTGTCGTTAGCCAAAAAAAAAAAAAAAATTTGCACAGAATTTTACGCTCAATAAATTTAACAACAAAAATTTGCCGGTCAACGCCAAAAAATGCGCTCATGTGTTAGTAATGTGCGACTTACACAAATACAAATACAAACTTGCAAACACAGACATGCATATGAGATTTGCCATAATAGTTAGCAAATAATTTGCAACATATCTCGCCGAATATTTTGGCCATGTTTAAGGGAAATTTTTTTCGCAAATGATGTTATAACGAGTACAACAAAAGGTTGCAAAGTTTCATTGCTGCTTTCGTTGTGTATTCGAACTGAGCATTTAACATTATTATAACTAACCAACAAATTGCAATAACAAATGGTAACAGTTTTCAATTGTGTACAATGGTCATTGTTTTTGCATGCACAAAAAAGAAAAATCTTAAAACTCCCCTTAGGATGGAATCTCATATTTGGCAAATATAAATCGAAAATTCGGCAAACAATATTCAAGCAGCAGCCGCAACATTTTGTAGCAAATTCATTGGGTTTCAGTTTGCAACAGAAAAACAGACGCACAAATGAACACCCATAGATCATTTGTTGGGCCAGTTTGAGGTTTGGGGTTTTGGGGATTGGGTTAAGGGCTTGAGGTCTTCGGTTTTCTGTGGGCTGGTCGTTTGCCAAGGCACATTTGTATTTAATGAAGCCTATTATTTGCTTTTTTTAAGCTTGTGAGTATGTGTTTGCTACCAACAAGTAAGTACCGCAATTATTACGAAACATTTGTTAGTAATAATCATCGAAGCTGGACGAGACTGATTATTTCTCCAATGTAGTTTACTGCTAAGTAAATTATAAATGTGACCATATGACCTGATCTAAATTGCTGTCAGATAATTATAGCAATTATAGTTGTATGTAAGATTTAAGCTGAAATTGATCCTCGAACCCTTTCCCATTATGACACTATGCTTTAATTCTATATAAATCGTTTTAAGACCACTTTTAAATCAGTTGAAAGTGCTGAAATACATTGTGAGAGGGATAAAGTACTCGGACAGATAGATGGAACAGTTTGTAAGCCCGTAAGCAGCATACAAATAAATTTACAATCGTTCGCCTATATAAACGGGACATGAAGGGATAATTCACATTGCCACATCCCCGTTGAGGGGGAAGTTTAAAGCATTACGTTGTTTTGCCCACATTTTGCGCAGTAATATTGATTAAGCTATTTCAATGTAGCCAGGACATACAGTCGACCCCTGACCCACACACACACATACACACAAACACACACACACACATACCGACATCCTCACCCACACATGAACATATCGTTTTCATTACACGTAGCATACTTTTATGCGTTTTGAGCTTTAGCGCAACATTGTTAACTCTCCGTGATATTCTCTGATTGCGCATAACACTAAAAGCTGACCAGACTACACTTAGCGAAAAAGAACAGCTCGAATCGGCTCAAGTATATTTAGAGTTGCATTAATAACTGCGCGAGTAATTTACATAGTTTTCTCATTTGTTTTAACAATTATCAAGCGCTAATTGAACTGTCATAATACAATTAATCAATATTGTGTCTAGTATTTTTTAACCATGTACAATTTGCAATTCGTTGCACTATTCTGACGATAATTCCCCTGACCCCTGACCCTCCTTTCTGCGTCTGACTCAGCGTAATTGTTGGTGGTGCCTGTTAATTGAAAACTGTGCGCTCAAATTTCATGTTTGCAGCTGCATAAGCAATCGTCATTACAATTCCAGCTGGTCAGCTGCAAAATGGCGGCGATTCAATCGATTTGACACATAATCACACTTGATCAACAAAGCGAAACCTTTATAGATGAACCAGATACTTTAAGCAGATCAGATGTTGTAATTAAAAATCATCGGTTACGTATCAAATAGTTATAATAAACGTAAATAAAATATGGAATTAGACTATAAGCTTATTGATATTAGTTTTACGTACCTATTAACCTTAAACCTTTATTGAGATTTATATCCGTGTACTAATTAGTTATTCCCAACGAGGTATTACAAAATTTACAAACTAAAAAAATGATTTCATTCTCCCGAGCCCTATACGAACTTTGAGTTGTTGCTGACATTTGACACCCTTTGTTATCTAAACGATATTTATGTAAGTTTAGTTTAGTGTATATATATATAAGTACTTATCGAAAAGTCCCCCTATTTGAAATCCCACACGTTGCAGTTAATTTGTTTTCGAGGTGTTTCTAGACTTTGAAATTTGCTGTAGGCAAGCAACAACTCAGAAGACTTCAATGTCTTAACAAATCAGCAATTACAGTTTATAAAAGTTTAATTACGACATTAATGCTGTGGCACACACACACACACACACAATATAGAGACATTGTTGCTAAGCAACCTTTCCACTGAACTTTCATAGACGAGCTTCCATACTTTGCTCACTTGGTTAGCTTGCATTCAATTTAAGTGAATGAGGTGCACTTTGAGCTGAGATGAAATTAGCAACTGCATGTCAATTATTATCAGCTTTGTTCAACTGAAGATTTGCCATCTTATGCAATAATTTGTTATATCTCTGGTTGACTTTGAACGGTGCACTCGACACAAACAAGGAATGTGCATCCTCAAGATTGCCTATGTGTGTGTGTGAGCGTGTGTGTGGCTAGACAAATAGTCAAAAAGTCAAATAATGCCTAAGTAACACGGGGGAAAAACACAGACAATTTTATTGCACTTAGTCACTTTTCCAATATCGAGAACCGGTTGCGGTTCAAGCTGCTAATCAAGCTGCCTATAACCGAACTGTCATATAGTAAATCGAAAAAAAACGGAGGTCGAGTGTTTACTATTTATCAAAGTATTTGAAAACCACTCGTATGACTCGATATTTGTTGTTTCAACTTGACAGTGAATCTTGTTATTATATATATAAATATATGCCTCTCCGTTCTTCGTGTTTACTCGACAAATCTGTGAAAACAATGGCAGGCACTTTGCAAATATTCGTATGCAAATGATTGCAGTTTGTCTATTACAAAATGATATGTAATTTATACGTATAATAGAAATGAAATGCAATTCCAATAAAGATTCCTCTTACTTTGATACAATGCGAAAATTCTGGGTATTCCATGTGCTGCATATGAAATTCAATCTCGAAATCTTGTGCACAATGCATGGCAAATTGACTGAGGTCAGTTTGAGTAATAGAAAATGTAACCATATTCCATAACTTTAACCTTGCCACGCCCACGCACAAAATAAACAACAGGCACCTAAAGTAAAAGAGACAGAAAATAGCACAATACATGGAAATGTCCAAGACGATGACTTTTTTAATCACTGTAAAAGTTCAGCTTGAAGGCAAGCTTAACCAGACTACAGTTCCTATAATAATAGTCAATTATTGATAGTTATAGCGTTGAGAACGATAACCAGTTTCATTACCAGTCGATTTTCAATGGTATTTGAAATAGGAACTTAATCATTTTCTACAACTGAACTACAATTTGTTAATAATTCATACTTGACGTATGGACTTTATCCCTTAAATATATAGCTATTTGATGTAATTACGAACATAGGATTGTTAGAGAATAAAAGCTATTACCCTAATTACTTGACGATACTCTCTCTTTTTCTCTCTCTCTCTCTCACTCTATCTCTCTCACTCTCTCTCTCTCTTTCTCTCTCTCTTTCTCTCTTTTACCCAATTACCTATTTGAATAACATTTTACAGGAGATTTTTTTTAATTATCGTGTGTCGTAAAGATATACAATAAAAATTTAATTTCTCTCTCTCTATCTCTTTTTCTTTATCTCTATCTCTATCTCTCTCACTCTCTCTGTCTCTCTCTCTCTCTCTCTCTCTTTTACCCTATTACCTATTTAAATAACATTTTACAGGAGATTTTTTTTTAATTATCGTGTGTCGTAAAGATATACAATAAAAATTTAATATTTTGGGTTCAGGTGCTGTTAATATTTTTAAGCCCTTTTGCATAAAAAAACAAATTGAACGGAAAATTAAGTTTTAGTTTTACATAAACTAATATTGTATTATAAGAATTTCTCTAAATCACTTTGAAAAGGACTTTATTCCGTGATTTCTGAGCATCTCTAATGGCCAGCATGCTGCAGTTTTTCTCACACCGAGACAAAGCCCATTGAAATATTTATGTCTTTGCATATTTTACAGAGACATTTGCACTTGACAATAACAACAACAAGTACAAGAGTCACTGCAGCGTTGCATCCGAGCAAGGAGCATGACAAGGATTAGCGGCAACAGAGGCAGACGCTGATGATGATGACGTTGACAATCACTGCAACAGCCGTTGTAGAGAGGAGAGGAGAGCAGAGGAGAGGAGAGGAAAGATGTAGGAGCAACAGCCTCGAGACGCCGGCACCGTCATCAACAGCACGAGGACATAAAGTACATTGCGTCTGGTTGGGTGGAGCATGTTTCAGGTTACCCATTGGGATTGGAATTGGGATTGGGATTGGGTTAGACAACGACTGACATGCACATGGCAGCATAGAAACAAACACAGTCACAAAGAGAGAGAGAGAGAGAGAGAGAGAGAGGAGAGAGAGAGAGAGAGAGAGAGAGAGAGAGATTGCAGGGAAAGTGTTTCTGTTATTTGTGTGACAACCGCAAGACACAGGCATATGTTACTATGATACAGATACAGATACAGATACATTAAGTACAGATACAAATACAGGAAGAGAGTTTAGAAGTCGCCTATCGCATAGGCTCTCTGACACCGACAGTCACTTATAAAAGTCAACACAATACAAAAACAAACAAAGCAATCGAAATGCATACATTGAACTCTTCGTACTTCGTTTGAAATCTATTAAATACGTGTATATCTATCATATAAAAGAAAAGCATTTAAATTCGTCGCTTTGAAAAATCAAGTCAAACGAAAGTCTTTAAGTAAAAGTTGCTGTAGAATTTCCCTACCACACTCCCCCACCCCATATCTGCCCCCAACTCAAGGGTGTTTAGCATTTATTTGCATATGAGCTCGAAGAATGCGTCTATGTGTGTGTGTGTGTGTGTGTGTGTGTGTGCCTTTGTGAGTGTGGAAGGAAGTGTGAGTTTTTGTTTGTTTGTGCTTTTGTGTGAGAGTGTAAATATTTAAAGGCCTTTATTGCCTTTTTAGCAAAGCTTGCAAGCAACATTCTTAGAAGAAAATGAGATATAAAACAAATTTTATTAAACAAATTATAAGAGTTACAAAAAAAGGCTAAAAATATATATAAATTGTGCAATTTGATTTTCTTCAAGAAAATTTTGTTTGGAAATTATTTAATTAAAATTATTTACTTCTAGCAGTCTTGTATTCAATTAATACAATTAAAAATGTAATACCTATCATTTTTTAAGTATTTAAATCATTTAAATAAAGACTTTTAAGATGACAAAGAAAAATGATAAAGACCAGCTCAAACAAAAACTTTTCAATGTAGTAAAACAGCAAATGAATGAATATGCCGTTGAATCCCAATTTAAAAGTCAAAAATCATTTCTGTTTACCAATAACATATAATAAAATATATAATATTTTTCCCGTTCTTTATAAATACGTATAGTATAGTATTTTATGAATATACGAGCAGATTGGGATGTGACTATGACTGCAGCTGAGCATAACAAACGATTTTTGTGCAATAAACGAAAATATTTGTTTGCCGATTGTCTTTTGCAATTGAATGTCCCCTGAAATTGCACACACACACACATCAACCCAAATGTCGATGCATTTACAGATATCGTTATGAGCAGTCAACCAAAAACGGTCATATATATCTATATATATATATATATGTACATTTGTGTTTTGTGCTCTCTCATAATTCATTTTCCATGACCTGCAGCAATTCGACATGCATTTAATTTATTTGCCATTTTATTACTTTATTTGTTTATAAACAATAAATGTTGTAATTAACACTGTGCACCATGACAAACAATACAATAATTTTCAGTTGCTGCTTAATTTCATACTCACGCACACACATACTCACAAGAATTTTCCAAACAATTATGCACATTGAGCTAGTCCAACAACATTTTCAAGGTTTTCTATGTGCTGCGCTTTCCAAAAATGTTTCAACTTAATTTTTGCTTAATAAAAAGAAAATAATAATTAAAAATTTTGCTATTATTGCATTTTCAATGGCTTTACAGCTGAGCTGATTGCAATGAGGCAACCAGACGACTACCAAAAGTGCTTCGGTTACGCTTGGCCGTCTCAGATTACGGCTTTCAGCTCTTTTGGCCAAACTTTGTGCTTAGATCTAGTCACGATGTCTCAGCGCTTAGTCAAGCTTTGTTTATGCTGCACCTGGTGAATAATCGTAATCTGATTTGTCTGGGGAAAACCCTCAAAATTGAAATGGAACTGAGACTGGCACTGGTCAAAAGCCGATTTCAACCGCATTTTTGAGTCAGCTTAAAGTGTAAATATCATATCCACTCCATTTTTAACAATTTCCTGCTGATCTCAATAAAATCAGAGCAGAAATTTTTTATGCTGTCGGCAACCCCTTTTTCACTCTAGGTGCTCGTAAAAATTATAAAAAATGCCGAAAACCTTTTAAACTGATATGCAAATAAGTGAGACGACAAAAAAGCGTTGCGACATCAAATGAAAATCGGCTACATATGCCTGTTTATATGCAAATATCACTTTTACATACATATGTATCCAAACATTTGGCAATTACTTGACAATGTTGGTGTTCTGCTCGTTGAAGCTCCGGGCAAGTTGTGCCAGTTGTTTGTCTATTTACAAATATAAATACGAGACGACGCCATCAGATTTTGCTTCATTTTTATTTTATTTTTTGCGTTGGGAATTTTCAATTTAAATTGTGATTTAATTTTGTTCGCTCCAATGCAAAAGTCGCGCCTGTTTGAATTCTCTGCTTATAAATACTTATTGATATTGAGCATCAAGTGCAGATTCTGTATTTCCGTTCAATATCTGAGTGTAAGTGTTTGTGAATGTGTGCTAGATCCTGCCTAGGACCTGTCTCGGCCGCTATTTGTTATGCAAATTTATTTTCGATTACTTGTTACCAAAGATTTGCTTCAGATTATGCAAATGTGTCAAACCTAAGACGTACGTAAGATTCACTCTGGAAAAAGGGGGCTGCATGTACAGTTTGTCTAGAGAGGGCAGGATGAGGACTTATCGCTGCCTTACAAGTGGCTTATTACTGTTAGTGGTTGTTGTCGTCGAATAAATGCAAAAACTTTGCATATTTTCATGAAGTTGTTGCCGAAAACACTTTTCTATTTTTAGGCATAAAAAATCTGATTCGGAAAATATATTTTCATATTCGCTGATTGTTTATCGCTCAGACTATTGATTCCGTCTTTTATTTTGCCATTTCATACACACATTCACATATTCATTTTCTTATTTGCATAATTTGATGCTAAATATTATCATTGAAAGTTATTTAAATACACAGATATATATATTTTTTGTAAGCCACATAAGACGCTCGAGCTAAACTCAATAATAAAAAATAATAATAATTTTAGTAATTTAAGCAATCAATACCAAATATAAAAGATATTCTGGCTGAGCTCAGAAAACTGGTTAGAGAGTTTAATAAGTTAATTATATTAATGTTTTAAATGTCAAACTATGTGTTATGACTGTCACTCAAATTTTTAAGGCATTGATTGATAGTATATTATTAATATTAATATTAATTTTATCAACCTTAATTTAGACTATTTGCGGATAATTTCCATAAGAAGATTAACTGCCAGCTGAACAAAGTATACTCGTATAAATCCGTTGCATAACCCTATTTCTATTGCATACATCAGATAAAAAAGAAAATCCCTTTAATAAAATCATTTACACCCAACTTAAGCCCTCTCATTATAGCATTATAACATTTTAAAATCGAATCAAATATATAAATTCCATTTATCATTGAATTATTTCATAAAGTACACTATGTCCTTTTGGAAAAATGCATTTTTTTTCTGCTGTGTATTTTGTATTCGGTTGGCTATTTTTATTGGCGTCAACATTTACGCGCTGTCATTTGATAAATATATATAAATGTGTGGTATTTTTAATTGAATAATTGCACATTTATTTACATATATATTCATTTAATTCGTTGTGTTTTTTAAACAGCTTCGTATTGCTTGCAAATTAATTGTCATTACAACGGAATTCATTTGACTGAAAATACTACAACAAATGGTTAAAATGTTGAATCGCCTTCACAAAACTCAATAAAAATCGTACACCGGCAAATGTGTTGACAGTCCGTGCAAATTGAAGTCAATACAGAAACAAAAATACAAAACATCTACAAATAAAAAGAGTCCCAGATAACAAGCCGAATCTATAATACTCTATCAAAAGTTTCTTATGAAATAAAGAATTGATTAAAATCTGTCTTAAACACACTGTAATATATTTTACAATAGACAACTACAGGTATTTTTAAGTCACTCATTTCTATTGCTGCTCGTAAAATTTTTTATATAATACCAATATACTCCTAGACCCTTTATATGTACGTTTTAAAGAGTTTAAGCATATTTTATAACAAAATGAGAATACTCTTTGCAAGAGTAGAATAAATTTCATTCATGTGCGTTGACTACGATGTCGTTCTCCCTTAATTGCACTTTAATACCTGAAACAAGCGCCAAAATGTTAAATAAATTTCAATGCTGGTGGCACTTTCGAATAACGAGTGCATTCAAACATTAAACGAAAACGCATTTAAATTCGTCCAAACTAATTAGAATTTTTGTATTTACAATTAGCAGCTGCAAGATGACAAAAATTTATTTCATTTTCGACCAATAGACTAATAATTAATGCAAACTTTGCTTTTATCACGGATTACTTCTAACGATCTTTTTTATTTGTCAAAGTTTTTGTGTTATTTTTAATATGAGTTATCATTGGAAACATTAATAAAAACTTTAAATATATTTTTATTGTACGTATTAAATACTTGTTCAGTTCCTTTTATTTTTATTTGCAGCAATTGAAATTTAACTGTGATTGCAGAACTTTGGGTTAATTCATTTTCTTTATTTACTCTATTTTGCCTAAAAAGTCCGCAAATAAATTTGGAAAAATGCAATTATATAGTATCAATAATTTCGTATCAGAATGACTTGCGAAATGTAAAGTGCTCTTTACAGGCATTCGATAATGGTTGCTTCAGTTCATTATAAGACTCTCAATGACAATGATTCATTTGTTAGTACAAAATTAAAATCGAAGTTCATAGGCAACAATGGGGGAATGTTTTTGCACATTTTATTCGTTTTTATGGGACAATATAATGGTTAATGTTTTATTAAGTGACTTGACTCGGTGGAAGCTATAAACATTTTTCTGCAATTCATGTGAAATAATTAAATGATGCGAACCAAGACGCCAAGTCTTGACCAAGTCCAATGCCAAAAAGGACTACCAACTTGTATAAGCCAATTTAGTCGGCTGTAATACACTTACACACACATACACACACACACACACACACACACTCGAATATTATTATATAAATGCTGCATAAGCGTTGAGTAATTTATTAATTCAATTAGTCAGAAGTAATGCGACTATAACGGTATACTTAAATATGCGTTCTTTAAATTTGACCCTTTTCTTGTTTTAATTTTACTTTTTCGAAATCCCATAAACAAAAGGGCAAACGAGACTTCAGGTAGAGCGGGTCAGGTTGAGTATTGCGGTTTTAATTGCGCCAAGTAATGCGGTTGCGGCAATTGTTTCGGTTATTGTTGTTTGTTTGCTGTTGCTGTTGTTGCTGTTGTAGTTGTAGTTGTAATTGTTATTGTTGTAGTTGCTATGGCAATAGTTGCTCTCATTGTTGCGGTTTCTGTGTGTAAACTAAAAGGTTAAGTGCCGTGTTTAAAGCAACAAATTAAATCATTATGAATTACTCGAGGACAAACAAAGACTCCGATATGTGAGCATGAAGAGACCATTTAGAGTTGAAGGACTGCCAATGACCTTACGGAAAGCGAAGATTTTCGTGTAAATACCCTTTCCGTAAAACAAAAGGCATACCTGATTATCACTTTTAAAATTAATGTAAGCCACATGTTTAGTCTTAAGACTCTTTGTGAAATCAAACCTAATTCAAGCTAAAGACGTCTCGTACAATTTTTATAAATGTTTAGTCACAATACCCTTCGCCAAAATAAAATCGAGATACTCGCACAAGCCTACAACAATAGCTGACTTATGCATAACAAAACAACAAGAAGCTATTACGTTACAGCCAACTTAAGTCAAAACAGCTCAACGAAAAAAATACCCCGTATGATATGAAAACCACAGCAAAATGAGTTTGCAAAAAATACAAACACGTTTCTTGTATAGTGTTAAATATAGAAAAAATAGTGTTATAAATATTTTTCGCTAATTTTCAATTTGCGTGGGTCTCGAGAAAAAAATCAAGTTCAGAAGTAATGTGGGAGTTCACTCAGCAAATTTGGCAGCTTTTGGATGTTAAGTTCTGGTAGCTGATGTTTTCATTCTCTGTTTTTATACGACATATTAAAAGCCGAAAACTCTTTGAGTACAGGGTATAAAAGCCGCAGCAACAGTACCAACAACACCCAATAACTTAAGAAGCAGAAACGTCAACTCTGTTGGATATTTTCGACTTCAGCTTCTTCTTCAGCTTCAGCTTCGTCTTTAGCTTCAGCTGAGTTTGCATTTTAAATACGTTGCTGTTGTTGACCTTGGGCTGCATAAATCGAATTGGAGCAGGTCGTTGACGAAGCTGTTGTTGCCGGTGTTGTTGTTGTTGTTTTTGTTATTGTTGTTGCTGTTGCTGCTGATGTGCTTTTGCATTATCATTTTGCGGTTAATATCATCCTTGAGATTGAGATGCAATTTCGCAAGGCTTGGGCCCTTTTACAATTTTAATGAGGGCTGCGGTTTCTTACCTGAGCTCTCGGTTCTTAAAGTTGCAACGGCTATTTGTTGTTGTTCTCCTTGCTGTTGTTTAAGTTTTGCACACTACCAATACACAAAATGTAAACAATATATGTATGTGCACAATTTTGTGCGAAATTTTTGTTGTTGCTGGTATATAACTTTGGAGTGTATTTTTTTTTTGCGTTTTGCGTTTGCAAAGTCAACAAACCTAAAGAACACGTTTGCTTTTAGTTAACCTGTTTTGGTAGTGCCCAAAGATTGCGATTGAGCAAAGATTGAGACAGACACACACACATATACACAAGCTGTGAGTTTGAGATACACTAATACCCATGCAAAAACTAGACAAACTTTGCGCATGCGAAATGTGAGCGCTGCTTTTATGTTGTTGTTGTTATTGTTGTTGTTGTTGTTGCTGCTGCTGCTGTTGCGGTTGCTGTTGCTGGAGCTGTTGCTTTTTGGCTTGTATCTTTAACTCGCGCAATTAGCCAACAACTAAAACTAAGATGTGGCACAACAGCAATTACACACAGATTTATACACTCACAATAATATAAGCCACAATTACTTAACCTGGCTTATTCACCAGTCACCGATTAACCGCGTTCTAATTATAATATATACTTTTAATTCGATCGAATTTGCACCTGTTGTCGATCGTCGATTTAATTTGATGTGATTTCAAATGATTATTGCCGCCTGCTCGGCAAGTTCTCTGTCTGTTTTCGGATTGCTGTTTTCAACTCGTTTCTTTAAGCAATTCCGCGTGTTGTTTACAGAGCCAGCGACGAATATCAACTGAAACTAAATATGCTGACAGTGCTGACAGATCGCCAGTTAGGCTAGAGCAGCAGCGCAGTCACAGTCGCCGTCGCCGTCGCAGTCGCAGTAAACGTCAATATTGTTGTCTTAAAGTTGTCTAAACGGCCCGTCCAAAAGATCGAATTGTTAGTGGTTTACCTTCTGCGCTGGCTAAACAAGTGTGATGTTATATTCTCTGGGTTCGTGACTCGACTAAACAGCTGAGCACACTTAACGAAAGCGAGAGAGAGAGGGAGAGAGAGAGAAATTGTATAGCTTTTGAGAAGATCAGTTTTGTAGCATTTAGCTTTTAAGTGAGACAAATTTATACAATGGTTGTTGACTTTGCTAAATGATTGTTGACAAGACTAATAGCACAAAAACGGATTCATTATTAAATAGTTGCCTCAAATTTCTCCTCCTATGCAATAATAAAATAGTTCTTGTTCTCTTTTCTTGCTTAAATCTTTTACAAGATAAACATTGAATAACCAGAGAAGGGAGAATACCTTCAGTCCATTCTAGGCCATTTTCGGTACATATAGAGTAAGTAGTTCTGACAACACAGTTTGCCATTTATATTGCAGCTTTGGTCAGCTTTGTTTGGGCACTGGGCCGAGCATTGCCAATCCCCATCTCCATCTCCAACTGCAACCCACTGAATGTATCTTTGTCATTGTCAAGAGCTGGCAGTCTTTTCAGGTATGCTGTAATGGCAAGCTGCGCTATCTTGGCACCTATTTGGCCCAAACCAGAATAGCAGTGTGACTACCTAGTTGCTGGACACATTGCATGGCAATGGCAATGGCAACGACGCGTCGTTGCACAGTCACAATCATCTGACATGTGCACGTCTTTCGGATTCGGAGAAATGCTAAAATGAATTGCCGCTTTTGTAAAGATTTCTTGCAGATGGTCCTTTGACTGCCTACCTCCTGCTGCTCGCTCGTGTAACAAGTTTTAACGTGCATGTTTTCAACAATGTCGCCATTTCAGTATTCGTTTCCGTTTCCGTTTTCACCTCCCGATGTCATGCAAAGCATTAAGGGCTGCAACAAGCAATCCTACTTTGTTGCTGCCTGGGAATGTTGCTGATAAATTTCAACACACCAATACTAACACACACACACACATACACACATACACCTTGAAATTTGAGCTGCTTAAGTGTCTACAAAATATTTGTGCATCGTTTTAACCCAGATAAGTGCAACCAAGCGACAAAGGCAACAACATTTCTATGACTTCCTTTGATAGACGGATGCCATAGATGGCATTTTTGGCCCCTTTCGAGATGTCGCTAATGAAGTGCAGAGCATTCAGACCGAGTGCTTTTGAGTAAATGATATGACAACAGACATCGAGGGCAATGCTGGTATCCATAACAATTGAGGCATTCTGTTTATTTTCTTTAAGAGCTTGGTCGAAGACACTGGCGTTTGGCATTTATCTTGTGTTCATTTTACTTGCGGTTCGCTTTCGAGTGCAATTCTCAAAAATAAATTTTACCCAACGGTGCAATTTTCGTACTAACAAATTTATGTGCTCAACAATTGATTTTTTAGTTCAATTTCGGTTGCTGGCAGGCACAGCTCTACGTGTTGGCCGCTGCATGCAACCACCGACTATAACCACAAGGTGCAAGAGGTAAAAATAATGCCCTCAAAAATAAAGAGACGTCGATTCGCTGGCAGAAAATGGAAAGAAAAGGTAAGAGATGCGGTCCGAACTGCGCGCCACTTCATAAAATATGAAATTAGATTTGCAAGTGCAGCAGCAACAGCCAGGACAACGGAACCTCAAAAGGATGAGGAAGGGGATGAAGATGAGGATGTGCATATATATATAGAGCCTGTTGCGGATGAACGAAAAAAAGCGTCGACCTCGCTTAATGTACAAGTCCTGCGATAAATGGGGTGCATTGTAAGTGGTGCTGGGAAATGGAGTCAAATGGTCAGGCCAAAGTCAGACAAGCGACCGACGACCAACGACCAACGTGGACTCAAATGGCTTGACATTCGATCAAAAGTTCGACGGAAACGGCGAGAAAAGCAAGAGCTAAAAGCAGTTTTAACTCACTCATAGGGTCAGTCAGTAAATCGGATTCCCTACCAATATTTAAATATCAATAAATGTACCAATATTTTATTTTTATTTAACTGTCAATACTCTTATGAAAAAATATATATAATTTATAGGGAAAGATTAACATTTATTTCAGCTGTTATACTTAATAATATCTTAATCTGCTGCTATGCATGTTTTATACACTATTTAGCTTAAATTGATAAATTATATTTAAATATCAATAAATGCACTAATATTTTATTTTTATTTAACTGTTAACACTCTTATGAAAAAATATTTAATTTATAGAGAAAGATTAAGATTTATTTCAGCTGTTATACTTAATAATATCTTAATCTGCTGCTATACATGTTTCATATACTATTTAGCTTAAATTGATAAATTATATTTAAATATCAATAAATGTACAAATATTTTATTATTATTTTACTGTCTATAATCTAATGGGAATATATATAATTTATAGAAAAAGATTAACATTTATTTCAGCTGTTATACTTAGATAATAAAAACTGAACCTGCTGCTATGCAAGTTTCATATACTATTTAGTTTACGTACTTCAGATTGGTCATAATACTTGTTAATCATACATGCTGCATATGCTCCATAGAATCATGCTAGTCAATCCTTTTTTTATGGCCAATATCAAAGTAGTTGTCGCTGTCGTCAATGCCGCGCAATATTCAATGATTTGTAGGTGAAGCTAAATTGAAAACAGGATGGGGAAATAGAATGGGAGCAGGACCACGACACACAAATACAAAGCGCAATGCGCGGCTAATACCGCTTAATAGTTTTTACATTTTTTTGCTTCGGTCTTTGGTCTTTGTCACTAGCTATGGCCATGGCCAGAACCGTAGTACCGTAGTCAGAGCCAGAGTCAGAACCAGAGACATGCTGACTTAACTGATTCGATGCTCGTTCCTTTTCTCGCTTTAAAACCGAACGAAATGTTCAATAGCTGGAAAATGTAAATCCTATTGAGTCGGTCGTTATTTTTTCTCTTTTTTTATTTTTCTTTTCTTTTTTTTTTTTTTGGTCCTTTTGGAGTGCTGCTAATGCAACAAAGGGCGTGGCTGGGACTGTGGCTGGATTCACCGCAGTTCGCTCACTTTGGCTTCAATTGCGGCCAAATGTCTTCATCGGGTTTGATTTTCAATTTGATTGCATTTAAGCAATGTTCTGGCATAAGCTGCGTGTAGCAAGTCAGCAGCTGATTATCGATAAAGTTTTTATTGTTGTGTGCCTTCATTTATATTTAGTCGGACCCCGTTGACTTATATATTGACAATTTATCACATGATTTATGATTGCAGCTCCAATGTGGCAACATCAACTGGCAACTGAGTGCCACAAACGCAATTTGCACGCTTATCACTATATATGAATAATAACTAGGAAGCTTGAAAAACAGCTTGCCACCGTTACGATATTTTTACAGAGTATTCATGAGTACTTTGGCTAAGTTAAGCACATTGTGAGAACACAACAATTGGTAACTAACACATTTATGAATTAGCTATGTTCAAAATTGGTGTGATGGATTATGTCTTTTCATAAATAACTTATTAAATTACATTTACTTGAAGAGCATTACAGTTTCGAGTGGATTTGTTAACACTGTTATTGGTTGGGCAGCAGCCACAAAGCTGACACCTCAGACAGCTACCTTGCGAAGTAAATAACAGTAACAAAAACAACAACAGCAACAATAAGAACAACAATGACAACGACAATGACAACTTTGTCTGACAACAATCAATCAATATTTATGTCCTCAAGCGTTTAGCAGCTATCTGTCGCACTTGCCTCTGTTTCCTTCCCCCTCCCACACACACACACACACACACACACCCATATACACTCTCCCACACACACACATGTACATAAACTCTCCCTGCCTGTGTGTGTGGTGTATCTATAGATACAAGTCTAGTTCTATCTTGTTCTTACACAGCTGTGACAGCACTCTAATGATAATGACAAGCGCAATAATACTCAGAGCAACCTTTGTAAAAGCAACCCCTCAACTCCTACCCCTCTCAAGGAGTGGGAGGAGGAGGTATAGGAGGTACTAACCCGTGGCAGCAGAACTTTAGCCATTTACACTACACAGATTTATGTTTATCCGCTCAAGTGCTCACACTTCAGCTGTAGCTTCAGCTTCACTGTTGATTGATGTCCTAGCCAAGTTAATTACGTGACTCAAAAACTTTGCAGCTCGTTCTTAAGAGCCGCAATTAATAGATATTTTTATTTTGTTTTTTTGAAGAATGCCAAACAAAGCACTTGCCGAAGACAGAGACAGAAGGATACAGGATACAGAGACAGAGAGAAAGAGAAATAATAATAATGCGAGGTGCTGCCAACATAATGATTATTATAATGATATTATTGCTGTTATTGCTGTTGTTGTTGATTTTGTTGTTGTTTTTGTTGTTGTCAAGGCAGGCGTTAGCTGAGATTACGCATTAAATAAATCATCTGAGACGCTTTGCGAGATGTGCGGCAAACACTTCACTTTATTTGAAGTTCTCAGTTGAGATTTATTGTAAATAAGCATGATTATCATAGCATCACGTATACGCCATGGCAGCCTTGCCATCAGCGTCAAAAAAGCGAGGCCAGTAGACTTACAATAAATAGGCAGCCCGCCTAATCGGCCTGAGAAATAAGATTGCTCTTTGCTGGCCAATATACATCATTTCTATATGCGAACCACGCGTCGTATACTCGATATGAAGCTCTCAGCCACTTTGCAGCCGTTGTCGAAAGACTCCACTTATCTGAAATGAACTGAACAGAACTCGAATTCAATTCAACAGCCATCCAATTAGCCTGCCACCGAGCTTAGCTCAGCTCAGGCTTTTATATGTATATATTCTTACAAAAGTAATTTTATTTGAGCAGAGACATTTTGACAGACTGTCAAATGCTACTGCAATCATTTGGACTGCTTTATATTCTAATTTGTAATTTTAATGTTTAATTAAACAAACTGGCTCAATTAAAACACACCGCGTCATGTTGATGCCACAAATGTACAGCTTTGTGTAAAATAAAGAGGAGGATAAATAAAATAAAATAAAATAAAATAACATGGAATTACTTAATTTGGGAAAGTCGCTTTATTAGATGATTTGCTGGGCGACGCATCGTTGCCATGGCGTATCTCAAAGTTAAAACGTTTTAACCTTTTGAGCGCAACTCTAATGCGACTAAAGCTGCTGACTCCACATGGGTTAAGACTGGCAGCTGGCAGTGAAGCGACTCATTCTCTGAGCGCGTTTATATAGCGTGCGATGGCAAGGACACGCTGCTGCTGCTGCTGCTGCTGAGTCCTGAATCTGATGCTGATGTGTTTGCAACACATTGAGGTTACGCGAAGCGAAAGAAGCTATACAGGCAGACGAACGGACAGATGAGCAGACAGATAGACAGGCAGACAGACAGACAGACAGACAGACAGACAGATAGACAATTGAAAATGTACACGCCAAGATATGAGCTCATGTATAGTGAGTTTCTGGTTACTGCGGTCCCTCTCAGCAAAGATATATATGTGTGTGTGTGAGTGTGTGTGTGTGAGTGACTCAGATATCACATGGTTATGCGACGTCAGATACGCCAGATTCCATTTCTCAGTTAGTGGAAGTGCCATCCAGCTAGCCATTCATTGCAATATTTGAAGCAAATGAAAAAGATTGAGAAAAAACCAAAACCACAAGCAAAACGATGCAAGTTCCACACACAATGGGAATGGGTAACAAGAGTTGAAAGAGATGCTTGAACAAATGAAATGTGATTAAGGTTCCAACTAAACAGTGCTTATCTGACTTTAAGCTAACTTGAAAATACAGTGTAGACTGTATTTGTAAATAATATGAAAAGTGAAAAAAGCTTGAACTTTTCAGAATCACTACACTTCAGTCAAAAATGTGAAAACTAACCCAAATATATTTTAAATATTGTCTAGGTAGTCAAGTTTGTTGAAAAAGGGCATTTTAACGATGCACACAAAAATATGAAAGTTAATTAACTTGAAATGCACATAAATGTAGACGCTATCAATTTTGGGCTGTAAACTTGGTGATTCCATTTTATTAGCATTTTTCAAGGGACTCATCACAGTTAATAAGGAGAAGAGCGCCAGCAAATGTGCTATTAAAGTTGTGTTTACAGTAGATGTGAGACTTAGCCGCATTGCTGTCAAATTACGCACATTATAAGCCTCATTTTCTTGGCATCATCCAGTCAAATGACCCAGCCATGCCCCAAACTGCTCGTTAGACAGGCCCACGACCACGACTACCACCACAACCACCACCAACACCAACACTAACACTAACACAAGAACCAGCAGCAACCACGACCACAAGCATACTCTTGACCCACTGACTGACCTCTATGAACTTTACAGTTCGTTCGCAAGCAGAGCATCACATAGAAAGTATGCCACTCACTGTGGCCCAGCAAACTCCACTCAAACTTGACCCACTGCTGCAGCAATGTCTAGGGTCTAGGTTTTACCTGTTTTACCTGTTGCAACAATTTCTTTTCTCAGTTGCCTGCAGGGCGTGGCATATTTTCAATGTGCTGTACAAATGTTTTTCTTTGGCTCGAAATGACATTCATAATTTTTATTTACTTTTCTTTTGCGTATTTTTCTCTGTTTGATATCGCTCCGCATTTTTGCCGTTTGTCGCCGCTGTACCAGTTTCGTATACTTAATGAGATTTCTCGTAGACATATTTGCAATTTGGTGGCAGGCCGCGTGAAAAAAGTTAAAACCACGAAATATTTTGTATTGCGTGGGAAAGGGGAGAAACGGCGGGGGGATGTAGTTGAGTTTGGGACCAGTTCAATTTGAAAGTTTTCCTTTGCCCGTGCTGCAGTTAAACCCGGCAGCAACAAAAACTAATTACAATCTCAAGTTGTTTTTTCAACACTCAAAGCTGGCAGACACTGCGACCCACCGAGCCACCGAACCAAACAGCCACCTTGAACTTAGCGCAGCAGAATAACCCTCTGAGAGTGGGCGTGGCATAGAGAAAAAATAAAAAAAATTTAAAATTATATTAACAAAAACGAAAAAAAAGAGGGAAAAACGCAGCAACACAGTCTCGGAGCAAGTTTAATTTTAGTTTTTCCAACTATTTTCGTTGCCGGTTCTCGCATTGTTGTTTTTGCCTTCATTTTGCACTTGGCACTTTGTGCGAAAATTTATTATTGTTGATGGCATTGCAGTCGCTCTTGCCACTGCCACTGTTGCAGTTGCAGCTTCAAGATGCAACCATCCTTCTTTTCCTTGTAGTTGTACTTTCCTGTGATCTGTAAGCTGTAAGTGTTGTGCTCTTTGTCCAAATTGCACCTCTGTGATTATGGCCACTTGGCATTGTTGTCGTCTATTTAGCCATTTAATGTGCATCTCCTTGTGCGCTCTGATGTCTTCTGGCTTGGTTTTTGCATTACTCCTAATGATGTTACAATGAAATGCACTTGACAACACCTTGACATTATTCATTAGTGTTAAATTGGCGCCAAGCGATTTGCTTGTTGTGCACACATCTAACCTGGCCCGAATGGCTGCTAGTCTTTTTGGGCCAGATCCACTCAAAAGCTGCTTGCCTAATCTCTATCTTCAGACTTGATAAGCGTTAGGAGTTTAACTGTCAACCGCCTTTGGCCTCTCAGCTGGAAGTCCCAATAGTCCTGGTCTGAAAGTTTTGTTGCTGCTTCGTCATTATTCAAAATGTCAATGTCATTTCATTGTTTTTTTTTTTTATCTTGGTTCTGGTTTTGGTTCTGGTTCTGGTTTTCGTCTCGTTTTCGGTGCTGAAGTCTCAACTCAGGGCTATGACAGTTGCTGATTGTTGGCCCTTGCTGTGCCTAGTTCCGTTTAACTCCCACATTATGGTCTTTGGCTCTCTAGCATTTGTTGACAGCTTTCTAGTACAGAGATTCGCATTGATAAGCTGTCAACTGTTATTTGACTCTAGCAAAACTATAACCAAAAATTTAATATTCACTTCTTGAGAATTTTCTAATCTATACAAAATCAACTAATAATGTTTTATGCTATGAATTTTCACAAAATTCGTAAAATTTTGAAAAAAAATTATAATTAAAAGAACATTTTCAATGGAACTTAATAAAGTTTTGACAAAGCTATGGTATTTGTTAGTTAAACTCAAACTGCAGGGTATCCCTTAGTCAAACTCGCTCTATCCTTTATATTAGAAAATTCCTTTTAGGCCATTTACAATGATAATTTTCGCGCAGCTTATTTGCCAATAACCGCAAATGCCATCAATTTATTTAACAAATGGCAAACACTTTACAAATCAAACAACAATAACTAATAGACCTTTTGTTTGTTTTATTATGTGGAGCACTTATTGTTGCCGTTGTTATTGTTATTGTTGCTGTCGTGTTATTTAGTACGAATGGTTTTGGCCCTTATCTGCAGCACAGACAGACAGCAGCGACTGAGATCCCAAATAGGCTTTATCTGCGACCCAAACACAATCACAAACAGAGTAAATACAAAGTATGGCCAGCTAATGCACTCTTTACAATGCACGATTTATATAGTATGCATTATAATAACCGATTTGCGTGCTTGACGCATATAAGTCGAGCTACCAGCAATCTATTGTTGTTGTTGTTATTGTGTATGTTCATATAATGAAAAATATTGTTATCATTTATTAAGTCTTTAGCTTGCAGACCCTGCAGTTCTTATTCCTATTGTTGAAGTTTATGCGCCTCAAATTACTCAAATAAAAATCAACAAAGAAAATTAGCTAAATTGCTTGGAAAATAAACAGCGTATTTCTGGTTACCATAGCTTTGCTATGGAAGTAAATTTAAAAACATAACTTAATGGATATGATCTGAATCTGAATTCTTGTCAGATTGGATTTAAATATTCAAATTATCTCGAGAAGGTGTGATATCCGAAAAGGCAAAGCAATCACTTTAATTGAAGTTGAGTGTCTATTAGTCAAGTTGAATACAAATCAAATTGAAAACAAGAATTTCAATTCATAGCTAATGTTTTGACCAAAACGCAAATGCTGTTGCGGTATTGGGTCCAAAATAGTGGCATGCGGATTGCATGTTGCAGTTGCAGTTGCAGTTACAATTGCAATCAGTATGGCCACTATGCTATTAACCGCTCAATTGTCCGACTGTCAATTGTACGATGATATCAGATGACTCGCGCCATCCTGTGACCAGTATATACCCACACACGCATCACACACACTCAGGCACACACACTCAGGCACACACATAAGCAAACAGTTAGACAGACATCAGATCGAATGCAATGGATGGGAATTACATGCAATGAGCGCGTTAAACGGCCCGTGATTTGGTCTCCATTCATGGCCAAACAGTCTGCACATGGCCCAAAATTAAATGGCCTTTTTTATTGCACTGAGATATTAGTGCGGGTCAACACAGTGATTTCGCAGAGTATCAAGGATAACTCGTCCTATTGCTTTTTATCTCTTGTTAATACCCTTGCATGCCGAAGAAATAAGTTTGGTTACCTGAAAACAGAATAATCTTTAATTTTTTATATTTTTGATAAAAAAAACATAACTTCAACTATTACTTTTAATATAAATCGCATATTTGAGTATGAGTTAACCTGATAAAATGTTTTAGTTATACTTTATTGATATTTGTTAACCTAAAATAAAATAATATTTAATTTCCAATATTTTTGATAAAAAAGACAGTTTCAACTATTACTTTTAATATGAATCGCACAATATCAAATATTTTGGGGCTGGAAATTGCTTTCGTCACTACACTTTTACCTCGTGTAACGGTTTATTTTGTATATATACGTGTACATTTTATATAAAACAAAAAAAATTTTTTTAAAATTTTGTTTAGGTTTTTTTATTTTGAGTATGAGTTAACCTGATAATATGTTCTAGTTCATTAGTTAGTTACAAAATAAAATGAATTTTCTTATTTCTTTTTATTTATGTATATTTTTACCTATATGTTTATTTTTATTATTTTTTTTATCAATAATATCTAAACTGGCTAATATTGGTGTGATTTAAAAATAATAGGAAATTTTGCGTTCTAAAAATTGTATATGGAATAACGTTAATAATTCTTAAAATAATCTATAGTCTGTTTACAAAAATATGTATATTTTGAAAGTGTTACGAAAGGACTTTTGTGTTGCAGTGAAAACTCGTTGTCTTTTTCTATATTTTGTTGTAGCATTACCCGTTTGTTTTTATGGTGTGCTGGGCCTCGATGACGTCAGCTGCATACCATTTAGGAAATGAGCCATAAAGTGGAGCTGAGCCAGTTAGCTGTCTCTCTGCTGCTTTGAAAATTGGCTCAGTCAACTGCACTTTAACCCAAGTATGCACTCAATTTCTGTAAGTGTGTGGGTGTGTCTGTAGCTCTCTGTGTGTGTTGTCTTTGCATGCATAAACAGCCATTTAGTGCTGTTATGCTTATTATATGTGCATGCATACATACGAGTATAACTACAGGACTATAGGACTACAGGACTCCACGGCAGACGTCAGACGGCGACTGTCAACTGCCGCTGTCGTCGTTAGGCTCATTTTGAGCAGTCTGCCTAAGTGCCAAGTTGTCTACACCCACACTAACACATGCACACCCATATATGTATGTATGTATGCATAAACGGCCTACAGAACAGTCAACACAACAACTTACAGCAACAACCGCTGGGACAATTTCCATTTTTGTGTGCAGCTCATAAACCTTCAACTTTAGCTACAGAACGGCAAGGACATGTGCAGGTGTCTCGACACTATACATACGGCAGGTTTCTTTCTTTTTATGTGAATTTATGTTTTTGATTAGTGCAGTCTCTCTGACTTATGCATGCATTTCAGCTTTGACTTTCATTCGCTCTGACTTTAATAAATTTAACGTAATTGTACCAAGAGCCGACTACTTTTTCTCTCACTGTTCCAGAAAAGTGCGATAAATTTAAATTGCTTAAGTTCGTGATTTACTACGAAAGCAGTTACAAATAAAAATTAGAAATTAAGCTAAAAATGTAACCAAACTTAATATTTCATATTTATTTGTTGTCAGATTAAAGCTCAACATCAAATAAAACGTCTTAGAATGAAAAATAAATCAATGATTCTAATGCGAAATTGTTTTCCAGACGGTCCTTCTTAAGCACTGTATTGCTTTCCAAGTGGAAAGTTCTAGCCCCAGCTCCATCTTATTTATGTGCTCGTAAAATAGCGCGCCTACTGTGAGCTCGTTCCCGTTTCAGAGCCGCCCTCAACACGCACTGATTTCGCACTCACACACACACACATTCACACACATATCCACACACTCACACGCACACATATGCAGATATGTATTCGTATGTATTGCTTGCATGCGGGCTGTCACATTTACATATGCTGAGACTTATGTTCTATTCTGTTTTGTATTGTTCGGTATTGTTGTTGCTAGAACTCTGCAAAGTATGCAATGAAAAATGAAATTTATGCAATTTACCTAATAGAAGTGTGCAAAAATAGAACATAAACTATTTAAAGTACTTTGCTCAGTGTAATATTTATTGAAATCCAAAAAACAGCACACACTCACCCATACAATTTGTGAAATATATAATGTTTGTTTTAATAATTTAAATTGTTAAATTACGGCATGGTTTTAAGTTCAAGTGCGAAAATCACAATTAAATAAAATACAGTTTTGATATCTTAATAGAATATGCATTGAATATATAGGATGCAGCTTTAACTTTTCAAATAAAAGTAATTTCTGTATATTCCGTTTGACTGCGGATTAAATTTATATTAAGCTTTGCAATGCAAGTCCCAGAGCTCCCACTTAAAATTTATTTATACGTTTCACACAACTTTAATAGCATTGAGTTCTCGTTTTCCTTTTCATTCCTTGGTGCTCTTTTTTGTTTTCTTTTGCTTTTGCTTTACGTTTTGGCGACACAATAAATAGTTTATTTAAGGATTGTTCTTTGGTGAGCAATGACTGCCCCAACGTTCGCTGACGCAGAAGCAGAAGCAGAAGGAAAAAAAAAACAGTAAAATCAGCAGCCAGGAAAAGCAGGAGAGCTATCAATGTCATCAGAGACATCAGAGAGTAAAGCAATCCAAGAGACAGCAACATGCGTCAAAATGAAGAAATAAAATTTTCATTGTTCTTGTGCCCCAAGTGTTTGAAAAAGTGTCGCATTTTGATTGCGTTTTTCCTTATATTAAACAGCGCCTGAGCTTTTGGTCACACTTGGGTGGCTAGGTAGCTAACCACGCCTTCTTTTACCTCCTTATTCGACTCTACTTTCCCCTCGACACTTTTTGCTTTGAAGTGATGCCTGTTTTTGGGTCTCTGCACTGACACCTCGCATTGTAGTTGGCATTTCCCAGCCCACTGTCATGACCCACCGCGAAGTCATCTTTAATTCATGATGTGAAGTCCACCATGGCATCTACTCTGTGAGCACCAGAACATTTAAAAGCAGCTCATTCGAGTTGCGTTGTGCCGAAAGAGAAAAGTGAAAACCATTTGAGGTCTAGTTATGGTTTTTAGTCAAAAATTGTATTAATACAGATGCTGTGTGCCTACCCAGCTCACAAACTGCCGTAATGTGCCACAAAATTGAACGAATTATTTGAACTAGATCCGGAAATTTGTTCAAAGAAACTTCAAAAAGTGGTTAAAAAGTAGCTTTCAGTCGTTTTGATTCTATTAAAGTGAATCTTGTATTATACTTAGAACATGATTTAGATCAACACGTTTAGTCATTTGCGGGTTTTGATTATAAGCACACACAGAAACCTATTATACAATTGCATAATCTTCTTATAATATTATTTAAATAAGCAAGTGCAAAGCCGGGATTATTGCAAACTCTTTTAGAAAGTATAAGTACTCAGTTTTCTTGTATAAATTTTACCCCAACATAATCAGCTATCCAATTTTTTTCAGAAATTAAGTACGTAAGCAAGTCCTAGAGCTCACCCCAGTGTTTCTTAGTTTTCATTAAGCCAATGCCAAGGAAACTACCTAGCAATCCTATTACCCTTCCACCTGCTATCCTTTAGAGCCATCGACTTTATGGCAGACCCTCGAAAACTGACAATGAGTTTGCATTGTTAACGCGGCAGTCGCCAAGGTGTTCAAGCATCGTCGCAGACTCACACACACACAGTCACACACACAATACGTATACAGCCAACAGCTTCGAGCTCAGTTCGCAGCTGGCAGGTCCTTGAACGCTTCAACACCGACTGCCACGGATCCTGCCACAGTTGCTGCCACCGGTTCAGCAGCTGCAGCAGTGTGGCTGCAACAGCCTTGGCAGCTTAGTTTGCTTTTGGCTGCGGCAAACGAGTTGTAAATATTTATTTATACGCGCGCGCGGTTTATCCATGGCCACGTTAACGGACTGCCAACACCAATCCGGAAAAGAGAAGGAGCTACAGACCAGACCCCAACTCGGTTTCAGTCTGAGCGCTCCTGTCCCAGTCAGATGGATGCCTGTTGTGCTGGTCGGGTTGAAATTTTGATTTACATTTCGCCGACTAACCAACTACAGCTCCAGGTACCAGTAACTAGTTTCCCGGACTCGCAGTTGTTCTTGTCAAATGTTGTTCCGTCTATTTTATTTTTTGTTGGTTGGCTTGGCCATCAAATTCGACTGCCTATTCCATCAAAGTGTTGGAGCTGAAGTCTCTGATTCTGGCTTATACCACAAGTGAGTCCGTCACGTCACCGCCAGCATTTTTATTTGCTTTTTGCGGTTAGTTTTTATTTGGTCCTGTCCTTACTTTCTTTCCTGCTGTCAGCAATTTTTCCATGGCATCAAGGTTGACGATTTCAACGTTGCTCCTGAATTTTATTTTCCTTCCACTTTTTTGTACAGCTGTTGGCAACAACAGCAGCTGCTGCTGCTGCTACTGCCGCATGGGTGCAAAATCATCATCAGCCACCAGCAGCAACGGCAGCAACAGCAGTCGCGGCATTTTTTTCCATCAAAAAATAATCTAAAAATCTAAACGAGCAAAAAAGCACACACCACATTTGCCTGATGCTCGTGTGCTAAATGTGTGACAAGTCGCGCACTTTTATTATAAACATTGACAGCAACCCAACACACATACACACACATGTATACACACTACCTTAAACAGAGGCATTCACGTACAGTCTGTTGCTCAAGTTCAGCAGACTTTGGCCCTTTTTTTATATTTTCGCTTTTCAGTTCGCGCGCGTCATTCAAATGCAGTTTTACAGTTCGTTGAATGAAAACTTAAGCGGTTTTATATATTGTGGTTGAAGCAACCACTTTACAACCCACCTGAAGCAAAAGCTCACCGCACTCTTTGCCTCTTTACCCGCATCACGTTGTCCAGATGTTTTGACTTCATGTGCGACCATTTTTATATTGTGACAGCAATTTTCCATCATGCAGCTTTAGTTTTTGGTCAGTTTGTCATCAAATATATGCAGTACTCAGCTAAATTCAGCACACTTCATACAAAATATGCAAAACCAGGCAACCATTGTGACTGGCTCGACGTGTTGTACATTTTTGTTTTGTTTTCTGCTTTTGCTGCAGTTTATTTTAGCGATTTCACTTCTGCTTTTTTATCTTTCTATTTTTTATCCAACCATCAACAATTTGCAGGTGCATTTTAATGGAAAATATACAATACCACAAAAATATTTAATTCAATTTTTTCCATCAGACTATGTGTGTATTAGTGTAAGCTTGCTTTTTGATTTGAAATTCGTTTCATATTTATACCCTAGAGGAGAATTACGAAGACTTTAAAAATATTATCTTCCAATGAAAAATATATTTATTCAATCAATAATTGTTTCATTAATCATCAATTAGATCAGAAATTTATAGGAATAAATGCAAAATTAACATTTGAAAAATTCTATATATCTTTTTGCACTGGCACAGTTAATTAGAATGACAGCTTCAATTAATAATAATAATATAGACCTGCGTTTCTATATATTATGTATAAATAAATAAATTATTTTTAAAAATATTTGAAAAGTTTTATTAGTGAACGAATAATGTCAGTAGCAAAGACAAATTTTGAGCAACAAATGGACTCAGCTAACACATATCCTATACTAAAATATCATGTATCTTGACATCTATTCGAACTTTTAAAGCTACATAGCCAAACATAATTTAAACAGAGACAAAGGGTATGAGAGAAAAAGAGAGTATAATTAATGATAATTAATGTAAAGTTTTAAAAATAGAGTTAAGACTCCAGCCTTTTTAATATTTTTAAATACAGGGTAGACAACTTGTTACTACTATGACAACAAACTGTTAAGCCGAGATTATTTATTCTTTTTAAATATACTTGGATTAAGTTGGAAAATTTCCGGTATTTTTTGTTTAATTTGTTGATACTATACTAATTTGCCTTCGATTTACATTTACTTGTCAAAATTTGTTGCCATTTGTCTTACTCAAACCCCAGTATGCTATGCTAATTTATAACTTGCCGACAGCTTCTATGTTGGACAGGGACCTCACATGCCAGCAAACGTTCAGCTATAAATCCATATTCAGCGAATTTCCGCCAAAAACAAGGAAGAAGTTGACAAAGAGGGCTGCGGGGATAATGGATATGGAGGTGAAAAGTAAAAAATGGTGAACCATAGTAGCATAAAAATTGCACATAGTATGTATAAATATAATATGGAAACAGCCGTTTTTGTTGTCTGCCGGAAGTCGGAAACCATTTAATTTGCTCATGTGCAACTGCGCCGCGTCCTGGGCCCAGGACTCGTGCGCCCTCCATATCCTGTGGCAGGCTCTTTGGATGTCGTTCTTGTTGTTTTTGTTGTTGTTACTGTTGTTGCTGGCACAGCTGACATGTTTTTCGGCAAATTTTTGGCCAACATTTAATTCGGGCAAACGAGTTAAGAGTAAAGTTGTGTTAAGTTTTCGTGAGCTCGCTGCAAAGAAAAACAAAAGCACAAAGTGCACACTCGCACACATACACTAACAAGCACAGGCACACACACAAACACACACATAGGCACATTCGGATGCATTGGAGGCAGAATTGGCAGGCTGGAGGACTCAGTCTTTTGCCCCAAAAGCGGCAACATTTATTTATTTTGCTGCATTCACCCTAAGGGACTTGGGGACTTGACTCTCGTTGCTTCTATCTGTGTCTGTCCTTCGGTCCGTCCTACAGTCTGTCTGAAGGTCTATCTGTCAGCCCTTTGCTCACAAAGTCTTGAGCGCAGAATTTTAATTTGCAATTAAATGCAACCCACAAGCAGCAGCTTTGCATCAAAATGCGAAACAGGCAGTTTATACTATATATACATAACAGCATTCAGGAAGGGCAAGGGGCATAAGGCATAAGACTTGGGGCACGATTGGGTGGCATGTCAGGTGTATGGAAGGCTGCTCAAAAAATGGCAACAGCAACTGCAGCTGCTTGAAGGCGGCAGCTAAAAGTAAAACATTTCGTTTAGTTTCTGTGAAATATATAACTACACTGTACTTGTTACTCCTTTACTCTCTTGCCTCACATTTTGTTCAGGAGCCCCTTCAGTGATACTAAAGCTGCAGCTTAAGTATTTGCCAACGAATGCGAATACTTGAATTAAAACTTTGTAATTTCCCTTGTTTCATTTCATTTCGTTTACTTGAAATTCATTTCCACAGTTTTGTTTTGTAGCTCTCGATTCCTTCCCTCTCTCACCGCATGCATTTTCTTGGCTCTTGGCTCTTGTTGTATTGCTGCCAAACACACACACACACACACACATAAATATACAACTGGCTACAACCAATGTGGCTGCCACTCATCCATCTCAGCTCTGCGTATCCTTTGCCATCTTCTCTCTTCTCTTCTCTTCTCTCATACTCTGACTTTTTGGTTCTCTGGCTCTTCTGGTCGCCAGGGACAACCGCTGAATGCAATTGGGAAAAGGGGGGCACTTTTGTGCAACTGCTCGACATCATCCAAAAGTCGAGGTCGTGCACTAAACTTGCCATACAAGTCAAAGTGCAATTTGTTGCAAGTTAGCAATAGCCAGTTGCATTTAATTTGTTTACTCGCTTGCCATTTGCCGTTTTGCCGTTTGCCATTTGCTTATTGCCATTTGCTCTACAATTGCCCAGTTTGTAGTCAAAATTGAGCTGGAAGCGTAGAAAGAATTTATCTAAACTTTGATTGTTCTTGAACTTCAACTGGTTGACAAATATCTAACATCAAACATCTAACACAGCTTCATTAGCAGTGTTTGCAATAATCTCCTTAAATGTTATTAATTAATTACAAATTTTGAAGAGCTTAACACTTGCTAGTCTTAACACTAAGCCGTTTACAAGTATTCACGTAATGTTGCCAATGAATTGTCTGAAATATGAAGATTTAATTAACTCAAGGCGGTAGCAAAAGGAGCATCTTAACTTCCTATTATTATCAAATTTATTTGTCTATCATAAAATGAATGTACATATTTATCTATTATTTGAATTTTAGATTATATATTATATGCATGTTATTTTCCTATTAAAATTTGATTGCACTTTGTGTGAGACAGAGAAAGCCCTTCTCACTAAACACATCATTGCAATGCAAGTAGGATTAAACATTAGTTTTCATTAGAATTCAGTTTCACAATTTACAAACCAGTTATTCACACACACAAATAAATATGAAATCATATTCAAATAATTTATAATCTGTCATTCTGTGAACTTTTCATTTTCATCATTAATTTATTATTTGTTTGAATGCGTATAAATAATAGCGTATTTATACTTATTTATATCTCAGTTTATCACTTGAAACTAACTTTTGATGAAGACCACGGCAATTAAATAGTTTTTGATTTGTTTCAAATTAAATGCATAATTGTTGTTCTTACTTATATTATAATTATAAGTGTCATATGAAGTGAAATTAAAGATAGCTTTTGCTCAGGGCTAAGCTTAGTGTTGATGTTGGTCCCAAATATTTATAAATACTTTATTTTTCCTTTGACAAGTGAATAAATAATTGTGTTCTCAAAATTTTCTCTTTCATCTTAATATTTATTTTCTATGATTTCTTAGCTTGTATGGGATACCCTATATTTAGATATTGAGACGTGGATGGAAAATGACATCAACTAAAGCCATGTCAAAACCATTAAATGCTCGGCTACTTACACATATCCCTCTGTCTGCATTTTCCCCTTGGTCTCTATGTATAAATTGCCTGTTGTTTAATTTCGAAAGTGCTTATGCTCAATTGCAGTTGCAGTTGCAGTTTGAGTAGCTTTATCTAGCAGAACGTGGCGTGGGCGGCTTGGGGGGCGTGTCCGCCATATAGCACAATGTCGGCATCTTGCTGTGCGTGCGACATGTGCTGCCCAGGGTTTGACATTAGCGCCAAAGTTAACATGTAACTGCCCAGGCGACTAGATCAGACCAAATCCAAAAGCCAAAGCCAAAGCTGAAGCTGAAGCCGAAGCCAAGTGCAGACAGTCGTCGCTGCATGTGAGCTGACATGTGTCCTAGTCCCTGGCTCCTGACCCCTGACCCCTTTTCATGCCCCTAATGCTTTCCTTGTGCTGTGTCCTACAATTCCAGCCACTTGGTCAGGGTCTGTGCCTTGGCCTGTATCTGTGTGAGTGTGTGCATGTGTATATGTATGTGTATTTAAGTTTTATGTCTACATTTGCTGAGCCTGTGGCGCTTTAGTGCAAAACTAAGTAAATTTCAGCACAAATGAGCAGCAAGAGCTCACAGATGAGCATTAATAGTTAGCAGCACACGGCATCAGCATCAGCATCAGCATTAGCATCAACATAGGCATAATCATAATTAAATAACTTTTGACACAATGCCAAGCAAGACTCTACGGTCATATATACATATCTACATATAAATATATGCTTATGTGTGTATTAGTGTGTGAGTATGTCGGCACATAATTTGGTCAAATTTACGTACATCTACCCGGACTTTCATTAGGCATTCCATTGCCCGCATAGAAACTAAAACCAAATAAACACACTCCTATATACAGACTCACACTCACACGCACACACACACACACACACACTAACATTAAAAAAAAAAACTGAGCACAAATGTGCCAAAATAATCCGCTTAAATAAAATGGCAAGAGAAATACTCAGAGTCGCACCCAAAATGAGTGCAGCTACCATCCTTTTGCAGTCCTTGTGCCAGTTTTTTCTCTACTACCCTGTGGCCATTAGGAGTACAAATGGAGTATATTAGTCTGTAATCAATTGATAGTATATTCTGCAACTGAAGTCAGAAGATCTATTTTCTTGTACTTTATATATGGTGCTTGCAAAGTTGTCATAGGGTATCTGCTAGTTGTTCTTTGTCGCATGGTCAAAGCTTATTTTTGTTGCATGTGTGGCAAAAGCCACTAAAATGGCATCACAACAACAATAACGGCAACAACAAAAAAGATCCAACAAGAAATGCCAAAGCATAACCGAAAAATGGTAAATATTTTTTTGTCAGTTTTTCTTTCGTTTTGTTGTTGTTTATATAAACTTAACCTAAGTTGGGCAAACTGGTAGTGCCTAATACAACAACAAGCAAAAGAGCCACTAAAATAAATGCTGCATTTTGAGGAAAGAGCATCACATTCCACAAATGACTCAAATCGGGTTTTGTGTTTGGGCTCGGAATGGCATCTAGCATCTACCATTGACCCAGCTCCCAGACCAACCCCAGCTGACACCTCAGCCCACCACAATCATGTGTGTGTCTGTGTGTGTGTGTGTGTTTTCTTGTAGGGTGTTGGCTCATTGTCATAGCTGCCTTTAATTAAACAGATAAAATTACGGTCGAGAGAGTTCTTACGTAGGACCTTTTAATGTGAATAAGTAAGCTGAAACTGAAAGCTGTGAAGGGTTGAGGAATCTATGAATATTGAATGCCATATGATACGAAAGCCTAATGAAATCTACATAAATAAAGTGGAAGTTGGCCTGCTAGAAAGTCACATTTTGTAAAAAATGTTAACGAAAATGTAAGATTTAACATAATATTTCAACTATTTAGTAAAGTTAAAGTTTTTTATTAAAGTTTTTGATTTAAGCCTATTAAAAATAATATAAAATATATAATAGTGATAAGCTACTCGACCTAGCCAGGAACAAAACGTTATAAGTGGGTTCAAGTACTTCACAGCTACTCCCAGTCCCTCTCCCAGGCCCCGCTCCCAGTCCTTCTAACAGGCCCCGCTCCCATTAACAGGCCCCGCTCCCAGTCCCATTAACAGGCCCTGCCTCCAGTCCCCTTAACAGGCCCCGCTCCCAGTCCCATTAACAGGCACCGCTCCCAGTCCCATTAACAGGCACCGCTCCCAGTCCCATTAACAGGCCCCGCTCCCAGTCCCTCTAACAGGCCCCGCTCCCAGTCCCATTAACAGGCCCCGCTCCCAGTCCCATTAACAGGCCCCGCTCCCAGTCCCATTAACAGGCCCCGCTCCCAGTCCCCTTAACAGGCCCTGCTCCCAGTCCCGTTAACAGGCCCCGCTCCCAGTCCCCCTTAACAGGCCCCGCTCCCAGTCCCATTAACAGGCCCCGCTCCCAGTCCCATTAACAGGCCCCGCTCCCAGTCCCCTTAACAGGCCCCGCTCCCAGTCCCATTAACAGGCACCGCTCCCAGTCCCTCTCCCAGGCCCCGCTCCCAATCCCTCTCCCAGGCCCCGCTCCCAATCCCTCTCCCAGGCCCCGCTCCCAGTCCCTCTCCCAGGCATTTAAATAAAATTCTTTGATGCGAAATTAACAGTACCTTTTTAAATGTCGTATAGTTATAATCCGTTTTCTAGGAAATTGCTTTTAAAAAAGTGTCCGAATTATTTTTTATTTAATTATTTAAATTTCAATCAATGCTATGAGTATCTGACAATCAAGTGAAAATAAATAATGATTCACTTCTCAATATAGTTAAAGCAATAAATAAATAATTTATCATTTATATCTCACGATTAATCAAAATCTTTTAAACTTGCTAGCATTTAACAAAAAATGTCAAGTTGAAAAGCCTACAGAAACTTAAAGTTTATAAACTTAACATAAAGTATATAGCACCTAATACAGCCAAGTTCGTTTGAGCCGGCTTTAAAACCATTTCGGGCTTGATTAAGTTTACATCAAATGCTTATCAGGGCTTAACAAACAAGCTTCAGCAGTATTGTGTCCTTGGCAGAGGACCTTTGAAACGTGTTTCCATCGATTATTACGCAGCCGTCCAAAATTTGATGGCTCAACGAGTTTGTTTAACGACCAGCCTTAGACCGTGTACCATAATTGCCATCTTGGCCGTTGACCTTCTGCTATCATGTGAGTTATGTGGGCTCTTTTATTATTTATAACGGACACACCTTAACTCCCAATCTCGCTCATAAAGGTGGCAGCTCAACTGAAGCAGAAGCTTTCTGTACTAATTACGCAAGGCAGAAGTCGCTTAGAAAAAAAAACGGCAAACAGGTGTTTTTCCTTCCGTTTGATCAAAGTTGAGTTGTTCGCATATTCACTGAACAATATAATTACCCAAAAGGTGTCTCTATCAAAATTTTGGCGTATGAGCGATGTGTGAAATTTGCCACGATTGTACTTAATTAGTCTAGTCTTAAGCGCTAAAGTCATTAGTAAGAGCTCACATTAAGCATACGCATCGTATGGCTCTTGATTGTGTGCTTTAAGAATGATCAAACACAAATGCTGCATTTAATATGCACAATTTGCAAATCTATTTAAAATTCAACCAGAGAATCACTCACACTCTGACTGACATCCTTGTCTCTCAGTCTCTTCCTCTCTTCATCTCTCCCTCTCTCCGTCTTTCCATCTCTCCCTCTCTTCATCTCTTGCGTCTGAGTTTGTGTTGTTGTCAGTCAGTTTGCGTTTCTTGTTGTCTGATGATTAACCCGATGATTGAATAAAATGCCTTTGAAAAGCAACGCCGACAACGAACAAAGTGCAAACAGCTAAAGAAAATGCAGAATAATAACATACCGAGGTCTATTTGACAGATAAAAAGTGCTGATACCCTGGAAAATGAAACAAGCATAGAGAGGTTCAAAACATATTAATATAATTTATTAATTGTACTGATATTTATAAATTGATTTGAAAGACTAAAATAAATTGTACTTTGATATTACTTGCCTTTTAATATTTTTTATTCAGACTTATAACTTTTTATAATTTACGTTTGCTAAGCTCTTCCAAATCACCATCAACCTATAACTACCCGTTTTACGGCTTTTAACATAACGAGTAGACAAACTTTGGTAAGCTTCAAGGTAGCTGGCAGGCTAGCAGACTGTGGCCGGCTAACTCACTGCTCATGATGATGTTGGCCAGGAATGGCCAGGACAAAGGCAACGCAACGAAGACAGCAACAACATTAAATTTTTTCAGCCAAATAGCAGCAGCAGTAGCTGCACAGAGGTGGCTTATTGCTATTGTGGGCGTGTACATACAATACAACAACAACAGCGCGAAAAGAAAATGCCAAAGAGAAGCCGGACTGAGAAACAGGCGAAGGCAGAAATGCTTTGCACACAGACAAGGGAATTGGTGTAAATATGGCAAGTGGCTGACAAAAATGTCGGCCAGCTCCACGAGATGGTGCGGTTGCTGGTGCCGTTGCTAGTGCCGTAGCCGGAGCCAGAGTCAGAGCAGCGTTCAGTGCTCTGGCTAGACAGAGACTCAAAGGGGCATACTTTTTATAGGCACTGTGGCTGCGCTGTGCGCTGCCAACTTTAGATATTTTCATTGAGTTGGCTGTGTACCTTGAAGCAGAGCCAAGACTGAGGCGAGTCGAGTGGAAGTATCAAAGTTAGTGAAGTAGCAGCCCCTACATTGCTGATGCCACTCAAATGCTTAACTATGCAAAATAAGTTGCATTTAAGATGCTCCATTATGCATGTTTATTCTATGTCGATGATAATGTTTGCTCTGCTGCCGCCGCGACCGTTGCCAGACCAAATGATATTGGTGGCAAGCGGGTATGACAACCACAATGCCAGCCAAGTTTAATGAAGTCTAAAGATGACTCTACCTCCACAGCATACGCCTCAGGGATCAAAGACATTTCCGTGTAGCTAAAGTTGAAATTAACTAATAGTAATAGAAGAACGTGGCCAACTGGCCATGGAATTGAAATTGTATCTTAATGTAAAGAAGCCTAACAAATTATTATATTTTAGCATATTTTACAAATATCTTTCATTTCTGTACAAGCTATGAGAATCGACAGACAATCGTATCGAACTGTGCTTGAAAATCGTTTTATTGCCCAATGCACATGACGCCAATAAAATGTCTTTGAAGTTTGTTGCACTTAACAAACTTCTCTGGGAGAAGCTGTCAATCCCAGAGAGTTTATAGTTAAAGTTGTGAGAGTATGTGCATGTCATAAAATGTAATTTTGAAATGACAAGCACATGCACAAGAATTGGTTAAGTTTTCAATCGATTGCGACTTGAACTGGTCATTATTATGTAGTGACAGAAACTTATTTTTAATTTTAGACAAAAAAAGATAGGACTAGATTATTTCTGCATTCACACTCTTAAAACAACAATTGGTCAGGCTGAACTGTTTCTGATGATATTTTCTGATTTGTAGTCCTCTGAATAACGCATTCATTATCCTTGTAATACTCAATCGAAACCTTTACTTGGGCGTCAACAACTTCGAGAAGAGTCTTCTACGACAGACAGTCTTATGGGCACTTTGACAGCGAGTGTTTAATGGGTGTCCATTAGCATCTGGACCCCGCTTGCATGTATCCGCAGATCTGAGGGTTACCATTGTATCCGTTGCTGACGTAACCGGAGCTGATTGACGACTCACATTACGGTCGAAGTCAGTTAAGTGGACGACAAACTGAAATACACGGTGTGCATCGTCTGCAGGTGCCACATGGTCACCGTGCTGCAGTTAATCATTGTTGATGAGAGCGAGAGCGTGTAAACAATGCCAGACCATTTTAAGGCTGTTGGTCCACAGCTTCCAATTACATAAACTGTTACAACAGCAGCAGCGGCAGCTGGAGCTTTCCACTTGTCCCTTTGGCGATATAGCTAGGAGTACACAACTTTTCCACTTGGCAGACGCTGACCGCATACATCATCCGTTCCATTTGCCCAGCCATCGATTTTCGGTTAACGCCCCCGAGCCAGCAGCCGCAGGACACAGGCAACACAGACAACACAGGCAACACAGGCAACACGAAATCGACAGAGAGTTGCGGTTAAGCGGTGCCACGCTTTAGGGCAGATAATGCCAATAACTGCACCTGCAAGTTGGCAGAGAGGCAAGTCGGCGTTTACTTATATATAAATACATTTTAATGTCCGATTGGAGGTAAACTACAGGTGACAACTGTCTGACCAGGTCAACTCCAACCGAATACTGTATCTGGCCCAAAAGTTGCCTCCAACTTTGTAAGTCTTTTGGTCAAGCTTAATCTATATCTATAAGCTATTACCAAGTTGAATTCGCAATAGTTTTCAGGACGCATGAACCTGATTAATGACTTTGTGACTTAAAATGCAGCAAAGGGATTACCAGAGTCGAAACTTAGTATTACGTAAAACACTTAGCTTAAAGGTAAATCCATTTTTTATACCCTGGACCCATTGAACATGGGCAAAACTGGTATAATGTGTTTGTTGAGATATCAGAACCAAACTGATAGAATACGCATGGGCAAAAATAGTGTTGCCTACTTATATGGGCAAAAGTAGTGTTGCCTACTAATATGGGGAAAAAATAGTGTTGTCTACTAATATGATCAAAATAGTGCTGCCTACTTTTGTGGACAAAAAATAGTGTTGCCTACTTATATGGACAAAAATAATGTAGCCTACTTATAAGCGTAAGCTATAAATGCATTTTTATACCCTGGGTTCAGGGTATCCAACTGTCGAGGATGCTCGACTGTAACCGCCCACTTGTTTTTTTTTTGGCTTCTTTTATCTTCATTCTCATTGCTTTGCTTGTCAATCGATTGGTCCTTGGAATACCTTGAGCTTACCTATGTACAAGCCACAGCATCCATCACTATTTCATGGTTGGCCTTTAGGGTTTAACTGTTTTCTTTGGTATGCAGCTACGACACCCAGCGATTCAGCGATATGGCGATATAGCGATCCACCGATAGCACAACCCATTGCCAGTCAACTGTGGAGTGTAAAAACCACTTGGACTGCATTGGACATTGTTTAAATTGCTGCGGTTCGCGTACGTTGAATTTTCGTCTCTTGTTTACTTTTTTCGCTTTATTTTCGATGCTTTTTAACCTCTGCTTCATCCTTCCTTCTCTCTTGCACAGAGGCTGTTGGTCTTTTTGCGTTTTATTGCCTTGCGCGATGGCTTCGTATAAATAAATATAACATATCCACCTCTCACACAGAGAAACAGAGGGAGAGAGATGGAGTATGCAGGAGAGTGAAAGGGAGAGAGATTGTACAAAAAAAGTTAATGTAATTGAATTCATTTATGGTTTTGTTTGTAGTTTTTTTTCCGTTTTGTTTTATTTTCTTCGTTTTTGGTGGTTTTCACTTACGCGCGCAAAAACTGCCAAGAATGTCGACGGTTTGTTAATAAATATTTCATTTATTTTAGGCCCATACCGAGCGTGTGCCAACTCGTTACCATTCTTGTTCTTCTGCTTCTGCTTCTGCTCACCCTTTATTGCCCAGAGCATGCTTTGTTTTTCGGCTTTTATGCTTTAATTAAAAATATGCACGAGCAAGGGCAAAATCTCATTGTTCTAGTATCCCTTTTAGCCGAACTTGCCCCAAAGCACTTAACTAAATACAAAACTAGCGTCGATAGACTCTTCCATTTTCAAACATTCTATGTCCTTTTTTGGCTTTATTGTGCCTGGCCATTCTGACGCTGAGAGCGCCTTTGTAGCTTGGAAAGGATATTGGGTTATTAGTAAATATGCTTTCATATACTTACATACACGAAAGATTTATACCCTCGCACAAGGCTTCCTTAGCCAGGCTTTGACCCCATTCCTCTCCCTAAAGCATTCTGCATATTTCATAATAATCGCTACCGGTTATAAAACCTTCTACATAAACAATGCTCGACACACCTTCACCTGAGCTTCATGGCCTTCATGTTATACCTTTTTTGTGCTAGAGAAACCATACGCCACGTGGCTAATAAAATAATTGAAATTTTCTAAGCATATAAAGGCTGCTGTCCTTTCTACATACAAATAGGAATGCACTTGTGGTTGCCCAATAGATTCACTTGAATTCAAATTCCTGATCACCCGTTGTTAGCTTGTTTTACTGATACATACCACTTAATATTTAAAATTTTCAAGTTATATACAATATACATCTTAAGACCTTTAAAAACGCTTAATATAAATGCAATACTGTTCTACATGAGATAGATCATTTACCAACACTTGATTCCAATCGAAATGAGAGCAATGTGATTGAAGCACTTTTCCATAGCAACGCCACAACTCATATCTAAACAAATTCGATCAAATTAGGCTTAAAAGCAACTTAAACAGCACGTTCCAACCATTTGAGTTGCATCCTTTTAGGAGCACCATCCTAACAGCTATTATTTCGGTGATTTTCAATTTCAATAATACAATTTGTTTTCCAATTTTATGGTAAGTTGAACAGCAGGCACAGCAGTTGACTATGCTTGCATCTAGAGAACTGCAAGTGCTTGAAATATTTATTTGAGAACGCAGGAGAAGCTGATGGGATGAATATTTCTTTGAGGCATAGTTTATATTCAAGCACTCTCACTCAAAAACTTGACTCACATGCATTTTATGCACTACTGCAAATCTGTTGTCAAAATTTTATTTTGCATATGCGAAAATTTTAAATTGTATTTGGGTTTTCTGTCTGTGTCTTTAGAGACTTCAAGCATTGTTAAACTTTATTTGGAAATGGAAAGTTATGAATATTTCTGGAATTAGTTTCGATTGTACAATCGCATTGTGGTCAATGCCGATGAGATTTGGAAAGCTGAGAAATTAAAGAGTTCAGTTAAATTACCTATTTTACTTTTGGTCCTCAATTTGAATTTTTTATACTTTCGCACATCTACAAGTATTTAAATAAACAGCGAGAAATTTGAGCAATATTTAACCCAACCGTCTATCAGGATTTCAAATTTAAATTTCATTCAGATGCCAACTGCAGAAACGTTTTCTAATTATAGTTGATTTTTACATTGATTTTTTATACTGATGTGCACTTCACTGGGCTATACCAATTTAAACCAACAATATTCTCATCAATTTTATTTTTGGAATTTGTTACAAATTTCTGCGGCTTCTGATATAAGTCTGTCTGTTATATATGTGCGCATAAATTAAGCAGAATTGAATGTGGCCGGCAATTCAATAAATTTTGGTATCCCAACTGGAACTTTCCCAGCATGGGCATATACTCATTATTGAAACCGATAATCGGCTGCTGTTGTTGGCTAACAATGGGTTTATATATCAGTCGCCGGAGTGCGATATAGTCTCAACTGAACATAAATTAATTGTAATTTTAAGCTTTAAAAAAGTTTATGTCAAACGATTGACAGAAGAATAATAGTTTAAGAGTCATACGATTCGGATCGGCTTAAACTAAATATTTCTGCTAAGTTATTGCAGACAGAATCAATTCAAATTTAACCTTTTAAAATTAAAGCCAATTATAGAACTCCTTGAACAGCACATTAAACTCTTATGTTTGAAAATTAATTTCAAATTGATAAGCGATTTTAACAGCGTCATAATTAGGACAATATAATTATCTGGTAGCGTATTTATGTATAAATAGGTGAACTAACAGCATATGGCTGCACATGGCCGTAGCAGCTGTGTTCATACCTGCGTATTACTCACACTGACAGCACTTATCGCAGCCTTTGGCTGGCACTTGCACGGCAAATAGAGCATCATTAATTTAACTAAAATAGTCTCGGCAGAGGCTTCTGTTTGCCTCGCATATGTTGTTGTCCTGGTCCTTGTTATTGTTGTTGTCACTAGCAGCGTCTAAATGCAATCATTTTAGCCTGCACATTGCCAAGCTGCCTTTATAAATGTGCATCAACTACACGGCGACAAGCAAAGAGCTTGAAAAATGACGCATCAAAGGACAACGGCGAAGACAACGCAGCGAAAGGCGACGAATGGCATTTATTTTACTGTTTTCAGTGCCATTGCTGGAGAAAAAGGGCAATGCACTATTTACAATATCAGCTAAACTTAAGTTAACCCAGCCCAAACCAACCCAAACTCAAGTCGACTAAGCAACGGAAATGTATTTAGTTTAGAGACACAAACGGAAATGCCCACGGCTGAGTGAATTTGATTTGTCATACATTTATGAAGGTTTATGACTTGCTGAAGAAACTAGTTTACATGCAAACAAATGTTAACATTTTTTGATAATCTCAGAAGTAGATAAACCCATAAATAAATAAAGAAATAACATATTTCTAAAAGGCATAATAATAGATTTTATCCTGCTTCAACCGACTGACTATGCAAAGCAAATGAAAGCAAAATTTAAAGCTTTCATTGCGGAAATGCGGAAATGTAAATCATAAATCACCAAAAACGCCATCAGATTATATTTTCAATAAAATAAAATACCTTTTGCCTCTAGCATACTATTGAAGGAAATGCCTACGAAAATAAATTTGGAAAATCAATGCTTAAAATTTGATTTAACTCTTTAGACAATCAAATGACATCCCCAAATTTTCATTTATGTTATAGCATGATGTGAAATTATTTAATTTATTTAAAATGTTTATGAAGCTTTTGATTAAATCTGCAGAAATTTTTACCGTTCCCACATTTTCATTTACTGAAATTTGTATAAATTTTGCTATGCCAACTTAAATTGTTATCTTACAGCTTCTATGAATTTTCTCTAACCCATTGCTGTTATTTGGTTTAAATAGTTTCTAAAACTGTTTCAATTTGTTTTCGGACAAAGCTTACCAAAATATTCGTTCAATGTTATTTCAAAATGCAAAAAACTTATGTCAAAATTGCCTTCGATTTCATTTGGGTTGGCCCATAAATGTATGCTACATTTAATTTGTGCACAGACTTTTATGTGCATGTACGAGTGCGCGACCGTGCGCTTAACCAACACAAATAGTTAGCTAATTTGGCCATATAAATGGAAAGAAAATACACGACGGAAGCACTGCCAACATCTGTCGTTTCTCCCTTCTACATGCACATTATCGCAGACTCGCACACCCGCCCACACATATGTATATACAAAAATAAGAAGACAAAATATGCCGAAAAATAAATTGAATTTATCAACCGTTGACGTTGGCCCAAACACACGCGAAACCTTGTGAGCAAAAAAAAAAATGAATAAAATAAGTTTTTCACATAATTTCCGTTGATTCCGTTGAGCTTAGGGCAACGTCACACTCATCTTGAACATCACACGTGCATATTGAATAAACAAATGCAGCAGCAAAGACAAGTAGATTTCATATTACGTATACGTACACTGTATCTACTTAAGTAATATCATTTGTGACATACTGCAAAAGTTAATCAAATTCCCCAAGATGGGCTTAAAGAGAGCATATTGATTGCTTGCGGACCTACCAAATTATTAAAATGAAAGGCGATGTTAAGTGTAAGCAATTTGAATCATAATTATCATAATATAAAGATGCCAAATAAATATAACTTGTATATATCATTTCGCCAGCTGTTGGCGCACTTGGAATACATAAGACACACACTTGCACATATTTGTTCCCTCATGATATCAAAGAAAATAAACAATACAATTCCGGCTCACATACGAGTGAATGTCGCCCTTGAGAAGCAGATCCGCTTGAGCGGGCACAACGCCAAGTGTATTTGTGTATTTGTGTGTAAGGGTGTAAGTGTGTATCAAACTGATGACAATCAAATACACAAATACAATTACAAATGTGGACACACATTCGCACTCACACTCACGCCCAGCAAGTCATACAAATAAGCAAGACAAATACTGAACCGGAGACCAATCCCAATCCCGAGCCCGAGCCCGAGCCCAAGCCCGAGTTCTAGACAACAAGACTGTGCAAATATTTTGCCAGCGACAGAAACAAAGACATATTACTATCACAAGCCATATATGTATGTATGTGGGTGTGTGCGTGTGTGTGTGCCCAAATTGAATTTGATTTATTGAAATTTGATATTTTCCGTGATACGAGCACTGCAAATCAAGCAAACATGAGCAGGGACAAGACAAGAGTCAGACAGACACAGGAACAATCAGCATTGGCATAGCGAGCAGGGGATGAGGTCGATGATAGTGGTAGAAACTACAGACAAAGTCAGTGGCAAGCGGGACAAAGCACTTGGTACACATTTACCAAATTGTCTTTTGTCTAGCACATAACCCAGGAGAAACAAAGTGTCGCAAAAATGTCAATACTGACCTAAAAAATAGTTAAACCATTTGAATTATGAAATGACAACTTTGCAATTGAAATATGTATAGTTGAGAGGAAATGATTTTAGTTAATTTCATGCAGTTTTTAAATTTTTCTAAAATAAATAAATAATACAAATTAAGTTCCTTCAATACCCTAGGCCTGTTACAAGGGAATACTTACATACATATTATAGTATGTCGTACTATCGATTTAGACTGCGGACAATAATATTTATTTTAGTTAATGAAAGTTTTTATAATATTATGTATGTATTTTTATTAGAGATCCAACAAATACAGACAGGAAATAAAAGTCGGTCGGAAGTGAGACAGAATGGTCTGCACTATGACAGCAATAGTGGAACATTGAGCGGGCTCTTAGACGTAAGCCAAGTTGACCCAATTTGAGATGCGTTTGGCACGTAGTAGCTAAAGATATAGTCAAAGCCCTGCGTTCAAGTTGGCCAAATCAAATCGAATCAAACAAATAAATTCGCTTACTGTCAGCAAGACAGCGTAAAACAGAGAACGCACAATAGAAAGAGAGACTTCGAGACAGAGTGAGTGAGAGTGAGAGCGTAAGCGAGAGAGATGGAAATAGAAGAGCAGGATATGAGACAAACATGTTACGTCGTTCTGGCAATGACTGCACTCAAGCACAGCAGCTACAATATTTATTACTTTTGATTATGTTGAAAGTCAACTTTATCAATTTTACAGCAGTTAGCCAATAAACCACATCAGACAACGGACAGTCAGACAGGCAGACAGGCGGATAGACAGACAGTGAGTTAGAAGAAGGCAGGATAATTGGGTATTGGTCAAGCAACCGCAAGGCACAGCAAACATAAACAGGATGCTGTGGAATGAGCTGTGTGTTGCATATAAATCCTAAATGGACAATGAATGTCAAGCGAAATAAATTAGAAATGACAATAAATGAGCAAGTGTCAGACTCAATGGGGAATGGGGCATGAGTCCTGTAGCATGTAGCATGTGGCACAGCAATAAGAGGAGGCGGAAGTTTGGGCATCGACACTCGCTTCAATTTAGTTCACCTTTATGCTGACAGGCAACGACAAGACAAACAGACAACGTGTCACTTTAATTGGCAGTCAAGAAGTCAGATGAGCGATGGCTGCATAACATAACAAAACTAACAACAACGACCGCAACAACAACAACAACAACTGTATCGTCAACAATAGCTGCAACAGAAATAACAACAACAAGCAAGAACAACATTCCACGATGCAATTGCATCACTGCAACACTGCAACATCTACCTGACAATGTCCTCATACGAACGGTTGGACAATTGGTCGAACAGACAAACAGACAGGAAGACAGCCGGAAAAGGGGTGACAACAATGCTGCTGAACTTATGCATATTTGTTGCATGCATGTCGAGGTTTTTGTTACTTTTGCCCCGTAATTTATGCAATGATTTTTTGCTCTTACATGCCTTTTGGCTTAAAACAACACAAAGCACAAGCGACGCAATCATCTCAGTGCACATTGGAAAAGCTCTATTAAATGTACCATTAAACACGTTAAAGTTTCAATCATTATTAATTACTTTAAGACACAACTCTAAATGCTATTGGCTTAAAAATATTAAAGCGATGTACTTCTACATCTATCATAATCCTAAACAAATGCATTCTGACCCACTGTGATTGCAATCAAAATGCATTCTCTGTCTCATGCAACTCTCACGCTTTTGTATTTGCTGGCTCAAAAATAGCAGGCAAAAAACTCACACAGACAAACCCATACATATACATGCACACACCAACACACACGCACACACACACACACACACACAGCACTCGCATGTAGAGTTACTAAGCCAAAACACGTGTTGGCATCCTCTGTTTGGGTGTTGCTCTGGTCACACTGCCTACGGCTGTTTAGATGCTTATTAGGCATTGGCCCACAATTGTGATTCTCACTACAATGTTTCCAATTTCAAAAACTTATTTTGTGCGATGTTTACAACATCAGCTAGAAATTAGTCTCTCTTGTTACCCAATTCACTTGTTATTGGCATACACATAGTTGGTTGATTTTTGATACATTTGTTGCTGTATTAATTACAACTAATATTGTTTAACAACTACAGGATCTGCACTCGTAACACTGTCGAACAAATTAAACATTTAAGCTACTAAACAATTTTTTTAAAATTGATAATTATTATATTGAATAATGTCATACTGTGTTTAAAAAAAAAAAACGATTTTTAAGGCTGATTTTCGAATAAAGCATTAAATATTAGATGTTATTCTGTTAAACGGTTTAAGCGACAATTTTCGCATCAGCATGAAAGAATATATATGGATTCGAGCTCCTTTAAGTATTTAAAACAATTTTATTTACATTTTACAGCAACAGCAATGAAATATTATCTTTTGTTAACGAAATTACTTGTCATAATCACACAAGTTTCACTATCTCCGTTTTCTAGTGAGCTTATTTAACCTTTGATGTTTTTGTATGGTCTTCAACAAAGTTAATACGGTACGAGCAGCACAGCTGGAGTCACTGCATTGCCGCAATTTCTTAAAATAATATGAAATTTTTTTTTGATGATGAATTGAATATGCATAAAATGCTAGTTGACATATGGTTAAACTTAGTAGTGATGGAAAAATTCAAATATAAAATGACAACTCGGTTCTCATCGAGGTAATATATTCGTTTTTTAAGAAATATTTATAACTTAACTCCATATAATTTGATTCTGCATCAATATAAAAAAAAATTCTGAAAACTCGATATTTTTAACTCGATGTGGTTTTTGCCAATAAATGGACAACTTAATTGTTTTTATTTCAAATTTGTTCATTCAAACTCGATTCACATCACTAAAAATTAGATTGATTTAATGTCGTGGCAAAAAAGTTCAATTAATTAAAAGTTTAATCATTTGACTGAACTATTTAAAGTTTAAGAAACTCAGTTGATGTTGTAAAGTGTTATTATTATTTATTTTTCATTTGAACAACAATTACAATTTACAATTCCCACGATATGGTCGAAAATCAAAGCAATTACTTTAAGCTACTGAAAATAATCGGTTTGGTCCAATATCAAAGGCCATGTAACCACTCCCACCTATTGGACATGGGGTCAGTATCTTGGTCCTTGGTGTTGGCTATATGCAATCGTGCAATATTTGGTGGCTGCTTCGGTCACTTTATGACTGCACTGGGACCAATAATTTATGAATGAATTCATGAATGTCGAAGCTGACTCTTTCACTCGCACTGCTTCACGGCCCCGCCCACAAATTTGTTTGAGTAGCTCCCTTTGCTTGTCTTACGTGATGCTCGTCGGGTTGCAAATCGAAAACGTCAGTTTATATAACCTTATATGTATAGGAGCATGGTCAGTGGTCGGCATAAGCCCGAGGGACTTGACAGTTGATGCTTACGAAAATTTAGTTTTTGATTATTTGGATGTCCATTAATGTGGAGCTCCCTCGTGTGTGCTATAAGCTGTGAGTCGATGTGAGTAGATGGTGCTGATGGGTCTGGGCTCACACGTAGTGCCGGTTGATGACTTGACCTCAGAGGCTGCCGTGGCCGTGTCCACTTTGCATAGCTGCCTAGCGTGCGCAATCAACCTGAAGAGGTGCGAATGTGCTAAATTAGTAAAATAAATTAGATATGTATGGCAAATGAGCTGCAGATGACCGCAAACACACCGAATGCTTGAACTGCTGGGCCAAAATGGCAAAATGGCAGCATCGCAGCTACCTTCAGGGACCGACACCTAATTAGAAAGCTTTAGTTATTATTAGTTTTGAAATTCATTAGCTTGTGCATTCGTGTGTGTGTGTAAGCTATGAATTTTAATGAATTAATAATATAAGCTTCACACCCTCACATACTAGTATATGTACAATTAGTTTTGGAGCCACGTTCAGTCATAATTCAAATGCTTATTTGAACATTTTAATAATATTAATGAGTACAATTTTGCTTATTATGCCCTTGCCCAACTTGACAATTCTGTCACTGCAATTATTAAGCAATTTAGCCGTGGAAAAGATGTCTTAAGCTTAAATAATATATTACCGGCCTCTGATATAATCTAAGAAAATCTGATTTTAAATAATTTAAACATGGCTTAATCGACTCGGCTATTAATCCTGATCAAGAATATATAAAAGTAGGCAACATTATTTTTGCCCATATAAGTAGGCAACACTATCTTTGCCCACATAAGCAGGCAACACTTTTTTGCCCATATAAGTAGGCAACACTATTTTTGTCAGTTTGGTTCTGATATCTCAACAAACAAAAAACTTTTTCAAGAGAAATAATTTTTTATTATTGAAACGATTTATGTTAAAGAGCTAAAGCAAGTTAAGAATCATCCATGTCCCTATCAAAAGTTCGTAAATTTCAAATTTGCACATTGCTCCAACTACAGTTTGCATTTTTATATGCTTGACAAATCCAATTCGGTTCAGTTCAGAGCTTGTGTTAAACATGAGAATACCATGTCATTGCATCAGTAACCAGTGAATGCAACCGAATGGCATCGATTCTATCTTCAATAGCTGCCAACTGGCATAAGGCTGCTCAATGAGCGTCAAATCCCGCTAAAAACAGAACACACATACATTGCCAATCGATGCCATTTGACGTTCCAAAATGTGCAACCAAAAAAACCAAACTTATATATACATATGGAGTATCTGTCTACACGTCACTTGTATCAAGATACATTTGTATGTTCACATTCGCTTCACTGAATTGGTGTCGTCATCGACAACGTATCGTATACGCAATGTGTGATACTGTTATACAGAAAACCGTTAAAAAAAATCGCACGGCAAAGGCAAACCGTAATTTTGGCATAGAAAGGTGCACTGAAAGGAGCTATACGTCGACTGGGACTCCAACTCAGGGTGTGGCATGTGCCACATTCCATACAGCGACATGGCCAATGGTAAATTATGCGTGGCTTTTAGCTGCTGCCATTGCTCTTTCCATGCTGCTGCTGCCTTTTCTGATATTTGTTTGCCTTGATGCCTTCAGCGAGTGCTGATATTTCCTTTGTAGCTGCACAAATGCAGAAATATATTTATTTAAATAGCGTTGCACGCAGCCTGTTTGCAAATGCTCTGCAATTTCAACATGCCGAACAGACACATGTTGGCAGCACGTATGCGCCCCAGTGCTCAATCATATTGCCTCAGCAATATGCTGCCAATGCAGCCAAAGCAGATACTTTAAAGCTTAAAAAAATATAAAGAAAACAAATAAAAATTATGACAGCCAAGTGGAATGCAAATATAAGAAAAAATGAAGACAAGCTAGAAACGAAGTCATACCAAATATTTGTACTCTGAAAGTATTTAAAAATCATATATTTAAAAAGAATATTCGATCTTTAAAAAAAAATATGTGTATTCAAGTCTGTTTTCAGTACAATCAACTAGTGATATATTATCAAATTTTTTTTATTTGAATATTATAAGAAGAATAAAATATTTATATTCATGTATTGATTGAATGAGGGTCAAGATTTCGTATAAAGGTAATTACAAAGTTGCTGAGAAAGTTGTGGAGCCCCTGATGGGATTGCAGTGAATATAGCTAGCGGTAAGCATTATTGCAAACATCATCGATAACAGAATCGATTACTTGGTTCACTTGCTGTCCAGTGTCTGTCATGACCGAGAATTTTTCGTAGAATTTTTGTAGAAAAGTTGTAATATTTGCAAGTACATACATTGGAGCATTGCTGTCGCACAAAATGATAGACAAACAGGCAATGTGCTGACAAAGGATGTTCGCTCTGGACACGGACACAAAAACGGACACGGGCAAGGACATGTGGACGTGTGTAGAACAACTCGTTACTGTCAGCAGCTGCCAATGTAAACACAAGTGGCGAGCCGCAAAAGGAAGGCCAGTCCAGTAAATAGCTCACAAGAAACTGACGGAAGAAGAGCTGTGAAAAGCGCAGCATGCTGTAGGATCCAGGGAAAGAGGACTAGGAACATCCGCAGGCGGTTTGGTGGGTCGGCGGGTCGAAGGGTCGACGGGTAATGCTCAAAAGGCATTGCCGGCGATTGGCGCGGAAATCAATTGTTGTTTTGACAGCGACACGGAAATTGGTTTAATGAAGCAAAAATATATATATAGAAAACGAGCTGACAAAGCTAACAAGCCAAAGGATGGCAAAGGCAACAACTAATTAGAGTGCTGTCCAGAATAACGACGCCACCATCGATGCTGCTCCTCTTACAGTGCTCCTCCTCCAAGTTTTTCTCGGCTTTCGCTGTTCGCTGATGATCAAAAGGCTGTTTGATTTATGATAGCAAGCATAAAAATTAGCTGGCCAAGTACTTTGTGCGGGAAACGTAATGAGGAGAAAAACTTTAGCAAATGTGGAAGTTATGGGCAGCAAACGGCGAAACTCATTTTAAATGCCGAGAGAAAGCTTTTATAGAACCAGGTAAAAAGATAAATGTACTTGTGTCAGAAAACAGATTCAGCTGAATATCAAAAATTAAAAGCTAGAATTGTGCATCAGTCTGGAAGCAACTCTTTAATAAAAAAGCATAAGTAATGGGAGTAAAACTATTTTAGAAATCATTGAAAATGAAATTGGCTTAAATTTGTATTCGTAACGTTTTCTGGAACATCTTACTTGGAGACGAAATTGCAAATAGCAAAAGGAAAAAGTGTGCTAAGTGCACTGACGCCCAAACTGTGTTCATTACTTAAACTAATTACATTTTAAATTAACATTACTATGCCTGGCCAGTTAGACAGCGTCAAAGGTAGTAAAAAGCCCCATAAAAGACCCACAAATAAAGGTGGGGGAACTGGGAAGAGTAGGAAGGAAGTTACAATATCGTACGTATGCAGGACACGCAGTGGAAAATGTTCGTGGCAATGGGAGCGGATGTTAGTCAGGCGGCGACAGTCGAAATGTATTGAAGTCATTACGAATATGGCCACAAGACGAGGGTTAACGGCAGCACCAACCAGCCAGTCATTCCAAGCAACCATTCAGTCGGGTAATGACAGAAATTATGTAATAAAAAGTTACAATTTACGATTGCCACTGCAGGTGTAGCTGGCCACGTGACCCAAAGTGAGAGAGACAAAGTCAGAGTCAGAATCAGAGGCAGTAACAAAGCCACAGTAGCTACAGGTGCAAGATATAGGGAAAGGGAAGAGAGAGGTAGTTGCAAGCAGGGTGGCAACGTACAATGAACCGTCATAGATAAAAGACATAACAATGAAGCCAAAGCAGACGTGCGAACCAGGTTGCTTGGCTGGATGGCAGGAACAGACAAGACGCCACGAACATTTGCACCTGCCCGGCAAAATAAGTTATAAAACTAAGACAAAGGCAAATGCCAAACAGAACAAAAAAATCACGAAGAGACAAGAAAGGCAGAAGACAACAAAAAAAATTACAAAATGGCAATAAATTCAAAACTAAAACAAGGCTCAAACCAAAGAGACAGAGACAGCGACAGAGACAGAGCCAAAGGCAAACTCACTAACAGCCCAAGTGGTTGAGTTGGAGGCTCAGTGAAGCGTATAAGTGGCACGGCCATATGATAAACACAGTCGTAGCTCGAATTGGAGTAGTGTAAAGAGTGGCAGCAGTTGGGTTGCCGCTTGCCACTCGTAATAAAGGTGTCATGCCCGCAGAATGGGGAAAGGAGAAAGTTGCACACACAATGAGTTGTCCCTCGATTCGGTGTGTGTGTGTGTGTGTGTGTGTGTGCTGCTTTGGGGGCTGTTTTTGTGTCTGCGAGGGCGAAACGTGATTGCAAATTGTAACCGCCAATGGGCCGTAAATTGAAACGTGACTAAGGCAGATAATAAAATGCATAAAATCAGAGTACTGACGGTCTAAACATGAGCGTAGACACGTGAACGAGGGGAACCAGGGGATCGAAGGGGTGCTTTGTATATTGCTGTTATTGTATTTTGTTGGTTTGCTTTTGCCTCTCTCTTTTGTCTCTCTCTCTCCCTCTCTTTTGTGCCATCTAGTCTGGAATTTGTCATTAAACGGATGTGAGCTGGTCGAGTATTGCTGCAAAATATATTCATATGACGATTCCACAGATACGGAGCATGCAACAAATTTGACAAAGCTCTGCTAACAACTGGAAATGATATGACAGTCAATAGAACATACATACACACATACGTAATGCAAAAACTCCTTACTACGTCTAATCTGCATTCCATTGCCGAATCAGTTTCAGTTGTGTATTATAGTATCATGTAGAACAAAAGCTTTTAGTAATTAACAAATATCTGGAAAACAGCTTTTCTAAATAATAGATTATAGCTTACGCTTAAAAGTAGGCAACATTATTTTTGCCAAATGAGTAGGCAACACTATTTTAGCCCACAAAAGTAGGCAACACTATTTTTTGCCCACATAAGTAGTCATCACTATTTTTTGCCCATGTAAGTGGGCAACACTATTTTTGCCCACATATGTAGACAACACAATTTTTTGTCCATATAAGTAGGCAACACTATTTTTTGCTCACATATGCAGGCAACACTATTTTTGCCCACAAAAGTAGGCAACACTATTTGGTCCATATAGTAGGCATTACTATTTGTTGCCCATATAAGTAGGCAAAACTATTTAGCCCATATATGTTACCACAAAGAATAAAATGCAATTTAAGACAAATTCGCTTTTAGTAATTTTATTATCTTATCTAACTTTACAACTTAGTAGGAAAATATTTACTTTGGAGTAAGAATTTGTAAAGTTTCATATTTTTTAATTGAGTGTAAATAGGAATGCTCTATAGTTAAAAGTAAATTCGATTGTAAATGAAAACTCTCAAATGGTAATTCAGTCATCATTAAACATGAATTAGGGATGTCTTCCTTTTTGGCTGTTTGGTTGCTGCAAATGAGCAGAGAGTAAAAAGTTTTAATTAATTCCATAAAAACATGCACAAGCCACAGGCAAACAAAATAACAGGAGACAAGCGGACAGGTTGGAAGAATGAGTGAGAGATGCAAACAAAATGTGGAACCAGTAACATAAAAAACAACTGAATTATTGGCAGTTGCGGAAGAGTTCTTTGAACTCTGCCCAGCGATTGCTGGGCCATGTGTAAGGTCTGAGGGTTGCTGTGAATTGTGAATTAGAAGGGCACTTGGTGCACAACGTTGTAGTTGTCGTTGTCGTTGTCAAAGTCGTTGTCATGCTAAATACTGTGGCATATTTAAACAGCAAAAACAACGGGCTACAAGCAAATGTAAACAAAAAGTTGGAAAAACATACAGAACGAAAGCACAGGGCAAAATGAAACGATGAGAAAAAGGAAACCAGAGTAAGCCAAATGAATTGGCAAAGTACAAAAGGACTCCTCCTTGCCTCAAGGGTCACACAAGCGAACCCTGCAGCCTGCGGTGGGCAACATTAAAATGTAAATGCCAGCAAATGCCAATAACAAGCAGATACTTAGTGCAACATTTTTCGGGCTCTCCTCAACGAATGGACATTGGTATGGGTTCACTTTTGCTGCTCCTCGGTTCGGTTCGGTTCTGTTGCCCGCAGCATCTGTAAAATTATTTGAAAATGTATAGGTATAGTGTTATGTTGTATGAAGTAATAATCACTTAAAAGTAAAATGTTAAGCTCAGGCTTTGTTCATATGAAGCTAATTATTTTTGATCAGACTGTGAATCATTTTGGTTGGGCAAGTGTTTAATTAAAAATAAACGTAGTCTGTGAAACATCTTTGAACATCAAAGCAATTTGGATCTGAGATATATGATCGCATTTTAAAATTAAAAAGAAATTTTTGAAGACGATTAAAGACTTTGGCCTAGACTGCAATCTGATATTCAAGCCACTTCAATTTCTTTTATTAACGCCAGAGTTTTGAATTCATCTTCTCTTAGACCTGGCGTATCTTTCTTTCCATATAGATTACTTACTCTCTTTGAAGCGACTTTGCCACAGTATTTTGCAGTCAACAAAACGCTGCAGTTAGCGGTTACTTGGTTACACGCCAAGGCGGAAACGCAAATTTGAACGAAATTAAAAGCATAGTACCAAGCGCAAATAACAACCACAAGTCGGCGCAACAATGAAGCCCTCACAGATGTAGTGAGAAAGAAAGGCAGATAAAGTGAAAGAGAGAGAGAGAGAGAGAGAGAGAGAGCAGCAGCAACAATGTGAGTAACTAAGACGTTGGCAAAAATAGAGCTGAAGAAGGCGCACAGCGAAGCGAACAAAACAAATAAAGTAAATAAAAAAAACTTTATAAACATTTTAAGTGCAGTTGGCGCTCTCAACAGTAGCAGCAGCAAAAACAACGGCGACGTCTATGGTACAATTCATAGAAATGAATGCAATGAAATTGAAATCTCACATAGACAAATGCAATCAAAGTTACGCGGAAATCGGAAGCCGTCTAACAAAGCAAATCGGATACGGAAATGCCAAGTTGTCTAAGTTGGATCTAAGCAAACGCAAACTGGGGAAAGTGAAATTTCTCTGTGGTCTGTTAATTGCCAATTGCAAATGCCATTTACTAATTGCAAATGCCAAAAGTCAGTTGCTTTTCCCGCACTAAAATCAACACAAATCATAATAAAATTGCACCGCAAAATTTCATATTTGTCAAACACAAACTTTTCGAGAGAGAGAGAGAGAGAGAGAGAGAGAGGATACGAACTTGAATATTTTTCAAAATGCAAACTATGTGTTGCCAAGTTATTTACCAAATGTAAAAGGCAAACAAACAGGCATAAACCCCAGCATGAACTCACTTGACATTACGTATACGTAGCGTTGACTTTCTGTGCACTTGAATCTGAGCACATTTCCTTTTACTCTCATGTCACAGTCACTTAACCTTTAAGCAAATCAAATGCCAAACAAGTAATTTACTCGAGGCTCATGGTAAGGGGAGTTTGACATGAAAATGTGGGTGCCCATCCCCTCTGTCCCCTTCCACAGCTGGCAAACGAACTTTTCCTTGGGTGTGACAAATATTTTGCGCATGTGTCGAGCCTGAGGCGCGACCTCAGAGTCAGCCTTCCAGATTTTCTCTGTTTTAAATTTAAATTAAATGTTTAAATATTTGCTGTCGAGCAGCAGAATCGGAAAATCAACTCAGCACCTTATCAATGCGGCACCGGCTGTACCAAAGTGTTGAATTGGGCTTTCAGCGCAAAACATCGATTGAAACAAGCGCTATCCGAGGGAACTACTAATGAAAGCCAAGGGCAGCCCATCTCCATTCCATCCACTTTACTCGCCATTTAACCGATGATTGGATCACAGCGGGCCCTAGGCACATCGTCCCCATGGGGCACAGCACACAGTGGACACTGAAAGGGCAGAAAAAAATCTAAATGCAGCTCGGATATATACATATAAAAGTTTGTATACCCTACGATTATGAAAAAATCAATGAGTGATCTTAGTGTAAACTATACAGTAATAAATTATTGACTTATTGAACGAAAATTAAACTTAAGAAAATAAATTATAAAATTTATTTATTTGCAATTGTTACTTTATCTTTTTATATAAGATAATATTAAAATATTTTACTAAATACAATGAAAAAAAAACAATTTTAAATTAGAAACTATTTAAATTTTATAGTGAATGAAAATGAGTTCAGACTTAGTTCAAATTATTATGTATCTGACCTCGATTGATTGTAAAAAAAACTACGTCCTTTCAGTTCAATACACAAAATGTATGATAAATGTGCTATACACTCATCGGGTAAGTGAAAGTCAGTGGCAAATGAGTGTGAAAAATCGCCATTAAAATGGACACCCCCTCTGAAGGGATGACTGAGCTAACATATTCAATAGCTTTTCAAAAGCATGCTTAACAAACGGCAACAACACCAACAACAGAGTAAAAAGCAAAGAGCAGGCAGGCAGCATGGAAAAAAAATGGCTCGGACAGCAATCACATACATACACTTACACATTCATACATGTTCACATTGACACACACTCTCTCAGTTATTTGCATGTCAAGTCGACAGACTCTGTCCGTGTCAGCACCCCGTTGCCCGTCAGCATTAAAAACGGCCATGAATAAATTTTAACGGCGCTTGTGTGTTAAAGTATTTAATGCTTAAAGGCTCAGAGCTGAGCGACCAGCCGTATGCCTTAAGCCCTGCCACATGCCACATGCCGCATGCCGCATGCTTGGCAGCGTAAGCAAGAGCGTAAGCGTTACGCACATGTGACTCAAAGTGGATGAGCTACTCTCTCTCTCTCTCTCTCTCTCTCTGACTCTTTCTATGACAGACATTGTCAACGAGTCCTTCTTTCTTTGTAGTAGCGGTCCTCTCTTTTGCGCTGTTTACTCTCTCATGCCATCTATCAAAGTTGCTGTCTCTTTCACACTTAGTGATTAAGCACATAATTGGATTCATTCCAGCGGATAGCCGCTTACAAGCAACATCAACACATGTAACGGTTCTGGGTGCTAGCAACTTGAAAACTTTCTTTCTTATTTGAGGGAATATTTTAAGGAGTTGCCGCAAGGATTTGTGGTGCTTAGCGTTAATTGCCTTGCGGTTGTCAACAGCCGAAGAAGAAGAAGAAGAAGCAGCAACAACAGATCTGGGTTTCCAAAGGTGCAAGTAAATCGCAAATGAAATACTCTCACAATGTAGCATGTTCCTAAATAACATTTTAATAATAAAACAAAGAAACTAATGAAATAGAAGAAAGGGTTACTATAAATCTTTAGAATACAATGTTAGGATTAAGTTTTCTCTGATTAATCATAGCATAGAAGATGAAATATATACATATTTTTTTTATAAAGTTAAAGTTGTTTCACTTATCTAGAACATCATTTTATTATGATACTCTTTGTTTTAAATAGAGCAGACCAATTAGTATACCCTTTGCTTACACTCTCCTGACCATTGTTTTAAATCCATTCCGCATGTGTCTCCGGTAGTGGTCAACCATTCCGTTAACCGAACGGTTGTCATCGTACACCTCAGGACCAGCTTTAAATAGTCTGTGGCAAAGCTGGTCTGCGGCAGCTGTGAGGATTTGTAAGGCTTAACTAAATTCCTGATTGGGTGAAATATGAAGCGTCGTTCAGCAGCTGTCGCTGAATATAATCGTCTATAATAAATGCGAGTAGGTTGACTTATTTTATAATGCTGTCTGAATGCATCATAAATAATTCAATTTAGTTAATACAAAATCAATTTCTGTAAATTCAAATGGCGCCCTGATACGGCGCTTGCCCATATGCCAAAGATAAAAAATCATGATATGATTATAATAAACTCAATGTGTGCGTATGTTTGAATATGTGTGAGTTTTTGTGCATGTGTGTGTGTGTGTGTGTGTGTTTGTGGGTGAGTACATTATACAATAAACATCATCATTAAATATAATTGCATGTTACAGTTACACAGTGCGTTAAAAGCCGTTGCCAGTTGGGGGCGTTGTGCGGTTATGCCCTACTTTGAGGCTGTCGAGGCGTGGCATCGGTAGACGGTAGGTTTTGCGAAAAACCGCGTTTGTTATGCAAACGCTCATTAAAATGTTTGCCACCGCGTTGCGCATACGCATAGTTGGCCAAAGCCAAACGAAAGCCGTTTACTGGCACGGCATTCACAATCGGTGACCTCCACATGCCCGGACCCTTCATCGATGACATTGCTGTAAACATCTCAAAGTGTTTGGCATTGACCATGCTTTTGATTTTGCATTGTTTCATTGGCAAATATTTCAAAGAAATTGAAATATTAATTAAATTTACTCATTAACAGTAATTGCATCTTTTATATAAATTATTAATATAAAATCTTCCCCTTGACCTTCAGCTGTTGTGTCTTTACCTAACTAAGGTCATATGTCTACGAGTTGCTTTCTGAACTGGGAATGTGTACTCATATAGCTGTTGTGTAATCCTTTGCGTAGAAAAGAATTCAGTTGAATTCAGTTAAGATGTTATTGTTCTGCGACATGCTGAATATTTCAAGAATTTCTTAATTGTTAACACAAACACACACACACAGTCAGCAGGGTCAGCAATTGTTTTTTTTTTTTGTTACTACTGCTGCCGTTCTTGTGGATCGTCATTTAATAATTCAAGTTTGTTGCTGCTGTTATTGTAAGAAAACGTTTGTCGGTTATGTATGTGTGAGTATGTTCTTTTTTTTACTCTTAAAAAACAATTTTCCAACAAACGACAATGGAAATGATGGCCAAGTTGGTCCAGTGTACATCTCGTGGATGCCCGGACACAGCATGTGCCACAAAGTGCACAACAACAAATAGCAGAAAGAAATCAAATGAAAAGCGAACCAGTAGATGAAGCATAAGCAACAGAACGCAACGCGAAAAATAACCCAAAAATATAATAAAAAGAAATTGGACAATAAAATACAACAATTTATGGCGTACAACAATCCTTTTTGGTGGCACTTTACGGCGGACTGGGACTGCGTCTAGGTTCGACTTCGGGTGCCCGGGACTGTCACAGTGTCGCAATGTTGGGGGGGCTAGGTCAGTTGGCGGGTTGGACATCAAAAGTCGCACACAGTGAGAGAGCAAGGACATGCCGGATAAGGCGGTAACATTGCTTGCGGCAAAGGCGGTGCAAACGGGGCAGTTGTGGGCGTGGCATGACCAACAAATCGTCATTGGAAACTAAACGAAAATGTTTAGTATTTGTGCTTTTATTTTATTTTATTTCATTTCATTTCATTTCTTTTTTATTTTTGGTAACTTGAGCGTTTTTTATATTTATTTATTACCGCCGAGGTTTGGCTGCTCTTTCCATTCTCTACTTATTTTTTGTGCTCTTCAGAGAGATGGTATTGTAAACGGTAATGAATCAAAACAAAACACCAACTAATATTTTCAATAAATTATACAACAAAATGAAATATACCCTCACTTAAATTTTACGATACATGCTTAATAAACTAAAGGCAATTGATAATAAATTTGAATAGCAAATATTCTAAAAAAAACTAAGCAAATATTTTATTTAAATTGTTACAGATAACAAAGCTTGTTGATTTTGTGCTTCAAGTGCATTATTAACAATAAAACCAAATTGAAATTTCTTAAAATATTTAAATAGTTTTATATTCATTTATTCTTCTTCTTCTTTTTTACCGCAAAGTTAGTTAAATGCTTGAGGATTCTTGTAAACTATTGAGATCGAGCTAAGACTTCCAATGTCCCCAATTTTTGTTAGCATTCGTACTTCGCTTGGCTTTAGTTTCGCTTCGATACTATTGTGCTTTTTATTGCTTTTGGCTAAATGATGGCATTTCGCCGAGTGCTGGCAACAAATGTTTAACAAAAGTTGTTGCCAGATTCAGTTTAATTTCATCTGCCAGCAAAATGATTTAGGAAAGACGCACGTTACAGGCAAACCAACTGCTGGCGCTGCCAAGGACATTGCTTTATACTGAAACTTTATTTCATTTAATTGAAATTTTATGTAAAACATACATTTCATTTGATGCATAGTTCCTTTCTGTTTTCTTTTTTTTTTTTTTTTTTTTGCTTTTGTGTCGCTCGTGGCACCACACAAAATTGCGAAATGCCAAATATTTGCAAGTTTTATGAGCGTTTCATTTATATGGTTTTGGGGCATAGAAAAACTGCGGAGTGAGTGATATGGTGTATGGATAACGAGCCCCTGGAAAAGGTAACGGGTAGCGGGCAACGCCGCTTGACCTTTGTACAAAATGAGATAAATTTCATGATTTTTCAATGCTTGAACTTTTGGCCACAGTGCACACATAAATTACACGACAAGAGGGCCGCGGGCGATATCAGTCGCTTTTTTATTGCAACTGAACTCGCCTGGACTTTTATCTTTAGCTGGGCGAATAAAATGAAATGAAATAAAATGCTTGCTTTTAACCAAAATGCATGCAGATAAGCACAACGTTGTTGCTGAATCGATATATATATATATACCGTGTAGCAACTGTCAGATAGGGAATATACACGCAATTATTTTCACCTAATCTAAAACGGTTGAAAATTTAATAATATCAAGTAAAGAGATCTTAATTTAAAAATTATTGCAGAAATTATTTTCACCTAATCTAAGACGGTGGAAAATTTAAAAATAACAAATACTGAGTGCTTAATTTAAAAATGTATTGCAGGGTATTTCTTAGTCTAGCAGCTGGCAAATTTTGTAGAGTAGCAGTCAAACTGCTAGTTTGCTTTGTTTTTAACAAATTGACAAGCGAACTCAGTGCACAGATCTGAGTTAACAGGATGGGACAGACCGACAGACGAGCAGACAGCCAGAAAAGTCGGAAAGTAAAAGCGCCAGCTGCAGGATGTGTATGTGGCACTGAAGTGTTTGTTGAGTGTGTGTTTCGAGTGCAATCAGCACGATAACAACAACGAAAACAACAGCAAAAAAAAAAACAATGTTGTGGAGAATGAATTGAAGTTTCAGGAAGTATTTCAGTGTTGATGGCTCTTGAGAAGTCTTCCTCAAACACACAGAACACAACAACAAGCATAACAACAATCAAAGGTTTTCTTCGACACGCCGAAAATTTTATACTCTTACCAGGCCGAATTTGATAATTTTAAAGCTCTTTAAACACATTTTTTATTTAAATAAAAGGTTGATTTTTAGAAGTATTTTTTTACGGCTATAACACTATATATTATTCTGGCAGACCTTTATTAAATTTTATTAACATTTGATTAAAACTGAGACTCCAGTCGAGACTCGAGTCGAAGGCCTAGGTTAGCACTCGTTAATAAGTATTATGTTTAAGTATTACTATTAAACATAATTTTGTAAATAAATAAATAAACATACTTTTACGAGACATACTCCCAACAAGGGTATCATAAGTGTAAGTCCTCATGCGAAAAAAAATAGTTATGGTATCTGTAAATGTGGCAAGAAGTCATGCTGATCAACTGTGACTGCTTCGTACTTTAATGTAAGCAAGCTTAAAATTTAAGAGAAATCATTAAATCAGTAAATACACTTACCTTCGACTGGTAGCTGCCATAATAAAAGATGATTGTATCAAGTTTTATGTATTTTTAAATTTATTTATATATATTTTTTTTTTTTTTGCTCTGGCCACTTATGACATTTCCCGTAATACACTTAAGAATTTTAATTTATACCTTAATATATATATTTATTAAATCTTGGTTATTATCCACAACTTTTAATGTAAACTTTACTTTAAATCTTACACATAATCGTACAATGTTTGCTCTTTATTCATACTAATATTTACAAGTTATTACGCTGTTTTACTCCTTCATTAAATCCTTTGGCTTTTTTTAGAGTTCAGCTGTATTCACATATACTATATATATTTATGTTTATTTATTTTTGTTTTAATTTTTTCATAGGAGTACATTTAGGCTTATTTATTTGGAATATGATTAAATCATTAAATTTATTTTGTTTATATGGCAAATTGTACAACTGTTTCAGCTTGGCTTCTGCTTTGCTGCAAATTCAGTAAAAATTACTTTAGATGTTTGTATTTTTTATTTTATATTTAGTATTAACTAATTAGTTTATTTATTTTGTTCAGTAGTTGTGTTGTTTTTCTGTAAACCTTTTTAGCTATTAAATAATCGTAATATTAATAATAATATATTTAATATAATTTTTGATCACATGTGTTTTTTGTCTCTCTTTTTTGTGTTCTTACTTCACCTTGTTTCACCCCTTTCAAGCTGTAAATATGTTTCGGTATTTCTCATGTTAGGGCTGTTCATCGTTTTAGGGAAATTAATTTTAACGTGGAGTACGTGTATATTCAAGTATTTTGTTTTATATTAACAAACAAAGAGCTGTAAAAACAATTTATTGGAGATTTTTAATATAATAAAATAAAAGAGAACAGCTATATATTTATATTAAAATGCAGCCCTAGCAACTCTATGATATTGTATCCCGATTCATCATTTATACCTTATGAAATCGCCAATGTGTTCAACAAAAATGAGTATATGTGTATATGTTTATGTATGAATATGTTTGTTCCTTTCGTGGATCCATCATAAACATGTATAATTTGATATTTTAGTATTGGTTCAGCTTATCTGTTTATTAGTTTTTGTTTTACAATCCCCTTTAATCTGCTTTTAAATTGGTTTATAAACTTAATTGCAATTTTTTTCTTTGGCGGGTTGACATTGTTTGGATTTATTAATTATATAATATTTAGTTGAATATTGATTAAAAGTTAGAACAAAAACTTTATACAAATTGCCAACTGATGCTAAATGTGCTTATGTCGAATTTGTCGAAATTGAATATGTGCGCGTGAATAGCTCTGGCTAATTAATTCTTTAATTTTAATTAACTAATTAAATGAAATATCATGGGTTAGTTTGCAATTAAATTAAACAGTAGTACGTGTATGCAATCAAATAACACTTTGTGTAATTTGAACCTCTATTTAATTATTAAATGGCTAATGAAGGGCGCACGTTTTGATTCTGTTCTTAATAGCTTAACTCAATAAGAATTTTATTTATTGAGCTTATCTTAATGTTTAGTTCATTAAAAATTATTCAAATCTATTTTAAAAACATATTTAAAAAATTATTTTTAAACTACTTGCAGAACGTAACTAAATGAAACTGTATGGGGGTTTTTAATTAGCCACATAAATGGTATGACTATAATAGACATATTTCAGTTATATTACTACACCTTTAATTCTAGCATTTTCATAGAAAAAATACGCAATGGAAAACTATTTATTCAATTGCCTGAAGGAGGATTTTATCCCTCGATCGTCCGTTTTTTACTGTCTTGTTTGTTTATTATTTTGAGACTTAGGACTTTTCTTATTACGTTGTTTGATTAGCCAGCATCCGTTGTAATTTTTTTTTTGCTTGTGCGTTTTCTATCTTGAATTTTGCTTTACTTCTTTCCGGTTTAACTATTTTTTTTTTCTTTTTTTCGGATCCTGTTGCTTCTCTAAGTGCAAAAGATGAAAATAAACATGACAATGATATTTACACAATGTTAGCTGAGCTATGGTAACTTTAGTTTTCTAGATACTAAGAATGAATGAGGGGGATATGGTGGGTGCTGTCAGTGTGTGTGTGTGTGTAACATTAGGCCCTATGCCACTTTGTATTTGTTTATGTTCACCGCCAGCTGCGCACAATGTTGCCAAGCAACATCTGCCATGTGGAGTCTGAGCGATTGAAAGTATGTGTATGCACTAATATATACGTGCATCTGAGGGTGTGATGACACACATACCTATGAACACACAAAAACACACAGTGAAAACAAATGTTCTCATGTAAGGACGAAAAAACTTTGTCAATTAACCTAAAACAAGTTTCACTTTACAACACGTACGCTTGACATAATTTCTTGTCTCTTTATTGGCCTGTGAGTTTTAGAGTGTTAGTGAGAGTGTGAGTGTTGTGCGTGTTAAGTGTATTGTTTTAATTTGTACATATGAAGAAATTATCACGTTCTTGGTCCTTGATAGCGACAGTAGGATCTACCCATAATGTCCTCGGCTGGAATTGACTGATCAATTGGTTGAACTCGCAATAATTCCATTTGATCACGCACCTGAAATTATATATAAAACAAAGACTTAAATTGCTGGCAATTTTAACAAGTGTGAGTCGTGCATAGATTAGATTAGGCAACAACTGTGAACCGAAACTAATGAAAATTAATTGCATATGCGAGCACAACTTTTGTATAAACAATTCGAAATTCTTAAGTTAACAGCCGGGCAAAGTTTTTGCTCAATATTCAAATGGAAATGATGTTGATTTTGTGCTAGAGTTTGAGTATATTTGGTTTCGCGTTATTCATTACTCATATATTCAGTTTCTTGGCGTTAAAGTCATTAGATATCCCCAAGGAAGTACATCCATTATTCTAATGAAATAACTAGAATCTAAACTAATAGAAATACGTTAATAAATGTCTTATCATTGAGAACATTTGTAGACAGAGTTATTAGTTGAAAGTTCTCTTCATATGTCCTCTGGGAAAATACATAAAATTTATTTATATACAAATATTTTCAATCATTATTCAGTTGGCACATTATTTTGCTTTTGTTAACGTCAATCTCGACTCCTTTCTGTTGCAACCTACTTAAAAAGTAATCATATTCGCATTATATTATTCATATGTAAATTCTGTAGCATAAAGGCATTCAAAATTCTTATTGGCAACGCATTGCGAGCATTCGTCTCGCAAAGGCCTTCTAAGCCCACTTTTAGGCTCATTCTAGCCGTTATTGTTTGGCCAACTTAGTGTGTGTGTGCTTTGCACAAAGTTTGAAGCACATTTTATGCCCAGCAAAAAAGTACAGAACGAAGCGTACAATAAAACAAAATATATGCAAAATAAAACACAAAAAAATGTTTTGTTTTTCACACCAAACACCTTTTGAGGCCGTACAGCAGTGATGACAGGGACGGCGAGAGAGAGTGAGAGAGAGAGAGAGAGAGAGGGAGGGAGAGAGAAAGAGACAGAAAGGGAGAGACGGTTGGTGTTTTGGGTGGCAGACAGGCAACGGCAGCTCACTCGGCCCATTTCCGGTGCTTTGTTTGCGATATAACAATCGAATTTACGACTTTTTTATGAGGCTTTATGTGAGCGCCCGCCTGCCACATACAAACAACAATAAAACGTCAGCTTGGCGAAAGTCTGTGGGACCAGTCATTGCACTTTTGGGCCACGCCCACCCGCTTCCACAAGTTTCTTTTGTGGCTTTGCCTTTGGCATCGCTTTTCCGGCCTTTGAGCTGCAGAAATTAAAAGCACAGCTCACAGTTACATTTTGAGTGAGAGAAGTTCAAAGCGAAAATGCCTGTTAAAGAGCTGCGCCATTTTATGCCAACTTAATCAATTGTAAGAAGGTCAGTCCGAAACACAAACACAGACTCATTCATACGCACACACACACACACCCACACACACCCACATACACACACACGCATAGATACACACATAGCATATAGAGAACGGCATAGGATATTTAAATGAATTTGTCTCGCACAAATTGCTGCCATTTGCCGGGGACTTTGCCCAACGCCGCCACTTGGACTATGTGTCGTGCCAAATGCCTTTCCATGCTCGCATTAGATACTCGTATAGAAGGCTAAAATAAAAGATACATTTACACAAACACAAGCAGCCTCCATCCACATTCCGAATAGCCTGAACAGCCTGAATAGCCTGAACTGACACAACGGCCTCTGCTTTTGTCTAGATAAAAACTGGCGTCAAGAAAATTATCATGTTCATGGCAATGGCTGCTGGTCCTGTAATATCCTTCCGCAACCTTCACCCACTCCGCCTCTATTCCTCACTCCCCATACATCCCTGTCATTTGTGGTTGTTGTTGTTGCTTCGGATCGCATTGAAAAGGCGCCACAGCATGAACAGTGTGACATTCCCACAAGCAGACTCAAATCTCTATTGCCCTAATTTCGCTTATTTTATACGACACACTTATGGGTTAATGTTAGTCTTCGGCCGTTAGAATAAAGTCGCTGTACTTAACGTTAAGGCAAGTCAATAATAAACAGTTTTAGAGGCCATATTAATTAGTATTTCATATTTACATGATGCCTAGTTTAATGAGATGTTTTGATGTTTCCGTTGTTTGAAATATAGCCGCTATTTAATGACATTTCAAAATTATTCATTAAGAAAAAATTTCGAAAAGTAAATATGCCGAAATTTTGGTTAAATAATTCACTGGAACACGTAGCATGCTCAAGAAAGGTCCAAGATCCAGTGCGTGTTTAGCATGAAAGGGTATTTAATAAGTATGTGTGTGTGTCTGTGTTGAAGAGATGACAATCATCAAAATGGCCTTTTGCCTAATTTCTATGACTTGCTTAATTATCACAACGATAGCACCACCCACTCAGACAAGGGGAACCTCCCAAGTGACCTATGGGGTTCTAAATACCCCAAGGAAGAGCATTAAACGTCTAATAATTGAACATTTGAACTGGTTTTTGTGTACATTTAATTGTATTACAGGCGACGTTGCCTGTGATAATATATTTCATTTCAAAGTAAGGGCAATAACCTCGATAAAAGAGGCATAAGAGTTGCTCTGATTTTTATTAAGCATCTCACTTGGGACTGAACGAGAAAAAACGTAAAAATAAAAATTAAAAAGTTAAATAAAATATATAATAAAAGTAAAATGAGCAAACATTTTTAATTACTTTTGTGGCGGAGTTAACCAAAATGAAAAGCGGCATCAGCAAGTATAACAATTTAACAATACTTAATGAGCATTATGCCTTATAATAAACAGCAGTAAAAACAGTAATATATATATGTATGTATGGGTTTATATTTACTATGCGGCAGCATACCCTATACCACAAGCGAATGGGTTATACTGCATAGTGAGTAAGTCGAAAATAATCTGAATAGTTGTCAGCTGGCTTGCCCATTTGTTTGCAACTATCAGATAGTAGTGAGTATCTCACGGTCAAACACTCTCAACAATAGTTTTTTTACTAGTATTTCTTTGTTTTTTATTTTGCGATGCTGAGTGCAAAATGCTATAAAAACAAAGCGATTTTAATCACTCGCCCAGCAAAGTAGGCAACAGTTTTTAATGCCATATCCATTCGCACTCTCGTTCTCATTACCAGTTCCTTTCGCATACACATTACTTAGTAAGAGTGTGTATATACAAATGCGCATTGTAATCGCATAGAGAGCCATTGTCGGTTATAGTTTGCTTTTTGTGTAATGCACAAAGAAAAAAGAAACGCAAAGGCAAAACTAATTACAATGTTGCAGGCAGATAAGGCGCCGGAGAGTCACCGTCCGAGTTCCAGTTTGAGTCCGAGTCCGAATGCGAGTCCGAGAACTAAAGAGAATATGATTAAAGTTGGCTATCTCGAGACAAGCGCTAAATTAAAAATGCTGCGGCATCTCTTTTTGGTGAGGCGAAACTTATGGGGGTTTTTATAATGAGTAAAAGCAATAAAATGTTCACCATAACAGCAAAGGTTCAAGGGGGCGTATGATTTATATTTGTTATTAAATCTTTAAATGACCATAGACGCTGAGGTATGAGCTGAGTGTGGTCTGAACTCAGTTAGAACTACCCCCCAACATTTTAAATGAGTTTTTTAACTAAAGCAATTTAGAAAGCAAAAATTACCACTGCTTCATAAAAAACGAGGTCGCCGTAAGAATATTATTTAGTTTTGGATGTCTCTGCACTCGAAGTTTATGAGACTTTATGAGCATAACTTATTGCTATGAACTGTATTAGTTAGTCGAATCAATTGGAACTTATATTAAATGGTCATAGTTCATGCTTTTATTTAAGTATACGTCAATTTAGAACAGAGATTATGCCATCATATCCTCTTTTACATAATTAAGATAGTCCGCCTAATAGCTCTCTAAATTCCAGCATTCCACTCGATTTGAAATACCCTGAAGTACTTTAGTGGATCAGAGCCACACACACATGGAAATACTTGGCTTCCACAGCTGCCCAACAACAACAATTTGAGCTAACGTTTAGCCAAGCACCCATTCGACTGCAAAACAAACCCACTTGGAATCTTTGAATGGTGCTACGCTATTGAGTGGCATTTGAAGTGAATAGAGTAACTTGCTCAAAGCATCTCCAGCAGCCATACAAAGCGTGGCAGGCAGGCATTGCGTATTGATTTAAATTGAAGGCTGCTTGAGTGTATCCAAAGCAGTCTCATCGCATAGTGTCAGCAGCAGAGTAGCAGGCAACACGAACAGCAGAGGAACAAATACTAGTACAGCAAACAGTGTGATCCTGGCCAGCCAAGCAGACAGCAAACAAGCTGACCACATCCTCAAACAAACTGCACCAGCTTCTGTTCTGTTCTGTTCGGTTCTGTTGGTCATGCTCATGTATAAATATCGGAATAACCATTTGAAAATCCTTTTAAAATTATTTTACAACTTGCGTCTTTTCGACGCCAGAGTCCCAGCCAGAGTCATTCGAATAGTTCTTGTCGTTTTGGTTTTGGCCTGCTTTTCTTTCCGCACGAAGTATGTGCAAATTCCATTGCAAAGCCACATTATTCTCTTTATCCTTTTTAAAGGAATTCTCCAAGTGCAATAACAAGCGAGTCGGAGAATGCAGACAGTGAGTGCACAGTGCTGCAGCTCGACTCCCTTTTGAGTTATCTTGGGTATGCTGCACTGGCTCAACGAAATCGCCTCAACATGTTTTTTGTTTGCAGCTTGGCTTTGTTTGAAGCTGTGACTAAGCCCTAATCTGCAGGTAGTATACACAACTAGTCAAAAGCATTGAGAAACGTTGCCAATGTGTGCACAATGAACAATGGGAATGCCAATGGAATATTATACATATATATTTAACTCACCGCTTCGACTTCCTTGAAGACGCGTATCAGATTGTTGCCAGCCAGCTTGGCAATATCCCCCTCTGACCATTTATCCGACTCGAGCAGAGTTGCAAACAAATGCGGATATTTGGAAACATCCTCCAAGCCTTTGGGTACACTGTAAAAGGAGCGAAATACACATGAATAAACACATTAGTATATCTCGAATCGTTGCTAAAAAGTGAAAAAAAATATAAAAAATGAACACTTACAGATTGACACCATCGTAACCAGCTCCAATGCCTACATGGTCAATGCCAGCCACCTCACGTATATGGTTAATATGGGCTGAAAAGTAGGTATTGAAAATGGATTATACGTGTATAGATGGCTGAAATAGACGCCTATTTTTCAATTCTTTTGAACACCTACCCACAACATCGTGCAGTGTCGCCTGTCCCGAACAGCTGACAAAGTGCGGATAAAACGCAACCATAACGAGACCGCCGTTAATGGCCTGCAAAGTAGAAAACCTCATTAGATTAATGTCAGGATAATTGGCTAGCAGTTGGCCATGGCTTTTGCGTATACGTATACGTACAATGCGCTGTAGCACATGATCCGGCACATTGCGGGAACTATTACATATGGCATGCGCCGAGGAGTGCGAAAATATGAGCGGGGCACGGGAAGCGGCCAGTGCATCCAGCATTGTTGGTACCGACACATGCGACAAATCAACAATCATTCCCAAGCGATTCATTTCCTTGACGACAAGCTAAACAGGAATCCAATAAATAAACAGAAGTTTATAAAATATTTAAAATATATATTTTCATTGTTATTATTGTTAATAAATAAATCAATAAATAAACACAAGAGCTCTTGTATGCATATTTCACACAATTGATTGTTTCATAAATAAATTATTTTCTTTAAATCAATTTCGTCATAAAAATCTTGTGTTATTTGAAGGATTTATTTGTATTTGACCAATATGAACATTGACTTTTGATATTTTCATTAGCGTAAACCAAAAAGTTTTTGCAATAAAGTGTGTCAATACTCTATCGAATTCAGTAAAATTTGTTACTCTATTTTTTGATTTTCTTAAAACTTTGATCCCTCATAACTTAGCTAAAACTTAACCGATTTCCAATCAGAATGTCATTTTGATCATGATTTGGCCTCTAAATTGATTCTGCTTTTAAACTTTTATGATTTTCAAAATTTGATACTTTTCTCGTTTCTAAGCCATCTATCATCCAATTTTCCATACATCCCTTGACATTTTTTTAAAAACTTTGATCCCTCATAACTTTACCAAAACTTAACCGATTTTCAAGCGGAATATCATTTTGATCATAGTTTGGCCTCTAAATTGATTCTGCATTAAAATTTTGATCATCTAAAAAATTTGATATTTATTTGATTCTAAGCCATCTATCATCCAATTTTCCATGTTTACCCCTTAACATTTTTTCAAAAACTTGGATCCCTCATAACTTTACCAAAACTTGACCGATTTTCAAGCAGAATATCATTTTGATCATGGTGTGGCCTCTAAATTGATTCTGCATTTAAATTTTAGTTATCTAGAAAATTTGAAATTTTTCTATTCTAAGCCATCTATCATCCAATTTTCTATACATACATACATTTTTTCAAAAACTTTGATCTCTCATAACTTCATCAAAAACTAACCGATTTTCAAGCGGAATGTCATTTTAATCATAATTTGTGTTCTAACTTACCTTGCCGAACTGTGAGAGTCCACCGATATGTGGATATTTTCCCGGTTCGTCAACTTTGCAGCAGTCCGCCCTGTAAATATTCCAATGACTCCTGCATCTCAATTATTGTCGAGTATCACTCACCAAGGTGTGTTGCAGGTGTGTGTGAGTGTTAGATAACGAGCGCCCAGTTGATAGAACATCCGGAGTACGCTCAGACTGGTGCCAATCGCATGACCCCCTTCGACCCCAATGAGGCTGGCAATTTTTCCCGTGCGATGCGTCTGCTCTATCCCCGCTGCGGTGGTTACTAGGGCCATGTGATGGGGATAGAGCAGCACGAGACGTCGAATCAAATCGATTTGCTCCAGTGTCAACTGCACCGCATCCAGATGCTGTGAGGAGCAGGGCGCGTAGGCGGACCAGAATTGGGCCGAGACCATGCCCTCTTTGAGACGGCGCAGGTCCGTATGACTCCAGGCACTCGATGACCATGGGGCCAGTTCGCGGAGATCGCCGCCAAAGTGAAAGTCTTTCAGTTGATTCTTGAGAAACTTGCGTATGTTCCAGGGCAAATCGTTGTGGCCATCGATCAGTGGCACCTCCTTCAGCACGTTGCGTACACGCTGCATGCGATAATCGAAATCTCCATTGCCGTTGCTGTTGCCGTTGTTGTTGTTGCTGTTGCCGCCGCTGGCACTGCCGGTGGCAACAACTGAGCATTTCAATATGGGCAACACCAGCACCGGAAAGTAGACAAGCGTCAAGAAGTTGAGGCCACAAACCTTTGGCAGCTTCCTCGATTTCATTGCCCCCAGCAGCTAGCAGCACAGCAAAAGCCACGCAGCACTCACATTGATGATGTTCGTCTTTATAACTGAAAGTAAACAAATTACAATCGCAATCACAATCACAATCGAAATCATAATCATAATCAAAATTTGAGTTAAGAATGGAGTTCAGTCACAATAGAAGTGGGAGTACATCAAGAATGGTATTGCATGCGCTTTCGGTTTGTTTGCTTAGACGCCCGACGCCCCTTGGTTGGATGTCGTGATTGAGCTATTGAAAGTTGTTGGCAAACAAATGCCATAAATATAACGCCCATGGTCTTTCTGGTTCGGTTTAGCCCATGCCAAACATAAATAAAACTTTTCATATTTATTTCCAGAGCCAACTTCGATATCGAATGCATAAAAATGCACAATAAAAATGCAAAAATTATTTATAGCAAACTTTTTGCTAACGGATCAGCAATACAGAAAAAAAAGGCCAACACCGAATTTAAATAGTTTCCACAGTGGGGCAAAAGTTCACACAGCGACACCAACTGAATGCCGAAAAGAGACAGAAAAACTACTTTCCATACATTTCGGGGACTTTTCCTCTTGGTTGCGACTTTACTTTGACGACATAAACTTTTGCTCGAACTGCAGGTGTGTGGAAAAGAGATTCGAAGAAAGAGAAGAGAAGGGCTAAGTGTTGAAAAGAAACTGACGCCAGATTTGAGAATTGGGCATGGGGTGTAAGTGACATATGAGTAATCCGTAGTATTTGACAGTCCCGGAAGGGTATTGACCAGCTCTCTCTCTCTCTCTCTCTCTCTTTCGATCCTTCTCTCTTTTTCCTCCCTCTAGGTTCGTTTGTGTGTGTGTGTGTGAGTGTTGGGGGCACCTATTCTTTTCGTTCAGCAATTGTCATTTCGTTTTTACAATTTTCTTTGCAAACTCAAATTAAAGTTTCTCCCCAACAACAATAGAACTCAACGAAACTAAACTAAACTGCTCTAATAGTTTTTAATGCAAAAGTCGACTTCCTCGATAGCTAAGGAAAACAACAGAATAAAATACCAACTCAAGTATACCAACAATAAAGTTTATGTCTTCCATGGCGACGAAACGGGTTTAACATAATAATTTCTATTTTGTCTGAATCACAACTTATATCGAATTTTACCTTAAGGAACGTATTAAAATATTTGCCAGCTCGACTAGTAAATATCCTGTAATCAGAGAAAACTTTCTATGGACAGCAACGAAATTAACTGGAAACTTAAGAAAAAATTAATGATTCAGAATAAGTAGTTTGTTTTAAGCACAAATTAAATTTTATATAAGGATTTTAATTGACGTCTTCTAAATACCATGTTAAATTTCACTACTCTACAATATTAACTATTTAGCGACATTAATTGTCGACAATTTTAGAAAGAGGAATTAGTTAAAAATTTCATTTTCACTTCATTTTCAAACATTAATAAGAAATTTATTAAGTATTTTTCTACTGTATAAATATATTTTTATTTTTTTTTGTTAGTTAGATACATTAGAAGAAATGATATTTAACTTTTTTGGTCTCACTGATTGTGTTCACATTGCTTTTTGAGATACTTTTGATTCTTACTTGGCAATATGTGTTGAAAAATGCGTTGTATTATTGTGGCATTGTGTCTAACTGTCTATTTTCAAGATTTGCCATTTGCAACATTTTTTCGTGCAATAAACTATTTTTCATTTGCACAGACTTCATATGAGAACTGCTGGTATGCACTTTGTAGAGCATACAAATAGACAAAATAACAAAAAGCAAAGAGCGGAGAAGTGGAAGACGATGTAGATGAAAAACTGGGTGAAGAGGGAGATGGGGAAGGACACGAGTTCGTATGTTGATTTTCATGGTCTGCTGCTTGGGAACAAAATGGAAACATTCCACTCTACAAAGTTTGAAAGATATCTTATCTGCTCTGTTTGCTCTCCTTTATTTGCATTTTTTGGTGCCCATTTTGAAGTCATTTTTATGCTTAACATTTTTTTGTAGTGCTCGAAGAAATTCTTTAAAATTTGACCTTAAAGAAAATTATGCAAAAAATTGACAACGACAAAATCAACAACATCGACAAAGATAACTCGCATCGAATATTTCGTTAGGCGAAACGTGACACAAACGCAACGCACGAATTATTAACACAACAACAACAACAATGAAAGCACAGAAAGGAGCTAAATGGACGCCAATTGGGTTAACAACAACAACAACACCCACAACAACACTGAAAGCCAGACAAACAACAAGCGACTGCAAATCGAAAACGTTTGACGCTTCGTTAAACATTTATGACAGTGACAGGAGCAAGGACGAAAGGACGAGACCAGCATTTGATCTTAATTAAATTGCCATACTGCTCGTTTCTTTGTTAACAAATGCAAAAAGCACAACAAAATGAATATTTGAACACAATCGAAAGCTTCAGCAATTAAAATATAAGAAAATAGTACAAAACAAGTTAAATTCTTTTAAAATTCTTGTTTCCCTGACGTATCATTATTGTTTCTTTACAACAATAGTTGTGCTTTAGCTTTAACAACAAATTTAAGTTACCAGACAACATCAATATTTGCATACCATGCTCAGTATTTCTTCTTTCGAAGAACTTATTCCACTGTCGACAATTCTACAATATTTGAACAAATAAATGAGAGAGAATAATTTAAAAACTTTATTGATTTCATATTTTACATATTTTTTGCATTTAGAAGTGATTTTTATATGAAAACAATATGTTTAAATACAAATATTTACTTGTTTTAATTATTAAAACGATGCTCTCATGTAGGGAATATTTATCGTTCTATTCAAAGTAAATAAGTTCAGTTTATTTTAGCACTTACTTTTGGACAATTAGATTTTACAAAATAGAATTTTCGCCCATACATAATAACAACATTTGGTTAAGTTGAATCTCTGACATTTGAATTTCGATTTATTTTTATTTTCCTTGAATATAATATATTTTTCATAAACCTAACAAAATAGGCAAATTTTTTATAACAATTAGGGAATATTTACTTCAAGGAGCATGCGAGTTTCGTGAATGTTCGCATAACGAAAATTGGTAGCTTGTCAGTTGGCAACAAGGCAGCACATGCAGAACACACACACACACAGACGCACACATAGGCGCACTCATGCACACTGGGAGTCAGATAAAATGGGCGCAAGGATAACTGCGTACAACATTGCGTATGCGCGATGTCGTGTGGCGATAGGGGAAAGTGAGCTGGACAAGGGAGTGCGGGGAGTCGTACATTTATTGCAACATATAAAACATTATTTTGCATGGCCTCAAAAAGGAACGGCGCATAACCGACACATAAAAAAAGAAATAATAAAAAAAAATTGGAGAGCTCGTTGGAAAATTGCAGCAAGGAAATGCGACGTCGTCCGCGTCGTTGTCGTAGTCGTTGACGTTGCTGAGACTGCGACTGCTACTGCTGCAGTTGGTATTTTCATACAAAGTAGCAAGCAAATAAATAAAAATAATAATAAAAAAAAATATACTTTTCTTTCAACATTAGCGCAGCATTTAAGGAAGTGGCTGGCGCTGCCAAACGAGAGTCGTCCAAAAGACTCCCCGAGTCACCCACAGAAGCATCCAGAGTCACCCGCTGGCTTGAGAGTTTGTCGTCCTTCATTTCCATTCCGGAGCCAGAAGAGGAAACGTGCCGTAAACTACGGCAGACAATCAAAATGCATTCATGTGCGCTTACTTAACGTTATTTATAATCAACCCACTGTCTCCTCAGACCCCCCATGTTCCCCTTCTGTATTCATCTACCAGAGTAGCTGCTTCATTTTATTTGCCGTTCGCCATTCGTACTCGAATTCATTCATTGGCATTCATTCCATTCAATACGGATTGTAGCAAGCCATCACTTGCTTTTACATTTACTCACAATTTCCACGCCTTGACTTTAGTATGGCATTCATTCGAGCTGCACAAGTTTGCGCCAGGGGCATGCCACAAGTCTTGAAAATTTGTTAGCCTGAATGTCTGGCAATAATCATAATAATAAGAGGGCGTGGCGAAGCCCGTCGAGCAACCATCGGTGCTTTAAGTAACGCCATCTGCCACACTTTCAACAATTTTCCATTTTAATGGGCATCATAAAATATTTAAGAATTATTACATGCCAATAGCTTAAGCTGATCCCCAGAACAGAACTTTATTCAGAAATATTGCAACCATATTAAGAGAATATAATGAGAATAACAAATATTAAAAATGTAAAGTTCCATCAGAACGGGAGAAGCTTAAATTAAAAGGAACTTTTAAGCATATTAATTTTTATTTATTTATTATATTACTTTCAAAAGATGTAACTCAGTAAAAAATGTAACTCAGTACGTCATACATTCAGATTAATATATATTGATTAAAAATAAATCAAAATAATAATTTTTAAAACTCCATTATATGAAATTTAAGGACCAGCTTTAAGCCATAAGTTGAAACTCTCAAAATTATTCATAATGCTATCAGGTTGACACGTTGAAATATTATCAAGGGGGTTCAACACACTTATTTCCATATACCATAAATTCTAATTTCAGACCAATTTCAATAAGAACTCTTGAGAAAAATGAGAGTGAGCATACGGCATAAATTAATTTAATGCAAGAGCAACAAAAAGGCGCCGCATGTTGTTCGAAGTACGAAAAAATGTAGAAAATTATGGAGAAACACATACACACGAACACCTGATGTTGTGTTTTCATTTGTATTTTTTTATTATTTTTCTCTTTTTTTTTTTGTTTTGTTGTGATTTTGATTATTTTGTGCTTATTTTATTTCATTTTTTTTTGGGCAGTAAACAACTGAAGCTGAACAGAAAACAGTGTGCAGACACACACACACTCATACAGGAACGTATGCATACATATATATAGAAGTGTATATGTATGTATATTCTTTTTGGGGCAGCACCAATACAATGACAAACAGTAACTACAACAACAACAGCAAGAAAGGCCCTTAAGGTATGCGTGCGTAAGAATGAATTGAAATTATTTTACAACATTTTCATGTTTTCTGCTGTTGTTTGATTTGCCTCTGTTTATGCTTTTACTTTCGCCTTGGTTGTTACTTTGGTGCTTTGTCCTTTTTGTTTTTTATTTCCTTTGGCGTGCATAATTTATGCACGAGTTGGAAACCAATTGCAAAACCAGTGTTAAAAGGTTTAAATGTTTTCCCCAAATGGCAAATATGCTAGCCTCAGTACATAAAATAATGTATAACTTTGCCCAGCACATATAGTTCGCATTAAAAGTCCTGAGGTAGGTATGAAGGTATTTTCAGAAATAAATAATTTTTTAAATGACGTTAATTTAAATTATTTTTTCATATTATAAGTCCAATTACAGAGAGGTAACTTCACATTCTTTATTGTGATTGATCGAGAACACATTACTAGACTAGGATATCCTAAGAGATAGAGTATGCCTTAAAGGATTCCGTTCAATCTAGTTGATTCATTTTTTTTGTATTTACATTTATTATTTGTTAAAAAAAAAAATAGTTTGTTTTTATTATTAATTGATGTTTTTAATGGCTCTTTTTTGTATTAATATAATTATATTTTTATACCCTGAGCCCATTAAAAATGGGCAAAAAAGGGTATAATGCGTTTGGCAGGATGTATGTAACAGGCAGAAGGAGGCGTGGCAGACCCCACAAAGTATATATATTCTTGATCAGGATCAACAGTCGAGTCGATTGAGCCATGTCCGTCTGTCTGTCCGTCTGTCTGTCCGTCTGTCCGTCTGTCCGTCTGTTTGAACGCGTCGATCTCAGAAACCACAAGAGCTAGAGACTTCAAACTTGGTATGTAGGTTCCTGGATACCGGGCGCAGATCAAGTTTGTTTTTATTTTTGGATCGGACCACTATATCATATAGCTGCCATAGGAACGATACATCGAAAATGAAGTTTTAGTATGAAAAAGTTTTGTGTTTGTTGAGATATCAGAACCAAACTAATAGATTATGTATCGGAGCTGGTATTATACATTCTGACCAAATTTGGTTAAAATCGGTTCACTATATCATATAGCTGCCATAGGAACGATACATCGAAAATGAAGTTTTAGTATGAAAAAGTTTTGTGTTTGTTGAGATATCAGAACCAAACTAATAGATTATGTATCGGAGCTGGTAATATACATTCTGACCAAATTTGGTTAAAATCGGTTCACTATATCACATAGCTGCCATAGGAACGATACATCGAAAATGAAGTTTTAGTATGAAAAAGTTTTGTGTTTGTTGAGATATCAGAACCAAACTAATAGATTATGTATCGGAGCTGGTAATATACATTCTGACCAAATTTGGTTAAAATCGGGTTACTATATCATATAGCTGCCATAGGAGCGATGCATCGAAAATGAAGTTTTAGTATGAAAAAGTTTTTTGATTTTGAGATATCTTAACCAAACTGATAGAATATACATTAATGTTAGCTTTGTACATTCTGACCAGATTTGGTTCAAATCGGCTTTATATATCTATAGTTGCCATAGGAACAATTGGTCGAAAATAAACTTTTATTGAAAAGTACCTGGGCTCAGGGTATCCTACTGTCGAGCGTGCTCGACTGTAACCGCTTACTTGTTTAAATGTGTATTAAGTATTTAAATTAAAGAAGTGTTTTCATTTAATTAAAGTGATTCATTAAGAGTACAATTCTACAAACGTATTTAATTTGTGTTATTATTCATCATTTAGTTGAGGTTGAAACTTATTTACTTATATTAATTGAATAAATGTGATCAATGTGTGTGATTTTCGAAATAACTTTACTTTTAGCCCATTAAACGTCTCATATGTCAGAAAATTATATGCAAAATGTCACAGCTCAAGTACAGTCCGGAGACTTGACCCCGACCCATAGGTATCTGCTTAAAGGTAACAAGCGTTTATGACACCAACAAACACAACAAAAGCGATACAATACCATGAGCTTGCGGTGAGAAAGAAAGGAGAGAGAGACAGCGAGAGCGAGAAACAGTGAGGGGATAAACTCAAAGTTCAAAGCAAATTGTTGCGGAAGGCAAAAATCAACATTATCATCAGCAGGCAGGATGAAGCTCAAGCACCAGCTATAGGATACTCATTTCAACAAATGTAGACGAGTTGGCGGTAAGAAGAAGAACCACAGCATTCACACACACTCACACTCACACACAAACACAGTGGCATTAAATGGCATTGTCTGAGTGCGGTGTATGTGGTGCTGGTTGGGTATACGGGTGAAATTGGGTGACTTGACAACGCACAGCATTCGCATGTCGCCTGCTGCATATTAATGAAGTAGCTGCCAGTCGCTCGCTGGGCTTCTCTGGGTTTGGCTGATGCCAGTAGAACTCATCAATTTCTCAATATTACGAATTTGGCTGCCAAAAATCTGCATACGAACCGCAAGGGTACACAATGTGGCATGTAACAATTTATATAGAAAATATGGCATGTATATATATGTGACTATGTAAATATAAATACAGAATATATATAATAGATACATTTATTTGATAGGATCTATCGGGATTTGTGCTTACCAAAATTGTGTAAACTATTTAACATGCTCTCCGGCTTGTGGTTTTGCTTTAAGCTCTTACACTAATGCTTTTGAATGTGTTAATTTTTCTAATTTTTCTTGTTTTATTTTCTAATATTCCTTTGTGTTACACTTCACTTGTAATTCACATAATTTTTCTTGCTTTAATTCGCACACGCCAAGAAGTCGCGTAATTGTTGTCGCAGTCACTGCTCGAGGGCAATGACAGACACGGCGTATACGTAACGTAATTTGCGCATTTATATGTATGCGTGAGACGATGCAACACGTGTGGTTGTTGATAAAGCAGAGCGTTTGCCACACAACCCAACCGGCCGACGCACGAGTTTCAACTGAAACTGAAATGGCGACAAATGCGAAACAGGACTCGCCGCAGTTCTTGCATGGCCCACGAAGTCAAACGACGCAACGAAGGAGCCAAGAGACGAACAGAGCGTGCTGAGAGCAAGGACAACAAAGAGCGCTACATAAGAAGATGTGAATGTGAAAGTAGAAAGTGGAAAGCAAATGAAACTGTGGTTATCGCTATTGCTGTGATTGTGATTCTGGCTGCTGCATTAGATAAGAGCCTGCCAGCCAACAAAAACTAAGCACACGAAGTTAGCTCACTTCCTTAACACGGCAACTAAGTAAGGATTCTTTGAGGAATTTATACAAGCCTGAACACAAATGATGTACTTAAAGCAAAATTCTTAAGCTTGTTATAACTTAGAGCTTAAAAACTATAATTGTTAAAAGTTTAATCATGCTAAGCTGAGGATAAAGACAGAAAGAGTCAGCGAGAGAAGGAGATAGTTATAGCATGGCTGAGAGAAAGAGAGTAACATTGGGTATTTTTCTCTTTGTAAAAACATTTTTGACTCAAATTCTCTGTGTCATATTGGGAAATTTTGCCTTCTCTTAGTCAGCTGTTTACTTGGCTTTCTGATTGGATTGAGTACTTTTGCATTGCAGGAGGTCAGGCATGTTATTAAGTGCTTTGTTGTTTTACGAAATATATAGAAATTTGTGTGGTTGAGTAGTGGCAAATCATTAAGACAAATTTGAATGTGTCTTTTTAGTTTTGAAAATCAATATATATGTAATAATAAAAAATTATCTTTGGAGTCCTAAAAGGTGTTTTTTAAATTAAAATAGAATATAGCGTATGTTTACTAAAATTTTTTTAATATTAAATTAACAAATATTTTATAGAAAAGCAAGAAATTTTAAATAGCCAAAAATTAATTATTAGAACATTTTTAAGTTACTGTCAGCAGTGATAAAGTGTAATATAAAACACATAATACCTTTAAACTGTTATTAACATATTCAAAATATAACGGCAATTTGCAAAGTCGAAATTGTCAAGCAGTGCAAAGCGCACAAAGTTTTTTAACAGCTGTTAAAGCACAACGCGATGTTTACACCCAGCTGAAAAGCTTAGCTGTTGCATGCACCGCAAGCTTTAAGATACTAGGAGCTTTTGGTATTTTGATTTTAGGCACAAGAGTGCAATTAATTTATCAACACCGAACGACCTCCAAACAACCTTTTGACGTTTCGCTTGCCTACATTCGGCTGCCTTTTACTTATTTCGCTTTGGAATTTCACGTCGACGTCGCAGTCGATAGCCGAAAATAAAAGCGTCGTCTACTTAACTCCAGTGCAGCAGCAGCAGCAGAGCCAGCCGGTAGCCAGCAGCAGAGCAGCGCAAAGCAAACACCCCCACAGTTACATTTTCCAGATCGGTGAGTGTGCAAGTGTGTGTGCGAGTGTCTGAAAATAATATAAATAAAATAATTTACAACTAAATAAGAAAAGAAAGCACAGTTCGTTATCTCGTAATAATATCAAGTGCATTGCCCGTTTTTTAGTCACATCTCAAGGTGGTTTCGTAATCGTTTTGCACTTTTAAAAGCTGACTGCAAATTACAGAAAATTCTCGCTTATGTTGGTGTTTCTGTGAGAGTGTGTGAGACTGGAAATTTTCTAGCTACATACATATAAGTTTTTTATGAACTTTATAGCTCCATTTGCAGTGCTTATCGTCAGCTACGCCGTTGACCTATGCAACCGTTCAAAAGCTGATAAGAAACCTGAGACTGCCGGCAGTTATCGGATAACAATAGTTATATGGTAGTTGCAATGTAGGATTAACCGGCTAATCCATGCAAAACCTCCACTTCCCTCTGTCTCTGTCCATCTGCTAAACTAAATTTTCACTTGTGGGTTCATTTAATTCTTGGCAACATTTCAACTGCAATGTGTCGTTGTTGCTTTTCATTATAAATAGTTGTCTTAAATGTTGTATACAGACCAATACATTTGCCTTCAGTATACATAGTATATTTCTAATTATCTAGATGAATGTTTTAATTAGCTTTTGATTAGTTCTCAATTTAAAATCGTCATCGTTTTGCGTTTGTTGACTTTGTCAGCAATTGTCGTTTAATTTCCTTCTCTGAGAAAGATTTAACTAACAGTTGATTGCAAATGACAAATACAGTGAGAGAAAGCGAGAGAGCAATAGGAAGGGAAAAAGAGAAAAAGAGATTAATAGAAAAAAAAGTAAATACCTTTTATCTGTCTTACTCGGGTGTGGTTGTAACTTCAGAAGTTTATCTCTGCTTAGATGAGAGAGTGATCCATAGGGAGAGTAACATTGAGAGCAAGAGAGCTCTATGTTAAGGGTGACAATAAAGTAAAGTGTACATAATGGTCGGGTATATACATATTATCTAAGACGCAAAACAAGTTTTTGAATGAAACCAGTTCCCTTTTCCCTTTATCAATAATGGGTTTCTCCAAGAGCTCTTGTTTTTTGCAAAAAAAAAAAAAACAAAGTATTCAGATGTTTAAAATAGGAAATTATGATATGATAATATGCATTATTATTGTGTTTTTTTTCTTCAGACTTTTATTTTTGCTAAATATTGAGAAAAAAATTTAATAGGTTTGCAAATTCAAATTAAATTTTTATTTCTGCACCTTAAATACTAAAGAAAAGTAAGCATGGCCAAAGGAAAAGAATTTTATATTTTTGATTTAATTAAAAAGTTCTGTTATACATATTATGAATACATATATTTATTCACTTTTTTCTTTGACTCTCACAGTTTCTTACCTCATTTCCCCTATATTTACCCCTGTCATTCTCTCAAAGACCTCTTTTGACGTCAGTTGAGCTACATAATCCGGATTGTAAATACTATACCATACTGTATAGAAGCTCGTTTGATTCTTTTGACCTATTGCTGATGACTGGGGAGGCGGGACCTGATATTTAGACAACAACATCCTGAACAAGTTTCATATTGATAACGTTTGTAAAGACTGTGGAATCGCATATTCTTTCTGAATGGGGGCTCGTTTTTTTCTTGTTTTTTTTTTCTAATTTGCTGAAGGTTAAAAATGTTAACTGCCTGACAACAGACAACATGCGAGTCAATTGTTGCTCAGCAAAGTTTCCATAATTTTCGAAAAATTACTATACATTTTATCAACTTGTTTTTTTAGCAGCAGCTCTTCACACACATCTCTCGTATTTATACACATGTGTCTATTTATTTTTATATATATACACATACATTTGTATTCTCTTGATAGCAGCAGTAAATTAGTGTTGTTTTTGTTTTATGTTGTCGTTATTGTTGTTGTTGTCATGCGTCGCTTTGTGCTATTCGCTTTTATATTTATTTGTCGTATATTTTGGGCTACATTTCAGTCTTCGATCGATTGCCGGCTCGTGTAGGTGTGTGTCAACTAAGTGAATCAGCTCTATATATCTATCAAAGAAATATATATATAAATATATATAATCAAAACTTATTTTTGTGTCAAATTGTAGTATTTTTAGTGTAGTTTTTTTAATTATCGTTGCTTTTTCTGGAGTAAACAAATGTTTTTTATTTATAGTTTATTGAGTTATCAGTTGCGGTGCTTTTAATCAGTTGTTGGAATCGTCACCGTATACATGTAGTACATATACAAGTATACTTCGAAGTATATATATATATACTTATACATATATTGCTGGCAGTGCGTGCTTTTCAATGTCAAACAAGTCAAGCAGTAGCATTGCAACTTTCTTGTATCTTAAACTTTTCTCTTTATATCGCCACATCTAAATTACTCTCTCACAGACTGCCTCTCTTTCGCGCTACACGCGCCACATGAATTTCTGTTGACTTAAACAATTTTGTATAACCGTTTCGTAAGCAACACGTCACGAATTTCGCTTTGGCAACATTTGAGCAATCGCAGCATGTTGCTTGACCTTGTTCAATGTCACTGCGTAGAGCATGCGCCGCATGTCGCACGTCAGGCAGCAGGGCAGCTTCTGTTGAAAGTGAAAGTGAACGTCACAAATGCGAGGGTGTTTTGTCCCCTAAACCTCCCTCCAGCCATAATAACACAACTGTAATATTTCGATGCCTACCGGTTTGATTACATCAGGCGACGAGGTTGTCTTACGATTCGTACATCCGACCTGACTCAGTTGCTAGAAAAGCATTGACGAGGTTGGTTGACTCTTGTAGCAGTTCCCATATTTTGCTATTTCGAAACTTAAAGTTATGAATAATACAAAAATAATGTGTTGTAATCAGTGAAGTTTGTCCTAAATAAGCAAGTGAAAAATCATTATTTTTACATAAATCTGAAAATTAATGACGTGAATAAGTAATTTATAGTCGATAAGCAAATAGTGCTACTCAGTTGTACATACATATATTTTGGTATATGTAACGATTTTATATTAAGTGAAAATGTTACCATTTGACAATAGTTTAGCAAATGCTAAATAAATGAGCTTAGCAACATTTCGTTGGCAACATTTATGTGTATGCATATGCTCCAGTGTCTGGAGTTGCTCTCTCAATTTTGCAATACAAACGTGGGCACTCTTTTCTCATTTCTCTCTTACTTGCTCTCTCTCTCCCTCTCTTTCCAGCTGGAAACAGCTGTGCATTTGAGTAGCTTTCAAAATGTTAAGCCTTTATGATTGATAGATTTTGATATATTTTTAATATCATATTTATTTTTTCCAAACAATTTCAAAAGCTCAGGAGCTGTATACAAATTTCAGTTGTATTTTTTTCTAGACTATTCCTCAGCTTTTTTGATAACTAGGAGTTCAAAATTAAACGTTTATTTAGGAACTTATTGTTGCAAACAAATTGCATAACCTATTATTTTGATATTTAAAATGCAATGCTTACAAACCATTCTAATTTATCAAATTTTACCAACAAAATGGACACGTGTTTTACAGAACTATACGCGAATCTCAAACATGACCACATACTTCAACTATCCCAGCAAGGAGCTGCAGGAGGAGCTCAAGACCATCGCTCAGGCGATCGTTGCTCCTGGCAAGGGTATTCTCGCTGCCGATGAGTCCGTCTCGACCATGGGCAAGCGTCTTAAGGACATTGGCGTGGAGAACACCGATGAGAACCGTCGCGCCTACCGCCAGCTCCTGTTCACCACTGACGATAAGTTGGCTGAGAACATTTCGGGCGTGATCTTGTTCGACGAGACTCTGTACCAGAAGGCCGATGACGGTACTCCCTTCGTTCAGCTGCTGAAGAAGAAGGGCATCATTCCCGGCATTAAGGTCGACAAGGGTGTTGTGCCACTGTTCGGCTCTGAGGATGAGTCCACCACCCAGGGTCTGGATGATTTGGCTGCCCGTTGCGCCAAGTACAAGAAGGAAGGCTGTGATTTCGCCAAGTGGCGTTGCGTGCTGAAGATCGGCAAGAACACCCCTTCATACCAGTCCATTTTGGAGAACGCTAATGTCTTGGCCCGTTATGCATCCATCTGCCAGTCGGAGCGCATTGTACCAATTGTGGAGCCCGAGGTTCTTCCCGATGGTGATCATGATCTGGATCGCGCCCAGAAGGTCACCGAGACCGTTCTGGCTGCCGTCTACAAGGCCCTGAACGATCATCATGTCTACCTGGAAGGTACTCTGCTCAAGCCCAACATGGTTACTGCTGGTCAGTCAGCCAAGGTGAAGAACACACCCGAGGAGATCGGCTTGGCCACCGTTCAGGCCCTCCGCCGCACTGTGCCCGCTGCCGTTCCCGGTAAGAGAACCCATTGTGTAATTTTCTCATTCACGAATTTACTAAATATTGTAATGTTGTATTGTATCAGGCGTTACCTTCCTGTCTGGTGGTCAGTCTGAGGAGGAGGCCTCCGTCAACCTGAGCGCCATCAACAAAGTTCCTCTGGTCCGCCCATGGGCTCTGACCTTCTCGTACGGTCGTGCTCTGCAAGCTTCCGTGCTCCGCGCCTGGGGTGGTAAGAAGGAGAACATCGGTGCTGGCCAGAACGAGCTGCTCAAGCGCGCCAGGGTAAGTTAATATTGCCATAACAAATTAAGTTTGGGCTAGCTATAAAATGGGTTTTAGAAATAAGTCATAAAGTTCTGGTTGTCAGGCTGTGTTGTCGTCTCAGGTGCAGAAACTGTTAAAAGCAATTCCAAATAATCCCATCAATTCTTACTAACTTTCCTTATGCATCTCCTATCCCAATCATCCATTTAGGCCAATAGTGAAGCCAGTGAAGGCTGCTATAAGCCAGGTTCCGTTAAAAGCGCTGCTGGTGAAACTGGACTTCATGTTGAAAATCATAAATACTAACAGCAATATCACATTAATAAGGAAACAAAATTTTAAAATTTTAACTTTATTTGGAAAAATTTCAAGTTACTAAAAACCAAAAATGGAATGTCAAGAACCTCTATATATTTGGAATGCGAGAAGATGTTAACTAATACATATATGCTTTAATTAATTGGAATACTTGTGACAAGAGAACAATTTGTGGACATGAATGCTTATGCACAAATAAAAATTAAAATGATTTATCATACGTTCAGTTTCTTCATCTTGCATGCACCTTAAACAAAATTAATCATACATTGATGCATTTAATGAATTCATTTTTCTTATTCACATATTTAATTCATCAGTCTGTTTTTACTAACACCCTTTTGATTTTATGTTAACCCTTATGCACGATTTTCTTTTATTAATCCCAAACAATTCCCGCTTCCTTTTCTGTTTTATATATTTACCCACACTACCCACAATCAGGCTAATAGCCAGGCTTGCCAAGGCAAATACGTGGCCGGCTCGATACCCTCGTTTGCGGCCAATGCCAGTCTATTCGTTGCCGGGCACAAGTACTAAACAAATCCTTCAGCAACTGCAAGTGCATAGCTTACCTAATGGCTCGCTGTCTTAATCCAATTGGCTAAAACTGTGTTGAGATTACCCCACAAAAATTCCACAGAACAACACACACACAAATGGAGAAATCAAAATTCCTTTACATTCTTTTATATTTTATAAATTTTACCATTAAGATGTACAACTAGAAATTAAAAAAAAATAAAACATATTCAACAGAAATATAAAACTGCAAGAAATTAAGTCTATTAGAAGAGTTTTAAATTGTATTCTATTATAGTGAGTACACATTTTTATTATAATTCTTATATTTATTATTGTAAATATCAAATTAATATTTTTTGTAGTCTATGTTATAATTTTATTCTATCTTTGAGAGACATTTAAGATAATTGTATAAAATAGAGTAAGGAAAATTATAATAAGTTTTATAAAGTTACCACAGAAACGAGAATGAACGAAAATGACTGTTGACCAGGGCCTGTCAAACTGTAAATACAGGCCTTCATTTTTTGTAGTCATTAATGTTTCAGCATGGATTTAAACCGGACACCAAAACGTACACATAATTGCGTAAATTACGAACTGGGTCGGGGAAAAGGCTCAACTTTCGCCTATGGCTGGCAAAGAGGTAGACAAACTTTGGGCTCGTCCTTTTTGTGCAGTTTCGCCGTGCAATTACCCGTAATCGAATGAACTTTTTGCTTAAAAGACTTGTAAATTTAATTTACAAAAACTTTTACACGTGTGGGTGTGTTTGGAAAGCCGGAAAACTTTGCCGCTGGTGAAAAATCGTTGCGACCTGAGCTAAAACTTTACAGTTCACTGAGCCATGGCAAAAATCGCAGTAGAGGTTGAAAAATTAAACATTAGGCATTTAACTTGAATATTAAATTATTTATAAGAAATTTTTAAACTTTTTTTAAGGTTTTACGAAATTTCATTTAAATTAACACGTTTTCTCTCTACTTCTCTCTTCTCCTACATAGGCTAACGGTGAGGCCTCCGTGGGCAAATATGTTCCCGGCAGCGCTGGTTCCGGTTCCGGTTCTCTGTTCATTGCCAACCACGCCTACTAAGTCAACAGCATAAGCAGATGATAAAAAGCGAATTGCTAAAGATTCACATTTTGGCAATTTTAATTATTTATTTTCTAAGTTACAAGCAAGCAAAAAGCTATTGAAAAGCATGCAGAAAAACTACAAAAAAAAGATGAATCAGAAGAATTGTTGAAAAGAAGAAAAAATATGTTTATGAGACGCAAATTTATTTTTAGTTGTAAGCACAAAAATGTTGAAGTTATGCAAATTATATAAATATTATTATTACTATAATTATGAATTCATTTTCTTTGTTTAAAATGCACTTGTTTAAACATGTCGTAAATCGTAAAAGGATAACAAACCACAAAAACAACCAACAACATCAATGAAAAATTAAAGTTTTAAACATTGAAATCGCATGTGTTTCTTACGTTTCTACTTATATTATATATTTTGTCAACGTTTGTATAGAAAAACTATGAGAAAACGTTTTTTATAATTATTATTATTACACTTTATATTTATGATTATCATTATAATTATAAGTGACCTAAATGACGCAAATAAACAACATACAATATAAATAAATCAACAACAAACCAAATAATTATCAACTTTAGAAAGCTGATATACGTATACATACATTAAAATTGTTATTGCCGAATGGCAGAAATTATTAACAAATCGAATAGAAAATCAAATGAAATATAATAATATTAATAATAAAATGGTGACTCCAAAACTGTAGTTGACAGGTCATTATTATGGTTATTTAACCTTGTATTGATAGCCACCGAGATTTTTCCTTCAATTTAACATTGAAAGCAGGAGAAATCAAAGCAAGATAATAATTAACCGCATATATACCTATATATATTTATGATTCATGCTATTATGTGTTACTCAATTTTATTACTATATATTTCTGCATATCGTTGTTAATTGAACGTTTTAGATGCAAGCAAAGCAAATAATATTACATTTATAAGCTGAACTTTATGATTTTTAGAAAAGAACATAAAAAAACAAAAAAACACGAAAAGAAAGGTATAACTCATTTATTAAATCCTGAAATCCTGAAAGCGAAACGTACAATACCAATATGTAAAAAAATACAACAACATGTTTCACTTAACATTAACCAAAATACAGAAAAAAGAAACAAATCAACAATAAATTGAAAAATAATAAGGACCTTGAACGAACACCATTCAATAAAAAAAACCTTATGAAAGAGCAAACTATTGATAATTGTTTTATTTAGTATACTTAACCAAGATTCTAGATGCCAATAACATATATTTTTTTTGGAAATGTTACACATTTCGTTGCATACACACGAGGGATACGAAGTTTACAGTTTAAAAGCTACTTACATCACTGAATCAAATTATTAAATCCTTGAGTTCTTTAAAAAACTACCTAATATTTAACGCTCAGGCTTGCATATATGTATATTATAGTTTTTCCCCGGATGGTAAGTAAGTTCTTAAAAATACATAGATTCAATATACTCAAATCTCTGTTAAACACTCTGTTAAGTACAGTTAAATTCAGTTGAATTTTATATTGCTCTCCTATTTTTTCCGTTTGTCTTAAAGTTGTTAGGTAACTTTCTTGCTAATCGAATTAAAACTTCAATGTACAGATTTAGAATTTCGTTGTAACACGCTTCAAAAGTTGTTACCTGAGTGGGCCAAAAGCTTTGATTGATTACGAGAAATTTGTGCTACAACAAAATGTAATTTCCACCCAACAGATGGGATTCATAGAAAAGAAGAAGCAAAAGTATAAGTTCAAATAGATGCTAACTTTTATACAACAGGTCGGAGGGCGATGCTTTAATAACAATAACAATGTGACAATGAGTTCAACAATGGTTGCTGGGGATTGTTTTCTGCCGTTCTCTTCCTAGAATTGTTACGTTACCTTTTGTGCTCTCTCTGCTCGTAATCAAATTTGAAATTTCATTTTAATGAAATGTTTGCACATTACGAGTGTTCGAGCTTCATTGAGTAACAGTTGCAGGCTCCATCGCATCGATATGAGTAACGAGGGTCGGGGCTACTCGTATTGTGTTATATCTCAGTTGTGTAAATTGAGATAACCGACCTCAATGTTGATATTTGTGTTGTTTTGCGTACGCTGACTTTTGATATACTCCACGATAGCATTTGTTCACACAACGAATGCTCTTCAATCATTTTAATAGAGTTCCAGCAGACACAGATACATATGTAGATACCAAAAAGTAGCCACTTTTCGATTTCGTATTTCTCTTTTCTTTTTTTTTAATGTTTCTCCTCGCTTTTTCAATTAACAATTTCCTTCATTGAAAATGCAAATAAAAGCAGACGAAAGACAGCGTAATCTGTGCAATGATTCGCATTTCAATGTTGTTTCCAGTTGTTGCTGCTGTTGCCGTGTCTGCAGCTGCATCGAGTGCAAAGTTCCCTTAATCAGAATCAAATAAAATGCACAGTGAGACGGACGGACAGAGAGACAGAGACAGACAAGGCGGCAACACTAAAAACCGCAACAAAGGCTACATCATTGTCGACATCCATATTTGACCATCTGTCAGGGTCATTTTAATTTCCAGTTTAAATACTCTTAAATAGACTTCCAACTCTCATAACTTTGTCAAAACCTGACCAATTTTCATGTGGAATATCGTTTTGATCATTTTTTGCCCTCTACTTTGATTCTGCATCAAAATATTATTTATTTAAAAAATTCGATTATTTTCCCTATCACTATCTATTTTATCCGTACTTTTCCCTTGACTTGGCTCCCTCTCCCAGGCCCCGCTCCCAGTCCCTCTCCCAGTTCCTCTCCCAGGCCCCGCTCCCAGTCACTCTCCCAGGCCCCGCTCCCAGTCCCTCTCCCAGGCCCCGCTCCCAGTCACTCTCCCAGGCCCCGCTCCCAGTCCCTCTCCCAGGCCCGCTCCCAGTCCCTCTCCCAGGCCCCGCTCCCAGTCACTCTCCCAGGCCCCGCTCCCAGTCCTTGACCCTTACTCAAAAACTTCCAACTGTCATAACTTGGTCAAAACTTGACCAATTTTCATGCGGAATATCGTTTTGATCATTTTTTGGCCTCTACTTTGATTCTGCATCAACATATTATTTATTTAAAAAATTCAATTTTTTTCCCCTATCACTGTCTTTTTTATCCGTCCTTTTCCCTTGACTTGTCCCTTGAGCATTACTCAAAAACTTCCAACTCTCATAACTTTGCCAAAACTTGACCGATCTTCATGCAGAATTAAATTTCGAGTATAAATTGCTGTAGCCATAGCACAAACCCTTTAAATTCTTGGGTCCACGGACATTGAGCCTTTTGATACTTGGGCACCACTTTTGATTTGGTAGCGCAATCACACAATGCCACAAAGCGGTTTACGTGAATGCCTCTATTCGATTGCAGGTTGCTGGTTGCTGTTTACCGGCTGACAGGCAACGTGAGACAATGTCAGCATTTCCGTTAGCATTGCTATCTGCCAAATGGGCCCTCTTGGTTGCTGCAGGACAAAGATTGTCCACAAAGTGGAATTAATTGTATTTGCATAGCATGTAAACATCACGTTGCTGGATGCCTGCCTTGCCATAGAGACCTTCACTTGTTCACTTGCTGTCATTGTCAGAGGCGTTTGGACTATTTCTATCTAAGCTGCAGCCTCGGCATGCCTCAGTTGCCATTTGGGGTGGGGTACAAAAGGCACGTCATTGTATCCTTTGGCTTCCTGTGGCGCGATTGTGATGCAGGAATGTATTTTGAGCTGCCACGTTGCTGATTACGCTCCAGTCTCTCAAACGTCTACCTCTCTCACACACACACGGTCGCATGTGCGCACAACAACACGTCATATGGCATCAAAGAGGATGTGGAAGTAAAGTCGTTTGAAAATGTTACGCCATCAGCGTGTTGAGGCGGAAATTGACACGCCCTGGCACAGGAGGAGTCTCAGTCAGAACTCAAAGATATTACTGGAGCGTCCTGCAGTTGATTGAGCTTTGCATAATTTAGGCATTGCCACTGTGTGCACCGATTTGTGGCACCAATTAAGCGACCTGCAACCAAATCGATCGAAAATTATTTAATACACCCACACCCACAAACATTACGTACGCTACGTACCAAAGCTCATTACGTACTCTTTGAATTACGTGACGTGACTGACTGCGCTGTCATTACAGACAATTGCGAATTCGCAAGACATTGCGGCAATGCATCTCCAACTGTAACTGTAATTACAAATAGCTAGTGTACGTGTGTGTGTGTGTGTGTGTATGTGTGTGTGTGTGTGTGTGTGTATTCACAAGCAATTTCTAATTAGCAGCAAACGTCACTCGGGGGCCTAATAACAGAGCTGAATGCGTGACACCGCCGACGCAGCGAAAATTGACAGCTGAGGAAATGCGACAGAGTGCTCTCAAATGCACTTAAACTGACCGCACAGCACAGCATACAACACAGTGTCCCAAAGGCAACTCAAATAGCATTAAATAAGACATAGAAATGAATCTGAAACTATACCATGATAACTCCCAATTATGACAATGTTTCCGAGACGGAAAGCTGGTCGATAGATTCAACTCCAGATCTACAAGGATAATTGTTGCAAGGATACGAAGCACACTCTAGTGACTTAACTAGCTTACTTCATAGTACTGGGGTTAAAATATAACAATTATATTGGAAATCGGTAATAAAATCACCATAATTTTCTATAATACCATACTCATTAAACTTTAATTAAAAAACGTTGTTCAATTATCCCTAAAATTTAAAAACATCTCAACATTTATCCAAGTTCTATATAAATTTTTAATAAAATTAACCTTGTTTAATAAAATACAGCAACTTAAATTTTGTCATATGATCATTATTAGCAATAAATAAGTCAAATAAAAAAGGGTTGACTCAACATAAATTGTATTTTAATTTTCTTTATTTCAGTGAAATGTATTTCATTTAACTCAAACTTTGATAATGTTTAGTATGAAAATATTTTCTTCAATTCCATATTAAGTATTCCTAATTCATTGTCAGTTACAGATTCAATTTCCAAAACAAATTTGATGGCCTTAGGGGAAAATGTTTACTTTCGAAATGCAATCTCTTTGTTCACTGTGTAAGTAAAGTGCAAAGTCCTGGCAATCCTTGACTGTATGTGTGTACCCCGTATAGTGTAAGTTTATCAACTGAGTGTGTGAGTGTTTGAGTGGGTTTCTACTTTTTGGGTTGTTGGCAGTCCATGTCGTCGCCATGGCGGCCAATGTGAAGGCCGATCGATTGCGTTGGCATCCGTCTCCATCTTCATACTGCATTGGCAATTTATGTTCATTGAGTTGATGTTGATTTGTGCGCCGCGGCATGACTTTTTAATGGAATGTACGCTTTTTTTGTCGGGGCGTGGAGTGCATAATTTGGACTTGTGGAACAACCCAACAGCCAAATGCCTGGCTGGCTAAATGACTGAATGGCCAACTGGCGTGCATTCGAGTGTATTTTAAACGTTGTAACATTGGCCGTGTGCCAGAAACCAAAACCGGAAAGACAGCCTAAAAACAAATGGTTTGGCTCTGCACTCGCATCGTTTGTGCAGTTTGCTGCCGTCGGCGAATGCTGCGTATGCGTAATATGATGTGCATTTTAAGTTTAAACTGCCCAAATGGTACTGCAATAGCTAAATAGAACTGCATTGGATATCAATGGAGCGATGGTATGAAATTAGAGTTAATTGAATCGTTGATATGTATCGGAAATTAGAGTTGAAACCCTGCATGCCAAAAATTAGCATGAGCTTAGATCTCTAAATAAATTGATTTACTATTTTAAAGTAAAGAGTAACAATCACACGCACCGACAGACAGGCAATTACAATGATGCCGACGATGACAACGTAGCGAATGAATGCTGTGGGATTAAGAGTGCAAATACAAGTTGCCTTTATGAGCGACTGACAAAATGGGAATTGAACAAATCCATTTATCTTATTTGTGGGCATTTACTGCCACAATTGACACCGTGCATAAATCGCAGTGCAAATAAATAAGTCTGCTGTTGGCATTAATAAAAACACAACACCCGCTGACAACAAACACGAGAATATCACGTGGGAGAGAGATTTCAAGCTGAGCACTGGATAAGCTGAGCTGTTGCTGTTACTTGTACTATATATATTGAGATACTTGTACTCTCGACTTGCAATGCTGAGTCGCAAACGGAGCCGGAAAAATCATCAGATGCTGCACAATCATATGAAAATGGCAAGCAGGTGATCAAGTTCATTCACAGAACAAAAGCACAGAACAATATGTATTTAGAGCTGGATTTTATAATATGAATTCTTTTTCATGTTTGAAGTGACTTTCATTATATGAAACTTTCGTAGAACTTTTCCAACGCCTTGACATTTTACTGGCTCATTCGATCAATTAAAATGCCTTTGAAATGGAATCTGAAAATGTGTGCACGTCTTGCGTCTGAGAGTCGAGTGCAATTCACACACAGCTGGAAATCACTGCGTGTGTGTGTGTGTTGTGCAGCTGCTGTTACTTGGGAGAACTCTGTACACGTAATTATATGCTCAAATATTTCTAATGAGAAATGCACTGAATGTCATTTAATTTCAACTGGCAAAGGAGGCGAAGCTGCAGAAACATTTTGCTTTTGTGCAAATTTTAATGGGTTTACTTTTCTTTTTATTTTCCATGTTAAGATTTTAATTGAATAAAACACGCAAATATTTAAATTAAAATTTAGGCTATGGTATGCACAAGGTGGTCATTATTTAATCATATTTGTAACCATTTAAGTAAACACCATTTAAAATCAGTTGAATTTCTGCGAGTATTAAAATATTATTCAAATATTTGAGTTGGTAATTATCACTTCTACAGTTAACGTTATGGGATGATGTGAATATTTATTTTCAAGATCTTGCCCTTTATCTCATAAACCTACGTCAAAACTTTCTGTGCAAACATAAAAACCAATTGCCATTTGCTGACTGCTAATCAAACTATAAACTAGCCTTTAAATATTTTTGCCTGGTCAGCTCGTTTTAAATTGGCAAAAAAAAAAATCAACAAAAATAGACATTTTATATTTTTGTGTTTACCGCGTGTCGTTAAAATATCACACGAAATTCACGTTATAAAAATTGTCAGTGGCCAACAGAAAATAACAAAAATGGAATCAAAAACAATTTGCCAAAACAAACAGGACACGTATAAAAATAACAATAGGTGGAGTAAAAAAGTGTGCTACGGGATCAGGAACTAAGCCACAGGCATATCCCACTGTGCAGAGATTTGACAATAACAGAAGCGACAACAACCACAACAACAAGGCTAGCAGCTTAATGGCCCTCATGGAAGGAAAAGCCGACATCACGGCGTCCTTGTTCATTTCGCTTGAAGCTCACAAAATATTTTGGCATAATTATCTGAGCTCTAAGCTAAGCAGCTGTGTGGTGATGAGGTGAAGTAAGATGGTGTCAGGAGAGAGTTACTGTTTCAGTACGCAAATTGTCACATACTTTTGCAATTAAAGTTTGAACAATGCCAAAAGGACAATTGCAAGCGCCATTTAGATGTTTCATTTCAGATAGAGAGAGAGAAAGAGGGAGAGAGAGAGAGAGACGGAGAGAGAGAGAGAGAGAGAGAGAGACGGAGAGAGGGAGAGAGAAAAGAGAGAGAGAGAGAGAGAGAGAGAGAGAGAGAGGAAGAGAGAGAGAGAGAGGAGAGAGTGCACAAAGCGTTGAGTTACCCATTTGACAAATGCATTTCCTCAGAACTGTCAGTTGAATTGGCTGCGGATTATGATTCGACTGAGAGCACTTGAAGTGTGTCTTTGACGCAGATGATTTTTGAAATTAATTGAAATTGTTTGCCGCTAGAATAAAGCCCAAAGCTGGATAAGGCAAAAGGCGCTGACGTCAATAAAATGCGTAGTTTCACAAAGTACTGCATAAAGTTGCTTGTAGACAAATATTAAATTAGAGATTCGGGTTCTTTGATTGTATTACAACATGATTTCGAGACTTCACTTAGCTTTGACACACAAAACTTTAGAGAATCGAAAGTTATAGATTGACTGTTAACTGAGCAAAGGGGCACTGCACTCTGTTAAATTTTAAAATAATTAAAAGATATTATTATTATTTAATAAGCGGTATTAAAAAGCGAACTAACGAATATAATTTTGTAAAAATAATAGAGCCTTAATAACTTATAAATAAAATATACATTTATTTAATATACCCACATTATTTCAATTTACTTAAACTTTTAAAGTTATGCCAATACTTATTTAAATAACTGATACACAAGACTATTTGTTTAGGTTACTCTAAGAGGATTTGTATACTAAGGTATTTCCTTATAAAATCAGATTACAACATTGTAAATCAACCGTTTGTCAGCCCATGCAATGCCTCTCAAGCCAACATCATCAGAATTTCAATTGAAATAAATGCAGCGACATTTGCGTAGACATGAAAAGAACTAAGTACACACTTAAGCTGGGTGCACTTTACACTGAACTCGCCGTAGTGGGTCGTCGTGATGGTTCCACAGTTCTACAGTTCTACAGTTTCACTAGTCCACTGTGCGTATGCTTAATACGCTGACAGAATCAGCAATGAGACACGTGAATGCGGTAACAATAACAAATGCAACAACTGCAATCGCATCATTTCCGTTACGTTTTGTGTACTACACTAGAAAATACACGACAAAATAAAAAGAATTAAACTGAACAAATTTCATTGCCATTGTCAATGGGGCTTACAGTTTTAAATGCATTGTTCATTGTTGTGAATTGCAATCGCCTTCAATCGAAGCTTTGAACCTTTGTCTGAGTGGCCGACTAGCCGACTAGCCGACTGACTGAATAACTGAGTGACTGATTGGCATTAAATTTTGATTGATATGTGCTTTACATTTATTTATATATTTTCTTTTTTTTTTATTTGCATAAAGTGCGAAAATTGTTAAAACGTCTCGACAATTGCTCAAGTTCAAACAGCGCTGTCGTTGAACGATGCAATTAAAGCAGACAACGCAAATCGAAGTGAATCGCTATGAAAAGGGGAATATGTATCAGTATCAGACAGACTTCGAATGAATTCCATTAAATTCCACTCCAAGCAGTAGCTTAACAAATTCAAGAAAGTCGCCCGTTTCACATAGTCGCATATCAAACATGGGGGAATTGTTCTGTAGCTCGGAAATCTCGTTTCTTGATTCTCATTTTATCAATTTCATTTCTCATAGCTTCAGCTATACATATTATTGTATTAACTGGAATGCATTTTCAATTCAAAAGCGGTTTATGAATAGAAAAGTATTGTTACCGACGGAGTATTGTCATTTTGCTGATGCTGTGATTGGTGCTGTTACTGTTATTGTTGTTACTACTACCGTTCTAAGTCGTCTGTCTGACAATGCTCAAGTTTCTGGAATGTAGCACAATTTACCTGAGGGATAACCCACTCCGACTTTCAATGTCATTTTCAGCGATGCAACTTTTCCAGCTCACTTTCACTCATTGAACTCTTTCACGTTCAAGTGACTTTTGTTCTAAGACAAGCGGAAATTGTTTTACTCGTAAAGAAATTTTGTTATCAACAAACTTTTTCAACACGAAATTCGCGGGAAAACTCGATAAACTTGTGGCGCACGTGGCAAATATACAAAAGTTAACTTTGCACCAAAACCCCAACCAAAAGTAGCCGTAATAAAATTCGGCATAATATTCAGCTATAATCGCTAATGAGCAAAAAATATCCGCAAAATGTTTAACATAACGCTAAAGTTGAGTGAAGTTAATGTTATCTACCAAGCGACCTTTAAGCTCAAGTCGGAAATTACAGGGCTTATTAAATTATTTATAACTTTATATGAAATTTATTAATTTTGGGTTTTAAGGGATATGCTTGACCTTTACTTCTTTCAGTATAGTTAATTCATCCGTAAAACTGTTATATCTTCTGTAGACGACGATAAATAGATAGCTCCCTTGATAAAATATTTGTATCATAAAAATATTAAAGTGAAATGTTTGGGAAAAAGTATAATTTAATAAGATACAACGTTAATAAAATACTGCTGATCTGAGCTGATTAATAAGAACCCATAAATTAGCTCTCTATTCCCCAGGCCCCGCTCCCAGTCCCTCTCCCAGGCCCCGCTCCCAGTCCCTCTCCCAGTCCCTCTCCTAGGTCCCTCTCCCAGTCCCTCTCCTAGGTCCCTCTCCCAGATCCTCTCCCAGGCCCCGCTCCCAGTCCCTCTCCCAGGCCCCGCTCCCAGTCCCTCTCCTAGGTCCCTCTCCCAGGCCCCGCTCCCAGTCCCTCTCCTAGGTCCCTCTCCCAGGCCCCGCTCTTAGTCCCCGCTCCCAGTCCCCTCTCCCAGTCCCCGCTCCCAGTGCTGATTAATAAGAACCCATAAATTAGCTCTCTATTCGATTTGTTTCTGTTCTGTCTGCAAATCTTTCACTTTCAGTCTCTAGACAACTTTCTACTTCGTATAACTATCTTTCAATCTGTTCTACTTTATCATACATACCGTTTTGCTGCTCTCTCATTCTGTTTGCCGTTCACCTTATGCAATTTGATTTTTGCTTTCGAGCGTGTCTAAAACAATTTTCAATAACGTGACATTTTTGCATTTTTAATTGTCGAGCCGGTATACGACCAATCAGAACGGAATCCGTAGGCAATATCAAAAGCCGAGTAAAATTAAATATTTCCAAACTGCACTAGTCTATATATAGAACACACTTTAGCCATGTGTTTGGCATCCCACACTGCAGTTATAGATATGTCCAATGTCAATAAATGTCAAGGACACCACAGGTAATGGTTCCAGTTGATAGTGCACGGAAATTAGTTTGTTCCAATTACTTTTCGATGAACACATTTCCTTTTGATTGCCCATATATATACTATCTACCTATCGTACCTCAGCTGAGCTTATACAAAGGTCATAAAGACCTGTCTCTCTTGTTCTTCCTGTTCTGTTCCTTGGCTAATTGAATTGTTGGAATTCACTTTGGGCCAATTTCGGGCTCAGTTTACAGCGTGCCTACCCCAGTTGACTGAGTCAGCGCTATCAACTTGTCAATTGACTGTGCGAATTTCAGCTGCCAACAGAAACAACAACAAGCTTGTATAAATATTGACGAATTGCCTGTACAACATGCATTTAATTAATAACACTTTTGAGTGTTTTTTTCCCCACTGTTCGTTTTTTAATATGTATATTTATTTTGAGTTTGCACCATTAAAATACTTGACTTGCATTTTGCATAACTTCTTGGTATTCTCCGTGTGCGTCATTGGCTTGGTACGGGTTGCACTATATATAGCACGCTTTGCACTTATGCAACTCCAATGCAATCGACTTGGACTCTGAATTAATGCAGTAATTTTCCATACGGGAATTTCCAATGTCACTACTTTTTGTGTTTACTGTAACAATGGGCCCACTTTGTCTGCCGCTTTGACAACGCCCACAGCAATTGGCTACCAAATTTGACTGTTTGCTCTTATGGCCACAGCGTCTGGCCGGATTTTTGGCGGTTTTGGTTTAGAGTCTTTCTCGGCATCTCCAGCCTTAATTTCAGCTTGTATGTTTATTATATTGGGCACAAGCATGACATCAGCTGGCCACAGCATTCACATCGGAAGTGGGTGCGGGGAACGTTATAAAGAAGAAAGCAGATATCATATTATTTGTCATGCACCCTACAACGAGGAGTAAGTATATTTGTAGATATGAATATATTTTTATGGGTATTATATTTGAAAGAGTGACTCAAATGCAGAACAATGTAAAAAAATATGATATGGTATCATGTCTTAGTTAAATTTTTATAATAAATAAAAAATTATTAATTATTATTATTAATTAATTAATTGTTGAATTCAAATAAGTCAAATAAGCTTATAATACTATAGAATTTGAATCAAAATGCTTACGTTTGTAGAAATAAATCTTCATAATTAACCATATGCATGGTTACATTTTTTTTAATAAAGTGGTCTAAAGCGTATATGTAATTCGGCTTTATTGAACACAAAGTTGGCTGGCACACATTCGACTGTTGTTTGTAGCTTTGATTTTTATTTTCACTATGCCGCCAACTTGGCTAATAACCGAAATAAAAACGAAGTCAAAATTTGTCAAACAAAATAAAACAACGAATAACACGACAGAACAAAAAACTTACTAAAGTAAATGAAGGGAATAGAAGAAATCAATAATGTTCCACTGGGCATTTGAGGGAATTGAGGAAAGTCGGAAGCTCTACAAATGCCATAAGTAAGTAGACAAATCGAAGAGAGCCGCTCTATTTATGTTGTCATAAATAACGTTAGTTTCTTCGCTACAAACCACGTGCCGTAAATTGGTTTTCTTTTTTTTTGTTTTTTTTTTTTTTTTTTTGTTTGAAGAGTTTTGTTAGAAGAGGCGCAAAGTGATTTGTAAATGAGTTGAATGGGTTGTTTTAATCGGTAAATTTATAAAGCAATTCAAGCAATTGCTGACTTTAACGTAAACACAAATTATGTTAAATGCTACCAGTTCAAGTTTAAAATTATATAATTCACGAGTGTATGTACAATTTTAAGTGGCCAACTGACTAAATGCCGTATTGATTGTTACATGCAAAGCAGCTGACTAATTCTGCTGGTGCAGCTTCTTACAGACGAACTTAATTAATGCCTTGATTAAGTTTATTATCAGCATCGGCATCAGGAAGCATCATAATCAGATAAGGCCTTCTAAACTAATACAATCACTCGGCCAGCTGTTTTTGATTTTGGCAAAGATTTGGCGTGATTTATCGCAATGCTCGAAATACTCGTGCGCGCAATGCAGCAGTGCACCACATTGCGTATGAGCGATAAATAAAGCATGCTAAAAGTAGTGTCACTGTCAGATAACAAAATTTAGAGGTCAGTCTCTCTTCCCCCGATTGTTGCTATCTTTGGCTGCACGTGGTACCACAAAAATCACATACACCAACAAGGAATTTGGCTGACCCACAAATTTTGTTTCGTATGTATGCATTCATATATACACTTAACAATACATTCAACACTATACAATGCATTTCGCGCTCTTAATTTATTTCAATAAGTTCTCTTACTGAAACTACGTGAGCTATTTATTATAAATATATTTTAAGACACTATTTTCGACTACATTAACTTAATTTAAACAATTAAAACCCTTATATATGATATATGTACGTTTTTTAATTTGGTGAATACAAGCACGAGACTTTAAAAGCATACAAAATTTTGGTTTATCTTTTTGGGAATAAGCTTGAAAAAGTTCAAAGCAAAATCAGCTATCATATTAAAAGATATTAATAAATATTAATGGTATTTCAGTAATTCTGTTTATTTATAAAATTACATAACATTACTTATCACAGTTAGGTTCGGTGATTTAATCACTTTGCACAGCAATAATAAAATCACCACGACAGCAGATCTTGTTATTGACAACCCTTTTTTTTTGATAATTGGTATGAATGAGTCGGCAAACAGTTACCAAATAAATTTACGTAAACATTTGAATTGTTAAAACTTATAGGATTATGCTCATTTTATTTATTTCATCATATTTGACTCACCAACAAACGTAATTAGAATTTTCTTTTGCTCGAAATGTGCTTTGTTTCATTCTCACAGTTTTGTGTTGGTTTTTTGTTTTTAGATTTTGCTATACCTATGAAATAGCTAAGGGAGAGGAGGCAAAATTTATTCAAGCGCTTTTAGAACTACAAAAATGGGGTACACATTGGTGCAAAAATGTCTTTTAGGTGTGTGAATGAATTTTAAACAATTCTAAATTACAAGTGTGGTTTGTGCTTGGTTTCATTATAATTTTGGCATTTCTTTTATAGAGTATATTCCAGTCGTATACTGCTGACTAGAACTTAGTTGTTTTTTTAATGGCTTGCTGGGCATCTGACTTTTCTCTCTGGTTTGATACTGACCAGCATTGTGCTTTACCCAGGCTGACATTCTGCTTAATTTAATTTGATTTCGGCGCGGGAAAGTTTGGTATTGTTTTTTTTTTACAGTTTTAACAACGCCACTTTGTGTCTGGTACTTTTTATGGTTCCGAAACTTGCCATTCAATGGAAGCATTGGCAAAACAAAGGCAAGTCCAACCAGCAATTATATAGAACAAACACAATTGAAGCTGAGCTAAATTAAACGGTGGCCGAGGGCTGTGGCATAGTCATCATTAGTAATTAATCGATCAGTCAACCGATCGACTCTAACAAAAATACTTTTCCGCCATTGGCACAGCTGCTAGCTGTGAGAGTGGAACTTTCAGATACTTCTCCAGCTGTCCAGATTAAAAATTTAATGGTCTTCTCTGGATCGAAGAGACGCCAAGTTGTCTGGTTAAATTCAAAACTTGAAATTAGAGCTTGTTTCTGGTTTTACTATTAACTAAAAACGCTGCGTTTTGTATTTTTTTTGTGTTTTTTTTTATGTATTTTTAGCCACAACATAACCGCAACACAAGCCAATGAATCTTATTATATTTATTGTATAAATTAAATTTTTTCTTATTCGATATTATAAATATTTATGTGCTCGTTCGATATATTTCATGCACATGTTCGACTGCGAGGGCTGAAAGAAACATTTTAGGGCATAACGTGAAATGTAGATTCTATGCATTTGTTTATCATTAGAAATCATGATTACAGCGGAGTATTAAACAAAGGAAAAAAGTTTAAAAATATATTAAGGAAAAAAAGTGATTTTTTTAAATGGGAATCCTATAGATGTAATTTATTTGTAGAGAAATAAAATAGTTTAATTTTTAAAAAAAATTAGTTGTTTATCTTAAACTACTTACTAAAACTTCAACTTTAAACTGGTTTTAAGGCGAACCAGCTTGAAGAAAACAAAAAACCAATTTTAGAGGTCATTATTTCGTAACCGAAACCAAAGCCAAACCTCAACAAAAAAAACAAAGCTCAATGAGGTGCTAATAACTTTTTTTTATATCTAACACATATTAGTTGTGAAATTTCTAAAAAAAAAAAGACTTAATATGCTAATTAAAAGAATTATAAACTTATTTTTAGATAAACTTAGGTATGCAAGTTTTATAAATGAAATATCATATATATTAACAAAATTTTCTATGTATGCTTATGTTAAAGTTTCAGCCCTAATCTTATTAAGTTTTTCGATATTTAGATATTACCGGATGGACCTGTTCACGTTAGATCGTATGTTATAGCACTCGAAAACATGTTTTTGCTCATTACGTTTTTAGCTCCGAAATTTAAATTTAACCAATCAATACCAAATGTGCGCCCGTTTATCGGTAGTTTGTGGATGTTTTTTTTTTATTTTTTATTAATATTATCATTTTTTTTTTATTTTACCATGTTTAATCATTTAACATGGCACATAAGAGATACAGCTAAAGTTAATTTATGCTTAAACATTTTTAATTATCAAAGTCCGAGAAAAAAAACATTTATGCTACACCAGAAAATACCCTACAAAAGCATGAAAAATTTTTCTGTCTCTGCAATCAAAATGACAAAGAAGAGAGTTAAAGAGGGAAGAGAGACAAAGAAGAGAATTGCATATATGAAGAGAGTTAAATGTATAGAATATTAGTTCTAAAATAGCCCAACAGCATTGATGTTTTTATTTAAATTTTCATTAAATCGTTTAATGGCAAAATTGTGCGGTGGGTCTGTTAAGTAAAGCCCAAGCCACATAATTAGCACACAGTGTGTGTCATAAATAAGCCAACAGAAAAATAAACACATAAATAAAGCAAAATACAAAATAAAACCGTACTAAAGGCAGGCATTATTGTTTAGAAGTCAAAATGCCATTTTATGAGACCAATTCATTGATTGCGCTATTTATATGACCGTTGTGTGTGTGTCTCGTATGTGTATTGAAATCATGATGGCATTTATTGTTTATGTGTGCTCCCAGACCGAGAGATTCCAACTGTGGAGCCCTGCTCGCGTGGCGTCTCATTTAGCATGCCAATCAGCTGTCGCGCGTTTTAACTCTAACATATATGTAGATACTTCCGACGTTACACATCCCAAGTGCAGACCCAGCTCAGTCTCAGCTCAGCCCCAGCTCAATTCCAGTTCAGGCCCAGCTGATGCCCTAGGGACGGGCGGTCGAACGTGCGGCAGCTTCAAGCGGAAGTGTTTTTTGCATCTCTTTGGCAATTCGTTTGGCATTCTGCGCAACATTCGCGTGCCGCATCTCGCAGCTCTATTGTTCCGTTGTTATTGATGAGAGACACACGAATTTTCGGCATGGAAATGCATGAGCCCAGGCACATCTTTTGCATTTGTAATCCGACTTTCACAAAGCCTCAATGAATGCCAGGCAGACAGACAGATATTATTGAGTGCGGAAGTTGCGTTTTTGCCTTTCGCATCATGACGCGTCAGAAATTGTCTATGGAAATGGCAAAAAACGCAAAAAATTAAACGAATATATATAAAACGAATATATATAAAAAGGGTTAACAATCAAAAAGTAGACACATGAAAAAAAAGAAATTATTATGGTAAGTAGTTAAAAACTAATAAGCAACGGAAAATTTTAAATGTGTTTAATTCATGAATCATGAAAAATCGATTTTGTAATTTGAAATAAAAACATAATTATATTTATTGATATTAAGACTTAAACTGTCAGTTATCAGCCACATTATTTGTTTGACACATAGTATATTCAAATTGACATAAAAAATTTCAGGATTATAAATTTTAATATGCATAAATGTAAAATTTTACCACCCGACGATTTAATAATTAAAGTTGTCAACAAATTCAACTATTCGAAATTATTCATGTAATTAAATGCGAATAATAAACTAGTCGGCCGGTGCTACAGTCGAGCATACTCGACAGTCGGAGACCCCGTACTTACTATGGAATAAACTTAAACTAAAACTCTCAGTCCCTCTCCCAGTCCCTCTCCCAGTCCCCGCTCCCAGTCCCTCTCTTAGGCCCCGCTCCCAGTCCCTTTCTTAGGTTCCGCTCCCAGGCCCTCTCTTAGGCCCCGCTCCCAGTCGCTCTCTTTGGCCCCGCTCCCAGTCCCTCTCTCAGGCCCCGCTCCCAGTCCCTCTCTTAGGCCCCGCTCCCAGTCCCTCTCTTAGGCCCCGCTCCCAGGCTCTCTCTTAGACCCCGCTCCCAGTCCCTCTCCCAGGCCCAGCTCCCAGTCTCTCTCTTAGGCCCCGCTCCCAGTCCCTCTCTTAGGCCCCGCTCCCAGTCCCTCTCCCAGGCCCTGCTCCCAGTCCCTCTCTTAGGCCCCGCTCCCAGGCCCTCTCTTAGGCCCCGCTCCCAGTCCCTCTCTTTGGCCCCGCTCCCAGGCCCTCTCTTAGGCCCGCTCCCAGTCCCTCTCCCAGGCCCAGCTCCCAGTCTCTCTCTTAGGCCCCGCTCCCAGTCCCTCTCTTAGGCCCCGCTCCCAGTCCCTCTCCCAGGCCCCGCTCACAGGCCCCGCTCCCAGGCCCCGCTCCCAGTCCCTCTCCCAGGCCCCGCTCCCAGGCCCTTTCTTAGGCCCCGCTCCCAGTCCCTCTCTTAGGCCCCGCTCCCAGTCCCTCTCCCAGGCCCCGCTCCCAGTTCCTCTCCCAGGCCCCGCTCCCAGTCCCTCTCCCAGTCCCTCTCCCAGGCCCCGCTCCCAGTCCCTCTCCCAGGCCCCGCTCCCAGTCCCTCTCCCAGGCCCCGCTCCCAGTCCCTCTCCCAGGCCCCGCTCCCAGTCCCTCTCCCAGGCCCCGCTCTTTATAAGTTTAGTTACGATATCCCATAAAACTAAAAAGTTTTTCATACAAAGACTCGATTTTCGCCCGATCGGTCCTATGACAGCTATATGTTAGAGTGGTCCGATTTGAACCAACTTTGGACAGAATATATAAATCCAAGTTTTATGTATATTCTATACGTTTGGTTACGATATCTCATAAAACAAAAAAGTTTTTCATACTAAAACTTGATTTTCGACCGATTGTTCATATGGGCGCTATATGATATAGTGGTCCGATTCAAAATAGAAACAATCTTTATCTGCCTCCAATACATAGAAAACGACAGACAGACAGACGGGCAGACGGACATTGCTATATCAACTCGGCTATTAATGCTGATCAAGAATATATATACGTAATGGGGTCTGCCACGCCTCCTTCTGCCTGTTACGCAGATATTCGGTAAAACAAACCCAATAGACCCCTGTACTTTTTTTAAGCACGGGGTCTAAAAAGAACAATTAAAAGATATTTAAAATAATTTAAGTTTATTGACGGAATGCCCTTTACCCACATTTCATCTGGCACGCTTAACGAGAATTTAAAATGTGAGCCAACGGCATTCGTCAGACAAGCTGAAGCCAGCAATAAACAATTTAGTAAATTTCTCGGCCAGAGTCCATTGTGGTCGAGAAGACGGCTTGTCGCCGGTTACCACAGCCGGACCTGAACGTTGTTCAGCTTTACTAATGGAAATGCCAGTTGCCAGTAGTCAAGTCTGTCTCATCTGCCGTGTAACTCTGACAAGGTACAAAGTTCACAAAGAGCGTTAGCTGATGATTTTACCACCTAGAAATTGCAAACGGGAAGCGTAGACTTCGTTGAAGCCGCGCTGTCGACGTCGACGTCGCCGTCGTCGTCAACGTCACTTTGAACCACTTGAAACGAGTGTCGAGTGTTTTTGAATGGGCCAAGCAAATTGCATTTCCAGGTGCACTGAACTTTGCAATGAGCTAACCGAACAGACGTACTATTAAAAGTCTAAGGTTCATAGCATTTATATACATAGGTATATATGTACGTCTTGAATCTATTCATAGGCAGCGGAAGTTGGTCGAAAAGACCGTATTTCAAAGCCGTCACCGCCAAATATGTTTAAACTGAAAAGTTTACGTTTTGCGCACAATTAAACGTAATTTCCAATGCTAACTAAAAGCAAAATAGAATGTATAAAAGAAAAACATAAAACGCGCTCAACCACACAAAAGACACACATCTCAAGAGTCGCTCAACTCTTTTGACCAGGTCATTATCAAGCTCCAAGTCTGAGTCTGATTGACCCTTTCAGTGCATTGTCGCCGGATACGGAGAGCGTATTGACCACTCTCTGTCTGATTATTTGCTTTGTTTTTATTCCACCTTCAATTTTGTTCTTTTTTTTTGCGAATTTTCAATTGTTTAAACTTGACTGAAAGAAAACAGAAAACTGAAGAAAAAACGCTGCTGAGCGATTTACAAGCGTTCTAAAATTATTTACCAAGCGCACACACCCACAGCTTGTTTTTACCTTTGTCGATCGATTTGTCACTTTAATGGCACGATTGTTATCAATCATCTTAAGCTGAAACTAAAACTAATTTGGCACAGTCCAAAAACGACGCCTTCTGCCGCAGTTTCAACTATAAAATCCATGCAAAGATGATCACCAAGCGATAGCCAAATAATACAAGAAAAATAATATTTATTAATTGTTTCAAAAGCGAACTACTTAATAATTAACAACAATTGAATTTTAGAGCACAGCATGGTTAGCTTTTATTTTATAGAATTCATTAATTATTTCTCAATTTAGCTTATCGGTTTTACGCTGTTTACTCACACTTTGACCAAAGGTCCGCTGCACAGTGTAAACAATTTATTTATATTAAATATGTTTCAATGTATTATTAAAGAATATACGATTTATAGAAAACTACTTATAGAGACAAAAAAATTGTGTAATAATTGTAAAAATCTTTGTCAATTTAACAAATAATAATTATATGTTATTAACAAATTTACATTTTCTAAAAATTTATTGCTATTGCACAATATCTAAAATATTATGCAACTGCCGATAAGCTGACTGTTATTTTGTTTTTTTCTTATATATGCCCACTGTGCAGCTTTTAAACTGGTCACAGGTGACTTCAACTGCCCATTTCATGCAGCGCAAAATCATTTTTCTACAGTGATTGGTCTTCTGTTTTCCTTTGGGTTTTTCCCCAAAAAAAAAGAAGTAAACAAAACGCAAAGCGCAATCGGAAATAAACCGAAAAAAAACGGAAAAATTTGATTGTTTGTCTTATGCGCAGCATAAACAAAAACACGGACTGAAAACAATTGAATAGTGTGTTTAAAAAGTATCCAAAAGATATGCTATGTGAATAATCATTTAAACAAATGCCATGAATACATAATTGCCAGTTAATTGTGCTCAAAGTGGAAGGGCAAAGATCACGCAAGGTAGTGCCAAAAGCTAACAATTTTATGAAATGAAAATCATTAATCAGTTTTTAAGTGTTTTTTGTGTCTGAGTGCGGAAAATTTAACCTAATGGAATATACTGTATTCGACAGCAGCGGAAATATCTTTCAGCTACGTCGATTTTCATGGGAAAGGGGCAGCTGTCACAATTATTTTGCATATGGAACACCGACTGCAGCCACAGAGAAAGAACGACGGACATATAGACATATTATCGCTGTGGCACGTGTCGTGCGCTTGACCACAAAATGTTGCATGCTTTGCAGCTGCTGTAAATTCAATTGCAGCCACATGACAATGCAATAAAATGTAAAAAAAATCTGACTTTTTTGAGGGCAAATTGCAACCGCACGCAAACGTCAGGGCCCCACTCTCAAATGCCAAACAGCTGCAAAGTTGCCCTGGGTCGACCTTGACTTTGCCACTGCCAATGCCCGACTTGGCTCTGACTCTCAACTTTGGGCCGATTGCCTCATTCGATTTTATAACAGCACAGTGTGCTGCGACGTTTGTTTGGTTGGTTTTTGTTTTTGTTTGTTGCTTTTGTTGTTGGTTTCAGTTTCGTGGGCCTGGCACGGCAGAGCTCAACTCATCTAAAGTGAGAATTGGTTTAACCGCAGTCGCATGCATATCGATTGCCATGACGCCATTTGAATTTCAATCGAGCCACGAGTCAAACTTGAAGAAGTCAGTTAAACGTAAACACATTGACAAGCTCATGTCGAACAAAACGAAAAAACAACCAATTCTAGTCAACCCACAGTTCAACTATCGCTACTCCAATATCATGTTGCATATATAGTTTCAAAACAATATCCTTACAAGCGTGTCCCCATCTCCAGGTCGACAAGCGTTGTTGCATAATCTATGTCGTGTTTCAATTCCACACGTCCACCCATTTCTGTTGACCCACCGGAAAGAGGCAGGCAAAATACTCTACAATATGATTTTTGCTTCAGTGCATTCTGTCCGCAGGGATCAACAGAAAGAGAGTGCTTTTCTCACAGTGTTGCATAGAACTGTGACTGTCTATGATTATTTTCGTGATTTGAGTAAAACTGTGAATCACATTGAAATTTAATTTCGAAATTTGTTCATAATCATCAGTTTGGTTTGTGCTTAAATAGAGTGCATATTAAATAGTTTCAGACACATTTTTAGTTATGATTAATAATAATTTCGAAATTGGGCAACACTACAATCAACTCTATAAGAAGTTTAGTTACTCACAAAGCGTTGGGGTTTCTTTTATTACAATAATATGCTTGTATATTAGTCACAATGCTAGTGACTAGGGAAATCACGAGGAACAATCACCAGTATGTGATTATATTGCATTCGTTTGGGCTCCAGAACGATGACGCCTGCCAGGCAAATGGACAAAAAAATGCTGTGAAGCATGAAGCGACGGAAAATTCAAACGTAAATGCATAGCACGTCATTGAGTGAATTGAGTCTATGTTTTTGTGTGCCTGTGTGTGTGTGTGTGTGTGTGTGTGTGGTTGCGACTGGGTGGCTCTGTGGTTTCTGTGGCTGGTGGTTAACCCTTAAGTGTTGTCGTGCGCCTGCTGCACTCGGTACTCTTCATTGCCACTTTGTTGGTTGCCGCTTGGCGTCAACTGCAAAACTCTGTAATTTTCAGCAGCTGACGTGAGCAGAGAGCTAAAAGTGCAGCAACAACTACAACAACAAGTGTAGTGTAGTTGTGTATGTGAATTTGGCTTGCTTAGTTTGTGCCTCTTGTGGCACCAGATGTTTACAACGAATGCATCTTTAAGCACAATTCTAGCTTACTTTTGCCTTCGCTCATACAACATTAATTAGACCATCCCCCATTGAGCTTGACTGTAGAGAAAATTAATTTGCCTCCGCCGCAATTCTTCTAACAATTTATTTTGCTTAACTAGAAATGCAAGAAGTCAGACACAAATTAAGTCGAAGAGAAATTGCAAAGGAAATTTACAATTTCAACTACGAAAGTAGCTTTAGATTGGCAACTGCTTAACACATATGTCACAGCTATCTGCACAGGAAACAGTTGACTAATAAAGATAGTAGATTTATAAGATAGTTATAAAAATCATTCATTACAGGCTTCCAGATTTATCAGTCTACTCTGCTGGGCAATAAAAGGCTGTAATCTGACACGAATGAAATTAAGTTATTTATACAAACTAATCAGTTTATACTTTAAGCTAAAGTGTTTATACCCTAAGCTATTTGCTGGCAGTATCTATATTTATCTAAAGCAGATTTAAAGCAGTCGCAATTAGTTATTTGCTCAGACACACATGCAAAATGAAAATTGCAGCTATGCACATCAAACGCCATTCAAGTTTGTGTAAAGTTGTAGAGTAAGCAGAACACTGTAAGTCGTATTTAAACAGTTTACACATATAACGTATACGCCACATGTGCCACACGGAAAAAGCACGTTTTCTCAATGTTTTTTTATTTTTACATTACTTTAGCACACACAAATAGTTATGTATGTGTATAGGGAGGGGTTTTTCTTTTATGTTTTTGCATTTTCTGAGCTTGCAGACGTCGCCGTGGCGCCCAATTGAAATAAATAAAAAAGTAAAAAACAAAAAAAATAGAAGAAACAATAGAAAGAAGGCAAAACTGTCGAAAAACTTATTTGCTACTTTGTATAAAGAAATGTTATTGTGTACAAGTATTTTCTTAACGGTTATAATACGGTCTCTTATGGCGCCTGATGCTGACAAGCCATGAAGCTAACTCTGTAGATGTCGTTGTTGTTGCTATTGTTATTGTTGTTGTTGTTGTAGGTGTTTCGTCGGCTACGCTGGGCACTGAGCTGTATAAATATTTGCTTAGCTGTGTGTGAGTGATGCCTGTTAAAGTTTCTCAACAAAATAAGTTCAACTCTGCTCGCTTTTGTACAAACAAGCAAATCAAACAACAGTTTGAGAGCTACGGTTATGATATTTCCCCGTATAAGCCCGCAGCAGGTTGAAAACTTTTTTCATGTTGTCCCCACCCATGTCTAAAAAAAAATTTTAAAAAAAAAACATGATCCGTTCAATGTAACGAAAAGCGCAGTCAACTGTAGGCAATAATCCCCGAGCTCCGAGTTGAAAAACCAATGAAATCCAACTGCAAGCTGACGGCAAATTTGCCACAAATTCAATATTATAGGTAAATACCTGCAGACGTTTCTCAAAACGTTTTTTCAACTGTTTACCCATCCACAAACCTCCTCTCTCTGCTCTTTTTATGTGAGCCTCTCGTTAATAAATATTTAAACGGCAACACAACTTGGCGTATTGCAAATTTATCAAGATGCGGAAATAAATTATTTTTATTCTGCTTTTAGCTGCACAAGTGCTGCGTACCCCCGCAATGGGGAAGAAGGTGAAAATACATCCACCAATAAAATGTGCATCCCACTGAGCAATCTCTGCAATCTCAGCACTTAACCACTGCCAAGAGGCAAGTATTTATTTTGGCAGCAACAATAACAAGCGGCCAGATGACCGGCAAATACAAAAGTTGACAGCAGAACTGTCAGTCACTTTTAGAAAAGCGAAATCTAAAATTTATATATTGAAGTGCAAGTAGATAATCAAAGTATATTTTTGGGTTTTTGTTTTAAAATTTAATGTTTTGGATTAAATATTTACGAACTTACGGATTTTCTATTTAAGTTGATTCATCGCCTTATGACATAATACCTCAAAAAGTCAGCACGAAAAAACAAAAATAAGAAATTATAATATACATATATCTGAAAATAATATTTATCTATGGTACTAAATAATTTACATGTTGTTTATTAGCGTGACAAGTAAAATAAATAAATATTTATTGTTCAAAATACATAAGACTTCTAAGTCAAAATGAATTGCGCTTTAAAAAGATATAAATTTTGTTAATTCTTAAGAAAACAATTTTCGACTGATGATGTTTATTTACTTACAGATGCCCTGTTTGTAAGTAAGAGAACTATAAAAAGAACAAAACTATATATGTATATATAGTTAAATTATAGTTAAACATTGAAGTTCCCATTAATGTTTTGTAAATGAATCCTAAAGCTGATTTAAAGAAGCATCTTCAACGAAATTTGTTGTGTTTAATTCTTAGAATTACTTAGATAATTTCTTCAGTTGAATTCTATGTACAGTATGGAAAATAGAATTCAATGTTTATGAACTACCAACGGATGTTTCTACTTGAGCACGATCCGCCTCTTGACAGCGACATTTTCCACGAAACTGCGATAAAAACATTTGCCTGTCGTATAATAATAAATTTTATTTTTACCGGTGTCAAAAATTGCAGCATACCACTTTGAGCTTTTGCTTTTACTTAATGTATTTCTTTATCGCTTCTCTGCATATGCATGCAGTATATGGTACTTTGTTGCACCTCAGGAAATTCTTGAAGAGCTCTAAAAATAAATGAAATGCAGATGCGAATAGATGAAAGAGTCAACCACTTAATTGAAAAGTGTCAAAACATATTGTATATTTCTTAAATTGCTGCATAATTTAACTTGGCATGTTCTTACTTGTATGGAATACTTATATGTACACTCGGAACGGTTCATCCCCTCTCCCAACATTGTGTAGTAAACAATTTGAGACTAAGATTCCACTTTTTGCTTGCTTTGTGAAAATATTTGGAACGTGTCATGGAATATTTCAGCATCCGAACATCTGGGCATCTAAACCAGTGTCAGAAGCCAGGCATTAGAGCGTTGATATCCTTGGTCTTAATCGACGCAAGTTCAAAATATTGCCGGGCAATTCTAGAAATTCCCCTTATTTCAGGCTGGCATACATACACGTATGTTTTCTACATCAGCTCTGACGTCATTTCAGTAAACATGAGACAACTGAGAGTCAACTTGAAAGTTGCGATAAGACCCAGTCACCCAGTCAGGCAGTCAGTCAGCGAGTCAGATAGTCAGTCGACATATTTATGAACCCCCATTTCTACTGCAAATCCGTAGAAAGATATCATTTTAAGCTGCGTGAGAATGACACAGTTATCTGCAAAGGATGGTGCCAAAAAGTTATGAAAATATCAAAAGCTACGTATACTTTAAATTTAAGTATGAATATTTTGCTAATAAATACTTAAAGCAAGTGCGCTCGACTAGCAGATGCCCTGTGGTAAATAACGTTTTTGAAATCTCATCTTAAATCTATGATATAAAACCTTATATTAAAATAAAATGTCTGAAATGTAGATGTTCAATAAGTTAAACCACCTTTACATGATATTTATAGGTTTAGGTTTGGGTTTTTTATATGCGCATAATACCGCATGCTAAAAATAATAATAATAATGCAAAATAACATCAGCCGACTTTTGTTTATAAGCAAATATATTAAATCAAGCTGTTGTTAGATTTGCAACAAGATAAGCAGGCAGACTAGTTGATAAGCCCAGCCATATATTTACATATTACTCGGCAGTGAGCTAGTAGTACTATAAGTAAGTACGAGTACTTAGCCTCTATATGCACACAGAGCCTATCCACATCTGTTCGATGTTGAGCCAGGAACTTAACTTTGGTTTGGCAACCAAAAGTGAAATAACCATTTTTGGCACAGCTGTCGTAAATTCTGTTGTTGTGCAGAATGCGGAAAAACAAGGTAATTGTAATATGTATAGTATAAACATACATAACATAGATATATCAATCTTCTGGTGGGAGTAGATAGCAGCTGAAAGAGGCAGTGCAACAACCGACAAAAGAGATACCTCTCAAGGCTTTTCCAGGTGTTTGTCTTTGTGTGAGTCTATCTGTGAGTGTGTTGTGTGCAGTCATGTCAATGCACTCGGTTTTCAAGTTCACATGCAAATTGAAAAAATCCAGAATTGGCGGTATTAGATTTATGATAATGATTACCACAGAGGTGCCTCATCAGTGATTTATGTCATACAATTCTATGCTGAACGCTTTGACAGCTGCCGAAACTTCCATGTGGTTCATTGACACTCATCGAAACGCTTGTACGAGTAGGCTGGCAAAACCAATAGCAAATTTATCAGTTAATCTACATATCTATAAAGCAATCGACAGTATATATCAGTCTGTCAGGTGTCAGATGTCAGCTACTGGCTGCCATACTACAAGAATATCCTTGCCTCCACCTTTGACGCAGTTTTATCCTCGAGCTGCTCACATTTGTTTCCTCGTGCCTAATCGACAAATTTGCTTAAGTTGACAGCTACTTGTCCACCCACACAATCGTCCCAAGAAGCTGTCGTAGCTGTATTTCCCTTACCTGACAGTCGAAATTTGCTCATTTGCTCAACTCATTCATTCAGTTTTAAGCATTTGAATTGAATTTATTTATTTATTTCGTCAGCACAAAAGAAAATCAAAAACTGTGTCGCTGTGCCAACAAACAATTTTGTTCTAATGACTTTTGATACCTATATAAATCTATATACCTATGTATTATATATAAAGCTTTTGGTAGCCGAATGAGTCAAAAATTTAAAAAAAATTGTTATTTAATTTTGTTTAATTATGCAGTTATTAAAATTAGGCTTGGCTTTTAATAACATTGCTTATTTGACATTACGGAAGCAAGTTGGCTTTTAAGGCAATTCGTTGTGGGCTCTGCAAATGAAAGACAAATCAATTGATTTCATTTAGCTCGAGCTAAACCATTAAATATTGGTTATAAATTCAAATAATAATTTAATTCAAAGATTTATGCATTATTCATGATATGTACCCAATCTGCTATAATTTCCCAATGAGTCAAACTGACATTAGATTGACTTGAATTATAGTCTACTGTGTGTTTTAATAGCTGACCACCTGCAGCCCATTACTTTCATTACTGGCACATTTTTTGTTATCTTTACAACAACTTTTTAACGTTTGCATATTGTATTCTAGAAAGAAACCCCCAACTATTTACTATAAATATTATACAGTAAAATTCCTATAATCTTAGAATTGAGAACAGATAATTTTTGGGTGAAGCACAGTGAATTTTAAAGTAGGCAATACCGCAAATAGCACTAAATCAAAACAAAAAATGAATGAATGTCAACTGACAATAAAGGCTCTAAATGCCCCTAATGATGTAAAGTGAGAATAGATGACAAGCTTATAAATAAGATCACTACTAATGGAAAACTAAAAATAACAATGATTTTTTTAAAAACGAATGTATAGTTAGATTTGTCAAATTTGAACTAGCTTTAATACTCAGTGCATATCATCACATTTGTTGATTTATGCATTAAACCAATAAGTTATGTCTCGAATGCTCATCAGAGATCTCATCAAAATGCAGATTAAATCTGTATTGTTTTTATATTTTCAACTTGAAATCTTGTTTTCCATCAATTTTACGCAACAATTGGCAAATGTGAGAGCAACAAATTTTTTGATTGTTATATATATATATATAGAATGTATTATACATATGTACTTTTACATATATTCATCAAATTGTGAGAGAAATATTTTTGTTTGTGACATTTTCACGCATAGTTGAATGCAGTGAATCATAAAAAAAAATAAAATAAATAAAAACAGTAGCATGATAATATGAGCTTCTGTTTTGCTTTCAGCTTGTGCTTCTATTTCTATTGTGGCATTGGTTCCGCTGCCGGTTACTGTGACCGTTTGGTTGAGTGACAGCTACGCATCCGCTGGAGCTGGGAACTGGGAACTGGGAGCTGAGAGATGGGTGCTGATAATGGGTCTCACATTGAGGTTGCTTGGGGCATGTTGATGTTTGTTTGTGATGTGTGTGTGTGTGTGTGTTTGTGTCGCAGAACCGTCGCCCCATTGCAGTAAGATATCAAACTTGGGCGTCAAATTGTTGATAGGTGAGTCACCTGCAGGTAAGTAATAGGTAACAGTACATGACATATACCAAATGATTAGTCACGCCTACTAACATTAAGGCTACACACGCGTTGGCAATTTTACAAAACTCGAAATCAATCGCCAAACCATATTGCCAAACATTTACAAAACGCCCATACGCCCCGTTGTCACCAAATATGATATAACATTGCCCGCTCAGCAACTTGCTTGGTGCTAAACTTCTAATAAGCAGGCAAACCCGTTGAAAGTGCCGGTTGTCTTATTTGTGGTGGTGGAACTCGTCACCACTCAGCACCACTTGAGTCCCAATGCGACCCCATACCACCGCCATTTGTGACAGACAAAGTTGTTATACAATATTAATATTTCATATTTTTTTTTTATGGAAAAAGCGTTCATTAAGAGACGAACTGTAACCACTTTTTTTTGTCTCTTCATTGAGCGCCAGCCGATTGAATCAATTAATATGGTCACGAATATGAAAAAGTGTTCGCAACAGTAAATGAAATATTGAACTTGTGCGCCCTAAAGTCAACACTCTCCTCAAGTGTTTGTTCGTGTTCTAGAGCTCTTGTTTTGTGTGCGAATCGGAGAGTTGAAACGAATTTTGTCAAAGAGGTGCGATCGATAAATTTGCGAGTACAAATGTGAAAGCACAAAAAAAATATTTCACTCTTATTAATCTGAAGAGCCTCTTGGATTTCCATTTCATTGACCACTTTTATCCTTATATTAATTCAAATACTCTTACAAATACATATATATTTTATCATTTACTATCCCAAATTTTTGTAACGTGGACTCGCTCTACTTTATTTGAATCTACTCTGGCACTCTAATTCGTTTAATTAAATTCTTACCATTCGAATTTCTATCTAGTATAAGCTAAACTCTTGAATCGCACCTCTGTTATGCACATATATGTATATATCGAGCTTTTTTATGTGAGTATGAAGATTGCGTGGGGGCAATCGTTGAGCAAACAAGTTTGGCTGCAACAAAAAAAAATTGAATTAAAGTTCAGGCAATAAAAAGTCATAATAATTAATGGTTTTTAAGACACATATTCTTTTATTTAAATAGTTGTTCTTCTGTTGGAATAGCATTTTTTGTTTTTCATTTTTTTTTTTTTTTTTTTTTTGCATTTTGTGTTTTTATATTTAGCAACATAGCTAGAAAATACTTGGTTAAATTGTTGTATGTGGTTAGCTACCAATTGTAATTGTACTGTAGTTAATTAGTGTGTGTTTCTTGTATTTTCTTTTCTTTCGCTCTTTGTTTGGTTTCATTTCATATCGTTTCTGTTTCTGCTTCTGCTTCGTTTTCTCTTTCACTTTATAAGCTAATTTGTCACATTGAATTTGTGTTTTGTTTTTTTTTGGTTTACATTAATTGTATATATCATTTGACAGTTGCATTAATTAGAAAAAATAAAAGTACTACTTACACATATATATGGACATACATATGTAATGGTATGTAATATAATCTATTAATACATGATTTCATTAATTTTTAATGCTTTCTCTTTCTGCTCAACATCACATGAATTAGTTTTGGTTTTGAAATTTCTGGGAACTGTTCTTGTTATTTTTTATTGTGGTTTACTACACACAAAGATATTTAATATAGTATATTTATATGATGTACATACATAGAAATTTCTCGTGTAAATTTTTAGAAATATAAATTCGAGGTTTGTTTTTTTGTTTTTGTTTTGTGTTTTTATGTGTTTCATATTTTTAATATAATATTACAAAAGACTTTTCTAGTTATAAGCAAGTCAAATAGCAGCAAATTAAATGATAGAATAGAACTGAATTGAACTTAGGTAGTATAAAGCTTTCGGTCTGAGTCGGCATATTGATACGGTACATCATATGCCACATACAAGTTGTGGCATTTACTAAAAATCCGTTAATGCATCATTATACATGGTTTCGTATTTTAAATTGTATAAATTAAAACTAATGAGGTATTTAGCTGCACGCAATGAATAAAATTCTAAAAAGCAAACTGATATTAACAATAAAATTGTATTATATAATTAATTATAAAGTTTCGCTCATTTGACCAACTGATAAGATTGGCATTGCACAGGCCGGCTAGAAAAGTTTTCAATGTGAAAACTGCCGCTTGCAATGCCAGAAATAGTTTGCATCGAATTTCCTCATCTTTAAAGAGCACTAGGTGCCATTTCAAGAAGTTACAATCTATACAGTATATTATAATACACATTTATATGCTTTGCACATTTACTTAATACAAAACTTATGAATTGAATGCTTAGCGTTGGGTTTTTAGCCAGAATGTTGTTGTTTTTTTTTTTTGTGTTTTTAAGTTAAAGCTTGTCGTGTTTGATTAATAAATATTAATATTAGCTTAAACAATAATAAATTAAAAGATGTCGTGCTTGTTGTGTATGTGCGTGTGTGTACATGTGTGTGTTTAAGAGTACAATGCAATTGACGGTATATTTCTTTTTTTTATATGTTTAGACAGTTCTTAGGTACTCGAAATTGGCTGCTTGGTTCCCGTTTACAGTTTGATATTTGTTTTTGTTATTATTTACTTTAAAAAATATGTTTTCAACATTTTGCTATTTTTTTTTTTTGTGTTTTTTGTTTTTTGCTTTTATAGCGACTTGTACAGTGTTTTGAATTCTTTAATTATTTGTTAGACAAAAGGTACATCTTGTTGCAGTTGCCTGTGAATTTTGCAACACTTGCAGTTTGACAAGCACAGGCATATTACATATGTATATGTGTTTGTGAGAGTTTTCAACGAATATATTTCATATATTTAACATATTCTTTTTCTTCATTTTTGGCATGAGAAGCTTCTAGCACAGCATGTTTATAATAAGTTTCTTGTATTTCGAATTTGTTTTTCTTTTTTTTTTTGTTGTTGTTTTTTTTGGCTTATTTCTCTAAACTTAAGACATTACGAATACTGTTCTGCGAATTCTTCAGCAAGCAATAAACATTTAGTAGTTACTTAACACTAGATTTGGGCTTTAGACCTCCGTTGGCGTGGACTGGGTACAGCTGGACTGCAGCTTCTTGGAGCCGCGAAAGAACATGTCGAAAAGGCCTCGACGTGTCTGAAATTTGGGCGGCGAACCGGCAATATGAATATGCTCCACAATGGTAATACCACGCTGCAACTTAGGGCGCGTGGTACGCTGTGGTGGCGGTGGTGTCGCCTCCATTGAGGGCACATCATCCGAATCCGCCGATCCCCTGGTGTGCCCACCAAAATTGATGATCGTGCTGCAGCTGCTGTTAGGACGCAACGTCAATATTGTATGCACCGGCGTCGTCTGGCATTGACTGATCACGGAGCTCTGCGGCGTAAGATATCGGCAACTGTTGCTGCTGTACTGCGACAACTTGCTGCTGTTGCGTTGCAACTGGGCGGCATTGGCAGCAGCACCACCAGCAGCACCACCGCTGCCATTGCCATTGGTCTTCATGCTGCTGCTGTGATGACGTTGCAACACACTCGCTGCATCCAGGCCAAACAAACGCTTGACACCGCGTCGCACTCGCTTGTTGCGGTAGGCAAAGATGAAGGGTGAGCTAAGATTGGCCAGAAGTATCATGAAGATGGCCAGCTGAGTGGAGCCGCCAAAATTGGCAGCCGAGAGGCGGGATTGCAGCAGCACCAGCAGGCCATAGGGTAGATAGGAGACAACAAACATGACCACCACCAGGATACTGATCCGTGCAGCACGTGACTCCTCGCGATACTTGAACAACGAGCTGGCGTTGCTCAGACGATGACGCAGAGAGCTCATATAGCTGAGAGCCTTGGGCGAGGCATGTATGGAGGGTATTTGCAATGCATGTCCTGCCGTCTGTGGACGCCCAGTGCTGAAGTGTGTATGCAGCTGTTGTTGTTGCTGTTGTGTTGGCTGCTGTTGCAGATGCTGCTGTGAGTGTTGCTGCTGTCGCTGGGCGTGCAACAAATGCGGTGAATTGCACTCATCACTCAGTGGATCCTGCAACAGTTCGGTGTACTTGTGCAGATTCGGTGAGCTGTGCACCTGACGTATGCCCTGCAGACGATGCAGCTCCCGCAGATCCTGCGATGAGGTGCCCAACAATGGCAGCTGCCTTGCCGAATAGTTGCGTTTAATCTCTCCGCTGGCCGTTTGCAGTGTCAATAGGATGTTCTGATTGCGATCCGCAATCGATTGCTCCGGCACACTCATCAGCTGATGGGCGCCGCCTGTGCTGCTCTCCACATCGCCATCGGAGCCATCATCGGAGATGGTCGGCAGCAGCACCTTGGCAGCCGAATCGCGACGCAGGCAGCTGGGTGAGCTGCGTGCTCCACGCTGGTCGATTTGCATTTGGAGTCCGCCAGTGACAACACCAACGCCACCGCCATGCGAGCTGGCCGATGATATGGAATGTCTGTGCACGCACAAGCTGTTCGAGAAGGGCGTTGCGGGTGTGGCCTGGGCATGATTAGTCAGATTGAGGGCACTCTGGAGCAGCGGCGAGGAGCCATTTTGTCGCATACGCAGCCCATTGCCACGGGCCTCACTGAAGATGCGCCAATACATGCCACAAACGAAGCCAAACGGCAACAGAATGATCACAATGAAGTAGATACTCGCATAGACTACGCCAAAGATGCTGTTCGTACTGCTGATGTTGAAGTATGTGGCAGCCAGACGTCTCTGACGGCTGAACAGTGTATCTGCCTCAAAGTCGAGCACACGAAACGCAGACAGTGCACCAAATAGTATGCCCACAGCCCAGGTGAGTGTTATGAATATCCATGTCTTAACACCCGAAATGCGACTGTGATAACGCAATGGATCTGTAACCGCACACCAGGTATCACCCACCACAAGCAGCACCGCCAGAGCGCCCAGTGCGGCGGCCATATCAATGGACCAACAACGCAGCTGCACCGCTGGCAATTGAATGTTGCTGTGCACTGTCGGCACACTCAGATTATCCTCCTTGGTTTCCGTTTCCGTAATGACAAAGGCACCATCGCCACGCTCATCAATGGTCAATTCCCGGCAATAGGTTGCATTGCACTTGTAAATCATCTCAATGGTGTCTCCATTGCTGTCGTTGCCACTGCTGCTGCCACTGCTGCTGCCACTGCTGCTGCTGCTGCTGTTGATGTTGCTGCTGCTGATATTGCGGCGCACCACAATGCCGTCCTGCTCCACAAGTTGGCCATTATGACGTATGGTCAGCTGATGATTGCCGGGCTTTGAATATAACTCAATGCTATCGCCGGCAACTGTTGCTGCTGCTGTCTGTGCCGACAAACTCTTCACACCGCTCAGCAGCAATGTGGGTGCCAAAATGCAGCAGCCGATCAAATTGATGATCAGCAGATTGATCGTGAAACGATTCGCTGTGGTGCGCAATCCAGGCGTTATCCAGAACGCACACAATGCCAGCAGATTGATGATGAACGAGATGAGCAGCAGGGCCAATATAAGAAAATCTATGGCCATTTCTTTATGCGCTTAACAATTTCTTAATTATTACTTCCTTTTCTTTATCAAATTGTCTTTGTTGTTGTTGTTTTTGTTGTTGTTGTTGTAAGTTGTTGTTGTGCTTTTGGCACGCACATTACTTTACAGTTTGAGAGCCACTTTAAAGCGATCAACTCAAGTATTTGCTTTGTTGCTTTTGCTTTGGGTTTGGGTTTAGTTTTATTTTTTATTTTTGTTTGGTAGCACTCACAAAAAATTTCACTTGGTTTACACGTTGCAAAGTTGTGTTTACTTCTTGTTTCACTGCTTCTTGATAGCTTTTCCAATTTATTGAATTTTCCTTTTTTGGCTTGTTTGTTTCTTGCAAACGCTTGCTAATTTCCGCGCGAAGCTCGTCATCGAAATATGAACAAAAATTTCTAAATAAATTTCTTTTTCGTTTTTCACATGTTACAACAAATTGTACACGCCAATTTTGTGTGTTGAACAAAGTTTGTTATTTCTTTCTTATTTCTTCTGTTTTTTTATTTTCTTTTATTGTTTTCCGCGCGTCGATCGAGCACGAACTTCACTACGAAGCGTTTCAAGCACAACTGTCGTGTGCGCTTGCCGAGACGCCTCAAATTATATGAGAAAAAAATATCGTAACGTTCGAATGAGCACAGAGCGGCGGCAACTGTTGCTGTCGTTGACTCTGCTGTGAGCACTGGGAGAGCCAAGAGCGAAATGAGCGACAATTGTTGCTGCTGCTGTTGGTGTTGGTATTGCTGCTGTTGGTGTTGTTGTTGCTGCTGCTGCTGTGATTTGTAGTTCCCACGCTCCGCACAATTATCGTAGCGACTTTGAATTTATGCTGCTGTTGTTGCTGTTGTTGTTGTTGTTGCTGTTGTTGCTATTGCACGCCACAATGTTGCTAGCTGCTCGTTGCTTGTTGCCAGCCGGTATTTATCAGCTTAAGACTTTGTCTGAGGCCGTTTGTTGCCGTTGCTGCTGCTGCTGCTGCTGTTGTCCTAGATTGTTGCAAACTCACAAATTGTATAATCTTTTTGCAATTGCAATTGCATTGCGGCTTCACTTTTGTTGCGCTCTCATTACATCACAATCTGCTGCTGCTGTTGCTGCTGTTGCTGCTGCTGCTGGCACATTTTCCAAACCTCATTTTCATTTGGGTTCTGTACAACATCCAATGCAATGGCCACGCTCTATTTTCTATGCCATAAAAATTGCATTTTTATTAGGCGCAAATAAACATTTAAACTGTGGCTCCTGTTGTTTCTGCTATTGTTGCTGTAGGCCAGCAATCAGCTGATGAAATTCTCAGCCCAGCAACTGTAAGAAAAAAAGAGAGAGAGAGAATAAGACATCATGAGATAAGAGTCTCCCTTGCGCTATTTTAATAATACAAAAAAATGTACACGTATTTTACAGATTGTTTTCATTATGAAATTAAATTAAAAATAAATATAAACTCGCATTGGACCATGACACAGCATATAAGAACAGTATTTGTTTTCCTTCTGAAAATGTATTTGTGTGACTCAGAATATAAAGGCGATTTGGTAATAAGCATTTGCATGAGCCAGGCACGTTTCTACCTAATGCTCCACTAACCGGGTAAGTCTTTTCTTATCTGACTATTACAAATAATGACCATCAAGAAGCTAACAATTTGTCGATAAGCGTCACACTCCAAATTTACAAGTACATCTGACTAATTCTATATCCAAACCAAATGGCTACATGCTAAAATCACATGCAAGACTCAGTTAACTATCATTACTTACTAATTGTACTACGCATAAACTTGATCAATCGAACAATCAGTTACTTTCAACATGACCACTCGGCAAAGTCATAACTTTGAACCTTACCTTAGCGAGCAAATGAGCTCATCAGTGATGCGTTCTATAGATCGACCAGTTTAGCACTAAACTCATATATCAGATCAGAGAGTTCTCTTTATTTACGGGGAGCATTGAACACGCGACCGGAGACTGTGAATTGTAAACAAATATCGTTTTGGTGTCGGCCTGAGCGCAGTTTACATGCCCTACTTTATTTGTTCAAGTGACTATCTATAAATACATCGTCTTTTTCTGATGATAAAAAAAGTAGCAGTGTTGTTAACAGAAAATGGAAATCTAGTAAATCTACTTTTGATTTCTGCAAACATTATATTACTATAAATGACTTAAAAAATTTATTTTTTACACTGGTATTTTTATATTTAAAAAATAGAATTTGCTTGTAAGATATGGATTTAAATTTTAAAACCTAAACTTTATCTTAAAAATTATTGAAATGTATTTTTATTTTATTATTATTTTACACAGCATTAGAAAAATATATTTTTTATATATATTTAAAAATTAAATAATCTACAGAAAATACCCTACACAACAAAATTAAACTCCCATCAAAAAAAAGATGGAAATATAGGCTTATCACCAAGCAACTGTCTCGATACCGAGTAACGCCCCAATCAATAACACACACGAGCCACAAGTATCGATTGCTTGTGATCTTATATCAATATTAGAGACAATAATTGACTAGAGATCAACGAAATATTTGAGTTTTAATATGTTTTTCAAGTGCTTAGACTAGTTAGCAATCGTTTAGCGGCATTTTTAGGGTGTGTGAATTTAACACTCGATTCGTACACTCTGCTGCTCGGTTGTGTACGGATAACAAATATTGACGCGAAATGTGAATCAAGGCAAAGACGGACGCACTTACTTATGTACTATTTATACTTCACATATATCTCTCTCTATCTTTAGGTGACTTTGCTTTGCAAATCTAAATTGTTGTTCCCTATCTCTTATCAGCGGGGACTAAACTTGTATGCGCTTGTATTGCTTCAATTTAATGACAGATAATACTACGGAACAAAGGCAATATTAACAAGCTCATAAGTTGTAAATACTTTTATTATCAATGTCTAATGATTATATGCTTTACAGGTCAAATAATGTATTTGCTTCATTTGTTTAATTGAAATTTCCGTTCGCGTGGCACTACGCAGAGATTTTGAACGTTGCATGCAACAAAGTGACAATACGCGTGTGAGTATAACAAAAGCCATTAGATCAAAGTACAGAAGCCGCTCAATGGAAAAAAAAATGCATAAAAAATAAGGAAAAGTTTAAACTAACAAGTGTCTGGCTTTGGTTATGTGTTTATTTGTCTGCCGAGGGCATAGTTCGGTATTTTTCTGGAGAAACAGCAACAGCTCCGCCCCCCTCCTCCCCCGCCAATCGACTGGTGGGAGAGTGTAAACAAGTTGAAGAGAATGCGCTCATTTGCATGACTTGGCAAGAAACAGCAAGTCGAACACATTAAGATAAACATGGGGCGTGAGTAAACGTCTTGTTAGCGCCTCCTCTGTCCTCAGTTCTCTGCTTCTGTCTAACAATGCGCATACGCAGTGTTGTGGCAAAAATAAAAGCAGAATACTTTTACCCAGACAGAGGCAAGAATGCTTTAACCACAAAATATATATCGCTTTCGATTTAAAGCATGAGCCATCCAATCAGCCAACCATTAAGAAAGAGAGGCACGGCTTTTAATTTCTATTTTTTGGCTGGGGGTTTACTCAGCACGTGATACGCCTAATGAGACGATCTAGATGGATTAATGTGAACCTGTTGTAAACAACTGATCAGACTGTGATTCCCAACTTACAAAGAACACAAACTATGGCTCACACGCATACAAAACACCAATACAACAACAGTAACAACAAAGAGAAAAAACAAGTCAATGTTCAATGTACAGGCAAAGCCGGTTTTTTTGTGCTCTTTTGTTTTGCGACAACCGCCTCTTAAAACGTGACGTCACTTTTGACGTTCGACATATGGAGCTTTAGCTATATTTAAATGTAAAGTTTTTGCACTCTCTTTTGGACCGACGCCCTGCAGTCAGTACTGCCTTTGACTCGTAATCGTACAACTTGAGGCACTTAAGCCTCATAAGTCTGTAAATAAATTTGATATAAATGATATTTAACCCATATTTGTTGCTGATGATAATTTGCTGTATACTACTCGGCTCCCCAAAATGGGCGTGAAATTCCTTCTTCTTCTTCTGTGGCTTTTGCTGTTACCAGCCCAATATTTACACACAATGAGCTGCCCTCAAAGTCCCCCACCTAAAATGGGCAGGCAGCCGTCATTAAGAAATATATAGGTATACTTTTGTTTTGTCTTTAGGCCACGTTACGTATGAATGTCCTTGAGCTGGTAAAAGTGCTGATTAATGGACACAGTCACGATGACTTGAGAATTCAGCCGACAGTTGATTGCAATATGATCTGCACTCTAGAGCCCCCAATAAGCCTTCAATAATTGCAGAGTATTCGTAGCTGAAATGCTCAACAAATTCTTATGCAGGTGTCATTGAAAAAATTCTGTTCAATTATCAGCATGTGATTTGCATTTTTGTGATCGCAGATTGCAAATTATTCCAATAACTGTTTGGAAAATTATCGTACTTCTACTGAACTACATTAGATTGTGTTAAGTTGTTCTAAATATAGCATTTTTGCTTTTTTCGTAATTATAGCTTCAATGTCACGGATTAATGGAACCATATTCATACGCAGTAAAGGCTAAGAATTTAATACATTTTTGCTCTAAAGGATTATAGGCTAAATTGTTACACATTCGATTATGAAATGCGCAAAGCGTTTGATAAGCGATTAGTAAATATTTGTTACACCTTTAACAAGGTCTCAGTTTGTCGCGTTTCCTTAACGGATTGCTAATTGGATTCACACGTTGTTATTTTCCAGTGACAAATATACGAGTTCATAAGACTTTTAGTCTAAGCCTTGGCTAATTGACAGCTACACCTGTACAGGTGCGAGGCACACACCTTAGCACAAGTCAGACGTATGTCAGACAGCATGACGAATATCTGAATATACATATACATACGTAAGCATATAAAAACGTAAATTTAGTTCCGTTACATCAGCTGTTTCAGTGTTGTAACTATGATAAGAATACGATAGGGATGTGCAGCTGATAAAACGAATACTAATAACATAATTATTAGAACGAATAATGGACAATGGTCAATCAAAAACTAAGCTGAGCTTAGCCAAATGCCATTAACATAAATCCAATTTAATTAACTCTGGACCTTCTTCATCATCAACTGTACAGCTAAAGTTTGTTTTTTCTATTAAATTGATATAAGCATGCGGTTCGCTCTCTTTATCCGCCTATAATTGAATAAAAGGCGGCTTTATCAAAGGCAAAAGCAAAAAGGCAAATATTGGCGCAACTTTTTATCTGAGCTTAGGAACTTTGTCATCGTTCAGAAAAATATGTATAAAGAAAAATATAACAAATAAAACAACTCATCGTGACCATTAAACTTGTAGATACCCTTTAATGTTTTATAAATTCTTTAGACCCTCAATATGTAAATATATGTTTGCTAAAAAAAACCCCATATGAATAATAACTTCAGATCTTGTCACATAACAGAAAACACGACAATTACTGGGCTCGTACGGATCAACTTGTATTTATTAATTTAATAGGAACCTAGTACAAAATATACCTATTATAAATAATGGATTCAGATCTTGTAACAGATCAGAAAAACATGACAATATCAAAACTTCAGTTGCTCATAATACAGAATACATGTATTTTCATACTAGGTTCGTACGGATCAACTTGTATTTATTAATTTAATAGGAACCTAGTACAAAATATTCCAGCAACTTCAGTTGCTCATACTAAAGAATACGTGTATTTTCATACGAGGTACGTACGGGTCAACTTTTAGGTGTATTTATTAATTTAATAGGAACCTAGTACAAAAGGATCCAGCTGGGGAAATGGACATGTAAGACATTGAAACTTACACATGTTTCTACATGCGAAAATACGTACTCGTATGGATGTATATGTGTGTAGTCCATATAAATTTTATAGAAGTACAAACTTTTCCATTAGCTCGTTAACTCGCCAGCACGACAATAGCCAATACAAAAAAAAAGTAAGAAAAAAAATAAAAACAATCACATTAGCATCGTCTCTAAGTTTGTTGTTGTCGTCTGCCTGTCATCAATTCACATTCAACGTCTGGCGGGTAGCTTGGTGACGTTTTTTCTGCTTTTCTATTGGCCAGTGGAAAAATATTGCAACAAAATGTAGCTGAATGTAAACATGAATCAAATATGCAAATGCTCGGTAATCGCTTAGCAGTTGTGACGCTTTGTCGTGATTATCATTTTCCTATTATCTGGTTCTGTATACCCTGTAGACAATACAGTGGGAACGGGAATCTATACTATTTAATGTATTTTCTTGTCTTAGATGTTGAATACAATGGTGCACTTAAGATTTTTAAGCCATTAATATGTGAGACTCTATAATTCACAGAGTATTTACACGGTATTACCTAGTCTAAAAGTCTCAAATATAACTGTTCTTACTAGTGTCAAATTAGTGATGACAGCGTGAATTCTAGAAACATAATTATCATCACTTAATAATGACATTTTCTTCAAAACTTTGCATATTTCTGATTCCAAAATCTATTCAACTATGGAGTTTTCTTACATATTGTACATAAGTTTAAAGGTTCCTCTCTAGTTAAAAATGCCAAACGTTCAGTCGCGTGTGGTTAATTTGATATGGCGGCAGTTAATGTGGTCAGAGATACGAAAGTTATTTGCCAGACGAATTCAGCAATGTATATTTTTATAGTTATATATAGTTACATAACAAAAAGACACGCTAATGGGATCGAGAATGACTTGATCCATTACAAAATCTTCCCAGCTGGCAACTACGTAGCGTAACGGTTAAAATGCTTGAACAAATGCGACCTCGACGTGGTCTGCGACTGGAACTTTGTGCCATAGCCTTCTAAGTACACGCTGAGGTGATCTATAATCACAATCGCCAACTCTGCCTATAACCAGTACCGAATACAATTTTCAAGATTGTAGTTAGACTTGCAGCTGGAAGAAGCTGATCAAACAAAGAACACAAAGAAGTTGAGACAGAAATGCGTAGAGTGCAATTTCAACTTCACAATCATCAACATTCGTATCAATACCAAACTGTAGACATAGATGATATGCTGAACAAATACTTGGGAAACCAGAGTACTTCAGATACGGGGAGTTTCCATAAATTCCTCGAACACTCGGCGCATTCTATAGACTGTTTATATTTCCTCTATAAATATTCAACTGCATTCTAACTGGATTTTATACTCGAAGGCATTTTACTGTAGTTGAAAGTTTTGTGTCACTGTGTGAAACTCGGATCAGAAGTGTGCTATTGGAAATTGACCCACATCTTATGACCTTACTATCAGCTTGCACTTTCAGGCCATTAAGCACATGCCCAATCAATTTCCTGACCCTCAACAGGCGTAATTAGTTAACTTGCCTTGAAGTATCAATTACAACTTGCATTAGACTATATGCAAGAAACTTAGAACTAGCTGAGAGAATATTGCACCTGTTCATTTCAAGTAAAAAGGACTAAAAGCTGTTGGCCATAATCAGACCATGTCTAACACACACATTGCAATTAATAATGTCAAACTGTGAGTTGAGAGACAACTTGTTATGACACTATAATTACATTAACAGCATGAGTATGTCAAACCAGGGACTTTAACTGACACACACACATACACACACACACAAGCCACATTATAATGTGCTGTAATGCGATGGCTCTCAAATTTATGCAAATCGGTCAAATTTGAACAAACGAGTTCACTGCACTTAGCTTTGGCAGTCGTCTGATTTCATTTTTGCAGCATCAAATTACCCGCCCGACAAAACTAAATACAAAAGGACAGATGGTGCTACAAGTTGAGGTCAAAGTGCTTTGCCACAACATGCGAGTGGCCAATAGACAATAGAAAAAATGCTCGCGGCTATAGCAAAATATAAGCTAAGTATATTCTCTGTTGTATACATATGACTTGATATGTCTCAACAGAACAAGACTATAGATGGTTGTGGTTTTGATTCCCATCTCGGGTTCACTTCACTCTCAAATCAACAAGAATGCCAAGCACGTCAATTGGCCATCTCTAAGCTGGACCATAGAGTATAAACATGCACTCAGCTTCAGTTTGAGCCTTAGTCGTGACATTTGTCATCTCATGCTAAAGGCCATTGGCTTGAACACTTCCACATCGGAGAACTTTTGACGCACATGGACATGCCCCCGATTTTTATTTTTCCTGCAAGGTCAGCGACTCTTTTGCCATTCAATTGAAAAATTGTGCCCACGGTTGATTCGGTTCCGTTCTTTGTTTGTTTACTAGGCAATTCCGAAATGAAAACAGAAATGCATTTATTTATAGCTGGAGACTTTGGCATGCAGGCAAACTGACCTACATTGTGTTCCGTGTCTCCGTATCTCATCGTCAAGTACAGAACATGTTAAAATATTAATCGTAATGCTCGAAAATATACTCGTATGACCTTAGCCAAGAACTAGATATAATTCTGTCTGATTTATGCTGATTGACAAGTTTACACTAAACGAAAATACATTTCCGAAACATTTCATATACATTTTTCACTAATGTATCCAAATTAAAAAGTTATTGAACATCAATTATAAATTCCAATATCAAACAAACTGACATCTGTCCTTGTCTGTCTTACTAACGGTCTGTTCACCCTAGATAAGAACAGTTATGAGACTGGGCACGTGCCCGCCGGTCACCGAATCGTTAAGGTATTCAAAAAGTGATATATCACATATATCTTTTGCGTACTTTCAGTTTGATTGATGTCCCTAGGCTTAAGCGAACCGCCAACAGACGGAGAAATTTGATATTTGCATAAAGACAAACAATGAATCATTTGGAATTCATTGGAATTCACGAATTTAACAATAATTAGTTTAGTTCGTATGTTTTAAATAAGTTGAGTAAATAAAGTGAAAGACATTTCAACGATAAAAAGCTAATCAATTCAACAAATTTAAATTTTTAAATATTTTTAGAATAACCTTGTAAAAATTGTCATAGAATTTATTAAATTTCAGTTTTGTTTAAAAAGCACATCTCATCCTCCCGCTATGATGGAGCATAAACACAGTTAGAAAGATGGAATCAGAAATTAGAAATAACTTTGCCAAATCCCTGGACATATTTTCCCGCAATTTTTACCATCAATTGGTGAATTTCAATCCCAATAGGAATATAATATGCTCTCCACTCTGCATACAAACTTGCGCTGGAATGTTGCGTATGGGTGCTGTGGATGGCAGTGAGACAGCCTTAGAATTGGACGGAGGACTCAATTTCAGTTCGAACTATGCCAAAGAGATAGCAAACGGATTCAGTAACGTGCTAACTACCTATCAGCAGTGCAGTGTATTGACCATGGCCAACAAATTGTACCTTATGAAGGACTACAAAGCACGCAAGAAATTCAATGAGATATTGACACAGAAGTTTCACTCGGAAGCAGAGATTGTTGATTTCTCAATTGGCAGTGAGGCTGCCAACACTATCAATGGCTGGGTTGAGTCCAAAACGAACAAGTTAATAAGCAATATCGTTAGCTCTGACGCACTAAGTGGGAACACTCGATTGGTGTTGGTTAATGCCATTCACTTTAAAGGCGAATGGACAGTTAAATTTGAGGAGAGTGAGACCCGCAGTGAAGATTTCAACTTGGGAAATGAAAAGGTACTAAAAGTGTCAATGATGAATGCGGCAAATAAGTATTATTTTGCTGATTTACCAGATATGGATGCAAAAGCTTTGCGATTGGCCTACCAAGATACTGATCTATTTATGTTGATCATATTGCCAAATTTAAATGCGGGATTAAAGCAACTGGAGAAGCACCTGCGAACAACATCGCTGGAGAATATTACATCTCAGATGAGCTTACATAAAGTATTTGTCAAGTTGCCCAAATTTAAAGCGGAATTCGAACAAGAACTCACGCCGGTCTTGAAAGAAATGGGCATTAAATCAATCTTCAATGGTCAAGCTGAGTTTGGAAATATGTTAGATTCGAATGAAAGAATAGATGTGTCAAAGATTTTACACAAGGCATTCATCGAGGTCAATGAAGAGGGCACGGAGGTTGCGGCAGCAACAGCAATGGTTGTGGCATTAAGAAGCATGCCACCTCCTGAATTAGAACCAAAACAATTTTATGCAGATCATCCCTTCTATTTTACCATCTATCATGCTAACCATGGTTGTCTGTTTGTGGGAAACTTCAATTCACCAGATATCGGTCACGTTGACAACGTTCGATTAGTGTGTCAGTGCAAAAGGGAACAATGTGAAGACTAAATACTTATAATAAAAATATATTTCTTGATAATATAAATTTAAAATTAATAATAGTAAATACAATATACTTTCGACATAATTTTCTATTATAAACTTGGAGATGTGTATATGTAAAATAACAAATTCTGGTATATTCTGAGCTTTATGATGTCAACTCTTTTGTCTACTTTAACTGATGAGCCTGGAAAATTATCTCTGCTTTCTGTCTGGTTAATTTCCATAGTGATATGCAACTTTATTTTATAGCTAATTAAAGACGCACCTCTCATAGCCCACATATCAAAATCAGAACCAACAATGCACGCGGTGGTTGACTGATAATAACTGTGAGACCCTTCGGAGCGCCAAACATGACAGACAAATAACTTTCGATAATATCTAGTAGATATCAGATTTTACCTGCCCTATCAACAGAAAAGTTTACTGATAAGCAGCGACCATAAGATAATAAACAAAAAGTCACAACATTTGTTGAAATATTTGCATTTGTTTCTGAGTCAGTTGAGTTTGTATTATAGTTTTAGTGGAGTTCCTGGTGGCTCTGTCCTTCAGATTCCCAACTATGGCCTACATGTCTACCTACTTATCTATACTATTATCTTAATCAGAAGCAGCTACCAAGTTGCCACCACACTGTTGTTCTTATCTGATGTATAAACTTTTCTATGGGCGCGTCATTGGAGATACTTAATTAATTTCGTAAAAATACGAAAATTCTCTGTTCTTCACAATTGCAGTTCGTAACTGACCTTTACTGAAAATGGCCAATTAAGCGAGCCGCTTAATTTTATTGGCCTAAATAATTAATATTGTTAAACTAAACGTTTCAGTTCTGGCGGTCACAGCTGGCCATACATACGACCACATTGTTGGTTTAAAATACAAATTTATTTTTTTTATTTTTAATTTTTTGTTTGTTTTTGCTGTTGCCCTTTTATGTTGGTTGTACTTATTGTTGTTGTATACAGGCACTTAAAAAGTTTTGCCTGCCCTGTAAAACAATTCAGCAAACAACTTTTTGTTTTTTTTTTTTTTTTTTTTAATTTACAGCTGGTAAGTGGTATGTGTGTATCTGTAAGTGTGAGCTGCAATTGCTGTGACCTCTTGGAGGTTACTGCCGCTATTTATAGCCAGAGTTAAACACGAAAAAAATACCTTGTCCAAGGTCATCAAGTGGCATAAATCTTTCATAAAAAATCTGTATATTAAAATGAAACGAGTAAGATCAACTAGCCGAATAATAAACTTGCATTGATTAACCATTGCATTTAATAAACAATTATATACAAAAAAATTATTTATAATAATTTTTATTAAGCTAGACACTGTCTGGAAACTTATTTAAATATTACACAACATGAAAGATTACACAGATAGCTGGATAGAAGTATGACTAAGTACATTAGATAATTTTAATATTGCAAGCCTTTCATAATATTAATCATACAATAGAATGTAAGCATGAATATTTATAGAACATTAAACCATGCATCAGTACAGATATTTATTCCACTTAAATATCATTACAAGCTTTAAACATTTTCCAACCATTTGCAGCCTTAACATACAATGCACAACTTACTGGCTGAACTAACCAATGCAAAAAAACTTGTTGCAAGTCGTTACCAAAGTTCAACTTTTATTCGTGAATGTCTTGCGGCTTTGTACTCGCAAACTTGTTGCCAGCGTTGATGTTATTCTTCTTGTTGTTGTAAATGGTGTTGACTGAGTTTGTTGCCTGCATTGGTAATCACACATTAAACGTGTGACCATTTTGCACTTGGCTCTATAATTATTTCCGTTAGGTTGCAAGACAAGCGTAGTGGCAAAAACGATTCAATGATTTGCACTCGATATTTATTTAAATTGTAGCTGTATTTCAATTGCTTCGTCAAACAAAGAAAATATTATAATGATGTTAAAAACGAAGCTTAGATGTGCTACAGTATTCGACATCTACAGAGCTACAATATCTGAGTTTAATACTTTATTTTTTAAAGTAATCCATAGATTTATTACATTTGCAGAGTAGTACAATATTTATCTATTTTAATGTCAGTTATCTGCGGGTTAATGTACGGCTTAGGTATTTACATAATTCCAAGTCAAAACTCTCACGCTTTTCTTTGAAAAAACTATTCCAATGGAAATTGATGAACTTGATGATAACTGAAAACAATTTAATTTTAATTTTATTTAATAATTAAATATCTTATTCAGTGTGGAAAAATACCAAAATGAAACCAGTTGCAAGTTTGTCTTTCAGGTCATTTTTAGAACTCTACAATGCGTATAATAATGTTTACATTTATGACAGTCATACTCGTAGTTACGATAATCTCTCATTTGTGTCAATTGCATGACAAAATTATAATAGCCATACCATAGAGTACAACAAAATACTTGATAGTTGGAAATTGTTGCCAGACTTTTTGCTTTTGTGACGTACCAATTGGGCGTGTAATCGTAGTCATTTTTGTGGCCATAATCGAATTGCGTTTTCAAACTTGCCACTTAGGTTCATTGCACCGAGTTCTATGAGTTTACCAAAGGCAAATCGAGTCAGTCAGGGCTTTGAATTACCAACTGAATTGCAAACTATATATAATAATTACCTGCGGTCATTAAAAGCAATGGAGTAGAAAATTGCAAGGTTGCAGAAAAACCAAAATTTAGTACAAAAACTGTATTTGAAATACCGATAGTGAATGTTGCTTGCACTTGCACTTACAATTACAGAAGCTGAATTTGTTGTTTGATCCACTTCTCCCTTGACTCTTGGCATAGAGACACTATGAAAAGCCACCAACCAAATGACCAGCCAATGCATATTCAAACTGTAATTTCTATAATTAAGTCGATAATGGATCCCCTAACGGATGTGGAACCTGGGCAGTGAGATTACGAGTTTTAACTGTCATAAGTTCTATTGAACTATACATAATAACCGGTTGTAAATTGTATTAATATAACTCATACTGGCTTTATACTCGTTTTAAATTGGAATATACTCACGAGTGAAATACGATATAACTTAATAAATAGAAGGTGGTGCTAAATGCAGTAAACGAACGCAACGCCTTTTTTTACAAATTGATTATAAATCATACAATTTTCTGGACTAGCAAATAACTCGTAAAATGAGGCAAAATAATATTAATTGCTTAACTGTATTCTACAGACAATCCCTTCGGTAAACGAGATTTACTTTTTGAGAACATAAATTTAGTAGAAACAACAGAACACTTTGCTTAAGCAACAATTAGTTACAGCAACTGATGTAAATTATTGTATTACAAATTTAATATAAAATTTTATTTAAAGATAAATAAATCTGAGACGTTTGCAATTGGATTTAAAAATAAAACTTCAAATTGCAAGCAAACAAGTTGTCTTCTAACTGCGTCGTTTGCTTTAAATGGAACGTGCCAAATTGTAATACAAAAGAATTTGTATTTTATAAAAAAATGGTATTTAAAAAAATGTACATGTATAACTTTTTTTTTTGTATATCATATTACTTTTTGTTCTTGTGAAATTGAAAATGCAAAAGTTGTGAAACAAGTGTTTATACAATCGAAAGTGACCACTCACAATGCCTTGTGATAAAGTTAACACCTTTAAGCCGAAAAGGAAATCAACAAAAAAGATACAAAATAAACAACAGCAACATGAAGAACGAGGCAAAATCAAACAGCGACGATTTGCCAAAACACGAGCTCCGACAGACGAGTGAACTGACACTTGGACATTTAGGCTTCCGAAAATTTGAAAATCGATATGACATGAAGGAAAACAAGGGCAATCCGTACGGCAAGTGCCAACGTCACAGGCCACATGCCGCAAGGCATCTAGCCACATGCCCCATTCACGTCAAACTGTGATGTATGAGGCCAACTTTGACTTTTTGGCTACCAAAGAGAGAGAAAGCGTCAACAATAATGACACACAAATGTAAGTAATTGCCAGACCTTTGACAAACCACCACAAGTCAAAGCAAGCATCATGGGTTAAGTCAATCGGGGTCGTAGGTGAGGTTTTCGTCTGGGTGTTAATTCTGTCCGCAAAATAAGTCCAACAACTTTCAAATGCCCAACATTCTAGCTGATAACGTAATAAAATGACTAGCTGTTGAGAATTTGATATCAGCACCACACACACAACAGCAACAACTACAATAATAGCATTTAAAACGTGAGCAACTTTTGTTTCTGTTTTTTTTTTTTTCTTTTCGTTTACATTTGGCTTGTGGCCAAAAATGTGCGAAGACTTTTTTGTTCTTTTTTTACTTCTATTTTTTTCTTTTTGCCTAGAATGAAATTTATTTTTCTAATGAATGGACGTTTGTCAGTGTGTGTAAGTGCGCATTTACCTGTCTTTGAATGAATACTATGCACATTGGCATTGCCAAGAAATATTGCTCTCACACAACGTGAGTTAATAACAGACTGGAAGCAAGATGCGTACCCGCGGCGTATACGCAATGTATCGTAATATACGAGTTTGTGTGGAACATATTTTTGAATGCGTTGCGAGTTTATTTATATGTGTTGTAAAAGCTATTCTAACAATAGAAATGGCCAAATAGCTGTGACGTGTAGATCGTACAGTTTTGTATTTATATAATTAATACAACATATTCAATTCGGACAAAGAAATAGGGTTAATTAAGTATGTTATGTGTGCACATATTAAATTCAATATAATTAAAAAAGTGATGATTTTAATTGTGAAATATTTTTGTTAAGATTTCAACAGCTTATTATTATAGCTCATAATTAAATTTTTTAATAATAAATAATATATATATTTAATTTGCTTTAACACATATCTGCGCCCAACAACTGATCGATGACCCAATTCTTTACTTGTGCATTTCATTTGTATGTATATACAATTCATATTGTACATATATACATGACTAAATGGTTCATTTTAGTCAGGCAAGTCTTGGCTGTCCATAAACCTAAATATACAACAAAATATGGCTCATAATTTGTATACCCTGCACCAATTTGCAGAGTGCCAAAGGGTGTTATGAAGTTGTAAATATGAATTCTAGGAAAATAACTAGGTAAAACTATAAATCTCAAAAGAAAAATGTATTTAGTCATTCAAAAAAATATTAATCTAAATAAATGGTATACAATAATAGGTATATACCCATAATACAGGGAATATATCAGTCGAATCTTTAAGTTTCTTGAAATCTTTGCCTTTTCCCCTTACATGCCTGACTTCATAGTTAACGATTGTTTATCTAACAAACTCATAACGTCATTTGCCTTGTCCCTTTACTCAAAGCTATCCGAGAATACCCTAAGTGTATTTGTGTATAAGTGTGTGTCTGTGTCGCTTGATTAGCAATTTCAAAAGTTGACACTTAGCTGACGCATGAATTTGGATGTTAAGAACTAGACGCAAGACTGTGGACTGCTTGGAAGTGGGGAAAAATATATAAAAATAAGACTGGGATAAAGACGACTTTACAGACAGTAGACGGGTCTGCCATCACATTGACCATCAACAAATGTTTACACAGCTGTTAGATGCGCTTGCATTTTGTTTAGAAGCAAATTTTGTTTTTGATTAAAAATCAATTAATATACAACAATTTTTATATGAAAACGATCACAGCAGCTGGCGCCACAAATTGCATTTCCCGGCAGCTGCAATTTGGTATTTGATGATCTAGCTGTTTACTTTTGATTAACCTCAGTTAAGTGGCTAAAGTTGAGAATTTTGGCAGCAACAAAGCATTTTGCGGGCAAGCTAAGCAAGAGCCAAATTTATGTGGCAGCTAACCATCAAAATTTATTGGTATAAAAATAAACATTTAACGCGCAAACATAATAAATAAGAGGAGAAGAAGTGTTAAGTACTACACATACATACGTTTAATGTGTATAATACTTATAGTATGGTATTATTAGCTAGTCATAGCCATATCCAATGAGCCGGATACAACAGCTACATTGCTCTTGTTGCTGTTGCTTGGTTGGGTGTCTCAGTTTTCAAGTGGCTTCACTTTATGGCACCTCATGGCTGCAGCATTAATATATCATCATAAAACAACATTGCTACAGTAAAGGCAGCTCAACTAGCAGATACCCTGTGAAACCATATTAGGCATCTCTTGTCACAATAGCACCTTATGTCAAGAAACCCTTTTACTTCGTTTTCAAGCTAAAGGGTATTATTTAGCTGGGTATATAAGTTACCGAGAATCGCACAAAATGCAACACGAGCTGCAACAATTTTGAGTTGAATGAGTTGCAGTACATAAAATGTGCAACTCGAGCATAAAATGCAAAAGACATTATATGACATTTAATGTTTATTAAAAGAGATAAAAATCACATTCTGTACATAATTGCTAGTCATTGGCCAAGACACTGAAATAAACTAGTTGATTAAGTTGTAGTATCATTAAATTCAAACTGATAGCTGATAATGTACCCAGCTCGATGCTCAACTATTATGACAGGAAGTGCGACGAGCCATAAATGCCAAAAGCATTTCAAATGTAGGTTAAACTTATCAACCGACTTATCTGCCTGCTGTTATTTCCTGAGACACTCAACATTGGAAACTTGAGACAAGCTAAGACCCTTCCCTTTACTAATTATTTACAAGTTGATTTTGTTACATCCTGTTGCAGGCTTAAGAGCATTCATAATGCTCTCAAAGGTAGCGAGATTTAAGAGCTGCTTAGATAATTTCCATCTTAAGCAACTTGAGATTGTAGTGGATTGTAATATATATTGATGATATAAGCACCTGGTTATAACAACTTATGCAAGCAAGCTAGACACGTTGGCTAACAATTTAGTTAGTTTATACTCCACAGTTAAGAGCACTTCTACATAACTAACCACTCTCGAGTCGAATATGTACAATGTGCGTAGTTCCTTAAATTCAGATACAAGTATGAGAGAGGCCAGGGAAATCTTAGCCAAGTTCTGTATACACAACCTCAGTGAGCAGCGGAAATCTTAAGGCAAACTAAACTGAACTTAGCTGCAACAATAACAATAACAATCATTATGTCTATGTTAGAATAAGCGGATTGTTTAGCTATTTTAACAGAAAAAGTACTCAGAACGCACAACTATGCACACACTTGACAGTCAGAGCAAATAGTATAGACCCCCAGCAACAGAATGGGGACAATAAATAAACTCAAGAGCTCAGTGGCATTTAAAAAGGCCGACAGAGAAAAAAAATAACAACAGAAATAAAATATGAGAACATAAAAAAAAACCAAATCGAAAGGAATCAAGTCGACTTGAGCTGCGCTCATCAATCAGTCAAATATTTATATGTGCCTGCTGAAGGATAAGCACAACTGGATTATTACATAAATGTGCTAATCAAAAATTGTAATTTTGATTGGCCAACTCATTTCCCATTCTTCTTCTTCTTTCACCGAAACAAAACAATATACTAACTTACTTACTTACTTGCTTACCATCGAGTAAAACTCTTGAAATTGCTGTCAAGAGAATTTTATGAATTCAGCCAGAGCAAAATATCGATAGATACTATACACACATGTTTATGTGGTTGTGCTTACATACACGTGCCAACAAAATAACTATTATTTCCTGTGCTGACACACACACAAAAACACACATGCAGAGAAATTCATACAAATATCTGATTGAAAATTTCATCAAGATAACAAGCGGAAAGGAAAAGTTTGCTTGCAAGTTCCGAAACTAAGATACACTGAACCAAGTATTTAGATAGGACTCAGTACAGTTTAATTGACTATTTATGAATTGAGTTAAGGAATTAGTTCAATAAGTTAGTTTCACTAGAGCGAATCTAACGCGATTCTTAGAAAATTGTATTTACAAGCAATCAATAGAAAATTTATCCATGTTCTTTCCATATTGTTGTATAAGCGAGTAAAATTGTGCTTAAAGAGTAACATAAAAACATCCTCAAACATATGTAAAATCTGACAATAAAGTGTATTAACACAATTCGACTATTATACAACTAGTTATTAGCACTGGGAATTGATTACAAAACATAGTCCTACACTATTCCCCAGCTGTGGCACACACTCTGCCTGGATAAAATTAGTTGCCAACTACAAGTTAACAACAATGTGGCATTGGCATCTAAATCAGCCCAGCAGGCAAAGCTGCAAAATAAGCAAGAAAAACAACATTTCAATATGAGGATGAGAGTGGAAAATTTACACAGAATACGAAATGGCAATCGGCTTGTGATATTTTTCTTGCTGCTGCTGGTTTATTAGCATTTTGTGCAAGAGAATGCAAAAATTAAAGTATCACAATAAATAAAAGCCAAAAACAGTAAAAATATATAGTTCACTTGAGAAGAGTGGAAAATGTTAAGTGAAACAGCCTTAAGCTTAAGTAATATCTCAAGGCAGAACTCATAAATTACAAATACTTCTGTCTCAGAAGTCAGATCGCCACACCTTCTTTTCTTGGCATAGAGATACTACTACTTGTGAGTTCACAGAGGTCAGGTAGGCAGTCTTTTCCCTCTATGAAAATACATAGAAATGCCGAATAACAATAAGGTTCTTCGATGGCACCCACATAAATCAATAAATATCAGTTTAGTCTGCCAAAAAGGGCTGACAGTAAACCATTTGAAAGTGTATGTTAGCTGCATTAAATATGTCAACTCCAGACAACTTTTTCTTATGAATCTTAAAAAGTTCTTTAAAATTTCGTATTTTTTACATCATATTATAAGAAGTTAAAGTATGGAATAGTGTTATATATAAATAAAAAGAAAAACTGTTGCGCAGTTCATAAAAATATATTTTACTTTGAATTTCCATATCAAACAAATACTAATATCAATGTGAATATAAAATAAAATTTTTTCGTGGGGTAGGTAAGTTTGGTGACAGGTTTCAGGGGCCCTAATGCACTAATGCCTACGGTCAAGGCCATATAACTTGTATATGAAATGAAATTGTATTTGCTAATGATGAATGGCAACGACTTTTTCCGATCTGTTTATTCAACATTACGTAAACATTAATCGACTATAGAACTGCTCAACCCTTAGTCCTGTCAAGTCAATAATTGTGATGGACTTGCAACTACTCGCTTTTGTACGAACGTAAGTATACAATGAGATACTGTCCAAAATGAAAGGGGGCAAATGCAAAAAATAACATTTTGAATGGCCACATTTAAGAGGATTTATGTGCCATACATTAAGGTAATTTCAGTTGCCCTTTTGGTTTAACAAACTCACATTAAAAGAGCGAAAAGTGGAATTCTACTGGCTGACTGAATTTTTGTCTGTCTGCATCAACAGAAATCAATTGAAGCAAAGCGACGTCAGCGACAGTCAAAGTTCAAAAGTGCCACTCAACGATATTGTGGCATCTGCACTCCCCTGGATACCCCGATACCCCGATACCACGAGCCTTAAAAGAACCTCTTCCACACTGACTCTAAAGCATTGCCAAAATATTTTCAGTGCCTGACACTTGATGGTTTCTCCTTCTATGCGGGTGTGTGTGTTTTGTGTGCGGAATGAAGATTGACAGCTTAATGTATTTTCGCTTACATCAAACCGCTGCTTTTGTTGACTAATTTCCCGACGGTGGCAAAGAGGAGACCACGCCTTGATGTGGATTTAAGTGGCAGCACGCAAATTATGCATCAAGTGCAACAATTAGCAAATTAAATAAGTTTCTTTCAATTCATAGTACTTTAAATTGTGGATACATTTTTCTCTAATTATATATAATCTTTGATCTTTCCTTGCGACATTGAAAACCAATTAATAAAATCTATGGACACACTTGGCAACAGAGTTTTTCAAAGCCAAAAATTTGAAAAAATTGGGTGGCATATTTTATTATTTAGTAAATTTACTTGCAAAAATTTAAACAAGATGAAAATTTTAAATTGGCATAAGAGAACTTCTCATTTTTTTTTATATACTCGTATATATACTTGGATTGATTCATGACAATCACGCTATCACAACGTGATAGTCAGATCGTAAAAACAGTTGAACAAAAAACACAGTAAAAAAGATCCCAAACTTAAGTCACGCATCTCGAAATTATATTGTTTATGATGTGCGAAACTGCGAATTGCGTTTAAGCGTATCTTTATAAGTACTTAATTGGCACAAGGGTGAAATCCTGTCTTATAGAGAATCGATATAATCAATATAATCTATAAATATTTAGATGCAAAGTATATGATAGTTCAAATTGATTGGGAGAATCATTAATTTGTGTATTTGGTAATTGTTCCGCAAATTAATAAACATACCTATGTATTCTTGTTTATGTTCAAAGTAAACTATGCAGAAAATATTACTATTTCATTAAGGGAATAAATATTTAGATTGGATTGAAGACTTATGCTCGAAAAATGTTTAAGAAAAACATTTTGATTTCCATAATTTTGCTTTCAATTCAATTGCATTAATTTAATGATCATAATGTTATCTGTAAGTATTTAATCTCACATTTAATTCAGTAAGCTTTCTCAAAAATATTTAGTAATAATATTTATTGTACGAAATTTTAAATGCAATACAACGCAAGTATAATATTTGCGAATCAAGTAAAACTTATGAAAAAAGGAAAACAACCATAAAAGTCCGATATTTCAGTTTCTTTGTGATTTAATTTGATTGTGTGTGTTAAAAGTGTTAATTGTTAATGACATCAATAGCTAAATATGAGACAGAGACTGAAAGGAATGTAAAGAAAAAATCAGATTGAGAGGGAGGATAGAGGGAGAAAGATATCTTCTAAATATTGTACACGTGCCGTGTACGCGATCGATCAATTTGAGAGGAAGGAGGGAAAAACAACACTCGCTGAACTGATGATAATGATATTTTGATATGACTGTATTTGGTTTATATGATGACACGTGGCAAAAAGCGAATTTAATACCCATTTTTTTGTGCATTTATCTTTATGGCCAAGCGATCAACCGCAAGATGCTGTGAAACGAAAGGATTAAATTACCAAGCAAAGCTTGAGAGGCAAGGAAATAACATAATGTGTAAAAGTGTTGCATGAGCGCCCTCTAAGTAGGTTAATGTCCTGGCGTACTTTAACCTTTAACACACACACACACAGATTTATATTCAACTTTGCTTAACTGGGTTAGTGGCACAAACCCTTTGAGCCTTTGACCCAAGCAACTACTTGCCATCACATTGCATTGTTGCAAGCCTTTACTTTTCCTTTCACTTCATCCCGTCTCGCTCGTGCTAAAGACAGATAAAACATTATATGCACTAGTATTATTGATTACATGTCAAACTAAGAAGATTTTCGTGCATGTTGACCACAAACTTTACATCAATCATACGCCACCAATAACGCGCATATACAAACAGTACTGTATCTATGGAAAATTTGATTTATTAAGTACAGTGCCAAAGGCTTAAAAGCAATTTATTGCAATTTAAAAAATATATTTCACACATTTTATTTAATTTGTACCTTTTCATGCCGACTATACTCTTTGTTTATCATTTTTATATTCTCATAATTGTATTTATTTATTTAAATAATTCATTTTACTCAATCTGTAACAGAAATACGATAACACACTCTAAAAGCCGTCAAATTTTCGCGTACAGTCAATTTTTTTTTCGCTCAGTTAATTTATTTACTATTGAATTTCATTTTCATTAAGTTTTTCTGTGTTTTCGCCGTTACCGTTTGCCCAGTTTTATTATATTTACGTGCGAGTACGAGCACGAAACCGTGTGAGATGTAAGTCCGAGTATCTGAAATGGAACTGTAAGTACAAAACGTACGATACGCTTTTTGACTATTTGCATTCTGCTATGTGGAAGAGGAGAGGGTAAGGGACGGTAGCTGAACACATATTTGCAATGGTGCAGTTCATTAAACTCGTACAAATAAATAACATGTAAATATCATTAATACTTAATAATACGATAAATTAAATATGCATGTAATTTGCAACCATATTTGATGTTCCTACTCATGGATCGCGCCAAGAATTGCATTTAAGACGAACCACTGGGGCCACCCTCAGACCCTCAGTGTGCCGTACATTGGCTTTTTAAAAGATTTTGGGTTGAAGGACTCATAAGTTCAGACGGTTCTGTTTTTCTTCAATTGTCAGCGCATTGACAAGCTGATGGCTGGTCAAACTGAGTTCAAGGTGGAAATTTGTTGCCGACATCAGATAGTTGATTTGGAAAAACAACAGGCAGTAGAGAACATCTGGTATTTTACAGATAGACCAATAACTCGCAGTAGGTCAGTAAGCTTACTATGCAGCTCGAATATTATAATAATTTTGTTTTTCATTATCAATGGTTGCGTTTACCAAAACACATAAATTAACAAAAACGATTGATCTTTATGATTCAGTTTAACGATAGCTATGAGCAACAATGATGCAAAAATTTTCCGATTATAATAGATAAAAACCCGTCAGCAATATAATAAGCATGGAAATTGAGCCACCTACACCTACAAGCCAAGAATTCTTGGCTCAACTCGTTAAATTTGGTACAGTTAACTCAAAAGTTTTCTTTCATATTCTTCGACACTTCGCACTTCGCTGTTGTTCAAGGTGAAATCGGCCATTAGGCTAATGGCCCAATCACAAATCCCACCAATCAATAGCTTTCGGCCCAGTTAATCAATATACAGCCACGCGTCAAAGTTTGCGTACAATTTCACACACAGTAAAAATATAGATTCCCCTTTTTTATGTAAGCTCACATGTGATTGCGGGTGTTATATCTTATTGTTGTTATTCATTAAATCAATTTGAGCGATAAATAATCATAAAAAGCCAAGAAAACAGAGCCAGAGTCAGTATCAAATGTTTATCCAGCCTTTTAGCATACTCTCTCATATATGGTGATTTTTACGCATATTGCTAAATACTCTACGGTAACTGTTGTTATTGTTTCATTACTGTGTTGTGGCTATTGTTGTTCGATATACGGCAACATTTGCATTGTTTAATTTTTTTGCTAAAAATAAAACACGTCAATTAAATGTGCAAACAATTCGAGAGCGGCGAAAACGACGCGTGCACAAAAAATGAGCTCGTTTCTGGTTAAATATGGGAGGCAAATTGGGAGCAAGATAAGAGTAAAGACATAGCTAATCAAACCAATGAATACTCTGAAAATGCCCATTATTTAAACTACAACAAAGTTAAATTATTTAAAATAAATTTATTTCTATTTGTTTATTAACAACTGCCTCTTTAACTATACTATAACCAATACAACCTTTCAATTCCAGGGTATGCAATGAAAAACACAACTTAATTTGTTGCGTAGTTAAAGAGCTTGTTGTTTTGTTGTGCATGAAATGATTTTCCAAATGATTGATTAACCGTGCGACCATGCACATTAAGCATACGCACAGTTGCACACACAGTATTTCGGTTTGCACTGTATTTGTATGCAAAGTGCTTGTCCCTAACTGTAGGGCCGTTACTTTCATTCGATTGGTCATATTTTTCTAATCCTCAAGTTTGTTTAAGCCAAGACAATATTAAAAAATTTAAATTGTAAATTTTATTGCAAATGGTGCCAGTAGATTTTCCATTGAGCTTTCCTTAATGTCAAAGGTTGCACAACCGCAGTGACAAATGGCTTTCAATGGTATTTCAAACTGACTTTCATGATATTAAATATCCTAGTGGTGGACAGCTTGTGGTTTATCATATTTGATTGCCTTAACAGCTCGTAGTCAACCAACAGAAGGCGGGTTCATGGCATTTACTTTTGTATTATATTCTATTTTCTTGCCACGTGCAAAAATGTGACAAACAATTTTAATTTAAAAATTCTCAGCTCAGAGCAACAACAGACGGGGAAAAGCCAATCAAGTCTGGCCAACAATAGACGCAAGCAGACATCTTTGAAAGGGCTGACTGACTGGAAGCCGCATCAATGATGCGATTAGACTCTCAGCTTTTAACTTTTGTCATTGGCCACGCACTCAACTGAAACAAAGTTGCTAAAGTGTCCCCTTCCTAGCTCCCATCCAAGTCAATAAGAATGACAAATGCTCAAACTCCCGCTCGGCTTAAACAAAGAATGCAGCACAATTGGGCATCAATCATGCGCAAAATTGATTAGTTCAACTTTGCAATGAGACGCGTTTTGGAGGCGCCTCAATGTCCATCTTGCAGTATGCAACATAAACTTCAGCTGCGCTTTCAACGCGCTTTATTGTGATTAATGACTACTGCACCAAGTAGCTGCAGAGTCAGCTTATGTTGTAATAAACGCGAAAGGGTAAAAGTCAACTCACGTGTCCTTTGAATGTCATATATTCTCTTTCGCCTTGTTAGTTTACGTAACGCCGCAGACAATCTAATCTAATCTAATGGTGCTTTTAATTAATGTGTATATGCACCATTTATATAACCATTTGGCTTAGTAATGAGAAATGGAATATGAGAAACGATTCTGCTCTCGCTTAACTCAATTAAAAACTCAGTAAATTTGAAGTCGCATTATAGTTTAAAATCTGTGAAAATAGTTATTCAGGTGTGTTCCGTAAATCTGTGGAATTTTTGAAGAAAATGGCTTTTGAAAACAGCCGTTCGAAATGTCGGTGCTCCTCAAATGTTAGAGATTTCGATTTTTCGAACATACTTTCAAAATCAAAAAAATCGGCTTTCTTCCATTTTCAACAACATTTTTAGGTTGAGAAAAGAGTTTATATAATTTTCAAAATTAAGCAAAAATAGATTTTAAGCATTTTTTTTAAAAATTAATTTAGTTAAATTTAATAATTATTTCATTTTGTGAAATCTCTCAAAGAATTATTTTGACATTTAAAAGCAATGCTTGCTTACTTTTAGGAACCCCAACAATTGCTTTTGGGTTGCTTTGGCGCTGTTAGAGATTTGTAGAACACCTCTGATAAATATAGAAATCTTGGGAATTATTATAGAAGTAATCTTGCCTATTTGATTGCCACCATCAGAGCGAAAAAGTTAACAAGCCACAATGGGTAGCATACATTTGAGCGTCACTTGAGACCGCACACGTGCCTGCTCTTTGGCAACACATTGAATTCACAACATCAGCAAGTGGTAGCAACAACAACACAATTGAGCAACAGCAACAACTCGTGGCCATTTCCGGCACGTCACATATTTTTGGAATTTTCCGTAAAGATGACAATTTTATTTCCGTGCTTGCAGCATTTCGTGCCAACATCTGCAGCTAAATGGCGCCGCAAGCGTCAAGTGTGCACATTTTCTTCTTCTTCGAGTATTTTTTTTCTGCTCTCGCACTAAATTGCAGTTGTTGTTGTTGTTGTTGGAGCGGAAATGCACTGCAAAGTGCGCACGGATTTCCTGCTTGGCATACTTCCCTCAAATGCACTTGGAAAACAACTGCAAAACTCGAAGACGCATGACTTGTTTAATGCACAAACGATTGCAAATGGCGAACTTCAATTGAGTGCCCCTAATGGTAAAAGGGGAAAAAAGCCGCATTTCCTGTCACGTGGACCCATAATAAATGAACACAATTAGCAGCTGCATTGTGAAGCTTTAATATACAACAACATCTAGATTTAAGCTGACGCTTTTAGATTACGAGTAATCCAGGATGATGCCACAGAGACGGCATGAGGATATATGTTAGTTTATAGCTTTGTTTACAGCATCTCTCTGAATGGCAGGGTGTGTCGTGTCGGTTGCGTAATTTATGATCCTGGCACAAAATACCCATTGACATTTTGCACAAGCTGGTGCATCTCACGCCCGCTTTGCACATCTAGATTGCTTTGCCAGTGGGTAAAAACCAAAAAATTGTTCACATAAAAGTATGCATTAAAGTTTTATATGTCACTCATACGCCATGTTGCACTCCAGCCCCAGCCACAAACATTTTACGAACTGTTCCTTGCGACTCGAGACTCCAACGAGATTTTGCAGGAAGTGTAAAGGGCACCAAAGTGAGTTTTATTACCCTTTTTTTTATAATTTGCGTGGAATAAAGGAGAAACTACTAGGAAAAAGTGTTTGTCAGCCACTTGACGGCAAATGCGCATATCAGAAAACTTTTTGTTAATTTAGTGGAAAATAGCATGTCGTTACGAGCATTTATCCTGAGGCAAGCAGATGCTGAAAAGCAAACAACAAAACGAACGGATGTGGGAGTTTTTAAGAGCAACACGTGATATACAAACACAAAAAATAAAAATAAACTCACCGCCATCTAAACGCAGTAAGTGTTGAGGCTGTGGATCATGTTTTACTGCCTTGTCAGGAAGCACGGAGCTGACATGGGTTATTATATGAGCTTTATGAAAACAGTTATGAAAGGTATTATAGTATATACCACAGCAATGTACCGCAAACTACGCTAAAAGAGAGAATAATAGCTATGAAAAATGGAAAACAATAATAGAAATTTATAAAAAGAAGCAAGAGGAATTTATAAAAAATTAAGAATAATTAGGTATGAATAGAAAAAGGAGGTACATGTAAAAATAGCGCTGAGATAAACAATTGAAAACTAATAAGATAGAGAGTAAAAAATATAGTCATGCAGTAAATTATATTAACGAGCAGAAATAAAACTAAATAAAATTAAGCGTAGTCAATTTGAATCTGTGAGTATAACATATACATTTGTTTTATCCTTCCGCCATTGCCGAGTAAATTCTGTGATACAGACTCAACCTATTTGACGCTATAAATAATCCACTAACTAAGTATCAACTGCAAGTTTTATGGTAAAAAAAAAAATAAGCCAATTAACCTGGCCGTAAGCTGTTGTAGCATCTTTTAGACAATTTATCATGACGTGGTTTCGATTACCCTAGCTACTACTACGTGTTAATCTCCTTGTAGATGCTGGAGCTGTCTAGACAGACATTGTTTTCTATCTGTTTGTATAGGATGAAGCTGGAAAAATGCTGCTGTATTCTTATAATATATTTATAATGTGAAATTGTTGTAGTACTCGTAGGTCTTGAGCAACCATTAATATGAATACTAACTAAGGTGTTGGTTCTCATGTTACTGTCGGTGATTGATGCTGGCATTACTCATTATGCATTTCAATTGTCTACATTTCACAGTACTCATACGCACTGTTGACGTCTCTCAACAAACTGTGGCTAAAGCTGATTAACGGCATACGCAAAAAGTTGACTGCTAACAAACAAAACAAATCATGCCACTTTAACAACAACAATTCGCATTTGTTGAAATTCGCTGCGGTTGACAGTTGTGCGGGAGTTGTATACTGTTTATACTGTATTCTAAACGTTTACATATGATTACGTGCATGCAGCCTCTGAAAAAGCAGAAACAAACCACGCCCACATGCAACTGTCATGATTTCCGACTCATGAGCATGGCCCAGACCACCTAATCTCTTTCTACCTCGCCTCACCTTGGGCCCGCACATGTTTTATCATATTTTGATGTATTTTCATTTTCAATTTTCCCATCATCGCACGTTTCGTGTAACGTTTTACACGTGAGCTGGAACAACACGCTTAGTTAGTTGACGTATAAATATATGTAACATAAAGTTTTTCAAATAAAAAGCCCTGAAAATTAATGTGCATATTTTCATGGCAGGCAACAATTTGCATACCAAGTGCCTAAGGCAAGTGAATCTTCTTCGAACACAGCACAAAAGGAATATTTAAGAAACATTGCCTTTTTAGGCAAAAACTTTTTAAAATGCAAAAGACAATCAAGTATTACATTTTATTTTATTGTTTATCATCATATTCATAAATCTTGATTGCTGTCTAACAAACTTTAAAAGCTAGAGGGCAACTTGCAATGTAAACATTTATGGAAATATATTGAAATAAAATCAAAACTGTTCTTTAACTATATATAGGCCGATTTTGGATGGCAAAGCATCGACAGCTGAACTCTATTTTGGATCTGCATAACAGTTTGATTCATTTTAAAAATTTAATTTTGAATTTTTTATTACCTGAGTTTTCAACTCACTTATGAAACCAGTAATATTTATAAGGAAACCCATAAGAAGGCTGTCTTGTAACGCCCACACTTAATTACAAGTTGCCTTGTATTTAAACGCTTCAGGGCAATTAATAAATGAAAAATAAATACCACAAAATATGATTACAACTTTTGTTTTTATTTTCTGCTCATTTCATTTCGCACATAAAACAAAAACTCACAAATACCCAGAATGTCGAGCTGCCGTTGACTGACCAGAAAGTTAAAGAAAAGTCAAAGAAGTGCACAAAAATATTTCCATAACAAAAGCTAAAAAAAAAAAGCGGCACAATGAAAGTGCTCGACTAACAGATATCCAATCTACAATTTGGGTTATGTATTTCAATACATTTAAAAAAGAATTTCATATTCTGTAGAATAGTCTTTTTGTTTGTTGTGCCCGCAATTTTTTGGAGTTCTTCCCTTTTTCTCATATTGTAGGGTATTATAATAAAATAGCCCGCAGTCATGCAAACGTTTTGTTGACTGACTTTTGTTTTTTTTTTTTTTTTTGAAGCAAAACTCAACTTGCAACGTTGGCCGAGTTAAGGCCACCGAGCAACCACTTTGCATGAAGAACTTTATTTATTTGGCATACAACAACTGACGCAATAACAGCAACAAAATGGAAAAATGAAAATAACAACAAATAAGTCAAGTTGAGTCAAGCAGCTAAGGATCTACAGAGAACTCCTGCCAACCGCAGGAAGCTTGTCCAGTTCTGGTTTCATAATTTTATGTTGCATAATTTCAGGCGTATTGTTCGCAAACGAATCTAATAACAGGTTGTTGTTTTGCTTGTGCCTTAATTTAAATGTCATTGTGTTAGTTGCCACACCCACTTAAATCACATGCCTTTATGTGACATGCTATGAATGTCAACTATTTTATTTAAGCAATTATGCGTGGCAATAATTCTAAAATATATTTATACTTAGTACACAAGTGTATCTTGTCCACACATACATACACTGAAATGAGTGCCTGTGTGTGAGTGTTTCACAAGTGTTTGTGTTTGTAAAGAGCCCACTACAGAGCTAGTGTTGGTAATTTAGCCATTTTGAGGCCGAACTATATTCGCTTTTAAATCAGTTGAGTCCTTAAAATTTGAAATTTTATAAAAAATTGTAGTTTAATAGTATTATGAATAGAAATATAAAATAATTATTCAATTGTATATTTAATAATAAAATTAATAGTGACTACAGTTTCCCTTAAATTTATAAAAGTATTATATTATAATTGGTATAATTTGTTTTGAAATTAAGTATCCATTTTATATGTATTATATTTTCTAAATATTATGTTTTGTACATATATAAACAGTCAGCTTATCAACAATATTTACCAACAGTCACCAACTATAGTGTTGTCATTGCATATGTAGCTATATAAACTCTATCTTTAAAATCTATGAAATAATAACTTCACATCTCACAAAAACAAATACCAAATAAGTCTTCACGTAAAATTACATTTTGAATAAGTTCGTAAACCCTACTAATAACTTGCATGATAGGAAGCAAAAGAGAAAGCTTAAAATATTTCTATATAATTACAGCAATTATTCACAGAATCTCCTAAGCACCTGTCAACACTGGCACTTCTCGTGCATTACAAACGCAACTGTTAAAAACTGCAGCATACAAAAAGTAGAAAAAAAGTAGAAAAAAGTAGAAAACATTTGCCCCCGACAACGTGTGCTGTTGTAATGTGGTTTTGTGGTTTGGGCAGCATCACCGTCGCTTTTCTGTTCTAACTGCACAAAACAAGAGAGGAAAAAACCTTCAGTGTTCCTTTTGTGTTGTCCCTTGACGGTGTTGTTGCAGCTGTTATCTTCGTACAGGGACAAAGGCATTTGCTTGTAGTGTGACAGTAGCATATTTTATTTTAGTGGCAGTTTATTTAAACTAAAAGAAAAAAGGTGATAGAGAAAAGTTACTAGCAGCTGGTAACCACTTCAACGGATAATTCACCTTCGCTGAAAATTATGCTAGGATAAATGGAAAATAGCAGACGACAGAAGGAACTTAAAGAGCTAGACCGCTTGAATTTAAAAGAAAATCGAAGGCTTGTTTGGGATGGGGTATTTGCACGCGCCAAGCCAAATCACAGTTTTTCCATTCAAATGCAGGTCATTATCATGGGGCATGCAATGGACGCAAGCTCAAGACGAATAAACAACAACAACAACAACAAAAGTTGGGAGATGGAGTATAGCTGAGCTGATAAACCAGCAAGTGTTCAAATGCAATTTGGCTTGGCATTGAGCACGCGTCGTGAGTCGCCTGCAAGCTTGCAGATAATTGCATTTAGACGCCATTCTCATCGTCTTCTCCTTATTCCCATACCCATCCCTATTCCCATCCCCATTCCCATTCCCGTGTCCACCTTTTGCTCCACCCGACGACGGCACGTTGCTCGCCTTGAGAGCTACCCACTGTGCACACTCCGCACTTAATCAAATTGAGCACTTGGCAAATGTCACTGAACCTTGAAAGTGAGTAGCAAAATTGAGGGGTGAAAGTGTATTATTTGCCACAGTTGTACACAGTTGTGGCATTAGGTTCAAGAACAACACAGCAACCAAATGAACTTGACGATTGCCAGCCAGGACATTCGCCTGGTCAACACAAACAAGAATACACAATAAAAAATACAAGAACGAAGAGCGAAGAGCGAAGAAACACAACGACAACATCACGTACAATTGTCGGTGGCAAACAAAACTAGTGTAGTGTCTGGCCAATTGGCCAATGGTATGTTGTCAGGTGCCAACAGCATCTAATTGCAACAAATGTTTAAAGCCCAGCTGCTGCCGTGTCACGCGCTAAAAATTTACATTTCCTGCTGGTCAGAGCATAAAATAATTTGTTTAATTCCATTAGTTGTCTGAACTACGTGCTTGGCATTAAAAATACCAAAGCAAGCGCACAGCGTGGCATGCGGCATGTGCCATGTGGCATCACTGCAACATTTGTGCCAATTAGAAGGCGCCTTGTCCTGCACCATGGGGCATCTTGTCAACGCCAGACGAAACAGGATGTTTCGCATCAAGCTGCGTAAATCAAATGATTTGTTTTTCCTTTTCTTTCCATGGTTTCTTCATTTTTTTCCATTTTTCAACTTTGTTTTCATTTTTTTCTGTGGCGCAGTTCCTTTTCTTGATAACCATATTTATGTACAAGCGATAGTATAGACAAATATATAATAATGCATACATATAGTTGCATATATCTAATGAATTTTTAATGCATTTTGACCTTGCACTTTGAGTGCGCAGCGTTGGCCAACTTGTCAACTTGGAGACACTCGCTGAGGGTCAGCTAACCAGCATTGGGTGTGTCTTGACTATTAAATTCAGTTTTGTATAAAAAATAAAATAAAAATGCGCATACGCAATGTTGTACACACCAGGGTCAGGTCACAGGTGTTGACAGACTCAATTGATAAGCTTAACCTTTAGCCTAATAAATAAAATTATTGCTATTTGTAAAATTTATTCTCTTTTTGCTAAACCTTTATTTTTCTATTATGTAATCCTAAAACCGAGTATGGATTGGAAACAAATTAAATAACTTGAACGGAATGATCTTTCTAATGTTAAGGATTAAAAGTGTTAACAGTTTTTTCACAGTCAAGCTATTATTAAGATTTTTATTAAATATACTTTAAGGAGATAAAATATATTTGAAGTTCACCTGCTTTTGCCATCGCTATAGCTATATTTGATTTCTAATATGACACCTGACATCTGAAAATTGAATGAATTTATAAACCCCATCATTTCTTTTTAGAAATTGCTGTAAAATTTAGAGTAATTACATCTGCACAATTTAATAGGAATCCTTTATTAATTAAGTGCAATTCTAGCACTTGAAATTAGTTATCATAGTTTTCTAATTTGCATATTGATAATTCCAAATTAATGCCTATTCATGATATTGGCTTAATTTATTATTGTTGTCCGAGCTCAACGTAATTTAAATAGTGACGAGTAATTTCAATTAGCTGAATAACAGCAAATGGAAATATAGTTGCATATTTCCAGGCGCTGCTCCAGTGACCGCACTGCTGTGTGTAATAGTTGGGTAAGAAATGGAAATAGATACGATGGTTAGCTTGATGGGTGGGCCAATTATTTTGTGACAATGCGCCACATGCAACGGCATGTTGCAACACACTCCTTGGTCATTATCTGGGCGTTGCTTTTGCCAAGTGAGGTATATAAATGCTTCGTCTATATACTATAATTTTTTAAAGCCCGTCCATGTCACGGTATATGAATAATAGTAGTGCGCTGCTGACAAACCTTGCTTTCCAGGCATTTTCCCGGACGTGGGATGTGTGCTAACTATAAAAAATGCTGACTCGAAGTCATGACCAGGTCACATATTGTCTTTGTGTGTGTGTGTTGTTTCTGCACATTTTTATCAGTTTTCACTTTTGACGTCTTTCGTGGTAACATTTTTCTTTGCCTCAATCGATTTTCCACGAGTTAAACCGTCGCCATTTTTAATAGCTTTCATTACTTGCGCTTGTCTTATCCTTTCCCCCCTGCCCCAATCTTCAGCTATGAACTGAGTGAGTTGATTAACAGTCGCGACGTTGTCCTTTGGGTAACTTCTTCACGCCACGTCGACTTTCATTTATCATGAATTTAATTATGAGTGCTGCTCGCGATGTGCATAATTTTTATTAATTATAAAATACATATATACACAAGTGTATAGAAAAACAAGATATTTTAAGTAATTTTGGCTTTCAGCAAAACTACCTTATTCCCTACAGGTTGTTCACCAAAAGGTTAACAGTGAAATCCAGTCAGATGCAAAACTACAACGAGGGTCAGTTGAATAGTTATCACTTTCTGTACCATCTATATCGTTTTGGCCAAACCCTTTTTTCTTATCGCTACAGTAACCAATAAATTTTAAGTCATAATTTGAAAATTGTCACTTTGATTTAAATTAATTAATAAGTTGAGATTAGGACTTAAACTAGTTTGACAGTTTGCATACATACGAACCGCCCTCGTGTGTATTCAAAGCGCCATTTACCGCCAAAAACACTTTAAATTAATAATTTAAAGTCAGTTGGCAAGCATAAAAGCAAAATTCTACGCATTACGTATACGCCGCATGTAACAATAAACCTTTGCCTGGGCCATTAAACATCAGGTAAACCACCGCACACACACACGTTACCAACCTAACCGATACACGTATTCTGGCTAGAAGTAGGCTAGGATGTACCAATAGCAACATGCAACTAATGGTTGCCTAGCTGGCTGATCTCACTGACTGACTGACTGACTGACGAGGTGGAGCAAAAGGCATTCATCATTAAATATTTACACTTTCATAAATGTGTGAGTGCATTCAGGTTGTTAAATATTTTACGATGATTCTGACTTTGTAGACACTCAAAGAGGACAAAGCGTGGGCAACACAAAGCGTAAACGAACGAAGGTTTCCAAAATTAAAAAAAAAATAAACCATTGATTGTATAGCGTGAAAAGCCATGCAAGCGTGAAAATCGCTTGCAACGCACTCACAACCTGTTTTTCCAGATTTTATCCGATGTTCGCCATTGGTTTTCCATTATATTTCATTTGGCCAAATGATTATTTTTGTTCCATTACACATAAAGACGAGAAAAAGATGTCTTAAATGTCAAATAATTCGCTGAAGCATTCTTAAAAGTGCCCAAAGGTATGCGTAATTATTGTGTCCCGCAAATATAAAAATATAATCCAAGTTGACACGGGTTTAGATAAAGCAATTTTTACTTTTTATGAGTTGTCTTCACAAATTAACGTTATACGTCCGTTGAACCATAAATTCGATGAAAATGCCAACTGAATTACTGAAAACTGCAAAATAAGTTAATCTGTTTCAGTCACTTTATGTACATAAAAAACTCCTTTTATTAATTTAATTTTTTTTATTAAAACAAATCAAATGCACATTGGAGTCTAAAATAAGATTTGAAACACAAAAGTAACTGGTCTTTTAAAACATCATTATTCCACAACAAATTAAATTATATGCTATAAATATCTAGAGAAGGAATGAATCAAAGTAAATAACTAATCACAGGTCCGAGATGTGAAAACTATTTTGATAAATGCATATGAGTTAATGGCCATTTGACCTATTAAATACCTGCAACAATTAAACACATTATACGAGTAAGTTCCATTTGCTTGATCATAAAATTCGCTCTCGCTCTTTTAACAATTTATCATTTATAATGTGGCCATTTCAATTCATTAGACTGTCTCAATTAAATTCATAGGCAGTAAAAGCATAAAACAGTTTTGAACAAATTCCAGCAAATTACAGTATATACACGTAGACTGATAAAGTTGGGGCTTTTAGATACCCTGTAAAAACGTTAACACAGAAATCGAAGCCTAACATCTATCAAATCTCTGTACATTTGTCAAAAATAAGTCAGTTTTGTGAAGACCTCTTTAGAAATTTAATTAGTACAGGGTATGCAAAACGAATAAATTCAACTGTGTACGGTTATATAAATATATGCTCTTTCATTTACGCACATATATATATTGTCACATGTACTAATTAATATATACTCATACAAACCACAAAACACAGTACAAGAGTCGCCATTGGGGCGGCATGGTGAATGAGAGTCACACACAATGCGTCAAATGTGGCGTATACGTAATATAAAATTAAACACACATTGTGGCAGGACTCGGTCGAAAGCCAAAAGTACAGTAAAGCAGCAACAACAGCTGTGGCCCAGTGTATGTGTATGCGTATCTGTGTGAGTTAGCCACCACTGTGAGCTTTTGTCCTTTTTCGTGTTATTCTTTCATTGACTTGTAATGTACGGGGAGGCATTCGGTCGTGCGTTCGCCTAATTGAATGTAAGCAAACCAATATAAAAGAACGCTAAAAGGCAACATTAAGCAGCGGGACCAACACGTCTCATTGGCAAATTACCGCTGCGCATTGCCTACACAGACTTGTCCTTAGTATTACTCTGCTAAACTTCGACTTAACCCCACACCACCTTTATGTCATTTGAATCATTCGTAAGACCTTGTTGCTGTGAAATTGCGCAATAAAATTGCATTGTCTTTATTTTTAGTTCCAGTCACCATGGCATATAATGTTAATGTTTGACTTTACCACACACACACATACACACACACACACACAACCACACGTAGACATTCAGTGCGGAGAAAGTTAAATTAAAATTTCATGGCTGCTCACTTTGAGTTCAAACCCAATCTCCTTCGCTTTCTTATCCCCATCCATTTTAGCCCGCTCAACACACTGCAGTGCTAATCAAATCAGCAACCATCCGGATCCTAGGAGTCTACGTCTGTAACTTTGCAAATCTTTACGTGCAGTTTACCGTAGTCTCGGGCTTATTGTACGGTGACACAGAAGCGTTGATTGCAAACTTATTTAAGAGGCTTCAATTACATGTTGACTAGGCTTTACTTAACGAATTGATTCGGAAGGTTTGTTAAATATTTTATTATTTGAAGCCAATTATTGAAATTTCATTATATGAGAATAGATCCTATTGAGAGTTGCAGAAATATTTGAATATTGCTACATGTGTAAATATGGTTGATATTTTTGATTTTCAGCCAATATAATTAGCTATGTAAAATAAAATTTCCACAAAATAAAAATCTCCTTGAATAGACCTATCTCAATCAAGTGACACGACAGAAACCCCAAATTTGTAACAATATCTTCAGTCAGGAAACGAAAAAAAAATTATTAATGAAATTTTAATTTTAAAAAATTAAAAATTAAAAAATTTTAAGCTCTTCCTAAAATTCCAAAATTTAAAACTGATTTGTTTTTAACTAACAAGAACCACATATTTTCCAAACGTTGTATATAAATCTGTTGTTTTTTGATGAGTTCTTCCCAAACACAAATCATGAATAAACTTAAGAAACACTTTAACTTAAGAATTTAGATAAACAGAAATTATTGGAACAATACAACAAAAATATAATATTTCAATCACAGAATTGTACATCTATTTAAAGCAATTTCGTATTTTAATTATAACAAAATTTAAGCATTCTTTGGTCTTATGACTTTTAATAAACTTTTACCACAGTTAAAAGCAGACTTTTTGTCAATTAATACCCCGACCCAAAAAACTTTTTGACCTCAAATGGAGCTTATCTTTTGTAAACGCCACACAATTTAATTAAACGGAAATTGCGAATGGATTGAGATCAAAGGAAGAGTGAAAGAAAAAATATCTTAATTATAATTAATATTCAAATCAAACTCACTCAGTTAGGGTTCACAAATGCGAATCGCAAATTAATTGAAATTTCAATCATGCAACGCGTGACAGTTTGTTTTTTAATAATTTGACAAAACGTTGTGTTAATTATGCATTTTAAATGACACTTAAAATTTAATGCGTTTTTTTATTATTATTTTTGTTATTATTATTATTTAGTTGTTGTTGTTGTTGTTATTTTTGTAAGTTTGCTTTAAAAGTAGCTAAATGAGTTTAGTTGCCTTTAGTCGATAATATGCAAATGACACAACAAGTCGGCAGCGACTGATTCGAAAGTGCGGCAAGTGAAACTTCAAAACTTTGAACGCAACGAGTGTTGCAACGTCGGAAACGAACACAAGACGAGCAGCGATACGAGAATGAGTTGGTTGACGACAGGACGACACCGAACTGTTTGTCACCTGCATGGACCTGAAACTGCGCCTTCGACTGCCGCTGCGTCCGCTGCGAGCTGCGTTCGTTGCGAAACTGTTTTTTTGTTTTTACTTGCCATTTCACTTTCCTCTCGTGTTCGCAGCAGCTAACTGACTTCCTGCGCACAAGTTCGAGTTGGATCTGGTTTAGCTCGATTCGGTGCTGTTCGAGGGGGTCTGGAGGTGGTAAACACAACTTGCATGCGGTTACTTTGGCAACGCTCCTTAGGACATGGCTAAAATGACGTAAGTTCTTGTGGCAGCGCCAGTTGCCACTTGTTGGTATGTTGTTGTTGCTATTGGATGGAAAGTGTAGTATAAAGTGCTAACAAGAATGTTGGCCTATTGCAAACTTAGCCTATACTAACTAGACTATTTTTATTAGCCAAGTTTTGTACATTGCTAGCAGCTGTTTGAGTTCATAAAACTAGCCAAATACTTGGTCGACTTTTGTGTTCAACTTTTCTAACTCTAAACTCATAATATATTTCCTGCTTTTCTTCTATCCGTCAGTCAATATTTCACTTACACGTGGCGCGCCTCAAAATTCCGAACCAATCGAACCAAATACAACACAACACAACACAAAAAACTGATTCGAACTGTGTGTCCTTTTGCAACAAGTTTTGTCTTGTTAGAGAACATGTTTGAAGTCGGAAATGCGTTTTGTGGTTACCCGCAACACTTTCGCCGGCTTGCAAAAGTATAACCAACTCATTCCCACTTCAGTTAGGTAACCAAAGAGCGTCGCATTAATTAAGTATGTTACCAGAAACTGTTAACTAGAAACTGTGCAACTAATGAACTTCGATTTGGGGAGTGAATCTATGCAATGCTTAAGTGCACTCATTAACGCTTTTTAATGGTAAAAATATCAAAATACATAAATCATAAGTGTGAGGTCAAATGAATTGAGGTTTGCAGCATCCTTAGCAGACACTTCTTTCAAAGAGCTCGATTACAATATACTTGATTTCAATAAAAAAAAAAACAGATGGAAAACCTCTCTAATTATGAGTCAGAGTCTGTGTGAGTTGGGTCAAGCACCTTTCAGATGCGGACTTGTATGCTATATCAGGTTACACCGCATCCAGTCAAGTTATTAACCTCGTTCCCTCATAAGAAAAATAAAGAAGCTGTGCTAAACGCTGACTTCTAACTCTTAACTCTTCAAAATTGGAACACCCACAAATGTGAAACTATTCAAAGGGATCCAGAAACTTTAGAGCACAGATCGCACAGATCAATAGTTGTAGACTGCAAAGTAATACAAGATAAACGGAAGATTATTACACTGATCACTGATCATAAGCGCTTCTTCCGATCAAAATGTCAAGTTTTTTATTAGCTTCCTGACAACCGGCAGGAAGAATCAATTACACATTGAGCTGCATCTCCTGTATCGGTGAGCGAGAGCAACAGATGGGGCCTAGTTGAGATCACTAACCATCTCAGGTTACCCCAGACAGCACCTCAGCACCTCTGCATCTTTTTTTTTCAAAAGCTAACACAGCTTATGGACTGCGGGGCTTTGGTGCTGGCAGGTGTGTTCTTTAGGCAGGATAAAAAAACAGCAAAAGAATATCAAATATAAACTTGGAAACGATGTCTGAGATAAAACAAATGAATTACTTTTAAGCTTGAGTCTGCGGGAAACAAAAAGTAACAAAGGGTAAAACCTCATTTCTATAGAAATTGTTTGAAATCCGTGTGGTTTTTTTCCAACATATTTCAACAATATTCGTAATTGTATATTGCCGTAGAAGGAAGTTCTTCACAATGGAAATAAAGACAATTTTGTGTTAACAATGTTGTTTTTAACTTGTACAAGTTAAGGCCCCATTTGTATGCTAAAAGCAATGGAGAATTTATAAAGTAATTTTAACACTAGAAAGACTTGAAGTTGCTTTACTACCTGCCGATTTAACTCTGCTTCTGTAACCATTTTACCCCACAATATTTTTTTTAACAGACTATAACTGTGTTAATCTTTAAGACATGTATGTATGGAATATTGGTTGATATATGGCTTAGTATCGAAAAAAAATCAAATTTTCTAGATTATACAAATTTAAATGCAGAATCATTTTAGAGGCCAAATTATGATCAAAATGACAATCCGCTCCAAAATCTGTACATTTTTAATGAAGTTATGAGAGATCAAAGTTTTTGAAAAAATATCAAGGGGTATGCATAGAAAATTGGATGATAGATGGCTTAGAAACGAGAAAAGTATCAAATTTTGAAAATCATAAAAGTTTAAATGCAGAATCAAATTAGAGGTCAAATTATGATCAAAATGATATTACGCTTGAAAATCAATTAATTTTAAATAAAGTTATAAGAGATCAATTTTTTAAAAGAAAATGTCAGAAAAGGTCTTTCTAGGGTTAAATTATCCACATCTTGCCAAAATAGGCAAATAGGCTACGCGACACTAAGCCAATAATCAGAAATGAACTGCGCACGCGTTCCTTCCTCATTTGGAATTCACCGCAGACGCGCTGTGACGACAATACGCCGAATTTATGTAGTGTATGTGACTAAATTGTTGTGAAGTACCAACTGAGGTTGAACTGGGCGTGCGAACCACGTTGTGAACATGTTGGGCATGGTAATTGTGGGGCAATATATGCGAATCTATGACAAATTATGATTAGCAAACAGAGTTGCGTGTATGGGCTGTCAATGAGGCACCACTGAGTGACTGAGTGGTTGGCAACGGGTGCCAGTGGTTGCCAGTGGGTGCCAGGTGGCTACCGTTTAGTGCTTACGTGCGCCTTTGTCCGTCAGCCATGCCGGAAGATCAGCTATGTTAAATTCAGCCCTACAGTCAATTTGGATTAGCTGCCGCGAGTATCAGGAAGTTATTGTTTTCTTTTGGTTTATTTAGCTTTTGTCGTTGTCGTTGACGTGGTTGTTGCTGTTGTTGTTGTTGTTGTTGTTGTGGAGTTCAGCGTCCAGTTTTTGCACTTGAAACCCAAATTGCGCAATTCCGAAAATAACTGCGCACACATCTCGGACAGGTTGCAGCTCAATTTTCGGGGGCTGTTGTTATTTTTAGGGTTGCTGCCTGCTGACAAGTAAAAGTACCGCTACACGCTCACAATAAGTGCGCAAGTGGGACGTCGCAACCCAACCCCATGATGTCATCGGAGTGTCAGTTGCGATGTATTAACTGTTTCAAGTTGTATGCCAGAAATACCCGTCCGAATTGATCTTTAAGCACACGCTCCAAATGATATACGCTACTGGAATGCCGACGTCAAACGGCTTAGCCCACGATTAAAAATAAATTAAAGTTTATTTAAAACAAAATTTGTTAAAAAAAAAAATCAGTCAACTTGCTACTGACAAACCGAAAAACGTGTTTTTGGCATGGGATTCAATCAAAATTTTCAGTTAAAACACGTTTTTTAATATGTATAAAGTTTAAGTACGTAGGAGCATAAATCCTTTAACTAGTTCACACATTAAGCACTTTCTGACCTTAATAAAATAACACTGTGCAATTTCAAGGATATAAACAGAATATACAGATTCAGTACTTTACAACTATATTGTTATTAAAATATATTTGTTGTTATTAAAATATATTTATGCAAACATTTAAATAACTAAGAAAACACATTTAAGGTCTTTACGTAATTAAGTTTCTGTATTTCAGTGAATATTGAAAGGAGTCACCTGAATTCACCCAACTTTCCCTATCGTTATCCATTTCAAACTAGATGTGGAATTTATAATATCCACTGCAACTGAGAAAAGAATCACATAATTGTTTAAGCTATAATAGGTAGTATTTGATATCCGTTAAAAAAATACTAATATTCTATGAAAATTGAATTGAAAGCATGCAACCGCAATATGATATGGTACTAGTAAGTCAGTTGATTTCAACGGATTTTACCAGAAGCATCATGCTACTGTACTCTTTGGCATTTGTACTGTTAATAGAGTGGACATTTGCAGTCAACCGATTGTACAAGTACAGTATAAGCTCAAGGACTAATCCAGCTTATCGCCAATGGCGTCCAAGGTCCGAGGGTGATATGGGAGGTTGGCTGTTGAGGATCGTGAATGGGAACGGCCATTTTGCCTGTTGTGGAGCGTATGTAGCACCACTTGTTGTCATTACATCTGGTAATTGCATGGAACCGTATCGAAATCATCTTAATGGTGCCGAAGTTGAGGCCATTGCTATGCTAAAGGGTGAGGAAAATTATGCATCTATTGAAACTGTTTATACGCCCGAAAATTTCAAGGAGTATGATAATTTAATGGATATTGCTGTTGTAAAACTGAGAACTCCCATAAAGGGTAGATTGACGGAGTTTATTAAGCTTTGCGATACGGATATCACCGATAAAATGACCATGACCTCTTTCGGTTGGGGATATAGCAGTTTTTCACTACAAGATCCTTCCAATAATCCAAGGAATTTTACAGTGCCCGTTCAAAATTTCAGAGATTGCAAGAAAAAATGGTTAAAGTATGGACAAGATAAAATTTCGGATACCGTTTTTTGTGTCTCACATCCCACACAGGATCGTCGGAAATGTGTCTACGACCCTGGGTGTCCCCTGATATGGAAGAACGAGTTATGCGGCATCGTATCCATAGACTCAAGTTGTATTGATCCAAGCAAGCCTGGCATTTATACAAACATTAACCACGTCAAGGATTTTATCTTGCGCGTCTCAGCTAATGTTAAATTGGGCAAAACGAACTAAATGATACATTTACATCAATGCAAATAAATAAAAATTAACATTAAAACTGATTTGAATGCAATTCTAAACTCATATCTGAAAATGTAAAGTGTTTGTCGTAAAATACGTTGCATCGAAACTTAACTATAAAACAACTTCATTATTTATTATCTTTATAAAATTCGCAAGATATTAAAGTAGGTACTTAACTTAGATATATATGTTAGAACATATGCTTTTTTAAGTTTAATTATATGAATTGAAAAAGAAGAAAACCGAGTCAAATCGTTGAGTCCCAAACGATTCGACATGCCATTTTCCATAAAAGCGAATCTAATAGGAATAAACTTCACTTTATTTGCAACTAACGTAAGTCTGATGACAATTGATCTTCAGTACAGTTCTAGATACAAATTGCACGAAATGGGGAAACGATTGCTGCTATTTTTACTGTTGGCAGTATGGATGCCATCAGCATGGAACAAATTATATCGAGGTCCAATCACAAGAAAAGTGAAAGTTTCAATGCGTTCATGGGGCGGACACCATACCAATACAGGAAAGAATATGGGAGGTTGGCTGATACGAATCACAAATGGCGATGGAGGATTTGCTTGCTGTGGTGCATACTTTTCACCAGTTTTGGTTATCACATCAGCCAATTGTATGGAACCATTTCGATGGAATCTTGCCGGTGCGACTGCAGATGGCACCGCTTTAACGGATTCTGAGATTGATAACTATGCTCAAATTGATATTGTGTATGTACCAGATGAGTTTGTACCTGGAAATACAAACATGGATATAGCTCTGCTTAAGTTGCGGAAACCCATCAAAGGTCGATTGACCGAGTTTATCAAACTATGCGATACGATGCCCGAAAGTGGAATCTTTTACAATACATATGCCTGGGGTTACAGCAGCTTTGTTGTGCAGCCACCATCATCAAATCCAAGAACTTCAGTAGTGCCCTTTGAGAACAGGGAAGAGTGTGAAAAAAAGTTCCCGCCAGGATTTCTATCGGATACAGTTCTGTGTGTCACCCAACCCAAGGATCGCCATGAGTGTCTCTACGACGGCGGCTCTCCGTTAACTTATAAAAATGAGCTCTGTGGTATCGCCTCCATTGGTTCCGCTTGTCAGAACACCTCAACGCCTGGTGTCTACACGAGCATTCTTAGTGTCAAGAAGTACTTACTTAAAATGGACAAGGAACTGAAATCTGGTGCCTTGACACGTCGCAAAAGATACATACGCGAAAATTCAGTACAAAGAGAAAAATACAATGGAATATAATTTTGTAAACCTAATCTTATAATTGCTTAAAAATTTATTAATCTCCTGTTATTAGAAACTTTGGCACCTTTAACACCTTATCTTATCTAGTAGGACAGACTAATAAACTACTTCGAGTTCATTATTCCAGTCTAAATTACGAGTTTCTAAATATTTTTTCATATTCCTGTACGAAATTCATCAACTTGAATTGGGCGTGAAAATCTATTACAAGGCAATTGGAAACGGTGAGGTACTTGATACTAAATATGTTAAGCTCAGTTATTAGTAGTAATCGGCATAATAAAAAGTGTTCCCCTGCTCTCGTATATTTTTTACCAGTCCCCCCGTTGGGACTTTGGATAAGAAACTGTACGGATTTGATGCATTTGATGCTGAATGCCAATATCAACCAAGTAACATCAACAGGTTATTCACAAAGATATATCTTGTAGAGGACACGCACACACACAATTCAAAACTGTTTTTATTTGGTCAAACAAAATGTGCAACAACGCGTGCAACAACTTTTTGGTCTTCCACACGCGCAACATGAAAAAGACGGTTTGCAATTAATTAACAGAAGTTTATTTTTTTCTGAAATTGTTGATTTCTTTGCAAAATCCTCATCAAATTCTTAATGTATTTTGCATAATTCTATCTCATTTTGTTAATATAAAGAAATGTAGTTTATAAAATTCAAGTTTTAACCGCCAACAAAAACTATGTTTTCCAGAATATGTTTTCCTTCCTTCTTTCTTCTTGAAGTTGATAATTAACACGACGACCCTGTTGGATTTAAAAGATTTAATTAGTTTTGTTATAAAAAGATGCAATCCTGGCGCTGGTTGTTTAAATTTTATATTAAAATAACGACCAGGTTTGTTGTTGATTGGTTTTCCATTTAGTTTTTTACCCTACCTATTTTGATTGATTGGGATTTGGGGGTCGAGCGACTCGCATAAAGCACACAGCCAGAGAAGCTCCAGCTCTCCTCCAACTCGCTTTCCTCATCCTTCTCCTCCTCCACTGGCTGTTTTGCTGCTTCATCGTCATGATCGTTGCGACCACGACGCCGAAGCCGACGCCTTTGATCAGCGGCAGCAGCGACTGCTTTTTTTTTTCTTCATTCATTTGCCTCACTTTTGGGATTAGGTGAGCATGGCGTCGCTGTTTTTAAGTTGTAAAAAAATGTTAATGTTGAGAAAGAAGTGTTGAGAGGCGGAAGGGAGGAGCGACTTACTCTGATTGTGCTTGTGCCAATTACTAGTCCCCTGTCGTAGGTATCCACGAAATAGCTTTTGATTGGCAGGACAATATACGCATTCTACCAACACCTGATCGCCTATCCCGCTCCCTTACATGAAATATATTCCCTTTTAAAATATACGGGATTGGTGTTAATTTTGTATAATACGCCATTATTCTTCAAACAAATCCCGTTAGAATTGGCAACGCGGCGTCCTAAAACCGAGGGTTGCCCATCCGGTAAAAGTTTCCGATCTGGTTCGATTTGTTGTACTTAAAAAATATAAGTACATTTCCCAATTTTGGGTGTTTCTAGTTTTCGTACTTAAATTCGGATTTTTAATTTTTTATTTTTTAGAATTTTTTTAATTTTTGCATGATTTTTTTTAGAATTTTCTTGATTTTTCGATATAATTTTTTTTTTTTTTAGAATTAAATTTTCTAACTTCTCTTCCCGAGGGCTGACGAACTTCAAACCTTTATTAAAATGTTAAGCTTAATTTTGTCAAATTTCTAAATTTTAATTTTCATCAAATATATTAATTTTTTATTGAGTTTTTGGCATTTTAAAATTTGCTGTACGGATTTCAAATTACTTATCGAAATTACGACCAACCGCCAAAAAATCATTACAATGTATATCGATACCTATGTTAGTTCAGCTGTTTTACTCATTTGAGTAGTGCTGCCAACTCTGTTAAGGAAAAATACATCTCTGTAAACACTCACATACACACACACACACACACACACATCCATGCCGTTGCAAAAATAATTAACTCACTAACTAATAATTAATTAGTGTCACAAAAGACCATCATGGCACAATTAAAGAAGCTCTATATGGCCGGCAGGCTGGAGGATCTGGAGAAGATGACCACAATTCCAGAAGCAGGCCACAGGAACATGAAAATGTAAGTGGAGAAGTCTGTAAAATCTGCGCCCGCATCTGTGTACAATTAGTGCCGATGTCAACAAAATATGATTGCTTGCAGGTTACTTAACACCGCACGAAAACTGTTCCACAACGCTGAAGATTACCGCCGAAATGGCGATCAGGAATTGGCTTACATCAGCTACATGAAGTATTTCAATATGCTCTCCACCATACATAAAAAATCCGACTATGCACAAAACAAAGGGTTGGTGCGAGACGTGCTCGGAGATACGGATGCAAATCGTCGCATCATGGACGAGCTGGAGCGGATTAGCGACTCGTTGACGAAACGCTATGAAGCACAAATGTCGGTCAACGCGAACTTAAATGCCGCCTTAATAAGCCCGCCATCCGAGCCAATTGACGATAAAAGCAACTTGGTATCAGCTTCTGAGGCATATGCCAACCTGGGTATTATTAGCTGCGAGGCTTTGTTCCAGCGAATGCAACAGAAATCTGTTCTCGTCATGGACTGTCGCAGCAGCGCCGACTACGAAGCATCACGCTTAACCTACTTCTGTGCATTTAATGTGCCCGAGGAGTTAATAACGCCGGGGTGAGTTCAAGAGTAGAATCAACCTCTTCAAATTGAAAATCATTTCGTCTTCCAGGATGTCAGCAGGCAGATTGCAGGCACGTCTGAGCAGCAGCGCCAAGGCTTCGTGGGCATCTCGGTCCGTCAAGGAGTCGGTGGTGCTAATGGATTGGAACAGCAAGGAGGCGCAGCCTGCAGACAACACAGCGATAGCCACATTGCTGGATATACTGAAAAATGTACGTAAATATAGCTTCCCTTTTTATACCCTTTCGAAGAGGGTATCCCAATTTTATAAAAAAATATGTAAATCATTATTTTAATTTATTCAAAGAATTAAGTTGAACAATAATCATTTATTTTATGTTATCAATAAATTTAACGTTTACCCTTAGTAATCAAAATTTATTAAGTGAAATAATAATTTTATTTCGTTTATTTTTTTAATTATAGAATATCTTTAATATTTTATTAGTATTATGTATTTTTTTTTTTTTTTGTATCTCTATCCTGACCAAAACTGAATATAATAACCTAGAGCCACGATCGATCAAAAATAGAAGATATCTTTTTAAATATATTCCTCTTTTTTTGTTATGTAAATACTATTTAAAGTGGGATCCGGATGTGACCTATCGTGCTCCTATACAAATACTGGAGGGCGGCTATCAGCACTTTATCCTGATGTATCCGACGCACTGCACCAATCCCAGTGTACAAAGACCCCAACAGAACAACAATGTAATGGACACGATCGATGATATTGAGTATCCATCGATCAATGATATTACCATGAAAGAGGACATTTTAAACGCCGAGGATTCCAAGGATAAGCAGCGACCCCGAATTAATCGCGCCAACAAACCGACCACATTACGCACTAATGAGCCAGCCCAACAAAACTACCAATTTCAGGAGCACATCAATCCCATTAATGAGATAATGCTTCGTCAGGAGGAACTCCTGGAAAAGGCACATCTCAATGATATGCTTTTGGATAAAGAATCCAAGAAATGGCGACTTCTGCATGCCGACGGCGAAACATTGACCGGCGGGGACCAGGAGTTGAACTACAACCTACTTCAGCTAGAAAGTAAAGCCGAGGATTATGTAAGTATCCATTTCCAAGCTAGTAAGCAACGAAATCTAATTAACTTCTGTATTCTCAATTCACACACTCAGAAAATTGAAAATTGCCGTCTGCGCGATAAGCTGAACCGTTACAAGGAAGAACAACCGCCGCAAGAGCTCCAAAACTATGACGAGACCACAAAGCAGATAGAGTCCAAGATCGAGGAGCGCCTGAAGCTCGACGAACGGCATGAGCTCGAACGCCTGGAACGTGAGCGTCAATTGGCCATTGCACGCAGCGCCAAGCGGCACTACAAGCCTCCAACGGAGCCAACAGCAGCCAAAACCAACGATGAATCACCGACCAGTCCCTTCCATGAAATAAAGGAGTCGGTTCCCTTCGATCAGGAGGCAATTAACTCTCGTCCCTTGTACGATCGCTCCACAAAACCAAGAAATGAAAGGACAACAGCTGTGGAAACCGCAACGCCACGAATCCGTGATTTTTCGCCTATTATTGGTCAAAATGTGGTAAGTGGTGGTCAATTAGTTCTATAAATAGTCTACTGCAAATCAATATCAATGGGTTGTCACGTTTTGTGGGCGTATGTAAATTTGCAAATTTGTTTGCCATCACAAGCTTCAGTCGCGCACTGTCCGAACTCAAAGCATGTTTGAGCTGAAACCACGTACAATTTTTCAAGTTCAGTGCCCCAAATGCCAATGACTTGCATTCCGGTTGTCAATCTTCAACTGCCGCCTACATATAACAAATATACCTTCATCTTTCCACACAAGCGTGTAAATTAACAAAAATAAATGGATTAACTAGCTCTTAATTACTTAAACGACATTACTTTACAGAGACGTGGTCTAACTGGACTAAAGAATCTAGGCAATACTTGTTATATGAATAGTATACTGCAGTGCCTAAGTAATACGCGTCAATTAATGGAGTTCTGTGTATCAAACAAATATAAGAACTATATAAGTCGCCAGAACAAAACCAATGGACAGATCATCGAGGAAGTTGCCGAGCTCCTGAAGGTACTGTGGAATGGTCAATACAAGTGTGTGGCCAGCCGAGATTTGCGCGTAAGTAATGACATTTTATTCTGATATAATAATTAAATAATTTTACTAAATCACTAATGTTACAGTACGTTGTGGGACAGTACCAGAAGATATTTAGTGGAGTTGATCAACAAGACTCACATGAATTTCTTACAATTCTAATGGATTGGCTGCATTCCGATTTGCAAACATTAAATGTGCAACCCAAACAGGAGATCAAGAGAGCCTCGGATAAGGCTTGGCTGGAGTTTACCAAGTCCAAGGAGAGTCTCATATTGCATTTGTTCTATGGCCAAATTAAGAGCACTGTAAAGTGTGTTACGTGTCACATGGAGTCGGCAACATATGAGTGCTTCTCGAATCTCAGTTTGGAATTGCCGCCCAATTCAAATTTCTGCCATTTAAATCAATGTATGGACATGTACTTTAGTGGGGAGAAAATTCACGGCTGGAATTGTCCCACCTGCAAAACGAAACGGGATGCAATTAAAAAATTGGACATTTCTAAGCTGCCTCCAGTGTTAGTGGTACATCTGAAACGGTACGAAAATAAGCTCCGCTCTCCTTAACCTATTTAATCTTGTTTATTTTTACGCTCTCTATCCTTTAGCTTCTACGCAGATCCTTCGAATTCAGGTGGCTACGTTAAGAAACAAAACTATCTTCAGTTTCCGTTAGAAAATCTGGATATGAAACCATATATTGCACGTGCCGAATCGCGCGCCCAAACACCTAAAACATATAAATTGTACGCAGTTTCAAATCACTATGGAACCATGGAGGGAGGCCATTACACGGCGTTCTGCGACAACGACGGACGGTGGTATAAATTTGATGATCAAGTAGTGTCGACGCTGGATTCGTCGAATGTAGTCTCAAGCGCGGCATATATTTTATTTTATACTTGGCTGCCGCCTGTGCATCTGACCGAATAATAGGTTCAATTCAAACTATGAAATTCTTATTATTTTTTTTCTGTTCTCTTTTAAAGTTTTATTTTTATTCTACGCATTTACAAATATTTATAACTTTTAAGCTCTAGTCGCTTAACCAATTTACTGCAAATGTTGCCTATTTTAAATAATGCTTGTTTGTTGTTGTTCAATTTTGAACTTGTATGTATACATAACTTTAAAACAAAACATTACCATTATTATTTAATTTATGGGTATATGTATAAAAGTTAAAAGTATAACTCAAATCGTTTAGGTATTAAAACGTGTTGAATATGTGAAAACTTAAGTGCATTACAAGTATAACAAGAGAGCGAAGTTATATAGTTTATTATATTTTACACGCATATTTTAAAACCAAATAAACGAAATACAATTTCTACTTCAACCGATTGTAACAGATTTGGTCATATTCAAAATGCCCGCCTAATCGCAATAATTGTCATTACAATTTGCGTTCAATGAATGAACTGCCTTGGGATCTAATTCACTGAATGAACTATATTAGAATTCTGAACTGAACTAAATGATCTACAGACAGGGAGTTCGTTCGTTCTTAGGGATTAGTTCAATAGAACTTAGTCTGAACGTTTTGATGCAACTCTATTCCTAAATTCCACGTAGTTGAAATTTGTAAATCAGCGGATTTTACACGTTTTAAATACAATGTCGAGTGTCTAAGTGATTAGTTTTAGTTGTATAAGTGGAAAGTGCAAATACGCAAGCCTATAAAAGACAAACCACAGCCATGAACATACCCGAACAAAGCCGTTTCGCGATCTACGCGTTGGGCATCTTTTTCTCATACTTCTTGTATGGAATTGTCCAGGAGAAACTTACACGCGGTCGGTATGGAGATCAGGTGCAACCCGATGGCAATGTGGGCGAACGTTTCACTTATACCCTGGCCCTTGTGTGGGTGCAGTGCTTGTGCAATTATCTATTTGCCAAAGGTAAGTTACAGAGACCGGCTTCTAGTCAAGCAATTGTTTTGACAATATGTTACGCCCATTTATTTGTTGCAGGCATGCTTACGGTGAAACCGCAGAAAGAGGACACTACACACACGGGCTATTATGCGGCCAGCTCACTCACATATCTTCTGGCCATGGTCTCAACGAATATGGCGCTACGTTGGGTGCCATATCCAACCGCCGTTGTTGGCAAGTCAGCCAAGCCGATTCCGGTGATGATACTGGGTGTGCTGATTGGACGCAAGTCTTATAGCTGGACGAGATATGGCTGCGTACTGACCATTGTTCTGGGAGTCATTCTGTTCATGTTCAAGGAGAGCAAGGTGTCCAATTTACCCGCTGAGACGACAGGACTTGGCGAGCTACTGCTCTTCTTGAGCTTATCCATGGATGGCCTAACTGGCGCTATACAGGAGCGTATGCGTGCCGCCAGTGCACCTTCCGGTCAGCAAATGATGCTGTCCATGAACTACTGGAGCACATTAATGCTCGGCGTTACCATGATTGTAACAGGTGAGAACTCTTGATGTATAACTGTATTTATATATATTAACAATATTGGTTTCACTTAGGCGAAGGAATGACGTTTATTCAGTTTGGCATTCGGCATTCAGAGGTTTGGTTACATTTGGCTATGATTGCGCTATGTGGCGCTTTGGGTCAACTCTTCATTTTCCTGATGGTTGCGAATTTTGGACCTTTAGCCTGCTCTGTGGTCACCACCACACGTAAATTCTTTACAGTCCTTTGCTCCGTGCTGTTGTTTGGAAATGTACTAATTGCTCGGCAGTGGCTCGGCGCTTCCTTGGTCTTCGCAGCGCTCTTCACGGATATGGTATATGGGAAAAAACAGCATTCGACAGCGGATAATAAGAAACCGCCCGGCGAGGGAAAACTAAAGGAAGAGCAGAAGAAACTGATTTCATAGAATTTATTATAATGTAGTTTTGTCATATTTGTAAATGCAATACAAATCACCTGTAGCTTAATTTAGTTTTTGCTGTAAGTCGTACAAAATCTAATTTTTATATTTTTAAGAACCACATTTCATTTGATTTTAATCTGAAAACTATTTTTAGTTATAATATAATTTATAGAAACAAAAACAATTGGTTTTCATTTGAATTTTGCGCTTACGTTGTCAGAAGATGGAAGTGGCAACACGATTAGAGGTGGTTCCTGCGGAGCTAAATATGGTCAAAGCGCGAAATACAAATAAGAAATATCTTTTTAAAACAGTTTTTTCAACTTACAAAAGTAGTACAATAAAAGATATAATAAATGTAAAGATGTAAAATTTTCAATGTTTGTGATTTAAGTACTAAAATAAACATTGTTAAAAATAAAACAGCTATAAAACTATTTTATATTAAATATTATATATAAAACAATTATATATATAACTTTATTATATGTAAAACAATTATATATATATCTTTGTTATATATATAACAATTATATAAAATATAAAAATATTTTTTATATATATAACTATATTATATATAAAACTAATTGTATATATAGCTATATTGTATATATAGCTATATTATATATATAACTATGTTATATATAAAACTTTATTATATATAAAACTTTATTATATATAAAACTATATTTATATAAAACTATTATTATTAAATAATTTTTAAGCTTACAAAATATAATTAATAATTTCTATAATTAGCTTATAACGAACTGCTTCCAATGTACGAAGTTGCCCGCCGTTGCTGATCCGTTCTCCGCGAGCGCCGAACGCCAAGTCCTGCCTACTGCCAGAAAAGCCGGCCTTTTATATGCTGCGTGGGGGGTCCGTTAGCAGAGCTCTGTTATCTTAACAGTGCCAATGTGAGTTTAACAGTGGCAATGTGAGTTTAACAGTGCCAAAGTGAGTATAACATTTTTGAATTTTAGCTCAAATGGTACAACTTGCCAGACAGAAAATTTTCTCTGGGAAAGGTTGCCACACTGGTTTAAGACGCCGCCGCAGAATTTCCTGTTGGAATCGTTAAATGTGTGTGAATGTGTGTGTGCTCTAACGAATTATTCACTATGCACAGATAGCGTTAAGCGCTCGCGGTTTCGATTATTATTATTTTTGACACTGCTTAAATTTAAATTGTGTGTGTTAAACCAAAAATTTGTGTTCCTTAGTAGCAGCAACGCGCTTGGTGACTGCATAATAAGGATTTAAGAGCAATTTACATCAAGTAAATCGAACGAATTGCCAGCAAGTCTAGAAGAACTACAAAAATGTGTGTCAAAAGTGGTGAATATAGTGTTTAAAAGGGTCGTTAATTAAAGACAGTGCAAGTACTACACATTTTCTACAATACAAATTTATACTCTTATTCGGTAAGTTTTTGTTGTTGTTGCTGCCAGCTGTTTGTTTGTGTGTATTGCAAGGGTCGCCGAATCTGTGTGTGTGTCTGTCTGTGTGTTTGTTTCAGTGTGAGATTAATTTTAGCAGCAAAATAAATGGAAAGTGATTGGCACAAGCGATAGCACAAGCAGCGTTTTTTAAAAATAAGCATTTGTTTGTGACGATTTTCAGTTTTTAATCTAGTTGTGAGACATATTTTGCCAAAGCAAATGACAGAATTGGCACCCTCACAACACTTACTCACACACATACATGCAGAGAGTCACACGTGAATGACAGTTGCGTTCTTTCGCTCTCGTTCTCGCTCTCCTGCACTCGCTTAGCCAATATGGTGGTTGTTACCGTTAACATTTTGCCGGTTGCCATTGTTATTATGTGTGACGTAAACATATATTCTAGCCTTTTCCCGAAATTTAACAGAAAACTTTCTGCATTATGTAAATTATTAAATTTGTTTCCATGTACATTTTAACTTATTTTACCCAGTGAATTTTTTAGTTGAACTGATTTGTGCTTAGACGTTCGCTTTTATTGTTTACAGATAACCAAATAAAAAAAAAACGCATTTGTTGTTCCCTCTTATCAGGCAGCAATAAAATACTTTATACGTATGTACATTCATATGAATTTAAAAGCAAAACAAAGTATTTTTCTCGTCACTCACGAACACATTTGAATTTCTGTATCTATGTATATGTATATATGTATGAATGATAATTATGAATGTGTATAAAGCATTGAAGAACAAAAAAAAAACAATAATTAGCAACGGCAATCGTTCGATTTTCGCTTCAAACATAATGTGTCCGGCGAGGCGCTAACGAAACTCAATGTTGACACAGATAATTCCGAATATTTTTGCAAATTAGACAAACTAAGAAAATCTAAGACAGCGATGACCAAAGGCTGGTGAAGTAGACTATAAAATACTTTATCGTAGCATATATGATAGAAAAAAGTATTTTTAATACTAGTTTGGACACCACTGATCTACGGGCACTTATCTTTGAAACATTATAATAAATACTTTTTGAAATTAGTGAAAAAAAAAATACATTGGGCAAGCAATCAACAAGTTGCCTCAAATATAAGCTATTGACAAGTTTCAGAGAACCCCAACAAAAAGCTTCTGATCCATTTCTAGAGCTTTCACTGTACATACATAATGAAAATATCGAGCGTTTGTTTTACTATTTATAAACACAAGACTACTTTTCATATTTCACTTTTTGTGTGCCCAACTGTCTGCCTGCTTTGGTTTGTGAATTTCTTCGGGCTTTCTTTTGTTTAAATTGTCCACTTTCATTGGCATCATCACATCCCATTTGTACTGCTCACCCACACCAATGATGTCATCCACGAGTCGGTCACATGCTTGGACTAACGCCCAAAAAAATATATCCGCATTGTGCCTGCAAAGATTTTCCTTTCGTCGAACATTGTGATGGCGAAAAGAGAACTGCACATCTTCTGAAATTCGACTATTGATTGTGTTGTTGAATTAATGAAAATGATAGGAAAATTCTTCTAATGAGAGTTGAGTTATTTAATGTCATCTTTTATGTTGTCTGAACGGTGTAAGCTGATTCCCGTTTAAAACTGGTCATACCCTCTTAATTTGGCCAATCTTATTCTTACTTATTTCTCGAAAATGATTAATACAACTATAACTTTAATTCATGATAAGAGTTACAAGATTTTATTTTTTTATTTTATGTGGGTAACAAAAGGGAAAGTTTATAATTGTATTTACCCCTATTATCCCATTTCGTATATCGGTAAATGTTATGTCGAAATCCGCAATATAAAAGCGCCGCACGAGTTCTATTAACTCAGTCTCACATCACTTCCAAGATGTGTAAAGAGGTTGGAGTTCTTTTGCTTCTAGCATTACTTGGTAATTATTCTTAAAAACTTTCTTTAAGAACGTTGAAACTAACCTCTTGTGTAGAGTTTTCTGGTCAAGTGTTCGGGGACTGTCGTATTGACTATGGTTTTATTCAGAAGTCACTGGGAACATTAACCATAAAGGACGCGCGTGGCAAGTCACAATTACTGCGATTCAATTCTGTTGCTGACGGTGCAAATTTAGAACTACACTGTCTTAAAGATGATGGTAAAATAGTAACTCAAAACATTGCGTGTCGGAGTGGCAAACTCAATCCGAGTAATCCAATTTCTTGCGGAAAGACACTCGTAGACAAAGCTCATTGGGAAGACTGCCCGGCAACTATGTACTATATTGGAATTAAAATTCAAAACGAATTCTTCGAGCTGTATCGCGCCTGCTACAATAAAGAGAATGTTCAGTCATATTTCTCAGATGCTACAGTCTATTGGAAAAATATCCGTGAGTAGGAAATAAAGAAAAGATAAATTTATCAACCTTATTTAATCGTCATTATTAGATCCCAAATTAGATCCACGTCCCTTTTTCTCGACTGATGAACTCATCACGCCAGCACAGGAAAAATCCTTTGACACGAGGAACGTTTATGATACCTTCAATAGCATCTATGATCCTAAACAAGACTATGCAAAGAAAGACAAAAACGGCAGACACGTGTTGTTGATTAATCGTGGACATCTAACCGCATCGAGTGACATGCTCTTCGCTGATCAAATGACGAGCACTTTCAAGTATCTGAATGTTGTACCTCAGTTCGAGAGCATCAATAGCGGCAATTGGTTGAAGATTGAACAATGGGTTGGCAATAATATACCTGCGAAGTCTTTTGTGCACGTTCGAACTGGTGCTTTTGGTATACTAAGTCTTTTAGATTTTAGAACACCCCGCGAATGGCAAAAAGCTTATCTTATTCCCGATAAAAAACAGAATCCTGTGCCTGAGTGGATGTACAAAATAGTGCGGAATGCAAATAATCGTCTGCTTCATGTGTTTTTGACGTATAATAATATTTTTAGACCAGACAAGACCAAACCCAAACCCACCGCACATGACTGCTGCGAAACAGTTCCTTGCCCTCTAAAACTGGAAGACTCCCTTACACTTGGCATCACTTTTTGCTGTGAGCCCCAAAAGTTTGTTGAATGTGTACATAGAAAATAATTAAAACAAGTAATGGTATATACAAAACTTTTTTAACGAATTATAAAAAAAAATCTTTATTTTTATAATAAATAAAAATTCTGCAAAGAAAGCTGCTTTTGATATTTTTTAATTTTTCATTATCAAAACATAGAGATAACTTGGTCAGTTTTTTTTCTTTTATTATTGCTGTTTACATTCTCTCTCAGACGAACTTTTGTTAAATATCACAGAAAAATTAAGCATACGCCGCTTATAGCGAGCAAAACAGCTGACATTGTTGTATAAAAGCTTTTTTATAAATTTTCAATTTTGTTTTGTGACAACATCTTAAAGCACATCAACAAAAATTACAACACTCTACTGCTCATTCTTTCACTCTCTCTTTTTGACTTTATTCCCGTCGTTGTGTTTGTATTTCATCTGCATGTGCTTTATGAATTGAAATTGCATTTGTATGTGCTTACGCTTCTTCTCTCACGCGAGAGAGCAAATGAGCCTTTGGCGAGTAATTGCCGCACTCTCCCTCTTTCGTTGGATGCCAATGCATTTACATTGCTTTTGTAAATATGTTTTCAATTTTACAAACTAAGGAACCCCATCTACGACACGCTCTCGGTTATTTGCTCTCGCTTCTTAGTTATTTGTCGGTCTACCACTCTTTCCTCTCTATTTTTTAAACAGACTCACTCAATCTCTCTCCTCTCTCCTTGCCAATAGACTGCTTTAGGCGTGTGACTAGTTTGCTTGTCGACTTTGGCTCCAGTTTATTTTGGTGTTGCATTCATTTGGAGTTTGCTGCTTCTCAGTTGCATAAAACGATCCGAAATCACCTATTTATCACAAGAAAAATATATGAACATTAAGAAAGGTACTTTGAATAATTTATAGCAAAGAAAAATTAGTTATTAGAATTATTTGAAGATCATTCTTTGTGTAAAATCTGATACAAATCTATAAGTTGAGTATTTATTAATTAAAATTAGTCATATCATTTTATTAAAAAAATTGTATTTCACTTAATAACATACTTTATGATTGTGATATTAATTGCAATCACAAGTTATTTTTCTCAATTTTATGGGGGTATAAGTGTTGAGTTATGAGCTAAGGGTTAGCATACTTTAAATGCTACATGCATTTTCACAAATTTTATGTACCCTTATTAACCCATTTTTGTGGTTACAGAAAATGAGATAAGTATTTTATCGGTCTACCCGAAACCCGCTTTATAAATGCGCCGTACGAGCTCTGTAAACTCAGTTTGTATCGCTTGCGAGATGTATAAAGAAGTGGGTGTACTTTTGCTCCTAGTACTACTTGGTAAATATATAAAGAACTTATTTGAGAAACGTGAAAACTAATCTCTTGTATAGAGTTTTCTGGTCAAGTGCTCGGGGAGTGTCGCTTTAGCTATGATTATATTCAAAATTCGCTGGGAACCTTTACCACAAACGATGTCCATGGCAAGTTAAAACTACTACGATTCGGTTCTGTTGATGAAGGCACAATTCTGGGACTACACTGTCGTGAAGATGGTGGTAAAATAGTAGCTCACAACGTTGGATGTCGGCGCGGCAGACTTAATCCGATTGATCCAATTCGTTGTGAGGAGACAATTGCAGCCAAAGTTCATTTGACAGACAAAGATAGTTCCTGCCCGGCGAGCATGTATCGTATTGGAATTGAAATTCAAAATGAATTCTTGGAGTTGTATCGCGCCTGCTATGATAAAGAGAATGTTCGATCATATTTCTCGGAAGCTACAATCTATAGGAAAAAAATCCGTGAGTTGTAAAGTAACAAGAGAAAAATTAAGTGAACTTTTTGAATTGTGTTTCTTAGATTCCAAATTGAAAGCACGTCCTCGTTTCTCAACTGATGAACTCATCTCACCAGCACAGGAAGCATCCTTTCAAACCAAAAATATTTATAAGACCTTCGTTCGCACCTATGGTTCTAATCAGAAGTATATGAAGAAAGACCAAAACGGCAGACCCGTGCTGTTGATTAATCGTGGACATCTAACCGCCTCGAGTGACATGCTCTTCGCTGATCAAATGATGAGCACTTTCAAGTATCTGAATGTTGTACCTCAGTTCGAGAGCATCAATAGCGGCAATTGGATGCAAATTGAACATTGGGTTGGCAATAATATTCCTGAAAAATCTTTTGTGCACGTTCGAACTGGTGCTTTTGATTTACTAAGTCTTTTAGATACTAAATCGAAACCTACTATGCAACCAGCTTTTCTTATTCCCGATAAAAAACAGAATCCTGTGCCTGAGTGGATGTACAAAATAGTGCGGGATGCGAATAATCGTCTGCTTCATGTGTTTCTGACATATAATAATATTTTCAACCCAACCAAACCGAAGGAACATAAATGCTGTAAAACAGTTCCTTGCCCTCTAAGACTAGAAGATTCCCCTACACTTGGCTTTACTTATTGCTGTGAGCCCGAAAAATTTGTTAAATGTGTACATAAAGAAAATTAGCAACATTTATTAGCTTATAATTTCTTGTTTAACATATATTAAAATGTAAACTATTTGAACAAACAAATTGAATTATAAAAAATCTTTATCTGTATAATACATACAACACAAATAGAGCGTCTTTTAATATTTTTAGAATTTTTCATTATCAATACAATGAGCTTACTTGTTTGTCACGTGTTTATTTTGTCTCTAGTCGATGACATTTCGTGAAATATCAAAGCAAAATTAAGCATACGCCGCATATAGCGAGCGGAACAGCTGACAAATATTCTGATTTTGTTGTTGTTTTGAAAGCTTTTCTAAATTTTCGGTTTTGTTTTGTGGCATCATCTAAAAGCACATCAACAAAAATAACAACACGCTATGAATTAAAATTGCATATGTACGTGTATATATATATCATATATATATATATGTATGCGCTCACGCTTCCTCTCTCTTTTGAGAGAGCGACTGTGTTAAGTGAAAGAAGCTCTCTCTCATCAGCATTGTTTTTGTGAATTTGTTTTCAGTCTTACAAGTAAATGAACCCCAACTATGGCACGCTTTTGCCCACTCGCTCTCCTTCCTTTATTATTTGTCTGTCTACCACTCTTTTCGCTCATTATTCAACACTCTCACTCGCTCTCTCTTCTCTCTGTTTGCCAATTAGTGCTTAAAGTTGCGAGCTGTGTCGACTGCATTTGGCTTGTGACTCGTTTCGGTTTTGTTGTCGCGTTGGCTTCGGTTTATTTTGGTGCTGCATTCTTTTTGGCCGCATTTTCGGCTTTTTCGATGTTGTTGTTTTTGTTGTTGTTATTATTACTGGCCATGTCAATTGCAGTGTGCAGCTGCTCAGTTGCATAAAACAACATCGCGAAATCGCATTTGAAATTCGCCTGCGACTGCCTCAATTTTCAAACAAATTTAATTAATTGTTTATTCATCTTTATTACAACAATAAAAACAAATGATAATTAATTCATTTGTTGCGGTAAACAAATTAAAAGTAAATATATACAATACTATATATATAAAATAATTGATTTGTTTGTTTGTGCGTGTTATGCAAACGTTTCGAATTGAAAATGAAACAAATTCGAATTCGTCTCGAAAGTGAACAACAAGAAAAGGGAAAAGAAGAAATAAATAAATCGCCAAAGAGCGCGTAAAGATGGCAAAAAGTGCTTAAAGTAAAAGAGCTGAAAGTGTTTTTTTATTACTTACATATATAAACAAAAATGTTGAGTGCTAAAAATAAATAAATTGAGTGTTATTAAATGCTACATATAAAATTTAAAAACGGGTATAAACATAGATATTATTAATGTAAAATTCTTTAATTCAAAACAAAATACAGAAAAAAGGCTTTTATTGCTAGCTTCAATAATAAGTTTAATTTAGGTAATTAAATCAACTATAATGTGTAATCCCTGTTATACCCTGTAGACACTAAAAATAAAATTTTTTAACTCTAGTGTAAAGGGTATCTCTTCGTTGAGAAGCGTCTCAACCGTAACAAGCTGTCAATCAATCAATTATTTTATCTTTTTTTCGCAATGATTCACAATAATATTTTGGTTGACAAAAACTATGAATTTCATAAAATTTTTTCTATTCCATTTTCTTGTCAATCATTTCACAAGCTCGAGTAAAAATTATGACACGTTAGTCACTAACTAAATTAAGCCTCACACGAAGTGGGCAACATGAAAATAAATGTTTATAATTAAAATACATAATTTTTACGATGACGCAGCACAAATATTTCCAACTTAATTTTTCTTAATTAAATTTCTCACCGAGTTTAAATTGCTTAAAACGTTTCGAAGAAAACAAAATAATATAGAATAATTGGATAGTGAGAAAATGAAGGTGTCTTCAGTTTTAAGTTATTCGCCGTTCAAATACCCTTTTTGTCAATTTAAACGTTTGCTTCGCAGGCAATTAATTGTCGTATATCTTATTATTTATTAATTATTTTATTTATTTATTATTTTTAAAGTCTTATGATTTTAAGTTAATTCTCAATAGGGCTTAGCTAAAATTTAGTTATTTTTAGTCTACTATTCGATGCAGTCCTCTATTTTCATTTCCACTCAATTTTGTGTTTTTCATACCCTGGGAATTGTTCGTAATAAATATAAATATACATAATACGCATACGCCGCGTTGTCTGCCGGCATAGCCAATTTGCTTTTATCCTCATTCTCTCGCCCTCTGACTTTTCTCACTCTCTTTTTAGCGGTCTATTACTCTCAGGGGAAGTTGTATAACACACACCTCTTCAGGGGTTAACATATAATTTTCCTTTAGTCATTCGGCATTTTCCGATAATACATGTTAGAATTGCAGCATACTTTGTGGCGCTAAAGAAATTTTACTCTATTCCGTTTTCTCCCCTTTTTCTCTCTTTCTGGGCAATTCTTTGGTCAGCATTGCATGCAGTAGAGCCATAAATGCAAACTGAAGTTGACCTATCGATTTTAGCTCACACTCTTTCGCCGTCATTAACTCTCTTTCTTTCTCTCTCTCTCTCTCTTGTTTTTTTTTTAGTTGGAGCATCAGTGAGCTTTAAATAGAAAATGCACAGCGGCGCTGGAGGAGCCGCTGCCAGCGGAGGTGACTATGAGGAAGTGACCGCCGCTCGCCGCGGCCGCTTTCGTGTCACATCATCGACGCCGGCGGGTCCGCCAGAGACGACGCTAGGACGCTTTCGTCTTATGCCCACATGTAAGCAGTGAATCTACCCACCCAACCCACCTTTTTTCAACTAGCCAACTCATTTTTCTTTTGTTCCCTCGTTTGCAGCTAATTATGGCGCCATTTCACCTATTCTGCAGCGCGGAAGATTCGCCGTCATTCCGGAAGAGCCACAGGCGGGCTCACCGGCACTGAGCACCCCACCCCCTGGGGGGCAATCGGAAAGACGTTCACCTTCGCCAGAATGGGATTTTGACATTGAGCAGGTGAGCATCCAGTTCTGTTGTTTCTTCATTATTTTCTGAACACAAAATATGCCGTCATTCTGCTCGCACTGAGTTGGGGGAAAGGATTTGCCAATGTCGTCATTGCAATGCGGCATTTTTATTGATTCGACTAGGTTTACATTGTTTTCATGGAGTTTTCTTCTTCTACATGCCACTCCGCGGGTGTTGCGACGCCTAATAGCGTGTTATTACACAAACACCAGCATCAACAAACAACAAAAAGAAAATAACTTTATGAGCTACATTTTAGTAGGCGTGAAAATTGTTTGACGTTGTTACTAGAATAAAAGTATACATTAATATTTATAGCTCATTTTTGAAATTAATGTGGCAATTAATCAACAATATGCGAAATACTGTTTGAAATACAAATCAATAGTTTTTCTATTTTGAATTTACCGCCAATCTTTTAACTTCGCTTGAAAGCTTGCTGCTATGTGACTTGTGCGCACATCTGGCAGCACAATGGCCAAGCAAAGCCAACGGCGCGTGATTTTAATTGAAAACTTTTAAGCAAGAAGCTAAATTCAAAAAAAGACTGCTTCATCAAGCCAAAAAATGTTTTTGTTAAATATTTATTTCACCAATTCAATACATCCAAAATGTTTGTTTTCTTTTATAGTTAGGCCAAGGTATATATATATTTATGTTATTAATTATGCCTTTTATATATACTTTTACCACTCTGTTGCCAACTTTGCTATTTAATGCTTAAACACTGCCACCTGGCACAAATGATGCCACCCTGTTAAATTGTACAATCTGGCAATACGTACACTTTAGGTCAAATGGTGCCTTTAAAATTTTCCATATTTTTTTTTAGAATTTTTAAAAACTTTGCAGAGTTTTTGTTGAACTTTTCTGCGTTTTTTAAAATTGTTTTCAAAATTAAATTGTAACTTCTCTCCCCTTAGAATGAAATACTTCAAACTTTTTTTTTTACTGTTTCCCTTAATCTTAAGTAATATTGAATTTTAAATTTTAGTCAAATTTTTAATTTAATGCAAAGCTATTGCATTTTGAAAATTGAGATTAATCAGTGATTCAGTATTTTTAATGTTCGAACTGAGCTACATTTTGTCGCTTGTCGCGGCTGGTCACACTGCGCACAAAAACAATTTAGTACCAATAAATTTTTGTCGTGTTAAGTTGTTTTTATTCTGTGTCGTGTTATTTTGTCACAAACGTTACGTTTTTATCGGCCCACCGCTTAGTCGTTTTATGAACTGTGCTCTTGCAATTAGCAGCATCAATTCAAATGAAGTACAAGAGCAGCAATTGTGCGTAAATCTCCATAAATCTGTGACAACATCAAAGCTGCAAGCAACGCGCGCGCGCCAACGCTGCCTGTAATTGTATGTGTGTGTGCTTGTGTATTTGCGTGTGTATGTGCCTGTGTTTACCTGTTGCGCCTTTTTGGCAAATAAAAAGGAAAGAAAAAACCAGAAAACACGCAGCAAAACCAAAAATGTTTGTCAAAGTCGTAACAAAGCGTAAAGTCAATTGCATTTTGTGTAAATATTCTGTGATAAAGCTTTAAATTGTGTGTTCGTGTCTTACTGCGCCGACGTCGACATCGATGTTAACGTTGACTGCGCAAAGAAATTATTACCAAACAAAAGCAATTATAGCAACAATCGCTTAAAGTTGCTGGTCTTAAGTGTAATGCGCAAAACGATTACAAAATCACTTAACAAAAAAAATAAAGAAATAAGAATGAAATACAAATAAAAATATAATACAAAAAAATCAATAAGCGGCATCAGCTGCAATGATTGCTGCGTGTTATGATCAGCTGTTATACGCATACAGCAAAGACAACAACAAAAACAACAGCAACTAATGGAAATTTCCCATAGCAGCGAGTCTGTTGTAATACAATTGCACTGTGAAATTAATTGTGCCCGTCATGCAGGCATCAGGCAGGCTAATTCGCTCTTTTCTTTTGCGCTCTCGCTCTCTTTGAATTGTGTTTTTGTTGTTGGTTTTTGATCAGTTTCTGATGCGTGTTCCAATTGGAAAGTCCAAAGTGGAAGTGCGCGCGTCTGCATTAAATTGATTGTTGTTCCTGCATTGTTGTTGGTGCGTGTGTGATTTATTTGGTTGTCGAACAAAATGGCTGATAATTGTTAACAACAAATGCAGCAACAACAAAGAGCCACAGCTTGTGACATTTGTTAAATGCTGTTTGTTATAAATTAATCTAATCAGACGTCAACACCTCAAGTGCTGCAAACAACGACAAAAACAACCACAAAAGCGAAGGAAATAAATGGAAACACAATAATAATTTAATTTTAATCTTTATATTATGGCTGAGCAATAGTTTAACAACAAATTTGTGCTTTTTATTTCAGTGTAATCTTAAATTGTTTACAAAAGTTCGTCAAGTGTATACTACATATATACATTTGTACGTGTGTGTGAGTGTGTGCACAATTCAATTAAGTTTTATTTTGCATGTGATAAAGTAATTGTTATATCAACAATACAGTAAATTAAAACAAATGCAACATTAACATTTCCAGTTATTGATTAATCGCAGGTTTGATTTCATTTCATTTCTTCAATTTGCAATTTTAAAACTGATTTATTTATATTTATTTTTGGCATACTTTCATGGTGTTGATATGAGAGAGCGTGTTTCTTTATGTTTTCAGTACAAAAATCTGTTTAAAATAAATAAAACAAAGAGCGAGACTGAATTTAATTAAGAATTAAGACTCGAACAATTAAACATTCTTTTTGTTTGGTTTTATAATTAAAAATAATAATATTCTGGTTAAAACATCTGTAAAGTTAATTAAATTTGCTATTACTTTTCCTAATGTACTGCAGTTGTCACATCAAATTTGTAACTTATCAGCTTAATTTTTATCAGTAAGCTTCATTAAATATTATATTTTACTTACTATTTATACAGACTTCTGTGTTACGTTCAGCCCTCAGATTCTTCGTTGTTTTTTTCGTAGTACAAACCAGATTTTAAATGCTTTATGAAAATACGAAATGTTTACATTTAACGTTTGCGCATTCGGCACGAGTTGAGTGCGCCAATTACCGTTAAATAGAAATCCATAGACATATATATATTTACTATATATAAACACGACTGTATATGTGTATATAGACCGTATATCTCAGTCACATGTTTATACAAAACCCCACGAACTGACACGAACTGCCAATCTGATCAGATCTGATTTGTAGATCTCAAAGTGCTCGAAAAGAGTGACCCCCAATAATATTCTGGTTGTTTCCGCTTTTGTATTGTTTCTCCGATTTTGTGTGTGTTGTCTTTATGTTCAATTAGTAGGCCATAAATTAATGTACAACTTTTTATAAAAAAACCCCAAATAAAAAATTTTTTTTTAATTTTGTACAAGTATTTATTATATCTAAATAAATGAGAATCTTCGAGATGAAGTTCCCCTGTTTGATTTCCTTACACAAAGCATGAGATAAACGTTACAGGGAATTACAAAAAATATTTTTCTTAGTTAAAAAAATATTCAGTTTTGTTTGTCAGACATTCCTCGGTAATCGCGTAATTATTTGTGTACTGCACTTAAGTTCATTTTGAGGCCACTTTTAAACTTAGTTGTTGTTCTCTTTTCTTCGGGTTTTGAGTCGGAAAGTTGAATGAACCGACTTCTTTGCTTATCTCATAAATCAATATTTTTGCTGTAAATATTTTGTTAAACCGCAAATTATGTCTCAGTTGATTTACTTGTACACTCTGTACTCATTGTAAAATGCTAGCATTTCGGACACTGAGCTGAATCCAACTGGGACTAAACTCATTCCCAAAATAACACACTCATAAATTGGCATTCCTTTCGTAGGGTATCTCGTAGTCGAGCAATCTGGTATCCGTTCTGTTTTTGTATTAGCACTTGCGTCACGATGTGACTAAACGTGTTTAAAAGCAAGCACAATTGGTCAACGGTATTGCCAACAGTTTTTAATTTAAGCATTGCCAACAACTTGACCCCTATTCCACCCTTCATGGGTTTATCGAACAAACATTTTATTTCCAACATTATCGATATTGCCCGCTTGTTAGTAATAGCTTAAAACCTTAATTTAAAACATCATATATACCATTAAGGTTAAAAATAAACTTTGAAAAGAATTATTCTCGGTAATTGCCACTAATTACTTTATTATAAAACACACTGATACGAAACTAATTTGACATTTAAAAAGAAAATCTTTTAAGACAAGATAGGAAAAACCATCTTGTTTAGTTAGTAGCACTTTCAAATTCTGATGGACACTTGGTTCCACATCGAGCTGTTCATGTGTTCCAGCGTCTGCATTTTGGCATTGAGAGTATTGAGTTGTCCGGAGACCACATCGAGTCTTGTTTCAAAATGCTGCACCACAGACTTGAGCTCTTGTCGCAGTTTTTCCACCTCATTCGGCTCGACAAGCTGTTTGTACTCGATGGTCTCCGAGGAGGCCGATGATAAGTCCACCTCTTGTTGCACATACGATGACTTCTGCTCTTCCTCGGTGACTCGATACATGCAGGCAATGCCATTGATATACTCACCCGGAAAGTCATTATTGAAATTATCTACGGTGTAGGTAATACTATGCTGTAAAATGACCATATCCATCACCATCCTTAGATTAAAGCAGTTCCAGTCGTTCGCATGTATGTAAAAGTGTGTGAGTTGTGTCAACTGCTCAAAGTCCTGTGGATATTTCAAAATAATAATATCAAATATCAGAAAAGAAAGCAATTTAAAATATTCTAGAAATTTAACAAATCGTTGGCTGACAAAAGAGACATATTAACTGATTTTTTTCTAATATAATGTAAACTATTATCATTTATGGATGCACCATTTCTTTATCGACAATAAACTGTTAGGTCTTGTTATTGATACTTGGGAACAACTTGCCTGTGGATTAATTTCGCTTATTTTATTGGCCGACACATTAAGTTTTCGCAATTGTGGCATGCCACGCAGTGCCTTCAGTGGCAACTGCAGCAAACCCGTATTGCTTAAGTCCAATCGCTCCAATTCCGGCGTCTGCCAATCGATTGGCAGATCTCCCAATTGCGGATTATCGGCAACATTAAGATGACGTAGGCGTGGCACATTGGACAATGTTGCAAGTTGCTGTAGCGAGTTGTTACGCAACACCAGGTGCTGCAGTGCCTCCGACGTTGAAAAATACAGTTCCTGCAGGTGATTATTATCCAGATCAACGTTCGAGACAGCACCAAATAGATTGACACGAGTCAAAGAGCAATTTTTGGCCAGCAAGTGTCCCGCATTGAGGCTAAGAAGAAGCACCTCTAGTCGTGGATTATGGGACAGGTCAACGAACAGCAGACGAGGCGCTGAATGGAACGCATACTCGCCCAGATTTTGCAGTTGATTTGTGTGCAATACTACAGTTTGGAGGCGAGTATTGTGTGACAACAGCTCACTGCTAATATAGCGTAATTTATTCTCAGCTAGTATTAGCTCCTGCAGTTCGGATAGTTCCTCGAAAAGTCGCTCGGGCAGCCGTTTCAACTGATTATTACTAAGATCAAGATGACGCAACTGTCCAAGTCCCTTGAACGCATCCGGATGTAAGCTGGACAGTTTGTTGTTACTGATAAACATATATTCAAGCTCGCTCGCATAGGAAAAACTACTCTCGTCCAGCTTAGCGATTTCGTTATCAGAGAGCAATAGAATTCTCAATTTATTCGCTTCGAGAAAGCCTTCCCAGCTGACGTAACGCATGTGGCAATGACGCATGTCCAGTTCACTCAGCTGCGGCAGTTCGTAGAATAGATGGAGGGGAAAATTCACAAACGTCGAATTTTCCATTATCAAAGTAACAAGGCGTTCCTCCTCGCCCAGTTCATAGGTGGCACCATCTGGTGCTATGTACACCTTTGTTGGCAGTTCAAAAAATGCCATTGCTTCCGGTCTATCAAAATTGAAGCCGTTACAGCGACAGATCGCATCAGAATTTATCCTCTCAAATTTACAATTTTCCTGCAGACTTTCAATATTAACCAATTGCTTTTTGCTACTGGGCTCTGTTGTTGTCTCTGTTGATGTCACAGTTGTTAAATTCTCGTCCAATCCATCCTCTCCATCCTCATCTTCCGTTCTGCATTCGGCATTTAAAGCTACGAGCAATATCCCGATGAATATATGGACTGCGACACGGGTCCTCATGGCGTATGCGTGTTTCGGGTTACGCGTTTCACTGGCAACTGAAAACGCGATCACCATCGTTTCACATGCGAGCAAATTATTTTGTATAGCTCTCATCATGCTCTCATCAGTTCTATATAATCATTTGTTCTATTCATGGTGTTTTGATTTTGCAAAAAAAAAAAACAAAAAAAAAGGAAAAATGAAAAATACAAATTGCTACAATAATAAATCGAACCCAACATACCCAAGTACCCTCGGCAATACTCTTTTTCTGCTGGAGAATTGCTATAAAAGAACTTTAAAAATTGTCAGGACTACAAATTGATTGATATTGAGAACAAACTATAATTTGCTCTACGAATTATATAAATGTAAATACTCGCTACATTAATTAAGATATTTAATATCTCATAAATAACTTATTCAATGTACTCTTACAATATTAGAGAAATTCTTGCCTTTGTTTTGTTATTTCCAATAAGTTGCCAGCATATGGTTGTGGTGTTTCTTTGTTTATAATACTTGATATTCTTGTGAGACTTTTTTTCAGAAATAATAAAATAATTTCAATAGTTTATAATATGCCAGGTTTTTGCCAAACTTATTAAACGGATAAATAACAACAAATTTACCATTAGGATTAAATTATACATCTAAGTACTAATTCTGTTAAGAATATATCTTAAAAAAGGATTGTATGTATATACATGAACCAAATGATTAACTATTTTATATATATGATACAAATTTTATGGATCATTTTAAATGCCTTTTAAATGAAGGGCATAAATCTGTAGAAAATATTTATAGAAAAAGCTTTATTATTCTGATTACGTTCTAAAACGCTATGAATAATGTGTTTTTGTTGTCATTATTTTGACATATCTATAATAATTTTGTTGTTATTGTTGTTGTTTTGCTGTTGGCAGTTAATTGAAGCCGCACATCCGCACTGACTCGAAATACCTTTAACACGGTTTTTTATATAATGTCAATGAAATATTTGCACAGTCTGTGACTTTGTTAATAGTAATTTTCTTTCCTCCAGTTTTCATCGCGCTTAGTCAGCTTTTCATATGCTAATGAAAAAGCTGGCAAAACTGTGTTCTTGCTGGTCAACATTTCCGAGTAATACAGTAAACCTAAATATTATTATCGTTGGCTTGTATAATACGCTGGCTTGTACAATACGCAACACTGTCGGCTTATCAGAGTCACAGTTCTCGTATAGTTTGGTTATAGAATTGTTTACTCTGCCATGTACTCTCCACATGTGTTTACCTTGTGCTTTGTGAGGGAAACAAATAATTTTTAGCTGATAGCGCTGATTTTCTATCAGACAGCGGGGCGATCAGAAACAAAATTTTGAAACAGCCTGAGTAAATATAATATTTGCTTAGGAGCAATAATATATGTATATACGGTGTGTGTCACAGTTAACTAGAATAATGTCCGCAAATTTGAAACTATCTAATCATAGGTAGAACTAGATAAACGGTTATAGTTTGAAATATGTGTACGATGTCGTATATATTATACATATTATATTCAAGTAACAATCCTTTTAGACTTGATCTATGGAATTCAATATAATATCTTTACAGTTCCGCTTAGTATAGTTAGTTGCATTTTAATGTAATTAAAATATGTTTAAAGATAAATCACCAATTAAATCGAATGCTGACAAAAACAATATTGTGACACGTTTGCGTTGTAATATAAAATGAGAAAGAACAGATAATAATATAGAAATTTACGAATATATAATACTCTTCTTGAATGATTAAATAACTGTCTTTAAAACATAAATCGGAATACAACATAAGTTTGTTTATAATATGTATAAAACAACCCAAGTTGTGGACCTCCTATCTCTTTTATAACCTTCCCATTCAAAAGAAACATTTAAAAATGTATATAAATAATTTTTTTATTATATTTTTATTTATTTAATTTTTTCTTGGTAGATTTTTTGTACTGTGCAAACGATAAAAATATCCAGAAATAAGTATGTTTTTCATAAATATCATTCTTTATGTAAATATAAATTTTTATTAAATTATTTGTAGAGCATTTGCAGTGGGATTATATGAATAAATTAACATTGAACAATTTCACGCCTGCTTGCGTATATAAATATTGTTAACGAATTTATATACAAGTATGTTGTTTATTTAAAGGTGTGTACGTATGTGTGCAGTAGTTTGGCATTTGTTCAACAAGTTATGAGCGACAGTTGGCCAAATTGAAAGCATCTTGGCCCTCCTTACATCAGCTACAAGTTGTTGTTATTGTATGGGGCTACAGGTGCGATAAACGATGAAAATTTTCCAACGAATAGAAATTTGTTGGCATAAAGACTTTAATTCATTAAAAGATATTATAATATTTATACAAGAAGTAAACAAATAAATAAGAATTATTATGGCTTTAAGAAACACGTTTGACCTGCTTTCTAGTTAGTTCAGTTCAGTCCAATCGATTTGGGCTTTTACAGTGCTTAACAAAACAAAGTTAAACAAACCTCACTAAATGCTAAGAAAAGCACAGTTAATTTATATGCAAACAAATAACATTTCATTGGCCGCATCCAATTAAGTTTTGGCAACAGTTTCCTGGGCAAGCGATAAGCACAACGAACAAATAAACAAATAAAAAAATGATTCAATTTGCATTTTAAAAAAGTAATACCCAAAAAAAGCTAATATTTGTTTTAGACGCATAATTATCGATCGATCTATTTATTGGCAATTACTGATCACATTCTTGAATTGCTTGTGTTTGTAGTTGTATCTAGGCATGTTCATATATAGATAAGATATAGATATACCGACTGATGTGATTGTAGTTGTTTTTTGCCCTTTCGTTGTCAGTCAATTGAAACGGCATGACTTCGTTTAGCGATAATTTCTCGTCGTCGTTCTTTCAATTCAATTTGCCGCCAATTACTTTGCATACCAGCAAAAGTCCCTCTTTCTTTTCTCCGTTCACTATATAGAACCCTCTCTTTAATATAAATGCTGTTCAGTCGGGACTTTGTGCTCGTATTGTTGTCAGTGTTCGCAGTGAAAATTATTTGTTGCGTTTAATTTAAATCAAATTTTCCTCAATAGTTTTGCTGTGCAAACAAATGCCTATATAGTAAATTTGTATATGTATATTTATTTATATAGCCTTTATAGTCGTATGACAGGCAATCAGTCAGGCAGTTTGTGTTCCAAACGTGACGTTTTATGGCGCCTACATATATGGAGACATTAAATATTTTATTGGTCTCCCCACTAAGTTTATCATCATGTGGCAAAATCTAATTTGGAATATATCGTAATAGAGATCCAATAAGGACAGAAAATATTCAATATTGAAATTACTATAGTACAGTTTATTGTAAATGTGGATACTTCTGTCGCTAACTTTAAGAATCTTTCAATACAAACTATCGATACTCTAAAGACTCTCGATTTAAGTGTATTTATCAGTTTGTATATTATATTGCAAACAACACTTTGCTTGATCTTCTTGTTGACTATCACTTCTAAAAAACAAGTCCGTTTAAATTGCAATTACAATAAAGTAGCTATAAAGGGCAGCTCTTACGTACAAATCTCCCGTCTTATCAGCAACAGTAGCCATGTTGACCAGTGAACTTGGCCCACATACTCATAAAACACACACACACATACACGATATCCATAATGTATGATACTCATATCTCTCAGTTGATATATGTACATACATACTAGTTGCCTAACAGCTCCATAATAACATTATATGCATGCTTCGGAAACTGTATTCAGAACGTGCTTATCGCTGCGGTCTGTGTCCAAATATTATTATACAAACAGAAACTTGTCGAATATTCAGTGTGCACATATATAAAATATCTTTTTATTAGCATTTCGCTTCTCGACAACAGGCAGTCGGTTATATTTTTTTTTTTTAGACGTTTCAACTTGTGACATAAAGCGACCGGTAATGGCAAGAGAACGTAAACTTATTTAAAACGAGACTTGAACACTCTACTCACCAAACTGATTTGATTGTAAACTAAACCTTACATAATTAGATTAAGCTAAAGCCCAGATAAGTCATTGAGATGATATATTGGTGACTTTCATTAATCTGTCTAGTGTTATTTATCCATAAGTCTCATCAGCAATGATTTTAATTCAAAGCATAGCAAGCTTGATTATAAATTGATTATACTCATCTTGGTGTATTGTTCCATAAAGTAAGAATACCAGTTCTTGGTGGGTTTGCTTTTAATATCGAGAATCCGTCTTTGATAGATGCCGATTGATTTCAAATGTTATTTGGTTTAAAAAGGCTGATCTAACCAGTGACACATTTCAGTTGCGGAAACAATAGTCAAGTGTTGAGATGTCATCAGTGTGTTTTTATCTATATCTGCTATGGATGATGCTTATGATGATGAGGCTTAACAGCTGTCAGTCCAGCCCTAAGCCAGAGTCAGTGTATAGCCTCGAATGTAATGAGAATCTGTGCAAAGAATTGAACTATCCGCTCGACTCGCAAGTGGCATATTTTAAAAGTGAAATCACAGAAAAACTGGGCAATTATACGACTTTGGTGTTACACAATTCACAGTTGACTCATTTGCCTTTAAATGTGTTTAAATCACTAAAACAATTGGAGAACTTTGATGTTTATGGCTGTCAAGTGCAACATGTGGCACGGGAATGCTTTCAGGCAGCTGCAAATCTTAAAAAATTACAGTTGGGTGGCAATTTAATAAGCAATCTCGATGGTGATACCTTCGCATTGGCCACACAACTTGAGGAATTGGGATTAGCTGACAATGAACTGCAGCAGTTGCCGGCCAAACTGTTTTCTGGCCTAAAAAAGCTCAGGAAACTTTCGCTGCAAGGCAATAGACTGCAAATTCTGCCTCCGGATGCATTTACTCAATTGAAGCATTTACGTTATCTCAACTTGGACTACAATCAGTTGACAAAGTTGCCGGCCAGCTTATGTGGTAATCAAAAAGAGCTAGAGGACTTCTCAGCTCGTGGCAATTACTTGCAGCAAATTGCAGACAATGCATTTTCAACTGTGCAACGTCTCATTCTCTCCGACAATCCTCAACTGCACACACTCCATTTAACGGGAGACATTCGACAGCTGCAGGCAAACAATTGTGAATTAAAGAGTCTAAAACTTGATCAACCTCAGCAGCTGGAACAATTGCTGCTCAGTAACTCTAAGCTACGCAGTTTGGACTTTCTTCGTAATGCCAATAATCTACTTGAATTGGATTTATCGGGTCTGGAAGAACTACCAGCATTGCCAACTCCTTGGCCAGCTAAGAAACTGGAGCGTCTAAGTATCTCGCGAAATAAACCTGGAGATTGGCCTGAAAAAATGATATCACAAATGTCTCAACTTAATTATCTAGAAATTTTACAAAATGACAAGCGTGAGATATTTCTAAAAGATGTAGACAACGATGAATTAGATTTAGATGATAACGATTGGTTGTGCGATGACAAACAGGGATGTCCAACCGTAGAGGTGGGTGAAGCGGATGAGTTGCTGTGGACTGGAGATGGCTTTGAAAAAATATCATAATTTAATTGTATACTTTTGGAAATAAATGATGTTAAGAAATAGTCAGTATATACTACGTCTATTTCATGGTTGATCAGTTGATCAGTTAACTATGATCATAGCAATGAACGATCTCCAAAGTACTTGTACAGTTACTGTCAACGATCATCGATCTTTGATCATCGATCAACGATCGTTGCACATTATTATTGGTGTCATGAGAACACAGAGATCTTGTCATTCAACTCTTGTCTGGGTTTAGTGATCACCGACCGATCATTCGCGATTATTAGAGATGCTTGTCAAGTGCATCGATCTAGGCCTAAACCAGTTAGACGACTCGACTAAACAGCTGATAAGCTTGCCACGATTATATTGTGGCCACTTTATTAGCGCGTGCTTGTACTACAAGTGCTTTCAACTAGACATTAGCAACAACAAAGACAGCAATAACGATCCGTATCCGAAACTAAAAACGCTCCCTGTGTTCGACTTTAGGATTGGACAAGTCAAGGCCTTGTATGGGCAAGCTTTGATGTGGAACAGTCCGTTCCTTTTCGACTGGTACTATATTGGAGACCTTATTCTGCTCCTTGATGATCTTGGGTGGCACTGTAATGTCCAGACTATCCGATTTCTGGTAGAATAGATAGGCAGTCGACATGAGACCAACCAGCGATAGCGTGATTAGGATCCAGCGCAGGCCCGAGTTAAACTTAAGACCACTTTTGAGAAAAAGCAAATCAGTTAAATGTCTGAAAGAATGTCTTAATTAGAAACACGCACAGAAACAGCGTATACTTGACCATATTGGTGTAGGTTTTGTTCAAATGAACACCCTCCTCTATCCAAAACAAGGGCATTACGAGCTTTCGCATGTGCTTCAATGATTCGATACCCTCCACAGGCTCCACGTCCAAATTAAACTGCAGTCGTTTGGCAGCCTGAAAGGGCGTGCCCGACATCTGTCAATGTAAATATATGGACAGAGATCAAAGAATAAACTGTCTAAGATAGTTGCACAGTGTTGGTTAATACTCCAAACTCACGGTTTCAAAGTCTATGTAGACAGCATGATCCTTTTCATTTGGATTTAAACCATCCACGTCTTCCAAGAGTTTCTTATCCGCATTATAGAAATGTGGCATTGATGCCATCAGTGGAGCGCCTACACATGGAGTCAGATGCATAGTGCCCTTGGGTGGGCATGTATCCAAATCATCGGGATCATCACAGAAACAATGCAGATTCTTATCCATTCGCACATCACCAAGATCTAGGGTATATCTAAATGAGGGCATGCCATGGTATGAGGATTTGCGTTGATAAACGGCGCCCAGAGATCGGCAAATGTCCGGTGTGAAGGCCCACAAGCCATCATCACGTTTCAGGCCTGGGGGAAAGACTGTAGAATCTGTGCCAATAAAACGATTGCATTCATCGCCCGGCCATACATCCATTTCCGGTTCACCTGCAAACTTTATGACCATGCCCAGTTTCTTATTATTCTTGACGCCTCGACAGGCCGTAAAACGTCCAGCATCCGAATGATTTGCCTGCGTCATAATCAGAAGAATTCAAATGAGGGAAATTAACATTTTTGAACATTTGATTGTGTGCATCGCTTACCTGACCCAGGAAAGAGAACAGAAAATGCGTCTGATTGACCTGTTTGGCCTGCTTGACCTCGCCAGTGTAGAAAACCGTGCACAGCGCCTTGGCAGAAAACTCCTCCGAAGAGCAATCGACGTCGATGCCCCGGAAAAACAAATCCATAAACTTGGCAGTTATGAAGGCCTTACCAGTTGGAAAGACAATCGTCAATGCCTTGGCTATAAGCTCTATCATTGGCGCCCGTTCACGTTGAACGGTTATGCCGGCGGACTGTCAAATTAGATTAGAAGGCAAGTAAATTAAGTAAAGGGCTTTGAGTGAAATGCACCTAACCCATTCGCGTTTTCATTGTCCGAGTCCGACTCAGTCTCACTCTACATCTCCGTTTCGGACGGACCTGACGAGTCAGTTCTACGTTTATGATAAATGGCGGGTTAATTTAATTTCATTTACTATTTACAAAGGCAAATGGATTCGGCTTAACCGAACGGTGGGTAATAAGTAAAAAACACTCGCTATAATCTAACTACGACGTGTGATTTGTTTATTTCCTTACGTATTTCGACGTTTTTGCTCCCTGTTTTTTAGCAAACTGCTGTCTGAATTGAGTTGATTTTTTACAACGATAGATTATTTTGAGTCACTGGGAACTTAAGTTATGTGATTTGCATAATTTACAAGGCTTTTGTAGTTTAACAATAGATTACGGGGTCTTCCAAGTAATTTTAAGTTATTTATTGTAGGCATTGTTATGAAATATGACGTCTTAGCTTCTTGTTTTTATCTATAATAAATTTAGGGTTCTATACCACATTGAATTGCAAATGCACAATTAATGTTCATTATAAAAGTATTGTAAGGAAAGTGTATCTTCAAATCTCAAATCACTTTTTTTCTATAGTAATTTGTATAATCTTTGTAATCTTAACTACTTGTGCCACGCTTCTGTATATGTACTTCTATATGTATATATGTACTTTTGGTAAATGTTTTCTACTTTCCCACGTACCTGTATAATAGGATGCGGAAAGTTGATTATTTCCTCGCCTGTGAGAGGACTTGAAGCCTTCTCATTGAAGATGAAAGTGTTCCTCATATTATAACTAACCGTATCCTCAACGACATCATCCACCAAATCATATTTGTCTTTCCACTCGCTGTCGGTTAATAAAATGTAAGATAACAACGGCAAGTTTTCTAAATATTTGAGATATATCTATAATACGCACTCAAAGACAAAGGGTCCAACCTCCTGCACACGCGGTTTACCACCCTGACTTACTTCATCGGGATTGGTTACGTTGAAAACGTAAATGTAGAAATGCAAAGGAAAAGGCGTATTCGACCAAAGATCGCGAATATCCGTGCCCGGCTTGAGCGTGACTTGCTGTGAAAAGATTTGAAAAGAGTTAAAGCTCCAATAATTGGTAAAACTCACAAGCACAACACACCTTCGATATCATAAATTTAAGAATGCGGGGAAATAAAACCCAGCCAAAAATAATACCGAATATTAGTGTACCAGCGGATCCAATCAGCAATTTCAAACGATGCACTTGCATTTTGATGACTAGGTTTAAGAGTTTTGTACTAAGAGATTTTTTAAGTTTTCTAGTCAGATACCGTGCTACTAAAAACCGATTTGAATCGTTCAACGTCCGGCTGAGGTCTGAAGTCTGATTGTAAGGCTTACGTGCCAAATTCTCTCTCAGCGCATATGGCAAATGTCGTTATAAATCGTAGAATACCGCCCCCTCCTCCCATCAATTTAATTATATTTTTATATGCTTGGCATTGCAAAACAATTGGAGAATCAAATACATTTTATATACGGCCCATGTGAGAATATTGCAAGCTGGCTTATGTATACTCCCATCCCACCCTGACAGTACTTCACAACAATCGGAGAAACAAGCGTGTGAGAAAAGTACAGGCTGTGTTCTCAATTCCGTTGAGAAAGGGGTAAGACGACTATATTAAAAAATGATCGACTAGAAAATACCTGCAGCATCTTCCCTCTACTTCGATAACATACAACTTATTCATTAGCAAATCTGATACATTCTTAGACTTACTATAGGTATACGTATATTTGATAGGATTGCAATAAAAATTATTTTAAAATTCGCTTCCCAGTTTACATTTTTAATAGATGCATTCTGCCCATTTATACAGAATCTTCTTTTATACGAAAATTGTACTTGTAAACTCATCATCTCTTTAAAACAAGTATAAATTTTAAATAAATAAAAAAAAATTAACCTGAAAAAACTGAAACTGTATCTACAGGTAATTTCTCAGTCGAATTATGTTTATAATAGCATTTTACTGATTGAGTTTTAAATACGTGGCGTCAAATCGACAATATTTTTTTATGTGATTTGTTGGTTCTGTATACTATGGCCAGCCCAACTGGTCCAAATGGCGATTCGAAAAATACGTATACATAGCTCTATTACAACTGCTTCGAGATGCAGAATAAAATTACAATAAAGAAATAGATGTGCAAATGTTCTTGCTGTTGAAAACCAGTTGAATGAACTGCTCATCAGTGATCGACTATAAATAAAGTCGAAACAACACTTTATGAATATAAGTTGCAATATTGGACAACGGCTATAACAGTAATGTTAACATTAATGACATTGGGCCAAAAGTGGCAACTAGTAGACAATAATCGAGATTCATTCGTGTGTAACGGGTGCTATTATTATCTATAGGCTGTACAACTTATTTTATATATGTAAACTGTCTATTTGATGGACTGTCACCATGATTATATGATTTTACATTCGCCATTTACACTTAAAAGTCCAAGGTTAAGATTTACGCATAAACAAAAGTCAACTTTGCCTTCTGGAAATTGCTTCAGCTGCTAAAGATTCCATCATTATAGCACTTAGTCTTAATCGAACACCTACGTTTGTATCAACTCAACTATATGTCAATTGCAACCACGTCACCTACAAAAATCCGTAAATAGCATATTGATGGACATTAAATCAATAAAAACGTTCTTTCAATTTTGATCTTTATACAGGCAATTTAATTGCGATAAAAGTTTTATCATTTCAGTAAAATGAGCAGAATGTTTTTCTTTTTCATTTAAATGTGTTAAAAAGTCTGCCAACATATTATATCATAGATTTTATTGCACCTTGGCCGTCGTTTTCCAGAGGCATTGAAGAATAATGAAAGAAAAAGACTCAAGCGGAGAAACACAGTAGTCGTTAAATTGTCGCCCGTCAAAATAAACAGAAAAACAGAAATCGAAACTGCATAAAACATTGAAGCGAACAACAAAAAAAAAAACGAACGTTAAGAAAACGATAAAGCACAAACACGTGACTTTAAAGTCGATGCGATTCAACTGAAATATTGAACAATTGAGCAATTGAGGGACGCATAACTTATAAAGTGACACAGTAAAACGAGTTGTGTAACAACACACAACAATATTTAAATAAATACATATTCGCAAATTCGCTTGACAACAATGCCAAGTCTCAGTCATAGAGCCGGCCTCTAAATTCATTCAGTTTTCTGCTGAGCAAATGATTACTTAAAGTCGATTATTGAGGTGCAAACTGAGTACCAGTCACTGGAATTTCATATACGACACACACATTGCACTACATTTATTTATATATATTTTTTATTCTAAGAAATGGTTTAATATTAATGTTATTATTAATGTAAATGTCGTAAATGGGAACAAAGGGTGAAAAATTCCTTCGAAATCAAAATTAAATCATTTCAATAGCTACATATAATTCAATTAATTTTTATAGTTGTTTCTTTCTAATTTTACTTTTTATTCTCGTCTTAACTTTACTTTATTATCAAGCGCTTCATATTATTTTAACCTAAATGCCTGTTTTGAGATATTTAGACCCCGTACTTAAAAAAAGTACAGGGGTCTATTGGGTTTGTTTTACCGACTATGTGCGTAACAGGCAGAAGGAGGCGTAGCAGACCATATAAAGTATATATATTCTTGATTGAGGGACTGGGAGAGGGACTGGGAGCGGGGCCTGGGAGAGGGACTGGGAGAGAGACCTGGGAGAGGGCCTGGGAGAGGGGCCTGGGAGAGGGACTTGGAGAGGGACTGGGAGAGGGGCCTAGGAGAGGGCCTGGGAGAGGGGCCTGGGAGAGGGACTGGGAGAGGGACTGGGAGAGGGACTGGGAGAGGGACTGGGAGCGGGGCCTAGGAGAGGGACTGGGAGCGGGGCCTGGGAGCGGGGCCTGGGAGCGGGGCCTAGGAGCGGGGCCTGGGAGCGGAGCCTGGGAGCGGGGCCTAGGAGAGGGACTGGGAGCGGGGCCTGGGAGCGGGGCCTGGGAGAGGGACTGGGAGAGGGACTAGGAGCGAGGTTGGGGAGTGGGGCCTGGGAGAGGGGCCTGGGAGAGGGGCCTGGGAGAGGGGCCTGGGAGAGGGGCCTGGGAGAGGGGCCTGGGAGAGGGGCCTGGGAGAGGGGCCTGGGAGAGGGACTGGGAGCGGGGCCTTGGAGAGGGCCTGGGAGAGGGGCCTGGGAGAGGGACTGGGAGCGGGGCCTTGGAGAGGGCCTTGGAGAGGGCCTGGAAGAGGGCCTGGGAAAGGGACTGGGAGCGGGGCCTAGGAAAGGGACTGGGAGCGGGCCTGGGAGAGGGCCTGAGAGAGGGCCTGAGAGAGGGACTGGGAGCGGGGCCTAGGAGAGGGACTGGCAGCGAGGCCTGGGAGCGGGGCCTAGGAGAGAGACTGACAGCGGGGCCTGGGAGAGGGACTGGGAGCTGTCGTTGCTAATGAATTAGATTAAAGCGCACAGAATGCAGGACACAGAGCAACTTTAACTGATCCCATTGCGAGTGTATCTGTGTGTGTATGCGTAATTGGCTGCAGGATAATATCGACTCGATGCTGACACACATAAGTTAGTCTTATACATCCTTACCAAAGTTGGTTCAAATCTAAGCACTAAACCATATAGCTGTCATAGGACCGATCGGGCAAAAATTAAGTCTTAGTATGAAAAACATTTTTGTTTTATGAGATATCGTAACCAATCTGATAACATTTGCATTTAAGTTAACTAAATTATTTTAATTTTTTTTCTATTATAAGTTTTTTCCATAGTAAGTACGGGGTCTCCGACTGTAGCACCGGCCGACTAGTTTTATTAAGAACTTTCATTCTTCTATGCATTAAATTTACCTATTCGCCTACACTAGACTCTGAAGATCTCAGCCAGATGTCGGCACTTTTTTGCCAATTAGCGATCATCTAGAAAATTCCAAGATCTCCGCCCACTAATTTCAGCACTGCAGCGTTAATTTCTATATTAATTTATTACAAAACAAAGACAACTCTTTGTTACCAGTATCTTTGATCTATACGAGATAAAGACAAAACGCTTCAGGCTAATACACTGTTGCCTTTAGAACGCTTCCCCCTGACAGCCAATATTTTGTTGGTGAAATTAATTGGTTGATTTTTCGTGGCAAATTTCGTGTGACAGACATTAATTGATTATTTTCACTCGTGACACATTCAATACGCCAGAATCTGATATCAGTTCAAGTGAATCATGCAAGTTTTGCAGTTGCATAATCCTTGTATCTTACATCATTTAGTAGTAATTAAGGCCCACACCCTAGTAGATTATTAATCTCATAGTTATAATCAGCTATTCAAAGCCAACGACAATTGACTTTCTCATTTGTTATTCATTATCATTTATTTGTCTTCCTAATTTAACCGGTAATAATTTATTACTTATAGTAATCAAAACCGATTGCGAATGCCTTTTGAGCTTGAGTACTCATTTTTCCATTTTCGCTCTCTGTAAAAAAATGTTTGTTTTATAATAAATGAATACCATACGAAATGATTTCAATTGTTTGTGTGCCAATTTTATATTTCAATATGTTGTTTACTTTCGAATATATTTTCACAATTGGAGAATTATTTTAATTACGTGACTGCAATAATTCACTTGTCAGCCGTTCAATCATTTAAAACATTAAGAACTCGTATTATTATGCATAGCCTTTAGATCAAGTTAAAAATGTTTGCAAAACAGTATTAAGGAAACTTATAAAGGTCATAGAACACGTACAGCGTTTTTAATAGTGCTCAATTAATATAATTTATTTATTTGATTTGTGTTATGAATTTTAACCTTTTTTTATACATGCTTAACACTGTAAGCAGTATGAAAATAATTTTATTTATACTCTGAAATTTATTGCGTTAAAAATCACTTCTTATTATTTAAATCTTTAGATGTAGAGTATCTTCTAAGATTTTTATACAAAATTTTCTCAGTCTTGGTTCGGGAAAAGGGTAACCTAAAACAAATATGTAAAACCAGTAGAAATCTATTAAAAAATAGTTTGCCATACACGATTAATTACAGTTCTTAAGTTGCATTTTATACTACTTAAATTACTGCATTCTCAGAATGAAAAAGTGCAGCTTGAAAACCACATATAATGTTCAACCAAGTTTAGTTGATTTAAGCTTAGACGCCAGTTTGTCTAGCCTGGAGCCTTATACTTGGACTTTGTTTTTGTATATACGAGCATTAGACTGTAAATGATACTCGTCATTGATTAATAGATACAACTCACCTACATGACGTTCGATTTGCAAGCAATTATTTGTGGTTGTTGCAATTGTAATTGTTAATGGCTTATAATTAAAAGACAACCGCAGCTGTCGGGAATACTGCACGGAAATTCTAACACATAAATGGATATGTATATATTTATACTGTAGCAATTTAACAATTGTGTTACAGAATTGTATTTACAGTACCCCTGTTTATTTGTGTGTGTTATTAATGTCAGAAAAGTATCTGACGCATAGCCGTACTGCCAGTTTAAAAGTTATGCTTTAATTATTCATTTCACTTGGCCTGACTCACTCTGCCTTCCCGCGTGACTGCAGAAACTTTGTGGAAAACCGCAAACTTGAACACCCCAAAAGACACTTCGACCCCGTCGCACCATAATGAGCGGATATACGAGTGCCGCCGTACTCATATGTACATATCTAATTGCTATTAATTGCTGGGTGTATCGTTTGCAATTATTTTTCTCAATTGCGGTTTGCTTTTAAGCTATGCGAAATACAACGCCTCTGCGGTCATAAACTGTCTTCAAGCAAATATCTACAGGTAGATATGTAGATTTATATCGTATGTTTGTTTTGAAGTTTGCACAAAAAATAAACACATTTCATTATATTATATAAAATTCGGTTTTTCATTCACACTATTTTATTAAATTGTGTTTATAGCCGATGAATACATTTATATCATCTGTTTGCTAAACATATGTATATTCAAATGAAAGGTCATTATGTTGTCTTGTCCAAAAACATATTTAAAACATACAAATTTTTGAAACTAATGACTTCGTAAAACAGGACGAAATGTTAAAGTGAAGTTTAATGTTTAGTTTAACTGTTTGTTATCTATTATTTCTATTGTGAATTATAATCAATTTTTATTTGAGAAGCTCTCTAACCGCGAATCCCAAATATTCTAGCTTTTATTGCCAAATTCTGACTCATTTTTTATGGAAGGGGTGTTTTTGAGGAATGTGTGTGTGTTATTTTGTGGAATATGCGTGGTCGCCATATGTTTGTATTTTTATTCCCCTTCATTGCTTTCTTAGGGCGATTGTTTGGCTTTTTATACCCTTTAACCAAAAAGATAGTTAAAAAGGGTATATTCATTAAATAGAAGCGAGTCTCTTAAATCCATGCCGCTGTTGTTATTACTTAGAAAATTTGTAATGTTAAGCAATTCTCTTCCATCTTTCACCTTTTTTTGCTCATAGACTAATAATTTCTAACAATTACAGTGCAGGGTATCAGCTAGTCCATCGCAATATCTTATAATTACCAATTTTGTTTTATTTTGACGACGCGTAAATAATTAAATTAGCTTTGTTAGCGCTTTGTTTTGTTTTTTTGTGCTCATACACAGATATATACACAAGTTTGCTGTTGTATTTTTTTTTATTTCTGTGTATTTTTCTTGTATCTGCTTCTGTTTTGGATGAATGACGATTGCTCAGTTCGGCCAGTTCGAAAATACAAAATACAGAAACAGAAAATGCCATTTTCTAAATGCTTTACGCCGTTGTTTGTCGACCTTCACCTCGTGCTACAAATTTTTTTGTTGTATTTTTGTTTTTTTTTTTTTTGGAATTCTGACTGCTTTGGCAGCTACATAAGCATCTGAAGACTGACAACATGTTAATGTTGCTTACTTTGTGGTTTGTCTGCTGAGACGTGAGGGTTTCTAAAAGCTTAAAGTTTTTTTGAATGAAATACTTGACGTTTTACTCAAATGTTTATTTAATTTCTTGTTGTTTCTCTGTAAGTTGAACATGATTTATTATCTGGTATTTAGTAAAGCTGACTCTTTAAAGTGTATTTGTTAGAACCACTTGGGATAAGCTCAGAAAAAAAGTACAGCATAGTCATTTATTTTAAATACTTTGACAATAATTTTAAAATCAATTAAAGGATCTTTTAAATTATAAAGTGATCTGTAAATTGTTGGATTCTATCTCTCTTTCGGTGTTCTCTCTCTCGGTGTCTCTCTGTTTCGGTCTCTCTCTCTCTCTCTCTCTCTCTTTTTCGGTCTCTCTCTCTCTCTCTCTCTCTCTCTCTCTCTCTCTCTCTCTCTCTCTCCGCGCTCTTATTTCTTTCGGTCTCTCTCTCTCTCTCCGCGCTCTCTCTCTCTTTCGGTGTCTCTCTCTCTCCTCTCTCGGTCTCTCTTTTGGTCTCTTGCTCTCCGCGCTCTATCATATCAACACAACCGAAAGTCGCAGCTGAACTGCTTAAGAATATGCCAACAACAAAACCACATGAAATTCTCTTGCAGATTCAAAAAACAAACATATTTCACGCGAATCTAATGTCGCTCTCTAGAAGATCATTTGCATAGCGAACTGGAGAACTGAGTGTACCATAAGAGTTCCAATATTATCATCAGCTATATAGAAAGGTAGAACTATCTGAAGAGTCATCCAAATAGCAAACTGCAAATGGCCACAAACTGCGATTACATTGAGGATAATGTGAAACAGCAGCAGATCACAAAGTCAGGAGCAGCAGTAGCTGGCACAACAACAACAACAACAATCAGAACGAGCGACGACTCCAATGCATCATCATCATCGATGAGCGAGCATAAGGAGAAGCAGGATGGCAGGAGGGAGCGGGAACAAATGCAGATGCTGTGCCACAGCAATCAAATGGATAGCTTTGAGTGTGCCTTTGAGTCCACCATGGATGACCTGGAGCAGGCGGTGGCCGATGGCTACGAGTCTGATTCGGAGGCAAGTGCCAATGGTCTGGCCACCGGTGAATCTTCGGCCTCGAGTCTGAGCCAGCTGGCCGGGATTGGTGGCTTGCAATACAGCCAACAGTTGACGCCGCAATTGGAAATGCAACTGCAATCGCTGCCGCGTGCCAACTCCTTTGATTTCCAGAGCAGCAGCGGCAGCAGCAGCGATGATGAGAACGATGATGATGCCAACGATGATGTCGAGGATATGGGCGTGGTGGGAGCACTCAATTTGAGCGCCAAGTTTACCAAAGCCAGCGATGCACGTTACGATCTCTATCATCAACGTCCGACTTACCTGTTGCCGCCGTTTATCGAGCGACGCCGCCTGTCCCAGTGCAAGGAGGAGGATGATGAGGACGATGGCGACAAGTCGCCACCTGTGAGCGGTAATGGCGGTGAGGCGCCACGATTCGAGCGAGTGTCAAAGGCACCGCCGCGTCCGCCGACGCCACAGGATGCGGCCTCCAAGGAGAAGTTCAAGGATCTGGAGCGTTTGCGTCAACAATTTATGCACAAAATCGATCGCATCAATACCCGTAACATTGAGGAGCAGTACACATCGCTGCCACCACCGCCGCCGCCACCACCGCCACCCATACCGGCCACCATATTGCCCAAGGCCCTGAAGGAGCTGCTCCAGTCGAGTGAGCCTGCATCTACAGCTCCAGCTTCAGCTCCAGTGGCAGCTCCTGAGCAACAGAAGCAGCCGTCAACAGCAGCAGCAGCGGGAGCAATATCAGCGATTCCACCGTTTCAGCTGCCTCAGGCCGCCGAAGCGCCCGTCATTATCAAGGGCAAGTTTACGGTGTCCCGGGCCCAGGAGACGCCCGAGCTGCGCATGGAGGCCCAACAGCTGCGGCAACTGAGGCCAAGCGACAATGCACAAACAATCAGTTTCCCCTCCAGCTTTGGCGGCTACTCCTCCGTGCAGGGATTGTTCTCGCAGCGATATGGCAGCAATCGTTTTCCCGTCGCAGCACCACATCTCTCCAAGCAGTTCTTTGACTCATCTTTGGTCGAGATACGTGCACCATCCCAGAGCAATGTCTCCCTCAATGCCAGCAACAGCAGCCAGCAAAGCCAAAGTCTCAATTGTGATACCAACAACAGCAGCAGCTTAGCCAACAAGCCGCGCACGCCCAGTGAACGTGAACTGGACGAGATTTGGATACGTCGTGCTCCAGCATTGCCCAGTCATTTGGATGGTCACGGTCACGATGCTGCATCACCAACTCCTTCTACACACGTTCGACCCGTCTCCTTGGGTGGCGTCTCCACAATGCCACGCCTGCTCCAGCGCAATGAGAGCAGCCATTCGGCAACGAGTCCGTCAAGACAATTGACTGCCTCTGGTTCCGTTTCCGTCTCCGTATCTGAAGATGTAAGTTTGGTATTATATATCAGGGGTATAGTTGGATATGGGAGAATAATTTTGGGGAATAAATGACAAGAAATATCTTATTGAAAATATCTTATAGTACTAAATGTCGACCACATCACATTGAATATCGTTTTGATCGAAATTTGGCAAAATGGCTTAAACTTTAATGGAAGTAGCAATTTTTACAAAGTAACCATTTTTAAATCTTAACAATATTACAATATAGAGGGATTTAACTGACATACTGGTGCACTTTTCTTATATCAAGGCTTATATGATAATAACCCTATAGGGAATTCCCTGATTTTTTTGCCATAAAAATCAAATTATATTTTGGTAAACCACTCTGTTACTATTATGACGTCATTCTGTAACCTTTGTCTTATCGACGAGCAAATATACCTGCTAAAAGTAGCACAAAAACCCCATAAATTTAATTATCACTTCATGTAAACTTGAATTTTCGCCCAGAAAAAATGAAAATATAGACAAGCTTAACGAGAATTGCAAAAGTGTCGTCGAAACGTTGAAAGACACCGACCAAAGATTTGATTATTATCATTAAATTAACACATCGTCAACTGACGTCATTTCTACAATCAGAATTTCGCGATAATTCCATATAAAAATATGAATCTCCAATATAGAAACGACTGCAAAGTTTTAAACAAACAACGTGCTGAAATATATTTATTTATTTTGATTTATAGTAAAAAAAATAAATAATTTTGCAGAAATATATTTATTTATTTTGATTTATAGTAAAAAAATAAATATTTTTTTGCAAAAAAAGTACCCAAACCGCACCGGTACCAAAGTTTCGGTTTTCGGTTCTTGAAAATGAATTTATTCCGGTTATGGTTTCGGTACTAAAAATAAAACGGATAGTTTCGGTTAATAGTTCCACTACCGGTTTCAGTATTATTCCCGGATCTGCAAACAAATGTTTTGTTACAGGTCCTATATCGAGAGATGAGTTCAGAGAGTATTCATAATTCTTTGCTATCCAGCCATATGCTATTTATATCATTCCCCAAAAACGTGTGACTTTATTTTCATGTTTCCTTTGCTGTTGTTTGTTTTGTCCCCGAAATGTAAACAGAATATTGGGCAAAGGTAAAAGATGAAAAACCTTTGTGTAGTCGCATATAAGTATGTATATTGACCATATATCGCATAGGGGACTTTATGCCTGGTTTTCCTTCATTTTTATCATTTTGCGAGTGCAATTCGTGTAGTATCGTGTGTTGACTTCGGGGAGGGAACAACCTTATCAACTGACAAATGACACAATTTGTCAACAAGCCGCGCGACGGACACTTTATATTTATTTTTCACGAAACCTTAACAAACGCCATACAAACACAATAACAGTATCAAATGTTGTACTTGTATGAATAAGATCTAGTTCATATAGAATATTTCCATATACTGTTCTATTTACATAGGCTGTTGTTTCTATATCTATATATATGCATGTTTGTGTCTGGGCAAACAATTACGTCAATGGGGCACTCACCACACCCAAATATAGATAGATACTTTGGATGCACATATCCACAGATATATATATATACCTATTGTTGCTGTTGTAGTTGTTTTGCCTGCCATGCAAATCACTTAAATACTCACTCTACCCTCTCTCTCTCTCTCTGTTCATTACTCTCGTATTAATCGGTGCAAATATTGAACTACCCGTACACAATGTCCAACAGCTGATGCCAAACACTCCTCCGTCCACAGTTCCATTTCCGCGATACGCAAACAACAGCGTGAAGAGCTTCTGGTTTTTGTTTTCATACTCTATCTGTAAAGTGGGGGATTATACTTTTCCCAGAAAGTCTATAAAAGTTGGGATCTCCAAGGTGATTAAATGATTAGATACTGGGCAAGCAAATGTGGATAGATATTTTAATTTTAATCTCAAGTCAATAAATAATAATAATTTACATGAATTTAAAGAGTATTCACAGTTTGTTAAATTTAGTTGTAGATTTTCAATTTTGTTGTTGTTGTTTTTCTCTCTCTCGCCTCGCCCATTTAACCCACTTTGCACATTGGAATCAACGGAATCATCGGAATACTCGATTACTTGAATACTCTTAATGCGTCCATTAATTCGACGCTGTTGTTAGCTCATCGCACAACAAAAACAACAACTACAATATAAATTGAATATTGACAGACCCCGGGGCACGTGACTTGGCATTCCGGTAAAGTGCAAAAAAAAAAATAGTTGAGAAAAAAACAAAATTAATTTGTTGACCTGTTGACTGTGAAACTGCGTTCGCACAGTTTTTTTTTTCTAAAAATAGATCCGAAAATACAAATACAGGTGTCTGCGGATCAGAGTGAAGTTTTGAGCTGTTTGTGAAAGTTGTCGGAAAGGTCTGGCAATTAAAGGGGCTAAACCATTAGCTTGGATGATAAAAATAAAAATAATTGGAGAAATAAAAACACAACTATCTTACACAAATCTACGTATTGTTTATTTGGCTTCACTTGTCTTAATTTTAGAGAAACAAGTAATACTTAGAAAGTATGATTTAAAAACAAACTTAAATATAAAAAAAAATTTGTTTGGTCTTAATACATTACACATTATAGCAGGGACTGTAAAGATTAAAATAAAAATCAAAACTTAGAACTAAATTACATTTTTATATTAAAAATATATTCAACATATTTATAATTGTATATTTTCAAAATTTCATATATAAGCAAAACATTTTCATTTAATTGCACCATTTATAAAGTGTAACAATTTAAATAACTAGAAAGTTTGAAAGTTTTTCAATAGTTTTAATTTGATGAAGCATATAATATAGTTTATAAATATTTCTGTAATATTTGGAGAATGTACTTCACAATTTACTTTTACTTACGTGATAGTTTTTCCTCTGAGTTTCTTCACAGTTTCCAGTGCTGAGCTTTTGTTTGTTTTTCGTTGCCTGCTTAGTCAGCTGAGCCCATTGACATCATAACTGTAACTTGATCTCGCTTTTTAAGTGTCAAAGCTGCTGTTATCTTCTATTAGCCTGTTCTCTTATTCTCTGCTCTGCTTGGCTTAACACTGCTTGTGTTAGCCAATACACAAACCTTAAGTTAAAGGCAACCCACCACTTGCACACGGCCAGTTTGTAAACCTCTCTCCCACTGTTAAATTTTTGCGTAATTCCAAAAATAAATTGATTAAATTCGATTAAAGGTCGCCGCAGGAATCGACGAGGGGTCGTTCAATTAATAAAACACATTCGATACTTAATATGTTGTAGTTGTTGTTGTTGTTGTCCTGGTTGTTGTTGTTATTGCCATTGCAAATTGCGTCTTGTATTGATACAAAATTGTGGTTGGGTGTGTGGTTGATTTGGTGGTGCTGGCTTACAAATTATATTTGTAGACAATTCGGGCATAATTGCAGCACAGTACACAGGAGATAATAACTGTCGATTGTCCATTGAGTTCTAGTTCTGGGTTTAGTTTGTCTTGGGCAGCGCTGTCAAAAGCATGCAGGAAGCACAAGATCACAATTCGAATTTAAAGTCCAATTGTAAACCGAATCCAACTCAAAAACGTCATGTTCGCTTTCAGGAACAAGATGGACTACCACGTGTGCCCGGCTCCCGGCCGTCAAGTGCGCCAGCGGAGCCCAATGCCAAGGCGGCCAAGAAAGCCTTCAAAAAGATGGAAAAGGAGCAGCGGCAAGTAGATCTAAAGTAATTGACCTATCACATAACTAATTCCATTTTCCTCTTATTTCAACAGGCGTCAGGAGAAGGAGCAAACGCGTCGCGAGAAGGAGGCACGCAAAATGGAGAGGGAAACGGCGCGTCGTATTGAACGCGAGGCGGCGAAGCTGGAGAAGCTTAATCGGCACAGCGAGAAGATCTCACGTAGCACAGAGCGAATGGTGGGCAGTGGTGGATCGCGTTCCGGATCGCTGGAGCGACGACGCAGCGGCGAGGATTCACCGGTGCTCAATCAGTCGACGGTTCATGGAATTGCCTCACCAAATCGTCGGCCCACAATCTTTGATGTGTTTAGACCGCGCGCCAAATCGGATGCCAAGCGGCATAAGGATAAACATCTGTTGGATCCATCTTCCGCGGATAGTAGCGCCACCAGCAGCACATATTCCGTATCCGGCGGAGTGCCCACAGCAACAGCCGCAGCAGCAGCAGCGGGAGCAACAACAGCAACGACAACAGCAACAACAGCAACAGCAGCTGGCAGTGCAGCAACTGGTGGCATCATGAATTCCATGAAAGTGGCCATGCAACACTTTGGCCATCGACAGCATCCCGCCGTAACGATAACCAATGCCGATGGCACCGTCTCCGCCAAGAACAAGTACAAAGATGGCAGCGCTCATTTGCATCAGGGCAGCGATGCGCAGGTAGGATTTATGAAACTCCCCTCTCTCCTACATCTGATCAACTCTATTTTTATACCCTACAGTATTACCACACGGTGACTGCAGTGCGACCGCATGCAAATGCCAATCAGAGATCGCCGATGACCAAAGTTATGGATCTGTTTCGCCATCGTTCCAATTCGGCGGTCAGCGATGCGGACAAACGCAAAGCGGTAAGTGTCTTAGCTAAGTTAACATACTGATGTGGGGTGTGGTGAATTCAATTAAACAGCTTAGCAAGTGCACAAACCACTCATGTTATTTTGCAGCGTGCTGTTAACTAACAGTTCCAGTCAACTGTTAAGTGTGAAATAAGAAAAGACGGCGCGAAATTCATAACAATCAGATTTAATTAACTTGTGATAAGCTTGATTTGGGTGATAATAAGTATTTTTTAATTTCACATTAATTTCTATGCATTGTACGTCAAAAAATTTCAATAATTAACAGAGACCTTACTCAAACTCTGAAACATTATGCTTGAAAGCAAAACAAATTATTGTTACATTAATCAGTATCACTTAATGAATCTATAAAAGATTATCGAACAAAAAAGCCAAACAGTCTGCAAAACTTAGCAAATTGTTGGATTATCAGCAATTTTAGAGCGTCATTTGTAATCGACATTCGTCTGACAATTTCATTATAAATAAAAGCATGAGCAATTTTTTATTTGATAAGCAATTTGATTGATAAGGCTGATAAATTTCACAATTGTGCAATCAAAGGCGCTTATCACTACAATTTAAAATTCAGCCTATAATGTGCTCGCAATTTATCGTACAGAACATGTCACGTCATTGTGAGCAATACTTTATGAAATCCTTAATTGAGAGATACATGGAGAGAGAGAGAGGTGGAGAGAAAGCTCAACAATAAGTGCGACAACAGGTGATCCCGTTAACAGCTGTGCAAGCGTCGCGTCGCTCTTTAAGACAAAAGCTCATACCAGTCTACCTTTCTCTCTCTTTTGTCGCTCTCACTTGTCTGACAGTTTTTGGGCTTTGCGGAAAAGTGCCACACACACAGACACCAGACATATTCACACTACGTATGTACATATTACGTATACGTCGGCGTTGTCGTTGTCGGCGTTGATGGCGTCGCCGTCATTTCAATTTTGCTGTTTTCTTCTTTCGCACGCTGCGTTTTGTGTGTTTTATTTTCAATTGCATTTCCAATTGGACGGCAGCTGATAGAGCCGACGCGCGCGTCATTCTTGTCCAAATTGATAAACAACAACAACATAAAAATAAACCAAATAAACAACAATTTTATGCAATTTTTAACTTATTTAAATAAAAATATAATAATAATATTTTAAATTTTTAAAAACCTCAAACGAGAACAGCGCGCGTGTGTGATAGAAATTAAATAAGTAATAAAAAAAACAATAAAGTTAATTTATTACTTTGTTTTGTGTTTAAACGAAAATTGAAATGTCTAAAATTTAAAAATTTAAAATGAAAATCAAGTAAAATAATCAAATATATCAATAATAGATTGTGTAATAATTCCAAGCTCAAATTAAATCAAATAAAATATTTGAAAAGTTCAAATATATTACATAAATCAATGAACCAATTCAAGCAATTTATTTGCCAAAATAAACAAATCTTTTAAAAGATTTACTGATCAAAACGTGTCAATAGACTTTATTATGTTCGATTGAATTTGCATTTCTGTGTTCTATTTAAAATCAAATGTAATTCAAATGCTAATTGTGCCTATTTTCATTAATTATTCCGGATCATTTTTGAATCTTTTCCGCGTGTGCGCATTTTAATTTTATTTACATATTTATTATATTTTTTAATTTTCAAGTTCATTGACGGTGTTCATAGCCCACGCGATATATGCTTAAATATATATTAATGTGTGCTTCTAATCTGCATTTCTATTTGTTTAATTGAAAATTTTAAGCACTTGAAGCGGCGCATGGAAATGAGCTAAACCCAAAAACAAAAAACTGTCAGCAAAACAAATGGCAAACATGTGATGTGTCACTTTTAAGTGTGTGTGTGCTTATGTGTGTGTGTGTTAGTTTGTTGTTGTTTCCTACATATCGTATTTGTGAAATTTGTTAAATATTTTGTTTTGTTTTCTTTTGGTTTGTTAATATTCTAAGCTATTTTCTTAGTTGCTAATTTGTCAAGTGTCTAACTGGGCTCATATGCTGTTTGTATATCTTCTACGGTTTTATAATCAGTCTACTGAATCAGTTCGTTCACTTCCACAATTCATATCAATATCAATCAAGTCCTGAATGGTATTTTTAATAAATTTCCACTAGACAAGTGTGTAAAATTTATAGATTGATTGTCTAAGTCAACTGGTTGATAATTGAATTAACCAAATTTATGATAAATCTAGATTAGATTAGAACTTAATTTTCGTAAAATATGATTAAATGAAGATCTTGGCGTTTTTTTTATCTATTATACTTTAGTATTTTTGTATAGTATGATCGCTTTTTTCAATGTTTATCTCATGTATTTCCACTTAATTATCTCGTTTAGTGGCAATATGTCAAAATACTTCGACATGTTTTGAAGACACGCAGCTGTTTGGAAAATTTCCCAAAAGCAAAGCTGACAAAACTGACAAACTCAATGAACTTGGAACCTTCTAGTGTTTACAACTATTTCCAGTATTTCAGTTGTGCTCACATTCGCAAATTGTTATCAATTAAGAGTTTTTTTATCTTTCGGCAAATAGAAATACTTGAAAAGAAGAAATTTAATTTAGAGTACATCGGCCCAAAACCCGATAAGATACGGCTAGCTAATGCTATACAACAAACAAAAAATAAATAAATAACAAAACAGGTAAAGAACTCATACTCTGAATTATTTATATTTACCAGACTCGAATCAAAATTTGATTTTAATTAAAATAGCGCGCATAATAAATGGGTTCTCCAGAGGGTAAAGCCTTGCACTGATCGATTGACTTGAAATAATTCCTATTATAAATTAGTATTTAATATTGACAAGTTCATACAATATCACTATCTGGCCATCTTTCCGCTATTATCACTTCAAATAAATCAAATCTATTTATACGAGCAGTAATATACTATAATAATTAATTGAAAGATTATACAAGGAAAAGAACGAATAAAACACTCTGCAAACTATTCAGAAAGTATTGTTTATACAGTAAACAAACAAATTTAATTCAAAATAAGCTAGTTTTTTACTTTGAAATTGAAATATATTCTTTTTTCAAATTTATTACTTTATTTATCTCATTTGATAAAAACTACTAGGGTATCTATCAGCTTTGCTGCTTGGTCATGCCCACTTTTGATTTTTTACCGCCTCCTTATTTTTTTTTAATATATAGAGGAAGTGAAATTTGTTGTTGCCCAAAAACATTCTTATTACTTTTTTGGGCATACGATATAATTGTTGTTTGCAAAATTTTCTTTGTATTCTTTGTAGTTGGCTTGTTAATTAATCATTTGTCAGCTTGTTGTTATTGTTTATGCCACAGTTTTGAGTACTTCTAAGTTTGTAACGATGTTCTACTATATATGAGTATGAGCATTTGAAATCTGTTCACAGATTTATTTATTTATTTTCACTGCACACGTTTAAAGGTCAACCACTTGACGATGTTTTTCTCTCATCTCAACTAGATATTTGTTTTATTATTATACCCTCTATTCAGTCAAAGGGTATTATTATAATTCTCAGTTTTTCAAATTCAAATTTTTGTTTAAATGAAAGAAGTGATAGTGATAGTATAAAGTAAAGGGTAGAAAAATTTCAAATTCAAATACAGAGTATCTTTCAGTTGATCAGCAAATTCTATTGCTGTATTTTCCATTTATGTAGGCTTCATCTAGTATTAAATATAATAATAAAATCGCAATTGACGCAACTTTTGTTGACTCAAGTTAAATTTTTTAGTTTTGTTTTATAATTGCCAATTACGAAATCCCGTGTCAATTCGAAGTGTGGCAAGAATAATATTGAAATAAACTATTCAAAGCTTAACTATTAGCAGGTTAAGCAAACAAGCGAGAGGATTAATATTTACATCTCAAAAAATTGATTGCTGTCTCAACCATTTGTTAAACGCATCTGATTGACGTTGAAAGCTCATTAAGTAAACTTAATGCTGATGCTTATAACTTTAAATAGTTTGTTGCTATAAAATCTACCAACATTCTGACAGTTTTTACAGTTGTCTAATTAGTGTAAATGAATTTTACAATTGTTTAATTTTGCTTTTCTTGGTACTTTTTTTTCTCTAACATTTCTTTTAGCTTTTATTTTTTTTTCTTTTATAAATTTCCCGTCAAGAACATTGCACAAATATTGACAAGAATAACACAGTATAAACTAAAGGCTGTCGCTTGACTTGTTCGCTGGGCAAATACAAAACAGACAGACAGTCTCAGAAAACTGAAAAAAATAAAAAGAAATAAAGGAAATACAAAATAGAATAGAAAACTAAATAACAACAATTCCCAAATGGACAAATAACGTAAGCCTAAAAATACCAAATTGTTTCTCCTGATTTTATTTATTAAACGTGTTTGCGCCTAAATTACAAATCTTTTATTTTTATGAGCATTTCCTAAATGAATTTCCTCTAAAATTTTAAATATACGGACTAAAGGCATACTCTCAAATTAAGACAAATTTTTCTTAATGTTTGTATATTAAATATTCTTCCTGCTACAAAAAGCATTGATTGATGTAAAATTCCGTTAGCCACAAAGATTAAATTAAATTTGTTTAAAGTACGAATATAAAAGATATCTTTATCTCGATACTTTATCATTATGATAAAATATTTCTTGTTGGTTTTGTGGAAAGAAAATAGTAAATAGACCGTGTCAAAGGTTGTTCGTTATTAAAGCATAATAGGAGCAATTAAGCTGCTGTTGAACAACAACTTTAACTCAATTTCATTTCTCTTTCTTATGTAAATTGTTTAAGCTTAAGTTGAACTATCAGTTAATTTTCACACTTGACCCCTCTTCATGGTGTAATAATTCTTATCAACTTACATAATATGATTCGTAATTTTTGCTCTTCTCTGTAATCTCATAACAGAAAACTAAAAGTAACAGAATCTTAACAGAACTGCGCTCTCTCTCTCTCTTTCTTTCGCTCATTGACAATTTCTAAATGCCTTTTTGAATTCTAGTTTATTGGGTCAAAAAGAGTTTTTCTACCTTTCAATCAATTTTTCTTTTATTTATTTTATCAATCTCAATTATAAGACACACACCAGAAGCAGTCAACAAACAGTGCCACGCCCATTAAGTGTCGATCCGCCCACTTAACGTTGATGCGTCACATTGAACTGCAGCTTCTCTTTCTCTTCAGTTTGTTCTTGTTTTGCTCTCTCAATTAAAAGCTTGCGAGAGGGTCAAGGATTAATTTATGGGCCGCTTTGACCCAAACAATGCAATAATATACGAGTTGTCTGAATGTGTATATCAATGTTTTTAATATTATTATTATTGAACGTGTTTCGCATCTGCTCCACTTGAGAATTTTTGTAAATCAGTCGCCCCGAAACAAAGACGATGACATTTTCATGGTCAGGGCGACGGATTTCGTATATTTTTTTTTATCATACACCTTCTTGCAATTATTCCATTTACTCTTTGCTTCCTCGAATGTAAGACAACAATAAAAAAAACCGAGAATAATAAGCGCGTGCAATTAAAAAAAATATGCATAAATTTTTGATGGCCTGAACACAGTAATTTACATTTGTAATTTGCAATTTAATTCGAGTAGCAATAATATTTAAACATACAACATTTAAAAATATCAGGTGCTAAATGAGCAACAAAAAAAATATAATACAAAATTAAATACGGGAAGAAAAAAGCGTAAACGGCAACAGCTTATGCTTGTTGCTGGCGCCATCTAACGCTTGGTAGTGATAACAGTGTAACCGCTGTTAAGTGTGCAGTACAATGTAAAGCATTTTGACTGATCCTCAAAACATTCAAACGGCTGTGCTTACTTTAATACCTATACTTAAAATAATACTTAAGCAAAACTAAACAACAATAAAAGCAAATCAAAATGTCTGCGGTAAAGCGTTGGCTTTATCGCCACACCCACTCAACGAATTCATCAAGCAGCGGCGCTACGCCCACATCGCCGACCTCAAAAACTCAACGGGGTCGAAGTCAATCGCTCGATGTGCAGTCGCTGCAAAGCTCCGGTCTACGCACCATGTTAGCGAATGCAAATGTAAGCAAATTAATAGCAAAAAAAATAAATCAATTTGAAGGAAAATCACCTTACATTCAATAAGAACAAAATACCCCAGTACACACCTAAGGGTTAATTATAACAGCAGACTGTTAAGCAAGTTGTGGTTTGTGTGCTCGCTAAGTTGTGTACAGTGTGCTGTTAGCTTTGTTAACAGTTAGCGGGCTACTTAAAAATAACAACTTAAACTTCCAAAAGAAGGAATGTAATTAATTGATAAATCATTTTTTTCTTTTTTTGTAGCGTGCTGCGGCGCATCAGCAACAGTTGGCAGTGCAAAGTGAGTATTTAATTTACGTATTTTTTATTAATTTGACATAGAAGAAGTTTAACAGCAAGTACCAGGTACATGTTAATTACACATTAAATAAACATTTAAAATCAACTTGCAGCAATTTATATTATTATTCTGTTTAAATTTCGTATTAAATCGCGACTTATGCAAATCATGAAAACCAAATCAACCTTGACTTTGAAAATTAAAACAACAAAACACATACACCTATACGTACGTATGTATGTAAATAAAAGCAAACGGCGCAAAGTAAAACAAACAAACAAACAACGAAAATACGCTAAAGACGAATGCTAAAAGTAATGACTAAACGATGTGTAAAACCTGAAGTTTTAATAGTCATGGGGGGGGAGGGGAGCGGCTTCGAAGGGGTTGAAGTATTCAAAGGTGGCCCATGCGCTGGTTAAGCAGATAAACAGTTTTTATGTTCTGGTTGTTTGTCATGCATTTTACATATGTAAATGCGAACTGTGTAAATAATTGAGTTTTTGTTTTGCATTTTTGCTGTTGTAGTTGTTGTTTAGCTTTGACAAAATTATGGTAGTTGGATATTATTTGCTTGTAAGGGTGCGAAGCTGTAGAATTATTGAGTGCTTTTAAGTATCTTTAGGAATGTGAAAAATGTTTTAGGGTGGTTTAGAAGGTCAAGGGAAGATCCAACAGTTGTTTAGAAAAATTTTTAAATATCAGTTAGTATGTAACGACTGATATAAACATATATATAGATTGGGAAACTCAAATTCCCAGAAGCTGAGAATATATTGTACTAGTTCAATACTATCGAGACAAATATTTTTGTATTTTTAGATCAAGTATTTTTTGTAACTTTAGAGCTTTACTAATGCGACGTTCGCGATCCTGCAAAAGTGTATATGTAAATATAGTTTAATACACATACAGTGGCTCATAGCCTTTTGAGCCACCAACTTCTTGACTGTTTTATTAATAATGCTTCATACAGATATAATAAATTTCATAAATAAAATACTATAATTTTGCTTATTAAAAGATAATTACATGTAAAACGTTAAATATGCATTGCGGGAAATCAGCAGGGAGCCACTGTAGATACAACAACTACTCTATAAATATGTACATATATAGATCATGCAACTGCCACTCATACAAATTACGAGCGCCAATCCGCAATCGTGTAAACAATAACAACATTTTGATGAATGATGAATGAAGAAAACAACTCAAACATATAAAGGGATGGGGATAGTAAAGAGGGTGGAGGGTAGTAGTCCCCATTGTGGAAAATTTTCCAAATAGTTCTTACTCCACTAACATAAAAGAGATCATAGAAAAAGAAACAACATAATAAAGACAAAAAAAGAGAGAGAGAAACCGAGAGAGACACACATGGACTCATAAAAAAATCAACTCCAAAAGAGAGAGAGAGAGAGAGAGCGAGTAAAGAGTGTGAAGAGCGAGTGCGTTTCAGAACTAACTGTTGCTGCATTTTGGATCTTCACGTGTTTACCCTTTGCCTGACCTTGAAAACTTTATTTTTTTTTTTGGGTTTTGCAAAGTCGAGACTTGCTTGTTTGTATGTACAGACTGCAATGTTTGTTGCTCCTGTTTATGTTGTTGCCGCTTGAATTTTCAATGTCAGGCAAGAATAACAAAAACAAACTAGCACCTGGTCTGTTGCTATTGCTGTCTCTCATTCTCGCTCTTACTCAGTCTCCCTCCTGGTGTCTTGCTTGCTCCGGGGCTTTGTTTTGGTCGTGCACTTTCTTACTTTTTGAGCCTTTGGTTGTTGTCTGTTGTTGTTTTGTTATTTTTCGTCGCCGGCTTCATATCAAGTGTCTGACCATGACGTAATCTTGAAGCATGTGCAGAGCGGATAATTTAGTAGGGGAAGGGGATGATGAGAGGCGCGTCTACTCACAGATATGTATGTGTACACGTTTGTTTGAGTGAGTAAATCACTCTCGTATATTGTTGACTTGAAAAAGCAATTGCAAAAATTCATAATTCGCAACCCACGACAATTAACCGACATTGATTTTGAAGGCAACCAGACAATGTTGCCGGCAAAGATTTAGTTGAAAGTGTTCATATATGATTATATGTGTGAGCTGTTGTTTGTTTTCTATTGTCATAGCTCATTCATAAGCGAAAGTCTGTTAAGCCGCCTACACACACACACACGCACAAGCATAGCATATATTACAGTCTGTTAAACTAGAATAGCACAGTAGCAAAGAGAGCATCATGAGAATAAGAGCGATAGCGAGAGCTACAGCAGCGGCAGCGGCAGAGCATAGACAATGTTAAGGGCGCTTTTTGGTCACCACCACCTAGAGAACACTGCTGCTGCTGCTGCCTACGTGACGCAGCGCACACAAACAAGAATAGTATTAAAATCGCACAATTGTAAATAGAATTAACAGTGAATGCAAAGTAGCTATGGAATTGACATTGTAAACAACAATAGCTTTATTAAAGAGCTCCAGTTTATGATTACAACACTTTTTTCCCATTCTAGAATGTGCGTAAATACAGTCCACTGTTAACAACAGTAGCTATGTAAATAGCATAAAGAGAAGTAAATTGCTGATAGTTAACATGAAAGGTCGTTTATGTTCATAACAAAGGAGAACTAAAGCTACATTTTAATACATGTATATATAGCATGAAGAATAGGTAAAATACGATTAACAGAGACGCAACCACGCCTACATTGCCATGCTTATCTAACAGTGCTCTGTTTAGTTATTACACATCAATCTATCTACCGTTTTTCTTGGCTTTCTACGTTCGCTTTGCTCCCTTGATTTTTTGTTGTGCTCACCTTTTTCTGCTATTACATATACTCATGCACACACACATTCATATAGACTCGAGCATGTGCCTTGCCGGTTTAGCAGCAGAAACAGTTTATATATACCACGTACGTATTTATACATGCATTTATATATGGTATACTCACACTCTCTATTCACACACACACACGCACAAATTCATATCGGACTGGGTTGGCCACATGGCGGCTACGTTGTCGCCTTTCAGTTAAATTTGAAGCGCCGGCCGCGACAGACGTTAACAGCGCCACGTGAATTGAGCATTAATGAAATTAATTGAAAATTTCGAGACAGTTTGAAATTCAAGTTGAAGAAATAATTCATTCTCCCAAAGGTTTAAAACTCATTAATCAATACCGAAAGCATATAATAATATAAAACAATTTGGAATCATAATTAGCAAAATGTTTTTTGTTTAAAACAAAGAAAACGTTTAATGTACAAACTGGATTTTTCTAAAGCGGTTTTTGAACAAACACACAAAATACATTTTCATCTTTAGCTATAAATATGCATGAGCGAGCATATTAATCTGGCATTTTATTGTTAATAAACAAAGCAAAAAAAATATATATATATAAATAATAAATATTTAAGTGCGTGAAGTGGAAAATCCATTAAACATTTTATGGAAAGTTTGTGAAAAGTGAAAAGTTAAAATCTCATAAAGTAATAAATAATTCATAATATAAAACTCGATAACTAAAAACATTGAAAGCCACAACAATTGCGCAAGTTTTAAAATAAACAAAATGTAATTTCGTTATTTATGTATTGCTTTGAATTGCACACACATAAATTCGCTCAAAATTTGCTTTGAAAATCGAGTCGAGTCGCTGAGAGCATGTGATAAAATTTTTATAAATATAAAATTCACATTTTGCGCCAATACGCCCGGCATAAGATTCTGTTATTTTTGTTGTTGCTCCCCCACTTAGTTTCGCTTTATTATTGTTGCTTATATAATTAGAGAATGAAATAAAAGAAGAAAAAAAAAAAATTGATTTGATTTATAACATTTTTTCAACATTTCTGACGCAAAGGCATGAGCCAAATTGTTGTTTTGGTTTGACCAAAGATCGAGCGAGAAAGATACTAAATATATGTTTGCAAATCACTTATGGTTTCAAGTGTACTGTATGCAGTTTTATTTATAGCACTTTCTAAGTGAATTTGAAAAACCAGACTTTCTTTCATTAACAGTACTCAATGTAACTAAAAACAATTAATATACTATTACAATTACAATTCTATTAAAGAACTTTGACCTATAATTAATATTACTTGTATTATAATTTAATATTGCAAATAATAGTTTTTATTGTTAATGGCTTCATATTTGTGAAGAAATAAATGACAGCATTCAATGATCAAGCCATCCCTGTCAGCCTAGATTCCAGAGTATTACTATTTCTGATAACTTATTTCTTCTGTACGTTTTATTTAAGGTTTTAAAAAACTTAGATATATAAATAAGTAATGTGTATTCATATACATGTGTAGCACATCTATTTTATAAACCTTTTTTATTATATTGTAAATTATTTGTCAACTGTAGCTAATGAACTGCAACTCTCGCTAACTGATAAGGCCTCAAACAGTAGATTATAAAGCGTACTGGGGTCTATAATGAGGGGCAGTGATAATCCCACAACTATAAATAATTGCTCAAGAGTAAATAGAATCCCGCACAACCTACTGATATGGTTAACGCATTATTACAATCATCAGTTTTATAAATTCAAAACATATTGCGCCATTTTCATATGGACACATGTCTGCTAATTGAAATTCGCTTGGAATAGGTCAGTTTTAGCATACAGAAAAAAAACTACAACATCACACCCCAAGGAATTTATAAACAATATGAGTATGAGTATAAACAAAATGAGAATTGAGCGCTGTTGCAAGATTTACTTTTGTTGTTTTGGAATGGGTTATTTACATATGTATAAATATCTATCAATATATACATAACTTGTTATTACATTTTCAAGATTATTTAATTTAAATTTATGCTTACCAACCGGCAAATGTTCTAAGCACAATTGTTTGTGCTACAAAACAAAAACATAATTCATGAATTGCCCAGACGACATGCCATACAATGCTTGACTAGAAGATACCCTCCGATCAGCTCTAAAGTGCCCCAAAATTTCCACAAGATTCTTACATTTCTCAGTTTCACTGAATACAGGGTATAAGAATAAAAACAACGGCAGTATAGATTACACAATTTGGTAGAGGAAGCCGAAAAGCGGAAAAAGCGAAAACAACAATTACAAAAACAAGTCAAATAAATTGCGCAGCGCAAAAATGTTCCCATTGCTCGGCATTTCGTTTTGGTCGTGTGCTTTATTTTCGTTTTCTTTTGGGCTTGTTACGTTACTTTTTGGACCGGCAATAGAAGAACGAAAGAAAAGAACATCAAAACAACAGCCACAGCCTTTGGCAATCTGTGCGGCGGCGGCAACAACAGAAAACAATCGCCGGCTGGAGGTAAAAATTTTGTTTGCGACGCAAAAAAAATCTCCTCGAGACGATGTGCTCGCAACTTTTGTATGTATGTATATGTATGTGAGATATTCAGATACAAGAGGCATATGAAATTCTAGGGGGTGAAAGCTGAACAGTATAACAGTATATGCTATCTATCACACATGAGCTTATTATTTATGTAGAAGTGTTTGCAACAATTCTGCAAATGTTTTGATTCGTTGGTTCGAGCCCTAGGGCAAGATTTCGGTTTGGTTTGCAGGTTGGTTTCAGGAACTCCTGACCTGGTTCAAGGCTTGAACATTTAAGTGGCGTAATAAAAAATTTAATCTCCTATGTTCAGTTTTTTTCCTTCTTGGTTATTAGAGTTTTTTTATAACTGGACTTTTCAAGCATGCCACAAATTTTATGGATATACATTAAATTTATGCACTTTTTCTGCGATATTTCCACACAATATAATGCTCCAGATTGCAGTTTATATAGTCAGTAGTCTATATGACCTTGATGCGTTCTATTTTAGCGACGCAACTCTTGTACATGCAACTTTTTATTGTTGGCTGCATATTACTTACGATTTGACATTATTTTAGCACTTGCGCTGCATAAATCGCTACTAAATTGTAGTTTTAAACTGCGTAAAAGCACAGATTTTTATAGATATAGATAGAAATATGTACTTTTTAATAGTATCTAATAGATACACATCGGAAAACCTGTTCCAAGCAGCTGTTTAACCTTTTTATTTCTAATAGTTTTGTGACGAAGAAAAAGGTCAATACAAACAGCAAAAAATTTTTTGTTGTTGATAGGGTTCGTTAAACCTTTTTTTTAATTTCAAAGTTTTTATTTATAGATTTTTTCTCAGCTGCTCTTGAAATATGTCATATTTATCTAGTAATTTCTATAGATCCCAGTATTGGAAATCTTAAATAATAAATTTATTCAACACGCTTTAAAATCATCAATCAAATTCATTTGGGGAAACATTTGACGTTGCATTTTTGATTGTAATTTTCCGATTGTTGATTGTCGGATTGTTGTTTCAAAAGATTAGAAACAAAACTCGCAGCTTGTTTATTTGTCTCTGGGGTCGACTGAGAATTGGGTCAAGTGAAGGAACTTACTAAAAATGGCAATTAAATTTCTGTTCAATTATATTCTGAACAACATAAATTTTGTTCATATTTGTTGTTGTTTTCATTGTTGCTTATAATCTTGTTACCAAGATGATTGCCTTAATTGCTACACGCTTTATTATTGCATAAATAACTGCATAAATTTACTACTGTACTTAACAAACAGGGTATCAAGTTTTCTTAATTCAAACTGGAAATTAGCAAAAGCAAAAGTGCTGTGACTTGCTTTTAAGTTTGGAATTTTAACAACTAGAAAAAAATATGTTAATAATGTGGTAGGTGACGAAGAATTATGATTAAGCTGGAATAAATTAAAATTTGATTTAATGTAGTTATGTTAATAAGAAAAACCCTATTTATAAAATCTTTAATTACATTTTACATTGCTGATAAAAATCATTATATCGAATATAATATAACAAATTGAGGGTATCCATAATTTTAATTGGTTTAAATTTCAGGCATACAATGTACATTTAAATGTTTCGAATAACATACATATGAGATTATATCATCCTTAGTTCATAATTAACTTCTCTTATTACTTCTCTACTTATTTGCGTGCACATGATTTCCTCGGTTCTTTGTTTTATTCTTTAACCATCGCATGCCACAAATTTAACAGCACTCCAGGCGGTCCCTTAGCTGCTTTTGTATTCCCTTTCCTTCAGTCATCAATTTCTTAACGAGCTTCTGTCACTCTCCCCCTCTCTCTCCCTCTCTCTCTCTCTCTCTCTCTCTCTCTCTCTCATTCTGCGTTGTCGGTCTATGTCAGATTTTGCCGGACCACGCCCAATTAAAAGTCGTAAACAACACACACGAACGAGTAAGAAAAGTCGAATGTCCTTGAGCTGTTTAGGCCTTTCGCAACTTAATCCTGTGTCATGTGACAACCTCGGAAGCCATCTGAAACTTTTTCAGCGATTAAGCGAGCATTAAGCCAGCATACGAATACAAATGCAACAAAAAGAACAACCACGACAATGGCAAGAGCCATATAAGTGAGGGACATGATACAAGAATCATCACATAATGTAAATACTTTAAGACGATAATAAACGCTTACGATTTAAAATATTACAATCCATATATGGATACAATAACTCTATCAGCTAAGTTGATTTTTTAAAAGCTGAAAATTAAAAAAATTTGAATTTTGAGATAATTTGAAAATTTTGTTAAGGAATTTTATTTTCCGAAAGATAAGAGTTTCTTTTATAAATTCAATGACTGTATCTAAATCTCGATAAATTAAAATATGTTAAATTCTAGTTATACAAGGGTATATCCTAAAAGTGTAGGTCTGTTTTCTAACGCCATCTTTTCAATTGAACGTGTGAACGTGACTTTTAGGCGATTCTTAACTAATAACCGCATAAATTAAAACCGAAAACAAAGCAAAATATATACATTTAATGTGCACTTTGCAAATTTTGACACGCAGTCAAATGATACGGATTTTCAGATTATATATATATACGGGTAGAAAAACATATGTAAAAATAAGCATATATATACGGAATATAATGGAAGAATCAGTGCAAAACAAACACACCCATTTTCAGAGGCGTTAATTAGCATGCACGATTTAATATGTTTCATGTGTGGGTAGATGGATCTAATAGCTCTTAACCTTGAAACATATATGTCTATAGGAAATGGTAACAAATCGAGGAGCTTTTGACTGTCCGCACAGTGGAAACAGTTGGGGTTGGTCAACACTGAATTTGTTGCTCCATTTTACGACGCATTTGAATAGGTAAACAAGAACGAATGAGACAAAGTCCGGGAGAGCAGGTAACGGCGATTGCCAATTCTAATGTCAATATGAATGTATATATATTCATCATGGGTGTACTCGAATGAGTTGATGTACTCGTAAATGATATAAGTGCTCGTATTTGCTCGGACGAGTGTCGGGCCATTAATTTGCACAGAGCCACTTGTTGGGCTAATATTATACGAGTATAACGCACACATGTTCATAGTATTCTATTTGTATATCATATATCCTATATTTTCAGATGCAATGCCACGTGCTCATGTTACTATTATTGTTGTTTTTTTGATAACAACAGCATTAATAATACTTAGGGCCTAGTAATGTTGACTTTATTTGTTTGTTTATCGTCAAGCAAATAAATTCTACTTGCCTACAAGTTTTACTCGTTTAACAACAACAACAATAACAACAACAATAAGAACAACGACATCAAATTAATAAACATAGGACCTGAATGTAGCAAAATCTTGAGGAGTGGGGCCCTCAAAACCGGAAAAGGGCAATTGATTGATGTTACTTTGCTTTGCTGAATCATTGAACAAAGTTGTTGACGATTTGCTTAATGAAAGTTTCTGAATTTAACAAAAATTTTGTTAGACATTAAATAATTTTTTTATTGATATTTACAATGTACCTATTTATAGCTTTTATATAATAGAAGATTAGGTGATAACCTGCGTCAACCTAAGAAAACAATCTCCAGTAAAAACAACTTGAATATAGATGGAACCTATAAAACTTTGTCTATAGTTAATAATGATGTTGCACCTTGAAAAATTAAACTTGTACATTATTCTATGATGTCTACAATAAATAAAATTATACCATCGGCTTGGAATTTAATTTAAGACCCTTTTCTTGTTGTGTTTTTAATGATTTTTCTAGCGTTTTCCGTTTAACTGCTCAGTATTTTTTATTCTGTCTCTCTGCCTGCTGGACATACATATCACCATTACTATTATCCTGAAGGTTGCTTTGTCGCTTTCATTTGACATTTTTTTAATGAGTTTGTGGAAAGAATGTATTTACATTTCCCTCAACTGTTGTCAGCTATTGTTTGTTTCTAACGAATATGTTGACAGCGTTCTTGAAATGAAAAGGAACACAAATAAATAGAAATTGAAAATTGTCTGTTTAGCAATTTGCTAATAGCTAGTGCCTCCTACTATCTTTATAATACATATATTTAGTACCGTTTCTTTGTTGTGATTGCAATCCCAAGTCAATAACTTTTAGTCACGCCCCATGCAAATGAAAACTCATTAAATCTAATTAGCACCCGCCTAATACGAATTTTTCAAAAGTTAATTTGGGCTTTAAACAAACTGAAAAGTACTTAGGAACCAGCCTCTCATTTACATAAATTCCCATTGACGACAATGCAGAGTAGTTAGAACATAAGAGCATAATATTTACTATATATCATATGTCAAAGTATAGTCATAAACAGCGAAGTTAGGAATAAAATCAATAGCAATATATTTGCTAAACTTAAAATGTAATCGAAATACGTAAATATTGTATGCTTCTTCTAAATATTCTTAACTCGTGCATGTTTTGATAAATCGTTTCTTAATGTCAGCAGTTTGACAATATTCGTGAGTTTCGGGTGCAAAAATATAAAAGAAACGGCGCGTGAATCGCATTTATTATGGCACCATTGATACTACAAATATAGTTATAGATATAGATAGAAATAGATAGATATAGCCCACAATAATATGTCAAATAGAGTGACGTGTCCGCTGTGGAAACAGCAGACAATAATAAATAAATAAAGTTAAAGTCGTGCCCCTTTTTACAAGTATTTTTGTAAGTCACAAATAGCAAATTCGAAGTCAAATGTCAGTTCCATTAGAGGGGTAAACACGAAGCGAACCCATTAATTGAATTGAAACCAAACGTGGCGCTCACTTGTCGCCCTGAGGAAGCTAAACTCAAGTGAGTAGTCAAGTTGAGTAGCCAATTACCACAGTATCGAGTATTTACAGAAAGACTAGCCGGCTCATTTTGAATGCAAATGTTGCCGGTACGGACTGCTAATGCAAATATAGATACTATAGTCTTAACGGTTATATAAGACAGGGAACGTGTGTTGTTTTGAATAAACATCCAATGGAGGTCCCAAAGGTCTCGTCTTTTGTGCCTTTGGTTTTCGGGAAGCACTTTGTGAAATTCACTAATGAATCATGCGATGAGTTATCCACAGGGTAATGTAGTGCGTGATCTATATATTAATTTAACGTGTAACTTTTAATACGATTTGAATTAAGGGTAATGAACGAAAATTTAAGATGTATAACAGTTGCGAGTACAACAATGATAAACTTTAAAATTTTTTAACTAAATTGTATTTCATATAACAGCAATAAAACTATTTGTTTTCATATTTATTTGTATGAAAGTTTACAATCACTACTTACAAATTGGCAACAAATTTAAAAAAACCCATTTGCCCATTAGCCTACGGATAGTAATGACTTTTGTATAACAGTTTTATGTATCGAATAATCAATCATAGTGCCCAACGTGAGGATTACAAATTGGCAACAGTTCAAACTGTACAACAACAAATAACAATTAAAAATATTGCATAAAACATCTTCAATGACTTTTCAATGCATTTTCAACGATGCTGCCTGAAGGTTTCTTTCTTTTGTTCTTTTTGTCGCCCCTCTTGTCTCCACTATCGACTAATTAACGAAATACAAAACAAAATGCCCACAAATACGCCACAAAGTCTGTCTGTTCAACTTTTCTGTTGTCACTTCCGGCCGCATTTGTGCATTTGTCTAATTGCACCGTTCCAACGATGCGGAAACAACAACTGAAAGTGAGATAAACAGAAAGAGAGAGAGAGACAGTATATTTGTGTGGGAAGTAATTGGGAGAAAGGGGTCGAGAGGTAGAGACAGAAACACACGCCCACAACTAGTAGCATATTAAACTAACTGACAAGCTTACTTAATATATCATTAACGAATACACTACAAGATTGTAATGACAGTTTTATGGGCTTGCACTTTTAGTCGGAACCTTTAGTCTATAGATGCTCGAGGATAAACCTCGCACTCGGATCAAGGTCAATGCCACCCATAGTCGAGTCGGTACTATGGTGAAAATTAAGGGTGTGGAAAGTTCAAAGTTTGCTATGAAGGCTGTGTCAGTGTAGGTCTGTCTTTGGAATTGATGGGCTTATTTGGCGGATAGAGGTCAGTGACTTTTCTTTAAGCTCACAGTTGTATATTTATATAATTTTAAAGTACGTTTAAATATCGAGTATCGATTTCCTTTAATATTAAGTGTCAGCTTTCCAAGTTGCACATAAGTGAGAATTTCACTTATTGAACTTCACTCAAAATTCAATAAAAGTTATCGCATTTCTGAAATTCAGCGCTGCGTCATCGAACTCACAATGTGGACCTCTGTATGTATTATTTTTAAATTCAATTCGACAATAACAATAAAATATGTACGCTGTACGTACGAAAAATAAAAAAAAGTCAGCAGAAAAGAAGTGTAATTGGAGTGTTCTTCAATCATACGAAACTAAAATAATTTGCTAACCTAAACAAGTTTCCTGGACTCGTTTAGTACTTTTGGCCTATTCCCCGACTGTTGGTCGCATGTTCAATGCATGACGTTGGGTAGAAAACTAACCAAAGACCCAACTAAATATGAAATATTTACTTTTACATATCCAATTCCCAATCACGTTCAAGGTGAATGCTGGCCACTTAAACTACAAACTGCCAACCAAGCGGCATTTTAATGGTTTCATGTTTACGGACAAAAATATCCAGAAAACAAACTAAAACAATACCAAAAATTTGCTTACCTCTGCATTTATCATAGATAACATAACTCAAGAGGTAAACATAAAGTACGCAAACACTTTTAACAGTTATTTATATATAGTTTGTGTGCCCCAATCAATTTAATGATAAGTTGAGCCCAAATAATAACAATGACTACCTTTGACTACTCTTATCGCCATTTGTTGGGTTCTGAAATCTGTCGTCTAGTGAATATGTCTAGTGGGGGTCTGACATGGCGAGTGCTACTTGATAAGCTTATCAGCTACTACAGTAATTTGGCATTTTTAAACAGCGCCACATTGATAATTTGTGACAAGTTTGGAATATTTCACAAACTTGACCTAAATGCGCAGTTTGATTTTCATACCTTTTTTCATGTGAGCCACAATCATGTCAGTCAATATACTATGTATGTATATAGGACCCATATACATACCCTGAGTATATATTCCCGTTTATGTACTTTCACTTTTCATATACGCATGCGTCGTCTGTGGATGCTACTCTTTCAGAATTTTTACTTTCGTTTGATTAATTTTTGAGCAGGTCACGTATCTGTCGTTGTCATATTTTGTGGCGTCTTATTTTATTTTTTTGGGAGGGGGTGGCAACCCCCAAAGGCTTTCCAAACAAATTTTATTTAATGCGCCTCGTTTCCATTACGAGTAATGTTAATGTTGTTCCGAGTGTTTTGAGTGCAAAACGCAGGCTGAATTGCTGTTCAATTACAATATGCTTGCCCGCATTCTCTGCCCAAGGTCATTTCTCTAATAAAGTGCTTTGCATTACGTTGAGGGGCACTCTACAACAGTAACACACACCCTCTAGCCACTCCACTGTTAGCTGTTAACAGAGCAGCAGCAGCAGCATCACACATACAAGCCAATACAAGTCTTTTACTCTCCCACGCGATGACTCTCTTTTGCTCTCTCTCTCGCTGCTTATGCTCTCTGTCACTTGTTTACACATTGCACGTGCATATTTATCTTCCTTTTTCTTTCATTCTCAGTCTGTGCTGGCAGTTTTAGGCAAACGGTTGTGTTTGTGCATATGTGTGCTCTTGTGTGCTTGTGTCTCAATATTTCGCATTAATTTACACAAATTTTGATTACGTTTATGGGCGAAACAATTGGAGGGGCTGCTTAGGTGGAGGTGCAACTTAACCTCAATTGAACTTAAGCTCGATTGCGCAAACATTTAATCAGCTTTGTGAGCGTCTCAAAAACGTCGTAATTTCTCTTTTATCATTTTTATCCATCAATGCCTTTGGCTAATTTTCTCTCCTCACTCTACTCTTTCGAATATTTAGTGGCGTTGTAACATTATAAATAGAACTTTGCCAGCGCTTCTTGCTGATTCTAGTCTTGTCTCTCTCCTCTTTCACGTTGTTTCTTTATTATATTAGCGATAAAGTTTATTTAAATCCAACCACAACATATGTACATATTTATTTACAATCTTATAAAGCAGCTATCAGTTCTTTACAAAGAGTAACTGTTTGACATGTTTACAAATGAATCAAAATCTTATGTACACACAATTGTAATTGAATAATTCAATCATTTAATTGCCCAAGTGGGACTTTGAGCAGTGCTTTGAGCCTAGACCAGTGTGTGCAGGCGACAAAGTTTGTCGCTATTGACATCGTTGCGAACATGCACAGGTGATCAAATTTGTCTCAAGTTAGGAAACTTGTGTAAATACGCATTATTAACATACATATGTTGGAGGATCAGGTGACCAAAATGTCACAAGCAATATCGTTTGCAATTAATTTTATTTTTTTTTTTTTGTGTACCTAGAGAATTTACAACAGAGCGCGACCGCATCAATAATAACAACCACAAAAGCAGAGCAGCTGCATCAGCAATAACAAATAAATAAAATAAAATAAAATATAAGCAACTCGCGCATTGACACTTGGCCATGTGGGTGGTGAACTTTTTCAAGTGCAAATTGCGAGAAGTCGCTGCGCTTGTCAATGACGTTGACTGCATTCCCTCTGTTAAATCACTTAACAGCATAGGCAAATGTTAGTTCAATGTTAGCGATTCAAGAAACCGAATTTCCTAATGTTTGAACTTGCACAAACAATGACAACAAATTGTTTAAAAGTACATGCATGCATTCAAGTGTGTGTGTGTGTGCACTTGTACTTACGTATACAAAAAAATTAATAATATTGCGGCAAACAAACAACCTACACGCACAGGCGTTAATGCTGACGTTGACGTCGGCGGCGACAGCGACGTCGTCTGCAGCTTTGACTTAATTTGAGTGCATTCAACTTGCAGCGACTACAGCGACGATTTTCAAAGCGATAGAGAGCAAAAGCACAAAGCTTTGACAAGTGCAAGTGCAAACAACAATAACAAAATAACAAGAACAACAATATAAGATAAACAACAACAACATCAACTGATGTGCTTTTCATTTACAGTGCAAGGATTATGTGACTTTTGCAAAGAGAACCCCCACAGAAAGGGAAAGAAAGAGAGAAAAGATTGTGACAGTGTGCTACATGCAAATACAAATACAAATACACCTATAACTACAACTACAACATACGCAATATACATAAGTAAATATATATACATATAGATTGACAAACGCGGTTGCTGCAATTGACAACAAAAACAAACTGACAACAACAAACAAACTGACTTGTTCTACACTGCGTTATAAAAGTGTAACAACAACAACAACAACGGCGTCGCAATGCATGGAATTTCACATCTCTATCGGCAACATGCCGTTGAGAAGCAACTGAGCGGCGGAGGCGGCAGCACCGACAGCTGGTCCCAACATAATAACAGCGGACGGAGTGTCTACAGTGGCTACGGCAACAATGAGCCATCATCGCTGCATAGCCATCATCTGTACAGTGCGGACTCGTCGAGCAGCTCCAGCAGCAACTCGAATAACTCGGCCATGGGCGGTGTGACGGGTAGCTCGTATGCCCAATGGCAGTCAGACCGACACTCACAGCCACAGGCTGTACCGGATGCCCTTAAATCTCTAGCCAATCATCACTACAACAACTCGCCAACACATCAGGCCAACGGAGGACAGAGCGCTGCCAGCTGTGGACCACGTAACTCCTATGACAGTTGTTATACCACCGGATCTGGCATCAGTGGTAGCCTAAAGCGCACACCATCCTCAAAGCGCAGTTTTCTTGAACGATCTCACAGTCCGGCTATTTATGGCGTAAGCAGCGGAACTAACATTTTAACCAGTTGCACATGACCCCGCTTACACTACAGCACTCGTTAACATGACATTACATTAGCCATATCCCTATAAATGCCATTGATGATCGTTTGATCGTTCATTTAATTTATTTATCACATAAACAATCATGTTAGATCTCTTGTTATCGATTAGTTATCGATTAGTAAAGATATTTTGGTTTTAGTTTAAGTATTTATGTTAGTTTCTGTAGTGCTGTAGTGTCTGTTAGGGGTCTATTCAACCGGTCTCCGCATGCAACGCACCTAACTAAACCAATTCCTTACAGAGCATGCGTCGCGGCGCTCCGGATTTTGGTTCGCCGCCGCCACCACCTTCGGGTGGCTTCTTTCCACATGATCTAGACGACATCTACGAGAGTCAGGCGGATCATCAGTATTTTACGCATACGGGTGCTAGCGGACAGCAGCGTAACAACGATCGACCCACCGCCATATCCATATTTAATAAGGTAAATGCGGCTGCAACCTCACTGGATGATTACAGCGTCGGGGGATCTCGTCAGTCAGTGAATAGCACTGACAGCGGATGTATTCCAGTTCCAGTTCCTGGAAGCGGTCCATTTGTACGGCATCGTTTCGATAACTCATCTTTTGCCAAGAGTCTCAGCGTTGATGAATCCGCACAGTCACCGCATAAGGATGGACACAAGCACAAGCACCATAATCACCATCATCATCATCATCATCACTCCATTCAGGAGATGTTGAAGCATTTTGGCAAGAAGATTCACGTCTGGCCGCGAAAACATCATGATGCTCAGAGTGTCTGCACCTCGCCACAGAATGATCCGCAAGAGAATTTCCGAACTCGTTCCAAGAGTTTGGACGTGAACACGCTCAGCCGACCCAATCGCATTTTGGACGATTGCGGTGCCACCTATAAGATCTATGATCGCATTGTTAAAGAAGGTAAAATGCGTTTCTTAACCTGGTACTTGCTATGCTTCTTCTAAGTAATTAAGATAGGACTTTATTTCAATTTCTACAGCCCTTTATGTTACTTTTTATTAAATCTGTTACCATTTTCTGCCTTTTTAGGTGCACATATGCGTCGTGCCTCAGCGGATTTGGAGAAACGACGCGCTTCCGTTGGTGCTGCTGGTCGAAGCTTTCGCGGGGATGGCACCCTTGATCCACATCATGCAGCTATTCTATTCAGAGACTCCAGAGGGGTAAGTAAATACATCACATTAATTATTAAAGTTTTTAAGATAGCACACATAAGATTTATCCGTCAGCGATATCCTTTAAAACCCAAACATGAATTAGTTTTACTCCTTTAAAGTTTCTTAGAACTTTATTCTACCCACAAAGTCTGGCCTTCATGATGATAATATATTTACTCGCTTAACAATATCGATTTTTTAAAGTCATCCATCAGTTTCCTGCTCTAAGAGTTTCCTAGAACTTTATTCTACCCCCTAAGCTCGGCCTTGCATTAGCTTAGCGTTGATAAATGATTTTAAGCAGAATTCACTTACGTCCGTATATCCTTCTGTTTGTGCCATCTCTTACCGCATTTCGTTTTAATCATATAATACATGCGGTTAGTATAATTTCACTTCAATGCCAGCTGCACTTGTTGCTCTAAGCTTTTTTTAAGTAGCTTACAATTTTCGTTTTTTGCTCGCCGCCCAAGAGTATGCACCACTTTTGCATTTCACTGTTAAAATTACTTTTTAGCTGTAAAAGTACAAGAGCTTAATATATACATATATATATATTTTTTTTTTGCAACTAACGATTGTTGTGGTTTTCCTTGGTTAATTGAATTAGTCATACAGAGTTCATATTAAAAAGCTAATAGCTGATAACTCCCAAATTGTTTTTATTGTCATCAACCTTACCATTATCTATAAGCACTTTGTTGTTGTATGCTATGTTGGCGTAATCGCAAGGTCAACTTAATTGGCTAAAGTGTTCTTACAATGTTGTTTACAATTTTTTCACACTCCGCAATATGGTCATTAAGGCGGAACTGGTTTTTTATCATTACTATTAAATACTATGTTCGTTTTACTATGACTACTGCATGCATACATACATACAGACATACGATTATATACTATGTAAGGTACAATATATCACGCTCACGTCAAGAATTGTTATTACTCCTCTCCCACTCGCAACTGTTGGCTTATTCCTGACGTCAGCTGCGGTGAAAGCCCCGCAGACCTAAATGTACTATATTTGAGTGACAAAGTACACACATAAGTGTGTATGTATGAATGAATGAATTCTGGCTACTGATGATGATTAATTAGCACGTACATTTCACATAATCTATATTTCATTGCCCAATGCTTAAACAATTTCAATTTAAATTTAGCTCTGTTTCGGGTACTTGATATACATACACTAGGGGCCTCCACAATCTATGGCATAGTTAATTTTGTTTATCAGCCCCAAAGTAAATTTACAAAGAAGCTTTCCACTGTGAGTGTTTATTCAATTTTAAGTGCTCACTGTAATGGCGCTGTTAGCAGTCGGCCCACAGCTTATCCTACTTGTGGGTGAGTAACCATTGAGCACCACTCTCTCGCTCTCTTGTTTTTTTTTTGGCTCTCGCACACTCACTCGATATGCTTGATGAAGAAGCTTCAAGAATGCGAGCACGCGAACGCACTTGCAAAAGAAGAGTACGTACTTGCAATTGAGTACGTTTTGGATATGAAAGATTCATCTGAATAAAAAATAAATCAACATATGTATGTATATTTTTATTATCTATTTATACTCGTATGCGACGCCATGGAAACTTTTTCCTTAGAGTGTGTTTGAACTTCGATACGCCATAGATTATTGGTCTCTCTTTCCCGTGTGTTTGCTTAAGCTTTAGCACTCACAACGCACACACATGTGACGATCATGTGGCGGCAACGCTCAGCAATCTGTTAACCAGTTTACGTTTACATTTGGGAGCGCGCAGACGTGCCCGGAACAGAAACAGAAACAGAGAATAGCAGGCACAAAAGGCAACGGGCGATTGCAAATTTTTTCATCATCTACGCATTGTTCGTTACAAGGGTGGAGAGTGTTTATCAGTGCATGTGCGTGTGTATGTGACTGCATTTCTATATATACTGTATATACCACATAATTAAGTGGCCGTATATACAAAAATATACATACATACATATAAATATAAATATAAGTGCGTGCGTATTTGTGTTTGCACATGTATCGCCGTCGCTATTCCGCCTTCGAGTCGAGCGCGCCGCGCATTGGCGTTCTGCCCTCAGCAGCAGCGGCCGCAGCAGCAGTGACGGCTGCGTCAGGTGTGTCACAACAACAACAACAACAACAACAACAACAGCAGGCGACGACAGCTTCCTCGAAATTACCACATGGCAACAATAACAAATTAAGCGTGCGCTTTGACCCAAATCTACCCGATAATGACAGCAATAACAATAACAAGCACAACAACAATAGCAAGAAGAGCGCCAACAAGAATGAGAGACACAGAGAGAACAAAATTAGCTATGACAGCTTGCATGCGAAAATTGCACGTAAGGCGCGCTCTCTAAGCAATTCGCCGCTCAACCGCAAGAAGTGCTACAATCATCTGCCTACGCTAATGTCAAGTAACGGGCCCACGGCCAGTGCCAACTATCAGCTGCTGAATAGCGCGAATCTCTCAGATTTTATAGACGGTCAACAGCATTCGCAGCACGTAAGCAGGCGCGATGACAGCATCAGTTCCAGCAAAACAAAAACCAAACAAAAAGATAGCAGAAAACTGTCAGCAACTTTAACAGCTGCTATGCCGGCAGTGCTGCTGCGTCGCAAGCCAACAACAAATGCTAATAATAGTCAGCAGCAGCAACAACAACAACCGCAGCCGCAGCGCCTTAATAATAGCAACAAAATTGCAAATGGCTTGGTATCGGGCAAACGTCTGTCCGCAGGTCATTCACCGGCAACTGCCCACATCGAACTGGGCTCACTTGGACAACTGCAACAGTCGCTTGTCTATCAGCGACGCAGCAGCAGCCAAAGCGCCCACGAATCCCCCCGCCATTCGTCACCGGGTCCGGTGCATCAGTGCCTTTTGTTGCGTCGACGCAGCGACTACAGCGTTGAGCAGATCGAGCAATGGAAGCGTCAACAGCAGCAGCTGCAACAACTGCACGCTGGTCGTAAAATTAGCGTAAGTCGAGAGAGTATGTGAGTGAATCTCAGAGAGTGCAAACAAGAGAGAGTGAAGAGAGAGCTTTATAGCTTTTGCCTATTTGCAATGCAATTTAAAACAATTCATCTTGCATTTACCTTACACTGTCTAACAGCTTTTTTGCACTCATTGCCGATTCATTTGCCTTGACGCGTCTGTCCCATTTGGTCATTTTCAGCTGCTACTGTGAATGAGAGAGAGCATGTTTAAAAGAGAGAGAGCAATAAGCTCTCTCTCTCTCAGTCTTTCTATCAGAGTAATTGTTTACTGAGATTGCAATTATTCAATTGTTTATTTGTCTATGGCATTTGTGACTGCCACTTGTTCCACAATTGCACATTTCAATGCTAATTTCGAAACTATATGAAACTATATATTATATGAACATAGGCAAGAGAAAGAGAGAAAAAGAGAGATAATTCTTTCATTGAAGTTTGCATTCTTTTATCTGTGATTGCGTCGGTTTATGATTAAGCGATTAGAGAACTGCTTACGTACATACGAGTTTATTCATAGCCATGTACAAAAATACATGCACATATTAGCTAAACTATACTTGATACAATGGAAACGTGACGAACGTTACTTGACCTAAATCTACGTATTAAAATACATTTTAGGTACCAAGTGGACCTTGTTGCGGGACAGACTACTTATATAGAGTGTAATTTTATGATATTTGTTAATGTACTAAGTAGTTAGTTCTATTTAACTTATTTATCTATTTTTTGTAATTCTATCTAATTCTAAAAGCAAATAGATGATTCAATTGTTACTGTAAATATAACTGTTTATTATCAAAGATTACATTGAAGATAACGTTATTTCTTTACATTATTTATTTATTTATGTAATGTTAGTTCTAATAAGCTATTCTAAGTGTTAATAATATATTTCAAGTTTTGAGTTAATTTACGATTAGTAATATATATATTTATCTTTTTTTTTATTTTTCTCATTTCAGTTACCTGTTGCCGATCCTTTCCTCGAGAAAGTCAATCTGTCTGATTTCGGTAAGTAAACATTATTCTCAGGGGGCATTCCGAAAAACAAATGCGAATAAATTTCAAATAAATTAGCAGCCACCTTTTTGGCAGCTTGTCAAGAGGGTGACACCTTTTTTTCTGGTTGTAGAGGCACACGACGATTTGCGATCTATTTAGAAACCTCAAAAAGTAATATATGTATATACAGATGTCGCCATTTAATTTAATCAAAATCATATATTAGAGGGATTAAGTATAGATAACTTGCGTAGGCGCCAAGTGACAAGAACAATGTACATATATGTTTGCTATAAAACACTCTCTCCATACTTTTTTCTTTTCCTTTACCCCTCTACTTGTATACTACGAATAGGGTCTGTCAGCGATGCGTAACTAGTTGACGTAAACATTAAACACACCTCCCTGTTTTTGATTTCTTTGAGGCTAATTATAAGTTACAACCGCAATGATCTATAATTTTCAATCTCTTTCATTCTCTTCCTCTCTCTTTTGGCTTATTTCAGTTGCATTTGCCAATTTGAGGCATTTCATGAACATCATTAGCGTCATATTCAATATGATAGTTTTCCTGATCGGCCGATCTCTAGGTTCCGCTGTTTTGAGTTGTTTATTTCGGCAGCCGAGAACCGAGTAATTTAGAAATTGATTTTAAATACGTCTACGCGTTTCTCTCATTCTACATCTATATATTTTTTTTTGTTATTTGTTTTGTGCTTTGGCGAAAAACTTTTCGTTTTTCCGACCGAGTGGGAAAGCAGAAAATACAAAAACAGAAACAGACTAGAGGATCAGTTTATGATAAAATCTCGAAACGTTTAGACGGGCGACAAACAAAATAGATAGAAAAGCGCCGCGACAACCAAATAATAGATTTCCTTTCTACCTAAAAGAATCGAATTTGTAACGAGAAAAAGAGTATCCATATCTCGGATAATCCAAAGTGCAGTTGAAGGTCTACCGCGCCCCCGCCTCCCTACACCTTCCAAATCGAAGACATTAGTCATTGGTGAAATATTTGAAGAACAAAAGAATCACTAAAGCGAATACAAGTATTCGTCCACTAACTAAATACATACATATGTATATATTCGATCGAGGCGCCGCGACGCCAATTTGCAACAAACCACAATTAAAATTGTTTTGCAATTGTTCAAAATAAAAGCAAATACAACAAATACAATAGCAACAACAACTAAAGCATAATGAAAGAAAAAGCTCAAAGCATTTTAATTAACTTGTACAGAACAACAACAAGAAAGCAAATAGAAAAAAAAAACAACAACAAACGTTAAACAATAACACCTAAGAAATATATACACACACGTTTATAATAGTTGTGCGTGAGTGTGTGTGTGTGCCTGTTTCTATGGGGACCTTCACCTTTTTTCAATCTGCTTCTTTATTGTTTTTATTTTATATCTGACCGATTAGAGTCTTGCCTTTGGCATTTGCTCTGGCAATAACTTTAAGAGTTGTACACAACTTTCTTTAAGTCAAAACAAATATTTTCTGCTCTATTTTACTTTGTTATTTCAACTATATATAAAAACGTGCTATTTCAAACATTTATTTTAGCCTTCACTTTTTTTGGCAGCTTTGTCAGCGTGGATAATTTGTTTAAAAAATGTGTAGGAGCTGAAATTATGAAGAAGAAAAGTAAAACAAATTTATTGCATACATATAAATTTTTAATCTCATGTGAAATATTTCGAATTACTAAAGAATGGATAATAATAGTGTTGAAAATCTTAAAATCATAGTTAAAGATTGATATTCGAATCGAAAAAGTAATTAATTAAGTTAAATTAAATGAAAGTAACACAATCGTTTATAAAACGTAAATATGATTTCTTAGGTCTGCTGAACGCGTGTCTGTGGGGACTAATTAATTTTTTGGCACATTATTTAGCTAATCGTAGAATCTCAGACAATGCAAAACATTATTGTGTGTTTTGCATTTATCAATAGTTGACAGATGATGAGGTGTAACTTGGCAAGCATTTGATTAACACTCTTTCCTTACCACCTCAGTATTAATTGGTTTTCATAGTACGTCGCCTTTCTCTGTGATTCTTAGCTAGCCAAATTTGTATGGGGTAATTGTGGTATATGCTTTCTTGATTATATTTATGGCTGAATGAATTTATAAACTATTTTCGGTTCGTCTATCTATTTGTTTGGCTCTTGCCTATTCTCGCTACACACTTTTATTTCTACGCTAAATTTGTGTTAATTAAAATGTCTAAATGTTATTTATTGAAATGCAGACAAAGCGCGCGTCAAAAATAAAGACAATTTATGCCAAGCGTTGTTGTGGTTTTTGTTGCTTTAATTGTAAAACAAATTTAATAATAAATAGAACAAATATTTAGTTAGTGCACTGGCCGTTTGTTTATTGCCTCGTAACAGTGAGAATCGCGTGGAAGGGCGCGCTGCTATTGGCGTCGCTGTTAAGCCAATGTTATGTCGCTGTTAGCCTTGATACTGGCTTAAATTAGTTGTTCAATTAGCGGTGTGAAATACAATATCGAGTGTACGCCAGTTAATTGTCAGCATCCATTCGGAATCAGAGTGACAAAACTAATGGTGCAGCTCTGTGACTGATTCAAACATTCCCCCGACTACCCCAATCCAATTGGCAAAATCAAACGCATGTTACAACTTCACTTCTATTCAAATCATGCGGGCCGTCTGGTGCTCGGCGGCAGCGGTCGACCAACCGATGTGCTCTACTATCCATTGGAGAGCATCAAGGAGTTTGAGCAAATCTCTGAGGCATGGAAGCGTCTGCTTGCCCAGTTGCTCAATAAAGGTTCTGGGCCCGGTATATATCTCGATCTGACATCATGGACCTACTTTCCAATCTATTCCCACTACTATTTAAAAAAATTCTAATAATATTCCTTTTTAAATTTCTATTTACAGAGGAGGACGACTCACAGATCTTTGTGAAGTTCTTTCGTTTTCACAAGTGCTATGATCTGATACCCACCTCCGCCAAACTGGTCGTATTTGACACCCAACTGCTGGTGAAGAAAGCTTTCTATGCATTGGTCTATAACGGTGTCCGTGCTGCTCCACTTTGGGACTCGGAGAAGCAACAGTTCGTGGGAATGTTAACTATCACGGACTTTATCAAGATCTTGCAAATGTATTATAAGTCACCCAATGCGTCCATGGAACAGCTGGAGGAGCACAAACTGGACACATGGCGCAGTAAGTGTTTTCTTTATAATTCGTAATTCAAATTGATTTGTAATTGTTAATCTCTTGCTGCTCTTAGGCGTGCTTCATAACCAAGTGATGCCATTGGTCAGCATCGGTCCAGACGCTTCCCTCTACGATGCCATCAAAATTCTCATACACAGCCGCATCCATCGATTGCCGGTGATCGATCCAGCGACTGGCAATGTCCTGTACATATTGACACATAAACGCATACTGAGGTTCCTGTTTTTATATGTGAGTAAACAGTTCTTTATAACTAATAAGCATTCCCGTCAATAACCACATAAATTTATCATGTTTTTTCCGTCAGATTAATGAATTACCAAAGCCCGCATATATGCAAAAGAGTTTGCGCGATCTGAAGATCGGCACCTACGATAACATTGAGACAGCCGACGAGACCACAAGCATTATCACAGCGCTCAAAAAGTTTGTGGAGCGTCGCGTCTCGGCGCTGCCCCTAGTGGATGGAGAGGGGCGACTCGTTGACATTTATGCCAAGTTTGATGTGATTGTAAGTATCCTGAGAAATTCAAAGATATCAAGGGGTGTGTATGGAAATTTGAATGATAGATGGCTTAGAATCAAAAAAATATCAAATTTTTTAGATGATAAAAATTTAAATGCAGAATCAATTTAGAGGCCAAATTATGACCAAAAAGGTATTCCGCTTAAAAATCGGTTAAGTTTTAATGAAGTTATGAGAGATCAAAGTTTTCGAAAAAAATGTTAAGGGAAACTTGAATAATAGATGGCTTAGAATCGAAATAATATCAAATTTTTTAGATGATACAAATTTAAATGCAGAATCAATTTAGAGGCAAAATTATGATCACAAAGGTATTCCGCTTAAAAATCGGTTACGTTTTAATGAAGTTATAAGAGATCAAAGTTTTCGAAAAAATCTCACTGGTTTCTTTTAATTTGCAGAATCTCGCCGCTGAGAAGACCTACAACGATCTCGATGTCTCGCTGCGCAAGGCGAACGAGCATCGCAACGAGTGGTTCGAGGGTGTGCAAAAGTGCAACTTGGACGAATCGCTGTACACAATTATGGAGCGGATAGTGCGTGCGGAGGTGCATCGTCTGGTTGTCATCGATGAGCATCGAAAGGTCATTGGCATCATTTCGCTATCGGATATATTGCTTTACCTGGTGCTGCGGCCAAGTGGTGAAGGCGTCGGCGGCTCAGAGAGTTCGCTGCGTGCCTCTGACCCCGTGCTGTTGCGCAAAGTGGCTGAGATGGAGGCTGAAGCGCCGCCACGCAGCCCCTCGGCTGCCAGCTCTGGCAATCGTAGCCTTATCGAGGACATACCCGAGGAAGAGACAACAGTCACGGGAGCGCCAGCGCCAGCGTCGCCATCGTCAAAAGATGATGCTGATAGTGATAATAATAAATCCGCCAGTGAAGACAAAGCCAATAATAATCAGCATGAGCTGACTACGCCTAATGGTGATAGCAATAACAGTCCAACCGAAGTGTCCTTTGCCGATGAGGCCCAAGAGAATGCCGGCGATCAGGTCGCGCGTAGTAATTGTGATGACGATGACGACGATGAGGATGATGCTGATGCTGATCAAGATCACGATCAGGATGATGATTTGGAGCGCAAAAAGGCAGCCGCTGTCGCAGTTACAACGACGGCGCGAACGGAAGAGGAAGACGGTGGCCTAAGCAGCGCCGTTTCAGCTGCCTCGGCACTCGGCCAGACGCTGGCCACGCCCACGGCGCGAGAGATGGCGCTGGTTAGTGAATAATTATTTAAATTAAATAAACAAGAAGCAAACCCAAATACAAAATTAATAAAAACAAAAATATAATTATAATGAGAGAAAGAAAGAAACAAACAAACAACAATAATAATAATTAATACAAATAAAAACAAAATCTTAAAGAAAAGGAAAATTATATTTGAATATTGTTAGATGTTAGGCGCAAAGTTATTATTATATACGATTACAACTATAAAATATTATTATGATTATGTATTTTACAAAGCAACTAAAAACACACAACATACACACACCTGTTAACAACAAATGTTTATATATATTATATTTAAAAAAGAAAATCAACAAATTACATTAGCATGTCTTTAAATTTTAAATTATGTAATTGATTATTATATAATAGTATAGTACAAGTCAAAAACCAAAGTCGTTTCTATTTGTAGTTCCTGACTTAATAGATGGTAACGCTTTGAAGTAAAAAGCAGGATGCCCGAAGTATTAATGCAACTGAGAATCGATATTGTTAATGCTGCAGTCGCTTAATTCAAAATTACCGCTCTGCTTTAAGTATTGTTGTGAGAATATCGATAGTGAGTCTGATTTGTTATCGATTTGGACTGCCATTTCTTCTGCTATTACTCGCACGTTGCTCACACTGGTTTCTTTCTGGTATTCAAGGTTGCCACACCGTTTTGTATGCACTCGCACGTGCATATATTCAAAGAGCATTTAATTTGTTTATGTGCAAAGAAGCAACGAAATGAATCATTTTGAAATCCAGGAATTGCCCGGCAAGGGGCGGGCGATGATAGCCAGTAAAAACTTTGCAGTCGGTGAAATAATCTTTGAGGAGGAACCCTTTGTGTCGCATCAGTTCTCATGGAATGCAGCCTATGGATATGCGGCCTGTGATCATTGTATGAGACCGGTACGTAAGTGGCAGATATGGCAATCATTTATACTCATCCTACGTTAAATTTAGCTAGAGACATTGGTGGAGAATGTGCGACGTCTTGCTAATAACAACGCGGTCGCAGTGCCGCTGGTGGAACACGATCCCACAGCTCTATGGTTACCACAATTCACGCAGTGTGCACGCTGTAAGGCGCGCTACTGCTCGGAGGATTGCTTGGTGGAGGCACAAAAGAGATATCATCGTGTGTCGTGCATGGGCGCCTTCCGTGCCGACGATACGCATCCCATTAATGTGCTTAATGAGACGTGGAAGAAGATGCACTATCCTCCAGAGACGGGCACAATAATGCTTATAGTGCGCCTGATGGCCATGTATCAACAGAGCAATAATAAGCCAGAATTTCTGGAGCAACTCCAATCGTTTCAGGCATTGATTGTGAATCGTGAACAGAAAATCTATCACAAGATGTTGGGAGAGAACTTTGAACAGCAAATGGAGCAACTGTTTGCTGCCTTCTGCAATGCCTTCAAAGGCGAGGAGTTTGCTATGGCAAGTGCTCTCCAATCTCACGTCTCACACAACATTAAGAAGTTTCTCTGTTTTACAGTTCACCACACCGGACGCATTCAAGACACTGATGGGCATATTGGGCACCAATAGCCAGGGAATTGCCACCAGCGTGTTGGCCCAATGGGTTACCAAAGTATCTGACTTGCCGCTACCTGATTCAGACAAGGAACAATTGGACACCGTGATCGACGAGCTATATGCAAAAGTCGGCGATTGTAAGATTACTTCACTTGTATTATAACCGAATTGTTGCTAACTTCCAATCATTGCACAGTTGCTGGTGAATTTCTGAACAACGAGGGCTCTGGCTTGTACATTCTTCAGAGTAAAATCAATCACAGCTGTGTACCGAATGCTCAGTCCACGTTCCCTTACTCCAACGACATAGTCGTACTCAAGGCCTTGGCTCCCATTCAACAAGGAGATGAGATATGCATTTCCTATCTGGACGAGTGCCAACTGGAGCGAAGTCGCCACTCTCGGCATAAAACATTGCGTGAAAATTACATATTTGTTTGTCAATGTTCAAAGTGCAAAGCACAATCCTGCGATCCCGATGTTACCAGCGACGAGGACGAGGATGATGATGAAATGGACGACTGCGATGATGACGATGATATGCAATAATTTAAACTAGCTTTCACTATATTTGTTATTTTGATTCTTTACCTTGTAAATTGGGTAATTTTGTACATATAAATAAAAGATTTAACTGTGCAATTATGTAATCTTTTTAAGAGATGAAGCTGTTTAAGGAGAAAGCACATAACTCCCAGGTTGGGCGACAAATAATTGACATTCTTTGATTTCCTCATTCACATATATGTGTAATATATATTAACATACTTTAACTATATGTATTTGTAATTTACAAATGGCCAACAAATTTTATTAGACGCTGCCTTCGCCTGCAGCAACGGGTGTCAAGTTGATTAGGTTATTGCTACTCTCTGCCAACTCGGCTATAGAAACACGACCCCGCTGCTTGATGAACTTGGCCACGGCTGTGAGTTCAGCTTCCGAAATGTAGATGAACTTTCCGCGATCATCAATGACACCTGTTATTGTGCCATTTGCTTGAAGCTCCTGAATCCGCTCGATGGCCTGCTGCGTCTTAAGCTTGAATGCTGTTGCCAAATCTTCTAGTAGAACCACCTTGTTATCCTTGATGTACTGAATGAAGTCGGCCAACAGATTTTCTTTCTCGTCGGCATCGCCCTCCTCGTAGCCTTCTTCTTCGATGCTAAAGGCAGCTTTCATTTTCAGATACTCCTCGTGCTCCTTACGCTCGCGCTCTTCCTTGACCAAGCGTTCGGACTCCGCTCTCTTGCGTTCAACCTCCGCTTCAAGCTCATCCTGTTGCTTACGCTCTGCCTCTTCCTGTGCCTCTTTTACCTTTCGCTGCTCGCGATCGTGCAATTCCTGCTCACGCTGCAGGCGTTTCTGCTCCTTAGCCTCCATTTTGGCGCGTTTTTTGGCACCCATCTTCTCGTCCAGTACAGCGCCCTGTGGCACTCGCTGGCCATTCTCATCGCCAGCTACGGCCTCATCATCGTCCGAATCTGCTGGAAGGGCAGCTGCCGCGGGAGCTGCTGCGGGCGCATTTTGATTCTGACGTAGTCGATTGCGCTGATTGCGGGCTATTTGAGCGCGTCTAGGCACTCCTTCCTGAGCGCGCTGTGGGACGCCACGTTGTGGCTGTGCAGCTGCCTTTGTGTCTATTAGATAAAGTGAAACAGGGTAAAATGGTGAAATGCAAGTTTTGATTAACTTCAATGTCTTACCAGTCTTTGCTTTTTTGTTCTGCAAAAAGTAAAGTGTGAGCAGAACAACAAGCAGGGCCGTGGCAATGCCTATAAGTAATATCAGGTCCATTATTTATTTAAGATTGCACTATTCCAGGTATGCCAAAAAGTTAAACGTCAACAAATCTCACAGCTGTTTCGGTGAGCGTTGCCAGCTCCATGAAATTATTGTTTGTTTTTGCGTATGTGTATGTTTGCCAGGTGGCAGCTCCCGCAGCTGTCAAATGAGAAATTGTCAATGTAGCCACTTTGCCTTTTTCTCATGACGTGTCGGCGAGCTTAGTTTTTATTATACAAATAAGCGAAGCTCAAGTGGAATTAATTGAAAAATGCGTAACCAAATCATCTGCCTGGCTTTGGTGCTATGCGCCCTACACAGCGCCTGCGGCCTGTACTTTCACATATCGGAAACGGAACGAAAATGCTTCATTGAGGAAGTGCCCGATGAGACAACTGTGATTGGTAAGCAACCTCCATCGAGACAGACGCTGATCATTAGCGATTAACCCACTGTGACTTTGTCTCTTGCAGTCAATTACAAGGTGGAGCTATATGATCCCCGTTCCAATGGCTTCATGCCATCCTCGCCGGGCATTGGCATGCATGTCGAAGTGCGCGACAGTGACGACAAGGTGATTCTATCTCGCGTATACAGCTCACAAGGACGCATCTCATTTACATCGCACACTCCCGGTGAGCATGTGATCTGCATGTACTCGAACAGCACTGCGTGGTTCAATGGCGCACAGCTGCGTGTGCATCTGGATATTCAGGTGGGCGAGCACGCCATCGACTATGCCAATGTGGCACAGAAGGAGAAGCTAACTGAGCTGCAGATGCGCGTTCTTCAGCTGCTCGGTCAAGTCGAGCAAATAACCAAGGAGCAAAACTATCAGCGCTATCGTGAGGAGCGTTTCCGTCACACTAGCGAGAGCACCAATTCCCGTGTCTTATGGTGGTCACTGGCCCAGACTGTGGTACTTGTCTGCATGGGATTCTGGCAGATGCGTCATCTGAAGAGCTTCTTCGAGGCCAAGAAGCTGGTGTGAGCCATGTTGGAGCTTCTGGCAATGGCTATTGCTTGTTGGCCTTCAACTCGTTCTTGCGAGCGCGAATTTCATCGGTGTATCATCCAGATCCGTGTTTAGTTCTAATTTTCTAGTTGGTTTCGATTGCCGCACTAAATATTTGTCTGCCTAATTTAATAAAAATCCATTGTAAAATACATATAAAATGTAAACAAAGATTGTTGTTGTTGTGGTTGACTGTTACAGCTGCAGTTGCAGCATCTTTATCACCGGTCGCAGTGCAGTCCCGTGACTTGGTTTCCCTGACTAAGCGCGACTTTGTCTTATCAGCGTGTTGGCCAAGCACATGACAGCCAGGGAGCGAGATAACCTGACATCTCTCAAGATGCATTCGCTTTGTTTTCGCTTTTATCGCGATGTTTGCTCTTGAGCAAGCTCACGCTGTCGACACAACAAGGCAGTGTTGTCGCCGGCTCTTGGACTAGACTTTTAGTTAGTAGCTTCAGTGCCGTGCTGCACAACGGTCGTTGGCGTGGGTGAGCGGTTGTCACACACATGAGCAACAGTGAAGCACATTGTGAGATACAAAACCACAGTCGACCCACAAAAGCCACAAGGTTGGTAACTTGATCTCCATCCGAAAGGCAATAGAGAAACAAGTTGCTTGTCGTCACGACTCAATTCGTTTGCTGAAGCACCTGGAAAATGTTTCGCGCTACGGAAATTGGCAGTGAAGAAAGTGAGTTTTCGGTTTTATGGCCTAAAGATAAACGAGTTATAAAGATCTTTTATCTGTCTACTCTCTGTTTACATAGCTTTGCCAGCTCTCGCGGAACTCACACAGGCATCGGCTGATGCCGGGGAAACGGCACAGCTGAAGAAACCCCGCAGCTCCCTGCCAAACTATGGATTCGCCCCCATACCCAGCATACGCATCGAGTACAAGTATCCACGTGCCGTCTTCTTCATACTGGCAACCAAATTCTTTGAGGCATTTGCGGCAAATGGCATGCGCAGTAAGTGGAATCTCAACGGTGGCAGCCAAGATTCTGACCTACTTAATACTAGAACAGTGCATTTATTCGCTTAGCGCGCAGTTAGGCTTTTACAGTAATCTTCCATTGTACTGTCGAAATATTCTAGATGTCATGCTTATCAGTAAATAGAAATGCATACACACGACGGCAGGTCTCATTGATAACTTGGATCTTAGATCATCTGCGGTCTGAAATGTATGGCTCAATAAAGCAAATTTTAATCTGATAGCTTTACAATTCACACACTGAACTTAAAAATACGATATTTGAACTCATGATGCAGAAATATTCGTTATATCCCGTTCTATGTTGTATCAAAATTTCAAATTTATATATATATATATATATATATATATATATATATATATATATATATATATATATATAAATCTCTTCTTGTATAAAAATCAAAGTTTTTGCTTTTTATCTTTACAGCTAGATAAATTGAGCTATGTTTCTTGACAGTCTTAAAGTTATCATCAATTTTTTAATTTCAATATTTTTTGTTAAAGCTAAGAAGCCACTAAATTTATTTAAATATATTTTTACATTTAAATATTAGAAATAAAATTCTATATAAGCGATAAAAATTACAGGATATGTAAAAATAAATTTTGGTTCGGGAATAGCTTTTAGCTTCTGCAAAATGTTAACTAACTATAAAATATTGTGAAGTGCATTTAAATTTAATTTATTCTGAAATTAGAGTTAATTTATTACTCTTTCCTTTATTTTTCTAACAGCTATATTGGTTCTCTTTTTGCGCGATGATCTTAACTTTTCGGAAAGCTTCTCAACGATTATTTTGCACATTTTCAACTTTTTTGGACAATTCTGTCCGATAATTGGGGCCGTTCTGGCAGATAGCTATATGGGCAATGTTCGTACCATCTCTGGATTTAGTTTTCTCTACGCATTTGGATGGCTGCTGCTCACACTGACATCGCTACCTTCTGTGGGCATGCCAGTGACTGCATTGTAAGTAAAATATTTCGAGTTTACCTTAACTTACTTTACTCACACTATCCGCAGTTTGTTGGTATCGATATCCTTTATAGCTGTGGGCAATGGATCCGTTAGAGCGTGCATCACATCGCTGGGCGCACTGCAGTTTAAGCTGCCGGAACAAGCCCTACATTTGTCGGAGTACTTCTCCATCTATTATTTTGTTTACTATTTTGGAATATTCGTGAGCAAAATTCTGCCACCGTTGGTGCGAGCAAACACTCAGTGTTTTGACAAGACAACATGCTATCCGGCTGTATTTGGCACATTGGGTAGTTCCTTCATGATGGCCTGGTGTAAGTATCCTGTTCTTATCCACATGATCACATTCTCATGTATGAATTTATGTCGCAGTCATCTTTCTCATTGGCAAATACTTCTACAAACCGGAGAAAATATCCGGTGATAACATACTCTTCAAGTTCTGTGGCTGCATCAAGACGGCGCTCCTGAGCAAGTGGCGACGTCGGAAGTCGGACAAAAAATATACCTATTGGCTGTACAATTCCATTGGTCCCTATGATCTGGACTTTGTGAACGATGTGTCCAAAGTGTTGCGCGTGAGTTGCAGTAATCAGTTAAGAGATGAAAGATATATAATTGCCAATTATCTTTGCAGATTAGCAAGCTATTTATTCCACTGCCCTTCTACTTTGCTCTGCTGGCACAGCAGGACTCCAGCTGGACGTTTCAGGCGACCATGATGAATACTACGATGCTGGGTATCACCATACAACCGGATCAGGCCAAAGCCGTCGGACCGATCCTTCTATTTATTCTCATTCCCCTCTGGCAATATATAACCGCTCCACTTCTGCGCAGACTGTTCCACTGGGAGCTGCAGCCGCTGCATAGCGTCACTATTGGCGGCATTTGCTCAGCTGGTGCCTTCTTCTGTGCTGGCGCTCTGCAGGATCGAATTATGGTTAGTCAACAAAGGTGATCTTAACTCGATTATATAAATATGCATATTTTTTATGATAGGAATCACCTAGTTACAGCATCAACATTGCCTGGCAAATTCCACAGTTTTTGCTGCTCATGTTGGGCGAATTGTTGCTCTCGATTCCTGGACTACAGTTTGCTTTCACGCAGGCTCCTTCCTCGATGAAATCGGTGGTTACAGCTGCTTGGTTTTTGAATAATGCCTTTGGCAATCTCATTGTTGTTATTATCACTGAACTGAATGTGCTGAGCTCTCAAAAGGCTGAGTATTTCTTCTATGCGGTGCTGATGCTGGTATGCATCATAATATTTGCTCTGCTGGCCTTTGACTATGCGCTGCAGGATCGGAAAAATTACTTTCAAGCGAGGGACTTGGTTGTGCTGCTTCCCAATGATCTGGACGATGGGCCCACATCCAGCAGTCGCAGTGTGAGTGTCTAGAATCTAGTTTCTCTGATTAGTATTGGCACTTATTATCAAACTATTCCCAGCTTTACCGTTCCCAATAAAACTGAGAACAGTTCTATATGAATATTGAAAGTAAATTCATTCAAAATTAGGAAATAAATTCACATTCACTAAGACTTATGCTTAAGTTATTTGTAAGCTCTATGAAATATTAATATTAAAATGAAGAACTTGCCATACAAAACAAGAAACTTATACTCCATTTTTGACGTAAATTGAAAATATTTTAGAAACTTCTGTAAGTAAATATACTTTTAATTTATGGGCATACGCGTAAACACACAGTGACTGGAAAAAAAAACTGAATAAAAGATAAAATTAAAATCATTCGAGGATCTTGAACATGTATTGCAATTCCAAATTGGTATCGTCTGGCAGATCCGTGCAATGTACGGCATTTAGCACCTTGGAGATGCCAAATTTAGACCGCAACGTATGAGGACGCAGGAGCTTAGCAATTTCTGGATCCATAGGGCCGCAAAAACTGCGGAATTCTTCATGCGAATTCTTATTAGGATCCTCACAGACAATCTCCAAGCACATGCAGACGCCGCTGGCCAGCTGGGCCACCATAGGTATAAACTCGGGCAAGATGCCTCGATAGACCTCGTAGAATTCCTCGCAGTTGACACGTGCCATGAGCAGCATACGCATTGCCTCTATTTTGAAGCCAGATGTTAATATTTCGTTTAAAATCTGTCCCAAATAGCCATCTTTGATGCAGTGTGGCTTAATAATGGCCAGTGTGCTATTCTTGAATCGACAATCCTTGCCGATGCTGTGTCGCTCCTCAAAAAAGAACTTCAAGTCATTGGGCACATTCTCTTCTCGCTCCGGGCAATAGAAGCCATAGCGCACTTCCTCGCGCTCAAACAGCTGCTGCATGCTGCTCGACAATTCGATGGTTGTTGAGGCATTCTCCGTGTTGTACTTGGAGCAGGCTGATATTATCTCTGCCACATTATCGCCGATTAGCTCCAAGCTAATGGCAGGTCCAGCCAGTAGTTCATTCATTAGTACGCTACAAAAATCAGATATTATGTTAGTAATTAGCATTATGATTTGAGTTTTGAATACTCACGATGTGTGAACATCGTCATCCTGCTTGCTGGACAGAAACTGTGTAACTGTTTTTGGTGTAAACTGAACCATTAATGCATTGTTTATATTGATCTTGTTGTCAATCAGTGTTGTAAGAAATTCACCCAGATTTTTTGGCCACATGCTGCTCTTGAGCAGCACAAATGCTCTGTGTGGACAGTAAATTAATGTAAACAATCAGTCTAAAATTGAGACATTATTGTTATTCTCACCGCTTTCGGTATTTGGCCAAAGTGTTGCGGGTTATTTCATCTGCATAGTCGACAATATCGAATTGTCGTCCAAAAACATTAATCTTTGAGCCCACAAAGAAATCGCGTCGAGTCAATTCGGGGATTTTAGTACGTCGTAAAAAGGTCTTTTTGCTGCGCTGATCGAACTACAATTGAAGTAGTTAATTCGGTTACGGGTTTCACTGTTCAATTTAAGCTTACCACTTCGACGGCGCCATCGCTTAAATGAAATGTTAGTAGATAAGTGTGTGTAATTCCAGCCTCGACGTGAAACCACTCGGCTACAAATGCAAGTCTGCCAGTATTTGTGGGCTGCATCTGGGCTCTCATTATTTTTATTTTATTGTAATCTCTCCTTCAATTGTGTGTTTTTGTTGCTATTGACAGCTTTTGAATGATTGTTAGTACTTTGCATGTTTTGTTTAGACAACAGAATTTAAAAGGCTACTTCTTTCCCGCGTTGCCTAGCGACTGCGCAGGCCGTGACCGTGGACGGAGCAGCTGATTTTCAAATATATCAGTGCTGCCAGCTTGTTTTATCATTTTTACAAACGTGTGGCATCCTTGAATCTAAAAAAAAAATTAGAGAGCTGACAACTTTTTAGAGATAAGGCCAGATTTCCGACTAATTAAATTACTCAAGCAACCAAAATTCGAAAATAGCCAGAACTAGATTATAAATAGCTAAGTTGACAAAAGTGACATGTGTATTATTTACGTGGGGCAGTTGAAAAGTTGTTGAAATAAGTGCTAAAGATTAAAAAGTCAAGCCCATAAGCTTGTTGGACGATTTTTATGAAATGCAGCAATAATCGGTGAAACAATATAATGTGTAACTATCTTAAATCATCTTCCCCACTAAAATTGAATTAATTAAATGTATATCGAGTTTTTGTTTTTATTTTAATTTCCTTTATTTACAGGAAACAAAAAATTAATAAATTGCAAATGAAACTTCGCAATGAATTGGTTGTAGCTTTCTTCCTGTTGTTGTTGTTGCGGCGAGAATCCAGCGAAAAATTGATGCATCTCTTGTTCATTTTTTTTTGTTGTTTTCGCTAATCAAGTTAATCTTTTTCTTTTGGAATTGTGTTTATGAACGCATGAGTCTGTGTGTGTATATGGGGGGTGTTATGTGTGTGTTGTGTGACTTAACTGTATAAGGGTCTTGGCTAACGCTACGACTCTAGTACTCCAAAAATGCCCAGAAAACAAGCTGCTTAAGCAGCTGCCTTCTTTTCTTTGTCACCCTCCCCGCCCTCGTCTTCATCCTCATCGTTTTGCGACAGGCTGGGGATGTTATCGTCAGAGTCGTCATCTTCGTCCACATTGAAGTCATCGAACTTGTCATTCCAATCTCCGCCAGGGCTGTTGAGCAAGTTGCCAAACATGCCATTGTCCTTGGGATCTAAATTGATGAATTATATGTTATGTTTTAATGGAGTCCTAGCCAAAAGTGCACAATTGAGTTGCTCACCTTCTTCATCGTCAGACTCGTCGCGCCACTTGGTGAAGTTGGCTTTAAGGAAATGCAATTTGGTCTTATCCGTGGTCAATGTAGGCCAATAGGGTCCACTCTCTTTCTTAGGTATTGTGAATTCAAGGCAACGTCCAATATTCTTGCTGGTTACTTTCTCCGGATCAACAGAGTGCAAGAAATTCAATGTGACTTCGTATTTCTTCGAGGCATCCAGCACATTCACACCCTTGAAAGTGAAGCTGTTTTCTGTCACTCTGTAAAGCGAAACAACAACGATAAGGTATAAATATTTACATTTAGCTTATCTCAGTAGATCTTACTTCTGTTCAATGTCCTTGCATTCCACATCGATGATTACGTACACCAAATCGTTGCGCTGAGCCCACGAAACGGGTGGCGGAATAGAACTGAAATGGAAAGAGAAACCAAAGAATTTGTTAAATAAACAAACAACCAGAACAAAACAATATCTGAAGCGCGGCTTGGAAACGACTTCTGATTACTGCGAGTGTTATTATAACCATGAGCATGATTCCATAGCAACAGAGTCATCGTTGTTTCCAGAACATGTTCTAAAGTTCAGACCAATGCCAGAATGTTGTTGATTCATTTGCATGGAACGAAAGTCCATGCTGTGAAAATTTGACCGTGGGGCAACACTAAACAAAATTAGCGCCAACCTTAACATAACCTCAAATGTCAGTGACTTTTAATGGCACCGAGAACTGTCCAAAAATACAACAATGTAGTTGCGCATAGGACACGCCCACCGTTCGGACCGGGAGCAGCACACTCCAACAGAGTATGGTGCAATGCAATTATCACAAAGTAAAGCACTTTGTGCAGCGGGCCTTTGTAGAAAATAGACGCCGTTGATGAGCCCACAGCGAAAAGCACGCGTCGCACAAAGAAGCCACAAAAAGAAGAGTCGCCGACAGCTGAGGCAACTATAATTAAACGTTCTAAGCAGCGTTAACAGTGCACTTACCCTGCTGCCGACATTTTATTGTTGATACGTTGTCTATATATCAATTATTCAGGCCGCGATCACTGATTGCAAGTCTATTTTCAGCAGAAAATGCGATTTTCAGCCGCTTTGTCGGACACAAAATGAGAATGACTGCTTAGTAACTCACACACAGTGTTCGAGAACGTTCGTTCGACCGACTGACAGTTTATGCGTTGCACAGCACTGCCGATAAAAATTATTTTTGTGCACTAGCATATCGATTGTATTCATTCGATACATTTCTGTCTTGTTGCCCAACACTGGCAGCTCTGTCATCTGTGTGAAAAAAATAGCAAGAGCAAGAGCTAAAAAGTGAGTGCAAGCTGTTACTTAACCAAATTTTTTGGCATAACTTAAAGATTGTTTAACTGCTTCTATTTTGTTAGCCATGTTCCGCGTTACTGCCGGTAAATTCGCCTCCGCCATGCGCGGCACCGTTGGAGTTCCATCCTCGCGTGTCGCCGCCGTGCGTTGCTTGCACGGCACCGAGGAATCGGCCGAGGAGTTCGATAAGCGTTACGAGAAATACTTTGCTCGTGAGGGCATCGATGGCTGGGAGGTGCGCAAGGGCATGAACGACTTGCTCGGCATGGATCTGGTGCCCAGCCCAAAGGTGATCGAGTCTGGTCTGCGTGCCTGCCGTCGTGTGAACGACATTTCCCTGGCTATCAGGTGGCTGGAGGGCTGCAAGGACAAGTGCGGTGACCAGAAGGCTACCCTGTACCCCTACTTGTTGGAGAAGATCTCACCAACCCTGAAGGAGCTGGGTGTGCCGACCATTGAGGAATTGGGCTACGACAAGCCCGAATTGGCTCTGAAGTCCGTATTCGATATCTAAAGCGTTTACTTTTCCTTTAGTTTAATTAACACATACATACAAGAAACACACACACAAAGAAATCCCATGTACTTGGTGCGGATGAACATGTTATTGGATTGCAAATAAAAGGAGATTGGAGTAAGGCTACTACACAAAGAATCCCTTAGTTGTGTTCCTTATTTTGATGTTGTTTGTTGGTTATGTAACTTCAGGTTATGCTGCTTCTGAATACACTGTCAAACATGCATGACACTCATTTGAACGTTGCGAGACACTCATTTCAAATTCAAACAAATTCGTTTATTGACGTTACAAAAATAATGCGAATATACATAGTTAACATTCTATTTCCAGTTCTTGAGCAGCTCAGCTGCCTTATTCAAATTTTCCTGCTTTTTGATGAAGCAGTAACGCACAAAATCCTCTCCGAAGTGTTTGTTGGGTTCACTGTAGAAGGCGCTGGGCGGTATTCCTTGCAGTCCCATGTTCTTTGTCATCCATTTGGTGAACTTGTAGTCACGGTATTTGTCTGGCTCCGACTCCAGGTTAAGCTTTTCGGCCAGCGGCGTCCAATCAGCTACCATAAAGTAACCACCTTCTGGTATTGTGGGTCGCATACCTGCTTCACTGAGGAACTTGGCCATGAAATCCCTTTTTGGCTGCAGCTCGCGCGGCAAGCTGAGGAAGTAGCTCTCCGGCTTACCGAGACGGGCCAGTTCCACCTCAAAGCTTCTGGCCACGCCCTCCTGCATGGGCGTCGGGCAGGTGTACACGCAATTCTGATGAACCATTTGTAAGTTTCTAATCAGCTGCTGTGGCCCATAGGCCCATCCGATTTTCCAGCCCGTCACCGAAAATGTCTTGCCCGCCGAGCCAATGGTAATAGTCCGATCCCACATACCAGGTAGAGTGCAGATACGAACATGCTCGACACCATCGAAAACGAGCCATTCATAGACTTCATCCGAAACACAGAGCACGTTCCACTTCCGGCACAAGTCGGCAATTAATTCCAGCTCCTTCCGATGGAAGACCTTACCAGTTGGATTATGGGGAGTATTAAGAATGATCATTTTCGTTTTCTCATTGAACAGCTTCTCCAGTTCCGCTTCGTCCAGAACCCAGTCGGCAGAGCTGATGGGACCATCCTTCTCCCTCTAAGGAAACTTATATTTTAGCAAACAATTAATGAAGCGATCGTAAAATTGCTTACCAATTTCAATGGAATAAATCGCGGAATACCGTTTGCCATTTTCACCATCGGCTCATAGCAGTCAAAGAAAGGTTCAATAATGATGACCTCATCCCCAACATCCACATGCCCCATTATGGTGGAGTAGAGTGCCTCATAGGCACCAGATGTAACCAGTATATCCGTCAGCGGATTCACCTCACGTCCAATGAGACCGCTATAGAGTTTGGACAGAGCCTGTACCAAGCGAACATGACCCTACAAAAAAAGAGATATGAATTGAGTTTTCCTAGACTCCCTTGATCAACTTTTATGTACATTGCCTCTGGTATACTGGTGCAAAAGAGGATTCTCATCCTTGGCAATGTCCACAAGTGAATTGGTCACATATTCAGGTGCAGCATCATCCGGAAATCCTTGGCCCAGATTCAGTGGCTTGTACTGCATGGCTAAAGCAATGTATTCATTCCACACGCTGGGTGTACTGCCTTGAAGGCGTTTCGGCAAATCAAACTTATCCATGCCCTTGGTGCTGAAAGCTGCGATCAGTGTACGATTAAATTGTTGTTGTCGAATCGGCGAGGTTAATAAGCAACTAAAGCGCTGCTGTAAGGAACACACACTTCGGCAGTTTTTGAGCATCTGAAATGAGACGACACGAGACAAGTTATGTTAACGATTAACGATTATGAATTTGATCATAAACACGCGTACCATGCGTGTATTTGTCTTGGTGTGTGTGCTATCACAAATGTATAAATGCAATCGGTTAATTAGGAAAGGGTTTTAAGTTCTGAAATTCCTCTGGAAATTAGCAGCTGCGTGACGTTGCATAATTGGAACTATTGAAATAAGACCGAGCAAAAAATAGGGAGACGAAAACACAATTTGTTTATGCGCTCACAAATACACACATACTAAATATACGTACTTATACAAAAAAAAAACAACTGTTGCTCTCATTAGCGTTGCTCTCTTGCAACTGTAGAGCGACTTAACACACTCCCTGCTTTTATGCATTTCAGGTGGCTGATAAAGCAAAGCCGAGAACTATGTGGTTAGCGTAAATAAGCATAAATTATCAAACATAATAAGGTTTACCACAAAAACATTAGCTTCATATCAACGCAACTCTTTTTCGTATAATTCCTATTCACAATCTTCAAACAGCTGTTACTTTTGCAGTGCTGGTTAACGGCTTTCTGCACAGAAATTTCGCGCTCACTTGTGTTGTTCAAAACCAAATATGAGCACTGCTGCCAATCTAGCCATTTTATAGCTAGTTCTGTCTGTTTTCAGAGTTCGATAGCTAGAATAAATTACCATTTGCCGGAAATCTATTATAAATATATATTTCATCTTCAACTCTCATAACTTTGTCAAAACTTGACCAATTTTCATGCGGAATATCGTTTTGATCATTTTTTGGCCTCTACTTTGATTCTGCATCAAAATATTATTGATTTCAAAAATTCGATTATTCTCCCTATCACTGTCTATTTTATCTGAACTTTTCCCTTGACTTGCCCCTTAACCCTTACTCAAAGACTTCCAACTCTCATAACTTGGTCAAAGCTTGACCAATTTTCATGCGGAATATCGTTTTGATCATTTTTTGGCCTCTACTTTGATTCTGCATCAAAATATTATTTATTTCAAAAATTCGATTATTCTCCCTATCACTGTCTATTTTATCTGAACTTTTCCCTTGACTTGCCCCTTAACCCTTTCTCAAAGACTTCCAACTCTCATAACTTGGTCAAAACTTGACCAATTTTCATGCGGAATATCGTTTTGATCATTTTTTAGCCTCTACTTTGATTCTGCATCAAAAAATTATTTATTTAAAAAATTCGATTATTTTCCCTATCACTGTCTATTTTATCCGAACTTTTCCCTTGACTTGTCCCTTAACCCTTACTCAAAGACTTCCAACTCTCATAACTTGGTCAAAACTTGACCAATTTTCATGCGGAATATCGTTTTGATCATTTTTTGGCCTCTACTTTGATTCTGCATCAAAAAATTATTTATTTAAAAAATTCGATTATTTTCCCTATCACTGTCTATTTTATCCGAACTTTTCCCTTGACTTGACCCTTGACCTTTACTCAAAAACTTCCAACTCTCACAACTTTGTCAAAACTTGACCGATTATTCACATCTATTGAAATTAATTTGTCATTTCTACAAAACCTAATTTGAAGGGATATTTATCAAATTTAATACGCACAATTGAATTTTCAGGGTTTATTTATAAAAACTGTGTTAATTACACAAAATTAAAATGAACTTATTTAAATAGTACAATTGACAAATGATTAATAACATTTATAAGTATTTTAACGTAAGTGTATGCTGAAATATATGCATAAATTATGTAAGTAAGTACGTTATATGTTATACAGGGTGAAGTTTTCATATGCATCAATATTCGTTTGCGTGTTTTATTTGCAGAGTTTTAACAAATTAAAGCTACTAAACTTAAATCACAGATAACACTAACGTGTTTGTTACAATATATGTATATGTAAGTATGTTTTATTCGTATTCATGTGTAAGTAATTGGATTTATTTATTCGAAATCATAGAACGTATAACAAGATTGACTTAATGCTACTTAGAAAATCGCTAACATTATTGCTGTATTTGTTGTTAATTTGCAATCAACTTTGCCACATTTTGTGTATTTTTTTCTTAAATGCAACAATTTGCTTATCTACTATCAAACAATAAGTTTGTTGAAGTGTTTTAATGTGTCTGTAAGTAGATTTAACCGAAACGATTCTTCAAATGATATGCGCTTGTTGATTTCTTTCTCCTCTTTGTTCCTTGTGAATGGCACACATTTTGCGCTATGCGAATGGCAAAAACGAAACTGATTTTAGGTCTGCTTCTTCTCTGTTCGATATGGACGTGGTACGAATTTCAACGGATTTTCAACACGGCTTTAAACATGCACCTCCGGACAGTCTTCGTCCTTTATTGATGTGTACTGTACTTTCTTGGCCACATTATCAAACACCGGAGTCATCATATACTTCAATTTGTCACGACTGACATAAACGAGAGCGACCAGAAGTCCGAGCAGTATCATGCTGAGTACTATCAATAGAAAGATCAGGGTGGCCGTGTGTCCACTAATGTGAGGTGGCAACTGCCCGTATAACTGCTCGTCTTCAGCAATATTAAGGAAGGAGGCAGCTGCTGCCATCTCCGGCGCGCATTCACCCATATCCAGTTGCAGGATATGCGATGGCGCCGGATCAACGTGTTGTATCTGATGGAAGCACATCAGACTCTCCTGGTTGCGGACAGTTACCTTCGTTGCCTGCAGCCACGTGCGGAATGCTGATATCTTACAGTCGCACACAAAGGGATTCAGATTAAAGTCCACGATCAGATCGACGGTACGATTCTCACGCTCCTGTAGTTGGTTGAGAACACGCATGTCGCTGGGCTTGACAAATTCGAACTTATTCCGCTCCAGATCGAGGAAGCGAAGATTATTCAGACACCGCACCTCAAAGTTAATGTCCTTAAGCAGATTATCACCTAAGTGTAAGTCCCGGAGTGCGGGCAGATCGCAAAACACATTACGATCCTTAAAGTGGGTAATCTCGTTTTGTTCCAAATGGAGTTTCTGCAGTTTCACCAGCTGACTGTTCACGAAGATATCATGCAGATCCTCGCTCAGCTGCGGCGAGCTGTGATCCTCAAAGGCGTCGGTCAGATGAAGGCTCTGCAGGTTGCCAAAATTGGAGAAGACTCGCGGATGATGATGATTGACATCGTCCTCGTTGCGAGAAATGCTCAAGTTGTTGTGGTTCAATATGAGTCGCTCCACCCGCTCCACATGATGATAACTCTTGCCGCGAATTTCGCGAATATGATTGCTGCTCATGTCGACGATCTTCAGCTGCTTGTAGTCGTTAATGCTACCAAATACGTTCCATGGCAGCTCGGTTATAAAGTTGCCCGTAAATATGAGTATTTCCACCTGCTCGGGCATGTGTTCCAGCACGCTGGTGTTGTTCAATCCCGCATTGGTGCAATTCACAATGTATTGAATCGTTCCCTCGTACTTCTCTTTGCCACAGGAGCATACCGCCGGGAAATAGGGTCCACAGCTGGACGAACTCTCTGCGTTGCTCATCGACAGCGCTGCGCTAATGGCTAGCAAAGCCACGAGCAGCATTTGCGGTTGCAGCTGCGGTTCGTTGGCCATCTCACTGCTGATTGGGGGCTGATGCTGATGCTCCTGCTACGGCTCCGGCTCTGGTATGCCTGCAATTAATAGTAGAGTGGAATGTTTTATTAGTTGCGAATGCATTTTAAACTAACCCAAAGCCGGCAAGGCCACAAAATGCAGTTGCCTGCCGCTTGCCAGGCAGTCAGTCGCTTGGCAGCAAATTTATGCTCCCCAACTTGCAGATTTATGAGTTTATGAAAGGCTAAGCATTGCCGAACAGCAAGCGCACACACCTCAACCAGACCGCAGCGTATTCATTGCGACTCCACTTCCAAGTTTTGTATCGTCTCTTTAACCCCCCGCGACCAATCAACGGCACCCACGGCGTATGGGTAATTTTTGTTTAGTGCCAAAGTTTTCGTTTATTTTTTTTTTGGTGCGCCAGCCACAATAAACGCCAAAAGGGCACTCAAGCGAGCTGACGAGGTATCCACATAAAGCTGTGCCCCCGGCCGTAACCTTTTCCCCCACCGCTGCCACCTACTAATACCAAACTGAGCTCGACCGCAGGCAGCTGTGAACCTTATTATTACTCGGCTTTTATTGCTATTTGTTTAGCATCGACTGAAGACGAAATCTGGGATACACACTTGGCCATACTACTTTTTAAGGTTAAGAAACAAATTCAAAGCACTTCCAAAATGAGAGGATCTTAAAGATTATGCTGACTTTAAGCAGACCCAAAAGAACAATGCCGAAATTACTGATCAAGTTGAAAAAGGATGTGTTTAAAGAACAACAGGTAAAAGAATCAAGTTGATATGAATTAAAATCGAAATGTTATCAGATCAATTTGATTAAAGATTTTAAATATTCATTAAAATCACTCTTTCAATGAATGTGTAAGTAACAAGCCCTTTTAATACACTAAATCCGTGCGTGCTTTTAGGCTTTCAAGTACTACCAACTTTATGTATCTGACGTGTGCGTGCTATTAACCTGCCAACTATAAAGCTTAAATCTTCTTCTCTTGCCCATTGACTGCCACGTTTTGTGGCAGCTGTTGTATGGCTCAATTAGTCATTGAAGCTTGATGCCTGCTGCCTTCTACCTGATGCCTAGCTCGTGCCTCTGTTGTTGTTCTTGTCTGTGTCCAGCTGTGGCCAAGGACCATCCAATGCTAATGAGCGGCATCGAATACCTGTCACTAAATTGAAAGCTAACGGAAATTTAATGGCCTCCAACTCTCGTTACGCTTTTCAATTATCGCAAATATGTCAAATATGTTGTAGATTCAAACCTTTTCCAGGTATTGGCCATGACCAATTGACACTTTAATATGACACAGTGAAAACAAAAGGGGGGACGAAGGAACGCGTCTCAATTTGACGTTAACCAACACTGTGCTGGACACACAAGCAGCTGCCGTTTTTGGTTTCTTTTTTTTAAGCCTTTGTGCGCTTTTCACACTATGTGCACCTGCAGTTTGTTGTTGTTGTTGCTGCTGTTCCTGTTGAGAAACAAGCAAAGCATAAACGCCATTTTATGTCCAAAACAAAGCAACAAAAGCAAGTGCAAAACATTTTGTAAAGCCAAACAAAATGGCGGACGGCGGCGCACTTGAACTCAGAGACTCAGTGTTCATTTTGTGCTTGCGAGTGTGTGTCACTTCCTGTTTTGGCTGCCTAACAGGCTAAAACACTAAGAGTAACACCCACACACATACACACACATATATATGTATAAACGCACACACACATGCCAACAGCGCATACTTAAAATTTAACTCGCTTGTGCTTACTTTTATACCTTTTGCAGTTTTGTGCGATTGTGTGTGTCCGTGTGTGCGCGAGTGTGTTAACTGTTGCAATAATATTCCACTTCCACTCATTCCACTCTGTTGTTTTGTGGCCCCATTCCTCCGTCCTCCTAAAAAAACAACATAGCTACGGCGTACAAATGTTTTCCTTTTCGTTCTCCCGTCGGTTTTTTTTTATAAATTTTACCTTATACTATATATTAATTTTTTGAGCACTTTAAGTTTGCTTATTAGTTTATTTAAGTCTATATAATGAATTTTCGCAATATTTGGTAATTTTAATAAAGCGCTTTTTTATTTTCTTTCTAAATTTTACATATCGAAATTCCACTTAATTTTTTTCCCTCATTTTCCTTTTACGTATTATCTAAAATGAACCGATAAAGTGCGCTAGGGTATTTAAGTTTCGTCAAGTTGAGAATTTTCCTTCGTTCTGTGTGTGTTCTGTGTTGTTTTTTTGGACTCCAATTTATGCATGCGCGTAAAATAATAATAATAACAAGCACAAGCGAAATAATAAAAGTGAGTTTTGTATTTTGCATTCCCATTTCATACCTTTTTTTATACCCGCGTTTTTAATTCGTTAGTCGTAAAGTGGCGGGCACTTAACAGTTGCATTCGCAAAGTGGCATCTGAAATGGAAAAGCGGTGTGGAGTGCGGGAAATGGGGAATGAAATTGAGACTTGCAGATTGAGGTACACTGGCAGATGTAGGAAACGACAAATACGAAACGGAACACGGTTAATGAAAGGTGGGCACTCAATTTGTTACACGCGATGTGAGCGTTTTTTTTTTTTTTTTTTTTTTGCATATGTAAGTGAGTATGTGTGCGGTCTAATTAGAGCATAAACGAAGAGTGCTTAAAGCGTTGGCTGTAGAGGAAAAACATTTGTAGATAAGGCACAAACGAATTGCATCATTAAGCAGTAGCAGCTGAAATACATACATAAGTATGTATTTTATGTAGTTACATTTCACCGCATTACAGAAATGCAATTAATTCTGTGGCAGTTTGTAGAGAATGCGATATGTTTATGTCTTTATAAGCAATTTCACTCTTTAAAACTTAATTTGACACAATTTTACTAAGAGTTACAGCATTTATGTTGCCTACTTTTGGGCATTTACTGCATTTACTAGGAGGCCAAGTCACGCCTGTCGCCATTGCTGCCAGTGTTGCATATTGCATTATAGTAATTTAGTTTGTAAGTGTAGCTAAGTAAATCCGCTTTGGCAACAGCAGCAGCAGCAGCATCGCGTTGCCAACTGCATTACGAAAATGGGAGAAATAGGGAAATGCTAATGCGGCCAACAAGCGTTTAATGTCTTGGCACTGCAGTCATTAAGCAAAAAAGTTTAAAAGCTTTTTGGCCCCTAGAAGAATGAAATGGAGTTGAAGTAGCTGCAGCAATACCAAAGTGGCAAGTGGCAAGTGGCAAGTAGAGTAGTAGAAAAGTGGAAAAGTGGCAACTAACTATTGTTGGTTAACCATAAATTATGCGGTTCTAGACTCTCGCACTCTATGCACGCACGTAAGTGTAAATTTGTGTCTTTGTCTCGTTTGCTCAATGAATTTATTGGCTGTGCAAAGCACAAAAGTAGGCAACACTATTGTTAGTTGTGCCAGAATAAATGCAATAAGAACAGCTCTTTTGATATGCAATTAAGTGCAACTGCAATCACCGAGCCTCTCGAAACTCAATTAGTAAAGTTGCGCAATGGCAGAAGCTGCAACACAAGCGACACGTACAGGATGCTCTCTCTCTCTCTCTCTCTCTCTTAGTGTGAACTTGGAGCTTGGAGCCGTGTCCCGCGGTACTGGTCACAATACCAAATTGGCGCACGTTGACTTCATAATTTCATTATGACTGCACCGCGTGAAGCAAAAAATTACGAGACAGCGCGCACCGAGTGCTCTTGGAGTTGTCTGTTGTCTGTTGTCCGGAGTCTGGAGTCCGGTGTTAAGTTGTTGCTCACGTAGCTAAGGGCGTGGTCCGGCAACCGACCATGGCTTCGTCCGCTTAGACTAATTAACAGACTGCTAATTGCACTTCAATGGAGGAGTAAAAGTAACTGGTAACTGGTAACTGTAAGCTTGGCAGTCTGCCACTGGGGTATCCAAGTACTTTTGGGGGTACTTTTCTTTTTGTGTCTGCTAAGTTTTTTGCACGCAAGTCGCGTCACGGAAGTTTTGAAAAATTATCTGACGTGCTGTGTGTGTGTCTGTGCATGTGTGTGGCTTGTGGTCTTAGTTGGTTGTTTATGACGTGGTAAGATACGTGACTACGAAATTTGGGGCAGATTTAACGAGCCAAACTGTGAATGCTGTGTGGGTTGCAGAATTAAGTTTGCATTATGTTGTATACATTATAAATATGTGTATTATGTGCATTATTTGATGTAGAGTAATAAATGTAGATGCAGATTTATCGAGTCTTTTGAATTTTCAAAATTTTAAAGGGGTTACCCTTATCATCAACATAGAACCATGGCTTCAAAAGTCAAAAAATACTAAAATTTTCTAAATAAAAATACTTTGAATACAGAATGAATATAGTGATTAAACGATGATAAAAATGACATTCTGTTTAAAAATCGGTAAAGTTTTGCCAAAGTTATGACAGTTCAAAGTTGCTCATGCCTTTAATTTTCCAACTTTTCAAGTCAAAATATTTCCTAATTTTGACATGATTTTTAACAAAAATTACGTTATAAGAAGTTGATTAAAATTAAAAAATTTTTGAATTTTCTAAATTTTAAAGGGGGACTTATTTAAGTTACGGTTTCTGTTCCGGTAATAAAAATGAAACGGTAAGTTTCGGTTATTACCGGTTACTGTGTTATTCCCTGCTAATTACTGAGCGAGATTAAATTTAAGTCCACGAGCAATCTGCACCTGATACTTGATATCTCAATATCCACTGCTTGCCAATCATCTGTCCATCTGACTTCGAAAAAAATACACTTCCATATGTCCAGTGGCCAACCTATCCCATCAGGCAATGCAATAAAACGCCTTACGCTTTTAAAGCGTAAATCGAATTCAGATTGGTAATTGGAATAAAGCGCAACAACGAATCTCGCGCCAACACCCACATACGTGTATACGTGAACAACTGGCAATACTCTTATAGATTTACCCAAAAACACGGTGTAACATTCTCTACATGCATATGTATGCATGTGTGTGCACTGCACGTGTTGCCCACCAAGTTAAAAAAAAAAATGAAAAAATGGGAAAAAAAATAAAGCGCCATTCGCAATCCGTTTTTGAACACCATTTATAGCTAAAGCCGGCAGACAGCTGTCAGCCCTGATCCATGACGAGTATTCCCAGACTCCAAAGCTATGCGAGGATTGCTGTCAAAAATGTGATGTTGGATGCTGGTGAGGATGCGAGGGGAGAATTGCGACTGTTGGGGGCGACAATTTTAAACTGCTTGGCCTGACCAAACAACGTTCCCAGATCGAAACAAAACGCGGAAAAATGCATTTGCATTGCAGCTGTCTCGCTTGCACCAGCAACAGCTCTCTCTCTCTCTCTTTCTCCTTTACTATCCTTTACACTGTCTCCGTTTTTGTTTTGCAAATTTCTGCCTGAAACGCGCCCAACACGCGCGACACTTACAAATTGCATTAAAAGTGACCGCGATGAATTAAAAACTCGCGCCATGAATTCGCTTTGGGGGAGGTCGGTAGCATTTAGCTCTCTGAATATTGTATTATTTGTTTTTGTTTGCTTTGTTGCTCTCTTGCTTTGCCCACAAATGTTTTTCGTTTGCATATTTTCAGGCGTTTGTGCCCTGAGGGCATTGCCTCGGAATGAAATTGAAAATCTGAAAACTTTTGTAAGGCTCGTAAGCTGAACAGAACCACCAATAAAGTTGAACAAAAACTATTTGGATTGAAATGGACGAAAAGTTTTCAATATATATGAAAATGTACATAATAAATATAAAAGAGATTTGCCGAGTCCCTGCTCTAATTATGTCAATTAACTACGAATTTGGACTTTAGAAATTTAAATTCTTTTTAAATATTCTGATTGAAAACCTTTTGCCTCAATCTAATAAAGTCAATAAACTAGAAACGGTTTATACAGAACATTTTCAATATCAATTTAAGTACTTCGACGGCTGTTTACTTTGGATTTTTTTTTGCTGCTGGCAAAAAAACGCTTAAAAATGTGCGTTTCAATTCAATTTGCAACACTTTCAAATATAACAGAACAAACCCTGCCTAACTTGTAAACCGTCTATCGGCTCTCTAACATCACATCTGTTGTGGCTTCTAATGGAAACTTTGTACCCTTTCCAATTTTTTTTATTTTTCCATTTTCTTTTTGCCCAAAAAACCACTAGAAATGTATAAACTGTTTTGTCAATTTTTTTTTTGCTCTATTCTGTGCTTCTTTTTTTTTGCTGCGTTACTTTGGGGGTCGCCACTCAAATACAATATTTTCGATTTCATCGTTGACAGGAAATGGGTTTTTGTGTTTCGGCTGCCCAAGCTTGGCCGTCAATTTGCCCGCTATAAAAAACTCGGAATGAATGAATTTTTAATAAATGCCAGTGCGAACAAAAAGCATACAAGAAGAGTGTCTGGTAAATGCACTAGTACATAGGGATCTTAGATTATTTTTTTTATATTCACTTGGCATATTTTGCATTTGAAATTTTGTGCAGCAGCTCGAGCTTCACTTTCAGCTGCTGAGTTTGCTTTTAAGCTCACTGCTGATAAAACAAAAAAAAAAAAAGGATAAAATAAAAAGTAATATGAAAAGTACAAAACTCGCCGCTTGTTTGAAAAATGTAAATCTGCCAAATGTTTTTTATGCTGGGCGCTCTTGGCTTTTGACTCTCAGCTGTTTGTTTCCAATTAGAAAGTCCACCACGGGGCGTATGATAATTGGATAGCAATGCATGCCTAGGCTCTGGCTCCGTCTTCTCCCCTGTCTTCTTGAGAGGACGGCTCAGTCAGAGTAGCGGGTCCAAGGCTCTTTTTAGTGTTTGCTGTACGCCTTTGCTCTTTGTCCAACAGATAAATGGACAGCACTAGTGAGGCCAGCAATGGGGCATCGGGTAAAGAGGCAATGGAAAGTCAACAGCAACGGCAACAAGCATAACTATAAGTAGAGCACGAAGTGAAGGTAGAGCCAACAAAGGCGCGTCAACAGTTGACAAGTGGCTCCAAGAAGGAAGCAACTGAATATGAAGGATAAATTTAACAAAATACCTTGTAAAATATAAATTTAAAAAGTTACTTTAAAATTATTCAAAAAATATTAAACATGAGCTGAATTTATACATTAGATATTAAGTTTTCAAACACATGATCAGGTTCTGTTTTATCCATAGAAAAAATACAAATAAATACTAATAATAATAATAAGACATTTAAACTAAATTAAAACCTTTGTAGAAATCTTTTTAAATTTAGTTTAATGTGACACAAAAAAAAATCAGTAAGCTCTTTTTTGCTGTAGGGTATCTCGAAACTAAAGCATACTTTTGAGCGCCAGTGCACTAAGATAACAAAATGTGGGAGAAGTGAGATGGCTATAAATAGTAGCAGACGCCTTGGGAGCGTCGTCGTCTGACAGTTGCTAAAACTATGCCAACGGCACTTAAGGTTAAAGCAGGGCATTGGGTGGGTCAAAGGGGGTCGTAAGAGAGGAGAGGGCAGAGGACAGAGTAATATGCCAGACACGGTGATATGTACTGGGGGTCAGTGTGGCAGTTGTTTAGTCAATGGGGCGACGCAACAGTTGGTTGCACACTTATTTTGGTTTTTGGGTCCAAACAGAATGACAACCGCGGCGACACGGCAATTTGGCCAGGGTAGTAGCACACAAACAAAAAAAGGCCAACGCTCTCTTGTTTTATTGTTACTTTTATAGCGGCTTCACAAATGTTTTTAGTTGCTAGTACATAAAATTGTTGCTCCTTTTATGCCTGCGTTGTCTGTTGTACGCTGCGTATACGTAATATCTACAGTTGCTAGATAAAGATAAAGAAATTTGTAGATTTTTGTAGCAATTAAATAAATAATATAGACATTAGCAAGTAAACAATTTAAAAAAAAATAAAATTTAAATATACTGCATAGTAAACATATTTTAATAGAATTTAGAGTTTAATTTTGATTGCATAAATCTCAAGACTACTAATTTTTTATGTGCGGCAGCTTAAACTATTTCGCCTTGCTTTGTTGCGCTATTTAAGCTCGCCATCCGGCGGAATTATTAATATTTAACCCTCTTAACAATGCTGACAAATTCTTACAATTAGAGCAGGCGCCACTTTTAACATTTGCCACTCTTTCGTGCCACACTTCGTAAATATTTGGCGCAATTTTTCATATTAAATGACAGGCAGCGGCATTCCAGGGAGTGCGGTGGTGCAAGCAGAGCAAACGGCCAACAGAAGGTCGCCGGAAAGTGGCACAAATAAAAATTGCAGTCGAGGCTGTAAAAACGGCGCTCAACTTGCGCCAACTGTGATCAATCTTCATTGTTGGGCTAACGGGTAGTGTAAAAGGAGGTTGGGCAGGGGGACAGAGAGGGGGATATGCGGATGTATAGTCAGTTGCAGCATATTTTCGACACTGCAGGCAGCGGAACTCAAGCATGACTCGCCTTCAGGCACTCGCATGTCCTTGTCTGCGGAAGCAAACAAGCAACAAGGAAGCAGTTTCCTGTCCCTTCATGCCATACATTCAACATGAAAGCTAAAGCAAAGGAAAATGCAGAAGAAATAAGGAGCAGACTACAAAGAAAACGAGAAATGGCCAACAAAGCGAAAATAGGAAAATTGCAAAATATTTGCAATTGTCGCCATAGTCGAAATACACAGATCTAAAAGAAAGAAAAGGAGTAAGAATTGTTGGGTTTGCCAGGGAATTCCCTGGAAGCACAGGATGACCAAGGTGTCTACTTAAGTCTTTACCACTAAGAGACTTAGTATTATTTAACAGAGTTGGGTCCATAAGCATTATCATTACTCTTTACATAGCATTGAAAAAAGTAGTGCTAATGAAATTTCATTTCACTAGCATTGAAAAAAGTAGTGCTAATGAAATCGTCATTTCACTAGCATTAAAAAAAGTCGTGCTAGTGAAAAATTATTGTATTGGCATTAAATTAAGTAATGCCAATGAAAACCCATTTTAATTAGCATTGAAAATAATTTTTTTTGAAATTAAAAAAAAATAGAACATTTTTGAAAATTGTTTTTCCGATAGCTTTTCCGATATTTATCCGATAGTCTTATCCGATAGTTTTATCCGATAGTTTTATCCCACAGTTTTATTTGATATTTTTATCCGATATTTTTATACGATATGAATATCCGATACTTTTATCCGATATATGCGATATTTTAAATGATAGTTTAATCTATTCTAATATATTATATATTTCTTGCATTACAAAACATTATTTCACCATACCCATTCTAATTCTTTTTAAACTACAGGGTATACAAATAAAAAAAACTGGCAACGCCCGAGCAATTGCCAAAATGAATGAAGATGAAGTGGCAGCCGGCATAACGACATGGACATCGACATCGACATGGACATGGACATGGACGAGCTCAGGATGTTGGATTAGTTTGGCAGTTGGGCTGTTAGAACGTTTGCTAGGACTAGTCGGAAGATTGATTGCCCACCGAAGGCGCCAAGAGTTCATTGCTTCCTATCTGAAATTAGTTTGTTTGTCAAAAAACTCCTCTGACCAGCCAGAGATAATAGAGGTCACATTCAAATAATAATTACTTTACTGCAGCTACAACTTGCCATTTAAAGTCTATGCAGATTTAAAGATTAGTTTTTGAGTTTCATTTTTTCTCACTCTATTTCACACTGTCTAATTTTGTTTACCTTTTGTACATAGTAATTTCATAAACGCCTGTTCATTGTTTGCCCCTTTTTTTTGCCGTATCTCGTTACTTTACACTCGTTACACGCCATCTCGTTACTCGTTACTCGACTCTTGCCAAACGACTTTGGAAAATCTTTTTCATTTCTTTATGAGTTGTTTTTGTTTTTGCTGTTTGCTTCGAGTATTTGCAGTCATTTGTATTACTTTTGTTATCGTTGTTGTTGTTGTTCTCATGATTCTATGCGTTGGCATTGCATTTGTGCATTGGATTTCCAGCGGGGTGGAAGAGAAGTAATCCTCGTCGAGGTCTCTCTTTGTAAATTGCTTTTGTTTCACAAGTGTTGGGGCTTGAAAAATGGCGAAGTCTTCGGACAGACCAAAGTACGGGGAAGGGGCAGGAAAAGAGGTGTTAATGCAGGTGAGTGAGCAATGAAAAGTTTTCTCATCTTCTATATTTTTTTGTCATTTACCAGCATCAATATTGTGGCATAAAATGCAAAATGCTCTTCGGGTGTAACTGAAGTAGAGCTTGGCATTTTGTGAAAAAAAGTTCTGCTCTTAAATTAATGAGATTTTCCATTGTGAAGTTTTTTTTGTCCGCTTAGATAAAGGCAAAGAGTTTCTAATTGATTTCTGATATGATAATACTCATTTCATTTCAGCTCAATCTGCTCATATCTATATATCACTCTACTAATCCTCTTCGAAATTGTTCCATTCTATTTAACAAAGAGCTGCCAAAGAACAAAAGCTCTCAATCGAAAGATAAAAATGTTGAAAGAAAAAGAAAATGGGAGAGAGAGATTAACATTAAGTTTACTGTTATTTGAATGCACTGGCAACTCAGCAAGCTCATTGGCAACTGTTTGCTGGACTTTAAATACTTTTGCCAGCTCCTAACTAACTGTCAAGTTGAAAGTCTTCGAGCAATGCCAACGGAAAGAGAAACCAATTCAGAGAGATCCATGAAAACCAACATTAATGCCTTAATTTTGAGCTTAGCAGCGAAAGTTGTAAGCGTGCAAGGGCAACTATAAGGCAGAAATAAAGAAGGAGAGATAGTGATAGAAAGAGAACGGCAGACAACCAACTTTTGAGAGCAACAGAAAGAAAAAATGTATAAAATCTTGCACAAAAACTTTTCGCACGATTTTAACGCATTGCAAAGCGCTGCTTAAGCCATAAAAGTGCTGCTTTGGGAAAGGGCAAAGGGAAACAGGGAGTGTACACCAGGGAGGTCACAAGGGAGCCAACGCCAACTGCAATTTGCCTAGAGGTACGGGGGTAAAAGCTGAGGGATTGTAAGCAAAAAAAAAAATTGGCAGTAGACCTGCGGAATGATAAAAATTTTTAGCGCGACAAGTTTGCTTTTTCAATTTGATGTAAAGCAGGCTCACGGACTGGAAGGGCGGTCGAAGAGCATTAAGGGATGACAGCAGTAGCGCGGGGATTTGTCGGGAGTTATGTGCAACTTGTGCCTTGAACTGGTCGCGCGTCTGCAGTTACAACGAAAATTGAAAATTGCTTGAATTGCAGTTTTCGCTCAAGACGGCAACTGATGAAGGGTCGCAAAGGGGGCTAACAGAGTAGAAGTAGTGCAGGGATGCAAGGGAGGGGGGCTGATGACTGAATTCACTGAGGCACTTGGCGGACGACAGACAGACAGTCAGACAAACAGAAAGACAGAAAGACAGTCAGACAGACATACAAACAGCTGCCAAGAATGGCTTGCCTTGCAGGCAGGCAACGCGGCGTATGAGCAACTTTCCACTCAAGTGCTACAACTTGAAATTTTATGTTTGTTATGACATATTCCCAACTTACTCCCAAACTCATGGTTGCCTCTTCTATCCCCCTGTACTCCATAATCCGTTTGCGCTCAGTTCAGGCTGAATGTTTGCGTAATTAAATCATTGAGACTCTGACTTTGCTTTATTTGTGTGCAATGTGGGTGAAGGCTGAGCCTCAGAACTGACTGACAGACAGACTGAGGATGCCTGCAAGCCAGATTGAAGTAATGAGCAGATTCCTTCAACAATCTCACAGTCAGCGAACACTTCGCGACCACAAAACGTAATTGGAATTGAGGATGTGGAAACCAAATAGTGCAACTGACTTTGAGCTGCAGTTTTCCATCTATTTTTTTCCATTTCCTCCCCTTTCCTTTCCTTTTCTGCTTCTGTATCTGTTCGTTTCACTTCTGTCTGTTTGGTTCGTGAGCGGTGCACGACTTTGACAGGATTGCGTAAGTCAGAAGGGACTGGGTAATTGAGAGTGGACGTATTCAGACGGAGATTGCTATCTCCACAAGCGATATAAGAAATTAAATTTAAAACATACGAGTACTATAACAATTCCAAGCTCATAGTAATTCAAAGTAATTTAAGATGTGATTTTACAATCAATTCAATAAGCAGAAGATATATAAACAGCTTGCTTAACTTACTTTTAATATATGATAGTAGTGACTGTTGAGGCAGGTGCTATAATGATAAAGAAAAGAAATAGATTAGATTAAAATCTTGTACCCTTAACAGTTAAAATTTATACTTTAAACATTTAATAACTTTAATACTTCTGTGCAATTCAGTTTTTCTTTTAAGTCATCATTTCTAATTTCATTTCTGTCTACAGTTCATAAATTATTTAAAAGTTTTATACAATTAATGTCCTCAAGTTATTTGCATTTCTAATTTATTTTATACAACTTTCAGTTTGACTTTGCTATTTATATTTGTATATTTATTTCTTCAACTGTCATCTGTCTAATCTCTTGGGAGCTGTCTGTTTCTGCCTAACATCCTTTTACCCGACTAATCAAGGCAAATGAAACTTTTCTCATTTAGTGCTTATAGTTTTGTGTTGTTGCTGTCACATAAAAAAGTTCTTTACAAAAATTGTGATAAATTTCCAAACTGACCTACGATCTAAAGGCCAGCAACATTTGCCCAGTTAAACTTCTCTCAGCTTGAGGGTTCTTTTAGGGCAAACAAATAATATGCTGCAGATGGAATCAACTTGGACTTATCTTGGCCAGACAACAATGTATAGAAATTACACACAGAAATAGAAATAAAAGGGTAGAAGACACTTGCAATTGATAAGCAGCACAAGATGAAGACGAACAAGAGCAATAAACGAAAGAATATAGAAACTGTGGCAAGCATTAGAGATGTGCAAAATGAACAGTAGCAGAAATACAATGAAAAAGACATCAATGCACTCGCAACTTCGTTAATATTACATCAGTTATAGAAAAACTGTAACTGGTTAAGTAGAAAATATGGATATTCATGTAAACAGGTGAACATCTCGAAAAAAATGGTTGAAATTTTGTTTCGTTGTGGGCGAGTTTGCTGTCGTCCTTTTCATATTGTACAAATATTTATGTAAACAAGCAAAATGCATTATGTGCCCAGTGCTGTCTTTATTATATTTCCAAAAGGCACACAACAAATGGCCAAAGTCGAACAAGGAGCTGGCAGCAGGCAGCAGGCAGCTAACAGCAGGCACCGGGCAACTAGGAGCAAGGATACAGGAAACAGGCAAGCTGGCAGAGAGGCTGAGAGGCAGTCAGCCAGTCAGCAGCCAGAAGCAACAGCTCTCCAATTGAAAGTCAAAACAAACGAGCTGCAGTTTGCCACGCCCATTGCACAGGACTCCTTCCTTCCCTTCCAACCTGCTTCTGCTTCTGCCATCCATTGTCTTTAGACATAAAGTTTTGGCTTTCGGCACGTTTGCCATTATGCATATGCTTTCATATTCTCATATAGTCTGGTGCTTCTTAGCCTTTGACTTGCTAGCAGTCTGGCAGCATGTATGCCATTGTGTGTGTGTGTGTGGTGTCTGTCTGTGTGTGCAACCGGAAACGGAAATGAAGCACAAAAGTTTCATAGCATAAGCTGGCCCTGGGCATAGCCGTAATAGTTAACTACACACACACACACACACACACACACACACACACACACACACACACACACACACACACACACACACACACACACACACACACACACACACACACACACACACACACACACACACACACACACACACACACACACACACACACACACACACACACACACACACACACACACACACACACACACACACACACACACACACACACACACACACACACACACACACACACACACACACACACACACACACACACACACACACACACACACACACACACACACACACACACACACACACACACACACACACACACACACACACACACACACACACACACACACACACACACACACACACACACACACACACACACACACACACACACACAATGTTTCTGCTGCTGTTTTCTTCTTTTTGTTGTTTGCAACTTTTTTTTTCATTTGTTTTTTGGTTCTGGCTGCTTTGGTGCTATTATTTTAAATTATTTTATGACCTGCACTGACCATGATTTACTTATAAAAGCCAAGTCATAATTCATGGTCGAAACTAATTGTCTGAAAATTTTTCCGAAAAGCTGCAGCTTAATTGAAATGCGTACAGCAACAGGAGAGACTATTCGTCCTTTTCCCCACTTGTTGTTTGCTTCCTGTTTCCGAAGGCGTCTTTAAATTAAGTGCTTAGCCAAAGTGCTGGCACATTGCGCATACGTCACGTTGACGGGCAGCATACTTGTAGTTCTTTTGTGGTTGTTGCTTAGACCATTTGATGTTCCAACTGACCAACAGATTTATGAGTGCACGAGTAAGCGAATAAGTGACTCAAATGTGCATAAAGTTGCACTCAACATTTCTAACAAAGATTTAGAGAGGTGCAGTAAAGTTCAAGTCAAATTGTCTTGAGAGAGATTGAGTTTATTTGAGCAGGGCACAATTCAACGTGATTTCTAGACAAACACTCTGCTTCCTTTTTGTTTAAAGTGGTATAAGTTTCAAGTGTGACATACTGCTCATATGAGATGCTATTCCGTTGGTTGTCTAAACGAAAAGCGAGCCTTTATCAAGAAATTTTACAAGAGTACCTCTTATCAAGTTTGTGCTTCAACTGGTTGAGTAATATAAGTAGAAACCAGTATACAATGGCCTTTTGTGCATTCGGTTGAGTGTGTTTTTGTCCCAGTCTCATTATCTAATTCAATTGCTCTACATTTTTTACATCTTATACGCTTTGCTCTTAGTTCTTAACTCTCTTTCTAACGCTCGCTTTATTAGCTTATCAACATGTTGCTTCTTATGCTATTTTTTTCATGTTGCTAAACGTTTGCAGGCAGTTTTTCAACGACTTTAATCAGCTTCTGATTAGCTGGTAATGAAATAATCCTGTCGACGCCGGAAAGTGTGCTACACATTTTTGTTGTCTTAACTCTCTTTTTATCTCTTGCTTCTCTTTGCTTCTGGTTTGATTTGATCTCTTAGTAGCAAAAGAAGCGAACAAAGTCTTTGCTTGACTTCGATATATTGTTGCTTCAGCTTGCCAACAATAAATCGTTCTCATCTTTAAGTTGTTGCTGTTTTTGTTGTTGTTGTTGTTAGCCCGTCTGGGCCCAGCTTTAGTTGTAGTTTGCATGTGGCTTGTGGGTTGCCTATATCTGAGAGCCTGCCTTTGCAGTACATATGTCTCATGCATTATCTATTGTTGTTCTCGCCAGCATTGTTATGTTCAGCTTTATGCTGGATTTAGGTCTGGTTTTGGCAGTTATCTACTTGATTCACCTCCTTGGCCTGACATACTTCTACACTTGTAAATCATTTTCGTTCCAATTTCATCAAGAGTGCATGCTTTCATTCAATCCATTCAAATATTGCAAAGCTTGTCCAAGTGGAGACGAGAAATTGATTTTCTGAGTATGTCTATGCATAGCAAAAGACCTGTCTGCTCACATTCTTTATTCATATTTTATTCATTTAAATTGCTAGCTCAGCACTCACTTTCGATAGCCCGATGAGTAAAGTAGTGCTATCTTTCAATTAAATCTTCTTGTCTGGACAACGTCACAAAATTTAACACATGACTGAGTGGCAAGTCAATTTATATGGTTGTTATTGTTGCTGCAGTTGCTCCTGTTGTTCAATTCTGGCCACGCCCACTACTTGCTAAATTGTCAACAATAACAACTGTCGAACATGATGAATTAGTGTTTCTGACAGTTAGTTAGCAGCTTCCCTCTTTTTTAAGACATCCGTTCTTTTTAGCTTAGTTCAGTTGTGTTACTTCATTTTTAACACAAACCACAAAACCCTGTGGTACTACAACCCTTCCCCTAATACTCCTCTCGTACACTATTCAGCTGCCAGAAGCTGATGTCGCGTTAATTTGAAGCCAGCTGCCAAATGTCAAAATGTCAAGTGAACAAAATTTCGCATCATGAGAAATTCATGTCAGAGCGTTGCCGCGAACCGATTTGTCTCTGTATAAGTGTATCTCTCTCTCTCTCTCTCTCTCTCTTTCACTCTCTCTACCTATCTCTCTCTATGTGTGTGAGTGTAACCGAAACCCAAGCCCAAGTGACTGGCAATCTCCCAACACTCCTCGGTAACCGCCAAGCTGACTGCCTGTTTGAAATAGTTATCGGGCTTTTCCCGCAACACGCCTCATGCCCCATGCCCCATCAGCATAATGATAATGCCCATTATTAGCAGTTGCAAGCATTTGCATGCATTTGAATTTGCATTTCGCAGACACGATTCATAACACTATGCTACAAAATAAACATTTCTATTACCTATCAAGAAATAATCATCTATGAGTAAATTATTCTATAAAAGAGTTCCATATAGAGATTTCGGTTTGAAACTTGATTCAGTTTTATAGTTAAAAATAAATTCTATTTTCCAAATTAATATCGATATTTCCCATAAAATTATTCCTTTATTTCATTGCGATATTTTCCATAAAATTATTCCATAATTTCTTTATTACACTTTCAAATATTTGATACGCGACATATACTTACAAAAAAAATCTGCGTATTCCAAAAAGGGCGACTTTCATTATTATTGGAAAAAGAATATCTTAAAACTTTGGCTACTAATAGAGTAATAGAGTATAGTATATTGTAAAACCTTGTATGAATCTGAAATCGAACTAATAAATATCTCGTATATTTTTACATTTTTTCATTACTTAACTTGGTAAACTAGTGTTGTATTTGCCATGGTAAGTACAGTAGCGGAATATTACAGCCCCTAACGCCCTTGATTTATGCACGCATTATAACCAATTACATGAGCCGTCGGCTGTGTTGGGTGGATAGAGGAAAGTGCCACAGGCAGTTACAACATGGAGTAAAATACCGACTTTGTGTGTGGGATACATTTGGAGGCGCTAATTGAATTAGCGGTGGTTCAGTTTCTCTCTCTTGATCTCTTGGGGTTGCGGTCGTGATTTGATGATTGGATTTACCTTACAATAGCTGTCGTCTAAGTTTCTAACCTAAAGGTGCGTCACTCTCATTGTGTGCCAGCAATTTCTATAGATCAATGAGGGTTGAGTAGAGCTTGTCTAAATCCATCATCGTATGGGAGTTGCAGTCCGGCCATTGCAAATGCCGTTGGCCTACACCTAATGCTGAGCTACTTACTTCAATTAAGCTTTGGATGTAATTAAATTCAAAGTGCCGGCGGCAGGATTAGCTGATGAAGTGCCTGGTCGAAAGGGTGGACAGGAAGCTGACTAAGTGGTCAACCCTTAAGCTAGTTAATAGAGGCAAAGCTCCATGAAATTGTTCATTAAATGGTTTGATGCCTGCTGCAGTTGAAAACCTAAGCCAAAGTCTCAAATTAGCTCGGTCATAAGTTGTCGCAATCTAACCTGGCCATGTCCCCCAGGTAATTGCCTTGGTTTGCATTTCCAATAAACCAGATTATGGATTGTAATGGGAAAATGTTCGCCTTAAGCACTAGTAAATGCCAAAATCGGCATTTAATGTAAATGTAAATTTCAATGGTTTCTTGCACCCACATCAATCAATGTCAAGAATATGGAAAACGTATACGATACGTATTAAATGGAATAAATTCAAGATTAATATACACACAGTTCGTAAATGAGAAAGAAGCGCAATAAACGTGAAATGAAAAAAGCTGAGAAATGACTGAGAGCTCTTATTTGAAGTGAATTTTTATATGCTAATCAAATATATATGTGTATATATCACATAATACACTTTGATAATTTGTAAAATGTCCAAGCAAACGTTACGTTTCAATCTTTCAAATTGAAGAAAATGAGAACTTTTGTTGGCAACTTAATTAATTTTCTTATGCTTTGTCTCAGTGAATTTAACGTTTTCTTGACTTGAAATTGAAGGTGACTCCATAGCTGGATGACTGCCAGAAGGAGGCTGAGCGAAGGGTAAAGGTTGGTGGAATAATCAACGCATTCATTGAAAAATGCAACGCGACATTTCCGTCGTGACTGCGACTGTTGCTTTGCTCTGAAATGAAAATGGGAACGAGTTGCGTGGGCGACCCTTTGCTTGCTTCGCTGCTCACTCCCCCTCTTCTTCAGTCGCTCTCTCTCTCTCTCTTTCTCTCTCTCGCTCTCCCTCTTTTTCGTACTCGAATTCTCTGTAGGTGGCAACCACTATTCCCCTGCCGTGGCTCGGCATTTCTCTTTAGTGCCTTGGGCCTTCTCGCATCGTGCTGTGTTCTGTTGTGTCGTATGCGTGATTTATGTCACACGGAATGCAAATACATGAGTAAACATGCAAAACATTTCACAGACCATACATATACCCATATATATATATAGAGATACTTATGTACCTATGTACATATGTGGAGTTAGGCGATTGTCTGCGGGCTTCTTCTGCCATCATTCAAACCGTTATATTACAAAGACCATAGAATATACGTTCTTTAAATAAACCACAAACGGATGGAGACCGTGTTAGCTTTGATAGTCTTGAAAGGATCGGCGGTTAGAAGCAAATGGTTTCCTAACTGTTATACAAATGCAGATTTACCTATGCATTTATATTATAAATGTTTCAAAGGTTTGAGTAAAGCAGATATACAAAATATATTATTTAATCGGTTGTGTTTAAAAGTATTTCAGAATTCCATTTCGCATACATCTATTGACTGCCAATCAGTTTGACAAGACTTCCATACGATATTAATTGATATCCCATGTAACATATCTAACGCTCAGATTTTTAAACAGTCTCATTTGAAAAGATTTGCTGGGAGCGGGGACTGGGAGAGGGACTGGGAGCGGGACTGGAAGAGGGAGAGGGACTGGGAGAGGGATTGGGAGCGGGGCCTGGGAGAGGGACTGGGAGCGGGACTGGAAGAGGGAGAGGGACTGGGAGAGGGAGAGGGATTGGGAGCGGGGCCTGGGAGAGGGACTGGGAGAGGGACTGGAAACGGGGCCTGGGAGAGGGACTGGGCGCGGGACTGGGAGAGGGACTGGGAGCGGGACTGGGAGAGGGACTGGGAGATATAAGTTTATTCCATAGTAAGTACGGGGTCTCCGACTGTCGAGTATGCTCGACTGTAGCACCGGCCGACTAGTTTTTTCTATGATTGCTCATCGCTTTCGTCATTTAAGTGTAAATCATATTAATTCTGAATAATTAATTACATTAAATAAAATAGTAAAGTAAATGGAAAAACTGTTGTGATGGCAATTACCATATTAAAGATATTTAAATAATTATATTAGTACAATTTCATTAATTAAGTAAAAATTCTCACAGTTTAAAGTAAATAATTACTAATTCAAATGTAAATATAAACAATATAGATTATGATAGCCACATTTACATAAATTTATCTAGTTGCCATGAACTTCAGTCTTAAATGTATGATTGATAGCATAATTGTTTTCAAATGAAAGTACATTTTGTGGTGTTTTTAGTTCACAACACAAAACCACAAGTTGCTGGCAGCGCCAACTTGAGGATACGAATACATTTGTATGCTTCCTATGAGGTTTTATGTCACTCATGCTTTTAATAGATTAAAGCATAGAATTCATTATGTAAATGTGACTATGGATAAGTGTATATAACAATGTTTAAGTTATAAAATACATTTATTGCCCATTTTAACAGTTGTTAAACAGCTCTGGGGCAGCGTCAACAAAGTGCGAGGCCGAAGCTAAATGAATGAATCAACTCTGCCACAGGCAAAACACACAACTGCACAGTCCGTAAAATGCAAATCAAATATTTAGTTTTAATTTACTCGAAGTGACCAAATGACTCAATGCCTGACTGACTCCGACTAACTGACTGATTGACCTGACTGATTGATTGATTGATTGATTGATCGCGTGTTTAATTTGCATTTTACCTATGGCATATTTGTTGCTATTTCATTTATTGCTAATTATCCAATGCACCTGTGCATTTTCTCTGATCGAAAATGCGGTGCAATAATTTTTCCGAAACTTGCTAAACAATTTTAGTTTTATTGCATTTTTATCATTTGATGTTCATTAGTGTGAATTGGTGTGTAAATGTCTGCGTGTATGTCTCTCTACGTGTGTCGGCATTTTCCACAACACTGATAACAATCTACTTCTATGTATACAGAGCTATTGCTTTCCACCTTGTCCCCGCCACAGTCTGTTAAGTTCTCTACTTTCGTTTCACTCGTTGCTATCTTTGAATAGGGGAAAATACACGAAAGTCAAACACGGAGAAATAAAAACGCTGAGGTGGCCCAGCACAAAGTAAACGGCGTGTAAAACGTCGGCACAGATATAGCCAGATATATAATGCTTACACACGTTGTTGTTGCTGCTGCTGTTGTGGCCGCCCCATTGCTTTGTGGTGATGTTAGAAGAAATGCAGCATAAAGCAAATCGTGTCAATGACATTTGGTGACATACGCCGCTAAAGCAACACACTGATAGACACACACACACACACACACACACGTAAGCATAGAGCAGAAGATGTGGTCGAAGATGAGGTGGGAAAGGAGAGGGGAGAGGCATGCCTAGTCTAGAGCGAGCCAAGAAAGATGCTCGACTACTTGGGCTAGAAAAAATCCAATACAGATAGCAGAAAATTGCTATGAAACAAGCTGCACAGCAACAGCAACAACAACAACGGGTTTTACTTTGGCTGTACACCAAAGTGGGCGTAGACTGTCAGGGGAGGGGTGAAATGGGTGTCACACTGACAATTTACCGCTTTACTTTGTAGGCGCCTATTATTAGAAACGTTTTTCCTATTTTTTTTTTTGGGTCATTATGTTGATGCTGATGGCATCGATACCAAATTTGATTGAGGTGAGTTAAGTAGCTGAGATGTTGATACGAGTTGGTAGCATCAAAAGTTTATTTAAAATGTTTTCTAGTTTTCTTTTTCAATTTGATTTGGGATAATCTTCGAAGATTTTCTATGTCAATTGTAGAGTCAAATTGCATTCTGTTTGTTTTTTTTTCTGGCAGAGGAGGATTGTAGGAAAATCTATGACCAGAAGTGGTGAGCAGTGGAACAACTGTTATACAAAGAAATATCAGTTGTTATGACTGAGACTAATTAAGACTTATCCTTCCATATATGCAATTTCTTTCAACTATGAAATGTCAATTACAAATTGCAGTCGTATAAATTGTTTTAATTTTTAGTATAAATACTTTACCATTATCAATATCCACAATGCCAATAAATGGCTTCTACTCGACCTCTTTCCACAATTGTAATTCTAAATAATTAGCTCTAGTGCCAACTAACTGTTATTTAAATTCTCTGCGTTGCTAATTTTAGTTAATTTTATATGAATTTTGTTGATTCTGTTCGATTTATTTGCCAGTTCAATTTACTATTCAACAATTTATTTGTTTGCATTTAAATTCAGATATCAATTTCAATTCGTTTTTTTTCTTCTTTTTGTTTAGGTTGTCTCTGTTTGTTTTTTGCTTCGTATAATTTTATTTGCATGGTAGTTTTTTGGTGGCCATTTAGCAGACCGCAGCGGGCTTTCAGTACCTCCCAAAAATATGTACATTTGAAGTTTAAAATCCATGAAAATTATCATAGAATGAACCAAAAATGGAAATGATCAAAGAAAAAACAGTGTAAAATGTTTTTGCAGTTTCTGTGGCTTTTTGTCAGCCAGCGGAAATTGTAATTTAAAACTTTGCCACTCCGACATTGAATTTATATTTGCTTTGTTCCTATTGTTCTGTTGGTTTGATATACAAATGTATTTAATTTCATTAAAAATGGCTTTCACATTGTCAACTATATTTAAATGAAATGCTAACTGTCGCCAAATACATTTGCAGCGTATGCAATTCAAACAAAGCGTTGATCCACATTTGATTATATAGGATTTAAAATGTTGTGTAATATCCTCTAGGGAACTATTCAAAGAGTATTATATTTCTAATAAGCGAAACAAATAAATCAAGTAAAATTAAATAAAGCTGCCTATAAGAAGCTTCTATATACTCAAACCGATTTCGTGCAGGGTATTAAATTATGAGTACTTGTATAGCATTCACAGCTTGCATGCAATGTTTATATGAAGTATACGCAACGTGTACAACTAAAGCTGACTGCTTTAATGGTGTGACTTTTGATATGAGACATACTTACGTTTTGACAATTGTTGGCAGCAATTACCAATGTCATTTGTCAAGCACGCCAGAGGAGAAAACCTATGAAACCAGAGATTGAGATTGGAGTGGAGTTTCTCCGTCTGTCATCTTGAAAACTGAAAAGCAACAGCCGCCGCCTAGAAGACGTGACAGTTGACAAAGTCAAAATGAATGTTTAAGGGCAAACAAAAAAATGGGGAACAACTTTGCCTTTTAGTCTTTAACTTTAACAAACTTTAAGTTATCAAAAGTTACAAACTAATTTTTACTTAGCGCTGACTTCGGAAATTAGTTGAGTGCTATAAAAAATACAAAGAATATTTTTGAAATATGCAAAGTTTTAAATGTATACAACATAGTTCAATTTTGTAGTAGCAGCTGCATAAGCTAACCACTTTAAGGGCTTGAAAAGAGTTGTAACTACAAATAGTGACACAATTGTTTGGCAAGAAGCTAAAGTAAATGTTTATAAAGTCACTTCAATTTTGTTTGCACCTGACACTCACTGCGTATACGTTATATTCATCGTATCTGGCATTTTGCATCTCTTTATGGCACATATTATTTATTTGCATATTGCCCCTTGCTGTTTATCTCTTTATTACAACAGAAATGCAGTCTGTTTTCTCATATTATTTGCAATAATTTACATTTGCATATTCCAACTGCAATGTTGCCACACGCAAACCAAGAAGAAACTAAAGGGAAGGCAGGGAATGCAAAGGAATAAAATGGAGCTACCACTAAAGTGCACTGTTGGAATACCAGAGTCAAATAATACGTTAACTGCAGAATGCACCCTGCAAGGATGCTAGGGTGTTAAAATTACGATTCATAAATTTCAGCGTTCTTATTCGTATTTAACTAGGTATGCATAAGTAAGAGCAGCTAAACTTGGTAATATAAACAGTATTTAAATGGGCAGAAGATTGAGTTTTGCATAATAATTGGTTGTTGCGAGTCGAGGGCAAATAATCTTGTCCTAAGGATATACAGTGGCTTTCACTGAAGTATACATACAACTCAAAATTTTCCCATTTATGAAACTAACTTTAAATTCGTTATAATTTTAACGAACTTAAGATAAATGTTTATTATTTTTTATTAAAATTCATTGGATTGATTATCAAATTGAAGAAAAGGAGCCCAATTTATTTCTAAATAATATTTTGAACATTTTTATACCCTGAGCCCATTAAAAATGGGCAAAAAAGGGTATAATGTGTTTGGTAGAATGTATGTAACAGACAGAAGCGGAAGGGTCATAGGAACGATAGATCGAAAATGAACTTTTAGTATGAAAAAGTTTTTTGTTTGCTGAGATATCAGAGCCAAACTAATAGAATATGCATCTGGGCTGCCAATATACATCCTGACCAAATTTTGTTAGAATCGGTTAACTATATCATATAGCTGCCATAGGAACGGTACATCGAAAATGAAGTTTTAGTATGAAACAGATTTTTGTTTGTTGAGATATCAGAACCAAACTGATACAACATGCATCTGGGCTGGTATTATACATCCTGACCAAATTTGGTTAGAATCGGTTAACTATATCATATAGCTGCCATAGGAACGATACATCGAAAATGAAGTTTTAGTATGGAAAAGTTTTTTGTTTGTTGAGATATCAGAACCAAACTGCTAAAATATGCACCTGGGCTGATATTATACATCCTCACTAAATTTGGTTAGAATCGGTTTACTATATCTTATAGCTGCCATAGGAACGGTACATCGAAAATAAAGTTTTAGTATGGAAAAGATTTTTGTTTGTTAAGATATCAGAACCAAACTGTTAGAATATGCACCTGGGCTGGTATTAAACATCCTGACCAAATTTGGTTAGAATCGGTTAACTATATCATATAGCTGCCATAGGAACGGTGCTTCGAAAATGAAGTTTTAGTACGGAAAAGATTTTTGTTTGTTAAGATATCAGAACCAAATTGATAGAATATGCATCTGGGCTGATATTGTACATCCTGACCAAATTTGGTTAGAGTCGGTTAACTATATCATATAGCTGCCATAGGAACGATACATCGAAAATGAAGTTTTAGTATAAAAAAGTTTTTGGTGTGTTGAGATATCAGAACCAAACTGATAGAATATGCACCTGGGCTGATATTATACATCCTCACTAAATTTGGTATAAATCGGTTAGCTATATCATATAGCTGCCATAGAAACGATACATAGAAAATGAAGTTTTAGTATGGAAAAGATTTTTATTTGTTAAGATATCAGAACCAAACTGATAGAATATGTATCTGGGCTGCTAATATACATCCTGACCAAATTTGGTATAAATCGGTTAACTATATCATATAGCTGCCATAGGAACGATACATAGAAAATGAAGGTTTAATATGGAAAAAATTTTTGTTTGTTAAGATATCAAAACCAAACTGATGGAATATGTATCTGGGATGGTACTATACATCCTGACCGAATTTGGTTAGAATCGGTCGAAAATATCATATAGCTGCCATAGGAACAATTAATCGAAAATCAACTTTCAGTACAGAGTAAATGGGCACAGGGTATTCAATTGTCGAGCAGGCTTGACTGTAACCGCCTACTAGTTTTATTTAAAAAATATATAAATAAAATTAGACCTGAACACTTTCTCCTTTTATTTCAAAATGTACAGATTTCTAATTTTAAATTACCAATGCAAATCTTGAGTTCATCTCATTAGTTTTCATAAAATTAATGTCTATTGATTTGATTTCAGTTATTTGATATGCAAAAGAGAGCTTAGAGCTCTAATCACATTTCAGTGAGTCGCTTGCTTCGCTGCCCAATAATCTGTGATGAAACATCAATAAAGTGTGTGACACAGCCGTGACCCCTATAGTATAGACAGCACTTATACCCCACCATATACTACCCGCAATAACATTCACTACCCCCTAACCATACCCAAGAACAGTTGTTGGTAGCAAAATGAGCTCGAACTTCACATGGTGCATGCATAATTAATTGGTGTACACATGCATAATTATAATTACGAGCAGCGACTAACGGCTGTTCGGTTGCCCCCTAAACCAAAGTCAAACCGAAAACGGTCACATAGCAGGAACAACAACAGCAAAAGCAAAAGCAACAACAATGTCATCAAAATGCAAAAGAATTGGCAATTTGTGCGTGATGTGACGTTCGCGTTGCCAACCAATGCGGCAATTTGTGCTTTATACGTGCGTGTTTTATAAGCACAACAACAATAATAATCACAAAAACAACAACAACAACAGCAACAACAACAAATAAGCAATGTTAATTAGCTGCGTGGAGCTGAAAATGCAACATTTTATTAACATTTGAAATTTGAAAATGCGCACAACAACAAAACGTTTTTGGGGGGAGTTAACGGAACAATTGACATTGATGGCAGCTCCATTCTACCGCCCAGAATCCATCCTCTCTCTTCTCCTGTTCCTCTAAGTCCTACCCCCTTATCCACGTCCTGCTGTGCCGCAACTAGATTACTGAATAATTGAGTGCTGCGTATAATGAAATTCGTATTCAAAATTCGTCGTCATTCAACGTCATCGCCGGTTCATTCTGAGCTAACGTACCCCCTCTCAGCCCCCCACCCAACCCCTTCGAATAGGGTAGGGCATTGAATGACTAAATGTTTGCGCCTCGTGATTCGAGTTGAGGCCCCCAAAACGTAAACGGGGAAAGTTTTATGTGTACTGGGCTCAGTTAAGCCCTCTATAAGTACGTGTATAGCGCGTTCCATGTGTGTGTGTGTGTGATTGTGCCTGTATTTGTTTTTGTGTAGCCGACTTGCATACATAATACGTAGAGTGCCAAGCCTCAAGCCCACCTCCACACTCCTCGTACCCCTCAAGCCACCTGTGTGGCCATCGCTTGACTGCCGTCGGGTCACAACATCATTCAACGCTTTTATAGCCATTCAACTTGACGCATCCGTTTTGGCCAACTTTTTGGCATGCGCTTGTCCATAGACGAGAGTTGTTGTATACGTTTTTGGAAGAAAAATGAAAACTCCAAAATATAATTTTGCTTATGATTAAATAATTAATTTAAATGTCAAGCATATTGCATATTATAAATCTCAAATTGGAATTTTTGTAGATTTTAAAACGTTCAATAGAATACGATAAATAAACAATGTTCATTCCAATTCCTTACAAATATGCTCATAATTTGCTTTTGAATTCAGCATAAAATATAATATTTATAAGTAAATAAAAACTCTTCCTTTTCTCGATTGCCTGCAGTTTCTATTGAGCAACCCTCGCAAAGGGTTTGCGTGGCGGGATAACCTATTTTACAAGAACTTCTCTAGCGGGCTTCATTATACGAACATGGCCTCTCCGTATTACCAAGTTTATGTCACTTTTCTCTGCTCAGAATTTGTTTGCTCATTCTAGTTGTTGTTGTTTTTGTTGTTAATTCTCATATTATTATTGTTGTTCTTGTTGTTTTGGTTGTTGTAGCTGGCGTGTCGTTTCGCTTGGTTCATATAAATTGTTTTGGGATTTTGTCGCACAATTTTTGTGCTACCTCCAGTTGCCGCCCATCCTGAAAGCACCCCTCTTCCTCCCTTCTTCTCTTCCCCTCTGCCATTTGGTCGTCCTGCACCGATGCGTCGGTTTCCGGCAGTTCGGGCTCATTATTGTCGTCAGTTCGTTACAGTTCTTTGTTTAATGACATCATTTCGTATGAAAAATCGTAGCTGCATATACAACACGGGACGGAAGGGAAAATTGTGGATGGAGTGGAGTTGATGGGGAGTTAGGGGGTGTTTTACAAAGCCTTGCCGAAATTATAAAGTTGAGCGTCAGGCTTAAGAAATGATTAATGTCAGTGCGTAGTATTATCATCATGCACGTATTATAACGCATACCGTATCCATATAGTTCCCTACAGACGTAATCTTTCTTATGAAATTTGACATAATGAGAACGGAAACACGAAAAAGAATAAAGTAATATACTCGTTCTGTTGCCAAGCCGATAAAGTTTGTAATTTACTTTTACACTATGAATGGGCGCTTAGGTCACGTTCACAATGAAGAGAAAGTGAATGAGATGACAAGGAGATGACAGGAAATGAGGTCATAAGAATGCGTTCCAAAGAGTGTGTAAATCATTAAAGAAAGTTCAACAAAGATACAGACTAAAGAGGTAGAAGATAAAGGATACATAAGTGAAATACATTTGGCGTTCTAGTTAAATCAAAAGATTGCACATAAAGTGACTTAATTTTTATAATTAGTTGTCCACGAACTTAATTCTAACCAAATTTGGTGCGGATGCATATTACCAGCCAAGATGCATATTCTATCAGTTTGGTTTTGATATCTCAACAAACAAAAATCTTTTCCATACTAAAACTTAATTTTGGATGTACCGTTCCTATGGCAGCTATATGATATAGTTAACCGATTCTAATCAAATTTGGTCAGAATGTATAATACCAGCCCAGATGCATATTCTATCGGTTTGGTTTTGATATCTTAACAAACAAAAATCTTTTCCATACTAAAACTTTATTTTGGATGTACCGTTCCCATGGCAGCTATATGTTATAGTCAACCGATTCTAACCAAATTTGGTCAGAATGTATAATATTAGCCCAGATGCATATTCTATCGGTTTGGTTTTGATATCTCAACAAACAAAAATCTTTTCCATACTAAAACTTCATTTTGGATGTACCGTTCTTATGGCAGCTATATGATATAGTCAACCGATTCTAACCAAATTTGGTCAGAATGTATAATACCAGCCCAGATGCATATTCTATCAGTTTGGTTTTGATATCTCAACAAACAAAAATCTTTTCCATACTAAAACTTAATTTTGGATGTACCGTTCCTATGGCAGCTATATGATATAGACAACCGATTCTAACCAAATTTGGTCAGAATGTATAATACCAGCCCAGATGCATATTCTATCGGTTTGGTTTTGATATCTTAACAAACAAAAATCTTTTCCATACTAAAACTTCATTTTGGATGTACCGTTCCCATGGCAGCTGTATGATATAGTCAACCGATTCTAACCAAATTTGATCAGAATGTATAATATTAGCCCAGATGCATATTCTATCAGTTTGGTTCTGATATCTTAACAAACAAAAATCTTTTCCATACTAAAACTTCATTTTCGATGTACCGTTCCTATGGCAGCTATATGATATAGTTAACCGATTCTAACCAAATTTGGTCAGAATGTATAATACCAGCCCAGATGCATATTCTACCGGTTTGGTTTTGATATGTTAACAAACAAAAATCTTTTCCATACTAAAACTTCATTTTGGATGTACTGTTCCTATGGTAGCTATATGATATAGTCAACCGATTCTAACCAAATTTGGTCAGAATGTATAATATTAGCCCAGATGCATATTCTATCGGTTTGGTTTTGATATCTTAACAAACAAAAATCTTTTCCATACTAAAACTTCATTTTGGATGTACCGTTCCTATGGCAGCTATATGATATAGTCAACCGATTCTAACCAAATTTGTTCAGAATGTATAATACCAGCCCAGATGCATATTCTATCAGTTTGGTTCTGATATCTTAACAAACAAAAATCTTTTTCATACTAAAACTTCATTTTCGATGTATCGTTCCTATGGCAGCTATATGATAAAGTGAACCGATCCCAAAATTAAAACAAACTTGATCTGCCCATGGTATCCAGGAACCTACATACCAAGTTTGAAGCCTCTAGCTCTTATGGCTTCTGAGATCGACGCGTTCAAACAGACGGACTACAGCTGATAGATTGAAATATTTGTGATGATAGAGCACAATTTCTATTAAGCCAAGTGAATAAATATAAGTATTTCATTCTTGTACGTAGCGACTAGTGTGAGATATTCACATTAAAATATTCATAAGAAAATGAATAAGTGCTTATTCGCTGCCCCTAAAGGATGTGCTAGAAGGATACCTTGGAGAGTCAACTGTATCATTTAGCCAAGTCATAAAGTTAATTTTGTCATATTAACAGAATACGTGCACCTGCCTTAAAGTTATGACTGAAAGTGGCTAGGAAAGAATATACGAACCGAAATTTTGGGTCCGCAGAGTGCAAACATTTTCTGCACATAAAATGGTGAGAGTGTGTGGCAATTAAAAGTGTCCTTAAAGTGCAAATTCAACAGCATGTAAATTAAATTAATTGGCAAAGTTTAATTTTTTATTGCCAGGCAACTTGGCCCAATGAGACTGCGATGAGACTGATACAAAAAGGGAGAGTAATTAAATTTTTGCGGCACAAATCTTTGCACAATCTCGGTCAAAAGTTTTCCACACTTTTGCGACGTGTGTGTGTATGTGTTTCGTTGCGTCTGATTGTTCATCAGTGTGTGTTTTTGGCTTGTGGTTGCTCATATAAAATTATAATGAAATGCTCGTGTCTAAAGCATTTTCGTTTGTTCTCAAATATGGTGGCGACTGTCGAGCAAAACCCCAAACGTTTAACAGTTTAATTCAAATGTCAGCAACGTATATGTGTATGCTTGTGTATGTGTAGAGTGTACGTATGTATGTGCATATTTGTTTGTGTCTAATTATCCTGCAAACGATGTTGGTAATAATTTCAAATGTGCAAACAAAATGGCGTGTGAAACACGTGGCGTATGCGTAATAATTGTCAGACTTGCACGAGGTCTGAGCTGAACTGAACTGTTCATCTAGTTTCTCGATTATCCATGCAGCTGGAACGAGTCCACAGCGAGCAATTAAAAATTATGTTTATTCTTGCAAAATGTAAATTTAAATTATTGAAGCGTCCCCTTACGCAATAACGCCGAAAGGATGAATTTAAATGTAAAATAGCTGCCAAACAGGGTTGTCAGAGTGTTTCACAGTTAATAGAGATACTGACAGTGTTGTACACTTAACTAGATGTAAAAAAAATGGTTTAAAATGGAACTTTATCATTCCTGTTTTACTTCAGTTTTCCATGAATTCTAAGCATTCTTTGTGGATAGCTTTAAAATGAAATGCTCTTTAAACTATTCAATATTATTGTCAACTTAATTCTACTCAATTCGAAAGAGAATTAAGGTCTTACAGATAATGAAAGCTGAAGTAAATTTCTAGGCAACGTTATATAGTAGCAACTTTTTAAATCAAAGTTAATTCACTAAAATCATGAAGGCACTTAATATTTACTGATGCAACGTTTACTAGTTGCAATATACATACACGTACATATGTATATATAAATGGAAATATGAGCAAATATGTAATAAAATAAACAGGATGAAAACGCCATTCAATCCCAATCATTTAAAACCAAAATGCATTTACCATACAAACTTAAAGGGCTCTTCAACATCGGTCAGTCAGCATGTCGAGTTGTTTAAATACTTTTAAATGTTTTTTTTTTTTTTAATTTTTCTACGAAAATCGCCGACGCCAACATGAAAAACGGCTGAGCCAGTGTTGTTGTAGTTATTGTTGTTCATTCCGTGTTGTATTTGCAGAGTGACTGGGCATACGGAACGCCAATATGCATTTATTATATGAGCGAACGAGGGCGTGGCAGAGCGAGATGCGAGAGCTGCGTCAGAGCAATAACAAAAAAGTCAAAACTAAAACACCGAAGCCGGAGCCGTAAATGAAAAGATTTTGAAGCGGCAAAACCAGGAGTGAGAAATACATCCATACATAGAGTATATAGATGTGCTTATGTAAAAACATATTCAAGTTCTTATGATCTTTAAATACATATTTATTGGCATTGTATATTTCTGAAAAAGCTTAACTAAAGTAAAGCTACTGGACTAAAAGCAAAATAAACTTTATTTAAGACAACATTATTATTATAACAAACCATGTGTTTTTTTTATAGAGCAACCGGCATTCGTTGTCATCATTTTTTCATTTTATGTGTTCTGTTTAGTAAATTCTCCTTTTTGACACGTTTGCCCATATCGAGTGGCTCAGACGGCCACTAAAAAAATGCTGTAGAACAAGTTTATAAATATTCTGAGCCTGCGTTGAAAGACATGAGTTGGGAGAGGAAGAGGATGGAGGGAAGAAGGCTGAAATGCGTGGCTTATGCCGAGCATGGGAATGGAATTGTTTGCAGATTCATTCTGGTGACCATGTTCACAGGCACTTAATAAGTATTTGCCATGTTGCTGCAAACAGAAACCAGAAAACTGAAGACAGAACAGAGCTTATATTTGAAAAGTTATGTTATATTCTGCTTTGTTCTGTTATGAACTTATTGTAGAAAGTTGCTTAGTAAAAGTCAAAATAGATTGCAACGGATTTTGTGTTTCGTATTTCATGGTTTTGTCATCTCGTCAAATGCACGAAACACAGCATAAAGTTTTCTACCCACAACTCAAATTGAATTTGAGTCGCGAATCGCAACGCTAACAGCAACAACAAAGAGCAAAAACATAAGACTAATAAGCTGCCCCCAAGCCAAGTTTAGATGAAATCCTTGGGGGGTGTGGAAAATGTTACAGGCAATGCCTAAAGAGCAGCCCATTTATTTCAGTTGGTGTTGGGATGGTTCCAAAAGTTTTGGCCTGTAAATGTGTGTACGAATATGTGTGTGAATATATTGGTGGCTGTGTTGGCAGTTATAAATTACGTTCCATATACGCAATGTGGTTAAACGCACAAAATGCTTACATATGAATAATTTCAAATATATGAACATATACCTACATACAAATAATATAATAACGAAGTAAATTTAGCGAGAAATTCAATAATTTCAGTATGCCAGCATTTAGAAGCAGGCAACAGAAATGTTGAATATATAAAGGCTGACAGGTTCTGTAAAGTCCTTTAAGCAGCGACAAGCAAATATTGATTAAACAAAGCTAATAATTTTCTTAACATCAGCTAATAGCTCTTAACAATGTGCCAGTTTTATGCATTAATAGCATTATTAGAACGTATTATTTGATGGATCAAAAGCCTATTAACGGCCATGAAAAGCCATTCCATAATCCATAACTATCATTCAAATACATCTAAACACGCCCAAGAGGCCGACCCAATTGAGGCTCAACAAGCCGCTTAATCTGCCAGAATGTCTCGACCGGATTCCCATGGCCAGTTCTGAAATATGTTTGTGGCCAAGAGGCAACAATCAAGAAAGCAGAGGGTGAAAAGCAAAAAGGCTCAAAGTCCATTTGAAGATCTTAAGAGCCTATAAACGCATTGATGCATGAACCTGAATTGGCCTGCTATTATGGCCCTTTGAAATTGACCCGGCCAACACCAAACTAAATTACACAATTAATAAGTTCAACTCGCCGCATAATAACCGCAACGTTTAAGACCGAAATATGCAATTAGGGACCTGTCCGAAAAAGGGAAGCCGGAAAGGGATAACTGTGCGCATGAGAAAACGAAACGTCTCACTTCTTCCCTCTCACTCTTGGGCAAATCGCCAGTAGTCCCTGTCTCATACTGTTCGAATCGAAGTTGAAAATTAATCAAGCGAAAATAATGCAACCAAAGATGAGGCAGCGAAATGCGATAAAAACGTAAATTTTTAATGTACAGCTCGCATATAAACACGGATAATAAAAGGCCAATGGAGAGGAACAACAACGACAGGCAAAAGGACTGCAGAAAATGATGTCAGTAACCCCTGCGGATAGCGAGCGAAATAAATGAATTCCAGTGACCATGGTCAAGACAACAAATGGTTAACAAAACAGGAAAGGAAGCAGCCAAAGAGATTGGGAAATAATAACGAGCTGAGAATGCTCTTCCCACTCAGATGGATTCTTAACAAATCAACAATTATTTAGATAACACTTCATTTTTAAGTATTATACTATATAGCTAGACAACTTTGATAACTTGAGAATGAATTATTTAAGCTAAAGATATTTTCGATTATTTATTGCCAGTTAGTCGCAATTTTGAGGATTTCGATGAAACATTTTGGCTCAGGTGAATTCGAATTATACTTGATGATTCAGCAAAGTTAACACTCCTTGGACCGGAGAACAACAGTTGTTGCATGACAATGTTGCCATGTCCACTTTCAATACATCTAGCTCTTGGAGTCCCAATGAGACAACAGCCCGCAAAGCAGACAAGGACACCAAGCATAAAGCTCATAACTGAGATTATGGAGAAGCAGCAGATGCCACACAATGGCCATGGCTATAACGGAACACACATGTGTGTGTGTGAATGTATGTTATATGGTGGGTGGACGGGCGACATGATACGAATAAGGATACTCTATATTGCCATGGAACAACGCACATGAACAGCACTCAATGGGCCAAGTTAGCTAGCTGGTTTGGGCTTGGTATAAAGGACACTGTAGGTGGAGCCAACGTAGTCAGAAAAGGAGCCAAAGTGCTCGAACTTCTTATCGAGACCTGCCGGGGAGCAGATGCCTTTGGGGTACGAGCAACATAAATGGGAAAAAGATACTCCTATTTCTGCGTTTGGTGTTTTTTACTTTGCCTCGTTTTTTTTTTTGGCTCTTTACTGCTAAAGCTTTCTAAGCATTTTCTAGCATCGACTTAAAGTTTGCAGAATGCCAACACTTCAACGAAGCCACAGAGCTACCAAGTGCTCATTAGATTTGTGCAAATATTTACGCTGCATCGACAGACATAATCTTCTTCTGACCCGGTTCCTCTGCTGCCCCTGCCACTGCCACTGCCCTTGCCACTCCCCTATTCCAGCAGCACCTTCTCTAATGACACCCACAAAAATGTAATTTCATTGCTTGTGCAATTTTTCATTTCGCGTTCAGCGCTCAAATAAATAAGAAATGATTTTTTACGAGTCTTGCTTGTATGTATACTTTTTTTGTTATTGACTTTTGGGTTTGTTTTATGGCAAGAACAGAGTCTGGTGTGGGTGGAGGATGGTTGCCTTGGTTCTGAGCCATGTTAAAGCAAATAAATCGCTCAAGTTAGAAAAACAGCTTTCAATGGAGCATGGAATGAAGCAAGGTCCGGAAGTACTCAAATATGTTTGCCATTACGCGGAAGGTACTTAGAAGAAAAAGAAGAAGAAGCTGTTCAACTTATTGACGAGGCAACTGGACCGTCGAAGGGAGGAAAGGAAGGGAATGTAATATAAAGTGCAATAGTGAGTGGTGAGTTGCAGGTTCAGTCGAGTCTGGATATAGTAAACAACTGATATAGTGAACACCTACATTTTTAATAACTATTCTTTATTTGGAACTATCGAAACCCCGGAAATTAAAAACCTCTTACTATAAGCCCTTCAAAATGTCAACCTTGAAATAATGTCCTGGCAAAAATTAGTTCACTATATTAAGAAACGACTGTAGTTGCATTTTTAATGCCAGCAGGGAGAATGATTAGAAAGGAAGAGAAATGAATGAGCAGTGTCCTCGGGGAAAGGGAAAAAAAAAATTTTTTTAGAAAAACTATTTTATTTATAGCCCTTGTAAAGACAAGAAAACACAAATGTTTGACCGCATTTTTTATTAACCGGGTTGGCGTCGGAATAAGCGCCAACACCCGTCCCTCTCCCTCTTCTCTACACCCCTTCCTAGCCCTGTTTATCACTGTTGCTGTTTGCGCGTCTGTCCCAGGCCCCGCTCCCAGTCCCTCTCCCAGGCTCCGTTCCCAGTCCCTCTCCCAGGCCCCGCTCCCAGTCCCTCTCCCAGGCCCCGCTCCCAGTACCGCTCTCAGTCCCGCTTCCAGTCCCGCTCCCAGTCCCGCTTCCAGTACCGCTCCCAGTCCCGCTCTCAGTCCCGCTCCCAGTACCGCTCTCAGTACCGCTCTTAGTCCCGCTCCCAGTACCGCTCCCTCTCCCGCTCCCAGTCCCGCTCCCAGTCCCGCTCCCAGTACCGCTCTCAGTACCGCTCTCAGTACCGCTGTCAGTCCCGCTCTCAGTCCCGCTCTCAGTCCCGCTCCCAGTACCGCTCTCAGTCCCGCTCTCAGTCCCGCCCTCAGTCCCGCTCCCTCTCCCGCTCCCAGTCCCGCTCCCAGTCCCGCTCCCAGTCCCGCTCCCAGTCCCGCTCCCTCTCCCTCTCCCAGTCCCGCTCCCAGTCCCGCTCCCAGTCCCGCTCCCAGTACCGCTCTCAGTACCGCTCTCAGTACCGCTCTCAGTCCCGCTCTCAGTCCCGCTCTCAGTCCCGCTCTCAGTCCCGCTCCCAGTACCGCTCTCAGTCCCGCTCTCAGTCCCGCTCCCAGTCCCGCTCCCAGTCCCGCTCCCAGTACCGCTCTCAGTCCCGCTCCCAGTACCGCTCTCAGTACCGCTCTCAGTCCCGCTCCCTCTCCCGCTCCCTCTCCCGATCCCAGTCCCGCTCCCAGTCCCGCTCCCAGTCCCGCTCCTAGTCCCGCTCCCAGTACCGCTCTCAGTACCGCTCTCAGTCCCGCTCTCAGTCCCGCTCCCATTACCGCTCTCATTACCGCTCTCAGTCCCGCTCCCAGTCCCGCTCCCAGTCCCGCTCCCAGTACCGCTCTCAGTACCGCTCTCAGTCCCGCTCTCAGTCCCGCTCCCAGTACCGCTCTCAGTACCGCTCTCAGTCCCGCTCCCTCTCCCGCTCCCAGTGCCGCTCTCAGTCCCGCTCTCAGTCCCGCTCTCAGTCCCGCTCCCGCTTCCGGTACCGCTCTCAGTCCCGCTCCCTCTCCCGCTCCCAGTCCCGCTCTCAGTCCCGCTCTCAGTACCGCTATCAGTACCGCTCTCAGTCCCCCTCTCAGTCCCGCTCCCAGTACCGCTCTCAGTCCCGCTCCCAGTACCACACCCAGTACCGCTCCTAGTACCGCTCCCAGTACCGCTCCCAGTACCGCTCCCAGTACCGCTCCCAGTACCGCTCCCAGTACCGCTCCCAGTACCGCTCCCAGTACCGCTCCCAGTACCGCTCCCAGTACCGCTCCCAGTACCGCTCCCAGTACCGCTCCCAGTACCGCTCCCAGTACCGCTTTCAGTCCCGCTCCATCTCCCGCCCCCAGTACCGCTCTCAGTCCCGCTCTCAGTCCCGCTCCCAGTACCGCTCCCAGTACCGCTCCCAGTACCGCTCTCAGTCCCGCTCTCAGTCCCGCTCTCAGTCCCGCTCCCATTACCGCTCCCAGTCCCGCTCCCAGTACCGCTCCCTCTCCCGCTCCCAGTCCCGCTCCCATTACCGCTCTCAGTCTCGCTCTCAGTACCGCTCTCAGTCCCGCTCTCAGTCCCGCATTCAGTCCCGCTCCCTCTCCCGCTCCCAATGCCGCTCTCAGTACCGCTCTCAGTACCGCTCTCAGTCCCGCTCCCAGTACCGCTCCCAGTCCCGCTCCCAGTACCGCTCTCAGTCCCGCTCCCAGTCCCGCTCCCAGTCCCGCTCCCAGTCCCGCTCCCAGTCCCGCTCCCAGTCCCGCTCCCAGTCCCGCTCTCAGTCCCGCTCCCTCTCCCGCTCCCAGTCCCGCTCCCAGTCCCGCTCCCAGTACCGCTCCCAGTACCGCTCTCAGTACCGCTCTCAGTCCCGCTCCCAGTACCACACCCAGTACCGCTCCCAGTACCGCTCCCTCTCCCGCTCCCAGTACCGCTCTCAGAACCGCTCTCAGTACCGCTCCCAGTACCGCTCCCAGTACCGCTCTCAGTCCCGCTCTCAGTCCCGCTCTCAGTCCCGCTCCCGCTTCCGGTACCGCTCTCAGTCCCGCTCCCTCTCCCTCTCCCAGTACCGCTCTCAGTCCCGCTCTCAGTCCCGCTCCCTCTCCCGCTCCCAGTACCGCTCCCAGTCCCGCTCCCAGTACCGCTCTCAGTCCCGCTCCCAGTCCCGCTCTCAGTCCCGCTCCCAGTCCCGCTCCCAGTCCCGCTCCCAGTACCGCTCTCAGTCCCGCTCTCAGTCCCGCTCTCAGTCCCGCTCCCAGGCCCTCTCATAGGCCCCTCTCCCAGTCCCTCTTCCAGGCCCCACTCCCAGTCCCTTTCCAAGCCACGCTCTTTATAAGTTTGATTACGATATCTCATAAAACTATACAAAATAATTTGAAAATTTCATCATACGCAGAGCTCAAGCAAACCAATAATTAATGCCAACAAATCAAACAAAGTCCATAATTGTTATATAGCTAAACAGATCTTCTATAAAGCCTAAAGCTATGCTGCTGATAAATGCCACGTGCATATATACAAACAGTCGTACACAGTTAAATAAACATCTGAGATTTGGTATTTGCCATTGGCAATCAGTTGCCATATTGCAGCCCCGCATGACAGGTAATCAAATATCCCCAAAATGCAGCCGCTTTAGAAATGCAGCACCGTTGCACTGACACACCTGACCTCCTGTCAAAACATTTTCAAGGATAACTACAAAAAATGTTTTCAATGTTTCTATGTTTCAAATAAACTTCAACTATCTAGAGAATGCATACGGCCAAAACACAAACAAAAATGAAATTAAAAAAAGGCAAGTGCCAGCTTTTTGCTCACAAATTCTATTTTAAAGTCACATTGAACTGCAATTAAATGCAACCAAATATTAAAGAAGTGAAAAGAGACAGCAACCAGGTGGACGGACATTTAGAGTGCCTCAGTTTCAGCCCATTTCGGTTGCAGCTCTTGTAGTTGTAGAAATTGTTGTTGTTCTTGTTGGCTTGGTTACTTTCAGGTATGGCCAAAAGTTCAATACCGAAAATAGTTTGGTAGGAAATTACTTTGGACAAGTCGACATATTGCACAGAGAGAGAGATAGAGAGAGAAAGGATATCTCTAATGATGTACGGCCATGTATGTGACTGTGTGTGTGTGTGTCAAAGTAAAACTTTAATGAATAATGGACCAGCAGTTGTAAAAGTGGTATAGGTGGGACGGAACAAGGATCAGACTTTAGGTCAGGAGCAACTTGTAAACCACACTAAAGTTTTGAGTTAAGTAAAATTAATACTTTTGATGTAAATTTATAATATCGTATTTATTTATTTAAATTAGTTTCAATATCATAAACATAGAAATGTTACACTTCATTGCACTTGTAAAATTTGTTAAATCTGATCTACTAAATTGCGAGTCTAATTAACTTTCTTTCACATCATTAAGATTATTATTAAGAGCAATAAACAAAGACACATTACAAGCCAAATATGACTAGAAAATAACAATAAATAATAGAATTCACATTTCAAGTAAAGTAATATTTTGATAAGACATTTCAAGGACACTTTTCAGCAATTTCCTTGTGTTTGTCTAGTATTTGAAATCACGGCATTAAATACGCTTCAATGATTCACTTTAAAGTATTTGCTCTATTCTACAAATACAACAACAACAAATTGACGCATAAATTGCTACAATTATGTCTAATTAAATGTAAATTTTGAAGCCCATGCGATTGTCGAGCACTTTCGACTTCTCGACTAACACGTCAACAGTATAGCATTGACCTTACCCAAGCCAAAGTCAAGTCTGTCCCTCACCCTGCCACGCCCACCACACCACATTACATTAAAAGGCGTCGTCAGCCTGTGTCGCCTCCATAGAGCTGACAGCTGTAATCCTCCTGCTTATTTCTCCATTGCCTTGCTTAATTTCCCTCCAAAGTCCATGCTGTAATTTACAAAATAAGCCGCAGACAGGCAGCAACAATACAATAGAGTAAAAACTTTTGGTAAAATTACCCGACTTTAATATACCTACACTGTAAAGTTAAATTCGCTGGGAATTATTAAGTAACTCATGACAATATAAAATATATAAATATGATGTGATCAACTAGATGAACACTAGGTAAGAGTGAAGATCATTTGTCGATTGATATTTCCACCATAAGTACATATTAAATATTTTAAGAAATGGCTTTTGTTTCATCTTACTGTTTATTTATTTTTCTTATCCACTTAATATATCCCTTGTGTAATATTTTAAAGGGTATAATTGAAAAGGCAAGAAAATTACCAGACGCTGTCATCGGATGGCGACACGTTCTGCCCACACCTGACGTCACAACAAAAACAAAAACAACAACAAGCAGCGGCTGGTGTTGTTGCTGGCCACTTGTGGCATGCCTCACAGTCAAATTGCAGCTAGACATTAAACTCGAGCACTCGTTCGCTCTCGAGATTTGCTACAATTTTTTTATGTTATTTCAAAAGTATCTCTATAACTCACCTCTTCGACACGCGCGCCAATTAAGTTGCAGTTACTTTTATTGTTGTTGTTGTTGTAGCTGTTGTTATGCTGAATTGCATTGCTGTTAGCTGTAAGGTAGAGCGAAAAAGCCTCCATGAGTCATAAAATAAATTTGCCTCAACGCCTCGCTTAAAACTCAATTTTTATTTTTATATATATCTCGCTGCGCCACGACAGAGATAAAAATATACATAAAAAAACTGAGGGAAGGCAACAACAAAAAAATGCCGCCATTTACATTGTATCTTGAAGATACAAAACGATTAAATGCCAGGTAATTGATATTTTATGCAAATTTTGCTGGCCCAGCAACGAGGGAAACTCTTCAATAATAATTTATTTAAATTAAATTTCCGTTCTGTTTTGCTATTTATAAATATTTACTTAGTTTTTCGGTAACAGCAACGCCCTGAGTGCAATGATTCATTAAGGCTTACTTTGAGATATTGTATCATTTTGCACAAGAATATTTGCGGCCTGAAGTCAGCGCTGAGCTCTGCTCACCGGGGGACCTGTATTCTTTATATATGTATAAGTATTTGTTTCCAGTCGGTTGTCGGTTGTCGGTTGCCTGTTGTCTCTGTCTCTCAGTCATGTATTCGTGCAAGTGACTGTCTTTGTTGCACGTACCCCTTTGCCCCATTTTTCCCAGTATACGGGCTCTGTTCCCAAAGCTATGCAAAATGTGCAGTCTCTGCTTTTCATTAACTCGCCTGCAATTTGGTTGAGACTGTTCTCCAAGCATAAAATTTGACAACTGTTGGTGAATGTATCTCAAATTGAGAGATGTGCACAACTCTTTTGGGCTATACGAGATAATGGAGTCTGTTTGACTTTACACTAAGATTTTGTTATTAGAATTAAAATATCTACAGCTTATTTTCTTATGATAATGAAATCTCTTCTTCATTCGATTGTTCGTGCAAGCTTAAGTTTGTCAAAATCTTTAATATATTATTCATACAAGCTCCTCTTATCCTGTTGGCTTTCAATAAATTCGATGAGATCTCGTCTTTTGAGATATATTTTAGGCGAATATAAATACTTTAAATAACGACATTAAATAACATAGAAGCAGAAGCCACAAGTCTCATTCATATGCATTTTCAAAACAAGTCTTTATTTACATTTCAATCTGCATATTTTTGGCAGACACAGAATATAACTAAGCTCAAAGGAGAAGAGAGCAAGGGAGCAAGAGATGAAAGAGATATGCCAAATACCGAGATACCTTAATGGTGCAGTGTCATTTACAACAGAGCTCACCTGAATAACTTTTTCTAAGAGTTTACACAGAATTTTATGAAAATATTTTTGCACATTTGCTGAAGGGAAATAATTAAAGAAAACATTTTACTGAAAGATGAAATTGTTTATTCCATTGACTTTTCAATTAATGAAAGTTTGCTTTTAAATGTCGGATAAAGTCAACTGGGGAATTTTCATTTGTCTCGTCATGGCCCAAATTCTTTCAATTTGTTCAAAATAATACATCTAATGAAATTCCATGCAATTAAAGAATGCCCTGCTCTGGGGAAATTAAAGAGCAATAAAACTTATCGAGCTGTCACAGGCTGTGACACTGATTGAAAATATAAACTGTCAGAGACAACGAGAGGCAGGTCGAGATGCGATAAAATGAGAAGAGGTGAGTTGAGAAGATGGCCTTGCATGATATTAGCATTTTTGCACATATAAATTATGCAAAACTTTGAGCCACAGCGTACATCAAAATGTATTCCAAATATTTGGCTGGCGAAAGTGTTGAATATTTGCTAAGATCCTGAGGCACTGCCAGTATATGTCAGGATATATGAGAATGTGCCAGGATGAGCCCGAACAGGAGCATAAAATATTCTGCAACGACAAAGTTTGCACTAGTTGTTGCTCTTATCTAATAGCAGTATGTAAAGTCAAAATATTTTTTTAATTTTATTTTCTCACACATTAAGTTTATTTGGTACGAGTAGTTAGTATATATGTATGTAAGTCGACACACGATACATGTGTCCATTAAAAAAGAGTTTTATTGGGGACAGCTCACAAACTTTTAATTTATACTGTGCAAAAGTAAATGAATATCATCAGCTGAGTCGGACTAAAAGTTGCATAAAAGGAACTCGAAGTCCTCGGATAATGCTTACTAATTGTTAAGTAAAATTTATCTTAAATTACTGAATATAGGAATTGATCTCAACAATTGGACAACTATATAATTGGAGACTTTAAATGGCAAAAGGGATCTTTTTAAACCAGAACTTTCTTTGATAATTTCGGTCGACCTGTTTTTGGGAGCTCTGTTTAAAACTCATTAATACTTTATGTTATTTCATCTTAAAAGCTAAAGGGAAAATTACTTAAATATATCAGATATTAGTAAACAGTTGACGGATTTGCTTAAATCCTACAATGTGAATTTGAATATTAAATTATTAATTTGTCTAAGAAGTTCAATGGACCCGAAATCATTAAAAAGTCTATTCTACAAGGGATTAAATTACATTAAAATCACATTAGCTAAATGCACACGAGTGCAAATTAAAACGAGCTCAAATATCAAACAATTCGTAAAATGATAACTGATAACAGTACAAAGCAATTGTGTATTCGAATAGAATCAGATAAGTAATGTGTGTCTATATAATGTATGTACTATATGAAGTCGTCTAGAAGTTTGCTTATTTATTGGGCTTATAAATAATCAGCTTAAAACAAACGTACGTGTATTAACTATACAGATCTAATGAAAATGTACATAAGAAAATAGTACAAGGAAAATTTCAATTAGCGTATACACCAAAAAAGACAACAAAAACAAGAAACAAAGATAAAAGTAGTACTGATAAAATCTCTGCTTTTGCTCAACTCGAACTCTGGGCTTAAACTCGACTCGATTCGACTCAACTAAAAGTTGACAATTAAAAAGTTTGCTACTGCGATTTTGTTGTTATTATTGTTGTTGCTTCTTGCTGTCTGGCTGCCTAAATGAGTATTTTTTTTTCTGTCAACAAAAAAAGTGCAGACAAAGTTGTGCTAGAACTGCAAAACTGTGCAAATTAGTTTTGTTTTTAATTTAGCATGATTTAAATTATTTCTCTTGCTTTGTTCTTTAGCAACTCGTCCTTTTGCAACAGATGCGAGAATACCATGTGTTTGAATAGTTAGCAAATTAAAAATTCTTTCAACAAGTTGTCGCTAAATGGTCGGAATGAGAGAGCCAGAGAGAGAGAGAGAGAGAGAGAGAGAGAGAGAGAGAGACAGAGAGAGGGAGAGTGGGATAGAGTTGGGGAGGGAGGGAGAGCGAGTCAGTTGTTCAATCAAATTAAAGTTACATTTCATGTACTCTGCCGAAGCTGAAGCCAGTTTTGTATCAAGAGGCGCAGGCAACGAAGACGTGTGGGCGACACTGGCGACAGAGAGACAGACGGACAGACAAACAGACAGACCGACAAAGCGAACCGTTCTCCTATACACAGCAATACATATGAACTTACCTCACTAGCCGCTGCGACTGCGCTGCTTGCAGCGTTGACAAAACTGGTTTTTTTTGTTGTCTTTGCTGCTGCTTTAACTGCTCGCTTCTTCTTGCTTGTGTTAGTGTTAGTATTGGTTGAGTGAGAAGCAAGCACTTTTTCCAATACTTTTTCAGCCCTTGCGAAATACACTCGTTAGAGTTATTGTTGTAGGTTGTTGTTGTTGCTGTTTGCTGTTAAGCCATATGCTACTTGCAATTAATTAAGCCCAACAATTGGCCAGCAAACAAAAGAAATCAACGCGACACACGGCAAATACGATACACAAATACAAATAGAGGCATAACACACAGATATGCACACACACTTTCATACACAAACATAGATATACATGTACATATATATACGTATGTTTAACCTGTGTGCTTCACTTGTCGCTCCGGCGTAGGCGGCAAAGCGTGCGTAGCTGCTGGGCAGCGGGATGGAAGCAGAGAGGAGCAAGCTCGGGGAAAATCAGTAAACGCGCGACGCTTATGAGACAACAAAGACGACAAATAAGAATGTTTATGCGTATGCGAATGCGAATGCGAGATAAAGATGCGCTGACATCCGTACAGCACAAAGTTTATAAACAAACTGAGCTTCGATGTTGGCATTGACGACGGCGTGCCGTCAGCGTCGGCATCGGCATCGGCATCGACGTCAGCGTCGGCGTCTACGCCATTGTTGCCGGCAGCCAACGCCAACCAGGTTGCGTTTGAACTTTGGACGAGAACTTGTTTGCCGCCTCTCTCTGTGTGTTGTGTGAGTCTGTATCTATGTGTGTGTCCATGTGCGTGTGTGAGTGGGTGGCTTGTGGAGCCGACAAGCGGCACAGTGGGACAAAGCTGTGTTATAATTCGTTGTTTCTGTGGTAGAAAATACTAATATTGTTAATATTTTTTATTATTAATATATTTTTGCAGTGACTACATTTATTTCGCAAATCATTTAATTAATTTTAGTATTTTCAAGATATAATTCACGTTTTACATTTATGTTAATTTTCTTTTGTTCATTTTGATCACAGAAACCACTGTTCGCTAACTTTATTGCCAACTCTCGCTTGTTCGCTTGCAACATGTTCAAGTTCGAAGAGCTGCATAAGCGAGGTTACATTTACAAGTTGCCAAAGACACAACCAAACAGCAACGACAATGTCACCTATGTTGTTCCAAAGAAAATAGGGAATATTCTCATTTAAAGAGGCTATGCAACAAGCCGAATATAGTTGTGATGTTGTATTACCAATTGAATCTGTGTTTGAGAAATCTGACTAAAATACCTTAAGTTATAATATTCATGCTTTTCAAAGGGTATCATATAGTCGTTAGCTATGTTTACGTTCTTTCTCTCTATGTGGAGTTTTGCTTTTGGTTTTGGCGACAGAGAAGCTGACGCTTTTCGCTTTAGCATTTTTGTTATTTCTTTTCTGCTTTATTTTTTTTATGTATTTTGATTTTGTGTTAATTTCTTGTGCTGCTGGCTGTCACGAAGCAACGTCGCTGTCGACGCTGGCGTCGCTGCTGTCGCTAAGTCAATTTTAAGGTTTATTTGAATTTCATTTTTTTGTAGTTTTTCCTATGCTCTGCTGCGTACATATTTCTTTCTGTTTTTCTTTATTTTTTTCCATTTATTTTGTCGCCTTGTTGCTGCCGCTGTCGCTGCTGCTGCTGCTTGGCAATATTTATGTTATTTTTAGTGTTGTATGTAAATTTGTGCTGCATCTACGCTGCGGCGTGTCTCCTGGGTATTATGCTAATGAGGCAGCTTTTATGCCAGGCCAGATCTGGGAGCGGACTGTACTAAATTCATTCAATTGCCAGTTGTGAGTGTTGCCTGTTGCGCAAACTAATAGCAATTTAATTTTCAATCGAATTATGCAGAATTTGATAAGCACACACACAATTGCAGCCACACGCACGCAAAAAGACTTTACATACATATTGACAGAACTCATATTTTAGGGCTATTGAATTGAATTCACATAATTCAATTTCAAACTGCCAATGAGCCAAACATGAGAGATTTCGAAATGTTTCACATTTCAAATTACGCATACGCAACGTGCGCTGCTGTAAAATACATTTCATTGGCATATTGATAACAATGGTGAGAAAGTCGCACAAAGGTTGAGGTTAAATGATTTGGTAGCTTTGAGTCTGGTTTACTATTTTAGCCACAGACCCACAATCAAACAAAGACAACAGCCACTGACGAAACTAGTCAAAGGATGCAACAATCAGGATGCAGGAGACAAGAGACGACACCGTTAATGATGCTGCGAGTACTACACATGTGTGACTAGATTGCTTGCAACCGAAGCTGAAACTAAACTGAAGCTGAATTTGGAGCAGGCACCGAATGCACTCATGCAGATTGATTGGCCACAGACATTTACCAATGACAGCAACAGGAAAAAACTTTTAATCGCAACTACATGTTCGCCTGGCAAGACAAGGTGGGAGTTGGGTGAGACTAGAATGTAGAAGCCTTACTTCCAGTTAACAGTCTGATGAGTATTTGGCTTTGGTGTTGCCTGCCTGCCACAGTGTCCAAATTGGCCCGAATAACCCAGAGCCCATTGTGGAGCTTAGTTATTTGGCTCCTGTGTATCCATTTGGTCTATAGGCTGCTTTAACTTCCGTCTGTCTACGCATTGTTAGCCAAACTCTAAATAGCAGAATGAACTTGCTGTTAAAATACAGGTCAGGCATCAAACAAAGTTAACGCCTTTGACCACAGTTTCAGTCAGAGATTAAAGCAGCTTTACCTACTACTACTCAAGGGGTACTTACCTTACCTTACTGACAACTGAAAGGAATATTAAGCACAGAATCGAGAACAACTGCTTTTACAATATAAACAATTTCAAATTGAAGTGAAATAATAATTAATTTCACAGATATTCATCAATAACTTTCTAATAAGGGTTCAATATTTGTATGTTTGCGATTACTTTCAACATAAATTAAATAATCCGATTATTAACTCAAACAGTTGAATGCCAATTAGTTGGCCAAAGAAAATTTAATTTATAATAAATTTGTTAATTACTATCAATTATATCATAATTCATTGTTGGAAGCTTTAAAAATGAGCTTTAAAATTTATTTATATAAATTATAGTAATTGTATGTTTACATTGTTACCTGCTTTATCGCTCATACGTCCCGTAAAGCGCAACATTTGAGACTATTATTTATGCACTTCTATTGTAAATATATAAACATGGCTCTATGTATTTGTTTTAGTTGCTGTTACTGTTGTTTTTGTTATCTGGGCTCTGGGCTAATTAGTCTGTTAGTTTGGCCATTGATAAAGTCATCCTAAATTTGGCGACATCGCGGCGCCGGTTTGTGTGATGCAGCTGCATATTGGCGTGATTTATGAAGCGACTGCGATAAACAGCAAAATATATATTCAAAACTATTGCAGACTATGTGCTAATGAGGTCTGAGGTTGGCAGTGCACCATAGTGCAGTGCAGTGGGTACTAAATACTCGTAAATCCATTGAAAATGTTCTGTGAAACATAAAAACCGCTTAACCGGGAGTCACAGCTGTTATTGTATGTGTGCTTGTGTGTGAAAAAAAAACTCTCTTTCTCTTTGCTAATGACCAAAGCGGATTTCGCTCACTCTGTTGGCATTTAATTTTTTTTCAATCATAAATTTAAATAAGCCGCTACTCAGTAAAAAAAGACCAAAACCAAAAACAAAATGTCGAGAGTCTGCAAAAGGCGTTGGGGCGTCCCATTTCTTTTTTTTGTGTTTTTTGTTTTTGCCTAATGCGACGATATAAAATTTAATTTTGCATAATTAATGTCGCACTACAGGCCAAACATGGCCAAAAGAAAATTCATTAATATGATTTAGTCCCCTCGAGCGCAAAAACAAGAACAACAATCAAGCCAAAGGCGAAAGGGTAACATTCCGAAAAAGGAAGCTATTTATGTGTATAGTATTTGTTTGGGTCCCGACGCCCCATGCATGACTGACTTTCCATAACCTTTTTCCCTTTTGACCAGGCCAAGGGTTGTGTCAAAGCAAATGGGCCTAAAATACAAAAAAAAAAATAAAATAAATAAGATAAAAAGTAATTTAAATCTATGGCAAGTTTGTAACATCGACGTGAGCTAAATAAGAGGAAAACAAATCAATGAGCGAAGTATAGATTTAAAGGGTGAAAGGTGTCTTATTCATTCAGATTTTTAACTTAAATCTATGCGATATAGTTATATAAAATCAGTAATATAATAAACTGTATCCATTATGAACTTACATAAAATGGTAACTATTATAATAATGAAGTCATTAACATGACTTTTCAATTCCTAATATAAATCTAGTGGCATTCTTTGTTAGGAATTTAAAACTGACAACAGAATATATATGGTCAAACTATCAAAATGAATTCAAAACTAATTCAATGTATAAAAAATCTAAAAACACTTGCATATGAATTTGAAGAAATATATTTATTTAAGATCCTTTAGTTTTTTAAAGTGTATCTGCCTATTCTGGTAATGCACAATTTCAGCGTAAACTTATCACGTACCATGTAGGGACATTAAAAAGAGTTTAATCAGCACGCGTCAGGCAGAAGGCCTTTAACGCTATTCGCATCGTTGTGTAGCTGTGTATGTGTTTGCTTGAGGGGGAGTTGAGTGTAGTTATATGTCCAGTCAACTATCGCCGCTTTTGGACATATGGCCCAGCAGCAAAACCACCCACTTGCCAAACCATTTGCCTTGTTTATTTGTATTGGCTGTGGCGATGGATTTATGGGCTAAATCGTTCAACGTGCGCTTTAAATGCCTGAAGTGTGTGTGTGTGTGCGAGTATGTGTGTGTGTGTGTGTATGTGCTCCACAAATATGCCAAAAGCACGCGCATTTCTAAGCCACGCACACACTCACACACGCACACATACACTACCTTTCGTTTTGACATTTGCGTTGGTTTGCTTACCACGTGTCGTATACGCAATTTTTGACTTCTAACGCCTTTTTCGACGTTTGGTACGCTTTGACCATGTGACCAACTAATGATTTTCATTTCATTTTTTTATTAAAGTTGTTCTTGTTGCTGTTATTTGTTTTTGGCAATATTGCGCAAAAGTTTTCAATGCTTTTCCAAGCGGAAATCTTAACTATTGCTTTTTGCTTGGCATTATTGTTGTTGTTGCTATAGCTATAGCTCTTGTCATTTTTCATAACTTGACCTTTTTGGCCAACGTTTGTGTCGTAAAAATTGTTTGTTATTGTTACACTTTTATGACCAAAAATGGCCGCACGTACACGACAACAACAGCAAACGGGGCAGCAACAACAACAACAACCACTAAAGCGGACAACAGCAACAATTTCTTCTAATACATTCTATAACCAATATAAATGTCATTTATGTTCTGGACAGTTTTGCAACGACTACAAGGACAGGGCACTGGTCATGGGGTTAGCAGTGAAAACTGTCATGGTCAGCGATACAAAAATAGAGAGCGAACAAAAAAAAAGGAGAAGAATAGAATGCTGCCAGCAGGAAAAACTAAGATAGAATAGTAACAAACACATGTGCACTTGACACAGGCACCACACACCAGGAGAGTGAGTGAGATAGATGGAGGGGAGGGGAGCGAAGGGGGAGGGGTTTGTGTTAGTTTGTACTCTGTTTTGAGTGAGAGTGCGATAAGCACCACAAATGAAAGCAATAGCACCACTTAGTGGCACTTGAGGATATGCAAAAGCGTCAAGCACTTCCGGTTTATCGTCTGTGCTGTCGGTGTGTGTGTGTGTTTGTATTTGTGTTTGCCTGTTTGCCTGTGTGAGTGTGAGTGTGAATTGTTGGCAAAGGGAAAAAGAATCTGAAGCAATGATGGGATTGTGTTTTTGAAATGCGACTGATTGTGAGTTATTTAAAGTGTACTAGATTAACCAACGAGTACAAGTTGCAGTTATGTCAAGTATTTGCCAGAGCTTAACCTCTTTCAATTGCATTTATCTTATTCAAATTTGAGATTTGTCAAGTATTTAAGTAATCCTAAAATGCGATATTAAAGATTTGTCTGTTAACTAAATCTTCAAGTCATTCATCTATAAATATGTTTTGTATTAAATTTCATTCTGTCTGCTCTTATGCAAAAAAAAACATTTACATACATACTTTAATTTATATGCATGTACTTACATAAATCTTATTTATATGTTGTGTCTGCTTTATGTGTCTCAACCTTCAGAAGTGGCTCAGCTTGGCGTTTTCGAAAGACTGCAATATTATAAATGCGGAAGGCATCACTTTAAAATGGCGTCATGCTGTTTATGCCCTGTGTAAGAGTTGTCAAAAGGTATATTCGTTTATATTATATGAGTTGTTATTCAACAACAATGCATTAACAGAGATTATTGCCAGGTATTTATCAATCCTATAATTTAATCGACTATTTACAGGGTATCTTCTCAGTTCAGACACTTTTATATTGATGCATCAACTTGTTAAAGCTACTTCTTCTACTTCTTATATATATACACTCAAACCGCACTGCTGATGTTCTTATTATTGCATTAGCTGCTGCTGTCGCTAAATCGGAGTCAACATGGAATGGATTTAAGGTTTGATGGAGGATCCAGAACTGAGAAAAGGGTAAGAGTTAAGGCTTGAGTGTGGGTAGTGTGTAAAACAACATACACATATGTTGTTTTTACCAACTGAATTTCTTGTTATATTTTTATTATTATTATTATTTTATGAATTGTTGTATCCACTCATATTTATTATTATGCATGTCGTGCGCTGTCGCCAAAAAGGAAAACAATATTTTAACCCTTTGTGTTCAATAATGATGCGGGGGTGAGGTGGTGCGTAGGCTGAGGGAAAAGAACCTTGTTTGGCTTTGCATTTAATGTGATGTAAATATTGAAGAAATATTCTTTTCATTTCGATTTTTTGGGTGACATTTTTGTAAGCAAACGCAACTTTCGCTAGGAATTTCTGAAAACTTTCCAGATATCATAGACTTGCAGCATTTCATGTGAACATTAAAAAACTGCCTATTAATAAGAGAAAAAAATCCGTTGGCTAACACATAAATTTGTTCATCATACTAGTTTTTTCATAGTTTTTGTATGTTTTTTTTTTTGTGTGCCGCAGACTTTTGATGCCACACTTTTTGTCGCGTTCGTTTGTCGTTTTTGCTTTTACATTCTATTCGGTTTGTTCTTTACTTTGGTTTTTATCTTTTTGTCATATTTTCGGTAGAGCAATTTGATTTATTTTTAGTGTCAACTTAACTGGCATGCAAAATATTGCGCTATTAAAAGGTTTTTATCTCTGCGATATTAAACAAGAATAAACACAATTTATTGACAGACTTGTTGATGGTTTCTAGCTGCCATAGAGTTAACTCGTAATGCTGTCAACGCTCTGTTGTATAAAGTCATTTTATGAACTCTACGCGCCAAAAAAATTAAATAGTTTTAAACTTTGACAAAAAAAAATTGAAGAGCATTTTTATTTCATTGTAAATGAATTCATTTTTATTAATTATTTCTTTAAATTATAAATTATTTATTTACTTATTATATTTCCTAATTTTTTTAAATAAGCGGTAAATTTTGAATAATAAAAGATTCATCCAATATATAAGGTATATTGAAATAAAATGTAGTAATTATTAAATATAAAGCATTCAACACCATTTCAAAATTTTTAAAACTGTTATAAATCTTTTTAGAACTATGGATAATAACTTTTAAAGTGAGTAACACTTACTTCTCAACTGTACATGTGCTTTTAGCCTCGACAACTTAGCCAAGCACAATGCCTTACAAACTGTGCGCATGATTGAGCTTTTTTTAACATTAACTGTCCAATTACTAAATACAAATTATATTTGTAAATAAGACACATTTGTGCAAGATTTGAAAATATGAAATAAATAAAATAAATATAAGTATTCATTTAATTAAAATCTTAATTTTAACTCAAAAATATTTTAAATTAAATTGATTTTATATTTTATGCATCTTTCTACTGATTGGAATTATAAATTATCTTTTAACTGACAGACAGCGCAGCGATGCGGCTGCACTCTGCCTAATATGTCTGTATTTATAGCAGCCACCACAATTGACAGCTGCTGCAACAGTTGTCTTTCACATTTTGGCGCCAAAAATAGCTGCCAACGTAAACAAATGTTAACCTTCAGTCGTAAAAGTGCTCAAAGCCATGGCCAAAGCTCGCTCCCTCGCTTTGTTGCTCTCTCTCTCTCGCGAAATATTTGTTTGAGTCGTTTACAGCTGCCGCAAATGTGGGTCACACGTTGCGTATGAGTGATATTTTCACGGCTGACATTGTCGAGCAGTCAGTTGTGCGCGAGACGCGTGCGATGAGCAACCGTTGGTATCCTTACGTCGGCAATCGCTTTTATTTGTCACAAGTCAAGAAAATACGGAGCGCGCGCTTTTCTTTTGTGGAAATTCCGGTTTGCCAGCCTCGAATCAAGAGCCAAAGTGAAAGAACTTAAGGAAAAAGTGTCGCCAGCAATTGTGCGGTTGATTTTCTAGCTGTTGCCTTTGTTTCTTGTAACGTCTTGTGGCCGCACTTTTATTACTCAAGTGGCAGCAACAACAACAACAACTGATACTGCACGACTGTAAGCGAAATTTGCAAGTCAAAATTAAAAATGTAGTAGTTGTAAGTGAATGCGGGTCCAGAGAGGAATCTGTCGAACCTTTGGTTATCGCTTTACTTGCTGTTTATTGCTGTTGTCAGGATAATGTTTCTGTGCTTCATCCTTTCGACCGAAGCTCTGTTTTGCTCTAGAAGTTGTGGATATTACACATACGTAACGTTGTCAGTACACAAGTGACGCGTCGCTTTGAAGTGTCGCAGCCAAGTCAAACACACAAAGAGATATGTCGCCTGACAGCAACAGACAGACAGACAGACAGACAGACAGACAAACGGACAGTCGGACAGACAGTCAGACAAAGTGAAACTTATGAAATTTACGATGAGCCTGTTGAAGGATACAAACTTTTTCTTACGGCTGTCTTTTGCACTTGACGCCAAGTATAATTAAAGTGAAACCACATCCAGGGGCAACAACAGGCCCATCAAGTGGGTGTGTCGTGTACTTTTGTGTGGCAGTTATTGTTATTACTGTTGTGGTTGATCACGTACACCGGTTTTTTTTCGGTATGACAAATGTACACTCTGCTTACAGCTGTCATCTGTGACAGACGTCTCTTTCAGGAGGGAAAATCTTGTTGCAAATTTTCACTCGCACTTATTCAATGCAAAAAATACTCTGTAAAAATTCAAAGCAAAAGCTTATAACTATGAGTTGCAATATGTAGTTAATTTATAACAAATGAACTTTGAAAAAACAGTTTAAAAATAGGTTTTTTATTTTTTTTTTGTTTTATTAAAAATTTTTCTTGTTGAACGTTGCTTACAGAAAATTAGAAAAACTTATTTTTTACAATAATAACAGTGAAATTTGCTTAAGTCTTTCGAAATAAGAATACTTTTTAAACAGGGTATATTGTAGTCAGTCACTTAACACAAGCAACTGTTTAATTGTTTCCCTTTGCCGCTACCAATGATTTCCGTTCGTGTTTCCTTTCTTTTTTCTTTTTTATGGAGAATTTTTTGGAAGCAGTTGCTTATTTTTTGGTCTTGTCCCATCTTACCTTGCCTTGTCGCAAGGTTTGTGGTCATTTTATTGGACTTGCCAGGACACAACTTTTGTATAATTCATAAGCAAACATTCCAATTGTACATTTAGTGGGTATTTCTCTGTGTTTTTGTGCCTTTGCTTTGTGTTAGCGTCCGGCAGGACGGCTGATTGAGGCGATAATAATGTCTATTAATAGCTTCCGTCCCACCGCCTTCTTTCGACTCTTATACAGTTGACTGAACGAGGAGGGAAATTGGACTAGTGTGTATGAATGTACTTGTATTCGTAAGCTGGCATATTTGTTAGCTAATTTAATAGCCTGCATGTTGGGCAACATAAGTGTCTGACTCAGATTCAGGTTCATGTTCAAGCTTTTGCTTACTTTATATGTATCCCTGTGGCCATTTTACGGAAACATCATCAGAATATAAGTACATGCTGTGGCAGACTCCAATCTTCATTTGCCTTTCCGGTGAAAAAGTTATACTTTAATGTTCGACAGCTTTAAGGATTTAAGCACTTCTGGGGAAGACTGTAAAGAACTTTGTTTAAATATTGAATGTGGTGTGTGGATGCAAATGGCATTACGTGTTGGTGAGGTGGATAAAGTGCTGAAGGGTTGTGTGGAATGATGCTTGGAGTGTGTGGCACGAAGTGACTGTGATTCCGTTTCAGCCCACCTTCTAGGCTGTTGATTATGTCATGTGGCAATTTGAAATAAGTTTTCTTATATTCATTAAACATTTATGACCTCTTATAATTCCCAGCTGTTTGTAACACTAATTGAGTTTTGCTTTTCTGCTTTTATAAAGGAAGCAATTCTGAAATGCAAACAAAGCAACAGGAGAACCCAATGAGCATAGTAGACTGACAATCATATATTCAGCATGGGTAGAGCTAATGCACTTAATTAACTTAATTTGGATTCATTTGAAGGTCTTATGCATTGCTTTCCATCAGAGAAACACAGTACTGTAGCTTTAAAGTTGCCCCTTCCCCTAGTTGCTCCCTACAACTTCAATTGCTGACAATTTGTCACATTTACGCTTCGATTCGAACCGCTTTGGTTTACTGAACGCCCATAAATCAACGCTGACGGCAACAGCAACGTGACGTCATTTATACAAGAACAAACAATAAAGAAAATCAGAGAAAATAAGAGGAAAAGTAAACACACACCGTAGATGTCTTACAGGACAATTTCAACTTGTTTACTTGGCTGACATCGCCGTCGGCTTCCATTCAACCTTATGACCCCAATTGATGTTGCAAGTTCTTGTGGCACAATTGTCGACGTGACAGCGTGTAAAATCGTTTAGTTCTCATTCGACAATCAATAGGCAAATATTAAAGTTATATATATACCATACATATCCATATGCATGACTTCAATTAAAGGCATAGCTTAAATCACCAGACCTTATTACGCATACGACCCGTATGCACAGCTCTAACTAAATCAAGACAACTCAAATCAAATATTTATAGAGCAATTAAATACCAACACATATTCGTATAGTGAACATTAAATATGGGCGCGTGATTCGTGAGGTGAATTATAAATAGTGCTGAAAGAATATGTAAGATAAGTGAAAGATTTAGCTAAAAGTAATAAAAAACGAAAGGATCAAAAAATGTATTGAGTGAAAAGAGACTTAATCTGCAGCCACTGCTAAGTTTATATTAATTTTTTCCATTACATTTATTTGGTTTCAGTAAAATTCTTAAAAAATTTTTTTTTTTTTTGAAGTGCAAAAAAAAGTATAAAAGCAAAAAGAAAAAGTATCAGAAAAAAATCAAGAGCATTCCGAGCAAAATATTTACGTTATTGTCATCTCTAATTGCCGTGTAGCAATCTTAAGGCCGAAGGCGCTGAGCAGTTCCTGTGTAAGCACACGGTAAATGCTTGGCAAATTTTAAATTCCCCAAGAGCGAAATTTCATGCAGGCATTTGACTGGCATCGCCTGCAGCTACATGCAGCAACAGCAGCAACAGCGGCAATAAGAGAGCCAGCAACAATAATGCCAGCAACAGAAACAGCAGCAGCGAATGTCCTTCAACAGCATACGTTAACGTTCTTTGCCAAGCCCTCCTGCGGGCAGACAATGTGCACCAGAGTGTGGGAGTATGCGTACACTGTACACTGTATGTGTGCGGGTGTGTGTGTGTGAGTGTGCGAGTGTTGAAGGCCATATTAAAGTTGGCCCAGGTGTAGTTTGTTTGCGTTTGATTTGCGCTTTTTTGTGGCGCTTCTCAGTTTACCTTTTAATCTGCTGGCGGCATTAAAAATGCATATGCCACGATTATTACTCATACGTCACATGTTACACGCCCATTTGTTATTTATGAATAAGCATGATGTAGTTCAGCTTAATCCTGCACAGCTTTTTGAGGTCTGTGACTTTAATACTTTCGCTTAATTGCCCAAACTTACTACCAAAGCTATCAATTGACAATGACCGACCTTCTAGCCGCAACATGACGGCCACAAATTGCGGCAATTAACAATTAACCGTTGATCCATGTCCTTTCTACGTAATAAGCTCTTAGACACTATGTACACTCTTCAACATAACAGCGGTACTCGGTCTTGCTTAACTTTTTTGTAAGGAACGATGCTATCGAAAATGAAGTTTTAGTATGGAAAAATTTTTTGTTTGTTAAGATATCAGAACCAAACTGATAGAATATGCATCTGGGCTGGTATTATACATCCTGACCAAATTTGGTTAGAATCGGTTGACTATATCATATAGCTGCCATAGGAACGGTGCTTCGAAAATGAAGTCTTAGTATAGAAAATTTTTTTGTTTGTTGAGATATCAGAACCAAACTTATAGAAAATGCATCTGGGCTGGTATTATACATTCTGACCAAATTTGGTTAGAATCGGTTGACTATATCATATAGCTGCCATAGGAACGGTGCTTCGAAAATGAAGTTTTAGTATGGAAAAGATTTTTGTTTGTTGAGATATCAGAACCAAACTGATAGAATATGCTTCGGGCTGGTATTATACATTCTGACCAAATTTGGTTAGAATCGGTTGACTATATCATATAGCTGCCATAGAAACGGTGCTTCGAAAATGAAGTTTTAGTATGGAACATTTTTTTGTTTGTTGAGATATCAGAACCAAACCGATAGAATATGCATCTGGGCTGATATTATACATTCTGACCAAATTTGGTTAGAATCGGTTAACTATATCACATAGCTGCCATAGGAACGGTGCTTCGAAAATGAAGTTGTAGTATGGAAAAGATTTTTGTTTGTCGAGATATCAGAACCAAACTGATAGAATACGCATCTGGGCTGGTATTATATATCCTGACCGAATTTGGTTAGAATCGGTTAACTATATCATAACATAATTAAAAATATTTAATTAAGACTTCATCCTATCAAATCCAAATTAAAGTTCCTTTGTTGTGCAGTGTAGCTCAGGCTACTTCTATAAGACCCTGCGTGGCGCCGAAGAATCTACAGCTTATACATGTAGAGCCGCATTGCCTGGCTGCTGTGCGGGAGCTTTTGCTCAAAGCGCAAAAGCTTTCACTCAAAGTCCGAAATCTTCTATTGGCTGCCGCTCAGAATTTCCGTTCAGTTTTCAAAACGCCGTCGATGACGCAAAGTCGACAATCGCGTCGCGCAATCAGCAAAAAAAAAATAAATAAATAAAAATAACACAACAAAAATAGCAAAAACCAAAGTTTTGTAAAGTGTTGATTTTGGGTGCGTAACATGATTTCTGTAATTGTTGTTGTAATTGTCGTATCTGTTTAGTGCGTAATCAGAATCCGGTTTTCACACTAAAACAAAATGAACGAATTCTGAAAAAAGATTCAACAAATTAACCATAGACCAAACAATAAATGCGATTTGTTTACATGTATTGTTTGTGTTGTTTGAAGAACGAACGAGAAATAGAACTTGATAAAAATAAACAATTTGTATTCCATATTTGCAACTCTGTATATAATCGTACTACTTATATGTTTACCACATATAAGAATTTTAGATATTCACATATTTTTGTGAGTGTGTGTAAATGTTTGTGAATTTCAAATGAAAAACATTTTGTACGTGCTTGGTTATAAATACATTTATAGATATGCAGATTGTAGACACACACAAAAACATAATTTATTTACAATTTCAATTGAAAAAGGTCAACTATTTAATGATATTTGAAAATTTCTATAGAGTAAATGGCTAAGCCATAAAAAAGTTGAAGCCGGTAGCAACCCTATAAAAGACAAATAAATATATAAAATTCATTTGCAACAACAGCTGGGCAATTTGTCAATTTTCCTGTAAATCTGGCGTAAGCTAGATTTATGTTAATTTAAACCTAACAATAAATATATATAAACAAATGTGTGCAAATTTAGTTAAATGTGTAAAATCCTCACCAGCGTGTTAATAAATGTATAAAATTTATATTGAATATCTACTGAATAATTCAAAATTAAATAAATAATTTTTAACGTAACGGCATCATGTTCTAGGAATTTTTTTAATGACTCAAAAATTTCTTATTCATACCCCTATTTGAAGTCTTGATAGCATTATTCTCTTCTTTAGCATTTCTATTAATTGCTCATGTTAATTTTTACGTATTTAAATATTTTGTTTATTATTTACAATTTTCATTTTTAGACCACACAAAACACAAGCAGTTGTAACAGCATATAAACAACAAACAAACAAACACTGAGACGAACGTAAAAATAACAACAACAAAAGATGAGGTAAACAATTTTTTATTCTATTTTATTTTATTATTTACACCAATAAAAGTATGCACATGGCCAACGGGTCGCTCCTATACCATATAGATATAGTACATATAAAAACTACAACAACATCAATCTGCCGACTACGTCATTCAATAAAAACGCAAAACGTACTATATGAGTAAGAAATACAGAGAGACAGAACGAGAGAGAAAGAGAGGAAGAAATAACGAATTCATATGAAAATAGCTGTTAAGTGAGTTCAAGTTCTTGGCTTAGCAATGGGATGCCAATTGAAGGTAGACAGCGCAAAAGTTATGTCAGACTTGTTCTCTTTCACTCTCTCTCTCTCTCTCTCTCTCTCTCTCTTACGTTTTTTGTCCCTGTCACACTCGCTCTTCTAGTTGTTAATTTTAATGCCAATCAACAGGTGCTCAGAGACCTAGTTAAATTTCCACAATCCCAGGGAGAAGTCTCCATGACAAATGTACCTAGTAGATGAGCAAATTCATAAATGTACGGAAATTAGCAAAGCTCAGTAACAACAACAATGACTTCGCCTAGCTTCCGTCTGAGTTGGGCTTATACTACCCACTTTCCCTCCTGAACTCATTATTATATCCTTAGGACAAAAGCTCACTTCAACTTTTTGAAATAACAATGAAAAAGTTGATTCAATAGCATAAAAGTTGTTCTAGAAACGTTTAAGTCATGGAATGAGTGGCTCTGTACCCAAAGAACTCACTCAAAACGAACGACTATGAAGGCGTGGCAGTCGTAACATAATAGACAAAGGAATTAAAACATGAGCAAAATAATATTTTTGAAGAAAAAATACGGGGTGATGATGATGGTAATAACGATGGCAACCGCGACGGGGATGTAAACAATTTGTAAATTTACACAAGAGCTTTAAATTATAGATTAAATTATAGCATAAAAGAGGCCGGTTTCTTGGCAAATTGAAACACTGCAAACATATAATACACTCCCATTAACATTATACACCTGTTCTTTAAGAATTTGTAAAACAACAAAATTTTCAACAAAACAAAAATAAAAAGATACATATTTTTTAGTATGCAGAAGACTTAATACCCTTAAAATGCATTCAATTAATATAATGTCAAGCAAGATTGAAGTAATTTCCTTCTAATAGAAACACTTCATTCAATTTTCAACTTGATTGATGTTAATTGAAAGTAATTGATAGTTAATTAATAAATACTTCTTTGCGCTCTTCTACAATTCATCACAACATAATTGACGTGCTCTCTGTAAGGGTATTAAGACTAAAATTAACACAGTAAATATACCCGATAAAACTGAATAATAGATGTTAACTTGGCTCTGAACTCAACAGGTGTTTGTTGTTGTTGGCACTTGTAGGAACCTGAAAGTATGTCAATTTTGGCTGGCCCACACGACGTATGAGTAATAGGTAAAGCATATAAAAGAAATTGCTCGTTGAATAAGCTCACAAAATGGCAAAAAGTGAATATAAAAACAATTTGCGCCGGCAAACTTTACTTTTACTGCACAGTCTATAAAACTTTGAGGCATCTTATTTCGAACGTAGCAAAGTGACATCATCGACCAGCAGAATGCCGAGCCGAGCCAAGCCGAGGCTCTCTATGCTAATGAATCAGCTGCCGTATGCGTAATATAGCTAAATATTTCACGCTCAAAAAATCATAATAAAAATAAAAAATTTACTTGTTTGGTTTTTTCCTGCAGTGATAACAGCTCATTTGGCTCGAGTGTGCCGTTGGCAGACTTTGTTGTGCCACCGGACACAGATCAGGAGGTGCCCATTGTGCCACTCGCTGAGTTACCCAAAATGAGTGAAGTGCCACCAACAACACCCACGCCGGATGGAACACCACCAGGATCAACACCTTCGACGACTAATGGAACCACAAGTGTTGCAAAACCCCGCACCAACGATGAAGACAGCATCTCATCGGTTATCTATTCAGTGGGCAAAAAGATTGCCATTGTGGGTTCCATTTATCTGGTCGGCTATATGGGCTGGTCTGTGGCATGGCTTATTGCTCCAGTTATTCTGTCTGTAGCCCGCGATCAGATGGCCAAGACATCTGCGAAGAAGCGCGACATTGCCAAGGCATCAGCTCTGGCCTCCGAGAAGGATGTGATACTGGCCCGCATCGATGAGTTGCCCGCCTGGGTATATTTCCCAGATGTGGAGCGTGCCGAGTGGTTAAATAAGGTAAGCAAATGTTTGTCATGTTTGAGCCAGAGTTTACGGATCTCATCCCTTATAGATATTGAAACAAGTGTGGCCCAATGCAAACCATTTTGCACGCACCTTGGTCAAGGAGACAATTGAGCCAAATGTAGCCCTGGCTTTATCGCAATACAAGTTGAACGGCTTTCGCTTTGATCGCATTATTTTGGGCACCATTCCACCCCGGATTGGTGGTGTGAAGATCTACGATAAGAATGTGGATCGCAACGAGATCATAATGGACTTGGATTTATTCTACGCCAGCGACTGCGATATTAACTTCTATTTGAGTGGCATGAAGGGTGGCATTAAGGACTTCCAAATCCATGGCTGGGTTCGGGTTGTAATGAAGCCACTGATACGTTCCATGCCACTGGTCGGCGGTCTCCAGATCTTTTTCCTAAACAATCCCAATATTGACTTTAATCTGGTGGGTGTCATTGACTTTATGGACATGCCTGGCCTGTCCGATCTCTTGCGTCGCATCATTGTCGAACAGATTGGCAATGTAATGGTGTTGCCCAACAAGTTACCCATTTCCCTCAGCGAGGAAGTCTCAGCGGTGTCACTCAAAATGCCCGAGCCAGAGGTGAGTTCTCTAAGCTTACTTATTTTGAAAGAATCTTCAATTATTCACAATTTATTTTATAGGGTCTGTTGCGAATTCATGTTGTGGAGGCCAAGAATCTGATGAAGAAAGACATCAGTGTACTGGGCAAGGGCAAATCCGATCCGTATGCCATTATCAATGTGGGCGCCCAGGAGTTCAGGACTCAGATAATTGATAACAATGTTAATCCCAAGTGGGATTATTGGTGCGAGGTGCGTTTGCTCATTGCTATGAAACTTCAGACACATTGTTTGCTTTTTTGTAGTCTGTTATTGCCATTGATTGCTGCATGCTACAAAACTCGAACACACACACACACACACATACACAAAATGAACCATTTATGTTTATACCGTAGAGTTTGTTATCCTTATCTTTATCTTTTCATTTCATTTTAATTTTCATGCATATTTCTTGAAATTATGTACTCGTATTTTGTTTGTGCGTCTTGCGCCTTCAATTAGGCGCCAGTTTTTATTGAAATGGGTCAATGGGTCGACATACAATTGATGGATTCGGATGATTCCAAAAAAGACGAAAACCTCGGCAGGTAAGCTATGTATTTTTATCAATGTATCTTGGGGATATTCTTATACACAATGAATTGCTCCCCTACCCAAAGCTCCTCTATCCCTTCGCCGCGTATGTGAGTAACACTCGAATGTGTATTGATTATTTGTTAAACTAAAGATGATTGTGCTTGCTTGCATGTTTTAGATCTAACTTCTTAAAGGATTATATGTTCTATGCTATTTTCTCGCTCTCTATCTCTATTTCTGTATTTGTATCTCTCTCTTTCACACGACACACACTTGTTTTTCTAGGCGAGTATTTTTACCACCATTAACCACTTGATTGGTTTTTCATTGTGGGACTATGACCAAAGTATGCCAGGCGTACAGGCTGATGATCTATTGGGCAGGTTGTATTGCGGCATGAAACTGCATTCTTCTTTAACTTCTTGTTTTTACTGCATTTTGAGTTCTTGTTGTTGCGTTGCCTTACTAACCAAATACTGACCAAAAATAGCTGAAACTATTAGCCAATTAAAGAACTCGAGATCTAGACAAGTTTCAATAAAAATTGATTAAGATCAAACGCTAAGAAAAAAAAAAAAACCAAAAAAGAATAATCTTTTTAAATATTTAAAAAAAAATATTGAAAAATAGAATTTAGTGAACTTCATCTTTTAATTGAATAATATATATATTAAATAATTGCTGTAGTTCGAAAAAATAAAAAAATATGGCTCAAAAGCAATTGTCATCCAAATATGAAGAGATTTGTGGAACACTTCTGGTTAGGACTTTTTGAAATGAGGAAATATTATAAATTTCTACGGATATAATTCGCATTTTTCTTAGGAATTTAGCATTTATTTTCGATAAGTTTGTTTTTATTGTATAATACTCCTAGTATACCCGTATTTCATTAGGTCATAGCTGTAGAAACTTTAGTTATTTCGAAAAACTGTGATTCAAGTAAATTAGTCACAGCTAATGACTCGTTCTAACCTCACAATTGATATTAAATTGAAAAGGCTTTCGTTCTAATCGCCACTTTTATAAAAACTGACCGTTGAAACAAACACAAACTAACTAATACGTATTACTAACTTTGTTGCATGCCAAGACACACACAAACGCAAAAATACACTTACAAGCAGCTGGAGCACCCTGTACTGAACACTGCATGCTAAAAATGTAGTAGATGTAGATTATTTAGAATCGAATAAATCCTATAATAATAATTCCAATGTACAATACGTAATGAAACATTTTGTAGAGTTGCCAAGCTTGTTTTGAAAACTAACAGTGTTAATATAATGTCTTCCATATTACCATATTAATGTTGCCTGAACGGATAAGGCTGTGGTTGAGGTCTCACAACGCGCCATACTAGTGCTTAGGCTCTTTGATTGGGACCGTACAAGTGATGACGAGTCACTCGGCAGGTTAGGCAATCCAATCGATAACACATGAGTAATCGATAAACACAACCAATATCTTTACTTTGTCTACTCAAACCCGAACACTTCAAAAGATCACACTGTACTCAAAATACCTGAAACTCCAGTTTTGGCCTGAAACCCGCTTAAGACACTTAACGGTTATCTTTTCAAATAATAATAAACATAATCATTACCTGATACTAAATGTTATATTTATAACCCTTAGAGCTTCAATCGATATATCCAGCGTGGTCAAGAAGGGTGTTCTCGATACTGTAAGTAATTTGTTAACTGATGCCTGATCCCTTAATAGTAATGTCTCTATGTTTAAACAGTGGCTTACGCTTGAGGAGGCCAAGCACGGCGATCTTCATGTGCGCCTGCAATGGTATAAGCTGACCGCCAATCCCAATGATCTGCAGCAGATCCTGTTGGAAACCCAACTGCTGCGTGTGACCACCATGAGCTCCGCTGTGCTCAGCGTTTTTATTGACTCCGCCAGGCATCTGAAGGTTAGTATTCAGTCTTCTGATAATCCATTACAATACTTATAATGTAAATAATTTGAATTTTAAAAATTTGTCAATATTATATGCGATCTCTGATATAATCTAATATTCTAAACATTTAAAGCAAGCACGTTCCCACTCCAAGCCCGATCCGTACCTGGTGTGCTCCGTTAATAAGCAGAAGAAGCAAACTGCAATGATACTACGCGATGATTCACCTGTATGGGAGCAGGGATTCACCTTCCTAGTCACCAATCCTGAAAACGAGTGTCTGAACATTAAGATCTATGACCAGAAAACCGGCAATGACATCGGCCAATACACTTACACCCTCAGCACTCTTCTCAAGCAGTTTAACATGGAAGTTATACAGCAGCCCTTCCAGCTGCAAAAATCTGGACCAGAATCGAAGTTATATATGTCACTATCTCTGCGCATTTTGAAGGCTGGTGAGATTGACAAGGAATCTGATACCCTTGAACAAGTGGCAGCCCTGGCACGTAGCACTTCCGTAAAGACGCCTGATGCCACTGTTGCGGCCCCTCAAGCAGTAAAGGTCAGTCGGGTCATCAAGTCGTTTCCGTCTTCGATATCTTACGCTAAACTCCTCTTTTCAGGATACCCAGGCGAGCAGCAAACTCCTGTCCGCAGAGGCTTCTATTGCCGAAGAGAAACCCGTTAAAGTAGCAACGGCTATTCCAGCATCTGCATCCCTGGAGAAACCGATCAGCGAGGTGGTCAGCACAGTGCTGACCCATCGTATGCCTGAATCGACATCAACAGCTGGAGAACACGGTCTGGGACGCATTCAGCTTTCTATAATTTACTCGGCACAACGGCAGAAGCTCGATGTTACCATTCACAAGATAATGCATATACCTCTGCGTGATCCCAGCAACATACCAGATCCATATGTTAAACTGTATTTGCTACCTGGACGCAGCAAGGACTCAAAGCGCAAAACGAGCATCGTCAAGGACAACTGCAATCCGACTTACGATGCATCCTTTGAGTGGCTAATTTCTATGGCCGAACTGAGGCACACGGATCTCGAGGTTACGGTCTGCACACAAAAGGGTTTTCTATCCAGCGGCAGTCCCATCATTGGCATGGTGAGTAACAGAGTTAAATCATCCCCTAACTAGGGATATGATTACCTGAGGGTTGCTGTCGTTGCCTTGTAATTCCCAAGTTGTTATTTGCTTTGAGTGCAATATAAATAGTAGAAATCCGTTTGTAGTCTTCGTTCTTGCTTCGGCAGAACATATACTAAAATTGGAACGATACAGAGAAGATTAGCATGGCCCCTGCGCAAGGATGACACGCAAAATCGTGAAGCGTTCCACATTTTTTTGCCATAATTTATAACGTCTAATTTTCTTACAGCTCAAGATTTCTTTGGATGACAGTGATATTACAACGGCCGCTGGATTGAAGAGCTGGTTTGATCTGCAGCCAGAGATTAAACACGAATAAACTCAAGAAATGGAAAATATGGAACTCTGAATCTCCAAACAGCACAATCAACTAACACTAAACACTTTTTTAAAAACTGCAATCATTTTTTTGTATTTGTATTTATACTCGTAATTTCCATTAAGAAACAATGGTTGGATTTTTAAGTCGAAAATCAAAACTCTATTAGTCGTGCCTGTAAATCTTAACTCTTGATTATAGTCAAATAAAGCGAACAATTTGTGTTTTCAACTTTATATGTATACAGCAATGCTGTCAATAAGCTTAAATAAAAATTTTATTACACATTTTTTACATTTATTTTTAACAAATATCATTTATTCTGTCTAATTCGGAAATATTCTGATCCACCTCAATTTTTTTTTATCAAACCAATTTTTTCTTTCAATATTATTGGTAAATTTTTCCTACCGGAACCAGTGCAAGCAGTGTACAGAATTATTCTACACTGCTTACAACAGCATGTTCATCAACCATCTGCAGAATGAAACATAGATGGCGCTATCAGCGTTTTACTTTTCTGCTGACTCCTTTGTAATTCCCAAGTTGTTATTCCTGAAGTGCTTTGCTTAAATACTAGAAATTTCGAGCTACATTCGTTCTTGCTTCGGCAGAACATATACTAAAATTGGAACGATACAGAGAAGATTAGCATGGCCCCTGCGCAAGGATGACACGCAAAATCGTGAAGCGTTCCACATTTTTTTGCCATATGCGGTATAATATAATATTTAGTGTAAATAAATAAAATTACAAGTAAAAAATAATGACATCTAAAATTGAAGTTGATTTTAAAAAATTTTCGGTAGTTTTATAAAAATCCGATTAAAATCACTTTATTTGAGTGAAAAAAATAATTATTTTTTAAAGTTAGATTACAAACTTACGCTGTTTTTAAATAATATTAAAAGACTATTTATATGCCCAAAGCTTACGACTTCGAAATAAAGCGCCCACATTAAAATATAATTTGAATTAATAATTGAGACAAAAGGCAAAGTTTTATTTGTATATGTATGTATATTTAAAATTAATTGGAGTTTGAATTGTTTTCATTTAAATTAATTAGCTAAATTTAAACACTTAAATAAACGTGCGTGCATTATTCATTTTTATATGTATTTATACCATTTTATCTGTATAATTGTTTGTGTATAATCGTTAATATTATATTAATTACTCGTATTTCGAATTAAAATCACTCAAAAAATGTGCTGCTCTTTTGATTTTACGATCATTTTTATATCGCTTACATTCTAGAGTGAACGATGACGACACACAGTACACGACATTTATAGCTAATAATTGTAATAAAAGTCTAATAAGGAGCAGAAGTTTTAGGAGTAGACCAACAAATACAACGGCGACAAAGAGATCAAAATGCTGTTCATATTTGGAAAGCGGCCACCGTCACAACTCGTATGTAATATTATTCATATGATCGCGTGTTTTTCGAGCCTTAAACGGCGCCGCAAAATGCTCATAGTCATATGCGGTATCCCCATTGTAGGAGGAACACCGACGTAATCTATGGTGTTGCACAAAAGAGCTGCTATACGGTGCCTGGTTGCCGTGCCCGGCGCCAAAGCAACGCATTGCCGCACAGAGCAGAGTACACCAGCGCCACGACGAAAAGGTATAGAAACGACGAGAGTTACATCCATTGTTGCTTTTATTCGATAGCAAATGCTGACGACTGTGATGCAAATAGGGATTGTAATTTGATCGAAAGCTGCTGTCGCTACTGTGTCCGCTGTCGTCGCTGCTGCTGCCGCTCCGGCGCAATCCCAAACGAAACAGATTGCCATTGTTGTGCGCCGCATTGGCAAAGTCCTCAAAATCCAAATGCGATTCGTATTCAAAGTCACGATCAATCGAAACGGCGGGCGTTATGATCATAAATTGACTGTATTTACGGCTCTGATGATTCTGGTGATTTTGACGCTGATTGTTGCCACGTTGATTGGCAATTGAATTGAGCAGCGTTTGATTTGTGTCCACCGAGGAGTAACTATTGCTGTTCGATATCGGTGACATATTATTGTTGTTGTTATTGTTGCTGTTGATGTTGCCGTTAGTGTTATTATTACTATTATAGCTATGGTTGTTGTTATTGTGCGTAAAGACGCCCGCTGGTGTTGGCTGTGTGGTTGTTACCACCGGCGTCGATTGCTGCGGCTGATAATGTTGATACTGCAACTGCAGCGGCAGCTGATGTTGTTGTTGAGGCTGTTGTTGTTGCCGCTGTTGTTGCTGGTTCGTTTTGGCGTGCTTATGCCGCCGCTTGGCAACTGGAGCTGTGGCTGTGACTGTGGCTGGAACTGGAATTTGAACTGGAGCTATAGCTATTGCTATAGCTGGCGCTGGCGCTGGAGCTGAGGTCTGTTGTGGTTGCGGTGCTGGCGATGTTGTTGTAGGCGTCGAGCCAACCGAGGGCATCCATCATCTTGTTTCCTCGGCGCCGCTGTTACTATCATCGGGCTTGACGATTTGGTAGGTTATCAAGTACTCTGGATAAGACTGCAAAAGCCATGAAACAACATTAACACATACTCAAAGTCAGTTTAAAGGACTCTCACCTGTTCACCCCGATAGACAACGTATTCAGCAAAGTGCAGACCGCCTGCCGATGGACGACCGATGACCGAGTGATGTCCTGGCGGTGCATGCGCCATCTTCATGGCGCTATATTGCAAAAATGATTTGCCCAGCGCAACGCGACACAGCAGCAATTGTCTGTGACAGAAAAAGGCAATTAAAGAATGTTTATATTGCTTGCAGCATATTTTACCTGGGACAGACATAGCAGGATTTATCTTTGTGCGATGGACAACCAATGCCGCCGCCAATGCCATACACATACTGATTGCTCTTGGAGCTGTGCTCCGCAAAGTAAATGCCTGCACCGAACATGCCACCAATGTAGGCGTGACGCTCATCAAATCCGCGCTGCACAATCGCATTGATAAATGGACTACCATGGAAGAGCATACGCTCATTTGACTGTAAATAATTCTCTTCGGCAATTTCCTGACGGCGATGAGCGTAACGCTCCCACAATTTACGATTCTGTACCTTTTGTACCTGCAAATGGACGACCATTAGAATAATGTATAATGATTAAATGATTCTCACTTACCCGCACTACGTTGTAGCGTGTAAAGTAGCCTCCGGCCTGGCCATTGTCACGATGTTCGCGTATTGTGGCCTGCATTTCCTCCTCGACGGCGACAAACTCCTTGTCATCCTGCAGTAGATCGACCAGAAGTGTGCACAGATTCACATTGTTGCCAATGCCTGAGAGATTTTATCAGTATTAACAATAATTTAAGTCATTTTTATACTCCGTGGCGAGATCAAGATCTTACCTGTTGTTGCACGCAGCTGGGCAATGCCCTTGAGTATCTTGTGTCGAAAGCCGTAGGCGGACACGCCCACCTGCTTGAGATCATCATGGCCCATCTCGGCCAGTATGTCGAGTGTGATCTGCTCCCGCTCGAAAAGCTCTATCAAATGATGCAGCTGTTGGCTGCTCAGGAAACCCGAAACATTTGTAATTGACTCCGGATCGGTTAGCATCTCCTCACTGCCTGTATTCTCAGCGCCATTCGCTTCCGCACCTTGGGCAGGACTGATGCGTGTGGCGCAGCTGTTCAGTGGCAATGGCACCGGCACACTTAGTATCATAGAAGCTCCCGATGGTAGCAACACTGTCTCCGTGGTCGGCGACAACATTGCCGCAGAGGACGCAGCAGCAGCAGCAGCTGCTGTCGACGAGCATGTTGCAGCTGCATTTGCTGTGCTACAGCCTGCATCTGGTGCGGGAGAGTTGTCACTCAAGGATTGCGTAGAAGCTCTAAGCGCCTGTTGGCTGAGCGATGTGGCCATTGCATCCTGTAACAGGCATTTAACATCATCGGCCGTGGCTAACTCAATAGGTGTCTGGCCCTCCTGGTTCTTCATATACGCATCCGCACCATGGGCTAGCAACAGGGAACACAGCTGGGTGCGACCCTTCTGGGCGGCCTCATGCAACGGAGTGAAGCCCCATTTATCGGTCGCATTGACCACCGTCTTGTGCTTTATCAGCAGCGCAGCAATATCTAAATGCCCATAGGAGCTGGCATTGTGCAATGGTATGAGTCCGCCCTTATCCTGGGCGTTGACATCGGCGCCATTTTCCAGCAAATATTCTGCACACTCAAAGTTATTGTATCCGGCGGCCAAATGCAGCGGCGTCGAGTTGCGTCCATTCAAATCGCGGCAGTTGATCGTCTCCGGTGTGACCAGACGTTGCACTCGCGCCAAGTTCCCCTTTTTGGCGGCATCCAGTAGTGCAGATGGGCCACGCAGTAGTTCGGCGACATCATGATCTGAGTCCTTGACAAGATCAGCTGGCGTCGCACCATCACGATTCTTCTTCATGGGATCAGCGCCATGCTTCAGCAGCAGCTTGCAAATGTCATACTTGCCTTTGGCCGCAGCCTCATGAAGCGGAGTAAACTTCCACAGATCGGAGACATTTACATTGGCGCCGTGCTTGACAAGCAGTTCGGTTACTTCGTAGTGGCCATATGAGCAGGCATTATGCAGTGGCACCAGGCCACCCTTATCTGCGGCATATACCTCTGCTCCGTGCTCCAGCAGAAATTGCACGACAGGCACACGATTGAAGCCGGCAGCAAAGTGCAACGGCGTCGAGTGACGTCCATCTAGATCCCGACAATTGACAGTATGTGGATTGTTAAGCACAATGCGACGCACTGCATCCAAATCACCAGCCTTGGCCGCTTCCAGCAAGTTTGTCTCGCTGTCTGGCGGATTCTTAAGTAGCTTTAGTACATTATCCGATGCCAGCTGAGCTGCAGTTAAGCCCTCTAATGAGATAATATTGCTGTCCACCGCATAGGAGAGCAACAATCTCACCGCCTGCTCATCCCGCGCACAACGATGCAGCGCCGTCTGGCCAAGACTATCCAATGCATTGACCTTGGCGCCCAGTTTAAGCAGAGCGTCCATGGCGTCATAGTGCAGCAACTCGGCGGCCAAATGCAGTGGTGTCAGGAAGGTCTTGTTCTTCTCATTGAGAAGCGCTCCCTTGCGTGTCAACAGCTCCACAAGCTGCTTCCGTTTGGCATCCTGGCAGACCACGGCCAAATGCAGGGGCGTATCACCCGTATAAGGATGCACAAAGTTAACTATTTCGGCACAGACGAGCTTCTTCACACGCGATAGATCGCACTTTCGACAAGCGTCCATCAGGCAGTGTCCCTTGTATTCAACTGAAAAGTTCAGAGAACATTAAATTATATTTTTTAAATATTAACTTTAAAAAAATATATATATATAAATGTGATGTGTGAATACAAAATTAAGTTTTTTCTGGATACTTTAGCCAAAATACAATATAAATGGAATTTTCTTTTTTATAAAGAGGATTTTTTCAAAACTATCTTTTTTTTAGACCTGATAAAAATTATAATTCAATTATTATATTATAATATAATATATAATTATAATATTAATCACAAGTTATAGTTAAAATTTATTTTTATAATAAGAAATGGAAAATACAAATTTATCCTGTTTAGTTAGATTAAACTTATAACTTCCTGATTACTAAGGATATTCTTCTCCCAAAAGAATTGTCTACTCACAGGCAATGCGTTCACGCAGCTCTCGCGTTGGTGCCGCATCGATGGCCGACTTGTTGTGGCAGTTGAGGAGCGTAGGATCAGCGCCGCGACTGAGTAACAGGCTGCACACCTCGACTCGACTCTTGGAGGCGGCCTCGTGCAGTGGCGTGAAGGCCCACAGATCGTTGGCATTGACATTGGCGCCGGCCTGAATCAGCAATTTGGTGACATCGAAGTGGCCGTAGGAGCAGGCATTATGCAGCGGCACCAGGCCGCCCTTATCCTTGGCATGCACATCGGCTCCGTTGGCTAGCAGTATTTCAACGATGCCAATGCGATTGTAGCCAGCGGCTAAATGCAATGGAGTCGAGCGACGTCCGTCGCTGGCATGACAATTGACATTGAGGGCCGTGAGGAGCGCAAGCAGACGATCCTCGGCTCCTGAACGGGCAGCCTCCAGCAGCTCATCCTTGCGATACTCGCCGGTCAGCACCGGACGTGTCGCATCGTCCGCCAACTCCAGAGGTGTCTTCTGCTCCGAATTGCGAATGGTATGATTCGCTCCATGCTGCAGCAGCGCCAGACAAACATCCACCTTACCCTTGCTGGCCGCCTCATGGAGCGGTGTATAGTTCCAGTTGTCGGTGGTATTTGGACTGGCTCCGGCTTTAAGCAGCAGACGCACCACCTCCGCATGGCCAAATGAACAGCAGTTGTGCAGAGGATGCAGGCCACCCTCGTCGCAGGCCTGTATGGAGGCGCCGCTGTTCAACAGAAACTCGACCACCTCCCGCCGTCCATAACCTGTGTAGATGAGAGGGGCAGAAGAAGAGAAGTATTAGTGTTGGATTCAATGCTAATAATGACATGACAGCAAGCCCTAAAAGTGGCTCACATGGTTAGTTATCTGTTCTTGCTGTTTCTTTACCGTGTTGTTTGGTGAAAGGGCGGGGGAGGTTGGGGATTTGGAGGGACCTTCAATGCTTTGGGGTCTAACATAAATTTCCGGCAGTCGGCACCTTGTAGCATTTTATTGGTTCTAATAACAGTCGACTGACCTTGTTGGCATCATTAATCTAAGTCTATGTATGTTATTGTTTAGGCAACAAAAGCAAACAATCTTTCAGATAAAACAATGACAATCAGCCAACAAACAGCTAAGAAAAGCTTTCAACACACCCCTGACATATTTATTATCACTTCCTATTTGATCTATTTAACATATTTCGAATCTGAATATGTGTTAGGAACAAACAAATAAAAATAAAGAAAAAGTAATTAACTTTTATATTCATTATTAATAGAAATAATATCAATAATAACAATAATATTGTAGTATAATTATCTCAAGAAAGATTGGACTTTATTAATAAATATTATACACATACATAATCTTGGCAAAATGAATAGCAATTGAAAAAAAACATTATTTAATTGTATAAAATAAAAATTTGTTGCACTAAAATATAATTTGAAAAATTATGTGGATGGTTTTAAATTATTTGTTTTTTTTTTTTTTTTATTTTGTAAAAAATGTGTTATTTGCACATACTTAAATGAATATTAAGAGTGATTAATGATTAAATTTGATCTTCAAGCCCAAAATGAATACATTTCAAAAACTATATAATTAGTTATTGAAAATCTCAAACATAGTTTAAATTGCAAGTCGTTTTCTTCAATTATGTGCAAACAAAGCAGTTGAATATAATTGAGAACTGTATCGAAATTGGCTTTATGGGCTCTTCCCCGAAGTCTTTTTGCGAAATCAATGCAAACATTTTTGTAGTTTGCCGTTCACTTTTGGTTAAACAATTACGAAAGTTGCGTGAAAATTAATAGAATGGAAAATATAATTAGCTACTTGTTGAGCAATTGAATGTACATTGCTTATAATAGTTTTTATTTCCTTAAAATTGTTTAAGCAATAAAGCTGAAAACTTGGCTACTACTAGTACTTTAAAAATAATAATAAAGTTGAAGGTTAATTAGTTCAGTTGTTAGTTATAATGTTATGCATATGTTTGCCTAGATATGTATGTCTCGTGTAGACTGTAACTATAACAGTAAATACGTGCTGGAAATATTTATCAATTTTCTTATCGCTAAGATAAATAAGAAAGCTGGGCAAATGACAGATAACAGCTAACTAAACCATTTGATGTATGTGTAGTAAGTACAAATATGCGAATTCTTTAGGGGTGCAAAACTGCATTGATTTATGGAAACGTGCTGCAATTTTCAACAGGTGCTGAAAGGAGAAGGGAGTGGGGAGGGGGAGGGGGAGGGGGAGGAATCGGGTGCTAGCAACAAGGTGAAAACTCAGTCAATAACAACAATAGCAGTAGTAATAGCAAAAGCAGACCTCTTGGAGATCTCACTTTTTGTTCAGAACGTGACAAAAGACATGACAAAATGGATGGTAAACCAGTTTTTTTAGAGAGACAGTAAAAACAGTAAAAAAAAAAGAATACATGTGAACGACAAAAACGGTGCATGAATCATAGACGACAAAAAAGCCACACAAATTGATATGCAAAGGGCGTGAAACCTGTGAGTGCCCCCAGTCAAAACAGTCAAAAGCAGTCAAAAGGTATTTTTTAATTAGATAAGGAGTTGGGGGAGTGCTGAGTTGGGCGTGACAGTCGCGACAGTCAAAGCCAAAAGTGAAATTTGTAATTGAACTTTATTTGGGGCTGTCGAAAAGTTGTTGTTGCTTCTCTTCATGTTTATGGCGAAATGCAGCAGACAAGGCCAGTCAAAACAGAAAATCAGAAAATAGATGCAAATATTGTTGTCAAAGACGTCAGCAGGATGCAAACGCAGCAGTCGGTGCCCCTTTCGGCACCCCTCCTCATCTATCACTTGGTCGATGCTGACCAGGGTGAATATTTAAAATAGAAAACATGTTGGAAATGCAACACATAGTCGAGGGTCGCGGGTTCCGGAAACAAACCAACTAGAAAAGTAGGTCAACTCTCGACGCCATCATTCGAACGAGTGTCCGACCGAGTGGCGAGTGAGTCGACCCTCGTGGCGACTGCTCCTACCCAACCCAACCCAGCTGAGCCCAGCTCTGTTCAGCTCACAGTCTGAGACCCAAGCAACAATGACGCTCGTCACACACCCAGCGGTAAGTAGATCAAGGCCAGAACGAATGCATATATGACTGTGTATCTATGTGATTGTGAAAGGGGGGTGAACAGAGGAGTGGGTTGCAAGCGAGTCCTTCAACCTTTGTAAGACACTCTCACACTCACACACACACTCACACTAACCGTTGCTGAGAATGGGGATTGAAATGATGATATGATATATGTTTGTATGTATATAGTGTGTGACTTACCCGCTGCAAAATGTAATGGAGTCGATTTGCGTCCTGCTGTGTCGCGCGCATTAACCGTTTGTGGCGTTATCAGCTTCTTCACTTTGGCTATTTCACCTGTTTTACAGGCCTCGAAGAGCTCACGCAACGGATCGTTGGCCATGACCGTATCGAGATTAACATTTAGTATAGCGCGACTGCGACTAGCCATTGTGCTATCTATTTGCTGTTGTTGTTGTTACTAATACTACTGTTGTTTTTGTTATTATTGCTGCTGCTGTAGATGTTGCCCCCCTTCACTTTGCCTTTGTACTGCTCCACTTTTCAAATTTGTTTTGTTTACACGCACGCACACAGACAACAGCAACGACTGAGGAGCAGCTGGCGCCGCGCCCCAAAAATCGGCCACAAAATCTACGTTTTATATCTTGCACCCAAACAGATGCTAATCTAGTTTAACTAACTCGAGTTCATGTTTATGCAGCTGTGAAACATTTGCTGGCCATTTTTGCTGCTCCACACTCACTTAGTCACACACACACACACATGCACATTAACACGGGCGATGTGGAAACACTTGGCCTAGGAAGCAACAATTGCTGGAGTTGCTCCGCAGCAAACTCAGATACACAACACTTACTGTTTATCGCACAAATTAAATGCACTAAAATCAATATAAATGTGCGAAATCTTTTTTTCTACAGAGCTACTGCTGCTGCTGCTGCTGCGCTACTTGCAAGTTGTTTGTTTTCGTTCTTCGTTCAGCTCGCGAATAAGAAATGTTAGTTTTTATAAACAGAGTTGCCCATCCGATAAAAGTTACATATCTGGTTCGATTTTTTGTACTTAAAAAAACAAGTACATTTCCGAAATTGGGTGTTTTTAATTTTTGTACTTAGTTTCGGATTTTTTATTTTCTAGAATTTTTTTAATTTTTGGAAAATGTTAAGCTTAATTTTGTCTAATTTCTAAATTTTAATATTCATCAAATTTATTAATTTTTAATTGAGTTTTTTGCATTTTAAAATTCATTTTTTGTCAGTGATGGCAGGTGCAAGGGCTGCCACCCTGCAAAATTTCCCGATCCGGCAACTTGTACCATTTTAATCAAATTATAAATTTTCTTAGTTACCGATAGTTTGCACGTCTGGCAACCTCTCAATATAAAAAATAGTAATTATAAATGGAAATAAAAGGAGACGGTTTTTTTAATTTTATTAAGAATTATAGAATTAATTATACAACTTTTCAATGGGTTGAAAAGATTTCAACCTTCATACAAATTGTCACCGTTTTATCTAATTTATTATTCAATTAGCTTAAGTAACTATACTCTTATTACAAAATTATAGTACAAGAATAATATATTTTTGGATTTGAATTGCGCGCCGGAACAATAACAGATTGCGACGAAAGAATCGAATTTAATTGAAGTACCATCCCTGGCATAGTTAGTTACAGCCCTGTTTGGGGTATCGAGTACAAGTGCATGCCAACAACAATGCGCGCATTGTGCATTTGTTTTTCGCTTAAAAACCCATAAAATATACAAATTGCACGTGCAAAATAGGAACAACATACTTAAAAAGCACACGTACATGTGAATAAAAATGTGCGGGTCGAAACGTTAGTATTATTAAGCGAAAGCAAACAAAAAGTGAATCAGAACACCAATGCACACACATTTACGCGACACACATGCACATACTGGCACACATGTACATACACCTGCAACCCGCGGCACCCGCGCGCTCTGAAACCAGAAATAAGTGCAAGTGAAGCAGCAACAACGGCATACAAACAAACAAACAGCAGCAGCAGCAATTGGTAAAAGCTGCAACAAAGCAGAAAGAAAGGGAACAAAGCGCGACAAGCGACAGCAACGAGAACGACAACAACAAGCAAAAGTGGAAGTGCAGCTCCACCCCCAATTTGGTGCTGCAGTGGCGGCAGCAGCAACAACAATAACGACAACAGTAGTCTCGCCATGGCGCTGCTCTAGCAACGACCAAAAACAACGATAACAACAGCCGCACGCTTCGCTGCCCTCGCGACAATTCAGACTTCGACGTCGTTGCGCTGCGTTTGAAATCATTAGCCTCCAATTTAGTAGTTATTTTCTGGCAGCGGCAGCGGCAGCAACAGCAACAAGAAGCAAATCGAAATCAAAATAATTATTTAATTCATTTGTTCTTCTGCTCAAAATGGAACTAAAAGTTTGGGTGGAAGGTATACAGCGTATTGTGTGCGGTGTGACTGTAAATACAACCTGTCAGGTGCGTATATTGATTTTTAACGCTTTTTATTAACCAATTGTCATATGTACATAACTTATCCTGCTATGTGTTCTTATTGCAGGATGTGGTGTTTGCCTTGGCCCACGCAACGGGCAAAGTGGGTCGATTTACGTTGATCGAACGTTGGCGCAATAATGAGCGACACTTGGCCCCCAACGAAAATCCCATGAAGCTGCTACTTAAATGGGGCGAGTATGCAAATGATGTGCAGTTTATATTGCAGCGTTCCGAGAACAAACAGCAGGCAGCCCAACAACAGCAGCAACAACCACAGGCACAGCCACAACCACAGCAGCAGCAGATTAACAACAATTATGCTGTCATGACGAAAAAACCACTGGGACCTAGCAACAACAACAACAACAACAATGAGAGTAAATTGCCACCTCCCACATTGCAAAAGCAAAAGTCCAGCGTGGAGCTGAGCTATCGTACAAAGGAGCTAAAGAAAAGTTTTGGGTGTGTACAAGCAACAAAGTATTTATTATAACTAATTATTGAAATTGTTGTAATAATGTGTGTGTTTGATTTTACAGCGGATACGATGCTAAACAATTCGATAATATTGGCATAGTCAAAGGCATTCCACAGCAACATCAGCAGTTGCAGTTGCAGCAGCAGACGCAGTCAACCAAAGTGGCTCCGCTGGTGCCCAAGCATGAGAAATCTTTATCGAATCCATTGGAGATGAGTAGTAGCAGCAGTGCCAGTTGCAATGCGGCCGCTTTAAATGACTACAACGATTTCTACAACAACAACAACAATAGCAACAGCAATGGCAACAACAATACCAATCAGCACATCTACAGTCAGCTGAGCAAATCCAGCAGTGAGCTTCGTCGTGCCAGTCCTAATGAATTATGTTACAACAGTAACAATGTTAGCAACAACAACAAACAACAACAGCAATAGTAACAGCAGCAGTGAGCATTTATGCGACATTTATGCCAATAGCAGCATTAGCAACAATATTACTAACAACAACAACAACAACTCTCCAGAATTATACAAGCAAACACCAACGATTTCATCAAATGGAGCACTGGTGCCACCACCATATCGCGATCCACCTCCTCCACGTAACAGTCCCATGTGCCAGACACAACGCTTGCCACCTAGCAGCAATGCTGAGACCATATCCAATGCATCCTCTTCAACCAATCCATTTCTCAGCGACTACGATCAACACAACATTAACAACAACAATAATAATAACAACAACAATAGCGGCAACAACAGCGTTAATCAGTGCATGGATGAGGGCGAAAGCATGTTCCAGGCGACCCAATATAATGATCTGTTGCAGCTAATTAAGTTTCAGCGCGAGAAAATCACAGCACAGCAATTGGAACTGCAAAAGGTACAAAATTTAAAATTACAGACAAAATAGCAACAAATTATTATATAAATTATTTGTAGTTTGATACGGAAATCGTTTACCTGGAAAGTAGGGAGCGGGATCATGCGCATGAACTAGAGGCCATATCACGTGAAATATCTAAGGCGGATCAAATCTTTCGTCAAGGCAGCGAACAGTTGCAAACCCTCCAATATGTGGAAGAGGAAAATGAACTGGTTAAGCAGCAGGAGAAGACACTCAAATCGGAAATTGCACTGTTGCGTTCCAAGCTGGCCAACTGTGAAACGGAACTTCTGCAGTGTAAGAACAAAATGAGATTGCTAATGGACGACATCGAACTGGAGCAGCAACAGCAGAGCAACCGGTAAGCTTGAAATCGATTAATTATTGCTGAGTGTTATAATCATTTTATTGTCATACTTACAGACAAACTGTGGAGCGTGATTTTTTGATGGAAATGGAACGCATTCAAAGCGATATCGATCAGGCGTTGCACAATACAGACTCATCCAACAAAACAGCCGATAGTCTGAAAAAGGAGCTAGTCATGATTGAGCATGCTATTGCGGACAAAAAACGACAAGTGGAGCAACTTGTGAACGAAATGAAGGAAGTGAATCTGCAAAGTCTTACCGTAACTACCACAGACGAAATTAAACATTTGCTGGAAGGACCTAATAAACAGGGTAGCAGTCGCCGCATCATTGGCTCACCGCGTCAACTGGAAACGGCAGTGCCAACCAGCAAAAATCCACACGGCGTTTGGGTTTAAGCGAAACTTTATAAAGCAACGAAGTATTTTTCTAAAAAATATTTAACTCTATCAACAATCTTGGGGAACAAAGACGAGGAAATGATTTACATATCTTGAATGCATAGAGTAGCAAAATAGAAATCGCGGATTGATGCTTCTAAATGTACTTTAAAATATATTTTAATTTTCAAACACACAAGCTTACAACGACACACGAATGCATATTTTATTCTTCCAAAATACCTAATGGATCTCTCGAGCAATGTTAATTGTTACAAATTTATATACACCTTCACATATTCCACTTTTATTAACAAGCTAGTGCAGAACTTTTATTAGATCTTATATTATTCACTTGACTAGTTAAATTTTGATATTATAGGTATCAAATACAATTCACAAAATCATTCCACAAATTTTTTCATCACTTTTATGTACTTATATTGTGTGCTTTATCAATTGATTTTAACTTAAATATGCAAAACTATAACAAATTTTTTGTTTCTAGTCTATAAAAATATTTTAAAACATCATTCACAATGCGCCATTAGTTGTTAAATGAAACTTAAATTGTTGCAATAATTGAATATTATAAAACTATAAATGCCTTTTTATACATTTAAGTTGTGCTGTTAGTGATTATTTTCCACACTTCACAATAATTATAACATACGTTTTTGGATAGTAATAACTATTAATAATTACATTTATTATATTATAACTATTGTACTTAGCACTTAGCGCAGCTTTAGCAAAAAAAAATTTAACAGTGCTTTGTTAAAAATGTTTTAAATGTGTTTAGAAAACACTAATCAATAGAATTCAATTGCAAATAATGTTAAACAGTTAATTCTTATGCATATTTTGTAGCTTTTATTGCAAAATGCAGCAAAAAAAAAAGACAGTCGCTTCTTTTTAGTAATATTTTGATAATTAATAATTAAGCGAAACTTAGCAAACATTTTTTTGCTTAGGACTAAAGCAACAGCAATATATATATATATATATATATGTTTACTATATTCATATATACAATAACTATTTAAATAACTAAAAGAAACATTTTTAGAACAAATTCTAATTGCATTATATTCTATTAGCTAATAAAAACTGCATTTTTTTATGTTTTTTCTCTGAAAACTAAAAATTTTGTCGTGTTTTAATACTAAAATAATCTTACCACTCAAATAATAGTCTGTGGTATGTGGTATGAGCCCGAACTCTGTTGCCAAAGTTCTTACCACAAATCGTACGAATGCGTCGCGACGGTCAACCAAGGACGAGCAAAACACGAAGCGAGAACTTCGCTGCAGCAGTCAAACAAAATCAGCAACAATTGCTCTTGTGAGTTTCAGTTGGCCGACGTGCATGGACTTGGTTAGTCCTGTCTTGACTTGTCTTCTTTTGTCAGTCTCACACATCTAAGCGAGTTTTCAGTGTCGCGCGCGCGTTTTCTATGCTTTTTAAAACGCTCTTCAAGATTGCATTGCCTAGTTTTGTTGGCTCTGACAATATTTGCCGCACAATTGACTTGTTGTTTGGGGTCTCGGTTTTTGTCCTTGTTCTTGGCTATCGCTCCCTATCGCGTTGACACAATCTGTAAATGTGCGTTTGCCTTGGTCAAGAGAATTAAAGTGCTAAAAGCAAGCAGAGAATAAGAATATCGCAACAAAAAAAAATATTACGTTTTTACGACACTTTTCCACACCAAATGTTGTCCTATTGTGATGATTGAGATAATGAGCCACTGTTTTGGCATACATTCCACAAAATGTGTGCCGTCGACGACCTTTTGCGGAAATTATAATACGTCTGTACGCCCGGCGTCTTGAGTTTATTGATAGGACAGAAAAATATATTTGTGTACTTGTGACAATTACGTGAATTTAATCAACCAACATTAAAAGCCCTAAGCTACACTTGATAGAATCACAGGCAGCGCTGTTCTAGTCAAGAGATTTCTATTTAATGTCATTTTAAAATGATTTGAAAGAACTTTAAATCGAAAATCTAAATAAAGTCAAATTAAATTAAACATTACCAATTTTTGTTTAGCTTTTCTCTAAAATTGAGTATAGAATTGATTGAAAATCGATATAAAAAAGAAGAATATATAACAATCTATCTATTGTATATTGTAATTGTTTTAATAGCATTGTCAGCTGTAACTATTATCATTTTCAAGTTATCATTATTAGCTCAATGAAGTGTTAAACTTAAGCTAAAAGTCAATGAGTCAGCGTATTGTGAGCCTGTGGGCGTGGCAAAGTCTCTGCAGGGAGAAAACCGTCCAAGTAATGAACTCCGCCCAGAAAATGACTCCACGACGACAGTTAACTAATTAAACACTTTCATACAAACGAGACTCCGCCGATAAGGATAAGATAAATTTAAGACAAAAACAAGAAAAATGGTCTATGGACGCAGCATTGCCGTGGGCATCTGCCTTATGGCCATTATAGTACTCTACTCAGCTCTGGTCTTCTATCTAAGTTTAGGTAAGTTATATCCAAAACTACATACGAGTATTATCTAAATTTATATAAAGTTCTAAGCAATCGAAAGTGTACTGATGCTTTAGTATTTTTAGGAGCTATTGTGAAACTTACTTAAGAATGTATAGCCAAAACTTTAATGAGCATGTTATAATATAATTTAAGTATTTTTTCGAGACAATATATGTAAATGTATGAATAACTTCTATTGCAAATTTACTAAACTCCAACAGCTGTTTATACAATTAAATTTATTGCTTAAATTTCTTTACTTAAATGTTCAGCAACTTTTTTCAAAATTAAAAATAAATCAAATTGCAAATTGCAAACGCCCATAAATCGATGCGTTCAAAAGAATTTGAAAGTAATTTCTTCCACATATAATCGGATAAAAAAATGACCATAAAAAATACACAAACTTTTTCTAGGGAACAAAACAATTTGCACATTTATATTGCTAGCGGGCTGTTTCTTGATGTATTTTGTTTTATGAGTAACAAAATTTCATCGTACATTTTTTACATCTATTTATATTTTGCTTCGTATATCTATGGCCAATTTGCCTATTGATTTGCCATCTTGGGTGAAACAGAAAAAATTACAAAATAAATACTTGATGAATGCCATTTTTTGGCCTAACGTGACGTATATGTGTGCAATAAACACGTACATATGTATTATCATCAATGCAACCAGAAATTTATATTAAAGAATATGTAAGCCTTAATCCATGGATTTGAACTTTAGCCTATACAGGGAATAAAAGGCAGCAGGCGTTAGCTGGCTAGACAAATTGAAGTTGATGAAGAAAAGTGTTGATGATGCATAGCGAGTGAATCTGAAGGCGACTGACCATTGGTCTAAAACTGTTCCTAATGACGCCATTCTGCTCGCAAGTTAGCCAAGGTACTTTGTTGTCACATCAAAACAGTTGATGACTTATCATAAATATGATAAAGTGCGAAACAAATTGCCAAGTTTTTTCAAATAAAAACTATTAAGTATTGTCTTTTGCAGGACTTCGAGAAGACAGTTCCTTAGAAATGCTAATTAATACACTGTCTTTGTTATGTTTTTGAATCAAATTGAATTTCTTGAATTGGAAATAGAAACATAAATAAGAACATTGAAGAATATTGAGAACAAAAGCGATTCAGCCAAATAAAAGCAATCAAAAGTTTTTGCGCACATTAATTTTAATTGATTTGCTCTTTTCTCTGTGTTGAAAATCTATTGAACTTTTTTCTTGCACATTGAAAGTAAAAAAAAACAACAAATGTAAGACCCAAACAGTTTTAGTTCCGCTCAGTGCTGAGATTACTCATACGCCATGTGGTTGACAAAAAGTTTTGGCTAATGTGGCGTATGAGCAATAAAAAGTTTTTAGTTTTAAGCAAATAATATTCAACACTTTATTGTGATATTGAGGTCAAGTTGTTGTTGTTGTTGTTGTTATTGTAATTGTGTCAGTAACTCTTGTGATATTAATTATTTTCTACACATTTTCAAGGACCATGCCCCACGGGCAGCTTTGCCTGCAACAATGGCATTCAGTGCGTGCCGCAGCGGCAAATGTGCGACAAGAATCGCGACTGCACGGATGGCAGTGATGAGCATCCGGTCGAGTGTGGCAATCTCTATGGCAGCAAGGAGCTTGCCGATAAAATTGTGCGTAATGCGATTGAGAAAAGAAAGCAGCAACAGCAGCAAAATCAACGCCTAATGATAGGTGGGGGGTCAAATGTCAGCGCCGGGGATTTGACATCGCCAGCGGGTAGCAGAAACCAAAGCATGCCCATACCGTGTGGCAAGTACTGATAGTAAATATTGCGGAAGCAACGATTCTTACATTGTTTCCTATCCATCCAGCTATCACAACATATCCTCGCGGCCAGTGTCAATGTGCTGGCGGCACAATGCTCTATTGTGGCAGGTCCGCCAAGTTGCGTCGCATGCCACGCATCAGCGCCGAGGTAACGAATCTATTTATCATAAAAAACAATCTGACATTGCGAGAAAATCTATTTGCAAATATGACGCGACTACAGAAGCTGTAAGTTCCACGAGTATATGCCCACATCTATCAGGATCTCATCCCTATTTCAATCCATAGCACTCTGAAGTACAACAACATATCACAAGTGCCACCAGGCAGCTTTAGTGGCTTGCTGCATTTGGAACGGCTTGAGCTTAGCCACAACAATTTTAGCCAATTGTCACATGTTATCTTTGAGGATTTGCATAGTCTGCAATGGCTGTTCCTGGTCAAAAATCAACTCCGCTACTTTCCAATGGAGCATTTGGCCTTAATGCATAAACTGGAATGGCTTATACTTAGCCACAATCGTCTGACGCTGCGGAACGAACAGCTGTCCAAGGGTCCAGAGCTTCGTGAAATGTAAGTAAACTTTTCGTTGGTCTTCTTTCCTTTTGTGGGACCGGGTAAAATGTCGCTGCTATTTGTTAAATTAAAAAAATAAAAAAGGACCAGTGCCCCACCCACTTTATGGGTTGTGTACTCGTTCAGTTGATGTATTCAAGCGTAAAATGCTTTACAGTGTCTGTGTCTGTCGCATCGTCTGTCCGAAACACTGGCTGGACCCTCTCGGTTCGGTTTGCTTCGGTTCGGATCGGTTCGGGGGTGACTATCAAGTGCAGTTGGGCATGTGTTCTACACATAAACGACAAGGTAGAGGGGCAATAGTTATCCCCATTACGATGTGCCATGGATGGCATAATAACAGTTTCGAGCTTAAAACGTTTAAAACGTTTACAAAGTTGCCAAAAAAAAATATACAAATAGAAAACTTTGTTCTTAATAAAGAAATTAAAGCACATTTACAAACAAACCATATGATAAAATTGACAAAAAAAATACGAACATCAATCTAGTCAATTTATAAGCACATACATTATATTCCATACGCCATATATAAAACATTTAAGCTACGCTTCCATATAATGACTGCTTTCTATTTCCTAATAGCAGCTTCTAACTAAACAGCTCACTAGCTAAATAACTAAACAACCTTCATCTGTCAGTTGCGCACTCAGGCATAACATACAATGGGTTTAGCTCAGTTCCTTACTTCCATTACATAGTTTAATTCTATTTTACCCTTACAGTGGTTGCTATAATCTTTCTAATTTGCTCGAGCCTAAACCATAAATTAAACTGTATAACGTTTAGAAGGACAGAAAACTGATAGAGGGATTGAATATCGGAGCTGTAGTATTTCTAAATAAGAACAGAAAATAGTACTTTTTTTTAATATTTATTCGACAAACCCATTTTTCTATGAATAATAATAAATGCCTTTTCGCCAGTATTAAAGTTATTTTAAAAATATTTGCTTAAAAATTGATTAATTAATAACAATTTGAAAGAGTACACTTGCTTCGTTGTAGCATAGTTGAATTTTTCCTTTGATTTTGTTTACTCTCATTGTTACTGCACTTTATTTCACAGCTATTTGGATCACAATAGAATCGAATACATTGGCGAAAAAACGTTTGCGCAATTGGATAATTTAGCGTTGCTGTAAGTAAAACAAGACACCCTACCGTACACTATCAATCCTATCACATTACGGTCTGTGTTGCTTTTATACTCACGCCACTTATACATTTGGCCATTTCTTTTGGTGTTGTTGTTATTATATTTTTTTATTTTTATTTTAAATGGTATTGCCTTCTCCACGACTCTGGGCGCAAAGTGTCGAAAAGTCTATTGAAATATGTTGTACTTAGGTTTTATGGTGCGTATGCGTAATTTTTACTCTTGACTGCATTTTGCTTTCGTTTTCAGCTGCGCTATCATTTGCGCTCCTACAAAGATTTATATGGGTTACATTTGCTTCAATCCCAGTGGCACATTGTCAGCAAAAAACAAATCGAGAAGAACTTCAAACAAATTGCGCATACGCACCGTTGACATGATACTAACTGCAACTTTTCCCCCCTTAAAATGATATTGAATTCGACACCTAGACGCATGAATTTATGCGCCAATAAGCATAAATTTGACTTTCAATTGTTTACACAAAACATATGCTAAGCAAATATTTAAACGTAAATCGAGTCATGCAAATTACGTTAGTGGGCTGTGTGTGTGTGTGTGTGTAAATTTGGTCATATATGTGTGTGGCAATTTGAAAACATTTATCAGGCATCTTCGTCTGCCCGGAGCACATAATCATTAATTTATGCATCAATAGCTGACAAAATAAGTCAATGGTTCGTCTGGACACCCGGCGCGTTGGTAAGTGAAAATAAATCAACATCCCAAATTGCCACACGTAAATAAATGTGTTAGGACATCAAATTGGGGGCTTAGCTGCCACGCTGCGTATACGCAATATTTTGCTAGTTTATCTATGCAAACAGTTTGATTGAAAAAAGATGAGGTCTTTATCGGGATTGATCACTCTCTCGTTAAAATTTACATTTTAATTTAAATTAAATAAATTTATTACTTAAATTATTTTATTAAATATTCTTCTTCAATATGTATGTACGTTTATCTATTTTAATTCTCAGCGACCTGCAGCACAATCTTATCACACACATACATATAAGAGCCTTTGCTAATCTAACGTCTATAATGGATATGTGAGTATAATATACAACTAAATATGAAAATGTTATTAAGTTTGACTCATGGCGCACGCTTATTAACAAATTTTAATCAATTTTTTGAAGTGGGGATAAAAAATAAATAATGTCAGGAAAAAGAAGACTGTTATTTTAAATCGGAGAGTGCCATATAGGAGCTTTAATTAAAAAATTAAAATGGACTTTTAATAAGAGAAAAGTTGACTTATTTCCTGACACACTATTGTTCAATACCAATATTTAAATAGTGTTATTTGTAGTTAACTATAAACTAAATAGACTTAATTTTCAATTGTCTATTTTACGATTGTGTCCACGCCTACTTGTATCCCGCATTTATTACATAAGTTATTAGCCCAGCCTTTATGGCAGGCACATAGAAAAGATATGCGATAACTGAAAACATAAACAAAACACAAAAAATAAGTAATTCGAGTACAATCTATAAGAGCGAAAGCTCTGAAGTTGCTCATAAAAATGTTGATAGCTTTAACGACGAAAAGAAATACAAACAGCACGTGGCGTATGCTTAATAAAGATGAGGCTATAATTTAAATCTTTGAAATGATAAATGATTTACGACTATAAAGAACACTACACTTTAAGGTAAAACTTTTTCTGCATAAGATACGAATGTATCTTAAAGCTGCGGCCAAGTTAAAACCGCACAATTTATGGATTAGATTTATTTAGCATGTCGTTACATGTCGTATCTGGTCTATGCTTGCACATAAATACATATATCAATATCATATTTAATAAAGAACGATGCCGAAGAAGAAGTCTGGCATCATGCTGTGGCATTCATAAAAATCTTCAAATCATACACAAAGATACACACACACACACACACACACACACACAGGCACAATATGATATAGTTGTTGTTGTGCTTATTGTTGTCACTTGACCAAAATCGGCACACAAAATGTTTAAGCAAATGTATTTGCTGCATTTGTAGCTTTTGGGACGCTGTCTGCCCCTTTGACTTTTGTACTTTTACCATGGGAAATTGACGCCTTTAGGCGATGACAACAACAACAACAACAATAACAGCAAATAAACAAACAGTATTATGGGCAAATAAAAATGCAAATAAATTTGTATTTTATGTGAAAACAATTTCGACAAAAGCAGCGCCTGGTTTTGGTTTGCCACTGCTGATGGACAACATGATGAGTCCGGATTGGATGAGTCTGTGTTGTCCTGCTCCTGTTACTGTTGCTGATTCTGTTCCACTGCCACTGCTGGTCCTTCTGCTGTTGTCTCTAGCTCATAATGAAGGAGTTTATTGAAATTGGCGCTGCTTTTGGTCTTTGGACAATATTATCCCTAAAGTCATTGTTGGCTCTAAGTAAAATCCTTTGAAATCTGAACGCCATGAAGTTAACCCCCCAGGCAAAGGCACATCCAGTCTGTCTCTGTGTGTGTGTGTGTTAGTGCATGTGTGTGTGTGTGTGTGTGTGTGTGTGTGTGTGTGTGTGTGTTTGCATGCAAATAATGCGCTTGCAAGCGTGCTGTGAATTTTTGAGCAGCAAACAGCGTCGAGTTCATAAAACAAATGTGACTTTTATGGCACAACGTTTTGTATCTTTCAGTTACGCAGCTTAATACCACTCACATGGATGTAACAGTATCTCAATGTGTGTGTATGTGTGTGTATGTGTGTGTTTCTTATCATGCTGCTCACATTTCTGCTGAGTTGTTGTTTATTTACTTGACCAGCCTGTGCTCCATACTTACTGTGCACATCAAAAATCGCAGCACTAATTTGATTTCTGTTCCAAAACGCACTGACAGCTTATTTTGAGTCTTGTTGCTCCTGATATATATACAGGGTGCTCTGGCTGTATATGAAACCAGTGCAATGACGTTAATTGCGGCAAATGATTGTAATCCCGTAAACATTGTAAACATGGCGCACGCGAGGACATTGCTCGAAAGGGATTCAACAGCGGAACGTGCCATTTCCACTGATTGCCTAATACCAGCATTTAATTGTGTAAAATGACAAGAATTTCAGCCAACTCGCCAAAGCAATACTGTTTGTTAAGGAGCGTATCAGAGATATCAATTAAAAAGTTTGTTTGATGAGCTTATAAACCATATTGGGAAGTAACTGCCTGTTGGTAATAGTTCGGTTAGTAAAATTGCAGCAACATATTTAGTGAAATTTTTTTAACTGATTACTGACCCGTATTATATTTATAAAAATATCTTTTCGATAATTATCATATATATTAATATATTGGGCTACATTAATTTTATGGGAATATTGGGTATATTGAGATTTATATCTATAAATATAATGTAGGGTATTCACACAGTTGGTGGGCATTTCACATTTAATTTAGAAATCTGTAAGTGTCATTGCACTAATATAACTATTTGCATGTATTTGACATGTTCTTAAGTGCGCATTGACCGTTACGCTCCCTCCAATATTCTGTTCTGTTCGCTTGAGCGGGGTGAAAGGGAGGACGAGGGCGGGGGCGGGGGCGTGGTCGTAAGCAGAGGCGTGGACGCTTTACAGACGCATTACATTGCCTACTTTCGTGCGCAGACAACCACAGAGCGAGTTGAATCATTATATTGTATGACACGTGTGTGGGTGTGTGCGTGTGTGTCGTGACAATGGATATTACTTGCTACTTATTTGGGGTACTTATGTATTTTGGGGCTTCTGGCAGCAACTTGTTGCTCCGAATGGCCTAAGAAAATATGTTAATTGTCGTCTGAAATTGTCAAATGCTCAACAGCTGGTGGGCTTTTTGTATACAGCTATTAAGTAGAGTATTTATGCCATGCACAACCGCATGAAGCCTGTCTTTGTTGGAATTAAATTCTTGCAATTTACATAAAATTGGTTGATAAGCCTCAATTTGAAATGTGTGGGGTTAAGAAGATGGGAACATTTTGGGAATATCAAAAAGCAATTTATGCTTTAAGTAAAACATTTACTTTATGGTTAAGCTACTCCCTCAAGAACACAATGCAACTTTATAGCTGGCAAGCAATTACCAACCAGAGCCGGAATGGGCACAGAGGGGAAGAGATGAGGCGTGGCGCATTGTCTTTGTGCGGCAAGCCATAAAACCAAACTGTTTTCAGTTGACGCTGGCATTGATTGACCAGACAAGTGCAACGAATGGAGCTAAACAGTATCAACATCAGCTGCTGCACTTCACATTCCCTTAGAGATGGAGACGAAGACGAAGACTTGAATGGATGGACGGATGGAGCTAACGGGAAGGATGCAGAGGACACGGCTGGAGCCAATGCTGCCTTTTGCCCAACCCAGCTGTCTGCACGCTGTCATGAATGATGCGCTTTTTCCTGTGACTGACCAACTTACATACCGTAACTCCTCTCTTCCTCCCACACCCCCGCCTGTCTTCCAATCCTTCTCTGATGCAAACTACATTTGTGTACTGGATGCGCGTCAGTGATTTATATTATGCTCTCAGCTATTAAATAAGAATTTTCGTTATTATGTCTGACATTGTTGAGGAGTGTGCTTTTATTGTGCGACTTTTAAGGCATGCGATTAGCACTAGAAACAACTTTTTAAAGGCGTTCTCCACACATTTGTAGATACATACATATATAGATTTAAGTGCACATATGTACTCGTCATGTGCCTTTTGAAAGCGTCGCCTTGGGTTTCTTTTATCAGCACAAAACGTAGTCTCATTATTTGGAGCTTATGCGGCGTATGCGCAATCTTATTTACTGTACTGTACTCTTCTCTACACTCGTACACGTATTCATGCATTTTGTTTTACAGCCGCCTCATTGGCAATCCCATTAAGGAATTATCTGGCAAAACATTTCTGTATAACAAACATCTCGACGCGCTGTAAGTAAAAATGTTTCAAATAGGGCAAGGCTAATACATTTAGGGTTAAGAGTTAACTTAAATTTATTGTTATGAAATGAAATATGTCTTTGCCTTGGAGTTGACTATTTATTTAAAATGTTATCTTTAATTAAAAGCTGCTTAAATTTTAGTTTAAGTCTGTAATTTCTAAGTAAAATGTTTCATAAATTTAACTTTAATGCTTTCATTTTATAAAAATAGGGTCTTTGGTGACTTTTGTGATTAACTTTTTTTACCATTTCAGTTTTAAATTAAGAATCATGTTTAGTTTGTTTAAATTGTTAATTTTCAAGGAAAAATCTTATTTTTAACAAAAACTTAAAGCCTAAACATTTCCGAATATCTGAGTCTTGCCCATTTATATTCCCGCCGTATAATATATTAAATCTGTAATCTGAACAGCTCGCTGGCGCACATGCCTCTGCCCATTGACCGCAATCTGGTGGAGTCATTGAACATATCCTTTTTGAATCTGACCGGAATAGAATTTGATCGAATTGACTTTAACGCCATAAATGAGATGCGCAATCTACAGTGTATCGTCTTCGATCGTTTCTATTATTGCTCAATGACGCCAAAAGTGCAGTTTTGCAGCCCCAAGACAGATGGAGTTAGCTCTTTGGAGGATCTGCTCACCAAGCCATCGCTGAGGTACTCCACCTGGTTTATGGCCACGCTTTCCATAGTTGGAAATTTGATGGTACTGTGGGGTCGTTTTATCTATCGCGATGAGAACGTGGCGGTTACAATGGTGATAAGGAATCTGGCATTGGCTGATTTACTGATGGGCATCTATTTGGCCATTATTGGCGTGCAGGACTTTCGCTACAGGCATGAGTATCACGAGTAAGTATAACAATCCCTTGACTTGTACATCTAACCCTTACTCAAAAACTTCCAACTCTCATAACTTTGCCAAAACTTGACCGATTTTCATGCGGAATATCGTTTTGATCATTTTTTGGCCTCTACTTTGATTCTGCATCAAAATATTATTTATTTAAAAAATTCGATTATTTTCCCTATCACTGTCTATTTTATCCGAGCTCTTCCCTTGACTTGTCCATTGACCCTTACTCAAAAACTTCCAACTCTCATAACTTTGCCAAAACTTGACCGATTTTCATGCGGAATATCGTTTTGATCATTTTTTGGCCTCTACTTTGATTCTGCATCAAAATATTATTTATTTAAAAAATTCGATTATTTTCCATATCACTGTCTATTTTATCCGAACTTTTCCCTTGACTTGTCCCTTAACCCTTACTCAAAAACTTCCAACTCCCATAACTTTGCCAAAACTTGACCGATTTTCATGCGGAATATCGTTTTGATCATTTTTTGGCCTCTACTTTGATTCTGCATCAAAATATTATTTATTTAAAAAATTCGATTATTTTCCCTATCACTGTCTTTTTTATCCGTACTTTTCCCTTGACTTGTCCCTTGACCCTTACTCAAAAACTTCCAACTCTCATTTAATGGTCATTAAATATATTTAAGTGCAATAAAATTTAAATAATTAATTGACATCTTTGTAGAGTCGCACATGAATGGATCAACTCATGGCAATGCATTGCAACTGGAACTCTGGCGGTTAGCTCCTCGGAGGTGTCCATGCTGATACTGGCCTTTATGTCGCTGGAACGTTTTCTGCTCATAGCGGATCCGTTTCGAGGTCATCGTAGCATCAGCATACGCATCATTTTCCTCTCGCTCTTTTGCATTTGGCTGACCGGCTTTGGCTTGGCAGTGACCCCAGTTCTCATCTGGAGGTCGAGCACACAATTCTATGGCAAAAACTCCGGCACCTGTTTTCCACTGCACATTCATGAGGCCTATTCGGTGGGATGGCAATACTCGGCAATTGTGTTTCTGGGCATCAATTTATTGCTGCTGTTGATGATTGCCCTATTGTATACGGCGCTGCTTATCTCCATATGGCGGACACGTAGTGCCACGCCCCTCTCGCTGCTGGACTGCGAGTTTGCGGTGCGTTTCTTCTTCATTGTGCTAACCGATGTGCTGTGCTGGGCACCCATTATTGCCATGAAGATCTGGGTATTCTTCCAATACAATATATCGAACGATATTTACGCCTGGCTAGTCGTCTTCATCCTTCCGCTTAACTCAGCTGTCAATCCGCTGTTGTACACCTTTACCACACCCAAGTATCGAAATCAAATTCTGCTGCGCGGCTGGAAGAAGATCACGTCCCGTAAACGCACCGATACTGGACATGGTAATGTTGCAACGACCACAACAGGCACCGCTACGGGCTCCTCTCAGCAGCCGGATGACTCCACCACCACAACAGTCATCAGGTCTATGCCATTGGCTCTGACCATGGGCCACTGAGCAATGCGATCCATTTACCAAAACCTTATGCCAAAGTCAAAAATATGTATGTTTGACCTTCTCATCTATTATATCTATATCCAATCCATATATTTGGATTAATATGTATATGTATGTATATCTATATGTGCATCCAAGTCATTGTTAACCAACCCAACAAAAGCGTGAAATACATTCAATGTGATATTTGTAAAAGATTTGTCTTAAATTATTATTACAGGAAAACAAGCATACGGCGCAACTTGTTCCGTCTGTGTGTGTGTGTGGGTGTGTGCGTGAGTATGTGACTCTGAAATGCTGATATATGTGCTTTATTTAAGCGCTAAAATCCGTCCCTCTCCTTCTTCTCTACACTCCTTCCTAGCCCTGTTTATCCCTGTTGCTGACCCCAGGCCCCGCTCCCAGGCCCCGCTCCGAGGCCCCGCTCCGAGGCCCCGCTCCGAGGCCCCGCTCCGAGACCCCGCTCCGAGGCCCCGCTCCGAGGCCCCGCTCCGAGGCCCCGCCCCGAGGCCCCGCTCCGAGGCCCCGCTCCGAGGCCCCGCTCCGAGGCCCCGCCTTGAGGCAGCGCCCCGAGGCCCCGCTCCGAGGCCCCGCTCCGAGGCCCCGCCCTGAGGCCCCGCTCCGAGGCCCCTCCCGCTCCCAGTCTCTTCTCCCAGGCCCCGCTCCCAGTCCCTCTCCCAGGGCCCGCTCCCAGTCCCTCTCCCAGGTTCCGCTCCCAGTTCCTCACACAGTCCCTCTCCCAGGCCCCGCTCCGAGGCCCTCTCGATTTGCCGACTGATCTACGGCTTAAGTATTTTTTTTAACTTTTACATTTCGATTTGCATAACTATTTTTTCCTCGTTCCTAACATTTTCTTATTTTTATAATGATTATCAACCAAACACTTCTATAACACTTTTTTATTTAAAACATATTTGAAACTTACATGCTAAATAACAGAATCGAATGATTTTCTTTAATGGTAACTATTTTTTTTCAAGGAACGTATTTATTATGTAGTAATTTATCTGAAGTTAGGTGTCATTAGCAGCTCCACTTTCAAGGTGTTGGTCATCAATCTTGGCCAGAACCCGCTTTGAGCGCATTATATGAAACTTGCGCATCGTCTCCAGCTGTTCAAGTGTCAATTCCATGTTGTGCTTGCGATGTGCGTGCAGTCGAAGTCTGCAATGTAAGTTAGGTATACGAAGATAAGATAAAATTGTTCATGATTCGATTATTTGACACATTGGGAATACTTACTTGTACCGGGCCGGAAATCCCTGTTGACAGACATTGCACTCGAAAGGCATCTCGGTGTGAGTGCACTCGTGATTACGGAGCGCCGATGAAGATGTGAATAGCTTGCCACAGTCAGGAAACTCGCAGAAGAAGCGAGAGCTGCTGTGTTGCACCTGCTCATGGATATTGAGATGGGATCGTTGCGCGAATTTGCGATCACATTGATTGCAGTTAAATGGAAAATGCCCATTGTGATAACGCATATGCACTTCAAGAGCTTTGGCTATGGCAAACACCTTGCCACAGATGGTGCAGGCACTGCCTGATTTGTTGTGTTTCGTGTCCACGTGCACCTTAAGTGCCTGCTTGGTAAGATAGACGCGATCACAGAAGCTGCAATGGAATTGTGGACGATCCGAGAGATGAATCAGTTGGTGCTTCTGCATATGGGAATGATTGCGAAACAGTTTGTTGCAAAACTGGCAGCTAAATTTTCCAGAATATCGCAGTCGTGGTACAACGTCATTGACACTGACATTGGTGACCGCTTGAGAGGATTCCGCTTCACTTGCTGATTGATCTGCTAGAAGTTCTACTGCCTCTGTTTCGCTAAGCGTCTTATTCACAGTTTCTGGTTGTTCATCCAACTGCATAATAATCTCATTCTCACCCAGCAAACGTTCATCGTTGACCATTTCCGTATCGGTAAGCTTATTTTCAATCTCCCCTTGCTGATTGGCATCTTCTATTTGCTCATCCACAATATTTCGCATGTTTTCCAGTTGCTGGTTTGTCTGATTCACTTTTTTATAGAACTCATATGCCCACTGGAGCTCTACTCCGCAATGCTTACAAAGGTTGTTGGGCTCGTTTTCCGCGCATTCTCGCAGATTTTGCTTTGTGCATATTTCGTAACAATCGTAATATGTCAACTGTGCATCTTCGTCGTATATGGCATTCATATCCAGCATTTGAGCGCGATGTGGCTCCTCGAGACAAACCCGGCAAAAGGAGCGCATGTTTTCAATAACAATTTCAGCGACTGCCACGGCCATTACCTTACGCGCGGTAATTTTTTCAAAACAAGAATAATAAACAAACTTCGACGGTAAAAAAAGACCAAACACAGCGCAGCAACTAGAGATGAGCAACTAAGTCACGGTTACCAGGTTCTTATTGAGCAACGATGGTTAATGATCGATAGTTGTATAACTTAACTAGTTGTAGTATAGCATTGCATTATTGTTGGAACCATTATTATGGCTCATCTTTTTATTATTTTATTTTAATTAATTTTCTGCATCTATACTGTATACCCTGTGATACATGATCTAAATAACACTCATCACTAATTCTTATCGTTGCCGATAACATTGCATAGTTTTGTTTTGGGGTCACACTGGCACCGGCTTATGTTTTGACATTCAATCGGCAGTTTAAATCCTCATCCAGTCGACATATAAGAACAATGGAAATTAAGCCAAACACAACTGCAATGCCTGAATTGTTGCATCCAGAGGACGCTGAGTACATTTGGCTTCCATTTGTGGTTCTTGTGGGTGTTGTCATTCTCGCTGGCTTGGTAAAGTTACTCTCTCACCTTATCTGTATTGATGTTTGTACAACTGCATTTACATATGTAAATATGGAAACTACTTTAGGTATATGCAATGTCACGAATCCGTTGTCCCCACAACTGTTTTCACTTCAAACGCAGAAATGCCACGCGCAGTGGGTACGTCAATGTCGATGAAGAAGATTCCGACGTATCCATGGTGGGAGCTGATGATATTGGAGAGCGAAATTCCATCACATATCTGCTCGATGCACGCCTGCACATATCTCCCGTTAGTACTGCAGCTCTTGTTTACACACAATTAATACATACATATATCTTTAAATATATTATATTTTTATACCAGCAGCGACAGGAAAATCGGCAAACAGATGATGATGTCGCCTTACGTGCTTGATAAACGGAGAACATTGAAGAGAAAAGACTAATAATCTCTAGATAACGAGTATTACATTACACACACTTTCATTTTATTGTCTACGTTTTGATGTCAGCTTAAAGTTCAATTATAGCTGGTCTCAGACTTTTGTACATTAACTAAAATTACATGCTTAATTTAGCCTTTAGTTATCTGCATTTGCCGCGCCTAAAAGGCGCGTTGTTAGGTCATAGAATCCAAAGAAGAACGCACCGCCCAGCGTAATCCAGAGCACGCGTGGCACAAAGCCAGCAAACAAACTGAAAAATGTATTAAATATTTGTATTAACACAATAAAGTCAAATAGATATTAATAGTCTACCCGGTTATGCCACGTTCCACGTAAATGCCATGTAAAATGCTAGGTATATTGCGACGGCGTGTCAGACTGTCTCTTTCCGCCAGCATTATACGTGTCTTGACCACATCCAGTGGAGTCGTCAGTCCAGCCGAAATGCCACCAGCAACAGCTCCACACAGGGCAACCGACAGAGGCGTCGACTCGTAGCCTGTCATTGGCGTCCACTGTAGCTTAAAGTATTCCCACAAGGGAAACTGGATCAAGCTAAAGGGAATCTCGCGCATGATTGTTGTACCGAATCCGCGATATAGTCCCCGTCTTAATCCCTCGGTTCGATAGGCGCGCAGCAGAATTTGCAGCGCCGTTTGGTGTTGCTTGTGAACCGACAGCGTTTGCGAACGTTGCTTGGCTATTTCCACAGGTACGCGTATGAGGCAGGCAAGCTGTTGGAATAGGAGTTGCAGTATCAATATCTCCGAATTTGCCGTGTCTGCTTACCACTTCCGCTGCAGATGCTGCAGCCATGTGAACGTAGGGAGAGTCTTTGGTATTGCTCGCTGAGCTCAGCAGCTGCTTGCCACACTCGTAGGCACAAAAGAACAATGCTGCCGTGGGTGCACTGCCAGCAGCCGCCGGCGCCAGTCCCTTGTAGATGCCACGAAATCCGCCGGCACGCCAGAAACCCAGCTCGCTTTGCAGGCGCGTCTTGACCGTATCGATGGGGAATAGTGCAATATCCACAACAACTCCAGCAACGCCGCCAGCCTAAAGATTAACATTCATAAACATCATTTATTGTATTACATTTCTTCATTCCACTTACGACAAGTGCATGCAGAAAATTTAACCTTGCAACCGGCTCCTGCATTTCCATTTGCAGTGGAATACCGACAGGTGCTAGTTCTGCTGCCATTTGATTTGATTTCGGATAATTAATCTGTTGTCTGTTGTTTTATGTCCACATGCTGCACGACACTTGTTTTTATTTGAAAACAAACCTGCCAATACGAACGCGGTTGTTAACGTAACAGCAACTGAATGATAACATCTTGCGGCACACCGAAGTGTATTTACTCTTTGCTAGCTGCACGCATTACAAAATACAATTTAATCATAAATATGGATAATTAATTAACTTTCTAAATATACGGTATAAGTTTATTTTTATTAACTATTATCTTTGTTAAAACATTTAGTAATTCAATTGTAATAGATTTTACAAACAAGCCTGACTTTCGGAATGACGGCACTTAACACCCTACAATAGTGATGGGCACATTTATCAAATCGTTATCGATTGCTCAATCGAACTATAGCAATCGTCTCTAGCAATCGACTCTAAAATCGATATTTTGTTATCGAAAAACTTATCGGTTCGCAAACATATGATTTTGCTTATCGACCACAGTCTCTGTGGGTAGCAATAAAAAGGGTTGAAACATTTCGCAGGCAGCAAAAAAAGGCAAATAAAAATCGCAACAGTAAACATGGCTATTCGATTGACTCAAAGATTGCTGCAGACCCAGACGCCGTTTCTGACACGCGTAAGTTCCCGGGGAGCGCCAGTTCCCACTGTGGTCAACGGAGCGACTGCAACTGCAAATTACATAATGCGTTTCTTGTGGAGAAGCTACAACAACCTGTATGTAATATATGTATATTTATTGTGTATTTAACAGGGCTATCCCATGCTCGTGACCAAGGAGAAGTCTGAGGATGTGGCTCACACCAAATCGGCATTGCAAAAGAAACTAACGGTATTTTTTGAGGTTATACTCCTTTATATAGACGCACTTATCGGAATCTCTTGATGTTGCAGGGCACCAGAATCTCGGCTCAGTATGGTGGTCGGCATGCAGTCACAATGCTGCCTGGAGGCGGTATAGGACCAGAGCTAATGACCTACGTGCGTGAGATCTTTCAGTATTGTGGAGCACCCATTGACTTTGAGGTAATCGACATTGATCCATCCACCGAGGGCAACGATGACTTGGAATACGCGATCACCTCCATTAAGCGCAATGGAGTCGCGCTCAAGGGCAACATTGAGACGAAATCACACAGCCTGGACGAGATGTCCCGCAATGTGGCCATTCGCAATGAGTTGGATCTCTACGTGAACGTGGTGCACTGCAAGTCCTACCCGGGCATTCCAGCCCGACACAAGGACATTGACATTGTGCTCATTCGCCAGAATACGGACGGCGAGTATGCCATGCTGGAGCACGAGTCCGTGCGCGGAGTCGTCGAGAGCATGAAGGTGGTAACCGTGGAGAATGCCGAGCGTGTGGCTCGTTATGCCTTCGAGTATGCGCGTCAGAATAACCGGAAACGTGTCACTACCATACACAAGGCCAACATCATGAAGTTGTCGGATGGTCTGTTCCTGGACGTGGCCAACCGTGTGCACAAGGAATACCCAGAGCTGGAGCACAACAACATGATTATTGACAACACCTGCATGCAAGCCGTTTCAAATCCGCATCAGTTCGATGTGATGAACATGACCAATTTGTATGGCACCATCGTTTCCAATGTGCTCTGTGGACTAATGGGCGGAGCTGGTCTCATCTCTGGACGCAATTATGGCGATCACGTGAGCTACGAATAATGGTGAACGTTGTTAGTTTAACAGACATTTTAAATATACTTATAGTACGCTGTCTTTGAGCCTGGAACCCGTAACACTGGCACTGCCATTGCCGGCAAGAACATTGCCAATCCGGTGGCTATGATAAACGCCAGCATCGATATGTTGAATCATCTGGGACACAGCGAGCATGCCCAAGTCATCTATGATGCCACCTACCAGACCCTTGTCAATGATGCCATACGCACGCCAGGTAAATTATAAGCTATACTTTTTACTATTAGATTTAATACTCTTGATTATCCTTTAGATGTGGGCGGCAATCACTCCAGCACCGATGTAGTTGAAAACATACTGAAGATTTTGAGTACCAAGCGTGTGAATTGGTAAACTAACTGACTTGTATTCAAGCTTAGCTAAGACTACTTGTTTTTAGATCGTCTCTATTTTTTTTTTTGATTTATTGCTGTTATTAGTCTTATTCAAAAAAATGTGTATATTCTATTCGCTTGTCCTATTTACTTCACCTGCTGCTGTTATCGCTCGTCTATTTGTATTATTTAAAGTTTCATGCTCTTTTGTATTATTTATAATTTTCACTTCAAGTTGAAACAAAAACTGTAAGTGTTCTATATGTAACTTTGCTACTAGTTGCCGTTATAACCAAACTAACCAGACCAACCACACAGATTACACATGTTACTAACCTTTTAAACTATGTTTTGCTTTAAGTTGAATTTGTTTATATCTGTTTTAAGTAGTAGTATTCCCGTAGTGCACACAGAAAAACACACTCCACCACAACACCCACCACACCAAACGTATGTAGCTGCGTCTACCATGCAATTCCTCAATGTATAACAAATTATTTATGTTCAAATCTAACCGAAATGTTTACATCTATTTCTCTACTCCCCGAATCCATGCTTAACCGTTCCACAGGCCACATGGGAAATATTTCTGCCAGTCTTAGGCATCTTTGTACATCCGATAAGCAAACAAAGTTAAAGACTTACTTAACCAAAAAACAAAAACAAAAAAATAATGAAAAATCTATAAATTTATATTAACTCACAACTAAGCCAATCAGAGTCAAGTGTTATACGGCCTTTGTTTACCCCAAGCCAATGCATACTATGTTTTATTGTGATGTCAAAATGCAATTAAAATCAATCAGTTTATTTATATAATGGTCAAAATTATGCGCTGCTTTACCACAAAAATTCCCCCTGCCCCGGCTAAGTGTTATATGTTCTGTGCACCTCCGATGTCCAAAGTGTTATACCACAGGTAAAATTAATTTTAATTCTATTTGAAATTTACTTTAAACATACCTTTTTAATTTTTTTATTAATTCATTAATCTTATATATTCTATTCCACAGATATTCTCGACCCAGGAGTCTTCAATGTTTTGAACATTTGACCTGCTTTGACTCTTTTTATTTCCCAACCTAATAGATATTCATAAATCCTAAGCAAAAAAAAAAACTCATTCGATAATTCAGTAATAAGTACAACAGTTTCTTCAATTTAAGAATGGTCATCAGTGAAGCCATAAACTATATAATTTGTAAATTTTATTGCCAAAACGATTGTAAATGATTAAAAATGAATTCTAACAAAATGTATTATTCTGTTCGAATATTTATTATTAAACATACAATAATTATTGATTATAATCAATACACGACTATTTACTTCAATGTTTTCCAATGAATTTGCACTTGGAAATTTTCTATCTGGGAGCTATCATAAACTATTTAACACAAGTTTAACAGGATGTCTTGCGCTATTTTGAAATATTCAAAGATGCTAAGACAAGCTACTTCTTTTTCTACTCAAGAGTATTTAAACGAATTTTTGATGTTAAATATTTAATTTGCAATGGAAAAAAACCGCTTTACTATTTTAGAAAACGGAGCTGCACAAACCAATCTTTATTCGTACATTTAGTTTTTGTACTATCGTAGGTCAGGTTTTCATACCACATGAAAATTTAGTTAAGGAGCTTCGAAGTCAACTGTGTTCTATATAAATTTAAAAACATCATATACAACATATCCGTAAAGTTTTCAAGTAGCGGGTTTGACAACTATTCAATCTTTATCTCTTATCAGAGCTCAAATTTCCGAAATTTCGATTCAGAAGTGAAGGTGTAAGATTTTACAACATCACTTAATCCTAACTAATAATCGTACAAAGTCACAGGATAAAAAATGCATTTGCCATTTCCGTCAATAGTTTTTTATCAGTATTGTTTTTTTATTTAACCTTAAAAAAACGGCGACATACAAATCAAGAGAACTCCACAGGCAGCTGCTTCTGTTGTTGTTGCTGTTGTTTAGAAACGCAGCTTCTGGAAGAACCACTTGTTCTTGCCCTCCTTGTACACAGACTCGAACTTGACGCGGGTCTGGAAACGGTGAGTCTTGCGCTTGACGGGATCCTTGAGATCCTTGGGCGACAGCTTCTCGAAGCTGATGTCGTGCGCGGTGTAGCGGGTCGGCATCAGATGGTTGTAGTTCAAGCTCTTGAGGAAGGGCTTGACCTTGGACTTCTTCTTCAGCTTGTTCTTGCCCATCTTCTTGGTCACCTTGCGTGGGTATCTGTCGATACCGGCGACGAGCGCATGACCGAAGGGTTTCTCCGGGGTGCCATCGTCGGAGGTCTTGACGATGATGGCTTTACGGCCAGCGTAACGTCCACTAAGGACGATTACGATCTTGCCCTGTTTCATAATTTTCCTCATTTTGGCGGCTAAACATACAGGGTGCCAAGTTTGTTGTTGGTGTTGTTGTTGTGATGACAGCAAAGTACATGCAAAATAAATATAAGAAATACAGAAAATTAGCACATTGTTCTAACAACAGTTCGTCTTTCTTATGTCGAGCACTTTAACAATTTCACCGCCAAATACTGCACTATAATATAATTCAGACATATTTAGTTGGCTTATATTTTGATTTGTTTGTCTTTTTTCACAATCAATTCGAGTGCCAGAGATTCGTTTTTGTTTTGCAATATTCGTGTATGTGCATGGTTCACACTCTTGTTATTTAATTTACGTTTGAAATATTTGGCGTTGTTTTGTTTAAACACTAGATTTTTTCGATTTTATTTTATTATAAATAATACGCGAACTTACAGGTCTGTTCGCTGACCGGAAAAGAAAGAAAAGGGTGACAGCGGCAATGACAGCTTGACAGCACGACCAGCGTTGCCACTAAGTTTCATTTATGTTTAAACAAAAAGTCTGGCAACGGATCTAAAATTAAGTACGTTCGCTGCACTCAACAGTTGAGATGGTGGCACGAAAGACACGAACCGGCGCGTGATTTCAATTCGTGAATTTAAGCAAACAATTGTTAAAAATAACCGCTCCCAGTCCTTCTCCCAGGCCCCGCTCCCAGTCCCTCTCGCAGGCCCTCTCCCAGGCCCCGCTCCCAGTCCCTCTCGCAGGCCCTCTCCCAGGCCCCGCTCCCAGTCTCTCTCCCAGTCCTTCTCCCAGGACCCTCTCCCAGGCCCCGCTCCCACTCCCGCTCCCAGTCCATCTCCCAGTTCCCGCTCTCAGTCCCTCTCCCAGCCCCTCTCCCAGGCCCCGCTCCCAGGCCCTCTCCCAGGCCCCGCTCCCAGGCCCTCTCCCAGGCCCCGCTCCCATTCCCTCTCCCAGGCCTCGCTCCCAGTCCCTCTCCCAGGCCCCGCTCCCAGGTCCCTCTCCCAGTCCCCGCTCCCAGTCCCTCTCCCAGTCGTAACCATACTCGACTAAGTAGATGAGTAGATGAAAATCCAAGTATGTATTTCATAGTATTTAAAATAAAATGTAATGTAACTTTCAAGAATTATTTAAATGATACAAATAACAAAAATTAATTTAAGTCCAGTTCCTTAAGATATTTCAAATTAAACATTTTTAATATTTCATTGGCAAAAACTAAGATATTAAGAAACTTAAGCTAAAACGATGATACATGTATTTAGCTGAAAAATCAATATCAATTGGAATCAATAACTTGCGTATGGATCGCTAAGTAATTAACTTACTTCCGATTAATTAGCAAGATGCAGACTTCATTCGAGATATTTTTAATGTTGTAACGGCAGCCTGAAATATGATCGATTATTAAAATTGTGTTTAATATTGAAATACTAAGATAAGCTATTTACCTTTTTTAATTTCCACTAAGTCGCCTGTATTCATAGTGTACTGCTCATTTTCTTTGGACTCTTCACTTTCCACTTCTACTTCAAACTGGCCATGAAGAGCTACAAATTGCTGTGTCACGTACAGAAAATATACATATTATTATATCGAAAAGAAGGTCATGTACAGAGAACGCACCATTTTGCGCTTAGCTCGATTAAAGCCGCGAACTTGGAACGGCTGAAAGCGCATGTATCCCACGGTGCACGAATTAGCCTCACCACTGTAGAACGCATAGTCAATACCGTTGAGATTCGAGAACTGCAGATTAGCTGCTCTAGCTGCAACCAATTAAGAGAATGTTAAATTAATTATGTTTGATTGAGTTGGGAATAAGGTAACCTACAGATAACCAGGGAATCATTCTCCTCTTCGGCATTGCAGCCATCAATAGAGATAGTGCCGTCCTTGGCCTCTCGTAGCCACTCCATCAGCGGAAATTTATGATACTGTGGCTGATTGATTGATTGCGGCTCAGGCTCAAATGCAGGCGTATTTTCAATTTCCAGCTGAATATCATTTGTTGGTGAAGTTGAAAATGCCATTGGTTCTGGTTCTGGATCAGTTTGTGATTCAGAAGGAGCTATTGGTTTTTTCTTGCCACCTTTATTCTTTTTCTTTTTGGGGCTAGCATCCGGTGGTGGCATGGTCTCCACTATGTTGACCTTTTTTTTGCGACTGCGCTTTGTGGTTTCGGCTTTAACTTTAACTGGCTGCTCTTTAGGTTGGTCCTCTGGTTGCTCACTAGGTTGCTCCTCCTCCGGTTGCTCTGCAATGCTGTTCAATGCTGTTATGCCCGATATCTGATTCTGGTGGGACTCGTACTTTCCCTCTTCCTGATCATTTTGCTGCCCACGCTTACGCTTACCAGATGTGCTGGTGTCTTTGTTTGGGATTGTATTGCGTGGCGTGCTGCTTGACAATGGTGGCCTGCCCATTAATAAGTCGCTGCTATTTGCGCCGGATTGCTTTTTGGGCTTGCTTGCTGTTGCTGTGCCCATCATAGACTTCTCATATATTTTGCGCATTTGAGCGAACGGATCGCCTTTAGAGTGGACCCAAGTGTTGCGCAGTGGCACCTGACCACGTCTGGATTTGCGAACTCCAGCTAATGAGAAGAGCGCAATATGAGATTTCTAATAAAGATTTTATTTCTTTACGTGCTGGTTTTACTTACTTGTGTTCCAATCGGATACAGAGTCTGGATCTTCTGGTGGCAGCGTTTCGTTAACCAGCCTAATGCACAGATTCTCCAGTTCCGTTTTCTTTCTATGACTTTGTTTTGAACGCGGCGCTGGAGCAGTTGGTTTCTTGAAAACATTATCTGCAGGCGGCGTTTGCTTATTCTGCTTCTTGCTCATATCCAGCTGAGCGGCTTTGCTGGTGCTCGGCTGCTCATCCAATGCAGTGTCCACTGGCAGTGTTGAAGGTGCTAGCGTTTTCATTGGCGATGGTTCTTCCATCTGCAAACTGATCTGTGCCATATCGCAGTTATATGGCATGTCAACATGATGTGGCTCACTCGTCCGCACTGCATCAATGTACTGCATCGGCGGATCTGCCAATGTAGTTAAACTGAGCTCCACAACTTTAGTCGACTTGTTTTGCTTGGACCCGGACTTAGGAATCTGTGTCGGTGGAGCTGGCAGAGCAAACACATCAGTGTCAACAGCTGACAACTGCTTCTGCTGCCTGGGCAGATCAGGTTCTTCAGATTCAATCGACTCCATCTGCCCGGGCTTTGAGAGCCTAAGCGGTTCCAGTGGGTCAGCCAATGGAGTCACTTCACACTCCTTAACAGTCAACTGCAGCTGTTGTCTGGGCTTTGACTGCCGAAACTGTGACGGCGGTTCTACCAATATCGTCTCATTCGGCTTAACAACATCTGACTGCTTGGTCTTGGACCGCCGAAACTGTTCCGGTGCAGACAAAATCGGCTCCACAGCCGTCAACTGCTTTTGCTGCCAGGACAGATCAGGTTCTGCAGATTCAATCGACTCCAGCTGCCCCAACTTTGAGAGTTGAAGATGTTCCAATGGGTCAGGCAATGGAGCCAGTTCAGACTCCTCAACAGTCAACTGCAGCTGCTGCCTGGGCTTTGACCGCCGAAACTGTGACGGCGGATCTACAAATACCATTTCATCTGGCTTAGCAAAATCCAACTGCTTGGTCTTGGACCACCGAAGCTGTTCCAGCGGATCAGGCAGTGCAGACACAATTGGCTCCTCAACCGTCGACTGCTCCTGTTGCTTGGGCAAACCTAGCTCTTCAACATCCTTCGGCTTTGGCTGCCTGGAATTAGATTGTCGGAACTGTTTCGGTGGATCAGCCAGTAAAGTCATGTCCGGCTCCACATACGCCGACTGCTCCTGCTGCCTGCACTGACGGAACTTTGACGGCGGTGTGCAGACCGCCAATAAATCGTCCTCGATCTGCATTTAAATTTAATTGTAATGGATAGTTATAGTATTAAATTTTGATCTTACCATAGTTGATTCACGTCGTCTAGAGCGTCCTCTCCGCTTCTTTGGTGTCTTCTGGCGATGCACAGAACGTTGCATCTGCATTGGGCTATTCCTAAAGTCATCTGGCGGAGGTGTTGGTGATGCCATTACTGTAGAAGTGGACACGGATCTTGGCTTGTGTCGGCTAGCATCTCTGCGTTTGAGGTTTGATTGACGCAATGGTTGCTGTTGCTCTGAAGTAGACCGATGGCGCAATGAGTATTGCTCTTGTACAGAATCATCCCTAAAGCCCGTTGGTGGAGCTGCTGGTAACGGATTTGACATTGTTTCAGTTTCGGTTGGTTTAACTGGAGACATTAAACGATGCAACGGCGCATTGGCGGTTGAATGATTGGGACTGCGCTCATCCAGATTTCGACGCATTATTTCCCACTCTATGTGTTCCTCAATGACCTTCTGCTCTCTTATTTCCTGTCGATGTCCGTTTAGAGGATGCAATTTGCCAAGTGATTTGCGTTTCCGCAAATCGAGAATCTCGTAGTTGCTCATGCGCGCCAACTCCTGGGCGAATTCTTCACCATTAATAGGGGGTCTGGACGGCTTATTAAGCACCGTCTGTCGCGTCGTTCGAGTGCGGTTACGATGTGAATTCTTTGAGCGTGAGCAATGCAAGTCCAGCAGCTTGTTGGGACTCTTCGCACTTTGGTTCCGTTTGCGTAAACGACGTTGCCGGGTTGTGTTCCCACCTGGGGGTGCCAAATTTAAGGGTGCAGAGCTGGACTGCCGCTGATCATCGCTATCATCATCCGTCATGATTTCAGCCACGTTTTGTACGAATCGCGGACTGCAGGACGTTTGAATGCTACGACTGGCAACTTTTGCCACTGGTGGAGTTGATCTTGTTGGTGGTTCTGCCTCCTCTCGTGTTAAGTGCTTAGAAACGCATGAGATTGGTACGACTACAAATGGAGTGGCAACTGGGCTGCTTGTTAACGTCTGTAGTACTTGCTGTATATTCTCCTGATGCACTACCGGCTGCGATTCAGGCACAGTATATTCCGGCTCCCGCAGAGATTGGCACATCACACGTGGAGGAGTATCCGGCTCTAGTATCTCGTGTCCAGCTCCTGGCGAGTTACGTATTTGTGAAGAGGGTCGTTGCTCCATCTGAGATTGTCTAAGCGAAATATTATATAAAGATCGCGCTGGTGACAAATGTGATCTCTGCTGCACACTGATGTTCCTAGTTTTGTTTGACGGCGAGAGAAGAAGCTGCCCTGGCTCCGGACCTTTTTCCACGGTGTAGGTGCGTTGTTGTACCCCGTTATCCTGGGATGTTAATGCAAGCGATCGCTGTGATGCTGATGCAAGCGATCGCTGTGATGCTGATACAAGGGATCGTTGTGATGCTGAGACAAGCGATCGTTGTGATGTCGCATTGAGAGGCAACTCACTACGTGGTTGGGTGAACATCATGGTTCTTTCGATCTCATTCTGCAACGGTTCGCTCTCAATTACTGCAGGAGCTGGAGCTGCTGTGGCCTTTTTATCATTTTGCTTAGCAGATGCGGGAGTACTGCTAGTCCCAGGTAGCTGAAAGAGAATTATAGTTTAAATAGATACACAGTTTACAAAACACCAACAAAACTTACAAAGCTCAAAGAAGTTGATGTGGTATTAGATGCTCCTCGAGACTAGAAAACAATTATACTGTAATTAATAGTCAATTAAACAAAAAGGACACCCGGACTTACGGAATTTGAAGTATTCGGCGCGGCATCGTTGAATTCCCTAAGCAGATCGCGTCGTCCAAGACTCCGGGAGCGCCTTTGCAAGGCCACGCGACGTAGTCGATCCGAGCCAGGCACACTTCCTCCGCCGCTGCGCCGCAGCGATCTTCGTGGTGACTTGGTAGGCGATTCAGCTGGAGCTGGCTGTACATTCTCACACGCAGGTGGGGATGCAGCTAGCTGTACATTTTCACAAGCAGGTGAGGCCGCTGCATTTACTGGTGGCTGTTGTGCCGCTTTCACAGAATTCGGCTCATTAGCTGCAATGGCATTCTTCGTGGTTTCGCGAAGTGGTTGCTCCTCGGTTGGAATCTTTTGTGCATCTTCTGGCTGTGGCTTTGGGGGTAGTTTGACCAGATCGATGTCAACATCAACTGTCACATCAAAGTCGTCCAAAACAAACGGAGTGTAGCTCGGTTGCTTTGCAGCGGTCTTGAGCTTTAGAAAAGCGGCCAATCGATCTCCATAGGTTTCGCCTTCGTTTAATATATCGTCTAGTTCGCGCATTGTTTTATCACCAAGTTTCGCCCTGTAAGGAAACAAACACCAGGATATAATGCAATTGTCCCACTGACTTTATTTTTAGGTTTTTATCACACTTTTAACTCACATTTTATTGCAGGCTTTTATTTAAATTTAGTTTGAATTAGTTAATGCCTCTATGCAGCGTCTATTTTTTATACCGTTTTATACTTTGCATTTTTTGAGCGAATACAAGAAAATGATGCGCGCCGCTTGACAACGTCGCTGTGCAACACTACGAAAGTCAGCGATCTTTAAAAATCTATAGGAATGCGATATATATCGATATCACTAGCTTGTCGACTTGACTTTTGGACTGGGGACTTCATGTGGAAAAGGTGGCAACCCTACGATTTTAGACGCCGTTGCGGATTTTCCGTTGGATACAAAATCATTAAATATTAATGAAGTTTTTTAAAGATTTCTGACGGAAATATATTTATTTTATTTAATTATTGAGGTTCAAAACTACTGCGATGTGGTATACTTAAACGAACTTATAATCATTGTTAATTGCGAACTAGAATGGGCATAAAATATGCGCGCTGAGCGTTCGCTATGCACAACAGTTGAGCAACAGTTGACAACTTAAATAAAAACAATTTTGTTTAACAAATATAGATTTTAATTTAAGCAAATGTTTACAAAAAGACTTTACATACTAATCATTGCAATTGGTGTTCTATTACTTTTGTACCTTGTAATAGCAAAAGGTTTTCAGTTCTACGTTTTCTTTTGTATAATTTTAAAAGTATCGCGTCTATTGATAACATAGCTGAGCGCAGCGGCAACAGTTGTAACGCCCGTTAGGTACCAAAGTCCATGAAGGGCCGGGTGATCTGTCGATAAGAACGAATAATTGACATTTGTATCGTGTATAATTAGTTTGGCATATCTACCAATATAGCTCCAGATGGGTGCGCCTAGACTGATGCCAATTGTGGCAAGCTGCACGCCTGTGTTGATTTTGCTGATGAGCGTCGGTTCCAATTGGGCAGTAACATGGGTGGCATCAAAGTACCGCGAAAACGTTTTCTGCAGAAAACCCAAACATTACAATATAGATAGTTTTGTTATCGCAAAAAGAAATGACGACTTACCGGCGGTGGCAGACTAATGTAGCGTATGACAAAACCAGCGCCAATTAAGAAGACATCACGGAAAACAACAATACCAGTTAGCCACATAGGTAGCAGTTCGCTATAGCACAATGAAATAACTAACGAGCCCATAAGCAGCTTGTCAGCCATGGGATCGAGAAAGGAACCAGCCTTACTGGCCTGTGATGGCCAACGACGGGCAATCTGGCCATCTAACTGAAATGAGCAAATCCATTTAGAGTGTTAATTATTGGTATAGGAAAGCAATTACTCACCAGATCTGTAATGCCTGCGACGACAAGCAAGCTCATGCCAAGAGTAAACTCGCCCTGCACAATAACGTATCCGATATATGGCGAGAGTATGGCTCGGCTAATGGTCAGCATATTCGGTATTGTCATTATGTTCTCACGCTCCTCACGGATCTCAACGATCTTCTCGCGTACCCGTTCCTGCACCTTATGTCTCGCCTCACGGATGTCATCAACCAGAAAGTTCTTACGCTCGATAAAATCGGCGCGTTGCTTGTCTATTACGTTTTGCAAGAGGTCGCGTCCCTGAAGAGTACGCAAATGCAATGATTGCTTTTTAGCATCTGCATACAATCGCAGTCGTGCTACATCCCAATTACGACGTTGGTTGATGTCCAGGAAGGAGATGCGAATGAAACCGGTAGCGGCGGCATATCGATTGAGACAGTTAACAAAACTACTCCCACCTACGCCCAGCACGTGCTTTAGCGTTGTTGCGGCTCCATGGTGCAGTCCACCTGCACTCAGTGGGCGATGCATTTGTCGGAAAACAATGGCGGGCAGCATTTCGATGAAAGGCACAAGCACTCGGATCAGAATTCAGCAAACTTGATGTAATTGCAATGTTTGTTTACGCACTGCCAATAAACAAGTTGAATTTATTTTTGTCGATTTGTGGCCTTGATTAAGGTGTTATTGACACCCCTGGACATGTCATCATTGTTATCATACCATTTGTTGTCAGCTATCTGTTTTAGTGATTGAACAGTACAAACACAGACTGTGTGTACTCCGTCTAGTCTTTAATTACATGTATTCTAATTTTAACAATAATTTAAATGTCGAATGTTCTATTTATTACACAAGGTAGTCGCGAGACGTTGCCACCTTTTTAAATAAATGCTGCCAGATAGTTTTCGCATGATTCAGTGGCAACAACGTTTCACAAATGTCGTCTGGCAATTGCGCGCACTTTTAAAGTTTGAGATATGGTAATTATGTCAATGTCTTGGCCTTGTAAAGTGTCATGCTTCATTTTATAAAGTCACTTGCTTTTAAAAATAAAGCAGTAAATAAAGTCAGGCAAAGTAAGGTCGTCTGACATACATATTTTAAGTATTCTTCATTAATTAGCCAGTCTGCCGCAAAGGACAACGCGGCTGGACGCAAGCTGTATGTACTTACTTGCTAGTCATTAAATTGGATTAAATTTAATTATGCGCTCACTTGCCAAAAGAAGCCGCAGAATGCCGCCTTGGATATGCAAATGAATGGCGGTAAACGTTTATTATATTAATAAACTTCGCCAGCTGGCAAACGACTATGGTCATGGCCACATCCTTATCAACACAGTCTCAGCTAATAAATTAAAGGAAAGTAGTATAAGGAATGGACGTTGCTGGGCATCTGTTATTTAATTAAATACCTTCAAGGGTTTATTTTAATCAACCTATTCAGGCAGTCAAATGCATTTTGCGTAAAAAAAACAATGTATTCACACACATGTTAATAAAACTTTGTTAAGTGTACAACTTTACAACAAATAGTTACGAAAAAATTATATATGTATATGCGCAGTGAAAATTTGCTCAATTAAAAATCAGAGCGCGTCGCTGGATGACGTCCATTAAATATTAACACAATATGGCGATGCCGTTAGTCCGCTGGCGCTGGCGGTGCTACTTCCGCTGGTGGCATGCCCGGGATGCCTGTTAAGTTCATAATTACGACAAGGACAAGGCGACAAAAGTAGCATGCCAAAGAAATTGTCCGCCTTGAGCGTGCGACGCTGTCCTTCAACCACTCTCTCTCTCTCTCTCTCTCTCTCTCTCTCTCCTTCCCCTATCTTTCTTTGTATCTGCTTTTCCATCAGCATTAAAAATAAAGTGCAGTAGCAAAAACAGCAGCAGCAGAGCCAACAACAACAATTACAATGTCATGGCATGTCAGCCATCATTTTGTATGGACAAAAGCAAGTTAATTTTTGACGTCCTGTGATTCCTGCTACTGCCACTAAGTGGCTCCATGCAATCAGCACAATTTTTATCAGCAGTGATAGTTCGAGTGAAGAAAAGAGAAAGTGTGGCTCAGGTGTAAACACTATTACATTCAGTTTGTAGCGTGAACTTGGATATAAAAAAAATGCTATGTGTGAGTTACCGGACTGTTCTGATTACAGATATTAAAAAATTAAAAAATTTCAGAATCTAGTTCAAGTCTTAGTTATTACAATTGGAAGTAAAATTTGTTAACATTATGGCTATCCTAAGAATTATATTTTATTTTAACATAATTTTTGAAGACCATGCAATGTCAAACTTTTACAGAGTTTATAATAATGTTTTAGTTAAAAAATGTCCTCGTGTTTGAAGTTAGTAATACTTGCTATGCATTTTTAATTATAATATTTTTTTTGCAAATATGAAAGTGTATTTAAGCTACGACTTTGCTTTCACAAATTTGAATTTTGATTGACTTACTTTGTACATATACATATTTTAATTTTTTTTGCACACGCCTCATTGCGCTTGATTAATCAAAAGCACTTTTTCGCCTTTGCGGAAGACTTGCGCCACCTGCCGGCTAAGATGTCAAAATGTGTCAGCGGCAGTAAAAATGGCAGCCATTTTGCATGGGAAACCGGACATTACCAGCCTCTTGCTTTCTCTATCACTCTGCATGCGTATGTGTGAGTGGGTGTGTTGCTAATTAACTGTTTTACATTAAGTGGCCATAAAGACAGAGACTGCTGCACATTTTAGCCTATTTTAATGTGGCCGCACAAATGGCAGGCGTGATCGGCTTGGACAATGAGCAGAAGCTGGAATTGGAGCATGAGAATGAGGAGCATCAGGAACCAATGGCCATTAGCTGCTGGCCGCTTATTGGGGGCTGAAACTTAAATGATTTACGAACGTTTTAAAGACCGACTATAAAAGACATAACCGAGGGATAGCTGTTTTGTATTTAATTTAATTAAATACATTACTTGGTCTTTGCCTCTGCTGAATGGTTAATGTGGTCTGCATAAATTTGTGGCAAACTCATTTGCTGTAAATTATTTGCGGCCTTTACGGACTTCTGGGTCAAATGACTCTAGCAAAAGTTAACTGGAAATTGGTCAAGTTACTGCCACATAAGCACAGACCAACAACTATCGGTTCAAGATTTATGTGGCTGACCATTGTCTTTTTGCCCTGAAGTAAATCAAAATCTGAAGAAAATTACTAGTTCAATTTTGTGGCATTTGGTAAAACTTTTCCAGCAAAGCAAAATATTTCAGCAGGTGTGGCATCTGTTCAACCGTTGTCAGCCCATGTCCACAAATCACAAACCAATGACGGCTAATTAGAGTGAAAAATAACAGTAGCGCCGCAAGTGTAACAATGACTTTTGTACAAAGAATTCTCAACTATTTCAAGCTGTGATCCCTCTGCTCCTCCGTCTCCTCCTCCTGCTCCTGCACGATGCGGCTTTACTTCTGTTCACTTTTGTTCTAAGTTATCAAGTGCAAGTGGCGGCAAACTTTTAGCCCATGCTGTTGTACTGCTTTGAGGCTGTCTTGTGGACCGGGGGACAATTTAAAAGAAGATTAAACCGCAGCTGCCTTGGTCGCCATGTGCGCTTCAGTCGCCCCTAAAGCTGCCTCCATGGCAGTGCCAACATCAAAAGGCGCCATTGCAAAACTTTCCAGCCGCTCCAGGGACACGAAGGACTGGCGATTTTCAGGCGACACTTGTCGAAAGTTGCGCGTAATTACGACTATGTGCGGGCACAGCGTGTGAGAGGAGTTGAGCTAGAAGTGGTCGAGGTGGCAATATGCCGAGGGGGCAAAGGAGCGAGGAGTTGAGCCCGGCTGACTGTCAAAGCGACACCAAGCTGCGGGCCATGGTTTAGTTTATGTATTGGATACCCTACGGTCACGTTTAGCGGGCACATTAAAACTCCGAAGTGGACAATGAATACGAATAAGCTACAAAATAAAATACTTTTGTAATTTTAATTAGGATTATTTAATGCCATTTTTTTCGACAGAGGTCGCAACTGTTGCCTAACACTTTAGGGTTGTTTGTAGAGTACGTAGAATAAACAGAACTAAACATATCTTTCTATTCTGTCATTTGTTCCGATTCTTAAGATAATACACTTTTTTCCGTTATTTTCCTCAATTTTTTTTATAACAGTAATTATTGAAAAGTGATTTTTGAATACTTTTATTGTTGAAAATATCTTCTCAAAACTTAGTTATTTTTAAGTCTTATAATCCCTTTCCTTTGTGAGCTTGTTAAAAATTGTAATTTAAGTAGTTACTGCTCAGACAGTTTTGTGTTTTTCATCAAAATAAGCGAATTTAAAATTTTTCTGCATTTTGTTTTTGAATTAACTTCTTAAATAAATTTTGTGAAATTGAGTTTAAGTAAATATTTTTCATTTCTCTACATTGTATACCAGAGTAATGCAAGAGTAGCTCATACAGAATTCTCCAAAGCAGCTAACTTTTTAAGCGAACCCGAGACAATAACAAAAGTGTCCGCACACAAAACTTTGTTGCGTTTTGCTCTGATTTTTAGTCTCGCATTGTTTGGCTGGCTGTTTGACGTTCTGGCTTTGGTCTATGGGTATTTTTAAAGTAACTTCCCCACTGAAGTGGTGATAATTTCAATTTTTAAGAGTTTCCATATCCTCGAATTGAACGATGTAATAATGTGCTTTTAATTTAATGAAGGCACACTTGAATGGCGAGTCACTTGAGTAGACAATGAATGAAAGTGAAATGATAGACAATGATTTTGAGGGTTGAGGTGGCCGTAACCATCAATCAAACACGAAAGCCGAAAGCGTATGAGAACTATAATAAAATCATTAGACGGGTAATCCCCAAACGTTTGCTACCGAAATCAAAATAAAATCATCAGGCTGGAATGATGATGAATTGTTTGGTTAGGCCGCTTGGGCGCCCACAGGATCTCTTTGGTCATGACAAAATCTTTTTGCGCACGCCAATCTCTTTTTAATAAACAAAATACACACACACCCACTCACGCACACAATGAAGAGCGGCAGCTACAATATATGGGCCAAATGATTGTGTTGGCCATGGTTCACTAGCCAACACTCAACAACCACTGGGAGCAGTGGCAACAGCAACAAATACAACAAATACAACAAACAACAACTGAGATGGCCCCACGGCATCATTATCAGACAAAACAACTTGCATTGCGAACTGAAATGTGTTTTTTTTTTCGACTTAATTTTTTTTTGGCTCCTTGGCAAGAAAAATGAAAATGTTTAACGGGAAAAATAAAATACTCACGTTTCTCTCCCAGGCGAACGTGATTCAATTTGTTTTGTTGGTTAGAAAACTAAAATAGCAAAAAGAATATAAGTAAAGCCAGCAAACAGAGCAGAGCAGAGCAGAGCAGAGCAGACCAAAGTAAAGCACAACAAGCCAAGCTAAAGCAAAGCAAAGCAAAGCGAAAGCATGGTGAAAACGGAAAAATTATGGCAATGGAGTGGCTGCAAAAACATTAAATGTAGACCGTCTCTGCCAATGGTCGTCTCTCCGAATGGTAAAACCCCCTCCAGCCACCCTCCAGGCGTACAGACGGTCAGCCGAATGAGCCTTAAAGCTAAGATCAAGGCGCTTGGTTGGGCTGCTCGCCGACTAAACTATGACTGAAAACAACTGCAGTGCAAAAATTTCGCCCAAAAGTAGGCTATGAAATTGCGCGCCAGCAAAGCAAACGGGTCAATTGAATAGTTGGCCGATTAATTTTATAATCTTAAATAAATACATTAAGATTCTAAAATATTAATCAAAAATACAATGAATAAATATCAAACTGCCCTACTCTTATAAAATTCGTACTCTTAAGTAGCCAGAAAATATCAAAAATAACACTATAAGTAAATACGTACATAAATCCATATTTAATAAGTGGGCGGAATAGTGTTTCCTACTTATATGAGCAAAAATAGTGTTGCCTACTTACATGGGCAAAAATAGTGTTGCCTACTTATATGGGTAAAAATAGTGTTGCCTACTTATATGGACAAAAAGTGTTGCCTACTTATGTGGGCAAAAAGTGTTGCCTACTTATGTGTCTTTTGTAGAAAGACATGTTAATATTATAAGGTTTTGAGTATGGTCGAAAACATATTGTTGTCAGAACTTTTGTATGCACCCTCGCGTTAACAAATGAAGTTAAGTATGTGTGGGCAGCAAACAGTGCCACACACTCCAACAACCGCACATGTAATGCGGCATGTCCATTGTACAGACTGGGAAGGTCATTTTAAATTAGTTTTTGGTTTTTATTTTTTGTTTCTTGGCAACATTTTCAGCTCCAACGACCCAATCTTTCCCCATTTTGTGAGTGTTGCTTTGGTTTTTGGTTGGTCTCTGGCAACGTTTATCCAGGGAATCATTCTCTTTCCCTCAAGCATTATTGCTTATGCGTTGAGTGTTGCTGTTATGACAATTACGTAACACATTTGCGTCACGTAAGTGAACCGAGAGCTTAACCTACTATATATACGCAATGCTAAAGTAATCTCAACTCATGCTGCTCTCAACTAGCTACACTCAATATAGAACAGCTTACTCATGCCATCTTCAATTTCGATTTCGGCCAACTCGCCACTCTGGATGACATGCCAATATGTATATTTAGTCGTATTCGATGTATTTGGACAGGTGCTAGAGTGTCTGACAATATCAACAACTTCATTTTGGCCAAGTGTAGGACAAAATGTGAAAATTAATGGCTGTTGAGTCAGAGTCTCATCCAATTGTTGACAATTGTTGTGCATGTCACAAAAAGTAATAATAAAATAACATTGGCAAAGTGCGTAACACACTTTGGCCACCTGTCAGTCTGTTTCACAGGGCAGTGTGACCAGAGATAAGTAATTCAATGGTAAACATGTAAGAAAATTAAAATAAAAATCAAAACACTAAAATAAAAAAAATATTTAATTCGTATTGAGTCTGATTCCATACCTAATGTCTTAAATATTTTAGTTGATTTTGCTTGTGGTCATACTATTTTCATGACGCCCACGCACAACTGGCTGCAATAGAAATCTTTTAATAATTTGCCCAAATGTCGTTTTATCATTTTGAGAACACGTTTCTCCCCCTCCCCCTGGCAGCACTTCGCGGGCTGCACAATGTCAGTAGCAGACGGTGGGTATATCGTCTGAGCTGTTTCTTTATTGGAATTGTCGTAAAAGTCGATAACAGAACCAGCAGCTGGAGCTGGAGCGCTGTTGGGTGCAGGTCACAAGCAATTTAATGTCAATTTTGGTATTAAACGTGCTGTCCGGCAATTCACCTGCTGTTCCGCCTGTCACACGCAGGAGAGAGCGAGAGAGAGAGAGGGGGAAGAGAGAGAGAGAGAGAGAGACCATAGTTGACTGTCTCACTGTTTGCACAGATGCCAAGCACACATTTATACACACTTACACTTAGTCATATATGTGGTGTGTATTATTGTTGAGCCTTCTGTAGTTTCACTTGTAGCAGATTTGGTTCAATAACTTGCGCAAATTAATGTTGACATTGACCGCTGGCAGTTGATTAAATGTAATTAATTTCACTAGAAACACACGTGCTGATTATTTGTGTGTATATGCGAATTATGTTAGTATATATTTGCACATTTGTTAGTGCGTTTAGCATTTAATTAGTTTTTAGTGCATTTGCGACCCCTTAAAGTATGCAACATTATTTTATGAAGTGGCTGCAAATGGCAAAAGCAACATAACAGCTTACAAGCATTGCTCTTTGTTGTTGCTAGCAGCGTGTCACGCATACATGTTAATATGCTCACACACATACACACGCACACACACACACAGTGACAACTGCAAGCTGCTGCCAAACGCAGCAAACTTTTACTTTTATAACTGGAGAAAAAGAAATAAAGAAAATTGCGACCGCTGCGCTTGGCTTTCAGTCTGACGTTGGCGTTTCAAGTTGAAAATTTGCAAACAAGTCGAAAGACGCAACGATATTATAGTACATTTATACATGTGTGTGTGTAGGTGTGTGAATATGTATGGTTGTGAGGTTAAGTTTGGGCCAGCTCAGGGTAAATGAAAATGGGGTGAATGAAAATGAAAGCACAGCGAAAGATTGATGCTCTTTCCTTAAAACTTGGAATACATATAGTATATATCGGGAGGTTTTTGAATTTTATTTTTTATTTTTATATAAACTCAATAGTGCAAATGTAAAGTTAATAAAATGACACTTTATACTAATGAAATATTTATGCTAACAACAGCTAGAGTGAATGATATTGCCAGCTTTAAAAACAACATATAAAAGTAGAATTTAAAAGTCACACACAGAGCAGAAGTAGTGGGAGAGTTAAAAAGAGATAGAACAAGAGAAAGCGCGACAGACGACAGTTTGCATCAAGGCCAATACGCTGTGTGTGTCAAACAGACACATATGACACACACACACACACACACATACTCTTACTCATTGGCATGCATGTGTTTGTTAAGTCAGTTGCCGCCATTTTGTAGCCATTTTTTCATGTCACACACAAAACGTTCAAAGTGCTTACTGCTTGCCTCTGGAACGAAGCCTCGATTTAGTTGCCATTGCCTTTGGGCTGATGAATTTTCTGCACGCTTTACTGTTGTCTGCAAAGTTATTTTATACAGTGTGTGCAAATGAAGAAAAACTCGTCACTTGATTAGAAAAGATACTTGCTGATGATGTGTATGTGTCTTTGTCATATGCAGCAATTAAGCAAATTGCCAACGAATTTGGTTTTAAACTCCCACACCCACACTAATCATCTTGACTTCACTTGGCCTGACTTGATTAACCAGGTTGGTTATACCTTATGGCCCACAGCCTGGTTGGCGTTGGCTTTCAGGCGTAATTACATTAACAATTCCAAAAACATTTGCAAGCATGTGCCGCATGGTGGCCAAAACTCGTGTAATGTCACTCACTGCTGGGCATTCAATGTGGCACGAAACGTATCCATTATTCAGAATGTGGTGCAAACAACTCGACCGACAAGCCAACAACGTGGCTACGTGTAAGACGCAGCAGGGCAGGTCCAGCCACCCTTCGATCTGTTCACCCTTTCCACACACACACACACACACACACACACACACACACACACACACTAATCCACTCATTCGCGCACCCACACACACATACACCCAGACTGGCCATCATGTGGCCTCAGCATATTTGGCGTATGAACTTGCACAACCTTGTGTGCAAGGGCCATGCAACTTGCTTCAGGCTCAACAACGACAAAAACAACAAACCGCATACAATACGAGGACTCGTTGCAGTGAAAGGACCCACAAACATGGACCATGTAGAAGACCCCGATAGATTGGTGACCAGTGATACTGGATACTTCGAACACGGACCCAAATACGCCTAGTTATTCACTAATTAGGATGTGTTCACTTAGTTCATCTAATCGACCAAAATGGCAGGCTTGTTGCTATCGGGTACAGTCAGACGTAGCTGCGATAACATTGCAAATTTCATAATGTTGTGATACGGAAGACAGTAAGCCGATTACAGACGTTGAGAGCATTAGAGATTAACTCGAAGATTAATTCAGAGTATAATTTGAATTGATTAATTTTTAATTGTATTAGTCTTATAATCTGCAATGATAAATGTAAATTTCTGTGTAAACTATTGAAATGTTCTGATGGAGATTCAGTATGCATCGATAACTTTTGCTTAAACAACTTGTATGCATTTTTTATTTTATTGAGTTTATATCGAAAATTCTATTGAATGCAAAAATAGTAATTAGTTATATTGATAATAATTAGTTGTATAGTTTAGCTCTTTCTATAAAAGTGGTGTCCAAAATGTGTTTTAAACTGTGCTTTTGGACATGAGTGATCCATAACCTATTTAACAAATGTATCTTCATTGCTTGGTCAATCTTTGAGGCCATGATAAATGTTATGAATTGCGGCCTTTCCACTTTTCAACTGTCAGTTAACTTGTTATCGCTGAGTGGCCATCACTAAACTGTGTGCATTCCAAATGCCACGGGCCCGGGCCATGTTGCTTGCCTCATAAGTCACACAGAGCTCAACCACACATAGCTATTGCCACATTCTTTGCCATAGTCACCGAAATGGCAGATGTTTTGCCACATTGGGAAGTGGGTGGAGTAGGGGAGGTGGACTTAACCTGGCTTGTTGTTGTGCCTGGCCTGCGGCGGGAAAACGACCAAAATGTATGTTGTTCCGGCTGAATTGCAGATTTAGTCAGATGAGTCGAGCCACAGTGCACAGTGTGTGCCTTGTATATCACTGCAATTCAGCAGTGGTTGCATGCCACACTCGCCACGCCTCGCATCCTTCCATACTTAATTTAAACTGTTAAGCAGCCTATATGAAATTATCACAGTAGTATCGGAGTATGTGACGAAATCGATATAATTGAAAACGCTTAACGGGCTAAGCGGCTTATGCTTAACTTGTCGATGACAGTCGACTGTCGTCTGCCAAATAATAAACAAAAATTATGTTGCCTGCTTTCAGGCGCGACACATAAATTATAACAATAAAGACACCGAAAGGCATTAAAAAAATGGCATTTATTCGCCATTTGGGCACAAAAATCGCTGCGTTTGACTTTGCCCAAAGGCTCCCTGATAATTTGCGTCCATAAATTAACCAAAGTTTTTCCGCACACCACGCACACACACACAACCACACACACACACACTGATAACCATACATGCGTGAGGTCAAATATGGCCAGTATTCAATGGCCAGCGAATTGGCTTCCGATTGGTTGCTCCGAGGCCACACGGGTAAAATTAAAAATACCAATCTGTATGTGAGTGTGTGTGTGCTTGTGTGTTTGGTCCATTCCAAAATTGCTTTGTGTGTTATGGCCATTAGTGAGTGCGGGTTCAGTTTCAGTTTCAGCTCCATTTCCAACTCCCGCTTTTCTACTATGCAATCTGTTAATTTCGACCTCCAATGTGCGAACTTTGCCATGATTATTGATAGCTGCTATCCTCCTCCCTGTGCTCAGTTCAACGTTGTCTTCTTTACGAATGGATGTGCCCTCATGTGAAATAATTGGCGCAGTTGTCCAATGGCGTTTAATAATTCATGTCCCTGTGTTTTGGCCGATGCCAAGAGTGCTGTTCGTGTTGATCTTTGTGTTGCTGTTGAGGCTATTAAGTTGTGGACTCAATTGTGGGGCCGGATTAACATGGCTGACTGTTGCTGGTGTCTTGATTGAAAGTCAGTGGCAAATCACAGAGTATGTCTCAGCGTTTAAATTTCCCAAGGCTAATTCAATAGCAAGTGGCAGATTTTATTTCCTAATCTTTTCTAGGTATTATTTTATTTTATCTTCAATTGTCTACATTTTCGACTTAATGCTGTGGAATCAAAGACTGGCAAGTTTCACAAGTTCATAGGAATTTTAGTTAAATTCCTTCCTTGCAGAATTTGTACTTACAGACGGCATTGCTATTGCTTTTTATTATTAAGAAATATATAGTGTTTTTTTAATTCACTTTATTATCGAATAAACTTTATTTTACAATATTTGCATTAATATTAATAATAATATTAATTAATTAGTTGTTGACATGTACCATTTCTTTGTTAGCTAATTATTTAAAAAGCTATTACACAAATGCGAAAATTGTTAAATCATTTTAACACATTTCTAATTTCCCTCAAATATGTTAATAATTTCTTTATTTTTAAAATAAATTAAAAGACAAACTTTTAAATATGACATGCGATAAAAACTAAATAAATGAGAAATATTTCAAAGATTTAAAATTATTTAAAATTAGTTGCAAATAAAACATATAATTTATTGTTTTCTATTAAACTGATCACAGCATATTGTTCTGAATACCCAAAGAGAACGAGCGCAAATAGTAAAAATTATTTTAAAATAAATGTTTAAATAATGTTATGTTTTCATTGTTGAATTTATTCGAACTTTTGTGTATTTTCAATGTTTCTTTTTATCTCCAAAAATGTATGTACATGTAAAATTTACATTCAATATTCACTAAATTTGATCTAAATATTTCTGCTAAATACATTTTTTTATTCTTATTTTAATTCCATCTTCAATTTTATTTAGTTAATAACAAAAGATATCTAAATTACTATATTTCGTAATAATATTTAAAATTATTTTTACATATATTAATATGTAATGAATATGTTATATACTAGAATTCCAATTCTATTTCATTTTACTGTTTTTTTTGTGTATTCTTGATTAAAATTCAACAAATTATTTAGCACATTTTCAACTTTTTACAAATTTATTTCATTTACTTAAAGCGAAAGGTTGAATTTCGAATATGAAAGTGTCCTTGTGGCTCGCTCCCTGCGTGTATGTGTGTGTGTGTGTGTGTGTGAGTATGAGTATGCGTGTGTGGTTGTGAGTGTACATACAAATGTGTGTGAGTGTGTGGGTGTATTTTGACGCTATAAATTGATCTCAAAAGGTTTTCCCCAGCCGCAAAAGTTGCGTATTAGTTTGTGGGCGTATGTGAATGTGGGCGTTGTTCATGTTAAATTTAAATAAAATGTTAAACTAGGCAACAAATTAAATTTGTTGAGTATTTTCTTTCCCCATGATAGTACAATATTTAATTGTTGTGGTTTAACTTGTAGTTCTTCTCGTTGTTGTGATTGAATTTACTTTCTGTTGTGGATTCCTTGTTGTTAAATTTGTTATTATGGTCGTTGTTGTTGTTGTTGTTGCTGTCTTTTTTTTTGGCATGCTTCTTTCTACTTGCTAAACAAAAGTTTTACTCTTTGTTTCTTTGAGTGAGGTGCCTTAACTTAAAGGACTTGATAATAGGAGTTTTCTTGTTGTTGGTGTCTTAGCTGCTGCTGATAAACCGCAGTATGTTTGGATATGTCTCATTATATGGCTTACTTCAGCTTTAATTTCACACACACTCTGTGCCTTCAACACGCAACGGTTCCTGTGAAAAGAAAAAAATACAAATGCTTAATACTCAGAAAAGTAGCTTAAATCTTTATGTAAAGTAAAATTTTAAATAAATTTTCGATTAAATTATACTTAAAGTAATCTAATAAAACGAAAAATAACATAAAATGTAATACATATACATAAAAAGAGCTAATTAAATAAATTGATTACAACGTATTCTGTATTTACAATTATAAATACAACATTAAATCTTTTAATAAAAACCATGAACAAATTTCTGTCATTCTTATATATTCTATTTACATTTCCGTGTCAGCCGCATTGAAAATCTGGCTTAATGATATTTTGCTTAAATTGATATAATTATTTGGTTTTTGTTGTTCTTCTGCTTTTTGGTGCAGTGCAAAATTAAACACTCTAATTAAAAATAGCAGCAGCCATTGCGAAATGATAAAATCAATTTATTTTAAATATTTTAGTAAATTATATCAAAATGTTGGTTGCCAGCTGCTGTTGGATACAAAAAAGAGGGGAGTTTCTGACGCTCCATTGACGCTTTTTAATTGGCCTTTTTGTTTAATTGGTTAAATGATATGCGCATTTTGATTGCATTGCATTAAATCGTCACTGCAATTAGCAAAGCGTGGCACTAAGGGCACCAATGTCCCATGTTACAAGAGTTTTCAACAATATTCACAATAGAGTATTTTTGGCACACTAGTGGCATTCGGTGGCTTTGGGTCGATTTACGTGTATGTATTGATAATAAATTAAACATAAAACAATAAAACCGAAATAAAATTATATGCTTCATATAATAATAACGATAGTTTTTAATGAAATAATTTATTATGCGTGACCATAACTTACCTTCTATTTGCTAAGGGATACAAGTCACGCGTTCATTTTGATCGCTCGCAGCGTGGAAGTTAATAAACAAATTTCGATAAAATTCTGCTAAATCATGTATGTATACACCAACATTTTCATAGTAATCTTAACTTAATATATGTTATCATCGTGTATTTGATTATGTTCAAGATTTGTGATGCTTAGTTTGAGTTTTTAAAATTTTTCATCTACAAAAATTCTCTTTCATCACTGGTATTTTTCATTATACATTAATGATATAAAATATATCACCGAACTCAAAATATTTAAACCAAGTAAACCAAACATATGTATATATTTTTATATTCGAATATAAAAAATGTCACAACTTGTTGAGAATTTTTAAAATTAAACCTCTTCGCTCGGTAAATACGTAAGCACACATACATATAAATATCTGCTATTGGTAAAAACATTTATAAGATCGTTGTTCTATTATCTGATAATAATACTTAAAAATAGTATATATTTCGAAATATGATAAACTTTGTCGTGGGTTTTGTTAAACGTGAGAATAAACACTCGGATATAGATACATAGTTCAGCATGGGAACATAACTCTCCCATCTTGGACTCAACTTACTTATAGGATGTACTTAGCCCTACACCAACTGAGATAGCTTAATATCTAAAAACGGACTACATAAATATCCATCTATATACAACATGTAATTATAAGATCTAGTTTAAGCCTAGATTGCACCTTAAAATCTCACATAGCTAAAATCATTTGGATTTGCCGCTGATGTCACCATTGACCCGCTTACCTCTTCATCCAGTGCCGGTGCATATCTACTGTTCGCATTGATCGGCGCGTTCTTCTCCAAGCTGAACGTATCCTCTGTAGTCTTATTGTACGAGGGATTCACAAAATTCATTGAATTTCCCCGCTTCGGGTATCTCTTAATTAACACATAACATGCCTGCAAATACAAAGTGACCAATTGGCCATTTAATTGCCTAGTTCACGAACCCACAACTATTTTCTGTACTTACACCTGCAAGAACTAATATTGCAACAATGGGTACAACGATGACAACTACTGTTATCAGTCCCGATTTCTGTTCTTGTGTTTTTGCGGATTCCGAGCCACTGTCATCTTTGTGTGTTGCATTTCCCGCAGATCCTTTATCTGCTGCGCCAGAAAAAATAGAAGTAATAAAAAAATACTTTTAGAGAGTTGTACATAAAATGCTTACAGAAAACCAAAGCCCATAATGAAATTATAGATTTATAGATAAGATAAAGCAATAGAAAGATACATATATATTTAATTAAAGACCATTACCGATAGTTAAAGTCAGAAATTGCAGAAGGACATGTTCAAAGCATTGAGCAAGTAGAAGGATCAATGGCGTGGAAATATAATTTTAAAATGGATGTTTAACTATTTATTTAATTATTTTCATTTATTCAAATGTATTCAAATATATTAAAAGCACTTAAAATTAACCACTTGTTGGCAAATATGTAAGCGAAAGTTTTACTAAGCTAAATGTGTACGAAGACAAAACAAAATATTCATAATTGAATAATACTCGTAGAAAAATAATTGTAATATTAATCAAAAATTCATTAGAATTTATGAGGGATTGCTTGCACTTTTTTGTCTTTTGGTCAGACTGAAACATAATTAAAATATTTCATTATTTTTAGAACTATAAAAAAGACGACGACTTCCCGTGGCGAATGTTTCCGTCTCCAATTCCTGTCCCTGCTCTTGGCCCCGTCCTTTTTTTGTGTCCTATGTGCCTGGGCTGTCAACTTTTTGTGTCACGCTTTTTGGTTTTATTTTTGTTTCTTGGTGACGTTGTCTACGCGGCAGGAAGTTGTAGGATTTTTCCGCTGTCAACATAATTCGTTTTCATATTTTCCGTTTAGAATTTGTTCAAAAGTTAAGCACAGGACGCGTTCGTCTGGCAAAGGATGTGCCGCATTTAACAGCATTGCACGAACTGTCGCCTCTTGTTCTACTTATTGTTTTTGCTTTTATACTTGTACTTCCACTTCTTCTCCTTTATCTTCTTCATCGTCATTTTATTATTCTTATTTGTTGTTGTTGTAAATATTAATTTTTGGTCTACGACTTGTCGAAATTTCCATGAACTGGACGGATCAACATAAGAATGTGCCGCATATGGCAACGGCGGCAACCGGAATTATCATTAAAAGTTGGCAGTGGCAACAGCTGTACAGCATCGATTGTCAGTGGCAAACTGACAAAGTGAGGGGGTCATTTGGGGGGACGAAGTAGCAGGCAAAGAGGCGAAGTTTTCTTTTTTTGGCAATTTATTTGCGGCATTAACAGACAGTCAAGTGGTAAAAGAAAAGCAGTTGAAAAGCTCTACGCATATTTGGCACATTAATTGCATGCTGTGCTATGTGTGTGTTTGTGAGTCTATTTGTGTGTGGGTGTGTGTGTGTGTGTGATACAAAATAAGCTTCTTTTTAAAATGACGTAAGGAGCAGGGGTCAGAGGGTTTTCCTATCATTTAAAGTCTGTTCACAGAGAGGAAGTTGAAATGGTTCAGCATTGATGTGGGCGAAATGAGAGTGTTCCACAAACGAATATCGCTGAATTTTAAAATGAAATTGTTTCATTATTTAATGGTAAATTAGTTAGACTGATATTTGTTTTTCTTCTTTTTCTAAATTTATTAGGCTACAACTAACATTTTCAGTCTCTTTTAATACTCTTCAATCTTCTCCCTTCTCTCTTCACTCTCTTCATCTGTCTTTAAATCTTAAAGTTTCTGACTAAAGCTTTCCAATATTCTAAGCAGTTTTATACATTTTTGGAACACACTGTAGCTTGTCGGTTCCGTGTGTTTTTCTGCTATATTTTATGTACTGCCATAAATGTCATATATTATTGCGGAGCCCTAATCTATAGCAAATGCAATTTGCCTGCTCCCAGGCACAAAACAAAGTAATGCTTCCCCATTTTCTTTGCTTCCTTTCTGTTTATAATCCTGCACATGTGTTTTATATGTTATTTTTTTAAGAGAGCCAGGAGATGTTGTTTGTTAGCATACCAGGTGTAAGCACCCCTCGAACGAATGTGCCATAAAAATTCGCGAAATGCTTCTCTCCGCTGTCCTCATTCATTTTGTTCAATTCCCGCAGACAGAGGGGATCGCAAATGAAATAAAAACGCATAAAATGCTTTACGTTGCCGACGGCGATGTCACCTTTTTTGTGACCAGATTAGATAAACAAAGTTGAAAACTTTCTGCCGGATATACATACTCGTATAGAAAAATTGTGTTTGGCATTGTGGCAATGTGGTATTGTGGCATGTGGCATGCGGCATGTTGCCCATCAACGTTTGCTATTTAATGCCACACAATATGCAGTAAAGTGCGAGACAATGGAAAACTAGCGCTTAGCTGACCAACTGCAGCCAACAGAAAGTCATAAAATTTGCAAACAACTCGGAAACAGCTGCTCTCTCAATCCCCTTGCCCCTTCCCCCTTGCCCCCTTTCCCCACACCGCTAGCGCCTAGTTTATGTGTTGACTATTAAAAACGCAATCGTTACTTCGAAGGCTCAAAGTTTATGAAGGTCCAAGCTCTGTCTGTCTCTATTTTCTCTCTCTCTCGCTCTCTCTCTCTCTCTTTCGCTCTCTCTCTCATTTTGTCTGTTTGTCTCTGGCGTATTTGCAAAACTTTGCCTGCGCTTAATTAAGCAATTTGAAGTGTGCCAAGGGGGGGCAATAGAGTCAAGCAGGGAGGGAGGGAGGAAGGGAGGCAGAACGTGGCAAGGCCATAGAAAAAGTAGCACAAACCGCTAATTGAAATTGCAGTTATGGCGTATTCCCGTTGCCAGCTTGGTCATCTAATTGAAATAGTCCTTAACTAGTTTATAGTTATTTACTTGTCCCATCCCCTTTTCCCTTCCTCTCGCCCTCGCTCTCGCCCCAAAAGCCGGGTCAGTCCATCTTCTCATCGGTCGCGAAACGGAACAAACTTTTGCTCAAGCACTCAGCTTACAGTTCTTTCCCCGCATTCAGCACTTGGTCCAAGTTGTCATCATCTATATAATCTTCATCATCGTGCTCAGAGTCCTTAGCCAGTTCGTCATTTTCTTAGGGATGTATTGCAGTTGAGTTGCTTGCTTGGGTCAGTTTCTCAGTTTGTCGGTCAGTCTGGGCGGTCGGACAGGATGTGGAACTGTAACGGTATTTGCTTGAGCCGCTTAACGGTTTCTTATTTTATATTCGTTCCTTTTATACTTTTACTTTTAAATTGACGTAATTAGTCGCATTTGTGTGGCCGCACACAGCTAAGCTCTCCAAGTTCTTGATTCGGGTAGGCATAGAAACTCTTTAAGATTGCCAAGAGTGAGCTGAAGTCAGGTCAAGATATTGGCTGTGGTCAAAAAACAGCTTGTGGGCCAAGCAATAAAACTACACTTTGTGGAGAACTAACAGTTTATCAAAGTTATTAAAGTGCTATTAAAGTGATCATTGGGGTTAGTTTTACGAGAAAATACTTTAATACGTTAATCATGAAACCACAAAAATATATAAAGTTGTGATACATTAAAGTACAAGTTTAATTGAGAAAATGTGTACAACTTCAAACGGCAATATGTTAAAAATAATCAAATAATAATTTAAATTTGTTTAATTAAAGTTGCGCAAAAATTACTTCGCTTGTTACTAGTGTAAAATTCATTAAAATCTGTAATACTTTGGAACTAATTTTCGTCACTAATATGTACTCTTATTTAAAGTCAATTTCTATCGCTAGCATAAATTTGTGAGCCATAGCACGGGTTCCCCATTTTAAATTTTAACCCTCTAGTAAGACTATATTGTCAGTACTCTAGCAATTACTTGTATTATCATAAATTCGGTATTACTATTAAATTTTATTACTTGTTTTAATGTGTTGTCTTTATTGAGCTATGAATAATTTTTTTGTACTGACTACTTTAAGTTGATGTTAAATAAATGCATATATAAATAACACTAATTAATCCAATTACTATAAAAAAATATGGCTTTTCCGAGAAAAGCTGTCCAGTGAGTTTGGATAGAGAGTTTCTATGGAAAACTTAAGAACCTTATTTGTTCACCTGCCACTTATTTGACAAGAGTCTTATTATTTGAGGATGAAAATGTACTCGTATTCATTGTATTCACTTCCCAGAAGCGTTGTTTAGGCTACGCTAAAAGCTGACAGTTTATTGCTTTGACTTTGTTATTAAAAATAATGGGAGAAGAGTACAAAATGGTATTGCAATTATTATACTGTCCCCGAGACACGCACAAATCATTGAACAAATTTTTTGGCATATTTTTATGGGTGACAAGTTTTCCGGCAGACACTGTCAGGCTATAATGTGCAGCACTAGGTGTTGACAGTGCCAATTTTGCTGCTGATGGATGTGGCTAAACGTGCGGCTCATGCGGATGATGAATTTCTGGTTAAACTATTTGCTATTTGCCCCGCACAACTCGGCATCCTTTGCCCCCTTTTAGCCCCACACACATATGCTCTTGGCCATGTCGCTTTGTGTACAATTTAATTTCATGGCGATTTGTTGACGACGTTGGCGTCGCAACGCTTGTCGCTTGTTGCTGATATATCAGCTCGTCTGTTTGTCTGTTTGTCTGTTCTTGTGCTCGGCAGCTGCCTCTGTGGATGTCAGTCGTTCATCATCCACATCCACATCCTCATCCGTATCCGCATTGTCATCGCTTCTGTCAGAGTTGCGCACAAATTGCATGCAGCTGAAATTCGATGGTACGTAAGTGTCATAGGGTTGTCGCTTACGCCTGATACTGGGTGGATGGTCGCTGCTACCATTGTTGCCATTAAACATGTCAGTAGCGCATCCTTTTCGTGGTTTTTCGTGTTCCCCCAGCTACAATACTCTCTTTCTCTTTTGCATGCTCCTCTATGCTTATACTTTCCGTGGAAGCCCACAAAATTGTCGTACATTAATGTGTGTGTGCGTACGTGTGTGTGTGTGGGTATGAGTTCTCGTATTTTGAGTGATTATGTCGATATCATTGATGTTGATTTATGATGATGACGACATGTGCGCGTTGTATGCATGTGTAAGAAATTGGCGTGACAAATGGCTGACAAAATTAAAAGAGAGCAGCTGCAGCTCAGGTGAAATACCATTTATATATTTGCATGTGTGTGTGTGTGTGTGTGTGTGTGTGGGAGAACGTGTGTATGGACATTACGATTTGACAGTTAGTTATGATACGCTTAGATTAAAGTTAAGTACACATAAATTGATATGATTACGAATTTAGCTTATATAATCTAGTAATCTGATTGGGGTTGTAAATAATAATCAATTACTCGATTAACATAAATATTTGGATTGCAGATACTTTATTCAATTAAATCGATGTTTCTTAAATTGCCACAATCATTGACAATAATGTCGAAAAATTTGTGGTGTGAAAAATGAAATGGCAAACTAAGTTATAAGTTTTTTTCAGTCATTATATTCGTTGAATTTTTATAAAATAATTTTTTAATATCGATTAATCAATTTTCAAACTCCGATTACTCGTTATCAAAATCTTAAGTCTTATCATGGATTATTTAAGAATTATTTACAACCCTTTACCAGATTGGTCGAAATAAACCAACAACTACTCAAGAGAAGATCCAACACCGGAATAATATATCGATATAGGAAATATTTCATACCAGGCACTACACCAGGTGCATCTTGAGGTAATTTTACGTATGTTGAAGCTGTTGAAGTTGTCGTAGATGTTGTAGTTGTTGTAGTTTTTGGCGTGGTTTTTAGTTTATTCTTTACTGGGCGTGTTCTTTCTGTATTATCTGATTGTATCATTGTATTGGGCAAAAGTAAAAATTTAATTAAGTTAAGAAAATAATAAAAACGAAATAAAATAAAATAAAATAAAAATAACCGTAAAGCAGACGCCTAAGCTCTTAATTGTAGTCAATTGCAGCATCAGTTGCCGCAACCACAACAAGGACATGAATGCTTGCAGATATTTCGGCAATTGCAACAGTTTTGAAAGCATTAAATGCATTCCCCCTCCATTAACAAAATACATGAGAATGCTACTTACGATCTTCGACGCACATAAGACCATCGGCCATCAGCTTGAGACCCGTGGGACAAGCGCAGGAGATGCGCGGACTGCGCTCATTGATACGCGGCGCCGGCAGACAGAGATGAGAGCAGTGTCCATTGACCGATTGACAGTGATTGACACCATCTGGCTGGCGATAAGGATGATAAACGTGCACGACCATAGGATGCTGCAGCTGTGAAGAGAGAAGGAAATAATATATTAAGAGTTACCTCCAATGATAGAGAGAGTGAGAGTGAGGAGAGAGTGAATTGTAAGACTCACCATGTGAACTGCTGTGATGGGCTCAACACCTTCGCCAGTGAACTTGTTGGCCTTGAAGACCGTCTGCTTCTCCCAGTCGGACCAGTAGATGTAATCCTCAAAGGTGCTTATCGAGAAGGGATGCCGCAGATACTCCGTGGAGTAGAGGATCTGCCTGCGCTGGGAGCCATCGTAGTTGGCCGAGGAGATGACGTTCAGCTTGCCATCGACCCAGTAGATGCGCTTCAGCACCAGATCCAAAGTGATACCATTGGGCCACTTGATGTCGTAGTTAATGATCGTGGTGCGGTGGGAGCCATCCATGCCGGCGCGTTCGATGCGGGGCGAGGCACCCCAGTCGGACCAGTACATCCATCCGTCGATGGGGTCGAGGGCAATGGAGCGTGGTATGTCGAGGGCATCCTCGATCAGAACCTTGCCCATGTTGCCATCAAAGTTGGTCAGCTCGATGGTGCACTTGTGCGTGTCCGTGTAGTACACATGGTTGTAGATCCAGTCCACAGCCAGTCCATCCGAGGTGACCGAGGATTGCTTCAGTACGACCGTCTTGTCGTTGCCCTCGTCGATGGGCGCCTTGTAGATGCTCTGTGTGGTCACATCGCTCCAAAAGATCATGCCGGTGCGAAAGACAAAGTCCAGGGCCGTCGCCGACTTGGTGCTGTTCACAATCGACGTCATCTCCATGTGGTCCAGGGCGATCTTGCGTATATCATGGCGTCGGGCCAGCAGGAGGGAGGCGTGTCCTTCGGTGGCCTTGCATCTGGTGTGATTGCGCGGATCCCGCATGTAACCCGCTTCGCACTCGCACTTGAATCCGCCAATCTCATTCACGCACAGCTGGGAGCAGACGCCTGGCTCCTCGCACTCATTGATGTCCACACAGGTGTGGCCATCGGAGGACAGCTTGTATCCCTCATGGCACTTGCAGACGTAGCCAACCAGGTGATCGACGCATTTGTGCATGCAGTTGCCGTTCTTGGAGGCGCACTCGTTCACCTCACACTTGCCCGCGGGCTCATCCTCGCCATCGGGACAGTCCTTGTGCTTGTCACAGACCTTGGACAAGGGAATGCACTGTCCACCTCCACAGTCGAACTGTCTAGTCGAGTTGCAGCTCTTGGACTGTGCCGACAATCTGCAGTCGCGTTCATCGCTGCCATCCGCACAATCCGATTCCCCATTGCAGGTGAGATGTCCGGCAATGCAGCTGCGATCTCCGCACTGGAACTGATCTGGTCTGCAGGTGACATTCCTGCAATTGGTTGAATCTTCATCGTCGCCATCGGGACAATCACGATCGCCGTCGCAGAGCCAGGACTGATGTACGCAGGTGATGCGATCTTTGCACTGGAACTCTTGCCGCGTGCAGGCTGTCAAATTACTTGGTGTTTCGCAACCCTGAACGAAACAAAGAGCAAGAGTAAAAGGGGGGTGAGAGGGAGGTCAGTATATAGAGGAGTCTATGAAATTGCCTGTCTGCGTTGCGTACTTTATTTAAAATGCATTTATGCAGCGCCTGTCAAAAGGATGCTTGCGAGACAGTTTACTTCAAATATGCCATAAAGTAGCAGCAACAACAACAACAACAACAGCAACAACAACAGCAACAACAACAACTTGGCGTCTTGCTAAGTGGCAGTCACTATGCTGGCAAGTAAGCTATGCACTCACACACACACACACACACACACATTATATATTTGTATAGAGAGTAGCCTGTCAGTTGTCGCTGCCCAGACATTGCACTATGGAGTTTTTCATTTTTTTTTTGTTTTTTTTTTAATTAATAAATCAAGAGCTCAAGTTTTTCAAATTAGAAGTAGTATTTAGAAAGATTCGGTATTTCTACAATGCTCTAAGTTGGAGAGTGAGTATTTAGAAAGATTCGGTATTTTTACAATGCTCTAAACGAACTCAGTTTGTACCTCCTTTATTAAAAAATAATAAACGTGTGCTCTCTTTATATATTTTTTACGCATCATTAAAGATTGGTATTTTTTTTTAATGTGATGCTGTTAAAAATAGCTACACAAAATGGATTTGTTTGAAAACGATATGCAAAGCTTCCATAGTGCATTCCTTGCATATCTTTTTTGTAGCATACTTTTCGGGATGCTAGCAAAATTTTTCACATTTCCTTAACGGTTTTCTTTTTCATTTTGGTAAACAGTTTCAGACGCTGCAGCGCTGCTGAGAACCGTTGTTCCTCACTGCTCCCAAGTCTGACAACAAAAGCTGCGTGTCATACACATAAATGTTTATGGCAGCAGTTGCCAAAGTCGCTGTCGCTGTTGACGTCGACGTCGCTGTCGTCAGGCTTGAATAATGCGCGCGTGTTGCATAATTTATGCTTTGCTAGCATGCACATAAAACTATATATTTTTGGCACGAGGGTAGTTTAAAAACAAGACTGGCAAACTTTCGCTTAAATTAAGTTTATCGAAGATGTAAATTTGATAAATAAGCCAAAATTGTGTTTTATGTGTGTTACTAGCAAATTAGTGCTAATTCCGCTTAGTTATCTATATATAATATATGTGGTAGTTGTACTTACTTGCTCATCGCTGCCATCGGGACAATCGTTGTCGGAATCACAAACCCATTTTTTCATTATACAGGCACCATTGCCACAGGTGAAGCTATCATTTGGACACTCGATTTTGGGGCAGTTTCGCTCATCGCTGCCATCACCGCAGTCGTCGTCGTGATCGCAGACCCAACGCTTCTGTATGCAGCGTTCATTGCCGCAGGTGAACTCATCCGAGCGGCAGGTGGTATCTAAATATGTGCGTTAAAAGTGAAATTGTTTGCTAGAGACAGGATATGTTGATTGAGTGTGTGTGTGTGCGTGTGAGTGTAGGAAGGATTTACTGTCGTTGTGTACTAGTGGGTTAGTGTATGAATGTTTGTCTAAGTATGAGCCGTGGTTAACTATTGTGGAGTTAGGTAAACAACAGGCATGGTAAAAGACCGAACACACAAAAAGCAGCACAAGAACCTGAAATATGCGAGACATAACTCAACAAAACCAACACCATTATAAAAATTTCCAGCAAACAAAACAAGCAGCAAAAGCGAAGCACCAAGGGATAAAAGCCAACAGAGATTTGTTGCCACAACAACAACAATAGCTACTAAAACTACAACTACAACAAAAATATGTGAGTATAAGTGTGCCTGTGTGTGCGTAAATATTTGTGCTTTATTGTATGTGTAATGTTTAGGTAAGTATTACACAATTCTTGCAGCAATGTGTAGCATACTTATGGGATACAAGCTCAAACGCAACACAAGACAACACATTGAGATTATAGGAGTAAATAACTACAAAAGCTACTGTTACAGCTAAAGTAACAAGTACAATTTAGATAAGATTTTGATGTCTTACTGCACGATGCCTCATCGCTACCATCTCTGCAATCTTTGCTCTGATCACACATCCAGGTAAGTGGAATACATTCGTCATTGCCGCTCTTGCAGGCGAACTCATCTGACGAGCATGCTTTGCTCTCTGCAATATACAAAATAATCGTTGCAATGAGTATTAATTATGATGCCAATTGAATGCCATATCAATATACGTAAAAAAAAATCAAATATCTGTGAAATATAATGATAAATCAATTTTAATGCAGATAATGCATGTAAAAGCAGACAATTTTTTTATATTATCTCCAGATAACACAGATGATCTAAAAGAATGCTCATTTTTGGTTAGTTTTTGGTTGGTTTGCATTTCTAGAACATCCCTGTATGTCAAAAATAAAAATAGCTAGAAATATGAATGAAAAATGAATATAATTTATTGAAAAAGAAGAATAGATGATTTAAAAAAAAAAAAATTTTATCAATAGCGATTTGCTATTCGTTTTAAGTTTCGAAATTTGTAGGGTAATCATGAATAAATTATATTTGCACCCATATAACATCGACACAATAAATTGTCGAGCTTAGAAATAAATTTAAAATCGGCTGTCAAAAATTAATCTAATATTATTTAGATGCTAATTTAATATGAAATGAATACAAATGTGAAATACACGTACACATATGTTTTATAATAAGCATTCAATAAATGTTTGCAACACATGTAGAAAAATCAAAGCAAGTGTCAAAAAATTGCCTTCAGTTGTTTATTTGTTATGTCTGTGTGAATGTTATATTGTAGTTCTTATTCTTTAACCTTTTGACGTGAGTACGTATGTATGTCTAGTAGCTACTAACGGTCTGGCTAATGGTGCTGCTTAGTTAAATCTTTGATTACTGCAGCATTTGGAGCTCATTTGAAGGCGTTTCGGTTGACGCCTTGAAGCATGCAACAGACTTTTCTCGTCTTCTTTTCGCATTGTAATTAAGTTTATAAGGAGGAGTGTGAGACGCAGCATTAGGCATTAAAGTCGAAGTCCAATTGTGCCGCACATGCCTGGCAAGTAATAAACATAGTTGTCGTGCCAACACCAAGCACACACACACACACACACACACTCGTACACACACTGATGTAGAAAGGCAGTTAGAGAAAAGGAGAGCAACCTAGAAATATATATACATATATATGTAGGGCAAGTCTCAAACTGCAAATGCTGCCTGGGGCTAAGCAGGCGGAATTTTATCCAAGCAGTAATTAAGACATTATCAGCCAACACTCCATAAAGTTAAAACGCACACATGCGTACGCATTAAAGCAATTATCACACGCACACACACTAACACACACACACAGCAACAGTCGCACACATACACATACACAGGCTAGCATTAATGGCACGCAGTCTTGTTGCCTGAAAATTTCATTGAAGTTTTGCCAGGCGTCTATTTAGAAAGTGAGCGACGGACGTTAAACAAAGCTGACAACACACACATACAGGACACACCCACACCCACACGCCTATTGCTGTGTGGCATAAAAACGCTTGTGTTTAACCCTTAATGCTTGTTATATATATATATATATATTTGTTATTTTTGCTTTTGTTGCGACTGAAATGAATGTTGGGCCATTGTTTGAGTCGTGGCCACGCTTGATTTTTCCTGATAAGATTATGTAATTCGTGCTCTGTGTGTTTGAGCTGTGTCTGCCACAGGCAATAAAGGCGCATAACGTCAGGCTCACATATTTAAATATGCCTTTTGGCGCGCTGCTCAGTCTTCTTCTCCAACCCTCGTCTAGCATCATTTGCGTGCACCTATTCGCAAAAATGTTTAGCATTTCATTCCTATTTGCCGTGAGCAGCTTAAGCATCGTTGCAAATAAATTAATTTATTATTATGTTATGCTTTTGTTGCTTTATATTTTGCATGTACAACGCGTCGTATGCGTGATATGACTCAAATTAGAATTTATGGACGAAAAAGGAAATTAAGCCAAATATTTGATAAAAAAAATATATATTTATGGTTAATAAGTAGAAAAAATGTCTCATAATTATAGAATCTATTTAATATATATTGTGCTTGATTATATATCATAAACAAATATTAAAAAAACAAATCAAAAATTATTAAATAATATTTTCCATAATGCATAGATAATAATTATATGTTGACTCTATTGCCATAGATATTTTTTATATATATATTCTAGCCATATATTTCTGTCAAATTTAATGTAGCAAAATTTCCATAAATAAAATTGATGGCGGATTAAAAAGTTTAATTTGGCGCTATTTTGCAAATATTGCGTATACGCAACGTTTTTATGGCTTTACACAATTTGTTATGCTGCCTGACTGGGGCCAACCAACTGACCATTTAATAGTGCTTCTCTACGCTTTTCTTTTCTTCCTTTACTATTTCTCTGGCCTCATAAAAGTGGACAAACAGCGACATGTCCTATGCTGTCTGTCTTTGTAGGGCTTTAACATCGTGTAAGCAAAATCAATTTGCTGGCTACAAAAAATTGCTCACAACAGCTACACTTACACACGCAGTATCACTCAGACACACGCACACACACACACATACATACATACATACCAACAGTCACACATAAGTTTCGTGCTATATTCAATAGCATTTTCTTGTTATCTCACATCTTTTGTTGTCGGTACAGCGAAAGACATTGGAAAGGGTAAGCAAGGCTGCAATTTGATTTTAATTTTATTTAAAATGCTTTTAGTATACGTGTCAATGATGAGAAATGGTTGAGAGACGCACACAAATTTGAAAGACATCAAAGCCACTGAATTTGGATGCTTTTCTGAAACAGTTAACGTTGTGTAGTTTCCTCATGTTTTGATAGTGCAGAATAATTCTTAGAATTGTTTTGATAAACAGTTAACTTAATATAATATTTTAATGTCTTTTCTTTTAATTTGTGTTAATAAATTTATGAAAAATAAAATATACTCATAAATGGGCTAGCAAAAAACATTTTGCGCTTGTCTGTCAACCAATTTTGTAGTACGTTAAACTTCAATTAACATTCTACTTGACATTGTGCAAAAAAGCCATAAAATGTCACACGTGTTCAATGCGAAGCTTGGGAACGAGAATGAATCCTGTGCATGTTATAAATGTAAAATTTTCTGAGCCGTGTCCTGCCAGTCGTTTGGCAAGAAAATAAACCACAGGCTCAATTTGCGCGCGCTTTTTGATTACCAGTTTTTATTTCGTCCTCCTGCTGATGAGTTACGAGTGGATAACATCATAAAAATCTCATCATCTCTGCATTTTTTACTCTCTTCATTTTTTCAATTACAGCGAAAAATGAATAAAAAAAATAACGGAAAAAAACGAAATTTTGATGTGGCATATAGTTAGCCAAATGTGAAACAGACTATAAACAGCCAAATAAGTTGCCCGAAAATTGTGCGACAGCTCCCAAAGAAGTACTAAATCAGATAAGTATGCTATGCTGAAGGAGAGTCGACTGGCAAATACCCTGTAAACAGGTCTCAAGGCAACTGACTTGCCTCCTATAGCTTGTAATGTTATTTTCATGAGTAAATAACATGCTTTATAGTTATTTTACTGTTCATAGGGTATTATGTAAAACGAATGTTTAGAGATAGACGCGTAACAGCTTGCGGGAGGTTCGGCTAAAGCATAAATACAAATTAGTTCCGCTTTTGGCGGCATTTTTGATGCTCACATCGCGATATTGTGCCGAGTCTTGTGACGTTAATTTATGGACAATGCTGCCAACTTTTAGGCGCACCCAAGCCATAAAGTCGGAGATAGATGATTGTTGGATGGAGAATGTGAGGGGTGGGGTTATGCTTATCCCGGCATGCATTGAAATAAGCATGCTTTGAATACGATTTTATGAAGCCCGTTGTCAGTAGATGTCTTCCTTCAATTCAGTTAATTTAATTTTTTTTTTTTTTTTTGTGACAGTAATAATCCTCTGGTTAGTAAGTTGTCCAATTTTGTAACTATAACATTTTGCTTACGACAGTCAAGTTCATCGGAACCATCGCGACAGTCCGGCGCGCCATCACAGGTCCAACTGCGTGGTATACACTGCTCATGGTTGTGGCAAGCGAACATATTAAAGCCAATGCACACGCCCTCTGTTTGATTCAAGCTAAAAAATGAGCATCCAATCGAATCTCTTTATATGAATAGTTAATACTTACTGCACATCCCAGGGGACTCATCGGAACCATCGGCACAGTCGCTCTCACGATCACAACGCCACTTGTTTGGAATGCAATTGCCATTATTACAGCGGAACTGTTCGCTGCCACAAGTTGATTCTGCGATAAAGTAAAATAAAATAAAGAAAAAGTAAATATTTGAAATCTTTGCTTCAGAAATGGAATTCAATTTTGCGTCGCTCGCGGGGGGCGCAATCTAACTATGTGAAAGAAAAACGAAAATGAAATATGAATACGCTAGACAACGACTAGAAGATACCCTTTAATACCCTTCATACAGTCATTTCTTTTTCGAAACCGTACACTTAAGATCGCTTAGCATTTAGAATATACATTGAGTATTTGTTTAATTGAATATAAGCTTTGAATTATTATTTTAAAAAGTTGCTGCTTACATCTTCTGTCTTTTGACCGCTATTACAGGGTATAAAAATACTGATAATGACTGCTAGTAAAAATATGAGAATATGGCCACTGAAAATCTACGTTTTATGCTTCAATAGTTTTCTGTGTAAAAAATAAATGTGATTTTTATGTCGTGGGCTCTGCTGAAGCTTCCGGCTACAAAAACTTGCTACTTTCTGTGTGGATTGTGGGTGGTCCTCTCTCTTTCTTTCTCTCTCTCCATCTTTAACCATCTCTCACTCATTTGCTTTTGTTTTACATGCCATCATAGCAAAATAGTTAAGTTTTTTTTCCCATTTTATGGTCATTTTATTTTTATGACTTTGCTCGTTTCGAAAAACGAAATTTACTTTGCAGAGTTAACTTGTGCAGTTTTTAAATTATTTAAAGGCATAAACTGAATATGTATTTTTGACTAAAGCAACTATCACTTTGTTTTGCTGAATCTGGGATAGAAATTTGTAAATTCAAATAAAATATGACAGTAAATTTCTTGTAAAGGATTTTAAAATTGCTGACGAGTGTAATAAATATATCTATGTAATTCATAAGAGCAAATTCTCCTCAGGCAAGGGTTTGTTCAGATATCAGGTAATGTACTTGGTAAACACAGAAAAATTTCTATTCGAGATTATTTACTTTTTATTCTACCTCTATTGTCTGACTTATTCATTACTAGTATAAGTGCTTTGAAAGCACTGCTTTCCATCAATTAATACCCTTTGTTATTTTCTTATGCATTTAAGTTTTAAAAATAATTTTTAGACAGCTCCTTTTTTCCAATGATATAATATCCATTAACTTAGGTGATAATGGAGCAAAAACTTGAATAAAAATACAACAAAGTTGCCATTGTGATAATTTGTTGAAAGCTTCACTAGATAATTTAGTCAACTTTCTGGCTAGCGACATTGCTAGAAAATAACTTGCTCGACTATTACACAATTTGTTTGAGTACTTGTAGTTCTTTCGTTCCTCCCTTGGGCAATTTCGACATCTTAATACACATTGCCTTAAGAGCTTAAGAGCAAATGCAGATGTGCTACACCTCAAAATGTTGCAACTTTCAGAGTAAAAGCTGCACTCAATTTAACGCGTAACTCAAATGAATGCATCGTTGACTGACATTTGAAATTTGGTTGGGTTTAAAGTCGCAATGGTTTCGGCAACGACTTGGGAGTCACTCAACTTTTAACTGCCACAACTGCTACGGCTGCTGTGCAGCAAATTGCTGCGTGCTATAAACCATCTGGCTCCTTCTTAGACACGGCCCAGTCGGTGCCATAAACTTTGGGGAAAGTTTTTGTATGTGTTTCTATGCCCCCGTCAGCAGTTCACCTTATACTCTAGCCACGAATGCCGCCATCGCCGCACTGCGAAAAATGCGCATCACGTTTTGCGCTTGGGGACTACAAATGTTCCGTATTTACCTAGCGGCATTTACCGCCGACATAAAACAAGAGTGAGACACTAGCTGGAAGCTAGACCATAGGCATCCGTACACCTAAAGCTTGTCTAGCTTTAATGAATAGCCATTGCTCACCACAGAAGAAGTTGGAGTCGCAGCAAAAGCAATAAAATTAATACGAATTTTTGAGGTGCAACACTGTTCAACTAGGCTAAGAAATTAGTATGTCGTCATAGTACCTGATTTATTATTTTTGCACTCAGAAGAAAATTTTCAAAATGTGGTTTATACAAATAATGCGATACTTGATCCTGATTGCGTTTTCCAATGAATGAAACCAAAAGGTAATTTTTTTTTTAAGCATTTGGTAAGGAACTCTATTTGTAAAAATCATCTATATTGAAAAATTCCTGTAAATTCCCATTCTCTATATTTAAATACCTAAACCAATAGTACGGTGCTGTGGATGAAAAATGAAATTTCCAATTAACGACAGCGGAATTTTTAAACTCTCTTTCGCCTTATCACACTCTATCTGTTGGACTGCTTACTTAAAATTTCAGGAACTTTTTACCCTTTACCCAGTATTTTCTAAAATGGAGCATATTAAATTTATGCAAAGCTATTTTAAGAAACACTTATAATAATTAATATCATATAATGTATTCGAAAATTAGATTCATTAAAATTAAAAAAATGTTCTTTTATAATAATTTTATAAGCTTAAAGAACAAGCAAACTCAAGCCTGTTAAGTGTAGAATATCTGCTAGTCCATCACTATCAACATGACTTTTCTCACTGGCCTCATCTATTTTTTTCGTTGCATAATTATTTATTTATGACCTAATAGGCTGACAGTTGAGGCCTCAAAATGTCACATTGCTCAAATAACATTCTGTGCGTCATTCAATGCATAAACAAACAGTCATCCTTCTCACTCTCTCATACTCTCTTTCTTTGTCTATCTGTTTTTATATCTATCTCTCGCTTGCTTTCATTCTGTTTACATTTGTGGCGTTTCTTTTGCTTCAACAAAGCTCATAAATTTGTTCTTGTTGTTTGTGCAACATTTTTGTTACGCATACTTATTATGTGTCTCTTTTTGCGGCTTGCGAGTGTAGCTAAAAGCATGCTACCCATTTCTTTTCCCTTGCCACGCCCCACACCCCACGACTAACGCAAATCGCTGTTACTGCGGCTCCCAGGTGCAAACTTCATTATTTACAGTCTGACGCGTCGCGACGTAGACAACAACAACAACTTGGATTATGTGGCACTTGAGCGTAGACAAGGGGCAGAGCTACATTAGGGGCAGCAACCTTTTAATTCGGACAACAACAACAACAACAACAACAAGAGTAGCAACTAGCATGCATTCTCATATATTTTATGCAATTCATTTTATTGCGCGCTGCTCGTCGTCATTTGGTTGCCACCTTTTGTGTGATAATGAATTGCACTTTGATCCGCAATGTTGGAGGTGCTTAGGGATGTGCTGTAAGGTGCTTTGGCGGTCGCTTATCATTTGAATGTGATTTGCCAAAGTGCATTGCACGGCGGGTTATCACTGCAAGTGCTGCAAGTAAGTCACCTCAAGGCTGACAACAATTTTGAAAGGAAACTCAAAGACAGCAGGCGGAAAGTCAAACAAAAAAAAAAACTACGTAAGACACGAAAAGTTTCACACATGCCATAAGTTTGTCACAATGCAGCTCTCACACACTCTCTCCCTCTCTCTCTCTCTCTCTCTCACACACTCTCTCCCTCTCTCTCTCTCTCTCACACTCTCTCTCTCTCTCTCTTTCTCTCTCTGATGCACAGTCAATTGCTCTTCTTCTCTGTCTTTCTTTGGAGGTGGTCGTTCTGAGCTCATTTACAGCGCCAGCTTAAAGCAAAAAGTTATCTGATTGTTCAAGTGTCCACAGGCAGGAAAAACTTTTTGCGGTCATCCATCGATTTAACGCATTAAAACTTTTCTGGTATTTGCCATTTTCCATTTTTTATTTGCCGTTTGCCATTTGTAACGTTTTGTGGCATCTTTTCTTCGTCCTTAAGCTGATAACAATTGCATTTAAAGAAATACATCAATAATTGAATGGCATACAAAATGACACACAAACATGGCAAGCTTATTATATACGAAATGCAATTGCTCTAATAATTAAGGCATTAGTAAACTTGTCATTATTTTTAAATAGACGAAAAATTATTAAAGTAATTTGAAAGATTTTTTTTTTCATTTTTCAAAATAATATTTTTTAAAAATTTTGTAAGTCTTTTTAAGTCCGTTACTTGCCTTGCCCAAAATTAAATGTAACTTATAGGACATGCTTTGCTTTTTAGGGCATTAAAATGAGAAATGTTCATCCAATGAATTCGTTCACTTTCTTTGTACCCGTCAACTAATGAAGTTTGCTGTTTGTTGTTGTTGTTATTGTTGGGGCAAATATAAATTGAATTGTCCGTCTCATTTAAAAAGCGGAAAAAGGAAGCAAACGTGCACAAATTTCACTTTTTTTCCCTTTCGCACTTATCTACTTTTGCTTTCGTCTCGCCTTCTCGTCTCAATAAATAAATGAAAAATTTGTGCCGCAGTTAGGAAGATTTTCCTTTTCAATGTTTACAATTGTTTTTTTTTCTCTCTATCTCTCCCTTTCTCTCTCTTTGTTTCTCCCGTTCCTATCACCTTTCGCACAGCGTGCTGTCCTCTTGGTAAATATATAAAAAATAAAAAAGAAAGTAAAAAAGGCCCTGGCAAACATCTCCCGCTTGTTGTTTATGGCACCTTTTCACTTTATTGGAGTTGTGGGCTCTGCTTTGTCTTTTGCGTCAAGTATTTCAATAAAAAAGGAAGGAATTAGAAGTGGAAGTGAAAGAGAAGCATTCGACCAGCGGCGGGTTAGGGACTCCAAAAGGACGCATCATAAATCATTTGAAGAGTTGCCGTCTAATGAGACAAACTTTTTACATATGCTGGTTTCTTTTTTTTTTTTTGTTTTGTGAAGAAAACTTTGGATGGTGGCGGGGGTCGGTTGGTAACTGTTGAATGGACAAAACAAATGGATAGCCATTGGCAACACAAGTCCGTTAAAATTGCATTTTAAATGCCAGGCAATTTATATGTTAAATAAAACAGCCTCGCAAGTGGAAAGAGGGCAAATTGAATTGAGCTGAAAGCTGAGCGAAAGCTGAGTTGAGGGAAATGATATTGTAGTTACTTTAAAGTCTGGCACTTAAATAGTTGCAAGTTAACTTTTGGCAATCTTCAAGTGAATAAATAAACTAGAATATGGCAAGGAAAGCAAAATATATTGAAGATGTGGTGATATTGCTCCATTTCAAAGGGGGAAGTGAATGATTTAAAAAAAAAAAAGGAGACATATCTAGATGCCACAGCTTACCACATTTGCTGACGTTCAAACCTTCAACTAAGGCAGCGGCGGCTGCTCAAAAGTGAGCCATGCATAATTTATGGCTTATAAGGCAACGGCGGGCCAAGGATATGTGACTAAATTTATCTAAGGTTTGCAGTCAACGCACAGACATACATGAATTTTTCTTTCGTTTTTTTTTCAGTTTTATTTTCTTAGATTTTTATACATTACATCCTGCAAGTAGGTGCTGTAGCCTGCTGAAGCTTATCAGCTGTCTTTTCTCTTCCCTTCTTTTTTTTTTTTTAATACATTTTGCAAATGTTCTGCATGAATATTTATGCGCTTGATATTGAACGGGGACACAGTATACATATTATACATATATACTCTATATACATATATATTGGGCACTTATAGCACATGTGTGAGAGCTGTTTAAAAGTCGAACAGCGTATTGCGACGGCTTTTGTCGTTGCCGCCATCGTTGTCGTTGTCGTTGTCTTTGGCTGTTTAAGCGGCGTATACGCAACGTGGCAGGCACTTAACGCAGCTTGAAACTTACTGCTGCTTCTAATGGTCGCCCCCGTTTAGTTGTCCATAAGTTATTTATTTCTGTACAGAATCTTGCTTTGGCAGTTGACATTATTTCTATTTTATATTTATTTTCCTTTTTTTTTTTTTTGTTGTGCCACGCCCAAGCACAAAAGATAAAAGGCAAAGCGAATGGCATTGAGCAGTCAATAACAGTAAATTGAACTACACTTAAAGCAGTTCATGTGTTGTCTCTTCTTACCAATATGACTTGAAATGAGTTTGGCATTCTCCTATCTAATCTTAATAGGTCCAAATGGACTTCAAGTTGAATCGAAAAGGAGCAAAATAAACTTTTCTGAAAACATTCTAGTTATTTTTCTCTCAAGAATATGAGTGGGAACAACCTGAGGAGTATAGACTTTATTACCCTTAAGTTAAATTTAAATTTAAATTAAACAGCACAACAGCAAACTAAAAACTAACATTATACTTTGTGTAGTTATTCCAAAATGAAAACATGACAAAGCTTTTTGACACCCCAGAGTTTGTAAGGTGTTTAGAATATACGATTATGGTATTGCTGATGGGGCAGCATTATACTAAATACATATTCTCATACCAGTATCAATGGATGTTCCATATTTCGTTAAGGCATGTTGTTGTTGGACGTGCTGTAATAATCCGCTGATGAACAGCAGCTGGCAAACCGGGAATCTGCGTATTAATCCCATGTTGGTAACTTGCCTGTAAATTTACGCAGGCCAACGTTAAATTATTTTTTATTATAATGTGGCCTAAGTGCGTGTTTGAATTATTCAATTATATTGTTGCTCTTGTTATATTTGTTTACTTGTAATTATTTTAAATGGTGTTGCTCTTCCTCTTGTGGAGTGACAGTAAATTACAGCTAAAAAGTAGACAACACTTTTTATCAGAAGAGTTTAATGGGTGTTCACTTAGTTAATATTACATTTATACAGCCTATATAAATATTTTTGTTAGGCTTTTAAAATTCCATTAGAAAAATAAGAATTTTTAATGATATTTATTACATTCATTTTATGCATTTATTGTTTACTTTAAAAGTAATTCATACATAATTAAGGCTTTTGTTTTCGATTCGCTGTTATTTCAATAAATATTATGTAGAATTATTGTAGTTGATTATAGTGCACATTTCAAACTTTGTAATTTTTAATATGCTTTTTGATAATTTATATTTTTTTTATTTAATCACTTTCCATGCTAAAGCCTATATAATTTACGTTCTTGTTTATTACGTATATGTTCATATATTATATTTAACAAAGTTAAGCTGCTGTTTTTATTAAAAATTATTTATCATTTATTATGATTCGTTTGCTTGCGTTTAATTGCATTGACGTCAAATAAGAGTTATTACACTCAAACACTTGTACATTTTTATTGTTTGTTCTGCATTATAATTTTTAATAGTTAATTATGAGAACTTAATGCGCTTTATCGCAATTTGCAGGACGTATAACGATTAAGTGTAATTGAAGTAAACATGAAGTCACATTCAATTGACAACGAGGCCTTTTGTGTCAAGTTCATGTAATTCAACACCAAACATCAAATACAATATCAAATGCAGCTGCTACGCAAAATCAAATCAAATGAAAAATTCAAGTTTCCTTCTTTCTTTGCAGTTAAGAGCAGCTTATAAGAGAAAAAGGCAATCTCAGTGCGATGCGACGCGCAGAAGCGTTAAAGTCAATCGGAAAACAACAGGAAAAAGAACAAAATATACGCTGTAAAAGCTTCCGTTTGTGAGTTTTCTTTTGTTTTTGGTTTAAGTTGGCGCCAATGCCGAACACGCACACAGTCTTTAAAAGAACAACCATTATTTGTAATTATTTATTAATTTTTTCATTATTAATATTTATTAAAATAAATATTTAATTTTATTTAGTATTTATTTGAAGGCATTTAAGCTCTTAAGCTTACTTTAAGAATGTTATTTATTTTCTACGTAAAAGACACTCGATAGTTTTTGCCGTCGCGGGCTTAGCTCCTGTTCAAATGTTTATTTGCTATTTTGATAATCGTCCTGTTGCACACACACGTCCGTGTAAATTAAAAGTTCGATGCCAACTGAGTTTTGAGTACGATGCGGCGAGTCTTAAAAATACAAAACGGAGGCAGCATCCGAAAGCATTTCCTATTCCAGCATCATATTCGAGCTTGCGCTCAAACTGATAAGAGTTTCCACTCACGAGTGTAACACTCACAGTCTCTCTCACACACGCGCTACTCAAAATTGAGTGAGTTTGGCTATGAGTGAGTGTGGCTTGCATTTGATATTAATTATACGAGGCGTAGTACATGAGAATGGATTTAGTTCAGCTTATCAGCTGCAGTCTACGGCTGCATAATCGTCTGCCATTTCTCAATAACAAACACCTACATAACTATATGACCCTTACTTATTATTTAAAAATAATTTAAAACGCAAATAAATAATTTAAAATGTATCTAATGATGAAACATTGCTCCTAAAACATTAAAGTAATTTTCAAATATTTTGATTCACTTCAATTTTATCCTAAGCATGCCAAATTCATTCATTTGTCTCTACCGAACTTAAACTCACTTGCTCAGTGTCAGATGAAGTCAATCCGTAAAATCTGCCCAAAAGTAAAAACCCGAACAGTTATAGAAAATTTATTTCCGCAAAATCTAGTCGAAAGTGAAAACAGGAACAGGGTTGCATAAGTAAAATATAGATTTATTTAAAAATTGTTTTGAAAACCGATTAATTTAAAGTCATGTAGATTTTATGGTTATCTTATGAAAAAATAATTATAAATATATGTAATATCTTGTTAAATGTGAACTTATTAAAAATATGTCAAGTTTAGACTGCATTTTGTTTGCTTAGCAAAGTATTTTTTTTCATATTCTTTGAATATGACGCAGTTGTTATATATGAGATAAGTCAGGGAATTTTTAAAATTTTTTACTTATTGAATTGCGGCGTAAAACTGTGGTTGACCTCGAGACTTCCTTTAATGTACAGAATATATACTAAATAATTTGTGATTAGATTTGATGTTTAATAGAATATTCATGTACCCGGAATTCATTGAAAACTTAAACTATCTCTTGTATAATTTGCATTTCTTTCCTGGTATTTCATTCACAATTTACATAGACTTATAATTTTTATTTTTTCGAAAGATTATAAAAATATATAGGGACTAGCCAAAGTATAACAAAGGTCTTACTTCGGACCGTATCAAGCCCACCATAATAATGCAAATATTTAATATATATTTATCTATGGTACTGAAAAAATATATTTCACGTCCTATCATAAGGTAATATACACTACAAATTTATCATTATTTAAAATGAAGGATGTTTTTGAATTTGACTATAATTTCTATGCATTTTAATTTAAAATATCATAGAAAAAAGTCATAGTTTTTCAAAAATAATACCATCTCTGTTTTTCCAATTCTGTTATCATATCTCAAGCTACACTTAAGCGACAATCATACAAGTTGAGCTTTGCATTTCTAATCCATGTAGTTTTCGTTGTTAAGCTCGTTTGCAGTGAGCGCTTTAAGCATGATGCAATGGCTTAGTTAGATTGTGCTTGACTTGCTTTAAACACTCGCTAAATAAGACTCAACTCGTGTTTAGCTACTGAAAGTGCTCTTGGCCACACATTTTTTAAGCTCTTGCACTGGCAGCTCCAGATCAATGTTGTTTGTGTTCAACGTTTGTAATTACATTCTAGGCGCTTAGGTAGCTGAACTTAAACTATTTAAATTATAAACAAGAAAAACTGAAATAAGAAATACTATAGATAAAATTCTTAATATTTTTGACTCTCATTGCTTATTAAAATAACTTTTCTTTCTCAAGCATTTTCTTGAGTTATGCTCAATATTTGGGACCCGCACTGTTTACAATTTTTTTAATGGTCAGCCCTAAAAGTAGGCAACAGAATTTTCCAACTGTTGCCAAATGCCAGATCAGTTGGTTCGGTCAGTGTGAACCAACAAACTTAAATTAAATGCATGGGCTAATAAAATATACTCCTACACAATCACTAATACACAGGCAGACACCTACACTAAAAATTAAATGAAAATAAATTCGACAGGGCAGTTGGCATTTTCCAGAGGCCCTAACATGACACTAAATAAACAGCCAGTTGTTACTTACCCAACAACGAAGCCAAACAAATAGCCAAACACCAAAACCAATACAAAAGCAAACACACTCACACACACATAAACACTCAGTGAGAGGGAGATAGAAAGTTATATAGAGAGAGAGAGAGAGAGGATGGATACATGGAGCAACTAAGTAAATGGTTAGTTCTGTGACATTTTCTAAATTGAAAAACTACAAATGACTGACAACAGATTAGAGTGAGTAAGCGAGCACACGTACAACAGGGATACACAGCTGTGTCCATTCATTCAACCCGAATCCCAAGTCCAATACTCCAAATCCAGTACTCCTTGACTTTGGTTAGGCGTCGGCATGCCATACAAATACACATATGTACGTAACACACTAGACACATTGACAAAAGTTTCATTTAAGGGATTCAACATTTTTTTTTAAAGGCCAGCAAAGAAACCTTTGCATCAAGTGTTTGAATTTGGGGACTTGAACAAAACTCATCTGTACAAAGAGGCAACAGTTGAAGTGGCAGCTGGAACAAAAACCTCAAAGAGCTGAGTCGAGGGGAAGACGGAAGTTTTCACAAAAAAAAGACCAACCTTTCTGTTTGAATGTCTGCTAAACTATTGTTACTTTTGTCGTCTGCATTTACTCACCTATAAACTTGCACTGTTCCTGCAGCTCATCACTGTGATCCTTGCAGTCGGCATCGCCATCACAGACATATCGTATGGCTATGCATTCACCGCTGGAGCATTGGAACTGCTTCTCCTCGCAGTAATGTGGCAGTGTTTGGGCTACAAAGAAATCAAAGAATACAAAAATCAAATGCATATTAATTAATTATGTTGAAATTCTGCGGTTATTTTGTTCCCCAAGACTATAATTAAACAACAAACAGGCCTAATAAAATTCATAACTAACATTTAAGTTGAAAACTTTGGGTCGTTAATAAAGTGAACCGCACAATGGAGCATTAATGTCTAGCAAGGGTACAGAAGTAGAGAGACGAGGTTGACTTTCCTTCTTGCCAACGCAACGGTGGCGTTGACAAGCTTTAAGCCCTTTTTAAGGCCATGGCAAAACTGACAATAAACAAAAACTTGTAAATAATAAAGTGTATGGATGTGTGTGTGTGTGTCAAAGGGTTAACCGCAAACGAAATATGCGACAAGGTCGCCGCTATAAACAAAAAGGCAAATTTTTGAAATTAATAAGCAAAATTGCGAGCGTATTTTGAATGGTATCACAGTGTTTGTATTGACCCAAATGGGGGTGTGTCGTCAAGTTTCACAAAAGGGACTCATCAATCGTTTATGGCATTTGTTGAGTTATTAGTGACAAACTCACTTGTAAATAAAATGACATCAGGCGCATTTCCGCTTAGCTGTAAAATGGCTTTCGATTGAACAGATCTCACAAAGGCTCGGGAGGTGTACATGTACCTAAATGTCATGATACGACTTCTCAATTAGTATTAACATGTTCGAGTGTGAGTGCATATGTTTGTGCCAGTTCAAAGTTTTGCTAATATGCTACGATTAGGCTGAGAATTTCGAGAATCAAGTCAATCCGTGTCCCATTTGTCGTTTAATTGTGCGCATTTAACACAAATTGACAATTGCTTAGACAGTAATGCAGACACACACGCACGAGTTCATCACACACACACACACAAACATTTAATTACAATTGCAGACATGACTAGCATTGCTATGGCCACACTCACAGACTCACTCACAAACACACACACACACACACACACACACACACACACACACACACACACACACAATCAAGCACTTCATTATCGTGAGAAATTCTTGTCCCGAAAAAGCAAGATTAATTTAAATTTGCTAAACATTTTTGTGGTGTTCTTTTTTATACATTTTTGCAATTCTTTTACTCGCCCATTCAATAAAATCTAAAAAAAAATTGGTTTTAAAATGTTTTTTTTGTTATTGTTATCAAATTTCAATAAAATTTTCAAAACAAATACACATGACCAAATTCTAAATATTTTAAATTATTAAAAATACTCACGGGAAACTTGAAACGAGTACTTCTGTACCCTATCACCATCTATAATATTATCTTACAATATATAAATTGTAACATATTTTCACTTTAAATCGCGGAAATAGCAAAAATACTGTGTTTTTAATTTGAGATTTCAACGATTTTACAATGTAAAACACAGAATATTGATTTTGTAACATATGTACGACAATTTGGCAGATGTGCAGATATGTTGGATTGTATCGGAGGTAAAGAGTATTTATCAGTGAATCACTTTATATTAAACCATTTATCTTGCATAAAAAATGAGTTTTAATTAAATATGAATAGAGTTTTTCTTCATTTTACGGCGTAGATTGCAATTTATGTAAAAATGTTTGCGTGCAACATATAAACGTATTTGCAGTTGCAGTTGCTTTTATTGTTGTTGTCTTTGTTGTCGTACGAATCTCTATGTGAGTCTACACAATTTGCATTTTAAGTGAGTCGTTTAGATGCTTAATTGAAATTCCGCGAGATGAAAATTAAAGATACATATTTGTGTCACGTCTACCGAAAGATATTATATTTATAACAAAGTACTTTAAATTGGGTTACTCGAGATACTTGTAACCCTATGGTTGCCTGTTTATCATATGGAAAATGGAAAACAATAAGATAACAGTCGACTTTAGTCAGGGAATTAAAGATGTCGATTGGTACTTTATTAGAATCGTGGTCAAACAAAAAGTGCAAAGAGATTCAATAAATTAAAATTTAATTTTAATTTGAAATATCTCCTGATTTTGCAATAGGTATAATGAATATTGATATTATGAATAAAAACTTATTTCTAATAGTATGGACATAATATAAATCGTAAAATATTGGAATGCCTCTACTTGGAAAGTGTCTACTTTAATTCCACTGAAATAAACGTGGCATACTTTTCGAAACATAATATTTATTTGGGAAGAAAAACTCAGCGAATCTTTCTGATGATAGCTCATACAAATTTGTTAAGGATTGATACATACGTACATAGTTATAGATTCAAATACCATTTAACCTCGCTAGTTTCTTGCCCTTGAAATCACCAGAACCTTAATTAATCAATTTATTGGATAAGGTGGCACTCGCCCCGTACTCTATTAGACTTGTGTCAGTGGAATAAATTAAATTAAGGGAGCAATAATTTAACGTAACTTACAAAAACCACAACAAATAAAAGGCAAAGAGGGAGAAGGGGGAGGGAAAGCAGAGCCAGACCACAGCCCTGGCAATAACCGACAATTTGATTGACAGAATTCTGATCAGCAACAGCATCTGATGCATTGTCGGTATTGGCCAATTAAATGCGTGTTGCTGGGTTCATTGAACAGTTTTGCCGGCTCACAAAGCTCAGAAATCAATCACTGGCCTCCAGGGCGGATCTCAGCTGGTAGATGGTCCAACGATTCTCATGAAAATTCGCACCATTAATTCAATGATAGCACTGCGAGCAGGAGCGGAGCGGAGTGGAGAGAAGCGACCAATAACTTGGAATGGTTAGCGCAAAAAGGGCGAAATAATAAACAGAAATCAGCGCAAAAGTCAATCATTGGTCAAATCAATATAAATGCTTTATTAATAGATGTTGATGGCAGAGTCTCGAATTTCGATTTCACTACACATTTCATAAATATTTACAGTATAGGTTGTGAGTATCAAAACCTACTAGGAATTTCGACAATTAGCTGACAAATTTACTCATTATTTTCGATAAAAACACGGAACACATCATGAACTTTGCACCAATCACCAGTTCAAAAATATGATAAGCTTTCATTATTATTATTTAATAATTTTGTTTATGCGTACGCTTTTATGTATCATCATTTTTTTTTGCGTTATTTTGATATGATAACATTACTAATATTTATAATGATAGTTCGCAATGAAAACCTTAAAAGATAGCTGCAATTATCAGTTCTATGTTCCTGATGATGTGCTGATAATTTTAACCAAGGTTAAACTTGATAAGTACTTGTTATCGAATTCGCGTTACTCGTGATTAGTTTTCTGAGTTGGCAGAGGGCTTGACTAATGTAGTAGCTAGTTAATCTAATAAACACAGTTTTATAAAAATAGTTACAATTTCAAGAAAAGCGTTCTTAAGGGTATTCCCACAATGTGAACTCTATAAAATTGGTTACATTCTAATAATGATAAAGCATTTTTGTAATTTTTGCTATTTCCTAGTTTTTTACTTTGTTTCATTAATTAAAAAAATAATAAATTTTATTAAGTGTTTTCGTGTGTCTAGACAATTCTATTTTCTACCTTTCATAATAAACCGTCATTAATTAATATTATTTATTTAGCTAATGACGATTTAATTAATGAAAACTGTCAACAAACGACATTTTTCTTTAATTGCAAAAATTTTAATTAATCTGTTAACCTGACTATATTTTTTCACTAGACTTTTCAAATGATTTTCCACGTTTTATCATTTATCAGTCATGAGTTTATTACTTTAATTTTGTGTTTGCTTTTCGCGATAAAACTTTATCTGCAATTACGATAAACAAAATAAACTTGAATCGTATAGTACTCGTAATCGCTTGTAGATTGCATATTATAATAAACATATTTCAAAGCTGACTACTCTGTAATTATTCACATCTTGCGGTTCAACGTGGAGATTTATAATTTAAGAGTAAATTTTTATATTCGAATCGGATTTTAAGTATTTGAGTTGCTCTTAAGTTTGGTCTCTCGCCATATTTAAGCGTTTGTGTAATTAGCGCTTTTTTGAAAACGTGAATAAGCGTTGAAAAAGAGAGTAGGGAGTGATCAACTAGCAGATACTTAATAGTCATGCTCAAAAGTGAATATGGTTGAGTCTACATAAAATGGAGTCATTTGCTTTCTTCCAACTGTTACGTAGATATGCATGGAATCATTATACCCATTTACAAAGCTTGTAGGGTATAAAAAAGTGGCCTGATCGGTGTCGTCATACAAACAACCATAAACACAGTAATAACAAACACGCAAATAAACAGTTGCTCACATGTTGCTTGCCTGTTTTGGCCACGAAATGAATGAATCATTCAATAACTTTGTCATCATTTATCTCATTTATGAATGATGTTCGAGTACTTAATTCGTCAGTTAAATTCAATCGTCAAAACAACAATACGTCACAGAAAAACAGTTCAAGTGAATTCTAATTGAACGCTGAGTCAAACTTTGAATGCGATTAGAAAATTCTAATTAATACAGTTTACATAAAACACATTTGGTATTTGTTGTGCTATTGTTTGTGTGAGTATAGGTGTGGACTATATCTAGTTGTTTTTTCAGCATACAATGCATATAAATAATGTTGCTAAGTCATGCGCATGTTTAAGTCACTTGCCAAAAAATCACGCCACCTATTTACCCCTATTTTTGCAAATGCGGCCAACGGCAAACATGGCGAATGCGTAATATTCATGTGAGTACTAATGTATTCACTCACATGTGCATGCAGTAAATGAGCACAAAAATAGATGGCTAATTAAGAGAAAGTGCTCATTTACAGTAAATGTTAATTAAAATACTTCTAAACCTTTTTGATACTATATAATTTTGGTAACATAGGTATAATAGACCTTATCAAATATAGGTAGAAAGGAATGATTGTCTACGCATACAGTTTCTGCCTCTATTTACTTTATTTTGTAAACTGCCTCGTTGATTCATTTTAAAGGGTATCTTGTAGTCGAGAACTAACGACTGCATTAATCACATATGGTTTAATTTACATGTCCCTGATTGCAAAATAAATAAAATAAATTTCGTCATAATGGAGATAAGAAGAGTTTTCCACATGTTTCTAGATAAGAGAAGGACGAATTTTTGATAATTTGATGTTTAGTTTTAAAACACTACATTAAAAGAAGATGTGTAAGGCTTTAACTATTAGCAATGGAAAATTTGATAAGGCATTTTATTTTATTTACAATTCAATTAGTATTAAACAAGCAATCAGCAGCCGATTATAAATCTTTAAGTAACATTGAAACCTTTTGACTTGAAGCAGAAATCCATGTAAGTTTGATTGTTTTGTTGTTAGTTATGAAATGTGTGTGTGTGTGTGTGGCTAAATATGTCATAGACTTGTTAAGAGTTAGAGCTGAGCTTGAGTCTGAGTGCGAGGTTGAGTATGTGTGAATGACTGCGGTTATACTCGAAAACGAAGTGCTCAAACAATTGCAGGTTGCTGTATTGTTGTTACACTTTTTTGGCTTCATCACTGAAAGTTGTTTTAGGCTTTAACCAGTTTATTTACTCATAATTATACATAAGGTAAAATACTTTTGAAACTAAGTCAAAACGGAAACAATGCAACCGATGACATGCGGCAAACAGTCTGTCAGGACAGTTTTCTGATCAGAATCCGACGCACGTGCAAATTTCTAGCATAATTAGCCAAGTTAATTACACAAGTCTGGACGACGATGAGTTCCGATCCCTTTAGGTCCCTTGCTAATGGCCATGACAGTTTTTATGACGCTCAGCTCCGACCAAAACTTGTTTAATTTCGATTTTAAAATAAATCAACGTGCCCCGAGGTTGCCTCCTTCTCCTTCTCCTTTTCTTGGTAATGGGACTGGTTGCAACTTCATTTTTGTTTTTGAATCTGAATCCGACATTCATTAGGCTGTCAAGAACGTGCCGAGAACTTCGATTGCTACTGTGACTGCGGCCCAAATTCAAGAGAGCTTCCGAAAATAGCAGTTGACAATTTTCATTTGGTAATTAGTTGGCCAAGAGCAGGTTCTAGCTGCTTTCTATTACGGGGAAGCTTTACTTTTGTTCAAGTGCAATGTAACTGTCACTCATTGTAGTGGAAACAATTAGCAGCAATATTTCAGCTTATCTTTGAGTTAATTTCGAATCTATCGAATAAGCTGGCAATTGACGTAGATGACATTTGACCTTATTACCTTTCAGTTGTCTATTTTTAATCCCCTATTATTAGCCAGCAGTCAGAATTATATTGCAAATGCATTATTCATTCAAGCAATTATTGACAAGCTCTGACAATCGGTCGATACAAGAACAATTTATCAACATGAACCCAAAAAGTTTTCGTTAATAAACTTAAATGTTGTCTTAACCTTTTGCATGTCTATTTTAAGATTTCAGTGGGTTTTGTTGACCTATTGACATTCGTTATTTAATTTTTTTTTAACTTGGTTTTAGTATTTGAAGGTTTTGTTTTCTTTTTGGTTAAGCGAATATTAGTAAAAAGTGAAAACCCATAAAGTGAGTGCTTAAAGACCAAGTTATTCATTAGCCTTAACGTTTTACTATACCAATTGACACAGTTAAAACTGTTTATCTAATTAGCCTAGTTAGCAAGTTGTTAAGTTGAGTCTTAAGCTATAATAATACCATTTTTGAGTTTACCAACTTAACTTGGTATTTGTATCTTTAATAGAAAACGAATGATTCTTCATTAATAATTATATACAATATCAAATATACTTTCCAGCATTTTACAATGAGCAATTGCATATTATGTTTCTGCCTTGAGAGTTTCATAACAGTCGTATTATAAACAGAGGTTGTATTGAATTTCAGGGGATGAAGAAGCAGTCCGACTTATAGAAAAAGTAAACTAGCACAGAAATTAGAGCTTATTATTTATTTAATAATTTTTCAACTCAACACTCTTAAATTCTTCTCTTACAATTTTAAGTTTTGTTTCTTCCACGTGAAAAAGATTTGCTCTCTATTTGCCGTAGACTTGCACCACTGTGCAGAAAACGAGCGAAGAGTAACAACTTAACAGAAACTTCAAACACAAAAAAAGCATGAAAAACGGGAACTTCAGCACAAAAAGAAACCGAAGCACTTGTTGCTCTCCGAAGTGGTCGCAGCCGCCGAGGTCTTCGCTCTTTGAGAGAAGAAGCCGGCCGGCAGAAGAAGAAGAAGCAGAAAATGGAAAAAGAACAGGCAAAATATGGAGATCTCTCGACTCCGACTGAGGAAAGTAAAAGGCAAAGAAATGTGATGTTGTGGAATGTGGAATGTGTTTACCAATGTTTGCCAGCCGCACCGCCAGTTACTCCGAAAACCAAAACTTGTATAAATAAAATATGAGTTGATTGAATTTGGAGTCGAGCTCTTGGTGGCATGATTAACAGAAATGGGAAACTTAACACGCAAATGCTTTTGTTGTTTTACTTGTACAGACGTTGATTTAGTCGAAGCTTAAGCTATAACTAAAACTGAATACTCATACAGTGAATGTAGAGATTTTTAATACAGTTTCCGTTAAATAAAACAATTAAATATCATAATATGACTACTTACATATATCCAAATACGTATTTATCCTTCCGGACACATTCAAAAAGTTAAAATTGAGGCTTTTACTGTTAATCGAACTGCTGCCCGAACTTATGCTATTGGCTGCGGCTGGTGTAAAGCTCTTGAGTTTATCCAATTGCGGCCCCAGGGTTGTCATCCTGATTTTCTCCAGTAATGCCGATCCGCTTAAGTTTGAGATTATTAAACTGGGACTGGGCGCCGCAGCGGTCACTTGTGCGGCATTCACGGCAGCGGCATTACAGAATTTACTAATGCTCAATATGCACGTTATAAAGATGAGATGGAACGAGGATGTGAAGCTGAAGCTGATCAGTTGCTGGACACGGCTCTGATAGTTGGAGCTGCTGCTGAAGAAGGCGCTCACTTTGGGCAGCTGTGGATCCTGTATGGTGTTGTTGTTGTTGCTGCTGTTGTTGTTGCTGTTGCTGTTACTGCTGCTGTTGTTGTTGCTGCCTGCATTCAGTTGAGTGGTTGTTGTTTGTGTTGTTGTGTTTGAGACTGAACTGCAGACTTCAGACGACGCATCCATTTTATGTTGTGTGTTTTTCAATTTATGCGGATTTTATATTTGAACTTTTAATTAGAAAACTGCAAGAAATAGAAATTTTCACTTTTTTTTACATTTTCAAACACAGCATACATATGTATGAATTTTTCATTTTCACACAAGGAACTCATTGTAATTTTATGTTATTCAATATTAAATAATAGCATGTTGTCTGCCCCAGGCAACGATGTCAACGACAGCGTCAGCTGTTTAAGCACCAACAACACGAGACATAAAAAAACTAAAGAGCTCGTTTAAGAGATACCCCGTGCCAAATCCTAAAATGTATTAACACATATTCGCACACATATACACTTTTAAAAACACTTTGAAATCATACACTCAGAAATAAAGGAGTTGGTGTTTTCCAAATTTAAAGTCTATAACTCCCAAACTCACTAAGTTCGTCGCGCTGTTTATATGCACAGGGTATAATAAAAAACGTTTGAAAAAAGAGGCGCAGAACAACTTTTTGAAATTTGTATTTCGGCAATTGTATCGTATTGAGGATGAGCACAAAACAAAATGAAAAGAGAGTGCGAAAAAGCATGAGAAACAAGCGAAACAGCAGCGATAAAAAATAAAGAAATATCATACGATGTTGCAGAAAATAAAGAAGAAGAAAAAAAGACATATGTAAATATGTTGCACCAGGCATGCTGGACTACAACATACCCTACATGTTTTATGATTTTCGAATTTGAAAAACCTTAGTCATGTGAGATAACAAGTGAACTTAAAAATTGGAAGTTTCCAGAATTTGTTAAATATGAAAGAGTTCCCTTTTTATTTCAGGCTATGCCAAAGATTTGCACATTGCAAGTGCAAATTTATAAGGGTGTCAATGTGGTCAAATGCCAGCGGCGGTCAACTTGAACGTCAAGTTCTCGTTTACAGGGTAAACCGCTAGAAATTTTTTTTTTTTCGAAGCGTCACGCTGATTGGATTTTAAATGAATAGATCGCTTTTATAAATTCCCTATCAGAGTGTCTGATAGATAATATTTTGAGTTATCTATTGTACATGAGACTATAAAAATTGTTAATGGCGCTACTGGCACTCAAAACTGAAGAATCATATGATTGCTTAACTTTAAATTTGTATTTCTCAATGGCTTGTGGCTACGACTTAGCAAAAATTGTTTTCGGACATAATTCTAAATTTAGTAAAGAGAGAATAAATAAAAAACTTGCGACGTTGACAAAAACAATTTCGACAAAGTCAGCATAAAATGCAAGCGACCTCGAACTACACGTGTTGCGATTATATATCGGATTTATGTATATGTCGAACGTTATGAAAATCGCGCAACTTATCTAAATACTTTCATACATTTTTAATTATCACTTGATATATTGTATACCCCGTTTTTTTTTTCGGCCCCTTGGGTATTAAAATATTTCTTATTGGTCTTTGGGTTACTAAAATACGACGTCTGCGTAACGGCCTGTAATATACTGAACAACACGACTGCGCCCAAAGCACGACGAAAAACGACTAACCAGCCAATGCCAGCAAAAAACCGAATGGAGCTCGTTTTTCAAAAACTCGCCGGCGAACGAGCGATCGCCACGACTACATAATAGTGACGTACGAATATAGCGTACCTGAAGTTTTATCGTAGCGTGCGTAAGCGCGAATAGTGGAAAAAGCGGGAGCGAATGACTGAAAGAGATCGACAGAGTGTGTGTGGGTAATAAGCGCAAAAGAGAGCGATCTCTAAGAGCAACAGGTGGTTGTAATAAGTTATAATCTCTTAAGATTTTTCTCTTAACTTCCCAGTGGCAGCATGGATAAAGTCTTCTTGTTGTTCAACGCTCTGTTGCACACCCTGTATGTATTAAAAATTGATTGAAATTTAATACATATTTCGAGCAAACAATTTCCAGCTGGGCTACAAAGCCGTTTGGGAGGTGGGTTCAGAGATTACTTGGCGTAACAATTACTCTAGCAATCACTTTTTTGTAAAGTTGTCGTTCTAAATTGGTTCTTGGCCTAGGTCAGAGACCATGACATGCATGATAATTTGTGTGGTCCATAAAGAGTAAATGGAGTGGGCTATACTTTGATAACAATTAGCCTGAGATTGATATACCATATGAATTAGGGTTATATTACATAGCTATTTTATTTAAAATATTTACTTGGTACCTAGTTTAATAAAGTATATTTGAAAAGGTATAATAAACGAATTCTATATACATTTCATATAAAAAATGTTAATATATATATTTTAAAATAAATCATGCTAAGCCTATAAAAAAGGAAACAAGTAAAGACTTTAAATGCAAAAGCTTTGAAAATAAAAATTTAATTTAATAAGTTTTTGCAAATTTTTTCGTTTTTCTGTATCAATATTTGTAAATCATCGTTGCAATCGTATAATTAAGTTCTTTTACTTTAAAATTTATTTATTTTGAACATAGTCCAACTTTACTATTTAGATATAACTAGTCGGCCGGTGCTACAGTCGAACATACTCGACAGTCGGAGACCCCGTACTTGCTATGGAATAATCCCAGTCCCTCTCCCAGTCCCTCTCCCAGGCCCCGCTCCCAGTCCCTCTCCCAGTCCCTCTCCCAGTCCCTCTCCCTGTCCCTCTCCCAGTCCCTCTCCCAGGCCCCCCTCCCAGTTCCTCTCCCAGGCCCCGCTCCCATTCCCTCTCCCAGTCCCTCCCCCAGTTCCTCTCCCAGGCCCCGCTCCCAGTTCCTCTCCCAGGCCCCGCTCCCAGTCCCTCTCCCAGGCCCCGCTCCCAGTCCCTCTCCCAGGCCCCTCTCCCAGGCCCCGCTCCCAGTCCCCGCTCCCAGTCCCTCTCCCAGGCCCCGCTCCCAGTCCCTCTCCCAGGCCCCTCTCCCAGGCCCGCTCCCAGGCCCCGCTCCCAGTCCCTCTCCCAGGCCACTAGCTTTTAAGTTGCTCTTATAATTTGTATATGAAATTTCTTTACTTTACTTTTTTTAAGTACAGGGTCTAAAAAGAACGTTTTAAAAACGTTTTCGAGTGTCACGTAACGTCGCTTAGGAAATGACCATATGTGAACCTCAAAGGTTCGCCCATTGTTGTAAGTGTATTCTAATTTTTAGCCGTCTACCTATGTGCATGGTTTATTCATGGATTTACGTATTGAATAATTCGTTTGTTTATGTCGGACTATTTGGCGAAATGCAAAACACACGATACTCTTAAGTATTTTCAAATGCCATATTTATAGGTTTCACTTGCGAATTGAAGGGCTAATATTTTACTAAACAATATATCAATAAAGAAACTTATCATATTGACAGATATACAACTTTTTATTATAGTTAATAAATTTAAGGTACTTACCAATTCAATTCTACGAAAGCTCTTTGGAACTCAAAGATGGTGAATATTTAAACAAATTCCTTTCTACACATATATATCTGCATTTATTCAATCATCTCGGAAACATATGTACACTTAATAATATCATATAATAATAGTAATAATAATAATTATATAATAATAATAAACAATTTGCACATTAAACAGAAATAAATTTGTCAACTCTTCTCTAATTATTAGGGGTATAATAAGTATAATATTTGTTTTTTTTTTTTTATTTAAAATTAAGTAATGCACACTTACAGCTATATACAGTTTGGAACTATTTGAATTATTATTAGAGTTTTCATTGATTCAGTTTAGTTCAGTTGAGTTAAGAATAGTTTATCTTTAATTTATTTTCTTTTAGTTTTATATTAGAACTCTGCGACATATTTGTACAGCAATCCTTTAAGGATTCTCTCCCTATCTCTTTGAAGAGATCCGCTGTTAAAATAATTTTAAAATAATTTACACATACAATTTGCTCAGTCTTTAGGCGTGTCTGTTGCGGATTTCTCATTGGGTCTGTCCAGGCCGTTCAGGATCAGATTGAAAAACCCAAATATTCTAATACGACGATATGCCTATGACAGGTGAGTACTATAAAATGAAGAAATTAGTATCAATTAACATGGATAAGGATTGATATATTTATTTCGAAATGTAACTATTACCTCCTCATCCATAATGCTGGTGTGATCATAGATACGAGTCGGCAGATTCTTTCGCAAACTGAAGTGATCTTCTGTGGTCGTCTTGCGGTAAATAGGATTCTCAAAATTCATAGAATTGATGCGACGCTTACTGCAGTACCGATATCCAACAAACAGGAGCTGTTTTAATCAATAGAAAACTCATCAATATTTACTGTATATATTTTAAAAGCATCTCCAACTTACCACAGACAAAATAACTGCACAGCCACTGAGACTAGCAATTACCACAAGAGCTATAAAACCAGAGTCCGGCTGAGGACTGGACGCTGTGGTCTGATCGATGTGTGTTTGGTTCTTCACTGGACGATGGTCGGTTACTGTGGGGATTGCATGGGAGATTGTTGGAAATTTAGTCGAATTCTCATGTAAATCAAATAAGCAACTCGAAGGACAGCAACAGCGACAAAAAAAACAAATTCAAAATGAGACAGGCATAAAAATCACAGCAATAAAAAAGCGCAAAATGAAATAAGAAAACAAAAAGAATTGTGTGTAATATACGAGCTAAATCCCACGCTTTCTCGGCATATTCCATTTGGGAGGTATTCGGATGTTGGTGCTTTTCCACCATCTACTGTTTCTCCACCACCTTCTCCTCTTTCTTTTCCGGGCAAAAGAATTTTCAATCAAATCGTTCAAAGTGCGCATTTAGGCGCAAATAAACACTTAAACGCGCTCGCGCCTTTGATGGGCTAAACTTTTATATCACCAAGGGATGAAGATCTAAAGATGGCGCTGCTGCCACCCCCCGTGGTGTGTTAAAGTGGTGCGAGGGAAGTGTTGTAATGTCGAGCAACTCAAACGGCGTAGGATGCGTAATGACATCGTTAACGCAACGCCTTTAATGGATTGTGATTCTGATTCAGATTCAGATTCAAAGTCCCTTGCAGCTGATTTAGTCCTGGAATCGGATCTTGTTTAACGCTTAAATCAAATCAAACGGCAAACGCTATCAACATTATCTTGAATTTCACTTTAAAGAGCCAAAGAACCCGACCAAGAATCAACCGTAAAAGCAACGCAATATTAGCCTCACACTTAGCGGTTAGCTCGGGTTTGTGGGTGGTTTGGGGTGGTTGAGTTGGTTAAGTTGGTTGCCTCTCTGGTATCAGTTGCAACGGCCGCCCATTTGCTGCCTACTTGTGGTTGCCACTGCACTGCAAGTGGCTCTCGATGGCGTTTATGAAACTGTCAAGCATGGATGGGCTGAGGTTGGCTTTGATGATGATTAATGTGAGCCATGACAAAGCAAATGTTATGCCTGAGTGTGGAAAATGAAGTGCTTGGCTTGGAAAATACACTCTCTCATCATCGCAAGGCGAACATTCAACATCCGACACCTTCCCTTCTGCCTCCAACCTATAAAACATACAAAACAACTAAGAATGCTTTTGTTAAGATTGCACGACTGCGCGACACCCTGCGCTCAGGTTTCCAGATACTCTCTACTACATACAAACACAAATAAGCTCGCCGCAAGTTTCGTACGTCGTATTGTCAGTGTCCTCTTCTTCTTTCTTTAGTCCAATTGGTTCTGGGTTAACTTTCGAGTTTAACCTCAAAACTATAGCGTCTGTATTTCTCTAGCCATTTTTAAGAAAAGGTCGTTGCATCAATAGTATTAAATACAGAATCTTCCTGCACATTAGAAGACTAACTTATTAGTGCTTCCAGATCTTACCATCTCTTAATTATTTTCGTTCCTACAGACACGGACAAATGCTGATAAAGGGTATTAAAAAAATTCCCAGATATAAAGTGCCGTCAAGTATGACAACATTTCACAGAATTCGCTAAAAAGTGCGGTGATTAATTTGCTTGCTTTAAGTTCGAGCTTAAACTTTAAATACAAACTAATGGCAGACTGTAACTGAGAAGTGTGTCAACAGCCAAGAGTTGACACACTCACAGCCAGAGTTGCAAGCACTAACTGAAACATAAACATATGAAGAATAATGCATTTTAAGACAGAGGGTTGTCGACCACATGAAAAAAACATCCTTACCAGATGGACAAATATTATATGTTACAGAAAAATGGACAGTTTACACACAATAAGGAATACAAAAGACACAGGTTAGAGTTGCCAGGCATACCAAATTGATCGTGTGGCAAGTTTGGTCGTAATACGCCTGTCTGATGTTTTTCAGTTTTCACAGGCTTTTCATTATAGTTCGCTAGTCGTAGATTCGATTTGGTCTTAAATCTGTGGACACGGGGAGGTTTGGTAACAACTCTATAACGGGCTGGATGCATCAACATGCAGGTAAAGGGTTAAAAGTTAGTTGTATAAAGAAAAGCGTTAATATCCAAAACATGCTAAGTACAGTTCCAAATAAATTATTTATAATATTTTAATGCTACTTACGATCTTCGACGCACATAAGACCATCGGCCATCAGTTTGAGACCCGTGGGACAAGCGCAGGAGATGCGCGGACTGCGCTCATTGATACGCGGCGCCGGCAGACAGAGATGAGAGCAGTGTCCATTAACCGATTGACAGTGATTGACACCATCTGGCTGGCGATAAGGATGATACACGTGCACGACCATAGGATGCTGCAGCTGTGAAGAGATAAGATTAAGAGAGGGTAAATAATATATTAAGAATTACCTCCGATGTTGGAGAGAATGAATTTTTATGCTCACCATGTGAACAGCTGTGATGGGCTCAACACCTTCGCCAGTGAACTTGTTGGCCTTGAAGACCGTCTGCTTCTCCCAGTCGGACCAGTAGATGTAATCCTCAAAGGTGCTTATCGAGAAGGGATGCCGCAGATACTCCGTGGAGTAGAGGATCTGTCTGCGCTGGGAGCCATCGTAGTTGGCCGAGGAGATGACGTTCAGCTTGCCATCGACCCAGTAGATGCGCTTCAGCACCAGATCCAAGGTGATACCATTGGGCCACTTGATGTCGTAGTTAATAATAGTGGTGCGGTGGGAGCCATCCATGCCGGCGCGTTCGATGCGGGGCGAGGCACCCCAGTCGGACCAGTACATCCATCCGTCGATGGGGTCGAGGGCAATGGAGCGTGGTATGTCGAGGGCATCCTCGATCAGAACCTTGCCCATGTTGCCATCAAAGTTGGTCAGCTCGATGGTGCACTTGTGCGTGTCCGTGTAGTACACATGGTTGTAGATCCAGTCCACAGCCAGTCCATCCGAAGTGACCGAGGATTGCTTCAGTACGACCGTCTTGTCGTTGCCCTCGTCGATGGGCGCCTTGTAGATGCTCTGTGTGGTCACATCGCTCCAGAAGATCATGCCGGTGCGAAAGACAAAGTCCAGGGCCGTCGCCGACTTGGTGCTGTTCACAATCGACGTCATCTCCATGTGGTCCAGGGCGATCTTGCGTATATCATGGCGTCGGGCCAGCAGGAGGGAGGCGTGTCCTTCGGTGGCCTTGCATCTGGTGTGATTGCGCGGATCCCGCATGTAACCCGCTTCGCACTCGCACTTGAATCCGCCAATCTCATTGACGCACAGCTGGGAGCAGACGCCTGGCTGCTCGCACTCATTGATGTCCACACAGGTGTGGCCATCGGAGGACAGCTTGTATCCCTCATGGCACTCGCAGACGTAGCCAACCAGGTGATCCACGCATCGGTGCATGCAGTTGCCGTTCTTGGAGGCGCACTCGTTCACCTCACACTTGCCCGCGGGCTCATCCTCGCCATCGGGACAGTCCTTGTGCTTGTCACAGACCTTGGACAAGGGAATGCACTGTCCACCTCCACAGTCGAACTGTCTGGTCGAGTTGCAGCTCTTGGACTGTGCCGACAATCTGCAGTCGCGTTCATCGCTGCCATCCGCACAATCCGATTCCCCATTGCAGGTGAGATGTCCGGCAATGCAGCTGCGATCTCCGCACTGGAACTGATCTGGTCTGCATGTGATATTCTTGCAGTTGCCGGAGTACTCATCGTCGCCGTCGGGACAGTCGCGATCGCCGTCGCAGAGCCAGCTGTGGTGCAGGCAGGTGATGCGATCCTTGCACTGGTACTCATGTGGCAGACAGGGTGTCACCAGTTTTGTGGCATTCGCACAGGCCTGTGGATGGAAGATGGCGATGCAGGAGGGGATTGACAAAAGTTTTGTGAGGTTGCCTTGTTAGAAGTTTGACAAAAAGTTTTCGTTGCATACTTTTAGTTGCTTACACACGAAATTATGTTCCAGTTGCAACGCCCCGCCTTTTGGCCAAGCTACGCCCATTTGGACCAGGCCAAAATGCAATTTTATGCGTACTATGCGTTGACAACAAAAGCTGCCAAAGCTGGCAGCGTTGAGTTATGCGCAACTTGGCTGTAATTTATATGCTTGCCGTCTTTCGCCTGCACACAGACAAAAACTTGGATTCATGTGGCATGATGGCAGAGAGAGGGAAAGGGGTTCGTCGGGTTCAAGGCAAAGGCAAAGGCAGAGCTGGGGGCGGCAACTACAAACATTTTGCCACTTCGCCCACGACAAAATTTGAATTTATGAGCCAGGCATTCGGCGTGCAACAGTGTGCGGCACTTACCCGTTCATCGGAGGCATCTGGGCAATCCGGATCACCGTCGCAGACCCAACGCTTGGCAATGCAGGCGCCATTGGAGCAGGTGTGCTCCGCAACGTCATCGCATGGCACCACGGGGCATTCGCGCTCATCGCTGCCATCGCCGCAGTCGTTGTCGTGATCGCAGACCCAACGCTTCTGTATGCAACGTCCGTTGCCGCAGGTGAACTCATCGGAGCGGCAGGTTTGGTCTACGGAACGAGTGCAGGACAAAGGATTAGCACAAAAATAGAAAATCTGGCTACAATGGCGACATAAACCAAAAGAAAATTAAGCACAAAGCGGACAGTTGATGAATGGACTCGGCCAGTGAGTTAGCAAAAGGAAATAATAGTCATAATATCTACGAGTATGGCATTGACTGATAAAAATGAAAATGAATTACGAGTTAAAGTCTATGTTAAAGGGAATGAAAATGTGGTATTACTTGACCCTGAATAGTTTAACAAACGCTCGAAAGAGCAAATAAATTAGTAGCAAGTTTGGATTAAGTATTTAAAAGCTTAAGTAGTCAATTGCATTGTAAATTGACAATTGCATTAACATAAAGTAAAATTATCTGTATATTATATACATGTAAGTATATCTAGCAGCAATAAAAGTATAACTTTAAATATTAACAAAGTGTACTTTCAAAACTATTGTATTTAAATATAAATCAAGCGAATCAATCAATTAAGTTTTTAATAACAAATAAATTTGATTTCTAAATTTCTTGAGAATGTTTGAAGAACATTTAAATCGCTTTTAATAAACAATATACTTTAAGTAAATAATACATACTAAATGTATTTCAAAGAATTCAGTAGTCTCAGTGCTCTATTTAAAATATTTAAAATATTTAAAATAGAACAAGCAAACATTAAATAGTCTTAAATATTTTATTGGCACACAAAGCAAAATAATATTTTAACCTCTTTTTGTACATTTTAATTAAAGTGTAAATAATATGCCGCTCGGGGGTAAATATTTATTGTGTTTGTTTGGCGTTTAAGTGACATAAAAGCTAAAGTTTGGTAAACAATATAATTGACTTTGATAATTATTATATATAATAGTTAATAAATAAATGATGAGGGCTAATATTGGGCTTAGAAGCAAGCTGTTGTGAGAGGTGAAAGGATAAAGGAATTGATAAGTGGCCTATAAATCTATCTCACTCAAAAATAAGTCTAATTAAAAGAAAAAGAGAAATTGAAATTAATTATCACTACAAATGAAAAGATATTGAAAATCGTTGGGATGTGCTTACTGCAGGCATGCTCATCGGAGCCATCGCTGCAATCCTTGCTTTGATCACACATCCAGGCCAAAGGAACGCATTCACCTTCGCCGCTTTTGCAGCTGTACTCTTCTGGCGAACAGGTGCGTGCCTCTACGATTTAGATGGAAGATATACATAAGACGAAATCGAGTTCAGTTGAGTGAGAAGTAAACTGCAGCTAATAAATTTCATTGGGGATATTAAATACATTTATTTTACGCTGCCTCAAATAAGCGGAAAGAACAGAAACGGCTGCCCCTTTGATTTTTTTTGTTTGTTGTTTGTTTGTTTGTGGCCAGAATGCCATTACATAATCCTATCGAACAGCCAACAACCAAGGCCAAGGGTTGTTGTTAGTATGCGTGTATGCGTGTTTGTGTGTGTGTTAGTGTGTGTGTTCGAGGGGAGGGTGCAATGCTAGTATGCTGCTTGTGTGTGTGTGTGAGTGAGCATTATGGGCTAAGCACTTTATGCGCTGTTGCCAGGCGTTGTCGGGCAGCCAACGCTGCGTATGCGTGTTATGTCATGCATATGTGTGCTCCCATTGTGTGTGAATGAGTGTTTGTAAAAGTGGAAGGGGGGTGGGGGGGGGGGGGCATTATGTGTTTATTGTTAGCTTTTATATACACTTGAATGCAACGTTGCTCCTCAACGACTTGATTAAACTGTATGGGGGAATATGGGACATATATGAGCGTAGTTTTCAAATTATGCGCAACACTTTATAAAATGCAAGTGGAAAGTGAGTTATGAGCACAGGATGGGAAAATGAATGATAGAGAGATAGAGATAGAAAATGGTTGTTCTTATTTTTGTTGTTGTTGTTGTTGCTTACTACAATGCGCTTCATCGGATTTATCACGGCAGTCATTGCTGCCATCGCAGAGCCAATTCCGAGGTATGCACTGGTCAACGGTCTTGCATTTGAACTCATTGTTGGGACAGGCATTCACTGTGTATCGACAATACAATACAATGTACTCATATATTCATATATAACATTATTTTTCAATTCAAAATGCATACGAAATCGCTTGAATATTCATGTTTGACTTACTGCACAGTGTGTTTATCTCGTCGGAGCCATCGGCACAATCGTTCTCCTGATCACAGCGCCATTTATTCGGTATGCAATTGCCATTCGAGCAGCGGAAATGGTCTGATGAGCAAGTGGCCTCTGGAAAGAGCAAAACAGTGCAAACCAAACATGTTAAATCGAGTGTCCTTTTGTCTATAGTATATGTAAGTTGGATTGCTTGTTGTCTGTTGTGTGTTGTGTGCTTGTGGCTGCCTTTGAACTTTGCCCTGGACCCGTATCAAAAACAAAAGCCAACAGATCCAGCCAGTTGCTACTTAAACGCATATATATATATATATGCAGTATATGTATGTGTATGTTACTGTGTTTTTTTTTACAAGCACTTGAGCACGTGCTGTGCAAAGAATATATACAAAGAAGCAGTAAAAAAACAAAACAGAAAAACCAAATTCATATAAATAAATCATTACACACTCGCGGTCGTTGAATTTTGAGTTCATTTTTATTCCAATTTTGATTATATTTGATAAAAAATTAATTAATAGTCCCGCTCCCAGTCCCTCTCCCAGTCCCTCTCCCAGTCCCACTCCCAGTCCCACTCCCAGTCCCTCTCCCAGTCCCTCTCCCAGGCCCCGCTCCCAGGCCCCGCTCTTTATAACTTTGGTTACGATAACTCATAAAACTAAAATTTTAAAACAAACTTGATCTGCCTGCAGTATAGAGGAACTTAAATACCAAGTTTGGTGTCTCTAGCTCATATAGTCTCTGAGATCTAGGTGTTCATACAGACAGACGGACAGACGGACATTGCTATATCGACTCGGCTATTGATGCTGATCAAAAATATATATACTTTATGGGGTCTGCCATGCTCCTTCTGCCTGTTACGCACATATTCGGTAAAACAAACCCAATAGACCCCTGTACTTTTTTTAAGTACGGGGTCTAAAAACTGAGTTATTCAATAATATTCAAAAACAAGTCTATAATGATTTCTATGCAGCTCCACATGTTTAACTTTGGTGCCGATTATCCCCTTTTATTTCTGTTTACAATTGTGCCATAACGGCTTGGCTTTGGCTCATGTAAATCCGCGACGCATTCATAAAAATAAACATAAAAATAAAGATGAAACAATCATTAATTTTAATCAATTTTAATGCGACATAGACGAACTGAAGGCACAAGTTGCCATATCAATAACATTTAATATGATTACTTTTCTAAACTTTTTATGGTGCCCAACTCTCCGGTCGAATGCCTTGCGAATGTCCTGGCTCAGTTTGCGCATTTTGTCGCTTCAGTCAAATGAAATGTAGCATGAAAAACGGAAAATGGAGAAACTTGAGAAAACTACACGAACCCATTTCGAGGAAAAACGAAAACGACGCAAAACAGCAACCAATATTTGTTAAAAAAAAGAAAAACAAATATAAATACAAGCTAGCAAAATATTGAACAATAAAAAATGGTCACATGTGCAACAAACACTTTGAAATGTTCAATTTTATACACTACACGAGAGGTATTTGAGAAATGGGCACCAATTGTGTAACGTGAAAATTACTGGCTTGAAACAGGAAATCATATTAACATTAAAAATGCCTCAAAAGTATGCTAAAATAAGTCAAACTTAAACTTAGAGCATTTAAGATTCGGCTTTAAAATCTTATTGACTGCCTTTTTATAATACTTCTTTGCTCTTGTTGTGCATGTTTGTGAATGCCCGTAGTTCGATTTAATTCCATGTGAGTCATTTTATTTTTATGATAGTGATTGCTAATATGTATTGCTCATGTATTTGCATATTAAATGTGTGTAAACTGGGTCCATTGGGAAAATTGCTGCGCATTTAAAAATTGATGTATGTATGTAAATAAATATATTTTTTTGCCGTTCTAATGCCTTTGATGTCACTTCAGGCGGCAATTAAAAATCAAATTACATTTATTATTTGTGACAAACTACTGTACATAAAAACACTTGTGGCACTTAATTGCGTTTACGCATGTTGCATTTACTGTTTAAATTGATAAAACTGTGCGGCATAATTTTTTATATATTTTACTAACTAAGTTTAAATGGTATTTCAGTTGATTAAAAAACTTTGGCCCTTGAGAGAAGCGTCTGGCAATTTGTATGCAAATCTCAATCGGCGTGTTGCATGACACATGGCGCCCTGTTGCAGTCAGCAAACACTAGAAACGCGGCAAGCAAGTGGCTCCATGTTATCCTGCCACTTCATGATTGGGACTTTGTCATGTTTAATTCATATTTAAAGGTGTTGTTGGAATAGTTTACAACTTGTTGGAGATACAAGTGAATGTGTTGTCGTCTTGTAAGGATAAACTTTGGTAGTGATACGATATTATTTATAATAAACAATTTGTTTTATTGAATATACTTTTATTTGTTCAATTATTTCAAATTGGGTAACATTAAATTTAAGCTGCATCGGTATTGTAATTTTTATTATCTGCTTTGAATGCGCTTGGACGTTTATCCTATAAATCTTTTGAATTATGTTATGCAGGATTATTTTACTATCTACCGCTTGCATAAAAATAGGCAAAAAAAATATATTTTCGAATACATGAAGTTTTCCTTTCTTCAATTATTTTTTTTAATAGTAAACCAGTCAAAAGGTTATCATAACAATGTTAGCATTTGAAATATTTTTTATGCTGGCAAAAGTATAAAAATAAACTAAAGTATAAATTAGAAATAGAATAATTAAGTATTCATACCATTATTGGACATGATTGCGCCCAAACTGTGGCTTTGTGTGTGCAGCAAACTTGTCACAAATAGTAAACACCAAATGTGACCCATGTTTTAACGTATTCACAGAATAGTCTTATTTATGTCCCTAGGTAATTTGATCGTTGAATCTATAAACGCATATTGAGTTAATGATTTATACAATATAACACTGTCACTTGATATGCCATCGAAATGTGTCTGACCAAATCGCCTGTGGCCAATTGACTTGTTGACAATTGCGACGCCTTTGTGCCATATTTGAGTCAGCCAAGTTGCACAAATTGATTGCATAATTTCCGTTTGCAAGTTCATTATAGTCAACAATAACAACAACAACAACTGTCTAAAGTCAACGAAATGAACATACTAATATACATAAATATCCAAAGGTCAAAAATTGGCCAGAGTTATAAGTGCCACATAAATGACTGTCAGACGACAAAATTTAGCAATTTTGTGGGAAATTGAGGAAACACATTTAATGTGGGCTACAAAACTAAATGATAAATGGTAAGTGTAACGATAATAATCAGAAGAAAGTCTATCTGAATTCTAAATAGGCCGTAGTCATTCCTGGCCAAGCCCACAAACTGTCACAGATGGACATTGCCGATTAGCCTAAGAACGGCGGCGACTTTCATACAAAAAATAAAAAAGGACCATAACAAAAAAAAAAAATGAAAAGAGCACACAAATTTCCATAGCCTTCTCATATTTTTAAGGCACACGGCAAGCTTTTTGGGGTTCCTTGGCCTGACTCTGGCATTTTGTCAAAGCACTTTGCATAACATCAAAGGACTTTTAGACAGCGTGTATCAGTGAATATCTTGCAGTCCGCATTTCGAGGACATATTAATATCACTTTGCTATGGCAATTTATTTAATTCCTTCTCGAGCATTGTTTATCCAAACTCTTTCACTTGGCACATATATTATGCTGCTTACTTTTCACACCGTTTTTTTTTTATTTTTCGATATTTCTATATGTAGTTGGTTTCACTAATGGTTAATTTGTTCACTCAACGCGTTTACGAATTGCCCCGTCCGTTTACTTGAAAAGTTCGCCGACAACTGAGTTTACAGCTGCAGAGCGCCAATCCTTAAAAACAATTGCCAAAACTTGCTTTTGCAGCATCTCTCAAATCTCAGTCGAAGCTTTCACTCAACAGCCACCAGCTGCGTGTCGAGCGCAACATAAACGAACATTTTGAGTGAGTTTTTTCTCCCGTTCTGAGTGAGTTTTGTCTCCCATTCTGAGTCTATTACTGAGCCTTGTTGTGAGTGTTATTTCTAGATGTTGGCGGTGAGAGGGTGGTGGTTGAGCATCATCAAGAACTTTGTTAACGAAAATAATTGAGTAATACATGCTGAGTAAATTCAATCTAACACCAGTTAAGTCCAAATATCTGTAATCTTATTAAACTATGCGAAATTATTTTTAACACTTTAATTTTCAATAAATGACAAATTTGTAGTATATTGCTCACTTATTTACATAAGAAAAAAATATAAATAATTTAAATAGCCTATTTATACAATGATATGAATTGTTTTAATATTAAATTGATTTAAATTAAAAAAAAAAACTTTATACCATTTAACAAGTCAGAATTTTATTAATATTGAATAACTAAACAATTCTTTAGTTGCTTATTTAAATTATTATTTACTTCATAATATATTTTTTATCTTTTGCTAAATCGTTAGTCAAAACCATCTTATTTTTCTCATTATTATTTCAATTTTATATTAACTTTACATTTTTTAACCTTCATCCCATGCCGTTTGCCCTTTGGCGCATTCAAGTTCATTTTTAATTCCCTTTTCCGCTTTTAAAATATCCCATTTCACTCATTATTTAGCATCAGAATCACCTGCAACTCTTTCGCTAGGTTTAACTGCAGGTTTCTTGAGTCCACCGAGGGCTCATTATCAATTTCACTGCTTGTAATTTGCCCTTCAGCGAAATTATATAACAATTTTGTTATGCAGTATCAGCAGCAGCAACAGAAGCAAGTGAATTGTGCTCTTCTTTTTATCATTATCTCTCTTACGAGTATTATAATTTTTTTTCATTCTTTTTTGGTGGCTGGCACAAAAATATTGTGATAAAATAAGTCAGACGACCTCACATAGTTTCCTTTTATGGCGAATAGCGACGCAAAAGTCTCGTGCGACGAATTCGCGCTGATGATAAATTGCTGATGCAACAACGTTGCATGCCACAGTCAGTCAATTGCGTTGCATTTGCAGTTTGCGTCGATGTTTAGTGACTTAATGAGCGCACTGCCATGGCACAGTTTTGGTCAGCAGTCAGTCCAACTACATACATACTGCCCGCAGCCTCAGTCCAGCCCCAGGCCTAGGCTGCCCCCTCTAGTCCCACTCTGACCCATGCAACGAGCATAAAAGAAGCAAACTAGTTTCGCATTTTGATTGATTCACAAAATCGGCAGTTAACGAAGCATCACTCAATGTGATAGACGCCACTGTAAAGTGTGCATTTACCATTGCCCCCTAAAAGTATGCAACACGAAAGTGTAACGAAAACTTACCGCGAAATTTGCACTCGGTGACCTGCTCATCACTGTGATCCTTGCAGTCTGCATCGCCATCGCAAACGAACCTAATGGGAATACAGTCGCCGTTTTGACATTGAAATTGCTTCTCATCGCATTTTGGGTACAGGGCTTGAGCTGTGCAGGAGAGATGAGAGTAGAAAGTAAACAAATGATTAAAGCAAATTATGTTTCTGTTGTTGTTTGTTGTTGTTGTAACTGCTGCTGTTGCTCATCGGAAAAAGCTGCTAAAAGTTTTCTCATTAAAAAAGCGAAAAACGAAACTGAAAACCGAAAAACGAACCGAAAAACGAAAAAACAGGCAGACAAAGTGCCATTTGTAGGTGGCACAAAAGCCCAAATTGATTAGGGCTTAAAACTTCAAAACAATCAAGACCAGACACACACGCAGACACACACACGCACACACGCACACACGCACATATGGGTGGTACTTGTGTGTGGATGCTTGAATCATTTGCATACAATACAAACATAATGCGAAGCAGTTCCCATCCTCGTCATGGGGTTTTAATCAACAAAAATGCCTTGAAATAAGATACACACACAAACAAAATGGCGCTGAATGCCGCAAAACTTTGACGGTGACCCCCCAAAGAGCTTGACAATTTTTGCCGAACTTCCGTTTCAAGTTTGCGTTCGTTTCTAGGCGTCTTGCCCTACATTCAAAAATGTTGTACATAAAGATGTATGGAAATTATAATAGAAATAATACAGGGACCCAAAAATGTCAACAACTCTTGATACATAATAGAAAATGTGACAAGTGAAAAAGTTATGGATTGCCAATGTCCTGGGTAAACAGGCGCAGACAAACACACACACTCATACATCCCAACGCACACACACACACACACACACACACACACCAACACTCACACATACATTCATTTAGGGAATCACATTTGAGAAGGGTTTCCTGGTCAACGCTGTCGATGCATTTGACAGCTGTTTCGGGCTCAATTTAAAAGAACAATAATTATTCGTTTAATCAAAACATTCACCTAAATAATATACGCAAGCCCATTAAGCATTTTGTAATTGTTCCAATTGAAATTGAAACAACAAAACGCTGTCGAGTTTCCAGAAAGAATTCACCGAATGCCATCAATCAATAAGGTCAAATCAATTTGTCGATGTCGCCATGCTATCTGAGAATTATTTTAAATTATGAATGATTGCAGGACATAATCAATAAAGATTTTAAATATGTTTAGTTTGTTTATAAATGTTTATAAGGAGATCTGCACAAGTTGTAAATATAAGTAGTTTGGTCAATTCAAAACCAATCAAGTAACTTTCGTAAAATTAAGATAGTTAACATTGGTTACAAAAAGATATAATGTTCTCTTTACTCAGTTACAAATTAGAAAGAAAGATACAACAAACTTTAAGAGAAAACTTATTCTGTATTCTCTTAATCTAATCTAATTTATTTTGAATAGTTTAATTCTTTTATCTATATTCTTATCATTTGCAGTGTTAACTGAAATGATAAATTGCATAATTTTGCAACTCTTCCTGCATGAGTTGATAATTATATAAAGACAAACATAATAGTAAAAAAAAACTGGTTATTTGATGCCTCCACTCAGTCTGGCGGCAAATACAGTCGTGTGTTTATAAAATAAGATATTTTACGCATCGAATGTTATCGAAAAGTCTAAGTTAAAACTTGTTCAGCGCCGAAACTGGTTGGCCTAAAATCTGGCTGAATGATGCGTTTGACTGATGTCACTAAGAGTAAACTCTTAAATTTAAATTTAATTTTTATAATTTTTATTGGACATAAGCATTTTTAAGCAGTCTCCTCTAAACTCAGACGCAATAGCAGGTCTGATAAGAGATAAGAGACCGTCGCAACGCCAGACGGCCAAGTTAAGCAGTGCTCTGAGTTGGCTAAAAACCTATCGATAAGAGAACACACGACAAAAATCTGAAAACTGCGATAATAATATTAATTCAATAATGAGTGTAGATTATATTGAATGAGATTATCCCTCGAAGTGCTGGGAAAAAATTTGATAAACATACATTCGGGGTGCTAATTAATCATAATAAAAAAATAACAAAAGACATCAAAAAAGCGCTGCTTATCACATTCGAGTGATGCTCGTGAAGTCAAGTTCAATGTCAATTTCAATTAAATAATTTCGATTTCATTAAGATGAAATTGATGTGGGGTGATCAAAGCGATGTGTGCTCAATTGAAGGTACTATAGGGAGGACCACGCCCCCTTTCGTATGCTATATACCAATGAACATTTATTGATAATTGTTGTTGATTTTCTTGTTGTTGTTATTGTAGTTGATTTACTAGTTTTTGAACAAAAACAAATCAATTAAAGGCGACAGCGTCATTTGCTTTCTTTATATAAGCGAAACATTAAGAGGACAGTCAACACGCCCACTATTAAAAAGTATTGGGTTTGTTGTTGTTTAGTTGTTGTTGTTGTGTTTTGGTTGCTGATGTTGGCACAAAACTAGTTGAATATACTAGAAAAATCTGTTGGCATCGCAAACAAATTAAAATCAAAATGAAACGCCATGAAATTCAAATGAGCCAACAAATTAAATAAAATAACATAAGAGCATACTCGATGAGGAGGTACCCTGTAAGCATAAATTTACAGCTAGAGTCTTACACAAATTCCTGTGACATTAGATACATTTGTTTATTCATTACAACGAACATGTCTATCTTTTTTAATTTTTATGTTAATTATCTTATCTTTATACAATTTTAAGCAATAGAAGATATGACAACAGTTTATTTTTATCTAAGAAATGGCGCTTCTGTATATATTGAGGTCATAAGATCTAAAAATACGAGTGAAACTGAAAGCTGAACTAGAACAAATCTTATTAAAGCTAAACCAAAACTAAAATAATATGAATCTAAAATTTTATTTTACCCAGAATGCGCTTGCACTGAGTACAGGGCATCATAAAATAAAACACATAAAATGAATAAAAACTAAGAGAGAATTGTTTTTGCTTTGACGACCTTGCACCGAACTACACATAAAAGATATGCTAATTTATGTGACGGGAATCTATCAGAGTGTTAATAATTTGTTGATACAAATTTGTACAGAGTATACAAAATCAAAAAGAACAGGTTATAAATCAGCTTGATGTAAAGCGTGTAATGAAAATATGAAAAATGAAAATGTGCTGAAAACTTGATTGTTAGGTATAAAAATTTGTATGAAAATAACTAAAAAGGGGCTCGTCTGCTTTGAACTTGAGGGTGATTTTTTTTGGCTTGTGTATTCTGTTTTTTGGTAGTCTTAGAATACCCTGAAATGTCAAAATACAATTCCTAGACACTGTGTGATCCATTTAGATCAATAAGCTATGTTCTTTGGACTGCGTCAATGGTATTTTTGGTATCTACCTACGTATATTTTGGCTCGGGGAGTCAAAATGCATGTCAAGAATTTTATTTACGTTTTCTTAAGTATTCAATCAAAGTACAAAATACAAGGAACAAAGTACAAAATTGAACACTTGTTTGTATAATAATTTTCATTCAAAATATCTTTCAATTCTAAAAAAAATTTATAAATATATTACTCGTAAATCGTATTTTAAACTTGATTCAAACTTGAGACTTAAGGATTAAATGCGTTGTATTTTAACAACTTTGTATCACTCGTATCATTCGGTATTTGAAATATATAGTTGCAAAAGTACAACGCATTTAATCCTTTAGTCGCAAGCTTAAATCAAGTTTAAAATACGATTTACGAGTACCACGCAACCTTGTAGAAATTAAACTGATTGAATGAAAATATTCAATAGCTAAATCCCAGCGAAAATGTAATAAAAACAAATCATAAAAGTGAGCAGCGATAAGATAATCTCAATAAAGCAAATCCCAGCCCGGCAGGTGGACTGATTTAAAGAAATTTACGACTCGGAAATACCCCCAAAGGTAATAGACAAATGCCGTTAGCGAAGTTAAGTCCTTATCAATCAACAAACAGATACGTAGGCAAACCAAAATGAAAAGCAAACTCCGGAAATCTAAAAAAAGCTTGTCAAAATAAAAGTTCTAAGGGAAATTGTTGACAAACGTCAAGGTTGAACAACTTGAACTTTAAATATGCATTCAATACTTATATTTTTAAATGACGTCTGTAACAAATTTATTATATAAAATATAATTAAACCAAAATGACTGGCAATTCACATGGGGTTAACAGTGAGTGCAACAAGTGCAACATCTCGTTTAAAGACTTGAATGCGGTCTAAAATTAGCACAGTCTGGCTAAAATCAAACTCTTTACATTCCTTGCTTCTCTATTCACCCCTCTCTTCATTAGCAGCTCTCTCCCTCTCTCTCAGGCTTGAACCATTTCTCACCTATGTCCAGTGGAGTGCCGATCTTGCCAGATACATTGAGGAACTTGAAGCCCATGTTGAGGATGCCTTTGCCATCGAGAACTTTTGTCAATGTGACGCCGCCTGCAGGCAGCATTTGTTCATTATTTGTTGTTGTCAGAGGCGTTGCTGTGGGCGTGGCAGTGCAACATTTGCTCAGCGTTAACATTAATGTTAACAGCAGCAGATTTGCATTGGCGCTAACGCAACTTAACAGCTGTTGAGCACGACGCTGGCAATTGTTGTTGCTGTTGCTGTTGCTGTCACAGCCAGTTGTTGCGTTGATTGTTGTTGTTGCTGTTGTCGCTGTAGTTTTTGTTGCAGTTGTGCTATCACTTACAGTGGTCGTAGAGCGTAACTCTATGGCCATGGTATGAACTTTGTCTGGTTTTTGCAGTTTACTTTGTGGTTTCTCTCTTTCTTAGTGACTCTTTCTTTCTGTTTGTTGGTTTCTTATCAAAGTTTGTTTCTCACTGCACTATGACTATGCATATATTTAATTATTGTATCTATATGTAGTTCCGCACCAAACTATGGAATAGAAAGTCATTCGATAAATAATCATGCAGGAAGCATTTGGATCTGGTGACATTATCTAATCAGTCTAATGGCGTCTGTGCTCTTTAAAAATAAATAACACCGCTACAAAAATCGCGACAACATTGAAAACTGTTGCCAAAATAAACACACACACACATGAACATACACTATGCTCTCAGTAAGGTGAGCGACTAAAATCGCGCACAAGAGCAGCACTAAAAACGCGTCGAGTGACCGAAAAGCCGAAAATTCAGATAAAATGTAACAAAAATAAACAGAAACTGGTTAAAATCATACGATCTACGCACACACCGAGGCAAACGACAACGAAAGATTGGAAACAACAGAAAGAAATAAGGTGAAAAGCAAAGCAAATACAAAAACACCAAATTTCTGTTGACGTAGCAAATATTCAAATTGGGGGAAAAGAATCAAGAGAATCGCGACATATTTCATTTCATTCAGTATGATAGCAGCTATTTTCATTTCATTTTATCTATATCGCATATAATTTAATTAATTATCTATTATTTTCGGCACGCGTTTTCTGGCTAGTGATAAACAAAAAATCGAAACATGACAATAAAAACAAACACTTTGTCTTATCAAAATTCTTGCGCGATTTCAAACCGCGCGCGTCTGAGAATTTTCATGTGGCACGTGCTGTTCACGTTGTTATTGTTGTTGCTCTAGCTATATTTACACTGTAAAACTTTGGATTCTATTTGTATTAAGTGTCTGTTGCTTTTGCGTATTCAGATTGATCAGAAAAAACGCTGCCGCCTCGTACAACGCGCGTTTTTTAACTGAATACGTCTTGAGAATTCGCCAGCACTTTTAAGCAAATTGTCATCCAACAATAGCTACAACACCCGACTTCCCAATCCCCTGTCCAACCAGTCAACATGTTCGGATCGTCTGAGCGAACTGCGCATGCTGTTCATTCGATAGGTGCTCAATTTTACATTTTGCACAATTTGCAAGGCGACTGGCTTATCAAAGCCCCAAGAAACGAACCGTACTCAACTGAACCACACTGAACAGACTTGATCGGAACTGAACCGAACGAAAAGAGAACATACGATAATTATCGCTATCTCTGCACGTGGCATACTCTTGTTGTCTCTCTTTAGCGATGCTCACGTTTTCTCTTTACAGATCACATACAGCTCATCTACAGCTCTTAAGAGAGGTGAGTTTATTACAAAGGTAAAGGTGAAGGTGCTTAAAGGTGCCACATAGATGCTGGCAGATCAGTTCTTAAAAATTAAATTATCGAATTAATCTTAAATAAAAATGAAACCAAAGCTACGATAAAACTTATTAGAAAAAGCAAATGACGCAGTTTGTGAGCTCTTATCAATTTATGAATGAATTGCTGATAATAAATGGCAAATAAGTTGAATGAAAGGATTAAGTTGTGATAAAAATTTCAATAAGATTAATGGATCGTAAGGAAATCAACTCAAGACACACTTTTAAGGTTTTAAATCAATTTGATAAATTAATCAAAATAAATATATAACTATAATTTACGTTATCATATTGAATATTGTTTAATCCTTTATGAGTGAAGGCTTTAAGTCAATAACCTGATTGATCACGTTATCTATTTGTCTTTATACCAACCTTGAGCACAACAAAACACTACAAATATTAATTTTAGCACAAAAAAATCACTTAAATACATTGCAAACGATAAGCAAAAATTAAAATTGAAGCTATATCTTTATATATAGACAATTTATCCAACGCGTTTTTGCACTTTATCAGCTTGCCAATATTATTAATTAAGCAAAACACTTTACAATCGGATAAATGATAATTTTGAGCTATATAAACATAAGTATATCGGGATATAAATATGCATATATAGGACCTCGAATTCTTGAATTCCCGTGGCTATTTGCGAAGAAAAGGTGCCTAGGTGCGATCTCCAGCAACGACCGACGCGAACTGAATCGTAGTCAAATTATTCGCATTGAAAGTCGCCTTCAATTGGGCCAATTGATTGAAAATGCGAAAACTGTTAACTGAAATGTGACGTCTGACGTGTGATAAGAGGCAAAAGTGCCTAAAATTGGCTGGTTATGGATAGCTGCAGACAATGGGAGACATAGAACAGACAGACTACCGATTATTGTGATTATCGTCATCGTCATCGTTAACCGCCCATCGTCATCTGCATTTGTCGCGGCCACTTGAAAGCCATAATTTATGATTTATGTGTGTAAATCATTTTTCAAGTTGAACCACTGCAACGGAGTGTGTTTGCTGATGACAGACGCACATCTAACCCCCTCTTGCTGCACATTTCCCCTCCCAAAATCTGTTTAGTTTTCAATTTGCGGGCGTTTCTAATTGCAGGCGTTAAAAATCGCTCGCAAATCGCGTGCATTTATATTAATGACAACGACGCCCTTTCGGCCCTACTCTTCCCCAGGTACTTAACTTAAGTGCAGTTTATCGCTGCGGACGTGTGTTCAACTTGAAATCCCACACCATTGATACTGTTAGTCGAGTGGGTTTGTCTTCGACAGACATTGAGGGTTATCTGCCCAGATTGATAACCATCGCCACTCTGATAGTCAACAATTAAACAGGGCCTAAAACAAGTCAAAGTGGCAATTACTAAACATCCATCAACAGAATCAAGAATAGTAAACACAATTATGTATATAGACATGAGTCAACCGGAATCTAACTGTAGGTACTTTCACCTGATAATGTTACTTGAGTGATCGATAATGCGCTTGGGATCTCCACATTATCATGTTGAACTCTTCAAAGCTTTCAAAACAAAGCTGGTTGAGCTTTTTTCTTGCTTTAAATCCAATTTAAATCGCCTTTGTTATCAGTTTATTCCAGTGAGGTAACTAAATATCGATACCACGTATCTTAATATAGCGATTATTGACAACTTGTATTCTTACATTCCTAACGTGTTCTTTTCACACTTTAAAACTGAAATGCCAAAGAAAGCGATGATTTGAATGTGAAGCTCTTCAAGAAACTTTTAGATTCGAGGATCATTTTATAACTCAATATAAAAAAAGGGATTGAATTTCTTATTTAAGTAATAAAATTCATTAGTTGCAAGTTAATCCAAAATTCAGATTTTTCCAAAGTTAGTTCTCTTTACATATTAAGAATGATTTGGTTGTTATTGACAATCGATCGTTGGTTACTCAAAACTTCGTGATCAACAAAAATTTTAAGCTAAGGACATTTGATAATATACTTTTGTGTTATTGATTATGCTTTTCGATCAATATATGTTTATTTAATAGGCAAAATCTGCATAGATCTTATGTTATTTTTTTTTAAACGAATGTTAATTTTTTAAAAATTTTTTCAATATTCACTTTAATTCTTGTATAGTTTCACTTCTGCCACAAGAATAACAACAACAACAACATTACACGATCCGCAGTAGGAGAAGAACGAAATTAAGATTCAAATAAACGTTACGCCGGAAAAATACGTGCAACGGACGCAGGCGAATTATAAACAGCGAATGAATGAATGAAGCGCCGGCTAAGAAGTAACGGTATATTTCACATGTGCCAAATGACAATAGAAAGGCAGACAACGCAGTCGCCGCTGTCGTCGACGTTGGCGTCGCAGTCGCAGTCGCAGTCGTAACAGTTGTGGATGCTGCCGTTAACAGCGGCTGTTAACAGCTGTAACATTGAATGTTGGCGCAACCTCAACGTCGACGTAGACGTCAACGTCTACGTCGCGTCGTCGCCAGCGACAGCGATATCGCTCATAAACGTCATTCAATGGCTCTATCTAACTACAGTAATAAGGCAGCAGCCACTGTATGTGTGTGCATGTGTGTGTGTGTGTGTGTGTGTGTGTTTACTGAAGCGTTGCTAAATATGAAAACATAAAAATTAATGTTATATTTATAGTGTGGCAGCCAAAACTGTAGCAGGAGGCGGTCCGTGATGCGGTCGCTGCAGGGCAGCAGCAGAATAGAAAGAGGAAGAGGAAGACTAAACTCGAACTGGAGATGTAGATGGGGTTGAAGATGAAGACGAAATTGTGCTCCAAGTGCTGGTATTTGCTTTGCCCGTTGGCGCTGACGGCTGCTGCTCATATTTGCTATTGTAGTTGTGTGGTTGTGGCAAGTGGCAAGTGGCAGCCAAAGGGGTTTACTGGCTATTGCCTTGCCTGCATTTCAATAAGCAGCACAAAATATTTTCTGCTATAAATCGGCCAGAATATAACGCGCCTGGCCACATCGCCAATTGTGCACAAAAAGCAGCAGCAGCAACAACAACAACAACAGCAACAACAACTCAACTGTCGTCTGTGGCATGCTGTGTGTGCCCCAAGTGTTCCACATGCCACATGCCACAGCCACAGCCACATATCTCGCATGCCGCGCCGACATCTGCCCCCCAAAGCGGAGTGCCGCCGACGGCGGCCAATGCGGCGTATGATGAATTTGTGCAAAGCCTTTTCGTATTTTAACTCTTTCTGCACTGAGATTTCCTATATGCCACATGTGTATGCCGCTTAAAACGTGCATTAAACAGAGTTGATTTCTAAATTTGACTAAAATTTAATTCAAGTTTGGCTATATTATTATTGTTGTATTTTTAGACCCCGTACTTAAACTCCAACTCTCATAACTTTGTCAAAACTTGACCGATTTTCATGCGGAATATCGTTTTGATCATTTTTCAGTCTCTACTTTGATTCTGCATCAAAATATTATTTATTTAAAAAATTCGATTTTTTCCCTATCACTGTCTATTTTATTAGTACTTTTCCCTTGACTTGTCCCTTGATCCTTACTCAAAAACTTCCAACTCTCATAACTTTGTCAAAACTTGACCAATTTTCCTGCGGAATATCGTTTTGATAATTTTTTGGCTTCTACTTTGATTCTTCATCAAAATATTATTGATTTTAAAAATTCGATTTTTTTCCCTATCACTGTTTATATACAATTGTTTTATCATACAAGTGTTTTATCAATAACTGTAAGTTAAGGTATTTTCTAGTCGTATATCTCCACTAATTACTTAATATACTAATTTTATCAAATTGTACAAACATTATAATAAATGGTAAACTGACTTGTGTCATCACACAATAAACACAATACGCCGTCGGCTTAAAGACAGTCCATTAATCAGCATATTGTGGCTGGAAGCCCGAAGCTATAACATGAAATATTGAAGCACGAAAAGCCGCCCAGCCTTAGCCCCGCCTCTTGCTCCTCCTTCCTCTACCTCAAGGAGCAGCAATCATTTAGTTCGCGACTGTTTGCCGCCTTTAGAGAAATGCGATGTCAACACTTTTGGCCAATCAGCAGGTTGATGAAGTCTGAGAATGGATTTAGGAGTCTCACATCTTTCTTCTTTCTGGAAGTGGGTGAAGACAAAGTCTAAGCAGTGTTTAAGTTTTATTACTGCTATATACTTCTTACTACTACTCTTCCTATTGGCTGATGACCCCTAAAAATGTCAAGCTGATTGCAGCGCTGTCAATTGAACGACTTCCGCTCGCTACTTCCGCTCCATCTGTAGTCGACGAGGAATTCTACGACGTGTGTCTGAAGAACGCTTCTCACATAAACATTAAAGAGGAAACAAAGAGTTGACCAGCACATGGAACTTACCACAAACTGGTCGAGAGCTGCCCTCACATTGCCAGTCAAATAATCATACGCCGCATTGTTCCAGGCCTCCACTTCAAGACGAGAGGGGGAGGGAGAGGGGGAGGTGCAGGTGAAGAGGCAGAGAATCTGTTATGTGTTGTGGATATTTGAATGTGCCGTCAACATCATCCACATCCACATCCACATGCAAAAAGGAAAACGTTGCATATCAAAAATGAGGAAGAGAACTTTAAACTGCGGGTCTTTTGCTGCTGCCCCACAGAGGAGCAAAGTTCTCCCCTCTCCTCGTCTTCCTCTCCCTTATTTTGGGTCCGCAGATAGCAACCCAGGGAGGAAGTGAGGCATGAGAATGCCTGGTTGGCAGGTTGGATGGTCGAATGGTTGTATGGTTGGTTGACTGCTTCAGTTTTAGCCTCCTTTCGGGTTCGCTTTGGGTTTGCAGTGCAAAATTTACCGCTAAGCATTTGCCAACAGCGCCAACTGCACAAAGGGTATGACAAACAGACTGAGACTCCGACTCCGACTGTGACTATGAATGTGACTGTGAATGTGAATGTGACTGTGACTGTCACTGCGTCTGTGATGCTGGCCGGGATCATGGGGGTCATTGTAATCATAACGGTAATGTTGACGTTGCCTCGTCCTGTGATTAGAGCAAGAGCGAGAGCGAGAGAGAGAGAGAGAAAGAAAGAGGAAGAGGATAAGAGAACGCATTTTAAAAACCAAACTTAAACGCACAAAAAGAGATGCTGAAAGGGCGCCAAATTAGTCAAATCGTGTTATGGGTTATACAGGGTGCCTCACTTATTGCATCATATCTCAGGCAATTGTCAACTATTTCTAATATCAAGTAATTTCTTTGGCTGCCATTTCTTCTTTCCTCGAATTCCTCTACAAATCCAAAATCAACCCAACAATTTTGGCAGACAAACAAAGCAAAAGCAATTGACTGAAGTTGCTGCCAGTTTCTGTTGCTGCTGCTGTTGGTCCATCTAAGAAGCTGCGACGTTGACTGCGCTGCTGCGTCGCTGCCTGCCTGGTCTCTGCTTTGGGCTTTGGTCTGATGGACAAATGGAAACCCAAAGTGAGCAACTAAACAGCTCGCGACAGTTTTTATGATTTTTCGTTTCGTGTTTTGTTTTGTTTTGCTTTGGTTTCTGTTGTTTGGTTTGCAATTATTTCCCCTGTGGACTGTGAGAGGGGCAAATAGTCGTAACAGGGTCCTTTTATGAGGGTTGCTGTTAACGCGGACTGTAGTTGTAGCATTGCTGCTGTTGTTCTCTTCTCTCCCCCCATCCACTGGCACACCACATTCCACGCTTCGCTGAGTCGCATTAGTTACGAGCATTATCATCCACACGGGCGAACGTCTTCCACATCACGTGGAGTGTGCGCATCTTCAACGAGGTGGAGGTCCTCCTTCCACAGACTCTTAATCCCACACTCGCAAGTCGAAAGTTAGACAAACAATTGACAGTCCCAGGCGACAGACGACAATCGACAGTTGAGCAACTTATCACTTTCCACCTAATTGATATCAGTTTCAGTTTCAGTTTCAGTTTCAGTTGCAAAAACTTTGCTTTTCTCATCCCTTCCTCTCTCACCCCCTTCACCCCCTCTCAGCAGCTGTCTCTGTGCTGAGCTGCTGAAGTGCAGGCAATGTAAATCCGCTTAAAGCAGAGTGAACTCATAAATTATTGATTTGATTATGTCACCCGCGTTGGCATGGCATTTTGGGCCTTTTGGGCAGCAGCTGTTGGCCAAAAAGAATTTGCCTCGCAGGCGCCTTTCACTCTCAAGTATTTATAAAGGATCAACAGGCGATTACGTCCTGCTGGCACTGGCACTCAATATCCAGAAATGTTTCGACCAGTGGCAAAGTGCTTACGGATTAGTTGACATATCAACAGTCATCAGATTGTATATGTATCTGTATCTATAACCATTGCTGTATCTGTATCTATAGCTATTGCTGTATCTGTAGCTGTATCTGTAACTCGAATCTGCGGCTTTTGCATGCATTATAAATGATGACGGACAGAACTGACCATCATTTGCTTTATTGGCCATTTGAATGCAGAGCGAAGCTAAGCTTTGGCTATTTATAGCCATCGAATTGAGCAACCTTTTTGGACTTGAAATCTAGCTACCTGATACCTGCCACATGCCACATGCCACATGTTTGCCATTTAGAATGTCTGTTTGCTTGCAACCATTTTCATTCCTTTTTTTTTTTTTGGCGATTTTGCTCGTTGATTTGGGCTGCTTTGTTGCCATTTGTGTGCCTGCCACGTCATCGTCATGAAAACGCTGTGGCACGTGTTTTCACTTGCAGATTTCTATCTGATTTGCTGACTCTACTCCCTAAGTTCCTCTGTCCCTCTGTCCCTTCGTCCCTCCCTACCTTTATCCCTTTCGGCCATTCAAACTATAATAATAATTAAGGCGCTGCTCGGGTTTTCTTGTGGTCGACTCTGCATATTTTCTTGAGATATCTTGAGCAGCTGAGACAGAGCTCAAGGTTTAGTTTCATCTGTTGTCTACGCCCTGGAGACGTGTTAATCATTTGGCCTTGGCGCACGATACGTTCTGGTTTTTGCCATGGGTCATTTGTTGACCTCCTTTTATGCATCCCCTCACCGCTTGTGACATTTGTAGACACATTTGTTGTGCGTCCCACACCCCATTTGCCATTTGGCTTTTATTTATTTGTTTGCCTTTTGTTGACAGCAATTTAAACGCTTGAATGGACTCTGGTCCTGGCGGAGTGCAAAAGGGTTTTGCTCGCTTCTCTGCAAATAAGTTTCACCTCGTAAATTAATTTCACTCGCCCAAAAACACAGCGCGGATACAAATTACAAGTATTATGCGGGGTCCAAACAGGTTAAAGTCTGTCAGTCTGTCCGTTTGTCTGACAGTCTGTTCAAGATTAACAGGGATAAGACAGCTCCTCTAAAGCTAAAGATCAACTTGCCGTTGAATTTTGTTGAACGACAATAAAACTAACAAATAAAATGGCCACAAATTAAAACCAGAATTATTTTCCAATTTAAATTGATTGCTTAATTTCTCTCTCTATCCCTTTCGAATGCTTTTCGCTTTGGTTTTTTTTTCGCATTCATTAATAATATTTATTTGCCAATGCCAAACTAATTTCCATTTACGTATTGCAAAAAAGTGCAATAATTTAATGGGATTACATTTCGGGCAGCTTAACAAGTCGTTGATTGTTGTGTGTGTATGTGTGTTGAAAATCCCTTTGATTTATTATTGTACTTATTTAACAACATTTACATTCCGCGTTTTACATCTCTATTGGAATAAAAGGGACGATATTTATTTAATGCATGCGTTAAATTTTCGCAAATGGAATTTAAAGTAATTAAAATGCTACTGTAGTACATATAGAACAATTGTGATTCTGTAAATATATTATATCTCTAAACACATTGAAGGTTTCATTCTTTCCTGATCTTAATGACACTTAAAAAATGATAATGCATTCTCCTTGACCCTTACTCAAAAACTTCCAACTCTCATAACTTTGCCAAAACTTGACCGATTTTCATGCGGAATATCGTTTTGATCATATTTTGGCCTCTACTTTGATTCTGCATCAAAATATTATTTATTTAAAAAATTCAATTTATTTCCCTATCACTGTCTACTTTATCCGTACTTTTTCCTTGACTTGTCCCTTAACCCTTACTCAAAGACTTCCGACTCTCATAACTTTGCCAAAACTTGACCGATTTTCATGTGGAGTATCGTTTTGATCATTTTTTGGCCTCTACTTTGATTCTGCATCAAAATATTATTTATTTAAATAATTCGATATTTTATCCCGACTGTCGAGTATGCTCGACAAATTTTATTTCCCAAATCTTTGCAGGTTGAGTTAGATGGATGTTATAAATTTTTAGAGAAATTTTAGAAATATATTTAATTATTTTAAGTAATAAATAAACTAGAAACAAACAGCGTCAATTTAAATAAAAATGTCAAATTTAAAATTTTTTCTAAATTACAATTTAGCTAAATAACAATAAAAAGAACTTGGACTTTATTTGTCCAATAAACAAATAAAGCGAATGCGAGTGTGAATGGGATTGTGAATGTGAGTGTCAAATTTTTGTGAAATACTCATATGCCTATGAGTGTATGTAGGGGCACGGAAATCGTTTATCTTTGTCGTTTGTGTCGTCTCCCCAGGCGGACGACTGGGAAAGCTCATTTTAGGCAGCAGCAGCCACTTTGCCAAAAGCTGATTTATGCCTCACTGCTTGCATGATTTTCCATATGCCGTCATACCACGCACAACAGAACCTTTTCCGGATGATATCCTGCTGCCTTTTTGCCATTGCTGTGGCTGTGGCTGTGTTGTTGTTGTTGTTGTTGTTGCCTTTTCGACTGTCATTGTTTGTTGCCTTTGGTTCCCCGTTGCGCCTTATCGCGTCAGAAGGACATGTGATTCAATTTGCTTCGATTAGAAATTCCAATTGCAAGAGAGACAGCGAAAAAGAGAGAAAGAGAGATATATTTACGGAGAGAGGGGCTTTGTCTGTCTGTCGTGCTTGACAGATTTATAGAAGTCAACTGAGGAGTCGTCGAAAATTAAAATGGCAGCTGCTCATCAAGTTCCGCCTCAGACAGTGGCATCGGCTGTGTGGTCGGTCGCATGTGGCATGCGACATGCGGCATGTGGCAACTTCGCGCGACACTCTACCATTTCTTATTTGTATATTAGGCAACGCTAACAAACTGCCAACAGTTTGATATCCGGTACGACGCCGGTGCCAAGTTTGTCGACTAGACGACGAGACGTGCGGATCCAGAACCCATATATTATATATGTACTCGTATGTGGCTATAGCCAGGCCGAGTTCTAGTTTCTGTTCCAGACACGCAACTGTCACGTTTGCTGAATGGTATGCTGTCAACTTTATTGGCCCAGCCGCTTGTTGCCATTCGACGACTGTCAATCTTCGCCACGTTCGTACATATGCCCCAAAAGTTTCGGCGAATATATTCCCATTTTTTTTTTTTTTTTTTTTTTTACTTTTGCCATAGCATATGGCCGTACGTGTTTCCATTTCCCAATCCTCTGTCAATCAATTTGGCGTTGTCCCTAACCCGTCTGTCCCGAAAACCCCTCACTCCCATATCTTTTTCACGTTTCCCTCTCCGTCCAGGACATATAGGGGCAGCAAGGCCGTTAAACGTTCACTGGACAATTGAAAAATTAACAGTATTTATTTATGATGAACAAAGGCAAGGCCAAAGGCCATCTCCATCCCCATCCCCATCCCTGTCCCCATTTTGATTGTGGTAACCTGCGTGCTGCGCATGCAAAGTGCCCTCAATCCAGAAAATTTTTTTTAATTGGCGCGGAAATTGCGAGTGGAATTGACGTTATGAAAGGCATTTCAAGGCAGCCAATGGGCAAATTTGTAACACCAAGGGGGAGTAGACCCGTGTTGAACCTGAATATATTCATAAAAATATCCGAGGTACAGTGGAATAAATGTCAAACGCAAATCAATGCAGATATTATGGCACATTAAAGATACATATAAATAAAAAAAGAAGAAACGTTTGAGTGGGAAAATGAAATAAAGAAACCAATGAAAAATCTGCAGTTGGTCATTTATTTAATTTTTCGCACGATTTCAGCATTTTGCCCGCTGGCAAAGACGACAGGACCTGCCGACCCAAGGACCTCAGCTAGATAGAAACATCGGTTAAATGACCGCAAAGAAGGAACTAGGCGACGAGGAGAAATGAGAGGGGAGGGCTGAGTGCAATGAAGTGTGAAGTCCCATGCAAATAAACCTGATGGCAGTTGGACTCGGCAAGGCACTTAAGGGGTGCGAAAACACACATATACACACAAACACACACTCAAACACGGATATGCACATATAAATGCAAATAAAAACATGAGCTGAATTTACTTTGATGCGAATTCCCTTAAAGGTGCAACAAATGGGGTCAAATGAAATTATTCCCACTCCATCACTCTCAGTTACATTTTGTGTAACTGTTACAGGAAATACTCACACACTCTCATGATTATATATTTGTATGTATGCAAATTTGCAAATGAAACAAACGTATTAAATTTCAAAGAAACATTGCAAAAGAATTTTTCCAAAAACCTAAAGTGACAACTGACTGAGTAAAAAGTAAGTACGCGATGTGGATTCGATTACTGTTAACATCTCTTACAGTCGCTGTTAATGATACTGTTACTGTCACTGCTACTGTTATTGCTGCTGATACATTCCACAGGGGAAATAATTGCAAGGCAAACAAAAGAAACCAAAACAAAACACGAAACGAAAAATCATAAAAACTGTCGCGAGCTGTTTAGTTGCTCACTTTGGGTTTCCATTTGTCCATCAGACCAAAGCCCAAAGCAGAGACCAGGCGGGCAGCGACGCAGCAGCGCAGTCAGCGTCGCAGCTTCTTAGATGGACCAACAGCAGCAGCAGCAACAACAACAGCAGCAGCAACAGAAACTGGCAGCAACTTCAGTCAATTGGTTTTGCTTTGTTTGTCTGCCAAAATTGTTGGGTTGATTTTGGATTTGTAAAGGAATTCAAGGAAAGGAGAAATGGCAGCCAAAGAAATTACTTGATATTAGAAATAGTTGACAATTGCCTGAGATATGCTCCAATCAAAGAGGCACCCTGTATGGCCCATAACACGATTTGACTAATTTGGCGCCCTTTCAGCATCTCTTTTTGTGCGTTTAAGTTTGGTTTTTAAAATGCGTTCTCTTATCCTCTTCCTCTTCTCTTTCTCTCTCTTCCTCTTCCCCCCTCTCTCTCGCTCTAATCACAGGACGAGGCAACGTCAACATAACCGTTATGATTACAATGACCCCCATGATCCCGGCCAGCATCACAGACGCAGTGACAGTCACATTCACATTCACAGTCACAGTCACATTCATAGTCACAGTCGGAGTCGGAGTCGGAGTCTCAGTCTGTTTCTCATACCCTTTATGCAGTTGGCGCTGTTGGCAAATGCTTAGCGGTAAATTTTGCACTGCAAACTCAAAGCGAACCCGAAAGGAGGCTAAAACTGAAGCAGTCAACCAACCAAACAACCATTCGACCATCCAACCTGCCAACCAGGCATCCTCATGCCTCACTTCCTCCCTGGGTTGCTATCTACGGACCCATAAAAGGGAGAGGAAGACGAGGAGAGGGGAGAGGGGAGAACTTTGCTCCTCTCTCGGGCAGCAGCAAAAGACCCGCAGTTTAAAGTTCTCTTCCTCATTTTTGATATGCAACGTTTTCCTTTTTGCATGTGGATGTGGATGTGGATGATGTTGACGGCACATTCAAATATCCACAACACATAACAGATTCTCTGCCCCTTCACCTGCACCTCCCCCTCCCCCTTCCCCTCTCATCTTAAAGTGGAGGCCTGGAACAATGCGGCGTATGGTTATTTGACTGGCAATGTGAGGGCAGTTCTCGACCAGTTTGTGGTTAGTTCCATGTGCTGGTCAACTCTTTGTTTCCTCTTTAATGTTTATGTGAGGAGCGTTCTTCAGACACACGTAGTAGAAATCCTCGTCGTCTACAGATAAAGCGGAAGTAGCGAGCGGAAGTCGTTCAATTGACAGCGCTGCAATCAGCTTGGCATTTTGAGGGGTCATCAGCCAATGGGAAGAGTAGGAGTAAGAAGTATATGGCGGTAATCAAACTTAAACGCTGCTTAGACTTGGTCTACAGCCACTCCCAGGAAATGAGGCAGATGCGAGACTTCCACCGTCTCGCTGATTGGCCAAAAGTGTTGACATCGAATTTTTCAACTGGCTTTGTTGGAAGTCGAAGTCGAAGCTGGTTTGGTAGCCAGAAGCACTTGTTTCTTTGTTTTTAACATTTTTAAGGCACATTTTGACTCTGCAGTTGGCCACAGTTTTGATTAATGGTCGAAGCTTAAAGCATCATGGACAACGCAGCCGGCGGCGACTTTTTTATTTGGCAATTATGTTGTTTAGAGTTCGCACAGATTTCACACCTCGAACATTTTTCATGGAATGGCCAACTCCCCCGAAGGCTGCAGCGGACATTGGACAGACAGAGTGATTTCATGTTTCGAGGCTTGTCGGTGACATGGAGTGTCATTAATTCTACTCATTCGCCCTCCCGATGGTCGAATCTCAACTGCCACTGTCATTTTTCAGCAATTTCTCGGCATTTTCTGACATTTGACAAGTGTTTCCGAATGCGGCAAAAAAAAGGCGAATAAAGGTGCAGTCAGCCCCTGGGCAATGTCTACCTTCAAACCCACATTTTATCAACCAAAAAGGGTCTTCCATCAATCTGTCTTCCGATTTTCCTCTTTCACTTCCGCTAATTTTTATGCAGATGCCAACAGTTGAGAATGTACAATTTGCTGAAAAATGCCTAATCTTTTGAAACAATTCGATTAAGTTTTATATCTCAGAATTTAAGGAATTTTTCGTTATTAATGCTATAGGAACGATCGGGCGAAATTAAACCTTTTATATGAATAAGCTTCTTGACTAAAGCGTTTGTAGACCCCGTACTTTAAAAAAATACAGGGGTCTATTGGGTTTGTTTTACCGAATATGTGCGTAACAGGCAGAAGGAGGCGTGGCAGACCCTATAAAGCATATATATAAAACTCTCTATTTTAACCGTACTTTTCTCTTGACTTGTCCCTTGACCCTTACTCAAAAACTTTTAATTCTCATAACTTTGTCAAAACTTGACCGATTTTCATGCGGAATATCGTTTTGATCATTTTTTAGCCTCTACTTTGATTCTGCATCAAAATATTATTAATTTCAAAAATTCGATTTTTTTCCCTATCACTGTCTGTTTTATCCGTACTTTTCCCTTGACTTGTCCCTCAACACTTACTCAAAAACTTCCAACTCTCATAACTTTGCCGAAACTTGACCGATTTTCATGCGGAATATCGTTTTGATCATTTTTTGGCCTCTACTTTGATTCTGCATCAAAATATTATTTATTTCAAAAATTCGATTTTTTACCCTATCACTGTCTATGTTTCATGAGACGTAATCATCCTGATAGAATATACATTTAAGATTACTAAATTATTTTTATTTTTTTTCTATTATAAGTTTCTTCCATAGTAAGTGCTACTACTAGTTTTTTTTGTTATTACTAGTGTTAATATCTGTTTTATTTATCTGTTTGTTCGATTAAACTGACTTATCTGCTAGCAACCATTGCATCTGTGTTGTTTGTGGTGTCGGTGGTAATTAAACCAAACAATAAGAAAGGCAATTGTCGGATTAAATGAAGCGTTAAACTTGATTTTAGGTCAAAGCATAAAATAAACGTGCACATGTATTTAATGTTTTTAGTGTGTGTTCAATAGTGAATACAAGCGGAAGTCACGTGTACGGATTATGCGGGCTTCTTGGAGTACGTGTCCCTGGCTATGAGCCATTGGGTGCCATCATTGGGCAGAGGGCTCTTGATGAGTGGCGAGAGACAAGTCCAAAACATACGCTTGCCCAGCACCATTCGCCAATTGGTCCAGAATCCCAAATCGTAGCTGCTATCCCGGAAGGCGTACATGCAACTGCCCCGACTGACCATATAGATTTGAAGGCCCAGTTGCGATGCCACAAATACCATGCTGAAGATACTAAGCTTGAGGATGGCTCCATTGATGATTAGCCAGTTGGGATTTGCCTTCAGATCGTCTAGAAACTGATTAGGATCGAAACCTTCGAAGCGTGCTAGAAATATGAGGGGATCACCAAAAATGGGCAGACGTACAACAAATACATAGATGAAGTTGTAGAAGAAGGCGATCATGTTGCCCAGGGTTAAGTTGAAGAGAAGGCCAATGAAGTAGCGCTGATTGGCATGGCCAATGCAGTTGGCCGTTATGTTGCAGTGATGATCCCGCTTTAGCATGCATGTGTTGCACAGTCGACAGTGCCACGTCCGGGGCGGCACCAACATCTGACAATGGGTGCACAAATGCCAGAGATGCGCCTCAGAGGCAATTGGCTGTTGCCTCTTTTTTAGCAGGGATAAAAAGCTGGTATCCGTTTGCCAACAACATATCATGTTGCCAAGGATATTGTGAAGAAAGTAAACTGCCAGGAAATAATTCAGTTTATAGAATTTGCCATCGACATCACACAACTCCGGTAATATATAGAGCATTTCGTACCACACAAAGAATCCGACAATGAATACCAATATTGCTGCCGATATTGGATGCAGCAAGTAGATAATCTTCAGACGATGTTGTTGCATGCAACGCAATATGAATGCCTCTGTCACAATGAAGGCATGACGCAACATTCGAAAAAACAATACATGAAATTTGACCATAATTTCTTATAAAGAAATGAGTATTTATGTATTTGATTAAAAAATCTGACTGAATTCTAGGGGTTGATATGATATCATTAAATTAAATTTATAATCGCATCAGGCAATTGAACAGAAATAAATCCAAATTAAATTTTTCTTCCCTCATTTGGAAATGAAAAGCTGCGTATCATTACATTACGAGTTTTTCATTAGATTAGATTATTGAAAGATGAACAGACAAGTTTAAAATCAGACATTGTCTATTGTTGCATATATTACTCAATATATGTTGAGTATATGGGTTTTTTGGAAAAATATTTGAAAAAGAGATTTATGCTGATCGAATATAAAAGAATATTTTTAATTTATAGAAGCAGTTATTTAAAAAATCTTCAAGTTCTGTTGTTATAAACGCGCTTAACAGTATCACCAGCATTTATTTTACATGGATGCATCGATGTGCAGTAAATTCTTGTTGTAAATTACGAATTCTTACCCATTTTCAAACATTTTCAACTATTTTACTTATTATTTAAACATACGTCTAATGGCATATCTCTTGTCAGATTTAAAGCTAGGTGAACCGGAGGGAAAACAATGAACCAGAGAACATAATATGCATATATGCAAATACTTCAACAGTAGAATGGCAGCTGCCTGTTCCACATGTTATGATTCTGAGTATTTTACTTGTGCTTTTGAAAAGAAACAAATCCCTGTTGGCTTATACAATGTGGTCGACTTCAATGCTAGGAATTTTATAAAAAAGAAAAATAAATATAAAATGTTCTAATTTAAACATGTATTTTATTATAGCTGCAATATTTAGGCGTCGTTTAAGATATGATTTATTAAAATTAATGGAGATAAGGAAATAAAACAACATAAGGTACGACTACTGGGTATAATGAAATGTGCAGCTTGATGTTTATATTCAAGTTGAAGCAGAAACAGATGCCAACACACAATGTTGTCTATTTCGAATATATTTTAATGAATTATTAAGATGAGGTATGTATTCAAAATGCGCAGCACACGGTTTTCCATTTGACTTTCCATCCCCATTGACTTTTACCCTTGAGCAGCTCACGTGGTTGAGATTTTTACTTGCGTTTTACTCTTGCATAAAGTTTGTATTTGCGGAGGTGCGATGGGAATGAGGAAAGCTGCTGGTTGTCCACTTGATGCGTAATGTGTTTGTGCGTTGTTTACACACACCGGAAGCAAACAAACAGCCATTTTAGCTTGCGCCTCGCGCGGTGTTCGCTATTTCCGACTTTGAAGAAGGGGAGCTGACACTCGGAACTGAGTTGAAAAGTCGCAATGAACGCAATGTTTGTCCACCTGTGGCATTCCTTGGATGACTTTGAGTTGACTTTTTCCTTCTGCCACTTGCAAGTCATTAGCATTCACTCAAACGCGAGTTGCCAACTGCCATTTTAGCCAAGTTTTTCGCATAATTGCAGCATTTGCTGCTAATTTAAGCAAAATCCAGCGACTTTGTCTTTGTTTAATATCATTAGACAGCGAAATGTGAGACGAAAACTGAAAGTTTCACAAGTACACTCCTGTCTTATCAGAGAGTACTGCGGATCTCCGTGTATCTCATTTCCAAGCAATTACCTGCTGAATTTTTGCCGCCTGGGGGCCAACTCAAACTCCTCATGTACTCGTAATTCAGTTTGAAAAATGTTTAAAATTAGATATCAGGCCAACAAAAAATGTATAACAGGCGCTTTTGCTGCGTGAGCGGCATTTAAATTAATAAAAAACAAGAATATACAAAAACCCAGCTCGAATGTGTGTGCGAACAGCTCTAAACTTAGTATACCCTGTAAATAGATAAATTCCAAATGTGAGCCTATTGAGTTGTCATACAAGAATTAACTCTTCATTTTAATTTCTCACTAAAACGTTATTTTTCGACAAATATTGTATTTATTGTTACTATTTTTTTTTTTAAAGATTTCTTAGATAGTGTAGCAACAGTTTTAGATACTGAAGCTTTTACTAGAAACTGGATCCTTTAATTTTATAGCTGATGGATGAACTAAAAAGCTTCATTAATTTTTTGGGGCTAAAGACTACAAATTTTGCTATTTTTTATTAATACAAAAAGAATAGCTAATTTTTTTGACATTGATTGATAAGTATTACTTAATACCATCTTGAATACATTTCTGATTTTCAGGGTATGCGAGCACGCCTTATGAACCCTCACAACACGTGTCTTTTGTTGTCTGTCAGTTTCTGTTATTATTATTATTATTATTATAATTTTTGATTCAGCTACTTGAAACTGCCGAAACTCGGAACGTTAGAAATAAGAGTGCAGGTAATGATGTAGGTAGATGCAGCTTAAGGCATATTTTGTTTAAATTTACTTTGCCATTTATTCAAGCTTACGACAGTCATTAATTGTTGGCAAAAGGTAACGCCTCAAAGCCTGACCGAGTAGCAGCAGCTGCATGCAACATTTATTTAAATCTACGAATGCTTTGCACCTGTTTCTCGATTTATTGTGCCCGACAATTTCAATGAACCATCAAACGGCAATTTGAAAGCTGCTCAATACACGTCGGCAACGTTGCGTATGAGCGATTTTCTATACCAAATCATCTGACGTTGCTTGCGTTGCGACCAAATATGTTAGGCATGCTAAATATTTGCCACTTGCCAAACAAAATGCTTCGTCATTTGTGTTTAAAAATTTACCTTCCATATCTAACACATACAATCTGCTCACTTTTCATTTTGTTCTTCTTCTTCTTGCTGGGTGCGACATATTTTGCTTGATTCGCGGCATATTCACAATATGTGTTTGTGTGTCGCATACTCCCCTGGTTCCAATTTTTTTGTTTTTCATAAATTTTTCATATTCTTTGTCCGTGTATTGCTCCTTCGACATGTGTTTGACATTTGCATGAGGTGTGTGCCTCGATGGAATAGCTGAGAGAGAGGCGAATGGGGATGGAGTTAACTGCAGTTGATTGATACCCTTAAATATGAAGTGTATTTTAGGTTTACAAGTGGGTATATTTCATTTGTTATTCATGTTAAGCTGACAGCTCTCAGGAGCTCAATGACTTGGATGAAATCTGATCCGTAAATAAACCTTTTCTATGGTGATATAGGCTTAGCTAACGAATTGAGCTTTATAACTTTAAATTTCTTGACTATATTGACGTGTGATACATACATTAGATATATTATATATAAACTATTTTCAAGTTTAAGCGATATATTAACGATAATATCTTGTAAACGAAGAGCATTCATTTATCGCCGATTTGTATAGAAAGTCTTTTTTAAATTCAATTGGTTTTTTCGAACTTCAAACATTTAAATGTCACACTATTTCATTGTCATGTCGAGTGTGTGTGCAAGAGTGTATGAGTATATGCGTACTAAATAAATTGAAATTGTAGTAGTCAGTGTATGAACGGTTGGGTCGGCAACGCTAGGTTTTTGTGTTTTTCATTAAATTTATAGATTTATTGCAAAAGTTTCTTGATTACTTTTTTTGGGATGCCAATGCTGGAGCATATTTTACATGCCTCTGACGTTGGCCAGGCTCAATTGCTGATTGAGCTTGGTACATGGCGCAGCTGGGCAAAAAAGTTCAAATGGAAAATGGAAAATGGCAAGTGGAAAGCTTACAAAGGCGTCACAACTATTTACAGGACGCGGGTCGCATAGTTGCCAACTAAAAAGCAATTAAAAACTAATTACAGTAGCCTCCACATAAGCAGCAACAACTGCAGCAGCGACACAGAGAATTGAGGTGAGCTAAGTGGTGGTGAGGGGAGGGGTAATGTGAAGAGAAAGCACGCAAAAATGCGCAAAGCATTTAATAAAAATTTAAAACTTAATTCAGTAAATACCTGGCAAGGACAACATCAACAACAACAACAACAACAACCACGCCTGATGGGTGACAACGCGGATAATTAGAGCAAAAGCCAAGGTAGAAAGGTGGAAAAGTACGCCCAAGACAGAGATAGAGTGGAAATGTGAAAATGTGGAGTGGCATGGAGGCATGTAAGTAGGTCCTGGGCGCCCAACTGACTTTGTTCTATTGTCGCCAGCCAACGTCGCGTATGAGCAATTAGTAGTTAATTGTGAAGTTACCCGAGGCGCTGGCAGGAAATGGAAGTTGCTATGCTGCAGCACTTGTGACATTGACGATGCTGTGGATGAGAATGCGGATAGCTTGTGGAGCTAATGGTGGTTGTGGGTGGTGTTAGTGGGTGGCGTTGGTGTTGGCGTTGGTGCCATCGGATGCCAATGCCGTGTAATTAAGTAGCAATTTTTGCTACTGCAGCAGAATTTTCAGTAGTTAGCGACACGTGTGTGGGTGTCGTATTGTGTGTGTGTGTGTGTAGGTGCAGGCGTTGGTATTCGTGGGTGTGTGTGTGTGTGCATTTGATAAATTATCGCAACTAATTAGCGTATCAATAGCGCTACAAAAGCGCACATCAGCTGGATCAATAGATAGTGGAGGTTAAAGAGCTAATGAATTACACAGATTAGTTGAAAAAATATTTTGGGAAGCATCTAAAATGAAAGGTCATCGATTTAATGAGTGGATGGAATAACATAAATGAAAGTTCACAGAAAAGCGGTGGACTATTATCAAGAAGTAAGTATTTATATTAAGATGATTTATTTAGTTGGAATATTTGTTTATATTTTTTATATTTATGGAATTCATATATAAAGCAGTATGACAATTGGAATGAGACACATTTAGAAAGTCTTTAAAGGTAATTAATAGTTAATAATTGAAGTTTTATCTACTTATCTTAAATACCAGATGGTTAGCTAGGATGAGTAACAACTAGTCGGCCGGTGCTACAGTCGAGCATACTCGACAGTCGGAGACCCCGTACTTACTATGGAATAAACTTATAATGGAAGTTTTGATGCTGACCCGCTCCCAGTCCCTCTCCCAGTCCCTCTCCCAGGCCCCGCTCCTAGTCCCTCTCTCAGTCCTTCTCCCAGGCCCCGCTCCCAGTCCCTCTCTCAGTCCCTCTCCCAGTCCATCTCCCAGTCCCTCTCCCAGTCCCTCTCTCAGCCTTCTCTCAGTCCCGCTCCCAGTCCCTCTCCCAGTCCCTCTCTCAGCCTTCTCTCAGTCCCGCTTCCAGTCCCTCTCCCAGTCCCTCTTCCAGGCCCCGCTCCCAGGTCCCTCTCCCAGGTCCCGCTCCTAGTCCCTCTCCCAGGCCACGCTCCCAGTCTTTACTTTTTTTAAGTACGGGGTCTAAAAAGAGAAGCCACTATAAGAAGTCAAGAGTAAATTTCTATATAGAACAACGCATACAACAAAGCTATTATTTTATTGTCATACAACATAAATCGTGTTTATTACCTTAAAAGAGAGATTTACATTTACAGAATTGTTGTACCTATATACTAACTATTCTTTTGTGGTGTTGAGAGGGATATTGAAAGACGTTTAAGGAGCTCTTTTACCAAGTGTAACTAATAATCTTCGCCTGAAAATGTGCTTTAATTTGCTGAATGTCAATTAAATGGCTATCGAATGGATTCAAGAGTAAAAAGCGCTTAAGAACAACTGCCGGACCGACTTTGTAGCCACTTAAACAATGCTCAACTAATTGAAACTGAGAGCCGAGCTAAAGCTTAAAAGCCAAACCGAAGATATAAGCAACAATAACAACAAAAGCAGTAGTAGTAATCAACAGAATCATCGGAGACTATAGACAAGTAAGCAAAGACGATTAAAAGACCAACTAACCGAAAAATGAACAATGCTAAATAAAAATAAAAATCAAACACGCAAAATGGAAAAACAAATGGCGAAGCTTTCGACCAATCTTCCCTTTCTCCCTGGCTAACTCTCCCGCTATGCCCAAGCCACTTATGTAAGTAAGTAAGATGAAGCGCCGGGCACTAAACAAAGAACAACAAAGGGGAGAGCACTAGAAAAAGAAATAGAGAAAAGAAAAGAAACGAAATAAAGAAGCGTTGACAAAAATCAAACAATGAAAATGCTGTTCAATAAAAACGAAAAAAAAAAGAATCCTTGAGATAAGCAAAGAGTGAGGAATCCGTTGAGCAGGGCAAACAGAGTAATGCCAAATGATAAAAACAAAGCAAAAATGGAAAGTGTGTGTGAGCCAAAATGAAGTGACTACCAAAAAAAAAAAAAAAGCAAATTTGAGAAAGAAAATGTGCTAGCTAACATTACGGACACAGGGCCAGAATACTCTTCAAGAGCAAGTCAAAAGCTATGTATATCCTTTTAGAGGCAGGCAAGGAGCGTAGGCAAAGGCAAAGGCAAATCAAGTGCGAACACTTGACTCAATGGCCACTCAATGCGACAAACTTTGCTTCAGTTCAAAACTCAACTCAGCTTTTGAGTCGCAGCAATCTGAGAGAGAATCTGAGAGTGTAGACAGACAGAGAGAGAGAGAGAGGGTGGATAGGCAGAAAGTGTAGTGAGAGCTAACTCAAATGTGCTCAGCATCCCTTTTGAGTGCTGAGCACGAAAGCTCTTGGCAAAGCTTTTGTGCAGCTCTCTCTGAGCGTAAACTGGCTGCTGTTGAGAGAGCGCCAAGTGTGAACTGTTCTCTTTGGCAGTATTTCTCTCTCTTAATTGTTGCTGTTGCATTTGCTTAAATCCTTTGTTCAAGCCAAATAAGTAATTGCTTATGAAACTGCAAATGTACTTAAAGATAAACACACTACATTCAAGAAATGAAAGCTTTAAATGCAAAAGTGTACCCCGATTTCGCTTGTTTCCTCCAATTAAGAACACATTGCACTCAGGACTGTAAGCTTTAAAGACACTGAGCAAGTTGAGTTTACCAGGCGATTATATGGATAGCAGGCAATTTAATCTGATTTCGAGCTTATGGTTAAGCGGATTATACGAAATTATCTAAAATTATGAATATTTTATGGATAAGTTTACGATATAGACCTTAATGTAACGATCTAATATTGTTGACGAAATTAAGATGCTAGTATAGAAGTGACAAATCTGTAATTGCCATTGTAAAGTAAACAACTAAAAGACTAAATAAAAAAATCAAGAAAATAAATAAAAGACGCTCGGAATTTTATTTCTTTTGTACACCATAAAGTTTTCGATGACAGATAAAGCAGATTTATTTTATTTGTTAATTAAAGCTTTGTATAAATAAAGTTATTTCCTTATGTAATGAAAACACGCTTAAGTAAACAATTCATTGCCAACAAGCACTTTCTTAGTCCAATCATTGTTTGATTACATTGAAATGCAATTGATTGAAATAACTAACTTAGGTTATATTTCAATTTATTTTCAAGTGCCACTTGATTGACAAACAAACACACACACACACACACACACATCCACTCAAATAAGTTCGCACACACTTGGACACTCGTTTTATACTCGCTTGAACAGTAATAAGTGATCAATAAGCCTTAAAATGGGTTTTATCTATTGCGCATTTCCTGCCACGCCCATCGACCAGACTCTTAATGCAATTTAAGCGCCTACCCCTTTCGCGCCACAAGAGTTTCTCTGTCTATCTCTAGCTCTAACTCTGTCTCTTCTCCCTTTATATCGTAGACTAATCCGTTTTAATTTTGTGCTGCTGTCTTTGAACTTTGTAGCTGTTGGCCGATGCTTCACACATACGAGCACAACACTTGCCTATCACACACACACACACACACACACTTAGACAGCTGAAATACTTGAGAGCGCCTAAAAGAATGCTTTGTTTGTTTTTCATTAAATGTCAGCGAGGTCTCTGTCTTCATCTCCCTGCGGGCTGCAGCTTGATTATTCTTTTGCTTTTGTTTAGTCGTTGCTTTTGTCTATTTCAGTTATATTCCAAGTATGAAATTCTATTGCTCTGGTCATGTCATTGACGCCTTAAAATGTCTGCCCGAGGACAGATGCCTTTTGCATTGTGTTTGGCTTTTGGACTTTCGCTCAAGTTTGTTAGTCCTGCGACGTCTTCGAGAGAATTAATTAAAATGAAAATATCTGTTTTCAATTAGAACTTAATGCGAGTGTCATGTGCGTAAATAATTCAAGAGAGAAAGCAACAGCTAATTATGCCATGTGGCAATTTGGGCGTGGCAGCATCAAGTGCCAAATGCCAAGTGGCAAGATTAGAAAGTTTTTGACAATGCTCAACGGTCGATAGGTTTATCGATTGTTGAGCTTGTTGAGCCCGCACTTAATGAAATCATTTAGCTAATGCTGAGGCATGCACGCAACGCTCATAGCCAATATCAAGTATACGCCATGTGGCACAACTCATTGACTTGCGACAGCAAAAACACACACACACACTCACACAAAAACATGTCCTCGTACACTAACTTCCACACTTAAGCGAAATGAAAATGTTTAGTCAACTGTAGCTGACCTCACCAGTCGCCGCCGGCAGTTCTCTGGCAGCTTGGCCTTTGCCTCAGTGCAATCACAGCAACAACAACATCAACAACAACAACAACAGCAACACTAAAAGCAAAAATGAAAACTCTGGTAAATGCTATTTTTAGAGTGGCCCGAGAATCTCTGCACTCTGCACTGTGCTCATGGAAATTTCATAGATGAGCTATGAGAGGGTGGAACAGGTCGACCGACTCTTCATACTCAGAGCTTAGCTTTCGACTTGTCTAACTGCCGCAATTACTCACACTTGACCGAGACATCGGCTTGATAACCGAGGTAGGCAGCATTGTTGGCCAGATAAATTGCAATTTTAGCAGCTTGACTGCCAATCGACCGAATAATCCGGTTTTATCCTGCGTGGTCCACAAAAAGTATGCACCACAAATTTGTTATAAATGAGAATTAAGCTTTAAAGTGTGGCATACTTTTAGGTGCTCGCTTGATAAAGATTAAATTAACACTGCATAACTTTCAAAATTTTGCTAAATCAAGAAACACCTTTTCAATTGTTGATTACATTTGATTCCATAAAACAATTTCTGCACTTTTCCAATTGTAAATAGAAAGTAGTAGTATGGGTTTATTTCTATTTGTCTACTGTTTCAAAATTGTAGATTGTAAAATGTAAAAAGGTGAGACATTTGTATTCAATTCTATTTCAAACAGCTTTGATTAAAAAATGGAGTAGCATTAAGGGGTACATTTTACATAAGTAAATGAAGAATTTAATTTTGAGAATACCCTGTGAAATATATACTAAAATAGGTAGGGAATATAAAAATTTTACAGTTCGTTTATCTGTCTGCTAAATTTATTTATTTTTTTTTAATTCTAATATAATAATTCTTAAATAAAATACAGTTCTAGGTAATCCTTATTAGATTTTGGTTATTTCGAATGAGCACATAATCATGTCGATAAATAATTTGCGGACAGTTTTATTGTTGTCCCATTGATTAAGTGTCGACTTATTGTTGGTTAGTTCGAATGTATATATGTACTTATAACGACTATCGGGCGGTTACTCTCACTGCTTGACCTATAAAAGTACAACTTTGACACAGGTTATTAAGTAAATGTAACTGGCACAGCTTGCCAACACACTCACACACATAAACAATACTTTATTTACACTGTAATGGCATATAAAATGGCTGCCTTTGGCATTTGACTGTGTGTGGGTGTGTGTGAGAGAGTAAATGTGTTCGTTACTTTTTTGGTTTATTTGCCAGTGTGTCCAGTTGTTTAATTTCTATGCTTTTATTTTGCCACATTTCTCTGTTGCACTTCTAGCTAGCTGGCGGATGAGTGGGTGGGTGTGGCACGCCCCTTATTCTGTTCCTTGCTCTTGTTGCTTATTTATTTTCGTAATAACAATAAATAACATTTTTCTTCGGTTTTTGCTCCTAGACTTCGTATGTGTGTGTGTGTGTGTGTGTGAGTTAGTGTATGTGTGTGCTCATTTGGTGTGTTGTTTTATGCGACTGTCGCTTGTTTGTGGCTTTTTGACATTATTTGGATTAAGAATATAAATCTTGGCCATGACTCAGCGACTCCAATGAACTTTTTTAATATTTTTACTCGACTGGTCGACAAAATTTGTTGTTTGCCTGCAAATTGTCGGTTCGCCTTTATTAAGATTAACTGATGCAGCTATAAGAAATTTAGCCAAAAATAGACAGAAACCAATTAAATTAAAAATACGAAAATGTCATTTCACAAATAAACAAACAACAAGAAAGTCATATTCTGGCCTGCAGCTTTATAATATTTACAAATAACCTTTTCAGTTTTAATTTCTGTTTGTCAGGCATTTTTGTTTCTATCACAGCCCAATAAATAATATTATTTACAATATAAAATAACTCAGATCTCGAAGCTAACTAAAACCACCTTACATTCAAAACCCACATATATTTACCAATTTATTTTGATAATAAAAACCACAAACTATTTATTTTAAAAGTTCAACAAAAACAGAAAAACTAAAAATAAATGTGTCAATTAGAAGTCGTCTATTTGTGACCTTTAGGTAAATTCACTACAATAGATACATGTGTGGGTGAGTATATTTATATCTTGGCTGAAAGGAGGCAGAGCAGCCTATAAACAAAGCTGACAGACAATAAAATGTTGGGCTGCCTGACTCACAAAATTTTAACGGGCAACACCTTTGTTGGTGTAGGGATAGACGTAGGGGTAAAGGTAGGGGTTGTGAAAATGGTTTGGGTAATGGTTGGGAAAGCTGCTTACATGAACTTATGCAAATATGCATACATTACCAATACATAGACACATCATGCAAAAGCATTAAACTTAGTTGCGATTTTCAAAATGTTATGGCTGATGGGAGTCACTCCTTTCCGTCTCTCTCTCTCTCTCTCTCTTCTATTTCTCTCTTTCTCTCGCTCTTTCGCGGAACTGTAGGTGCATTAACTAGGCAATTCAAAAGGAGGCACAGCTTAGCCTAATGGCGTTACGACCTAAGCTGCAATTTCAATGCAGCCAACTGCCTGCCAACGATTTCCCTCCAGCTCCCCAACCAGCAATTTTGTTAATTTTCCAACTGCTTTGCGAGCATTTCGCGCACGCCAAAGTTTTAATTAAGCTAAAGTCAAAAGACCGTTAGAGTGTGTGCACAACACAAACACATACACACACACACACACTCGCACACACTCGCACAAGCACGGGCAAAAACACGTCAGCATATTTTTCTATACATTCTATGCTCCCAGTTGGGTTTTCATTCATTCAAAATGCCAAACAATTCAAAAAATGTGTTACTATTTTCGTCTGACCCCGCTTTCTCCTTCTTTCACTCTCTCTCTCTCTCTCTCACTCTTACTCTCTTATTCCCACTGTTGCTCTGCCTGTCTCTCTCTGTCTCTCTCCCTCTCTCTCTCGCTCTTTCTCTCTCGGTTAGCTGTTTTAAAAGGCATGTTAGCTAAATATGTTGCGCTTTTGTTTGCTCGCTGAATGTGTTGCGGAATTATTTTGTACCACGCTTTGCTCTGTTAATAATTCAAAAGGGCAGCTGCTTTTGCCACTGCCACTGCCACAGCTACTGTTGCTGTTGCTGTTTTGCTGCCACATCTACGAGGACTCTAAATGCCTGCGGCTTGGCTGCCAGACTGCCAGACTTTATATCTTTTATGTTTTATTAGCTTGTCTAATTGAAATATGCATGTTATGTGGAGCTCATGAAAAATTGCGCCATTCTAAACAAAACTCACTTCATTAGAATGGTTTTTGGTAATGCGCATATTTCACAATAATTAACTCTGATGCGTTTGCTGTTCATTAAAAAAAAAGACCGATAAAAAGCGAAGTCTTTCTCTATAATAATTCTAAAAGACCGCACTTTCTTGACAAAAACTTTGGTGTTTTCATTTATAAATATTAACCAGAAGTATAAGAAACTTAAAGTAAAGTTACATATAATATACATTTTATGTATTTATATTTTTAATCGAATATTTCCCATAAATATGGAATTATCCAAAACCATTAAAAAATTTATATTTATTATTTATTAATTATATTTATCGCACTGTAAACATAATTAATCATTTATCGATTACTTTAAAGCGCCCTCTGGCGTGAATAAGAGTTAGCTTAAGAACGCATGATTGTATTGGTAAATGCAGCAAGCGTCACTTTTTGAAGAGACGCCGCACAGTGGGACAATCTCTGATTTTGCTGTACAAAAATCATATCTTTTGATCCAATAAAGATATTTCAAAAATTTAAAAACCATATTCTCCATATCATCTATAGCATCCTACTATTTTTTTTTTTATTTTAGTAATATTATTATTATTAAAATAAGACAAAAAAATATATTAAGAATTAACTGTCAAAGTATAATAATAATAATAAAATAAAAATTGTGGACTGAATCGAGAAAAAATTAAAAAATTGTCAGTCAACTAATCAGATTATTTTGTTACGATTGAATATGTCTTTAACATTAACAACATTTACAAAATATAAATATTAGGAGAATATTATGACTGAAATCTACTTAAGCTCCCAACTCTTAGTCAATTGCAAGACAGTTGCTGGTACAGTCATCTGTTGCTCGTGATGCAATGGCTCCAGTTGAAATTCGTTAGTGGACATGCTCAAATCTACGTTGTTGCTGCTGCTGCTGCTGCTGATGGTACTTGGTTTAGATGGAGATGACTCACGCTTGGCGGCACATTGATAGACGTAATTGGCCAGAGTCACCACGGGAGATGCGGCTGTCTGGTTTGTTGCATTGCCATTGAGCTGGGACGTTGCCACATTGCTGTCAGGTGGCAGCCTCAAAGTTGTTGGTCGATTGCAGCTGCCAGTGTCAGACACAGAGCCAGTGGGATACCGCGGCTGCCACATGTGGAGTGTACTGCTAGTCGATGCTACCTCCGGTGCTACCCTCGGTGTTTCCCTAAGGCAATGAGCGCATATCTCCAATACTGTTAAGTGTCAAACATCAAACTATGGAGCTAACTTGGCCCTGTGCATTGTTCTCCACTTACCCAGACAATTGTTGGTCACCAACCAAATGCACAGCATCAGTTTCAGTTTCAGTTTACAATTCACATTCAGTTTCATCATGAGCTCGATTTAGATACTATTTCTTCAAGTTTGCGAGCTGTTTGAGTACTCGTAAATGTTGGCTGAGTATTTCAAAGGCTACTTACATTCTATTTTTAGTAAAAATTTTTTACTTCGTGTTTCAAAGTTTGCCTCAGATCAAATTTGTTGCAAGTTTCGTCAAAACAACAATTTGCAATGCTTGTGAATTTTATTTTCTTGTTGTTGTCAAGCAGCTGAACTAAATCCATTTGAATTGACGCATTGACAATTGTTTTGCCAATTTCATTCCACTTGTTTTTCGACAGTTGTCCATTATCCATTGCACGAGTGTCACAAGTTTTTACAACAACTCTTCACTATTTATTATACCCTAACAAAAGAAACATTCACTTTAGCAATTCAAACATTCAATTTCCTAAAAAATTTGTATGAATAACTGTGTAGCATATTTTTAAATAAGGTACAATTTGCAAAAACCAAAAGATTAGTTGTTTTTCTTTAACTTAAAAAACTCGGTAAATGTCTATTATATGGGCCTCATCTCAAAAACTAAAAAAAAAAAAACCACAAATAGGGGGTGATTTATGATGAATTTGGCAAAAAAAATTAGATTGGGGACTCAATTGGTTTATTTGTAAAAAATCTTTAAAGTTTCCATACAAAATGAACTATTTAATTGTAAATAGTGTTGGTAAACGGACCACAATAGGGACAAGTTGCACAAAACAACAATAAAAAGAGTTCATTTTGTATGGAAACTTTAAAGATTTTTTAAAAATAAACCAATTGAGTCCCCAATCTAATTTTTTTTGCTAAATTCATCATAAATCACCCCCTATTTGTGTTTTTTTTTTTTTTAGTTTTTGAGATGAGGCCCATATAATAGACAATTACCAAAAACTCTAAAACATTTGATAAAATGAATTGAATGAATTAAAGTCAATTAAATTGCTATAAATATAGAAATAATGATTCGGAGCTAAGGAATTAACGAATTTTGATGATAATTATCATCAAAACAATCTAATTGTCGCCTATACATTTAACACGAAAGCGTATTTCAAGTTCAACATTTTTCGGGTATTTTTGAGTACTCGTATTTTGTTTATTTTTGTGTGCTTGTTTTTCAACCATTTTGACAAGTGCTGCCTGCAAATGTTGCTGTTGTTGCAGCTGACTGGCATTTGGCTTAAAGTTCGTCTTGGGTTTCCTTTAGTTTCTATTTGCCCACTTCCTTTTTTTTTGTTGGCAACATCTTTTAGCATTTGCTGCTTTGCATAGCCAGCTAGTTTATCAAAACAATTTCAAGTTGAAGTGCGGCTGCAAAAACAATGCGCTCATGGCATCGATTTTCTAAAGTGAATAAAGGTTGTTGGGTGTATGTGTGAGAAGACGAGGCGCTGAGGGTGAAACGAAAACAACTCAATGCATGGCACTTAAGCAGCTCAAGCAACAACAACAACCACATTGTGCCACTCGAACAGCATTCGGTTGAAGGTGCAGAAACTTCCATGACAGCAGAATGCAATTTGTGTGTAAAGGAAAGTTTATGCAGCATTTACTTGCCACCGTCTGTTGTCACCGATTGCGAGTGCTCGTACTCGTACATTGTATGTATTTGCGCAATCAGTCAGAACTACTAGTTCAAAGAGCCGCTATATCCAATATGTCTAACAACTATGTATGCACATATTTGTAATACTCGCATTCGTAAGAAACTCTGCCTCGATTTCCTGGTACTTATCCAAAAATTCATAACAGAACTCAACTCGCAAGAAATTGCATTAGCTAATGCATTAAAATATACATTAAACGCTCTACTAATTATGCATTGGCAACTGTAGCAACACTGACTGTAAAGCACACTTGAATATGTGTGTGGATGCCATGCGAGGGTGGCTTAAGAATAACTTGATATGAAAATATTTAATGATGATAAAATAAGGACATATAAAGATATGAATCTTGACGAATATTTAAAGCTTTGTATACTATTGTAAAAATATTATCATGCCTTTTGTAAGGATATAAAAAAACAAAAATACAATTAAAGCAATTATAACTAAATATTCTTTTACATTTTATAATATTTTTATATTTCAGAATATACTTATTGAACTTTCCCAAGGATAGCTTTTATAAATATATTTTATAAATAAAATATAAATAAAAGCTACATTAATTAATTTTACTTTAAAATTATTAAATTAAATAATAATAATAATTATTAAATAAAAATCTTAAGATTCTATTTAAAGAAACAAATACTAAATATACGAAATGTTTCAGTATTGTCATGACCACCCTCGGGCATAGCCCAGTGCTAGAATATATCTCAACTCTAGTTGACTTATCGAGCATCCAGCTCGTGCCGTAACGGAAGCAACTCTGGCAAACGCTTGGCACGTGCATTTCATACGATAAATGTAGTCGGTATCGTTCTCGTTCTTGTTGTCGCTGTTGTTGTTGCTGTTGTTGGTGCTGTTGGTGCTGTCGTTGTCATTGTCGTTGTCGTTGTCGCCTTTGCAGCAGTCGTAGTTGCGTTTGCTGATTATGCAGCGCTGCTTATGCCACACAGTCGGCGCAGCCGTCGCATTTGCAGTTACCGTTGTTGAAGCTGCCTCAGTTAGTTATGCCACAACGCAATGTGGATGCCAAAAACTTGCCTCGACTTCCTTTTTCGCCTAGGTAACATATATCTTTTTATTGCACTCGCGAGCTGAAAAATAAACCACAGAATGTGTGCTGCCAGTAGGAGAAAAGCACAGAGAAAGAGACAAGCAGAGATAAAGAAATAGAGGGAGGAGAGAGGAGGGAGTTGGAGAGTTGAATCCGTAGTCAGTCTTCTACTCCTCGCTTAGTTTGTATGCGGCGTCAGGTTTCGTTGTGTGTTAAATTTACGCTGACATGCGCTAACTAGCTCTGTCTGTGTGTGTGTGTCTCTCTCTGTGTGTGTATGTGTGTGTGGCACGTTGCCGTTGTAACTTGAAACTTAAATGCGCACGTGACGCTGCCTGCGTTGCTTTATTGCATGCACGGGTGAAAATTAACAGAGTTCCTTTTTTTTTACCTGTGACACAGTTCGTGGCATGACAGAATATGCATTAAGATGTTTAAGAAACGCGGCTGAGTCACATTACGTATACGCCGCATTGTACGAAAATTGTAATCAGCAGAGCCGGGTTGAACTAAAATCAATCGAAAGCATTCGGCTTTCAAGGACAGCACCTCAATTGCAGCTAACCATTTTTGCCAAATTTAAATCGAAAACTTGCGAAAAAGCAAAAAAAAAAATGAGATTGATGATGATAAAAATGCAGCAAGAAATGTTCGATGGCACCAAAAGCATCGCGTCAACACTGGAATTATAATCAGAAATCTGCGCGCAAACAGAAATTGAAAGTCAACAGCAGGACGAGTAGGAGCAAGGATATCGAAATCAAATCAGAGCATCCTCAAATGCATTTAAATCTGTTTGCATTGCATTCCTTTAGGTAAGGTTCCTGCTCCACCTCCTCCTCCTCCTGCTGCTGCAGTTGCTGCTGCTGTTGTTGGCACTCCTTTGGCTCCCGTTGCCTGTCTCCTGTCTCTTGTCTGCCGTCTCCTGTCTCCCGTCTCCTGTCTCCTGTCGCCTACTGTCATGTCGTTGTCGTAGTTCTCGCCTCGCTGCACTTTGCGTGCGCCTTGGCATGTGTCTCTTAATTTTTCAGCTTCTCTTCCCCCTAGAGCCTCTCTGTCAAGTTGTCGCTGTTGTCATTGCAGTTGTTTGCTTGTCTGCATAGGGAAATTGATTTTTATCGCCTTGGGACATGCGTTTGACTGTCACACGCTGCCTTTCACTTTGTACTTTAGAATTGTTGATGTTGTTGTTGTTGCTCGTTGTTGTTCTGTTTCTTGTTGTCATAAAAGTGTCAAAACTTTTGAAATATCGACTGAATTGTTGACTTTCAAACAAACAAGCCAAACTTAAACTTTGACTTCGAATAGTTTCCAAAAACTTAGTTTTCCTTTAATAAATATGTTTTAAATATTAATCCATTCACACCTCGCTGTTTTAACAAATATTGCTACTTAAAAATAAGTAAATATTATATTGACAGATATAATGTTATATTTTCTGGTCGGAAATTAAATAATTATTTCTTCACTAAGTGCTGTGCCAATATCAAGCATTTCAGTTTTTAGCAGCATTAATATACCCTGTAAATAACAGCTGTTAACAACTGGGTGTGATAAAGTCGTGAAATAGATATAAAATATATAGAGTTGCTCGAATAACTTTCATAATTGCGAAAGTAATAGGATATTACAGTTTGTATTTATATTACAGCTTGTGTGTTAAGTATTTAAATGCACTTGTCATTTACACCAACCTGTTAACAATTCTTTGGCATTTTGAATGCCTCGAGGGATTTTATTACATTGAAAAATTAATAAAACGTTGTTGCCGCGCCGTGTTTCAGATTACACTCTTGTTAATAAATAAATAACATCAATATTTATACTTCACACATTTGCCATTTAATAAACAGAAATGAAACCACAAAAACAATAGCATGCGAAATTGCAATAAATTTCTACAGTTGGACAACATGCAGAAATTAATAATGAATATGTTTCCCGAATATATCAATTGTTGCACTCAATTGTTGTTTAACAAAAACAAAAATAAAACTTAAACAAAATGGGTGCAATTTAAATGCAACGCTTTATTTTATTTACATTACATTAAAAATGTACAATAATTATTCATTAATTTGCAACAAATGCATAAATAATTGCATGCACATTTAATAATCATGTCACTGCAGCTGCTTTCAATATAACTACATGTTACATATACGACACGAGCGTCACAACATTTTAAAATGAACTCGTTAAATGTTCCCCCATTTGAAGACTAAAGCGAACTTACCTTAGGCATCGATTTGTTTAATTAAACTTTTATTTAATGGTGAAAACAACAGAGCAGTTTTTACCACAAAATCTAGATTCTTTCTCCCCTTGAACTTTCGTCTCGTAACCCTTTTAATTGAACATTTTTAATTTATGCATAATAAAAACTGATTTACCGCTCGAAAGAAAAGTCGAAAAAAAGTTCAACTTTAACTTTGATGCTTTTTATGACTGACCCAAAAAATGATGAACCATAAAAGCGCACAAGGTGTCTGTGTGTACGTGAATGTTTGGCAAAAGTATAGAGAACAGACGAAAGCTAAGGTAAAGTTTTGGGAGCGTGGTGCAACTTTTGGATTTTAGTACCGGCCGTTTGGTCTATTTTATAGTATTTAAGTGGCCATGAATTTCCCATCCAGTGAACAGCTCCACACGCCGTAGCAGCCACAGCATCCAGGAGCAGGAGCAGCAGCTTCAATTGAACCTCTGGGCAGGACGCACAGGCTGCCAGAAACATGTACACGTGGCTTCAAGTGGCACTTTCCCAACTGCCAGCCAGGTATCTAAGGTAAGGCGTGCCACGTGTTGTGGTTGTTGTTGTTGTTGTCGCTGTGGAGTCAACGCTTGTGGTGGCGTTGGTTGTTGCGGTCAGTTTTGAGTTAGATTTCAATTTGAAGGCTTTGCCCAGCACCTGCAAGTTAGAACGGATATTGGAGGCAACACAAACCAGTTTGTATCAAATTGTTTTAGTTGCAATATTGTAAACTTTAAGTTGCTTTAAGTGCAACTGCTAATTGGCAATAGATTCAATTTCATATTTGTTGAACGGCAGCAATTACTTGTCAGCAATGAAGAACAAGTACTATGCAACAGTTAAAAGTTCCTAGTTGAAAATTTCCATACCGCAACCTACATTTTTCATCTTACTTAACTAACACCTATTATAAGTTTATAATTCAATGATAAAAGGAAGTATATGCTGAGTATTAACTGAGTATTATCCAAACAAATTGAGTTATCATCAAGATTGATTAGTTGGTAGATTAAAAACACCTTTAGCATTTTCATTTTGAATTGCAGGTGCAACAATGTCTTTACCATGACCCAGTCACTCAATTGACACATATATTGAACAGATAAAGCATATAACTATGTTGACATCAACAAAGAGTAAGTTCTGTTCGCTCAAGTGCCTAATTTTTTATTCGATTACAAATGATGCAAAACTGGTGCACAACAATGCAACTCATCGGGGAATGCCACAGCGGAAAGAGCTAGAGTTTGAAATGGTTATCTGGTTATCTGGAATTGGAATTGGTAGCATTGGTAGCTGGAAGTAGAAAGTAGCCTGTGTTGCCATTTTGCATCGCATTGCGAGGCTGACAAGTGCTGTGAAATGACGATGATGCATGACTGGCAACAAAGAAGCAAGATGGAGATGGAAGGCATGTTGCAGTGACAACAAGTCGAGAGAAATTGTAACTGAAAGACAGACACACACATACACACACAGACGTAGCTCATCCTGTATGCAAATGCTACTATCTATGTGTGTGTGTGTGTGTGTGTGTGTGAGAGAGAGAGAGAGTTTGTGTGGCCTGATGGTGACTCTTTGTATGCTTTGCTGGCATCCTGGCCAGCTGCATCTGCTAGTTTTGGGATTTTCACATTTGCTTGTTACACTGCGCTCGACGTTGATGTGACATGCAACACATTAGTCTAATGAAATTTTTTTCCCTCCTTTTTCTTTTGCCAGGCAACGTCAAACTGTTTTCGCCATGCCAATCATTGTGGTTGTCCTTGTCAGCTGCTTATGCTGCTCCAGTTATGTGTTTTTTGACGAAGCACCTTAGTTATCCGAGAATATTATCAATTTAATAAGCGTTTGATCTTCAACCTAACCATTATCTCACCAGTTTTTAATTATATTTATCTTGTCTACCGCATGGCTCTTTAAAATGTGTTGCCTACTTTTTGGCTGCCCCTGCAAACATTCAACTTTAATTGCGTCCATAAATATTTCGTATGCCCTAAGTCCAATATAAAGTACAATCACTTTGCTGTTAGAGTGATTAAATGTATATAAACGATGAATATAGATATAATATGAATTTAATATATATATAATATATAAATAGTTAATGCTAAATCTTGGCTATAAATCAACTAAGTTAACAACACTGCATTTTATTCACTTAGTGATTACTAATCAATCTCAAGTAAACTAGCGATTGCTGATTAAGAAACACCTACTAAATGAGCCAAATATTTGTATAAAATCATATTCAATTCATCCTGTGTATAGTATAGTGTATTAGCTATTCGATGTGTGTCTGTATTAGGCTGTTTGTTCTAGTTGGGCTTCAATTGGCAGACACGTGCCGACAGCTGCTTGTGAGGTTAGCTGGCCAACTTTTACGCGATGTTGGGAATTAATTTCGTTTTTGAATGGCTTTGTAATTAAAACGCGGACAACTTGAGCTGCCGAAGGTAAGAGACAGGTAGATAGAAGAGACAAGAAAAAGAGCAGGAGATTTTGTCCGGATTTAGCTCAGTACAAACTGCGACTGATACTTTGAAGATTTTGTCGCACTTTGGTTTGAAGTGTTTTAGACGTACTTCGTTTGACTAACTGTCAAAGAGACAAACTAAATGGCAGAATGACTGGCTCACTGGCTGATGAACTGCAGCTGTCACAAAGAGTTTTCACAATTTCTTGATGTTCTCAGCTCACCTCAAATTGCAAAACAACTTGAGCCTCCCTCTGAGATTCCGCTGTCTACTGTCAATTGCCATAGCCCCGAGCCCGTCTCCAGAGCTCTGCTCTGCTCAAGCAATTTGCTTTTGTATTATGTATAGGAAATTTTGTCACTGGAATGGCCTTACCTGGCATTTTGGTTTTCTTTTGCTTGGCTGTTGCCATTCCCTTGGCCCATAAATCAACTCAAGTGCCTACGCCCCAGCTGATTTATTTTTACTCTGGCTTCCGTAGGAAAGGAGAAAGGAATGAAGAGGGGGATGAAGAGATTTAAGGGCGGCCGTAGGGGAAAGCATTTGCCTAAAATATTTAACCGGCACTTGTGCAAAACAATTCCAGTTGCCATTCGTTGTCGTTGTCTCTCGTCTTTCTTCCTTTCTTCCTTTTCCCCCTGACCCCTGACCTCTGGCCCCCCATCGTATTTTTGTACTTTTATTAAATTCTCAAGTGGCATTCGAAAGGCGAATTTCCATTGCTCATGGTGTGTTTTCTTTGCTATTTTCCAGCCAAAAAGTTTCTTTGTCAATTTCCCGTATAATGCACAATAATAATACGAAAAAGTTAAAGAAGAATACACAGCTCTTGAGTTGAACTTGAATTTCTAGGGGTCACTCAGGGGAGCAGGCAGCAGTAGCAACAACAATTTGTGGCAAGTGATTACCTTAGGCATTTTGCGGCTCGCAAATTGCGCCGAGCTCAAGGGGATGCTATAGTCTCTCTTATGTTGCTGACTCTCTGATTGTTGTTGTTGTTGTTGTTGTTTCAGTTGTACTTCCTATTATTTGCTGTAGTTAGGACCAGACACAGAAACCTGCTAGAAGATCACCATCAGCATCAACATCTCCCACAGGCGAACAGCAGAATTTAATTTTTAATTTCGTTTCGCATAATAAAAATGCTATCACGGACAGCAGCAGAGACTGCGAAAGCAACAGCTCCAACAGATAGCCACACAATCAACGGGAATATGCATTTAACAAGCATCGTAAGTACTTATTTCAGTTTTTACAAATTCTTCTCTTTAATATCTTATTCACAGTTTTTACAGTCGCTAATCAATATATTCTTTCCCAAACAATAAACTCTTTTAAAGTATATAAAACATATTTATAAAACATATAAAATTGAAACTAACAATCGAGATTATTAGCCGTCGTGAACAAGTGAATTCCATAACTCTTAATTACGCATCTTAATCGGACCACTATATCATATAAGGAATTGCGAGCGCTTCCGACAAGAATTGCGAGAAAACCTGGGATAGGGACTGGGAGATGTTCTGGAAAAGATACTGTCAGAGGGATTTATAGTATTATTTTGATGTATTGTAGAGGCATGGGTGAGGGACTTTTATCGGACTTGTTGAGACCGAGACCGTGACTTAGAAATGTACAGGGGTCTGATTGGGATTTGTTTTGACCGAATGATGTGCGTGAGACTGAGAGCAGAAGTTTTATGAGGGACTGGGATCGTAACTGGGAGAGGAACTATGAGGTGGCAAGAGAGGGGACTGGGAGAGGGACTGGGAGCGGGACTGGGAGAGGGACTGGGAGAGGGACTGGGAGAGGGACTGGGAGCGGGGCCTGGGAGAGGGGTCTCTGACTGTCGAGTATGCTCGACTGTAGCACCGGCCGACTAGTTATTAGTTAAAGTGCGAGAAAGGACAATAAATAAAAATTTATAGATGGGCCTGCGAGAGAAGCTTGAAATGGTTTTTGGGGACAAAAATGAATGTAGAATTTTTCTATAAATATAATGACAAATTTTGGGAAACTATTTAAATGAATCCCTTGGATGTCGCAACAACAGGAACTGCATTAGACAAAGCATTAAACAAAATCTAAACTGCCCCAATACACAAATGCTGGTATTAGAATGAATGTTAAAGAAGATCAACAGTAGCTGAAATTCAATTCAATATCCAGGTTTTGGTAGTAGCTGTAATTAGAGCCAAAATTACAGCGTGTAGAACACACTGGGTTTGTGTTTGTTTAAACAATAAGAGGGGCAGGTGATCTAATTACAAAAGTGTGTGTTGGGTATTTGGCTGTAAAAACAAACGGACATGTGTAAGGGAATACCTCTTACAACAACAACAACAACAACAAACACACGCAGTAATAATGCTAATGAGATTTTAATAGAAATTTGACGAAGAGTGTTGCAGAGACTGATGACAGCTGCAAATTGTTGACACTTGGCTATGATTATAATGCGCTCTTTTGGCAGTCAAAGTATGAAATCAAATGCAGTAAGAGGCGAATAAGAAAAGGAGATAGAAAAGTGAGATTTAAGAGTACAAAAGTCATTTGTCAAAGTGCTTAATTTATGAAGCATCTTCACATAGATGCAAAGTCGTTGCATGCAAATGAGCTTAACTAAGAGCGACACCTGACAGCATGCTGATTGAATGTCTTTTCCTGACATGCACAGTCATGCCCAGAATGCCAGTGGCTGGGAGTGCAAACCGAAGCAGTTTTAACCTAATTTTTGACTAAATAAATATCTTGGCTTTGACTACAAAGTTTTCAGCTGTGTGCATATTACTTTGTGAAATTGTTGCAGCTACTTTTCTAAATAACATAAATTTCCTCTTTATATATAAGTAAATATAAAGAGAGGGGATAGATATTTTTTACTTAATTTTCCTTACAAACGCTTTGTTCGTTAAATGTGTTTCTCTTTTGCAACAACTGGCACTGACTGACACAATTCTTTTTGTTCTACTGTTGCTGCAGCTGCCAACTGTTGTTAGCCAAGTTGCATGAACTGTGTTTCTCTTGGCTCAGAGTCTTGGCTGGTAGCAGCACCTCCAGGGCCCAGTGCATTGAAATAAATCTGAGCCGAGTTCAGTTTAGTGCAAACTTTGGCAAGTAATCTCAGAAGGTGGTAAGAGGCATGCAGCATGCGGCATGCGGCATGTGTTTCACCTGCCCTAGCTGCAGGCTGGAACAAAAAGTTATTTACCTTTTCACTTTGTTGATCAAGTAGAGGGAGAGGGCTAACGTCTTGGGACAGTTCCTATGAAAGTTTAACTGATGTTTCTGCTGCTTTCTCTCTCTGTAATTCCCATAACAGCAAGAGTCTCTCTCAGTTGATAAATGTTTTTGTTGCATAATCAAAACATTTCTAAAATAGTTGCAACTATGAAGGCATCAAACTAACACAAAGGATAAGACATCTTTCATCTAATGAATGTCTTATATATTAATTTATTCAAATTAATTATGAAATTGTTTCAAGGAATTACAATAAGCACACGTAAGTAAATTATTTAGTGTAAATCAAAATTCAATGAAAACATTGTGATATCAAAGAAATTTATATGAGAAATGAATTTACCAAGCCCTTTTCTGATCTAATCATTAGCTAAATTTGCTTTAATGCTATCCATCAATTAATATTGATGCTCTATCATAACCTTTAATCAGGCTAATAGCAAAGACAACAATGGCCACAATAACAACAATCTCCACTATCATTAACATCAGCAACAATAACAGCAAGAACAATAATTAATCTAGGGGTAATGTAATAACCGCCATTAAACTAAACAAACAGAATACACCGTTCGACATTTGCCATTCGCCGTTACGCATAAATTTCAATATGCCTGGCAACTGTTAACACACACCCATCAACACACCCCCTGTAACACCCCTTTTAATCAACAGTGTGGCTATGTTTCCAATTGGCTGGCGAATGATAGCGAATGATCCTTACCGTGTTGTGGGAATTGTATTCGGTAAATAATATAGTCGGCCCAATGTTTAATGATACGAAATTAATGCGCAAATATCAATGGACTAACGGCATAAATAGCCAAAAACAACGGTACAATGCTGACGGCTTGGGACATGCCGGTTTTCCTATTGAACAGGTCAGGTGAAATGTTAATGACATAAGTCCACAGTGAGTCCATTTATGACTGCTGTGCGTATACTTAATTTCAACAGATATTGCTTTCTCAACATTTCTCTGAAACACCCTCTGACACACACACACACACAAACCCTATAGTCAATCACTCTCTCTCTCGCTCTCCCACACACTCTTATATATATTCCATCTTAACTTAGGCCAGATTCCAGTCAAATTTGATTCTTTGCCTTGAATTTTATGAGTTTGCTGTCACGCCCACAAGGCCAAACATTTGGCGCCAGTTTGCTTGAATTTCATCGTAACTCGTATATAAGTATGCCACAATTTGAGGCAACAGTAAACACAATAACAACAACAACAACAACAAAAACGATAAGCTTTCACAGTTTGGGTTTCATTTTTCGGCCGAAATTTTTATTGTCCAGCAAAAAGCGAGGAAATACGCATGAAATTAGATTTGCTTCATCGAATTGATTTCATTTGTTTTGATTTGTTTCCGAAAATACGCAAATTGGATACGAAACCAAAACCCAACAGCCACACTCTAACAAACACACACACACACATAATGCGACTATTGCCATTGCTGAAATGAATACATTTTGGTCAAACTGTCGAGATTCAAGCATTGTCGTTGTCGTTGTTGTTTCTATTGCCGGAGTGCGGGACGGAGTCGAGTCGTTGACGAGGGGCGTTGCGGTTTATGTTGATACTGTTGACTGACACGGAGGCAACACCCCGGAATACCACCCAGAACCCAGAACCAAACCAAACTCACCCAAGAAACCCACTCACAATTTAGCCTGGCCTGACTTTTAGTAGTTCTTCTAGTTGGTACGATAGTTGGTTTAAGTGCTGATGCTTTAGTTTCAGCTTCAGCTTCAGCTTATATCGTACTTTTGCTGCTGGCAATTGAGTAATCAACACTTGGCAGCTGTGTTGGCATTAAAGTGTCAGCAAATATTTTTGGGGCATGTGAAAGAAGTCTAAGGCAGAGCCTTAGTTATTTAGACCGCATGCGGCTTAATGTGCCACGCGTTAAGCCTTCTCTGGCCAAAACAAAAGTTGCCTCTCAATCAAACGGAAAATCCAAACGTTTTGAGCAAGCTAGCAAACCCTTTTTCTGGTTCTAGTCTACGGATTAACAGATCAGCGGCTCAAATGACCCTAGCTTTTCTCAAGGGTTTCCTTCTATGCCTTACAATAAATGCTCCCAAGAACTTTCGGGCTCTTCGTCCTGCGACAAGATATTCAACACATTTTTCCATCATTGTTGTTGATGACCCAATTAATGGTTTTCAAAATTTATTTATTGTCATTTCTTGCGCCAAACTTATAAACTTTATACATACCAGCAAAATAAAAACATGAACTTTAAAAACTAAATATTTATTTTACTATTTTGTCGCCCCTCAATAAACGCCAAACAAACCCAAAACTAATCATTATTGAAAGCGTGTGCAGAAAACTTTTATGGCATTTAACCCAATACCATTCCCACAAGCTGGCAAAAAGTCAGTCAAAACTTATAATGAAATAGCGTTGGTCAAACGGTTTTTTATTGTCCTTTTGCGCCATTTTATTTTGGGTTCGTTAAAGCCTCTCAAAGGATTTCGTTCGTTGTCAGAGTTACACATTTCTGTTAATACGGCATATAAAAAGAGAGATAGAGTTTGAATAAGCTAAGAAAATGAGAGGGAAGGAAACGGAGAAAACTCGTTCAATAGGTATAAATTTACAGAATGCATTAAAAACAAGTTGAATGAAATTATATATTACTTTCGATTCTCCTTTTACCATCAATAGCAAAAAATAAAATAACAATATTCCCATAAGAGTATTCTTCGATTTATTATAAAAATCCCATACAAAATAGAATAAAACGTAACATTTGCTGCATCTACTGCTGTTGTTGCTGTTGTTGCTGTTGTTGTTGTGGTTTCTGCTGTGTCTTGTGGCGTTTCCTTTTGGCCATGCTGCGTCTCTCTCTGCTCGCTTTCTGTCTCGCTTCTGCAGCTGCACAAACAGCTTTATACGCTGATCTCTTAATATTCTCGAGATCTTTGCGAGCTGCTTTAAGCAGTCGCTTAAGCGTCTCGATGCGATGTTGGGCTGTCTCTATAAGCTGAGCCTTCTCGGCGAGCTGTTGTTGTGCACCGGCGGCAGCGTTTTTCGCATTCGCCAGATTCTCGTGGGCAATCTTGATGATGCTCTGCAGAGCGTGGAACAACTTGAGCGCTTGCTTGGCTGACTGACAGGCGGCATTGAGATTGCTTTGGCTGTTGGTTATGGAGGCGCTCTCCTGCTGCAGAGCTGTCTCCGATTCGCACAGTTCCGACTCCAGTTGATCCACCATCTGTTGCTTGCCAGAGAGTGCCGCCTCCGCAGCCTTGGCTGCCGTGTATGCCTTGTCCGCCAGTTGCATCTTCACCTGGTGAGCTACCTCGGCTGCCGCACACTGTTGCGTTCCATAGGCCTGCTCTGCTTCCTGGGCGGCCTTTTGGGCTATGTTTGTGGCGGTTTGCTTGGCGCTGTTTCGATTCATCATGTCACAGTTGCTGCCTCCTCCTGCTCCTGCTCCTCCTCCTGCTCCCCCTGCTCGTCCTGCATTGATATCAGAGTCGCAGCCATCGTCGCCAGTGTCATCCGACTGATCCATGCCGCTTAAGTGCGAATGATGATGCCGCAACATGGTCGGATTGAGCTGATGGACCTCAACTGCCGCGATTGTGATGTGCTGGAGTAGTACAAGGACCAGAAGTAACGGATTGAATGCCTGAGTTAGCTGTGCAATGCGCATAATTACGTGAGCCTTCAAACTTTCTGCAAGTTTTCCTTTCCAGTTGCCGCTCGAACATTTTTACATTTCAAGTAGTTTGCTAAGTCAACTTACAGAGTGGAAAATAAAAATATATATAAATGTTGCACGAGTAGGCGAACAAAAACAAGGAGAGCAACGCAGTCTTGACTCGGCGCATAACTTTTCCAAGCAATTTAACGGTAACATTTTCCAGAGTGGAAACTCGTGCATTTGAAGTGCCACATGATACCCTAAGAAATGCTTAAAGCACTACAAGAGCAGGAATTCCGCAACCAAATCCGAAAGTATTTTTAAGTTATGCACTAAAGTACTAACAATTGAAAAAGGGTATTTCAATTCTGCTAACAGCTTCTTTTCAAGAACTTCTTCGAACTTCAATTCCAATTATAAACTGGTTTTAAATACACCTGATTTTTTATTGTACCAAATTACCACTGTAACAATCAGAGATTTTATGCTAAAGTTCTTAAAATACATTTTCATATTTTACAACACTGTGATATTTCGCTTGACTTTCTGTCAGCAAGGTCCATTTTCAATGTTACGTATACGTTATATTAATAACCACTTTATTGTAGCGAATAGAAATACCAAATACACTCATTGATAAAAGCAGCTTGTCACATTGTGAATACAATAATCCTGCCCACATGTATATCATAAACAAAATTAGTTTGGTTTTCTTTTTAGTGAAAATTAATTGGGTTATCAAAGCGACTGCGGCTTGGGCTGGCTTCAACTGTTGCCCAAGTCCTTTACCCTTGATAAGCTTTTGAGCATTATCAAAATGGCCAAGCTGGTACCTCACAAAGACCCTAGACGATTGTTTTGGGGTCGTTTGTGTGTTGATCTGTTAATCCCAAAAGGGTAGTCACTTTTGTCCCACTTTGATGTACGCTAAGAGCATGGATTTGACATATGAGTGAACGGAAAGTCTCAGGCATTTACGAGCCATAAAAGTTTTACGGGAAATCCAAAGGTTTAAAGAGAAACAGTCTTTAAAGTTTATTCGCTTTACTATCAATTAAAAAGGGGTTTTTGAAATATTCCAAAATGTTTAAGTGGAGTTGAATTACTGTCGAAATGGACACTCGACAACCGCAACTGGCAGCAATTTCGTACGTTCAGCTTCTGTCCTTGCACCCAAAACTTATTTGCTTATATTTCTTGTTGTTGCTGCCTTGTGGCATTTGCACATTTGTCGTGCAGAGAGAGAGAGAGAGAGAGAGAGAGAGAGAGAGAGAGAGAGAGAGAGAGAGAGAGAGAGAGAGGGAGAGTGAACTTCCAACTTGTGCGCTTAACGTGCTCATCCTCGTCCTGAACCTGGTTCTCGTCCTCGTCCTCGTCCTCATTCACGTCACTTGCATGCGCCTTTTTGCGTGGCCAAGTACATGTGCAGAAGTGTCCCAAATGACACTCCCGATTGGGTGTGGGCCTTCGACCGGATGTGGCAAAAACCACAAAAATTGTACACGAAATCGATGTGAATGAACATTTTGGCGAATGCACCTACCAACTTAAATTTAAGCACAGAGACGAACTTGTAATGCTCTTCAACAGCAATTGTAGATTAAGTAAAAATTAATTTAACTGTTTTTACAACAACTATTGCTTATGTTTAGTGTACATAGTATTTAATCTTAAAAGGAACAAAAATATTATGTAGAAGAATTCTGAAATAATAAAAATAGCTTTGGTCTTTGTGGAAATAGAAACTCAAAATTATTTGTATTCATTAATTTGAAATGTTGTGATGCTTTGACCCTTTATCAATGCCACACTGCCGAAACAGCAACAACAATGCCCAGCCACACACAAATTCAATTTCCTCTGCAGTCAGTGGACCATCGAATGGCATCTGTCGTCATCCCGAGGCGGAGCCAGAGTCAGAGCCAGAGTCAGAGCTGGGACCGGAATACGGGCACGTGTACTAGCTGCTATGTCTATGAGTTCCCCCTCACTCTCTCACTCTCTCTTTCTCTATTTCTACCTCTCTCGGGGAATATATATTATATTTATGCCATTGCAAGTGCTTATTGATGTTGCATCTGAAATTGAAATCTGCAATTTTTTTTTTTTTTTTTTTGGTGCTACTGCTGCTGTCACTCGGATCGTTTACACTTGAAGGTGCATCGATTTCTGTGCCAATGTTTTGTGAACTTTCAATTAAGCAAAGCTGGCATTTTGTGTAATATGCAAAAATGTCAGGATATTCCCGAATGGACATAAAAGCAGCAGCACATTCGAGCCTCTGAAGTAGGAGTTTGTTGAGTAAAATTTAATTTTAATGCATAAGTAAATTGAATTTAAGCAACAGGAAAATTGCTAGCATGCCACAAAGGTGCTCTTCTCCAGGCTCGGATGACTGTGACGCCTCTCTCAGCTCATCACCATATGCAGGAGGAGTATGCTTTTAGAATTTGCCTGTTAAAAAGCCTCTGAAGCAAATTTCTCAAAAAGTAACCGACCACAAAAACCGAAACTTGCAATTTACGCAAATATAAGCAGGGGAAGAGTTTAAAACCTGGGCTGATGACAACGTGGATAAGGATGATGATGATGATGTTGTTATTACTTGTAGTTGATGATTAGGTTGTGCCTTAAAGGGAAAACATGAAAAGCTGAGAGCTGTAAAGTAAATAAACTAAAAGGAGTTCCTAGAATGCTTCAAAATATAACAATATTAACATTTAGTAATTTGGAACTTTAATTTGAACTATTGCATTGTGAATTGTGTCGTGTAAGAATTTAATTTAATCAACATTTTAATTTTTTATTTAGCTCGAAATTTACTTCTGTGTAATCATATAAACAAACTCCTCATAGTTGATAAGACCATCGCCATCAAAGTCTGCTTCGCGGATCATATCATCGATCTCCTCGTCGGTTAACTTTTCGCCTAGATTCGTCATGACGAATCTTAGTTCGGCTGGCGATATGAAACCATCTTCATCCTTGTCAAAGATCTTGAATGCCTCACGAAGTTCCTCATCGGCGTCACCCTCATGCGATTGCTTGGACATAAGATTGCAAAATTCATTGAAATCAATTTCACCATCACCGTTAATATCGATCTCATTGACCAGATCCCTTAGCTCAGCTTCTGTCGGATTCTGACCCAACGATTTCATCAAATTTCCCAACTCGCGAGTGCTTATCAATCCAGTGCCGGTCTTGTCGAAAAGAGCAAAAGCCTCTTTATATTCGGCTATTTGCTCCTCAGTTAGATCTTGGACCATGATTATCAATTTTCGTGAGAAATGTTAAGGATTTGTATGTTTTTGTGCTTGTCGTATTTTATGAGTATTTACAGACTGAAGTATGAAATTGTTATTCGAGTCTACACTTAAAATTTAAAAGTGTCAAATTATCGTCGCCTGCTCTAACGCTCACTCATCATGGCCACAAAATCTCTATAGATGATGTTGCCCTCAGTATTGGAATTGGCATCCAGTAACATTTGATCAATATCATCCTCATCCATGTCATCTCCCATTGTCGACATAATGTGCTTGAATTCAGTTTCATGTATATATCCATTGTCATCCCTGTCGAAGACTCTAAATGCCAATATAACTTCGTCCTCCGGAGTCATGTCCTTGTAACGCACCGACATAAGATGCAGAAAGTCACTTAGATACAATTCATCCGAATTGTTGGGATCATATTCATTGTAATATTCCTGCAACTCGTGTTCCGGCGGATTGTGGGCAACGGCATGCATTATATCCTTTAACTGCTTCATTGGAATGTATCCTTGGTTGTTTGTATCAAACAATGAGAACGCTTCCTTAAGATCCTGTTCCTGTTCGCCGGTCAAAGTATGTTCCCGTATTATGCGTTCCTCCGGCGGCGGCGTAGCGAAATCATAATCCATGTCCATTTTGATCAACAATTAACACCACGGCTAACTACTAATTCACTTAAAATTTAGCAAGAAATAAAGGATTACAACAAATAATTTCCTATTGTTTTTACAGTAGAGCTGAAAATGTTACGCCAACTTAGAAATTGAAAATAAATTATATAAACACGCATTGTTGGTGTTATGCTTTTGGACGACTGCCTGATGGTGTTCTCCTTTTTAGTCGAGAGACGTAACCAACATAAATAGTTTATATCTTCAGAAATTGCTAGGGACACATGCCTGAGAGTCTGACCCGAAATTCAGTCATTAACTTGACCAGAGAACTGTTTACAATGCTTTGCACTAGACCAATTTTTGTGGAAAAGGATGAGACGTAGGGGCACTGAAGTTAAGCAGGTGAGTTGGTCATCTAAATTTGCTTCTCATTAGCAGCAGTTCCAACGTTCCAATTATGGATTGTGGGATCTGCATTTCTATTTGGAGTTGGTGTGTGTGGGAATATGCCAGCTGCAGCCGATTCCAAAGCAATTTGCCATTTACAGCCAGAAATTATGTAAATTGTGCAATTTGCTTATGCACGTTAAGCTTAAAAGCAGCAATAAAAACAACAAGAATAACAACAACTCAAATTCTATTGTATGCCACAAAAGGCGGCACGTAATGGAAAACAACCAAATATCTACAAGAAAAACAATGTCCAAAAAGCAACGATTTTAATTAAAATTGTAATTACCAAAACAGCTAAGCTTCGCTTTGGTATTTCAAAATAAAATTTAAAAAAATATATCCTTAGGCTGTTAACAACACAACTTGCAACCTGTGCTTTAATATGGGTTTCTGTAGTATGTAAACTTTAATGAGAACTCTTAAGTTGCATTTTTAATTTGTTATATGTATATATAAGATTCAATTGTATCTATGGAAAGCTTCCAATATTTATGAAGTGCGAGTTAAATTCAAAATCAAGTTTTAGTATGAAAAACTTTTTTGTTTTAGGAGGGACAAAAGGTAAAAAAAATAAAAAAATTTGGTTTATTTTTTTTTGATGTGGGGGAGTAATAGGAGGGGGGGGGGAAAATGGTTTTGAAGAAAAATTTTTTGTTTAATAGGGGGGGGGGGGAGGGACTGGGAGAGCGGACTGGGAGAGGGACTGGGAGCGGAGCCTGGGAGAGGGACTGGGAGCGGGGCCTGGGAGAGGGACTGGGAGAGGGACTGGGAGAGAGACTGGGAGAGGGACTGGGAGCGGGGCCTGGGAGAGGGACTGGGAGCGGGGCCTGGGAGAGGACCTGGGAGCGGGGCCTGGGAGAGGGACTTGGAGAGGGAGTGGGCCAAAATTGGCATAGAATTCAATATGGTCTCTATTGACTACCCGAATTGGATATCAGTCAATTCTTTTGGTTGCTCCCATATTTTCTCATTCCGAATAAGCTGATCAATTGCATTGTGCGCTGTTATTCAATTAAGCAAATAAATGAAGCTTTGCTACACATTGTGTCACTCGGTTACAAATGAATGGAAAATGTCGCAGATAAATCTATCTCTTGCTGTCAGTCCGGCTTGGTCATTTTCAGTGTTCAGCAAATTTGCCTCTGTCACAAAGCGATTTCAATAAGCTCTATTGTGCCCACCATTTTGAAAGGACACTGCAACCGGAAATGAGTCTCAAACAGAGTCTCCGGGGCGAGTAGCAAACAACATGACGAGGACTCAGAGTAAGTCTTTGATATGAAAATTTTCTGCATTATACGAAAAGCCTTCGCCTTGGGGTGGTATCACAATAACTGCAATATTTGTGCATGAGTTTGGTCAATGTGTGGCCTTGTTTTGATTGCCAATCTCCATATTTGCCACAGCTGTCAATTTTCATTAATGTTGACGTGGCGTTGAAGCTAACAAGACTAAGACTTTGTACACAAACACAGTCCTTCTTATTTTCTGTTGACATAAAAAACCCAGACACATAGCACCTATAGACTCATCCTACAGACAAACATTCAATTCGCCTGCCAGGCGCACTTGAACCAAGTCCCACCTGTCTTCACTTTCAATCTCAATAACTTTCTGTTGAAACTCTTTGAGTACGTGGGCTAAGAAGAAAGCATTTTGAAACACAAACAGTGAAAAGATATAGAACCCTTCCTTTTTCCTTAAAGGGCAAGAAAAAGTATGTAGAGAGGCTAGACAGACTTTAAGTTAACAGACTATCTCTCTAAAACAAAATGCAGACGAATGAAAAATGGCACCTCCTCTTTAGTACTTTAAGTACTGCATAGTTTCCGCAAAATCTTTCTTTTTATTCCAGATGTCGTCCTTGATTGCTGAGACGTATAATCTGTGTTAAAGAAGTTATGAATTCATTTAAGATTCTAAATAGAAATGATGCAAAGATAATTTAATCCACTAAAAGCTTTAGTTACTTGTAAATCCAGCATATATAAGCAATTGTATATTCTATATCTATAAAAGAACTTAAGATAATCACTTAAGGTATCAAGTCTCAACATAAGAATATCACTACTAAATTAAATATTTAAAAAAACAATATTTGCTTGATTAAAACATTCACATTTAATTAAACTAAACAAGCATTTCGCACGAATTAAGTAATAAAAAATATTAATTAAATAATTAAATCTTAATACTGTCAATAAAAATCTTAGCTTAGCTTATTTTTTATGATGGAATTCTTAATTACCTTGTTGCACTTGCTGGATATGATGAGCCTTGTACAAAACCGAGAGTCATAACTTTTGTTGACTTTGTGTATAAGTCCACTTGGCCATGTTAGTTTCGTGTTTGTTTGTGACACAAATTGCATTTGTGGATGACAACAAAAGCTTTGGTCAGGCCAACAAAATGATTAAATTACTCATACGCCCCCAAACACGGTCGTGTGGGCGGCTGTTGGGCGGTCAAGATTGGGCGACGACAATAAGGGGACAACTTCTGTGGAGTTATTGTTATTGTTCTAGTTTTTGTTTTTGTTTTTGTTGTCTGGCATTTAGTTAATTAAGTTTTACAGCAGCTCGACAACGGCGCCTGCTACGCCCAGTAAACAACACTCACCGCCCCCCCTCGGCCACCTATTTAATTAGTTTTTAATTATTTTCCAGTTTTTTTTTTTTTTTATTTCGACTGAGCACTTTACAAACTGGACTGGCGAGCACAGAGTTGGGTATTTGTTTTGAGTTTAGTTAATTTTATTTGTATTTGCTTGAAACGCCCACAGGCCAAACGACTTTCGTTGATTCCCAGGCCCATGCTAAAGCTTTGTTCGTTTAGCACATTATTTCTACACGCTTTGTTTTACTGCAGTTTCTCCCCTCTCTTCCTTCTCTCTCTCTCTTTCCCTTTCCCTTGCTAATACTCGCAGTTACGGCTGGTAAAGTTTTATGTAAGCCCATTTGCTTAATAGGTCAGAGTCCAACTCGTAGCTTGTGTACTGTAATTAAGTTTTGTTTCAAATTAATAAAATTTAAGCAGGCCGCAAATAGCAAATAATTTGGCAGAAAATTCCCAAAACTTTCTCGTAAAATGCCTTTGGATTGACAGTGCCTGTCGACAGTATACCGCCAGGTCAGTTTTCAGATGAAATTTCTGACAACGTCATCAGCACTGATTGAAATAGCCAAGCAAATATTGCACTTTTCTGCATATTTAACGCATCTGGTAGAATTGCCAGGAACTATAGCTGAGACTAAGAGAGACAGAGAGAGAGAGAGAGAGAGAGAGAGGCAGAGGAAGAGGGAGAAAGGGCCTGTGCAAATATTTACACACTACGTTGGCAGTGCCATAAACCACCGCACAACAATAAAATTCGCAATAAACCAAATGGAAAGCGGCACCAGAAATGGAAGTGAGGAATTGCTGCCGGCGCATGTGAAATGCTATGCAATTCCAAGTAAAACAAGAGCAACATCAAGAATAAAGCAAAAAGTAATAACAAAACAATGCATAAATGCAAGGGTATGCAGAAAGCTTGGGCTTACTAATCCATTTGATACCCTGAAATGATCAAATCATGTAAACTCACACTAATTAATTTTGATCAACTTAACTAAAAAAAATAGCAGAAAACATATATATGTTCGATATTCTGCAGACATTAGTCAATTTCTAAATACACAAACATTATAAGACCCAGTATCCCAACGTTTTGAAGCTAATAATAATTCAGATATACCTTCTGAAGAAAGAGCTCAACAAAGCGAAACGGAACGAAACGTTTTTCATAACTTAAATTGAACAATGCACAAAGTGCGACTAACTGGAAAATCAACACAAAAGGCAGTACAACAACAACAAAAACAATGGCAAGGCTAGAGTTGACTTTAGTCAGACAAACAAATACGACGATACTGGGTGAAAAATACAATTGGAAATAAAGCATTGAGGTACTGTTATTTCGCCCTGAAAGACATAGTCAAGCTCAAACTCGAATTTGTTGTTTTTATTACCCAAAAAATGTCTTGACCGATCTCCACAATTTAGTGATAATCCGCATGGACTTAACTACTATACTACTATCTTTTTGAGATGGTTTTATTTCTGTTATAGAATATCTTAAATCTGTTTTATTATGATTACACTTGTCTTTCTCTGCCTGTTCATCAATGTATTCAACATAATCAATCACAGCCTATAATCAGTCTCAAAAACAGCAGACGGCACAACTTGTTCCGTCTGTGCGTGAGAATGTGACTCTGAAATGCTGATATACATATGTGCTTTATTTAAGCGCCAACACCCGTCCCTCTCCCTCTTCTCTACACCCCTTCCTAGCCCTGTTTATCACTGTTGCTGTTTGCGCGTCTGTCCCAGGTCCCGCTCCCAGTCCCTCTCCCAGGCCCCGCTCCCAGTCACTGCTCCCGCTCCCTCTCCCAGTACCGCTCCCAGTCCCTCTCCCGGGCCCCGCTCCCAGTCCCTCTCCCAGGCCCCGCTCACAGTCCCTCTCCCAGTCCCGCTCCCAGTACCGCTCTCAGTCCCTCTCCCGCTCCCTCTCCCAGGCCACGCTCCCAGTCCCATTAACAGGCCCCGCTCCCAGCCTCGCATTACCAGGCCCCCTCCCAGTCCCCGCTAACAGGCCCTGCTCCCAGTCCCTCTTAACAGGCCCCGCTCCCAGTCCCTCTCCCTCTCCCTATCCCAGGCCCCGCTCCCAGTCCCTCTCCCTTCACAGGTCCCTCTCCCAGTCCCATTAACAGGCCCCGCTCCCAGTCCCATCTCCCAGGCCCCGCTCCCAGTCCCATTAACAGGCCCCGCTCCCAGTCCCCTTAACAGGTGCCACTCCCAGTCCCAATAACAGGCCCCGCTCCCAGTCCCATTAACAGGCCCCGCTCCCAGTCCCAATAACAGGCCCCGCTCCCAGTCCCTCTACCAGTCCCACTCCCAGTAGCCTTAACGCTCCCAGTAACAGCCCCTCCCTCAGTCCCATTAACAGGCCCCGCTCCCAGTACCCTCTAACAGGCCCCGCTCCCAGTACCCTCTCCCAGGCTCCCTCTCCCAGTCCCTCTTAACAGGCCCCGCTCCCAGTCCCATTAACAGGCCCCGCTCCCAGTCCCTCTTAACAGGCCCCGCTCCCAGTCCCCTCAACAGGCCCCGCTCCCAGTACCCTCTAACAGGCCCCGCTCCCAGTCCCCTTAACAGTCTCCCTTAACAGTCCCATTACCAGGCCCCGCTCCCAGTCCCTCTCACCAGTCCCACTACCAGGCCCCGCTCCCAGTCCCATTAACAGGCCCCGCTCCCAGTCCCTCTCCCTCTCCCAGTCCCTCTCCCAGTCCCTCTCCCAGTCCCTCTCCCAGGCCCCGCTCCCAGTCCCTCTCCCAGGCCCCGCTCACAGTCCCTCTCCCTGTCCCTCTCCCAGGCCTCGCTCCCAGTCCCTCTCCCTGTCCCTCTCCCAGGCCTCGCTCCCAGTCCCTCTCCCAGTCCCTCTTAACAGGCCCCGCTCCCAGTCCCATTAACAGGCCCCGCTCCCAGTCCCTCTTACCAGGCCCCGCTCCCAGTCCCTCTCCCTGTCCCTCTTCCAGGCCCCGCTCCCAGTCCCACTAACAGGCCCCTCTCCCATACCCTTAACAGGCCCCGCTCCCAGTCCCTCTCCCTCTAACAGTCCCTCTCACAGTCCCACTACCAGGCCCCTCTCCCAGTACCCTCTACCAGGCCCCGCTCCCAGTCCCTACAGTCCCACTAACAGGCCCCGCTCCCAGTCCCATCTAACAGGCCCCGCTCCCAGTCCCATTAACAGGCCCCGCTCCCAGTCCCTCTCCTAACAGGTCCCTCTCCCAGTCCCCTCTCCCAGTCCCATCTAACAGGCCCCGCTCCCAGTCCCATTAACAGGCCCCGCTCCCAGTCCCATTCACAGGCCCCGCTCCCAGTCCCTCTCCCAGTCCCTTAACAGGCCCCGCTCCCAGTCCCTCTCCGCAGTCCCCTTAACAGGCCCTGCTCTCAGTCCGATTAACAGGCCCCGCTCCCAGTCCCCTTAACAGGCCCCGCTCCCAGTCCCATTAACAGGCCCCGCTCCCAGTCCCATTAACAGGCCCCGCTTCCAGTCCCTCTAACAGGCCCCGATCCCAGTCCCCTTAACAGGCCCCGCTCCCAGGTCTAGGTGTTCATACAGACAGACGGACAGACAGACAGACGGACATTGCTATATCGACTCTTCTATTGATGCTGATTAAGAAAATATATACTTTATGGGTAAACCAAACCCAATAGACCCTTGTACCTTTTTTAAGAACGGGGTCTAAAAATAACAAACAGAATCAACTAACAAAAACTCTTGGTTATAAAAGTTTCTCATGCTTTTGATCATCAACATTGAGTGTCTATAAAAAGAAGTATTTTCAGTAAGCTATGGCCACGTGGTGTCCTCAGACTTACCTTTGATGTAGGCTTTGCTGGCCAATGTATTGTTGTTAACTGTGCTACAGTCCTCGCCATTATACTTACGTGGCCATTTAATTTATTGCCTGTCCACAGCCAATTCGGATTCGATTTGAAATAAGGGAAGTGGACAGCGGGTAGTTCTATTGATAGACGGCTTAGTCGACGGTGGCTTAAGGGTATTAGTACTTAAATTTCAATTTGTTAAGCATTTCGCTCTTTAAAATCGTTTATGGTAAACTGTTCTCGCATTGCTAAGTTTAAAGCCATAAAATGCAACTCTGGTGAACAAGTGCCGGAAGTTGTTAGTTGACAAAATTCTCAACAGCGGCAGCAACATTCAGTTTGCAATTGAAGTGCCTGTTGTCGTTGCTGTTGCTGTTGTTGTTGTTGTGGCAACTGTTGCCGTTATACTTGTTGTTGTCGTGTGCTCGACGCCGTGTGCAATTATCACCTAGAGCTATACGTATACACAGCTCTGGCAAAAACAACACTGCACAACAAGAACAACATTATGTGCTCAAAATGTAAATGTCATTTATGGGCCGAGCACTAGCAGCAACATGGTGACAACAACAACAACAACAACAACAGCAACAACTGCCAGCAAGTGTTGCACATTTGAAAAATGTGCTACAAGTGAAGTGCTAAGAGAAAGTGTACCCAGAGAGAAAGCAGGCAATGCTACGAGTACTCGAAGTTGCTCCTTGCTGCGTATGAATAAATGTTGGGAGCCCAATCGAGAACCGTAAATTTGAAGCAGTCACCTGGTAAAATAGGTGTGAAAAAAAAACAACAAAAAGCCAACAAAGAACAATAGTCGATTGGAATGAGAACGAGAACAATGCTCAGCAGAAGGCAGACAGTCTAATTGGTATAATAAAATGTCATAAAAGGCAAAACCATTGAGACTGGCCAAGTCAAGTTATGCGGGAAATGTGATAGATGTGCAGTTAAAGTAGTTAGAGAGACAAAGAGCAAGGTAAGAGGATTTGCTGATTGGTTACAGCTATGCAAGGGCCAAAATGATGGCATACTTTTGAAACTACTTTAAATTAAGTATACGTAACAAACCAATTGTGTAAAGAGACAATCGGAAAATTTGAAATGAATTTTAATTAGACTTTTAATTGAAAGTAAAGAATAGCAAAGTATGCACTTGTTCCTTTTCTTTACGCTGCTTGTAGTTTACTTATATTTACGGATGCATTTTAATGAACCCAAGACAAAAGAGGTCATAGTGGAAAAGTGCGTTGGAACTTATTATCTGGCCCAAATGATATTTGTTCAATTTTTCTGTTGATATATATTTAGTTTTCAAAGCCAATTATGCCTGACTCTCTTTTGTCAGTTAGTCCAATTCAAAATCTTTAGTTCCGCCTTTCAAATGATTGCCTACGATTTAAAACAGCAATTAATTCCATATGAAAGCTATTTTAATAGAACATATATTCATCGACAAGGAATAGGATTTTCTGTTCAGTGTCAGTTCGTCGAGTGCTTTAATTTTTATATTTTAAGAGACGAAAGCAATTGCCAAGTGAGACTTCAGCTTCTTGCTCTGCCCATATATCAGATGTTGAAGGTTTTCAACAAAATTAGTTTCATTTCGAGCAAATGGCATGACAGTCAAACCACTCGTCCCACATAACAAACAGCGCTTTAAGCCCAGTTATTTCCTTTCCATGTAACCATTGGCAGCACTTGCTCTTCTCTTTTTTTTTCTATTTAATTCTCCCTCGTTGCGTCCTCTTGCGTTGCGTTTGATGGCTTGCTGGCATCGCTTTTGATCTTTGTGGAGGTCTGATAAATGATAAGGTCCCCGGCTCAACCGACAGATAACGGAAGGAAAGAAGTCCGCCAAAGTGTAGAAAATTGCGCCGCAGGTGTGGCCATCAGCCCGCATCAAATAGCACAGAGAGAAATTGCTCTGCCACAAGTTGACTACGGAAGGGAAGGAGATAGCAGAAAGTTCTGTCGATTTCATCTTAGCAGTCAAGAAATCATTTTACCTTAACAAAAATCAAGCAACGTAATTAAAATGTTTAATGGAACTGCAACTGAGATACGTTCCAATTAGCAACTAAATAATATGATAGGCACTGAACTGAATGATTGTCAACAACATTCGCCATCGCCTTTAATCACGCTCCCTCTCTATTTTTCAGTGTCCCTCTCTATCTACAGTCCTTTTGAGCTTTCAATGACAGCTATGAACAATATTTATATTTAAATGCAAAAAATGCAGCCTTCGCGAAAGTTTTTTATCGTTTCATTTAAATCGATCATACGCACCGTGCGCCCGCTTCGACACCGTGTTTACACAATTCTGCTGGCACCACTGCCTGTCAGTCAATATTGTCTGTCTTTCTCTCATATATTTTATTACTTTTATTGTGAGCAGTCATGCAGACACACTCACACACAGATTCGCAAATGCGCAATTTAATTTATGCCAAACCAATAAAAATTTATATATATATTACTCGTTTACGCGCATAAAGCGCATATCCACTAAAGACACTGCTTTTACACAAATATTGAAACACGCATTTGCTTAGTAACTGAATACTTGAGATATTAAATGAATATTAATAAAAATTTAAATTTTTTGGTAGTATTTAGTAGTAGAGAGTTTATAATTTATTCAACACAAGTTAAGTTCTTCACAAAAACATGAGTTTAATCATGTAGTTTAAGTTGTAAAAATTAATTTTAAAAAAAATAGTAAGAGAATTTAAGTTTTTATTATTTTTGTCAACCAATTTAAAGTTCTCATGTTGAAATTAAAGTGCTAGTTTACGACAACTTTGAGTAGGGGAATCATGGGATATTCTTCTCTTTTGGGCCATTTCATTGTCAGCATTGGCACACGGACAGCATGAAAATATTTTTGGTAGTTGATTGTGTCTCTGGATTCTACTTTGCACTGGCATATATATTTGCATTCTTTTTTTTTGTAATTTTTTTGTCAGCAAACGCCCTTCGAAGTGAAGGCTTACCACAGTTGTGGCTGGTTTTAATTTGGATTTTTTTTATAGTTTGTTCGAGTAGGGGAAGCCTATATTCGATGACTATGCTTCGATGAAATTGTAGCTCACAATTTTTTACTGAATTTGCAATTGAATTGTCAGCGTTTTGCCGTAAAAGAGTTGACGTGTTATGTTATCATACAACAGTTTAAAGCGTGAAGAAATATCTGGAAATTCATGCAATGGGTTTTTTTGAACCTCTACGAAAGAGCAATGCCATATGAGCTTATGTTTGGCATAGCTGGTCAATCAGAGTGTCCTTTAGGGCTTGATATCACAATTATACCAATGAATAAGTATATTGTTAATATAATGTTCAAAAGTACGCATATATTCACTCGTATATTAAAATATTAATTAAGTTGTACTATGTGAACAATTGGGTTTGTTTTATCGACAAGAACACACAATGGTTGAGCTTAATTAATTCAGAAATTAATTGCACATTATTTGACATAATTATGAACTTGAAACAGCTTCTCGAGTGCATTGTTGTGTGTTTGCTGTGTGTCTGCTCAATTGACTATTGAAAATTCCCATTCACATGGACACATTCATAAGTACAATAATTAGTGAAATGCGATCCGATTCACTGCTTTCAGCTGTCAGTTGTCAGCAGCCAGTAAGAACCTTTTTTCTACAACACTCAAGCAATTGAACATCCAAACTTTGGGGAATCCCCTGTCCGTTGGGCAAATGCAGCTGTCACGGGCTATAAAACAGAAAATCGACAACGAAATTGCTAGATTTTTCTCTTAAAAAACTTGACAAATCGGACAGTCAAAAAAAAGACTGTTGGGCTAACATAAATTCGAGACGAGGACAACATAAGCCAAAGTGTTTCAGTTGTGGTCAACTTTTTGACCACAAACACTACATACGACATTATTTTCCATTATATAGATAAAGTCATGTGGGTGAAGTGAGACGTGGTGTTGTTTGCCTTGGACTTTGGCTATAAATAAGTTAGTAAACAGTAGTAGACTGACCAACAACTGTGCTAGCTGTGTCTGTCTTGGCCAAATTACAAGCAAGTGGCAACTAGAGGCGCCGTAACTAATCAGCCGCATTAGCAGAGTTGCAGTTGCATTTTCGGTGGCAAATTGTAATTTGTATAAAACAAATTGGACTCCAAAAACACCTTAGATGTTGTTTGCAAAGTCTCAGTATGTTGTTTATTTAATGAGTATGAATGAGTTGAAACAGTGCTCAATATTTTGCTGAGCGTGGCCCAAAAACTTTCTAAAAGCAGCTGAAAGCAGCTAACCAAATGAAGTTAATTAGATTGCGTCAAGCAATTTGCAAGCATCAAGACATTGACAGACAGCCTTGGCAAGGACATCGATAGACAGACACTAGCTTGGGGTTATTTGAAGGTAGGGAAGCAGAAGAAGGAGAAGGAGGAGTGGAAAGCAGCCAGCTCACATCAATGACAGTCGGTAAGTTGTAGTTGGAAATTTGATTAGCTGCTAATTAATCTCATTAATTGAGACGAGTCAAAGTTAGTTCGCAAAACTGTCGACAGCTCTGGGTGTGTGTGTGTGTGTGTGTGCATTGTTTGAACGGAAATTGTCTGAAATTGGCTCCTTAAAGCTGTAGGTAGACAGTAACATTCAACATTCAACATCCTGATTGTATCCTGAATGTAATTGGTATTGTTTATGGCTTTCAGGGATGAGTGAATCCAACATGCAACTATCAGGCTTTAAAATTTAAATACATATTTATTTATTAATACTTTTATTTTTATAATTTTATTGCTCAACCGCAAAACTAACACATCGAAGAAACATGCTGATATATCTAGTTTTCAAGCTGACGCTGCTCTAATGTCTGCGGTTTGGTTTTGCGGTACACAATCGAAGCCTGCACAGACAAAGAGTATGTATAGAAAAAACGGAAAGTACAAAAACGAAATTTCAGCAACAAATTGCACAACCGAAAATTGTTATCCACAGAGCGCACAAATTGCAGGCAAGTCGGAGAGGTAGCAAAAATTGAAAAAACATACGAAAAAAAATTGTGCTTAAATTTAACGAAACGAAAACCACAACTTTGTGTGTGTGTGTGTGTGTGTGTGTGTGTGTGTGTGTGTGTGTGTGTGTGTGTGTATGAACGTGAGTGTGTGTTTAAGAACAAGCTGGAGAACTGTAACCAAATATGCAAAAACTGTGAATTTGTATTCAATTTTGCAAAGGGCCACATAACGAAGCGAAGTGAATGAGCGGGAGACAGGTCGATTACGGGTGCTTCTTCTTCTCCTGCAGCAGCTCCTGTTGCTACTATTGCTACTATTGCTACTATTGCAATTGCTGGTTGTCTTCCTGCTGCCGGACAGGCATTGAACAGACAACATATCCAAAACTAGACAACACACAGCAACTGACCAGCCATTGAACTGACACAGCGCATTTGAAAATTGATCACCGGAACATCCGTGCGCTGACCGGAAATGCGCAAATGCAATTCCAACTGTATTCCTCTCTCTCTCTCTCTCTCTCTCTCTCTCTCCTCCTCCATCTGTGTGGGTCTCTGTGTCTTTCAATACATCTCTGTGTGGTCTGTCGCATATGAATGACTGTTTTGCATTTAACGACTGTTTGAAATTTGAAACGCTTGCTGTAAATTGTTAATGGAAACTCTTTAAATTTTATTTAAGTAATTAATTAAATATACTTTAAGTTTCAGCATTTAAATAATCAATATATACAATATTAATTTAAAATTTCTAGGAATTATTTCGTAAAGAATAAGTTAATATTAAAAGTGTAATCTATTATTTTTAAAGCCGAATTAAAAATAAATTTTCGAAAATAAAGATGACCTTTTCAAGTTATGAAATACTATTGACTAAACTAAAATATAAGTACATTATTACAAGCTAACATAATCCGACGTTGTTCAAGATAATTATTTTTAAGATTGTACTATATAAAATTTTTATACGATTTAGAAAATGCAATCAACTTGCAGCCAGTTGAAAAACTTATTTATGTTGCCAGCCTTAACTTGACAATTGCAACGAATTTTCAATATTTCAGAATAATTCTTAACCTATTTACCAGTGAAAGCAGCATCACTTTGGCTTTCTTCTGCACATTTTCATAGGAACTTGAGCTTGAGCGAAATTCCAACTGCGACTGGTTGTAAATTTTAATAAAATCAGGCAACATAAAATGCCAAAAGTTTTGCGTCCCAGCGGCGAGTTTATAAACTAAAAGCGAAAAAAAGAATTAATTTACACGCAGCATGAAAGGATTGTGGACATGGTGGAAAAGGAGTAGGGTTGCCAAATGGCGCCAAACTATGAAAACTAATTTAACTAGTTATAAAGGACGTGCGAGATGCAGAGTGAGAAGAAAACAAAAGAAAAACACATTGTATAATGCAAAACTTGTGTTGACACGATATCTAGGCGCCAGTTTACCGCAGCCCACTTTCGCTTCCCCCTCCCCACCTTGTCACCTTTATCCACTCCTGGGGATTGTGGGGATTACAGGGCGAATGCATTACACAGACACAGAGTTACCGTTCACATTTCTTTGACGAAGTGACAAACTTCGCACGTTGCACAAAAGACGCGAGCAAAACTTGTGCAGATTGCTAAAAGCCATCCCCTCTCCGCCTCTCTTTAATTCCCCCCCACCCCGCACCCCGCTCCTTGCTCTCCTTGCCATGACCCCTGAGTGACAACCCTTGGCACTCTCAGTCTCAGTCTCGACTACGGACTTGGACTACGGTTGCGGCTGCGGCAGAGGCTGCATTTTTATGTGTAACACAAACCCGGTACTTAGTGAAAAGTGAAAAACCAGTGTTACAATGTTGAGCTCTTAACGGTAAATTGTTGCGCCAGAGACAAAAGTTGTTTGCAAATGAACAACAACAACAACAAAGTTGACTAAGGCTTGCCAGTATTACTGAAACTAAGGAGATTGGGGCATTGGGGAACAGAGCACTGTCAACTGGGAACTGGGAACTCACAACTTGGAACTGCCAACTGGCATCGTCAGCCAAACAAAATGTGTCAAGTAAGTGCAATGCTTCAGCTCAAATTTATGCAAAGTGCGCCAGTTCGGGAACGAGTGAGAAACCTAAGCATTTCAAGAGTATTGTAATTTCAATGGAGTTGCGCAATTTCTCAAGCACTTGCTAAAATTACATAGAAAGCTTAAAAAAAAAAAATAAATATAAGAAATAAAGAAAAATCGAATGAAAAAAATATACAAAATTAGGTCAACTTGGGAACTTGCCTTGCAGCTTTATTTTTCTATATTTAAATACATATATTCATATCAATATCATATCAATATTAATATTTATATAAAGAAATTTTAATATTCTTATAATGTATTTATATTTAAATCGCTTTCGCTTTATTTTTAATATACCCTCTATTGAAGAGTAAACAATCTGCCATTTCCAAAGCTTGTAGTTTGGCAAAGTTAATCAAAATATTTTTTATATGCGCGACAAACTTTTAATAGGGCTGAATATACCGCTATTTCACAAATAATAGCGGCAACAGCTAAACGAATTTTTAGTTTATTCATACTTAAATGGCATTTTCTGAAGATGACATTTAATAAGCATTTCTTTTGAATAAGAACATAATTTTTAGTATCATAAAAAAAGTAAGTAAAGTAATAAAAACGTCTTGGATCATAAATTTGCAATTCAAATCGATATAAAAGATTTCATTCATAATAATTTCGAGGGAATCTTTGAGTCTATTATGCCCTTTCTAAAAAAAGGGGCGTTTGTTTCTTGGGCCACTCAGATGCCAAACAAGTGACACGTTGACTGACGTTCTAAGCGGTGTGGCTGACGGAGGAGCTGCCCTCTGTAGGATCTGCAGCTAAAAGATAGTCTGAGGAGCAGCAGGAATGAGGAGTCTTGAATGACACACGGGTTCGTTGTGTGCGTGATCCGCTGGTCCAACGTTTGTTGGATGTAATCGCAGCTGAGTGGTGCAAAAGGAACAGGAAAAGGGCAAAGGGGAAGCCACCAAACTGACAGGCAATGGGCACCACCCGAGCAACATCAATTGGTTGGCTGGGGTGCTTGTCAAGTTGCGATGTTGATGGGCTTGGATTGGCATGGGTTGGGTTGGGTCTTGAATGTAAGTCTGGATTCATGTAGCCGTTGTCACTTCAACGGGGGCAATTGACTGTAAGTAGCTTGGAACAGGACTGAACGAGCTGCTGCAGTCTGCAGTCTGCTGGGCATTTGGATTAGAAGTGTTTATGCAAATGCGGACAACTTTGAGTGATTGCTCGGCGGGCGCTTGAAAGCCAGCAGACTTGACTCGACGGCAACGTGAGATGCCCCTGAAGCATGCAACCATTTAAATCTAAGGAAAATTGCTTCTAAATCGACCATACGTGTTGTGCAAACAGTTCTCGGATGGTTCACGAGTATTTTGTAAGCTGCACTTAAAAAATATTAAATATTAAAAAAACTAGTCGGCCGGTGCTACAGTCGAGCATACTCGACAGTCGGAGACCCCGTACTTACTATGGAATAAACTTATAATGGAAAAAAACTAAAAATAATTTTCATACAAAGACTCGATTTTCGCCCGATCGGTCCCAGTCCCTCTCCCAGTCCCTCTCCCAGGCCCCGCACCCAGTCCCTCTCCCAGTCGCTCTCCCAGTCGCTCTCCCAGTCCCTCTCCCAGGCCCCGCTCACAGTCCCTCTCCCAGGCCCCGCTCCCAGTCCCTCTCCCAGCCCCGCTCCCAGTCCCTCTCCCAGGCCCTCTCCCAGGCCCTCTCCCAGGCCCTCTCCCAAGCCCCGCTCACAGTCCCTCTCCCAGGTCCCGCTCCCAGGCCCTCTCCCAGTCCCTCTCCCAGGTCACGCTTCCAATCCCTCTCCCAGGCCCCGCTCCCAGTCCACGGTGTCTCTAGATCCTATAGTCTCTGAGATGCACATATTCGGTAAAACAAACCCAATAGACCCCTGTACTTTTTTTAAGTACGGGGTCTAAAAAAATGTGTTGTCTCGCTCTTTCATTGAGTGACTCCTGCTCTACTTTTTATACATTTCACATAAACAGCACGCTTAAAAACGAGTCTGAAATACGACCGAGTTTTTATGCCACTTGACTACGGTGAAAATGTCCGGCCATTTAGCGAATTTATTTGCGGTTATCCAATCTGGTCGCAATTGCAATTAATTTCTCACACATTTTTAAGTGACTTTTGTTGTCGCTGTTGCATGTCATTGCTGATTGAAATTTTCGCTTCAGCTTCTTTGTTGCATGCAACATTTACAATGTCCCCACACTTAATAATGTTAATTTGCGGATCAATTGTACATTTTAAATAAGCATTAAATTGATTTAATTGTCTAATGTGTTTAATGCATTACTCAATTGGAAAATTGATGGAATTTGTCTGTCAGTGTGAATATGTAGGTCTGAGGTGTGTGTATGTATGTGCAAATCAGAATGCAAGCACAGACTTGACACAATTCCCGTTCACTTTTGCCTTTACGGCCTTTTGCAATCTTTTGCGCAAACAACGAACCGGAGACTCGAAGGCAGCTGACGGTTAAAAACCCGAGCACCGAACAAACCGCAACAATGAAAGTCCTTGGCAAAAAGTATTTCACTTTCATGCCGCAGCTGCTGCCGCAAGAGTCGAGTCGAGTCGATTCAAGACGAGTCCTTTGCCTAAGTCTGTGCACAGACCTACAGATTTCGAGTAAGTAATTGCTGCAGTTCTCACTGCCACTTGCCACTTTCCACTTGCCACACTGGCTACGTTTGCTTAATTGTCTGCAGTTTTCTTTTCAGCTGTATTTTTTTTCTATCATTTTTCTTTGCATCAAGTTTAGTTGAGCCTTAAAGCAAATCAATTAAACTGAAGCCACAAGTGCATGAAAGACAGCAAAGAGCAGCTGCGTGAAACCCAACCAAATATTGACTATATACTTTTAAATTTATATGGCAAAAGAGAGCTTAAATATATTTCCGAATCTCTTTAAAATTTATATTGTGCATAAATTAGAAAAGTTAACTGCTATAGATCATACCACAAATTCCAGTCTCATTTGTTTTGAATTTTCCGAAAAGTCTGTTAAATATCTTATTCGATAACTGCATAAGCTAATGTATATATTAAGCCTGCAGCTTACCACAGTCTGCCAGGCATAGTCCGACAGTCCGACAGGCAGTCTTTCAATTGGATAGTTTGGCCAATCACGGCCAGCTGCTGTTCTGCTTCTGCTGATTAATTTATGCCAATATGCAATTTTCACACCAACGGGCAACTGCAATGACAGCTCAAGCGCATAATTGCATGGGTTTTGCTTATTTATGATACCAGCTGTGCACTAAAGGGGGAATGGGTGAGGTTTGAGGGGCTTAAAAGCAAAGCTTCACAGCAACGTAATGGGGAAAATGCCTTTAGAGTAACGAGACTGAGGTCATAAATCGAGTCTGGCTGTCAGTTGGCAAATAAGTTGCATAATTTTCATTAAAAGTCATAAGATATATGAAATCCGCAAGCGTAAGTGCTTTTCATTAATTGCAAGCCGTTGCAAAAATGTGATAAAACACAATTTCCATGGCAATGCAGTGTTAAAAGGAAAATAATTCCAAGCACTAACTGGAAATCGGGAACTGGGAATTTAGCAGCTCTGACTTAACTGCAAATTTATGTAAATTGCATGAAAATGCTAAACATTGAAGTTGCCTTCAACTTGACTGGCCATCTCTTTCTTTTCTCTATGTCTGTCTGTACCTTTCAGCTTCTCATCTTGCTCTCGGTTAGTCTATGCACGTGTGCGCTTTATGACCCAAAAACTAAAAACGGCATCTATTCCACGTGTAGCAGCTGTCATTTTGATTAAGTCCACAAAAGCAAAACAAAAAAAAAATAAAAAAAAAGTGGAGAAAGAGAAAATGGAAAAACAAAAGCATAGCATACATTTGAGTGCTGCTAGATTACGTATACGACGCTTAAGCCGACTGTCGACTGTCAAATAAAAATCAAAACAAGTCGGACATTGAGAGAAACTAAAATAAGAAATAAAACGTATGCCTGGCAACCGCAAAATACAACAGGTATATTGCAGATCTCGTACCCGACTATTGAATACTCTTTGATAAGAGTTACGTTCGAAATAAACAAACTTAAATGGAACGTATTTAATGATAAGTAATTGATTGACTAACTGTGACAAACTCATCTTTATGCAGCAGTACCATCAATTGTATTTGTAAATAAAAATACCCCTTCGCTAGTTATAGGGTATAAAAAGCAATGGACAATTTGCCAAGCACTAACTGCGTTCCATATCACAATGAATTGGCTACGATTGCTCTTTCAGCCAGAGGCCAATCAACGTCAGGCGGCGTCAATCGCCGTCAGTCGTCAGTTTGATTGACGCATGATGGATTGCCAGGGTTGCACAAATACGTTAGCTATGCGCTAATCAGCTGAACATCTGTGTTAGCTCACTTATGACTAACTGTGCTTCCACTAAACGCATTTAAAAACTGAATTTTGATTTTCCTCTCCGCTTAAAGAGCCATTAAATTTAAGCCTTTTACTGTTTGGTCTGACAAATGATGTTTAAGGGCCAAGTGAACCGGGTTCCTTTGTGGTTGTCATTTCTGCTTCTTCTTTTTCTGACTTCAAGCGAAATGTATAAATTTATTTGAATTATTACCATGGGCTTGTTTATTTTTAAACCTTTTTTTCTTGGCCCCTTTAGCAGATATCCTTTCAACACGAAACTCGTTGTGGGTTCTTCTTTTTTTCTGGTCGTGACATAATAAATAATTGTGGATATTTTGTTGCGTAATTTATGCAGGTTGAAACGCGTTAAAAAGGTGGTAAGAAGTTGGTGTTTTCATTGGGGTCTTCAATTTCAGGGGTGAAAAACGAACTGAAAATTCTGGTCTGCACTTGACCTTGCAGAAATATTCAATGTACATATGTAGACTGACTGAATGGTCGACTGATTGTCCTACGGACTCGGTCATAAAATGACTTCAGCATCCACAACAATTCTCCGTGGGCAAATGTTTCTGTGTTTTCCTCGTTGGCATGCATATTAGCGCAGTTTAACTCGTATTTATAACACCTAGTGGCTAATGATCAAAACGTGCCACACACACATGCACGTAGCCCTGGCTCTGATTTTGGCCATGGCCAACAGTTTTTGGAAACATGTATATGCGAAAACACGAAGCAAACACATTAATTAAATTTTGCGTTGAGACCAAGGCAAATTCAAAAGGCGCCAACCCTCCAAAAAATACCTAACTCTTATTTACGGCACCCAAGAAAAGCGCATGAGGGCCAATTCAGTTTGAGGTGGTGGGGTGGGGGATGAGGAGGGTGAGGGCCGCATAAAGAAAATCATGTTTCGTGCCGCACATTACAAGCGCTTTCAGTTTCAGAGCATGTGTGGGCCAGTGCTTCCCGACATTTGATTAAGAATTATGCATGAAATGCTGACAGAGAGCGAGCGAGAAAGTAGGACAGACAGAGAAAGAAAGCTGCCCATTAAAGATGAGCGGAAAAAGCGAAAACCAAAGTCGGTGCTTGCATTATTTATCAACCGCAAGAACCAAATAATAAAGCCTCATAAAAATACAAAGCAAAATGCCGTCAGCCTAACAACATTGCGGATATTACAAACAAAAGATAATAATATAATGAGCAGAAGGGCGAACTGAAATGGATTCAATTATGGGCGATAAGCAGACGTCATTAAATATTAAAGTGCTAATGGCAATGGTATATAATGAAAAAGACTATTGGCCAAAGTCGAAAATCAAACTAGAGAGAGTGAAGGAGTTTCCAAAGAAGACAAAACACTTAAAGTACAGTCAAATAAATGAATGCAAAACAACAGAAAGAGGAAGAACAGTACACTGCTTTGTTTACTGTCTCCCAAAAAAAAAATGAAAGCTGCTTTCCTCTTGTTTACCGTTACCTTACTCCAAACACTTGGCATCTTAGCCATATGCTATATGTGTTTTGTATGCATATCTTAGTAAGGCTGCTACTAGCCACTAGATGTGATGGTGGTAATCCTCCACGCACGCCATATTGGCTGCTCACCTGAAAATCGCAGCTTAAAGTCGTCCCTCGATTTGAGGAAAATTTTCCCTTGACTTGTCCCTTGACCCTTAGTCAAAAACTTCCAACTCTCATAACTTTGCCAAAACTTGACCAATTTTCATGCGGAATATCGTTTTGATCATTTTTTGGCCTCTACTTTGATTCTGCATCAAAATATTATTCATTTAAAAAATCGATAATATTCCCTATCACTGTCTATTTTATCCGAACTCTTCCCTTGAATTGTCTCTTGACCCTTACTCAAAAACTTCCAACTCTCATAACTTTGCCAAAACTTGACAAATTTTCTTGCGGAATATCGTTTTGATCATTTTTTGGCCTCTACTTTGATTCTGCATCAAAATATTATTCATTTAAAAAATTCGATAATATCACTATCACTGTCTTTTTTATCCGTACTGTTCCCTTGACTTGTCCCTTGGCCCTTACTCAAAAACTTCCAACTCTCATAGCTTGGTTTTATATATCCTGCCCAAAGTTGGTCCAAATCAGACCACTATATCATATAGCTGTCATAGGACCGATTGGGCGAAAACCATGTATGAATTTTTTGCAGTATTAGCCTTTGCCATAGTAAGTACGGGGTCTCCGACAGTCGAGAATGCTCGACTGTAGCTCCGTCCGACCAGTTTTTAATTTATTTCATTTTGACGCAAAGGTTAACACTGGCCTATGGTGCATAAAATTATGACAGCCCTCCCCTCCTCCCCTTGAGGGTTGTCGCACTTGCCCTTGGGAACCGTGTAGTGGTTGATACTCGCATGTCGACAAAATATTTGGGCTAATTTTACGCATTTCTAATTCAATATTATGCGGTATTATGCCTTGCGGTTAGATTGCCTTACATTATTATATGAGGTTATGTAAGCTTATGTATTAAGGTTATGTTGTGCATACTTTGAGGTTAGGATTTCACAAACCTATAAAATAGTTGAGTTTAGGTTTGAGCTTTTGATATGGCTTTTTTGTTAGCGTAAAATAATTTGACCATTTGGGGTTATTTTAATTACACTTTGAGGCTACGTTAATTATAATATTAATTATACGAGTAGAAAAGTTCAAATTAATTCAGTAATTTTTAAATATGTATTAGTATAACCCATGTCATTTTATTAAATTTTATTTCATCATCACACATTCTTTTGTGCTAAATTTCGATTACAATTTGACTAATACAAATTTCGCTTTTAAAATAAATTACAAAATTAAGTTATTTATCTTGAAACAAATTTTGTAGTAAACGAAAATTTATTCGCTGAAATTATAAATACAATTTGTTTGCTTCATCATAAATGCATTGCTAAATTTAACACATTTCGTATTTGATATATTTCGGGATAATCAGAAACAGTACCGCAGTCAAAAACCGCACTACATTCAAATCAACAGAATATTGTTCTATTTACAGAGTTGAAAGCTGAAACCGTAAAACATCTGACAGTTGTGAGTTTGTATTGCCCAAACCAGATGTTAAATATGACATGTAATTGCTTTGCACTAGTATTTGGGGAAAACAAAATTTGCGCCAGTTTTGCGGCTGTCGATGGCAGGTGTTGAGCATGGCAAATAATTTATAAATGACATGAAATGCATCGAGCGGGAAATACCCACCAAAGGGCGCACTCCAAATCCAAATATCCAGGGGCTTCTACCCCTATTGTCATAGCATTTTAAAGTGGAATGGAGGATTTGTTTTTTTAGGTTTCCCTTTTTGGGGCGTATTTCGGTGCTATGCTTTATTTATGCCATGAATAAATGCAAATTTGCCAACATCGTCGCAGATTTAGTCGCAGTCAGGATAACGGCAGGCAAGTCGACGGCAACGCGTGTCCTTTGCATAATAATAACTTGTAAAATGCCATGTAGTGTGTGGACCTGGCATGTAAAAACTGTCGACCCGTCCTTTGTCGTTTACTTAGCTTGGCTTTAAGGTTTTAGCCGTGTGCGAAATTAGCATTTAATACTTAGTAGTGTGTACCATAAGGCCAACTGCATTAAAATTGCTAATACGCTAACGCTCATGTTATTTATGAAGAACGGAAATGTCTAAAATATAAAATCTACAAGCATCTCGAATGCAAGGATTTCACTCTGTCAGTCACAGCATTAGCACACAAATTAAATTGTGCTGTGAGAGGAAAACATACGGTAAGTGTGAGTATGAGAGTCATACGGTGTGAGTGTCACATTAAAGTAATGAGAAACGGAGAGAGTTAATAGCTTTAAGCTGCCGAAGCTTAAATACACTTCCGCAAAGACGAAGAAAATTTAAGGTGAGGTAAATTTTTGAGAAAGCCAATTAAATTCATAATATACCTTTGAACCTAAGACTCAGCTAATTACAGTATTTATATTAGCTTTATAGGGACATCATACCCCTATGTTAGTGTATTCAATTCATCACGTAAATCAGCGACCTATATTTAATGAGTTTTGCAGAAGTCTATTTACATTACCCAGTCTTAATCCAATGTTGCTTGTATATGGATTAGTTGCATGCATTTTTAATGCTGTTAATTGAGCGGAAATGCAAAAAAAAATTATGATTTGCTTATTCAGTGGAAGGATGCAATATCAATATTAGCTGAAAGGACAGTAATAAATCTACTTTCATGGCTTACAATAGCTCTATTGACATCGTCCATAAAAAATGTCCAGAGTTTAGCATTAAGCTAAGAGTCAATTCCACTTACAAAAAACGCAAAAAATAGGACAACACATTAATCTGAATTGAATCTGCTTAATTTAAGCAGACGCGATAAAAGACAGTATCAGATACATGGACAAGTTTAGCGTCATCATTTCTGATTACGTATACGACACGCTGTCGTGCTTAATTTAGTTCACTTACTCAGCATTACAACATCATGTCCATGTTACGTATACTCAATGTGAATGCAAGAATTTCGCTGCTTCTTAGACCAAGAATTCCGATTCAGTGGCTACTGAAATTGTTTCATTTCCAGCTACTTTTTTTGTATAACATTTACAAAGTGCTATCCAAAAACTTAACTGAGAAGTGTGCTAGGCATTCCATCCACAACACTCTGCAGCAAAACTGTGAATACAACATACTATTTAATGAGTATCAACAAATAGATTAATTACATTGAAATTTAGTTATTTCTTTGTTTATTCCCAGTCTTGAAGTACACGTTTTAAAGTCTCAAAAACCTGGCTGAGTAGTGTAATTAACACCTGGTTGGCTACAGTTTTCTAGCTTTTAGCAGTCGCAACCATTGCTACGCGTGGAATGTGATGAATGCGTTTCTCCGGAGCAACCCAAACTTTCAATGCGAATTGCGCGTATTGTCTGTTTTGTTATACAAATTGCATATAATGGCAATTTGTTGCTCCACACTAACTCTCTCGCTCTCTCTCTCTCTCTCTATCTCTCTCGCACTCACACACACACACATACAGCTGAAGATAGATTCGTTGAGGCATTTGTGCAATGGCAAGCGGTTTTGTCAGCTAAAGAGTAAGCTGAGAAGAGAGAGAAGGAGAGACAGACACTTGTATGCGATACTCTTGCCAGCAGTGAGTATACGTAAAATAAGAGAGAGAGAGAGAGATGGAGTCAGATAAAGGCCATTTGAAAACTATTACGCCCATGAGATTCATTCAAGTAGTGCGGCATTTATAACTGAAATGCGACTGCCTAAAAGAAGACAGCGACGCAGCCCAAAGTTCAACTGAATAAAATCAGTGTTGAGTAACGCCAAAAAAAAAAGATTGTGAATGGGTAAACATAAATATACTCAATATAAGACACCCTCAATTGTAAGACACTCAACCAATGACCAATTAAATAAGAAGATATATTAAAAAATAAAGTTTCGCTTGTTTAGCAATTTGTAACACTTTAACAAATATTTCGCATCACTGACAAAGAGTTTGGCAAAGGACACCACAGAAATGGCAAAACACAAAATGGCGTACTCAATGCTTCCCATTTTATTAGAATGTGTCCATGGAGACGTGGGCGCCTGGCATTGTCTGCTTCGGGTTTCTACTTCGTATCCGCGTCCTCATCCGCATCCGTATCTGTATCTCAGTGTGTGTAGTTTGTTACACATTCCTTAGCACGTACTTATCTCTAGACCAGCAGCAGTAACAACAATACCAACAACAGCAACTTGAGCAGCAGCATCACTTCAAACAACAATAAAAAGCTTGAGTAAATACAACAATAACAAAAAAAAAAAAAGAGAGAAGAATATAACCAGCTCCCAGCATTGCCATAAAACTTGAGAACCCTGTGGGAAAGGAAGTCATTGCAAGGCCTGACAAAAGAGCTATGCCTACATTTGGGAAACATTTAAAAGCAAACAAATGATTCATGCATTTAATACTGTTTTAAATATATTGTAGTAAATAGATACGATTTTTTATTAACATTTATCTCAGTATGTGATTAGATTAAGATTATATAAAGTAAAAATAACAAAAATTAAGTTTACAACAGCGAGACTTTATTAGGTTTACAATAGTTCAAAATTGTCATTAGAATATTCATTAAATTACAGAAAAATCATTTTAAGTCTCTTAATAAAAAATCATTTCCTCATATAATGCTTCTGTTTAGCTTCAAGCATTCAATTTACAGACTTTTTTGTTTGTATCTGAAAATCTGGTGTGGGCAAAAACCTCACTTCATTTTGTTGGTTACAACGTACACAGAAAAAGGAAATTAGCAACTAATTAATTTTCTTATTAAAACAGGCCAAATAACCCACGGCAACTTTTGCCATTCCTCCTCTGTCTCTCATTCTCTTTCTCCCTCTCTCTCTCTCATTCACTCTTTCTACCTTCAACTTACACAGTCGAAACTTTAAAGTGCTTCACGTTTTGGCCAAGAATATTGGCAATTCAATTGTGTGTGTACACATATGAGTACATTGCTTTATTTGCACGATCCACAAAATTATTTATTCATATTTTTCTGGTTATTTTCGAAGCGATATCAGAGCTCAGAAAGGGAGCCTCCAAACCATCTGCGTTGCCAACTAATGCAGAAATTTATTGTGACTTTTGGCACTGCCGGCAACAGCTGCTGCACATTATGTGCGACTACGCTGGCAACTTTTTAGCTTCCAACCCCCAAATCGCAAAGGAGTACCTCACTCAACCCTCAACCTGATCCCCACTCGAGGGGTTGCGCCAAAGCGAGCAAAAAGACCCAAAAAAAAAAGGAAGCAACAGACACACACATGTGTCTCCTGCTCAGTTTTATCTGGTTTGCTGCACGCGGTACATTTGCATAGTTCGTGCAACAGCAGCAACGGCAAACAGAGGCAGCTCACTTTCTAGTTTTATTTCATTTTATTAATGTGGAAAATGTAATTTCAAGCACTTCTTTATGTTGTTGCACCTCCGAAGGGAACTCAGCAGGAGCAAGATGCTGGCGTCCCAAAAAAATTGGCATGTGGAAAATTGCACAAACCTCACGAGCTACAGAGGTACCTAAAAAAAAAAAAATAATTTCCTACAAACTTTAAACTTCAATGAAAGTGGGCGCCATGCACATATTTAAATCCAATTTTAATTAACATAATAGTTTAACAAGCGACGGAAAAGGTGCAATAAGATGAGTATCAAAAAAAAAAATAGAAATAGATAAAGCCACAGAACAAAAGATTTAAGTAAATTGCTGGTGTAATTATATATTCATACTAATCTTTTAAGTAAAGGTATAAGAACCAGCTCAACTAGGAGAATTCCAGCCAGAGTATATTGTAAAAGAATTATTATGGTATTTAAAAAGCCAGTTGAGATAAAGAATATTTTAAGTAATTTTCAAAAATATTTCCTTTGATTTATATGAAATGTTTACAGAGAGCTTAAAAGGAAAATGGAAAATTTGTCAAAACATTTTGCTGTGAAGTCATTAGTCAATATATCGATTACAAATTGATGTTTATTGCACGTCTGATAAGTCATGCAAGTAAGGTTAAATGCAATAAATATATGGCCAGAATGTTAGAGCATTTGACTTGGTTAACTTCATTTGCATTTGTCACGCTCGTTAGGAGTTTCTTAATTCCCATTAGTCGACCGTAATTCGATATGTTATGGCAGCCACGTGACTTGAAAGTTCTTGTACTCACACTTATGCCATTTCAGAAAAGCTGAAGATGAGGCAGTGTCAGCATCCAACAACAACAACAACAACAACAGTTGAGAGTTGAGAGTTGAAGTGGAAACGGATGCTTACGAGCTTACAACGAGCAAACTTTCCCACTTGGAAAATTGTATATTCTTTAAACTAATGCACGCACACAGATGTTTTTTTTTCAGATGCGCACCAAGAAAACTCATAAATAGAATAGAAATACGGAATAAAAACTTGGCCAACTTTTAGTTTTACTTGGCAGCAGGCACTACATAAATACTATAGGGTAAATTACATTAAACCAAATCCTTTAGGTCATCCACTCTTAAGTACTATAATAGAATGGATTCGAATAAGTACACAGACATGTCTGAGTTATTTTCCAAGAAGTTGGTTCAATTCAAAAAGAAAACGGTTTAAATGGTTCGAATCTATGGAGATAATGGAGATAAGAGGGTATCATTAGCTGCAAGAAGTTGGAAATTATTTCATCTAGCTTTTGGGTTTCTGTTGAATTTATGTACGGAGTATAGTTTGCAGACATATCATATAATTAAGTTTATTTTATAGATGCACTATAGATGGCAAAGATGTGAGCAAAATTGGCTACTCTTCCTATTCAGACGCTCTGTATTAATTTTAAAATTTAGCTTGAAATATTATCTGATATAAAAACATCTTAGCAATGTAGAACTCGGAATATTTAAAATGATTACACAATTAAATGTTATTTATCTTAGCTCTTAATTTAAAGTAAGGTCGGTTGAGTGCTTCGTGTGCTGAGAATAGAACTGCCAGCTATGAATACATATTAATACATATATTAATAAAGTATCAAAACAAACAATATATTTCATTAAAATAAATTATAAGCTATTTTGATTAAATGGACCAAAGCTTGATATGTTCGCTATTTGGTAATGCATAACTGTAGCTCAAATATTCCCTCAAATATATTAAACATATATAGGAGTATCATCAATTCGTTCACCCAAGACTATCAGTTGCTTAAAAGAGTTTCCTTCAAACTTGCGCTATGTGGCATGCGGCTTTTGGCCTTATTATTATTATTATTGTGTGGCGTAGCTAGTTGTGTGTTTGCTAAGGAAGTGGCAGTGGCAGTGGCAATGGAAATGGCTGTGTGGCAGCCACCACAGCGGCACTTTTCATAATCTTTTGCATTTTATGGTCGGTGCGGTGGCAAACAACACAAAAGTCGGAAGCTAAAATTCAAATGAATAGTAAATTGGATGCAGAGAGGCGAAAAAGGAGGCTGCTACGGAAACAGCTGTTTCCCTTACACCAACTTTTGACCTCAGGCCCCATCTCTCCGAAACTGAGTTACAACCCTTGCCCAAAAAACGCGCTCAGCGAAATTATTATTACATTTTATGCGAATTCAACGAGTTTTTGTGTGTGGGCCGACAACAATTCACTGGTCAGCGGGAAAATGCTGTTAAGAAGGGAAAGAGGAAAGGAAAAGCACATTTGCATGCTCCGCATATGCGGCAAGGTTCGTGTCTTTGGCCTCAGTTGCTTGGTTAGGTAATTTCCGCTTCTCTGTTCGCTTAATTAAGGCCAACATACTAAAAAAAATATTCGTATAAATGTACAGTGTAAATCCTATCAAATATGTATACCCTGTAGTTAAACAGAAGAACAGTAACTCATAGAACAGCTTGTACAGAGTATATTCCTGTCAAGCAATCGCAGTTAGATCGATATGCTAGGATTGAAATGCCGAAAAGATGGGATACGCGGTATCTTCTAGTCGGGCACAGTGTTGACTAGGTTGTTCTTCGGCATGTCTTCCATCGTAGTCACGGAAGTTAATATTTTTGCAATTTGCGCTCGGCTTTAATTAAAACCAAACTCTATAGCGACGCTCCTCGCGATGCTTCTTCAGTGAAAAATTAATGAACGAAGACGTTAAAAAACATTTTGGAACGGTCTGGCAATGTTGGACAACAATTCTGGCTAATTCTGTATGCGACACACACAAATCTTGTCATTATTAACCCAAAAGCGAGAATTCTAAAGAATAAGTCCGCTCTTTGCTCGTTTGATTTGCTCCATTAATTTTGAGTGGTTTGGTGCGTTTGACTGTCGGACAGTCGGTCCGTTTGTCCTTTTGGAGTCAGTGGAAGTTGTTGGAAGCTGTTGGAGCCGTCGTTTAGCTTCTGTGACAAACGCTTTGGCGGAGCTGTTTGCTTGTTGATTTGTGTGGCGCTTTTCTGGATGATTAAGTCATTCATCAGACAGAGTATCAGGAGTAGAAGAAGCCTAAAAACCGAGCGCCTTTTTTTTTTTTGGTTTTTTAATGATGCGCAGCGTTGCGGGCGGCCGCATTTACGAAATAATTAGAGGCCTGTGCTGCTTGTGCCCCAAGGGATATTTCAACCTCCTCCTTTGCCCCTCCCTCCCTTTCCTTCCAGCGTATTAACTGAAGCCATTTTGCAATTAAAAAGTTTTTCTGTCTGTTTTCTTTCTCATAGAAATTCGACATTGTCATCATTAGGCAATTTTGGCAGCTATGCGACATGCGGCGTATGCGTAATATGACAATGATGAGACACATTTTTCCTATACACGAATACGTGTGTTATCATTTAAGGCTAGAAACAAACTTTTTTTAGTGAATTTCAGAAATGTATGTAGGCATTAGAAATGTAGGATATTGACTAAAGTGCTTATAGATTCTGTTTCAAAAAGTTATTCATTTGCCATCTATTTTAACTAGTCGGTCGGTGCTACCCCAACTCCCAGGCCCCGCTCCCAGTCCCATTAACAGGCCCCGCTCCCAGTCCCCTTAACAGGCCCCGCTCCCAGTCCCTCTCCCAGTCCCTCTCACAGGCCCCTCTCCCAGTCCCGCTCCCAGGCCCCGCTCCCAGTCCCATTAACAGGCCCCGCTCCCAGTCCCATTAACAGGCCCCGCTCCCAGTCCCATTAACAGGCCCCGCTCCCAGTCCCTCTCACAGGCCCCGCTCCCAGTCCCGCTCCCAGGCCCCGCTCCCAGTCCCATTAACAGGCCCTGCTCCCAGTTCCATTAACATGCCCCGCTCCCAGTCCCCTTAACAGGCCCCGCTCCCAGTCCCTCTCCCAGTCCCTCTCACAGGCCCCTCTCCCAGTCCCGCTCCCAGGCCCCGCTCCCAGTCCCATTAACAGGCCCCGCTCCCAGTCCCATTAACAGGCCCCGCTCCCAGTCCCATTAACAGGCCCCGCTCCCAGTCCCATTAACAGGCCCCGCTCCCAGTCCCCTTAACAGGCCCCGCTCCCAGTCCCATTAACAGGCCCGCTCCCAGTCCCTCTGCCAGTCCCTCTCACAGGCCCCGCTCCCAGTCCCGCTCCCAGGCCCCGCTCCTAGTCCCATTAACAGGCCCCGCTCCCAGTCCTCTTAACAGTCCCATTAACAGGCCCCGCTCCCAGTCCCCTTAACAGGCCCCGCTCCCAGTCCCCTTAACAGGCCCCGCTCCCAGTCCCCTTAACAGGCCCCGCTCCCAGGCCCTCTCCCAGGCCCCGCTCCCAGTTCTCTTAGCAGGCCCCGCTCCCAGTTCCATTAACATGCCCCGCTCCCAGTCCTCTTAACAGGCCCCGCTCCCAGTCCCATTAACAGGCCCCGCTCCCAGTCCTCTTAACAGTCCCATTAACAGGCCCCGCTCCCAGTCCCCTTAACAGGCCCCGCTCCCAGGCCCTCTCCCAGGCCCCGCTCCCAGTCCCCTTAACAGGCCCCGCTCCCAGTTCCATTAACATGCCCCGCTCCCAGTCCCCTTAACAGGCCCCGCTCCCAGGCCCTCTCCCAGGCCCCGCTCCCAGTCCCCTTAACAGGCCCCGCTCCCAGTTCCATTAACAGGCCCCGCTCCCAGTCCCCTTAACAGGCCCCGCTCCCAGGCCCTCTCCCAGGCCCCGCTCCCAGTTCTCTTAGCAGGCCCCGCTCCCAGTCCCATTAACAGGCCCCGCTCCCAGTCCCATTAACAGGCCCCGCTCCCAGTTCCATTAACAGGCCCCGCTCCCAGTCCCCTTAACAGGCCCCGCTCCCAGTCCCCTTAACAGGCCCCGCTCCCAGTCCTCTTAACAGGCCCCGCTCCCAGTCCTCTTAACAGTCCCATTAACAGGCCCCGCTCCCAGTCCCCTTAACAGGCCCCGCTCCCAGTCCCCTTAACAGGCCCCGCTCCCTGTCCCCTTAACAGGCCCCGCTCCCAGTCCCATTAACAGGCCCCGCTCCCAGTCCCATTAACAGGCCCCGCTCCCAGTCCCCTTAACAGGCCCCGCTCCCAGTCCCCTTAACAGGCCCCGCTCCCAGTCCCCTTAACAGGCCCCGCTCCCAGTCCCATTAACAGGCCCCGCTCCCAGTCCCCTTAACAGGCCCCGCTCCCAGTCCTCTTAACAGGCCCCGCTCCCAGTCCTCTTAACAGTCCCATTAACAGGCCCCGCTCCCAGTCCCCTTAACAGGCCCCGCTCCCAGTCCCCTTAACAGGCCCCGCTCCCAGTCCCCTTAACAGGCCCCGCTCCCAGTCCCCTAACAGGCCCCGCTCCCAGTCCCATTAACAGGCCCCGCTCCCAGTCCCATTAACAGGCCCCGCTCCCAGTCCCCTTAACAGGCCCCGCTCCCAGTCCCCTTAACAGGCCCCGCTCCCAGTCCCATTAACAGGCCCCGCTCCCAGTCCCTCTCCCAGTCCCTCTCACAGGCCCCTCTCCCAGTCCCATTAACAGGCCCCGCTCCCAGTCCCCTTAACAGGCCCCGCTCCCAGTCCCATTAACAGGCCCCGCTCCCAGTCCCCTTAACTGGCCCCACTCCCAGTCCCTCTCCCAGTCCCTCTCACAGGCCCCGCTCCCAGTCCCATTAACAGGCCCCGCTCCCAGTCCCCTTAACAGGCCCCGCTCCCAGTCCCATTAACAGGCCCCGCTCCCAGTCCCATTAACAGGCCCGGCTCCCAGTCCCATTAACAGGCCCTGCTTCCAGTCCCCTTAACAGGCCCCGCACCTAGGCCCTCTCCCAGGCCCCGCTTTCAGTCCCATTAACAGGCCCCGCTCCCAGTCCCCTTAACAGGCCCCGCTCCCAGTCCCCTTAACAGGCCCCGCTCCCAGTCCCATTAACAGGCCCCGCTCCCAGTCCCATTAACAGGCCCCGTTCCCAGTCCCATTCCCAGTCCCTCTTCCAGCCCAAATTTTGAAACAAACTTGATCTGCCTGCAGTATTGAGGAACCTAAATACCAAGTTTGGTGTCTTATAGTCTCTGAGATCTAGGTGTTCATACAGACAGACGGACAGACAGACAGACAGTCAGACGGACAGACGGTTCAAGGCCAAGGGCAGCTAAAATATTGCTGGCCAACTTGCCATTGAAGTGGGAATTGCAGAGTGCAGCATTAAAGGCATTTCTAAGTAGTTTCGTTATAGCTTAAGCATTCTTTCTGTTGAAAATAACACATAGCTTTTAATGTAGCTTTACAATGAAAAGTGATATTGAAAAAAAAAAATAAATACAAATTAATATGAGTAAAAATGTAAATTTTTTAAACAATTATTTCGAATTAGTTTATAATTATGTTTAAGAGGACTTGCAAATCATTCATTACATTTCTGATAAACTTAATTATTTAGTTTAATAGATTATAATATTTTTTTATTATATAGAAAATTATCAAATATTTTTATTTAATTCCTCAAATTTAAATTATTATTTTTAAAATCTGGCTAATCAAATTGGAGCTTTCATCAAAGGTAATTAATGGTTTTCGATTAATCTTAATTTTGGAATCGAAAAGAGGGAGTCTTCAACAAAGCTGAAAAAATATATGCTTCTTTTTTTGAAAAACTTTGCAAGTGTGAAAACTTTGTGAAAATTCGTGGAAGAATCGTGCCTACAGCGCGATTGCCAGCCCAAAAGTTGAGCAAGAGAAAAATGTTGCATGGGGAAAAAAGGATTATAGCACGTACACGTACCACACGGCTTCCGGCGTTGCACGACGCTAGCGGGCGGTGTCAGGAGGGGCGTGGCACTATGTACGTGTGTGTGTGTGTGTGTTTTAGCTGGTATTAATTTCTAGCTGCTTGTTGATTCCCTAGCACATTCTTGTTGTTGCCGTTTTCTTGGACGTGTTTGCAGCAGTTTGTTGTTGTGTTGTTGTCTTGTTGTTTGTTCATTTGTATCTGTTAGTTGCCTTGTTGTGTCTTGTATGTGAATCTGTATGTGCCGTTGTCCTGTTTTCATTATTAATACGCTGCCTGCTTTTGTCTGCGACACTTTTACACTTTTTGTTTGTCATCTTTGCAAAGTTCTCGTTTCGTTTTCGTGTTGCTGACACAAATTATTCTTGTTGACACATAAAAATTGTTAACCCTTTTTTTCTATCTTGCAGAATGAAAAATGACAATAGATGATAAAATGCGCTTAGTTTTTGTTGTTGTTCTCCATGAGTGTGTTGGACATTTGGCAAATATGAGTATTTTTTGGACGACATTGATGTATTTGGGTCAAATTGTGCTGCAATTTTATCAACAGCTGGCGAAATAAATAAATATTTGGCCAGTTGTGCGAAAGTTTTGCCACGCCCACTATTATTATGCAAATAACGCATTATAATTGCATTTTAATTGTTGTTTGAAATTGCCAATAAATTTGACAATATTTAGTTGCTCCACGTTTTACCGACAATCCGATAATTTTCCAAAAACTTTTTCCCGCATTTTTCCTCTAATACCGCTGCCACCTCATCGGCTCATTTGGCTAATAGAGTTTTCAGCGGCGCTAATGAAGCATAGTTGGAGATTGGCAGCAGCTTTAATTAGCCAAACGCCGCCTTTGTACTGCTCCTGCTCCTGCTCCTGTTACCCCCTAACCCCCCTTGGTGGCCATTAAAACTAATGGCAGTTGGCTGCGCCAAACGCCCAAAAGCAAATGCCCAACCGACCAGCCGAGCAGTCGGATATATCATTTGACCAACAAGCCAAATAGCCAAAAACCCAACCAAAAAAAAAAACAACAACGTAAAAAAATATATGTAAGTATAGAAGGGAAAAGAGAAAAGTTGTTGGCTCGCATGTTGGTAAAACCTGCGGTCACAAAAGAGCTGTAAATTAAAATTTACTCGACATGAAATTGAAGCTCCACAGCGCTGCATGACGCTGCTCTGCTCTGCTCAACTCAGAGCTCAGCTCAGAACCAAACCATCTTTTTACACTTTTTATACCCTATACCAAAAAAAAATTGGACGAAAAACGGATGTAATGACCCTGGAAAAATGTCATAAATCATATCATAATAAAGATATAGGTCAAATTACTATTCTTGCCTAATTTCAATAAGATCTCTGGGGCCTATAAGCTAATCATATATTATGTGTGTAGTCCTGTTACAGGGTATCTCTATGTCAATTACACTTGGCGCAAACACTTTTACTTTTTTTCTGTTGCAGTTGCTTTGCCATATCCGGCTGATACCCGGGAGGTAGTAGCATGATCAGTGGGTCGAGGCGGATGTTGGTGCTTTCAATGTTGCACTCAAAGGCGCTGCAACGAATATTGAAATGCATCTTAGTGTGGACTCAAAAAATGAAAAAACCTACATATATTTTTTAATGGGGCATTAAATTATTTAATAAGAAAAAAAAACCATATTTTAAAAGCATTTATATATTGAACAAAATGTAAATGCATACAAGCAAATAAAAACAAATTTAAATAAAAATGTTTTACCAACATTTTTTTATGATGTTACAATTAATTTAAGTTTTCCCCATATTTTTTAAAAAGAATTTAAAGAAGTGCTTAAATGACAAAATTTGTACTAAGAGTAGCAGAGAATTGATTGCAAATTGTCGATGTTTCAATTTAGTTTAGAGGAGCGCAAACAAATTCGCGGCATCTCATTAGAAACCGCATTGCACTCACCCCAACTATACGCATAGCTCATCTGGAATTCGGGGCAGTCTGGCGACCTGTTTGGATGGCCTTTACTGCCGTCGATTGGATTGGAGCCGTTGCTTTTATATGTATGCATTTCGACTGCTGTTCGTTTGCAGCTCGTTCTCCTTTTTTTTTATTTCGCTTTTGGGCTGGTTGTGTTTGTGGCTGCTGCCCAACGGGCTCGTATTTTACGTGGTTAAAGTTTTACGCTACGGCAGACTGACAGGCAAAGGCAAAACAGATTTACCCGGTACCCCACTCACCCCACTTACCCCGCCCATCCCCATCCGGACACATGGCACGCGCAAGGATTAAGCACCCAAAATGCTGCAGCTTTTGCGTGGTTCGAGGCAGATAAAAAAATAAAATGTACATAAAATGTACCCATAAAAATAGAGAAATTAGTAAACCAATGCGACAGCATTTTGTTTCAATCAATTATCTCGCTGACTTTTTTATTTCTTGCCACAATTTGCCGTTAAACGGCAATTTCCGCAGCAATTATTCAATGCCGAAAAATTACACAATCTACAAAAAATAGTTGGTTTATATCAAAAATGCCAACGAAAGCAATTAAACAAGTGCGACGGTTTTAGTCAAAATGACAACTCAATAACCAGACACCCTGTATCTCTGAAACATTATTAAATTTCATAAATAAATAATAAACAATGAGAAAATGAAAGACTTCGCTTCAATAAATGATTGAAGATCAGTCAATGAGAAAAATGTAAATTGGTGGCTCTAAATATAAAATGTATTATATTATTTAATTAAGTTTTATATTATATACCGCAGAATTGCGCCTTCTGCCTTTAAGATACATACCCACTAAGTTAATATACACTTCTTTACCTATTTCAGAAGGATACAATGTATAAACAGGCTCCACTGTTGCCCATCTGCCACGCCCATGCTGTGCTGTTTGTTTATTTAAGAATTTTGTTTTTATAGCAAATATTTATGTACATTGTCAGTCAAGTTGACTGCAGTTTATTTATCAAAGGGACTGGCAGCTGTCAACTGCCACGCCCAGGCGCCCACAGCGGATTAGATGGATTTATCGCGTACAGGAAAATAAATAGTTTCAACACAGTACATTTGGCTTCCTCCCTGAAAAAATGCTATGTAAGCCGTATTATCAAGTGTAAAATATACCGTGAAAAAATTTGAAAAATGCCGAAATATTTGCATTGAAAGTTATTTTTTTAACAGCTGACTGACGATATTTCATAGCAGTTAGGAGGTGTTAAATATGACATAGACATGTAACAAATTTAAACACATGGACTAATCCATATATTTCAATTAGACTAAGAATATAAATGACAGGTGAGCGAAACAAATTTTAATGAAATCACACAAATTGTTATGGAATTTTAATCTTAGCTTAATTTACATTTATCACTCTTTGCTCGTTTCATTTGTTGTTTTGATAGAATACTTTAACTTTATTTACCTCAATTTAGGACCAACTTAATAAGCTTCTGCCTAATACGGTTTGGTAAAGAAGAATTTACATACTCCACGGTTGTCAGCTTAGTCGTTGCACTCCAACCTGCTCCATATAGTATGTGGAGCTATAGGGATTGCCAATGCAATTTGCAATTTGTTGGCCTCCCACAATACAACTGACGAATGTCGTCGTACACAGATGACATGTTGCAAGTTAATTGAATTGTTGTTTTATTTTCGATTCGATTCGATTTGTTTGGCCAATTAAAGCTACAAGCGCTAACATGAAGTGCGTATTGGTTATTGATTTCCCTCTGGTTTAGCTACCCTCCGAGATTCAAGATAGTATCTATATATGTATCTCATACAGAGCTGAGATAGTTCTGTCATCAGTCAAAGTTATACTGTTGATACTTTATAGATATTATTTAAATCACACATTCAACAATATTTCAGCTGTTACAATTTGTTACTAAATTTATAGTTTATATTTTCAGGCAATCATTTAATATTTAACATATTAAAATGTGTTTTAAAAATAATGTAAGAAGGTAAAATAACAAAACTGAACTTAAAAGAACGTATTCTGTTATACAGTTTGTGTTATACGTATAAATCAATCTAGCATGGGTTTTATTCGTACAGCATTTCAAATGGTTCACATAATATGCCAATTGCCTGGCGTTGGCTTTTAATTACTTATGCTAAAAAATGTAGGTTTTCATAATATGCAACGATTGAGCGTTGACTTTGTTATTAAGTAAGTGCGTTGATTAAACAAAATGTGCATTCCGTAACATGCAATAAGAGCGTAAACTAATGATATGTACTGTGAATACATAGAGTTCGCTTATTGCTGTTTTACGTTGCCGTGGATCGAGTGACTGCAGCACGGCTGCTCATCCTCATAGTCGCTGATGGGATCCTCTCTGATGGCAATAGACGCATCCACAACATATTGGGCAATCGGTTCTTCAGTGCGCAGGGATGCAGCTCCCATTTCGCCAACGTGTCCCACGTACTCGTCCTCGTCGGAGTCGCTGTCGTAGAGGTCATCCTGTCCGCCCAGGTCGATGAGCAGACGTCGCAAGTAGCGCAGTTCGTCCTGGGCACGGGACACCTTGCGTTCCAGCGCCTTCATCTGTGCCTGCGGGATAAGGGGACATCCGACGGCGTGCAGAATTTCCATTAGCGGATCTATTGGCAGCGGCTCCATTTGCACTAGTTGCGCCAATATCTCGTGCAACCTTGGCAAAAGACCATTCTCGTTTAGGAATTTTGTGTACTTTTCCTCCTCTGCCGACATTGTGTGAATAATCGAATGCGAATTACGCAGAAAAACGTGCAACTAAATCAAAGAGAATCCACAATCATATGATCGAAGAAATAACTGTAAATAACTTAAATTACAGTGGCGCTCCTGCCGACAATATTTGGTACTACATGCATAAGTGGCAGCACCAGGGCTGTCGAAATTTCTTTGACATATCGCAATGCCGATAGTTATTTTTGCGATGATATCTATCGACTGCATATAACTATGCGATATTATTATGCAAAAAATATCTATCGATATATCAATAATGTTTCAACAACCCTGCTGATACGATATGTTCTGATATATCGATAAGTCAGTTAATGTGCGAGTTTATTTTGTTAGCTTGTGAAATTTGCGGATATTAAATTGTAGTTCGAGCTGTGCGAAACAACAACTAAATTTACGGTTAATTAAGAACAAAGTATATTCGCAATGTCCTTTTCGTTCGGCACACCAACAACGAACGCCGGCCTGGGCGGCGCAGCTGCAGCACCGGCAACAGGCGCCTTCGGTTTTGGCGCGCGACCGTCAACAAGCGCACCGCCGCCGGCATTTGGAGCTGCAACGGCGACGTCGAGTCTCGCTGGAGCAGCGAGCGCTGTGGTGGGCGGAGCAGCGAACAGTTTTAGCTTTGCACCAGCTCAAGTGGGTGCGGCGCCCACGCTGAGTTTCGGTTCGCCAGCGACGGCTGCAGTGGCTCCAACGGGTGCTGGACTCTCGCTGCCCGCTTTTGGAGGTGCTGCAGCAGCGCCTGCGTTTGGAGCGCCCGCAGCAGCACCCACATTTGGTGCACCGGCAGCCACATCTGCTTTTGGAGCGACAGCGACGCCTGCATTTGGCGCCACAGCTGCTGCACCGGCTTTCGGTGCTCCCGCAGCCACGCCTGCTTTCGGTGCTCCGGCAACCACTTCTGCTTTCGGAGCACCCGCAGCGGCTCCTGCCTTTGGAGCTCCGGCAGGTGGATCTGCTTTTGGCGCTCCCTTGGCGGCGCCCGCGTTTGGCGCCACGTCTGCTGCACCGGCATTTGGTGCCTCGGCAGCAGCTCCCGGATTCGGCACGGCAACTGCCACAGTTGCGCCGTCCTTCAGCTTCTCGACTCCCGCAACGAGTGCACCGACAACAGCACCTCCAGCGTTTGGAGCAACAGCAATGCCTGGGTCAACACTGGGATCTGGAATGGGCCAATTTGCGTTTAACAAACCACAAGCCACAACGGCGGCCAGCTTGAACTTTAATACGACCACGACGACGGCCACGACGCAGCCTTTCAACGCGAGTCTGCGTCTGGGAGGGAATCCCTTAGCTCCAGCCGCTACAGGAGGCGGCGGCATCTTCGGCAAGCCACTGACAACAGGCGCACAACCGGCTGCGGCTCCGCCCGCCTTTGTTGGCCTCGGCGGCATTGATGTAAGTGCCACGCAACCCAAGCTGGGCGACAACAAGCAGGACGGCATAAAGGTGAGTAACTGCATCTTGATCATTAACTATCAACTATAACACTAACGTTTCACACTCGATGACAGATCAAGGAAACGCAGGTGCCGGATGAAATAGTCAAGACCGTGGATGCCCTCAAGAGCCACATAAAGCAGCAGAAGACCATTTCCTCGGATATCGGACGCACCTCGACATCGAAGCTGAGCAACGTGAGTCACGAGATCACAAATCTGCGCTGGGTGCTGCAGAACGTGGCCAATTCGGTGGATGCCAACAATCGACAGATCAAGCAGCTGCGCAGTGAGACGGCCAAGGCTATACAATCCCTGGAGATGGCACAGCGCACCCAGGACACTCCGGCCGGACTGCAGTTTGAGAATGGTGCACCCTTTCAGTACTTTCAGTGCCTGGTGGCCAAGTACGAGGAGGATCTAATATCGTTTCGCCAGCAAATCGCGCTCACCGAGAGCCACATGCATGCACTGGCCAATCCGCAGAGTATTTCGCCGGATGACCTGAAACGCGGCTTCCGGCAGCTCAACGAATCCTTCATCTCGCTGGCTGGACGACTGCATGAACTGCATCAGCGTGTAGAGGAGCAGAAGGAGCACTTTCTAAATCTGCGTCGTTATCGCCTGCGGGATGCGACCAACGTGTTCGCCAGCATCGACAATCCGCCCGTGCAGCTGAACGAGCCCCAACGGATCAGCAGTGGTCCGACTCCCTTCTCCAGCATCTCGGCCATCAACACGCTGAACAAGAGTAACGCCGCCGCAACGGCGTCCACATCCAACAACGCGGCTGCATCCAAGTCGGACAGATGGTAATGACCATTAATGATATTACCAGGATAGTTATCTTTTAGTTGTTATGGAAATGGAATGTCAATAAAGTTATTATACAATCGATGAATCTTTTAATTAATATTTATATCTTTAGAATAGAATATATTTCAACCCAATTGACATCAACAAATGAAGCTGCTCCAAAGACCAAATAAGGTCTACTTCTTGACCACCTGAATGACATCCTCGTCGGCCATCACATGGGCAATGCCCACACGCTGTGGCGAGTACTTCGTGGAGGTGCCCCAAACCAGGGCGTATTTAAACTGGGCGGCCAGAGTCCGATGGATGGCATGACACACATGCTCCACGCTGACGCCCTGTGCAAGGGAATAGATTAGAGGGATTAGATTATGGTGTGATCAAGGATACCCCAGGGATGCACTTGCCTTTCTCAAGATGAGGCCATCGTCAAAGTCTGGCGGTGCACCGGGCTTCTTGGTGTACACCCGGATCAGCTGAAGGGCCTCCCAGAGCGCCTCCAGCATGTAGTCCAGATTCAGCTTCATGTTGCAGCTGACCACAATGGAGTGTGGCTGTCGTGCCAGCCGATCCACCTCCTCGATGGCAATCTGATCAATCTTATTATACACATACAAGCAAGGCAGATAGACACGATTGGCGGTGACCACGTCAATGAACTCATCCTCTGTGCAGTCCTCCCGGAACAACACCTCCGCATTGAAGATCTTGAACGAATGCAGGATCATCTGCACCATCTTCTCACTGCAGCGCGTCAGGGAGCAGGTTGAGTTGAAGCTCAGACCGCCTCCCTTTTTCTGTTTGAAGTAAATGTTTGGTTTGCGTTTGTTCAGACGGATGCCCACCGATTCCAACTCCCGCTCCAGCAATTCCCGATGTACATTCGGCTTGGTCGCGTCCAGCATCATCAGCACCAGGTCGGCGGTGCGGGCAACGGCAATCACCTGGCGACCACGTCCCTTGCCCTGGGCGGCACCTTCGATGATACCCGGCAGATCGAGCAGCTGTATGTTGGCTCCTTGGTACTCAATAACGCCGGGAATGCACGTCAGCGTGGTGAACTCGTAGTTGGCTAAAATGTAGGTGGTAAGAGAGAGACCTGGACAAATTCACTCATAGCTTACCCGCCTCCGATTCAGTTTTGGTCAGTGTGGACAACATTGTGGACTTGCCCACACTGGGAAATCCAATGAGGGCGACACGCGCATCTCCGCTTTTTAGCACATCGAATCCTTCGCCCTTCTCCCCCTTCTTCGAGGGCTCCAGCAACTGAGAGCGGTACTTTGCAAGCTTTGCCTTCAGCAATCCCAAATGATACTCAGTGGCTGCAAATGGAAATGGAAGTAAATATGTGAATGTGAATTCTAACCCTAAATTCCGATGCTGTTGGTTGCCAGCAATGCGAATTTCGACGCCGTCTTGTCTGCGCCGGTTTTTGCAGCAGAGAAACAACTCACCTTTGTTCTTTTGCGTCCGTGCGATTTCACGCTCGATCTCAGCAATCTTCTCTAGAATGCCCATGCTGATGTTTGTGTGTGTGGTGGGCGCAGCATTAAGTTAATAACAATATTCGGGAAGCTATTTCGTTCTTGTTGTTGTTTTAAAGTTGGACTTTTTTAGTGCCGAACTAGGGATGAATAAAAATATCGATATATTGCCATATCGATATCTCAATTAAACAAAGATTTCACATGCGACTCTGAGAAAGGGCATCGATACTTTGATGATAATTTTATGTGCAATCGATTTAATTCGGTTGTTAATCGGCGCCAATTTAAGCAACATATAATTGTTTTAAAGCTTAATGAAGTCGATTGTGACAATACCATTTTAATTTAAAATTAAATAAGATAAAGGTAATCATTAAGAATTTGAGATTGCATTAAAAAATAAGAGCAAATAAATACATTTTTTTTATTAATTTAGGGGCCAAAACCATGTTTAATATGACAATCCGCTGGAAAATCGGTTTAGTTTTGATCAAGTTATTGTTGAATGTTATACTCACTTTGGCACTGTTAAACTTACATTGGCACTGTTAAACTCACATTGGCACTGCTAAGATAACAGAGCTCTGCTAACTGACCCCCCACGCAGCATATAAAAGCCGGCCTTTCTGGCAGTAGGCAGCAGTTGGCGTTTGGCGCTCGCAGAAGGAGGATCGGCAACGGCGGGCAACTTCGTAGCAGTAGATGCAGATCGTTGTAAGCTAATTATAAAAATTATTAACTGTTATTTTGTAAGCTTAAAAATTATCTAATAAGAATAGTTTTATATAATATAGTTTTATATATTATATAGTTTTATATATAATAAAGTTTTATATATAATAAAGTTTCATATATAATAAAGTTTTATATATAATTATAGTTTTGTATATAACTATAGTTTTGTATATAATTATAGTCCTATATATAATTATAGTCTTATATCTAATTATAGTTTTATAAATAATAAAGTATTATATATAATTGTTTTATATATAATTTAGTTTTATATATAGTAACGTTTTATATATAATTGTTTTATATATAATAAAGTTTTATATATAATTATTTTATATATAATAAAGTTTTATATATAATTATTTTATATATAATATTTAATATAGAATAGTTTTATAGCTGTTTTATTTTTAACAATGTTTATTTTAGTTTTTATTGGTAAATCAAACAGCTGATTTGCACGCATACGAGACTGTGCCCATCACTGAATTAAATCATTACTATCATATTGTTAAGTTTTAATATTTAATTTTATTTAAAAATTCATAAAATATACACAAATACACATGTAAATACTGTTACAATTACAAGAAACAGCCACACACATAAATTACGATCGATTAATTACAATAGTTGAATAGAGTTAAGAGAGAGAGGATAGACTTAGTTGTAATTGTGTTTAATTGGCATAAAAGCCATTACCATCGTTGCCCATAAACTCAGTCCAACGTTGTGCATCAATGTGATCCAACTCCGAGCACACCTCGCCCGGCTGCAGCGAGCGACAGGTGCACGTAATCCCAATGCGCGTTATTATTAGCTGTGATTCGTACTTGGGCAACGCGGGATCCGTGTCCACAAGTCGCTCACTCAGGCACTGTTTGAGGAATTGCTTGCGCAGCACGCGCAGGTTGTCGGCGGTATAACCTGCAATACAAGTACCAATAAATCAATCAATCAATCGATCGTCTCACGATTTAACTAATTCTACACACTTTTATAGGCGCTTATTTTCTCCTCGACACAGCTGAGATCCTGCGGTGAGAACAACGGTGGATACGCCTCCGATTCGCGTATGTTGAGCACAAAGGCAAAGTCCAGCGAGGAACTGGCATTGCTCAGCGCCTTGAGCAGCACCCCAGTTGACGAAATGGAAGCCAAGTACCAATCAGCTGGCGAGGCATACTCTGGCGCCGCAGTGGCATCCTCGCCAGCATTGTTGTCGGTGGTGGAACTACTACTACTGCTGCTGCCAGGAGCGGCACGTTCATTGCGTCGCTGTCGTTTGCGTCTCCCATACTGGTTACTCTTACTGGAACTTGTTACCGCAGCGGCAGCTGCATCTGCGGCCTGCTCTTGTGCCTCATTGTCCAACTCCAGATCCCACAGACTGAGAGGCGATTGTGCGGAGAGTGGCTGACTTGTGGTGGTACTCGACTCCAGGGTGTCACTGCGCACATCACGATTGCTGCCACTGGGATACTTGCTACGCAAATGTATGGGACGCTCGTTTTGATCCGACACCTGTGGCAACTCATCATTGTACACCAGCTCGTACTCCTCTGGCAAACGCATCGGATTTGCATTTTCCGCCGGCAGCTGCAGAGGCCCGTAGTCCTTCTGTTGGGTTCGATAATAAATTATTTAGTAATGTCACATTTAACTCAACTTACAAATTCCTTGTAGGGCTCCTTGATGTAACCACCGGCAAAACTGGGCAGCTCATTGTCCGAGTCAGATTCCGGCAAGAGATCCGGCAAGGGAAGCTTGCGATGCTTCAAGTGCTTGACTGTACCCGGCTGCTCATCCGCTGTATCGGCTCCAACCACCTGCCTGAGCAGCTGCTCCCGATTGGCGAGCAGTTTCTTGAGAAGCTTGGGATGCTTTAGCGGCGACTGTTTGCCCGTTGGAGCGGGACGCTGTGTGCGATTCAGCTGTACCTCCAAGTCATCTGTACTAAAGAGCACGGCGCCCGGCGGTTCAATATGCCGGGCAATGGCATAGAGCTTCAGTACGGTGGATTCGTTATAGCGAAGGCGACACGTGTCGGCACGTGCCTGAAGAATGATGTCACTGTCCGGCACAAACTCATAGGCATCCCGGGCATTTGGCTTATTGCGGCACTGCAGCTGCCAGTGCAGGTAGAAATCACCGCCAAAGCTCTGTGAAATGGACACACCACCCAGAAGACTGCTGGCACCGCCTGCATCTGTCATCATCGCATTCAGTAGCGGCTGACCCGTGCGTCCATCCAGGATCGTTGTCTGCGAATAGTAATAGACGGGAAAACCCGGGCCAGTGTTATACTTAACCATGAAGTCGGTGACGTTGTCGCGGTTAAAATGACCCGGCACAACGGCACTGACGCATTCGCTGGCCGGGAATGTATAGTTCCACAGCATGCTGTAGTTGTGTCCATCGAAGGCATAGACGCTGCTATTAAAGGCTGCGACAATAACATCGGAGATGCCATCGCCATTGAGATCGCTGAGCACTGCCGGCACCATTAGACCCGATCTCTGCTGTTGATGCAATGGCGTGAAATGCTTCTCGCTGGTGTGTGCCATGAGCGAGAGCAGACGCAGACTGTAAATGCCACCGGGCGTATTTTGGCCACCGGTAATCATCAGTAGCAGCTCGGTGCCATCGGATTGAGTCAGCAGCTGAATGGGTACAAACATCTCCTCGCGATGTGGCGTCGGTATGCTGCGGATTACTTTGCCCGTCTTGCCCGAAATGAGCTTAATGTGGCCAGCCTTGGACTCCTCACGCTCCTCGAGATGAGCAGCTATCAATTCGGGCACCTCATCGCCATCCAAATCGCGCAACACATTGATCGTATAGAGATCCATGACAATGGGCGAGTTCGTCTCGACTTCCAGTTCGTGGAAAGTCCAGATAACCCGACCGGTGCGTCCATTAATGGCAAAGATCATCTGCAAATAGAAGTCAAATTAGCATTAGAGGCTGACGAAGATTAGCTGATCCTAAGACTAACCCCCAGTCGACCGGCGGCCACGCAGTCCATGCCACCATCGAGGTCGATATCTGCATTGCAATGCAAGGAAAACACGTTCGCCACACTCCACGACTGCCACAGGATGCTACCATCCCGTCCATTGAGCGCCACAACGCCTCCTTCGCAGGGCACATCGTCGCCTTGCTGGGCAGACTTGCATCTGGGCAGCGGAATGCCCTCGTAGTGTATGTTGTCGTCGACGCCATAGCCGAAAATTATATCCTTGATGCCATCGCCATTGAGATCCGCCGCACGCAATGGACTCTCGCTGTTCATCCTGGCCAGACTGCGTGTCCACAGTCTCTGCACGCTAATCTGTGTACAAGGCACAAATTCGCTGCCCATTGTGCTGCCATAACTAATGCTCGACGTGCTCAATGGCCCCAACTGTGCTCCCCGACTCCACCAATGATGAATGTTCTGCATTGGTGACGGGAACAACGTAAGCATCAATGCCGCCAAGCTAAGCAAGGCACAGAGCACGGTGAGAGCGGCCAAGACATAACAGAATGATTCCCAGCATCTGCAGCAGCGTCGACGCTTGTGCTGTTTCATGATAGGAGTGGAAGTCGTACCCGAACCGGAACTATGCTTGCGACGTGGCGCCATCAAGGGACGCTTAAGGCCCTGCTCTTCACTGCGCTGTAGTTGGAAAGAAAACATGAGATTAGAAAATGTAGAGTTTCACACAATTTTAATTGCATCTCTAATTATTATTGATTTATGACTTAACTGCATCAAAAATAATTAAATCAGTTTTACCATATGTTTAATTGTAAAATGTGAAAATAAGCTAAATAGATTTAAAGTTGAATAACTTTTGAAGGAAAGAACTTTGACCATTTAAGATAAAGTAGCAAGTTAGCTGCTTTAATTAATGAATAATTGCTTTTTTTAATTTTTTAAACTAATTTTATAAAACTTTCGCATTTATAGTTTCATTTGGAAATCTGTGACTCACCTTGGCAGATCTAGCGTCCTTGATGAACACCTCATCGTCGACATCATCGCTTATGTCCTCATCAATCGAAGAGTCCCGTATGGCGATGCGCTTGGATGGCACATATGGTCGCAGTTTTATCATCTTGGACCACGCCTCCAAGTTGTCTGCGTCCCGTGCCTGTGCCCTTATGCCAAGCGCTGCCTGAAATTGTGTTTTTTAAGTATTCTATTTAAGTTTAAGCAATTATTAAATGCATTTTTTAATTTGTAATTTATTTGTGTGTTTGCAGCTCGAAATGCAGTTCAACGATGCGCGTCTTCTGCCTGTGTAAAAATCAATAAAGACGTCACAACGCTGCGCTCAGCTGACCGATTTCTATGAGCATGCGCAAAGCTCACATCCCTCGTCCCGCTCGATTCTATACCGTCGTTGCCAAGCGTTGAAAGCAACCACCAGCTTATCGGAACCGCACACGTGTTTGGGGCAACGTCGGCTACAGGTTTGTTTATCAACAATGGCGACAATGACGTGGAAACATCGTCTCCACCTGAGCGACAACCCTCTCTCTCTTTCACCCTGTGTGGAGCTGGCAACTGTTGCTCTAAGTGAATGTCGCCTTCCTGCCACGAGTCCCTAACGTGATAGGACCATTCCAGCCAGTATAGAAACTCCCTTATTAACCATTTCGAAGGCAGTTCAATGGCCTCAGTTGGCGCTTTTATGAATGAACCGACCGCAGCACAGAGATGAGAGTATGAAGTTTCGGCTTAGGGGTTGCTTGCTGCTTGCTGCTTCAATATGCTGCAACTTTCCATTCAACAAACTTCCGCAATGTGGTGGAAATGTGGGTCACACGGCGTCGTTGTCGACGCATGTTTTAAATGACTTTTGTTTGCGGCGCGCTTATTAATTTTTCAATAGATTTTTATCTGCCTCACGCAACAGATCTTAAGAGATTGCAGGAACTAGTTATTATTAGTTATATCGGTATTACCTTAGTCATTCCCAAAGTTGCTGCTTAACTTTAACGACCTTCGTTTAATTTTAGTCTTTTGCTTGACGTTATACAATCTTTGCTGTCTCAAAGATATATTTTGAAATGTAGAATCATTATTTATTTGATAGAATTTCAATGACGTAAAAAGCACGTACAACAACAATTGCTTAAAATTTGCAACTATTCAAGTTAAAAGCACGCCAAAACCATAACGTTTCGGTTTTGGCATTGCAACATTTTCCCCCGTCGCCGTCTGCTGCCATCAGCAAAAACTTAAGAGCACCACTTAGGCGTGTCAGTTGCGGGGTGGGTGAGTGTGAGGGGGAGGGTTACTTGAATTCGGTTGAAAAAGCGTGTGCTCTACAGTACTACAGTACAAGCAAGTACTTAGGTCAGGTCCAAAAGCAGCACCAAGCTCGACTGCATTCGAATAAACTATAGAAAAATCAGCGGCTTTTTATAGCAAAGCTGGTAATGAGAGGGGATGTAGGGGGAGGTAGGATTCATTGAATCTACGGCAAGTTACTTAAGTGTGTTATTATCGCATCAGAGATAATTTAATAACGACGTTGATGACGAGTTGTTGTTGTTGGTGTTGTTGTTGTTGTTGTTGCTATTGCGGCAACGGAAGGCCAAAGGATGTGTTGCTGAAGTGTTGCGGCAAAGGCTTTGAGTGCTTGCAGCTCGTAGCCGTGCCCAAAAGGCCGCATCCTAGGCCAACACTGAATATGAGGAATCGAATATACACATACATACACACACACAAACAAAATTAATGTATGTATACAGATAAAGATGCTTCAAGGTTACATAGAGCCTGGTCTTCTTCTAGGTGGCGACACGAGGATTGCATTTTAATTATAGATTGTAACTTAAACATGCCTGTTTTTGTAACACAATTAATTAAGCAAGGCTGAAATAGACTCTAGGTACTAAAACATCATCTAATGACAACTTTCAAACCAGAATAAAATATATTTTTATATTTAAAGATTTTAATTCAAAAGAAATACATTCATTCCATAATAAGAAAACTTTGGATATTATTTTCGATTGTATTATTTTTGTATTATTTATATTGTAATTTTCTTGCCTTCATATTCCCTATAGATTTTTCTGTCTTTAATCTCACTACTTTTCTGTATTAAAAGGCAACCAAATTTATACATGAGTAAAATGGCTTATTGCCAATAATAAACTACTATTAATTATTATTATAATTCACATACTTTATTTTCCTTAAAATGTCTTTTATTGATTTTTTACTCTATTTTATTTTTTACTTAAGTATAGTTATATTCTCTTATTATTTTTATTCTTCCTCTTATTAATATTGTTATAATTCTTATTCTTATATCTTTACAGTATCTTTACTTTAATATAGTAATATTCTATTATTTTTATTCATCTTATTAATATTGTTATAATGTCTACTTTTATACATTTACAGTATCTTTATTGCTAGTTGTCCAAGTATCTCGGAGGATTCTCAATAATTATTTTGTTGCCGCCTTTATACCCTACAATGCAGAATATTTATCGGCAGAATCAAGGGATTATCATAAGATTATTTGCTATTAGTAGCCATTTTGGCATTTTCGTTTATCCTTTTACAATGCAATCAATTGCAATAAATTGTTGGCATTGTTGCTGCTGCGACAAGCCGACCATTGGGAGACACTTCAGAAGTTGTTAGCTTGTTAGTCGCTTCGAAACAAGCCAATTGATTGGAAAAACTAAAAAAAAACGCTTTCGAATTTCCACAGAATTTTGTTTCACTTGGGGCTTTCAATGACAATCAATACGAGAATGTGAAATGCTCGCATCTGGCTATAAGGGGAAGAAGAGGCGGTGCAGGGATTCTGGTAGGAGATTCCTGGCTCATTATTACACATACAATTGCAATTACAATGACGATGATGAGGATGACGACAGAGCCCTAACAGATTATGTAGAAGGCAATGCCAAAGTACTTGACGAAATTATGTTAAGTGACTGTGTACAAGAACAAACAGACACAGACTATGCTTTATATGTAATTTGTATGTATGTGTTTGTATATGCATACATACAAATATACATATATACATGCATAAACATAGTGTTCCCAGCTGACTGCATTAAAGAATTTTTCCTATTTTCTTCATGGATATTCTAAGGCCTTTCAATTTTATATAGTCTCAAAGGTTTTTAGCCACCACATTGTCTCAATAGCGCACACACACACACACACACACGCGAACTATATAAGTGCCGTCACTGTATCATATATCCTGCATCCTGCGCCTTTCGTTGGTGAATTTATTCATCGTTCGCTTGGCCTGGCAACGTTTTAAATTCAAATTGCTTCGCTGTAACCGTCAGTTGTCAGCGAAGCTTCGAACTGCAAAGACGTTCAAATCGGCCAAAAATCAAATTCAAATCAAAAATAACTAAAGTTTAAAGTGTTGCGAATTTAATGAATATATAATAATAATATATAATAACTAAAATTCAATTTAATTGTGCATATATTCTCTTTTAACCAAAAACAAATGATCTAAAGAAATAATTTACAATATGTTATTGTTATCAGTGTTTAGCTGATGTTACATAATCATTTTAAGGATTACAAATCTGTGAAATCAGCTGCAATCGTCGTGTTAATTTTATTTTACCACACACAAGTAAAATGTTACTAAAATAAATAACATCATAATTCATTATTATAATTATTAAAACATAAAATAGGAAGCTTATTCTAAAAACACTGCAAGTCCATCTCATGTACTTTGCTCCCCAAAAATCTTTTGTAAATCTTTGCTACCCATCTATCTTATGTAAATTAAAACAATATTTTTATCATAGTACCCTAAATTATATATTTTTGTATCCTTTTCTGAAGGTTTGGTTTCCCTCTGACTTTTGATTTCAAAAAAATTTAAAGAGAAATCTATGATGTTTTGATACTTACAAAATAAACTGAACAAGACTTTTAAAAAATATTCCATTCTTCCACTATTTTTTGAGTGCGTAGGTAGGTTAAGTTGATTTAGGAAAAATATACAAAATGTTAGATATTCGGGGAAGTCAAAACCAAGTTGCGTTAAAACCAAATTGCTTTCAGTTCTCACATCTAATTTGATGAAGTAATCAAATTTGGTCAAAAAATAACTGACTTCTTTGATTTTTCCAAGTCAATTGACTTAAATACTTTACATATATCCGTACTTTATCGGTGGCCTCTGAATTCAAAAATTTACTCAAAAACTTAGTAAAAAGTTTCATTTACCTGTAATGTAACAATATATTAAAAAAAATGTTTAGTTTTTAATAATAAAATGCTTAATATTATATTATACTTGATTTGTAATTAAACGTACCCTTATGGATTTAGTGTGATTAATGTGTTTTTAAAGTATTATTTAAAAAAAAATTAATCATTAATGATATTTCTATCTGTAATTCAAAAATTGAATAAGATTTAAATATTTAACAAGAAAATTAATCATTAATATACGAGTATTTTTGTGTAATATAATAACAATAATGCATAACTGCAAACACTCCCTAACTTATCAAATAAGTGAACGTCCATTTTCATAATTGATCTAATTTTGATCTAGTTATTGAATGATTAAACAATTAGTGCATTTTCAAAACTTGGCCTAAATTCACATTAAGAATATATTTAGGTGCTACTGCAGGCAATGACGTCTTTTGGATAAGTGCCCTACCATATTCCATGTGTATTGTCCTTGTCTAATGCGGCCATTGCATAGCTGTGCCTTCAATCTAGCCGTGTCGCGCTCAATGAGGCACATTTGCTGAGGCATTGCCATATCAACAGCATCAGCATCAGCGGCATCGAAGGCGCACAAAAGGCGCATGGGCCACTTAAAGCTGCAGCGCCCTCTACAGCGTTGCCCCTGCAAACATCCCCCTCGCAGCACGTAGGGCACTATTCGAGTGGCTTTAATTGTGAATTAAGTCGGTATTGTGGCCTCCACGTGTAGACAGAATGGAAAAGAAAGAGAGAGAGAGGAAAATAGCTAGGTACTAGATAGACCTAGGGTTGTGCCAGGGCTGCCAATGCCGAGGCTATTGTGCAGGAAGTATGGCTAACTGGCCCCGTCATTGTCCTTTGTTTCACATTTTATTTACATCGTTAGGCCACATAATTGTTGCTATTTTCGTCAATTTTCCCATTCGCCTTACCTTCAGCAAGGCTCTCGATGCATTGTCAATGCCAGTGACACCGTTCGAGAGTTTTGCTTTGATCCCCCAACAATGTCATGTCAGGGTCGAAATTCGTCCTACTCAAAGATCCTCACGTAGACTTTATTACCTGCAGAGTATAAGAGAGACAGAGATTGAGAGAGATACTTCAAGTCACAGCCATGGTCGCACAAATAATCCTGCTAGTCATCTGCTGCATTTGCCTCAAACACTATGCCAAGGGTGAATTCCAGTAAGTATATCTTAAAGTACTTTAAAAGATACCCTATCAATGCATTATTCCCCTTCACAATTATGCAGACAAAGTCTGGCTATTACCGATATTCTTCCCGAGGACATAAAGCGTTATGATAAAATGCGTCCACCCAAAAAGGAGGGTCAACCCACTATTGTTTATTTCCATGTCACAGTCATGGGCTTAGATTCCATCGATGAGAACTCAATGACCTACGTAGCTGATGTGTTCTTTGCTCAGACATGGAAGGACCACCGGCTCCGTCTGCCCGAGAACATGACCCAGGAGTATCGATTGCTCGAAGTTGATTGGTTGAAGAATATGTGGCGACCCGATTCCTTCTTTAAGAACGCGAAATCGGTGACATTTCAAACGATGACCATACCCAATCATTATATGTGGCTCTACAAGGATAAAACCATACTTTACATGGTTAAGCTAACTCTAAAGCTATCCTGCATCATGAACTTTGCAATTTATCCGCATGATACACAGGAGTGTAAGCTGCAAATGGAGAGCTGTAAGTACACTCCACATAAAATTAATATTACTAAAATTAAAAAGTAGAGCCCAAATCATGATTAAAATGGCATTCCACTTGAAAATCGGTTAAGTTTTGATAAAGTTATGAGAGATCAAAGTTATTGAAAAAATTTCAAGTGGTAAATATGGAAAATTGGACATAGATGACTTAGAATCGAAAAAAATATTAAATTTTCTAGATGATAAAATTTTAAATGCAGAATCAATTTAGAGGCCAAATCATGATTGAAATGACATTCCGCTTGAAAATCGGTTAATTTTTGATAAAGTTATGAGAGATCAAAGTTATTGAAAAAATTTCAAGGGGTAAATATGGAAAATTGGACATAAGATGACTTAGAATCGAAAAAAATATTAAATTTTTAGATGATAAAAATTTAAATGCAGAATCAATTTAGAGGCGAAATCATGATTAAAATGACATTCCGCTTAAAAATCTGATAATTTTTGATGAAGTTATGAGAGATCAAATTAGAAAGGAATAAAAAAGTTAAGCAAATTGAGAAAGTTAGTGAATTTTTCATAAATTTAACAAAACATATTGCATACACCTTAACTATTTTAGGGTGTTTTAGAGTATAAATTATTGAGTGTATGAAGTTAAATCTTCCTAAAAATCTAAAGACTATATCATTTATTTTAAAAAAGTAGCTAGTAAATAAACTTACAGAATCAATTTATGATTTAATAATACAATATCTTCGTGTGCTTCTTTTTTTTCTCTATTTCGATTGTAACTTTTAATTTTTAAATACCGTATAAATTTGCTTAGTATCTCACACTACTGATGACCTGATCTTTCAATGGGATCCCACCACGCCCCTTGTGGTCGACGAGAACATTGAGTTGCCCCAAGTGGCGCTGATACGCAACGAGACCGCGGACTGTACGCAGGTCTATTCGACTGGCAATTTCACATGTTTGGAAGTGGTATTTACACTGAAACGTCGCCTGGTTTATTATGTATTCAACACATACATTCCAACCTGCATGATTGTGATCATGTCATGGGTTTCGTTCTGGATCAAACCGGAGGCTGCGCCAGCGCGTGTCACACTGGGTGTGACGTCACTGCTTACACTGTCCACGCAGCACGCCAAGTCGCAGTCCTCATTGCCACCCGTCTCCTATCTAAAAGCCGTGGATGCATTCATGTCCGTCTGCACGGTGTTTGTGTTCATGGCATTGATGGAGTATTGCCTGATCAACATTGTACTTAGCGATACGCCCATACCTAAGCCCATGGCGTATCCACCCAAGCCAGTGGCCGGTGAGGCGGGCAAGAAAGAGGGAGAACCAGGATCCGGTCCGCAACCGGGTGGCAGCAATTCAACAACCAACAAACAGCCAACGATGTTGCCTCTAGCGGACGAGAAGATTGAGAAGATTGAAAAGATATTTGATGAGATGACCAAAAACAAGCGAGTGAGTATGAGGATGCATAGACACAACTTTAAACAAAGCAAACTTATTGTTTGTATCTTTTCTGTTTGCAGATTGTATCTGCAACGCGACGTGTGGTGCGTCCACCGCTGGATGCCGACGGCCCTTGGATACCGCGTCAGGAGTCGCGCATTATTTTGACCCCGACCATAGCGCCACCACCACCTCCACCGCCGGCACCGGAGCCGGAGCTACCCAAGCCGAGGCTAACGCCCGCCCAAGAGCGTCTCAAGCGTGCCATTTACATAGATCGATCATCACGTGTGCTCTTTCCTGCTCTCTTTGCCAGCCTCAATTGTATCTATTGGATTGTGTTCTACGAGTATCTGTAAGATACGATAGCCCTCTGCTGGCTCTCATGTAAATATGGGTCTCTCCCGGTAGTTCCTCCCTCAACTCACTCTCTGCATATGGTACAACTTTATCAAATGTTAAAATGTTCGCAATATTGAGAAAAAAATATGTATCTACACTTAAGTCAACAAGTTTTAAACTAAAAGAACTAAAGAAAAATGTAACAATGTGTTGCATATACTTATATCTTTATCGAATGAATGAATAATTTAAATGCGAGTATATGAATTCAATTCCTAAATGCTTAATGTTAAAATTTCAATGGCGATATAGCTGTAGTCTTATTCTAAATAATACTTTAATGTCTTAAAATGCTTTTAATTGTAAATAAAGTAAAATAATAAATATAAAAAAAATACAATATAATTAAATGACTGACTTTTAGAGGCACTGCTCCAAGCTTATAAGGTTTAAAACTAACAGGAGTACAAGCTAAATATACAGCTTTTGGCGCTTTCAAAGCTCTCTTATATACCTAAAGCGCTTGCGCAGTGCGTATAATTCAAAGCTTACCGAAATGGCGCCAAGTTCAATACATGAGTTAAACAATGAATCCATTTGGTTACTGCTTACCTTCTTTTAGGTACATACGTATTCAAAGAAAGGCACACAGACGGACAAGTTTGTTTACTTGCCTATAAATTTATTCAGTATTATTATGGTCGCATAATTTTCTCAGCCATTAAGCAAACCTATGCATATCCCATATAAATACTTTTTTCACATCTGACTAGCAAATTTTTTTGTTACATGCTATTATTATGGTTTTACTACAGTTGTTGTTTTTCCTCTTAAAGGTGTCAACAGCTGGTAAACAATGGTGGGCAAAAAAAAAGTAAAATAAAAGGTAAAAGGAGGTAACAAAGATTTCTAAGTTTTGCAGTTGTCAAACAGCTTGGGCCAGGTTCGCATGAATACCCAATTAATTATGTTGGTCACACGCTCCACACTTTTGCTTTTCACGGTCGTTAGTGACGCCAAACACAAGACCCCCAAATGAGCTCACAGATGGGCTAGAAAATCAGGCAAGAGGCTAAGGGTAACCAATCCATAGATCATTGATTCACTCAAGGCATTAAAAAAGAAAGGTGTATCAAATCTTCAAGCTTACAATAATAATATAAAAAACGAGTTTTTGCCTTCAGTCTTTTGTTTGTCATGATCTAGATTTTGATATAAATGTGGTCGATAACATTTGAAGTGCTGCCACAGGCTTGTTTCGTGTAGTTTTTAACAAAAAATACCTCAAGGATTTCGGCAGAAAAGTTTAAATATCTGGTTTTTTCCCATCTTGTTTAAGTCTCTTTTAAACTATAATAGTTTATAACTCTAGTGTTAAGACCTTTGTTTTTCTATGCTTAAAAACTTTGTCTTTATAATCAGTTTTGCTTTTTAAGTAGGCCAAAAACTGTTGTGGGGAACCACGTAAGGGGCATGAATCATCCAAAACATCATTGACTGTTACTCGATATGCTATTGCAATACAACAACAACGACAACATCGACCACATATACAAATTAACTGAGTAACAGAAAAACCAGCGAAGGTTGCGCAAATTTTGACTGGGGATTACCTGAGCGTTGAGCTAAAGTGCGCTAAATTGTTATGTGGGCATGGTTGTCGTATGTTTACACGGACAAACAAAATATGGGGTCATTGAGGTATATTTCGAAGGTGCACAGAATAATAGTCAGATATAGTACGAGTAAGCTAGTAAGTAGCTGTAGTAAAAGTAGAAATGCTAGTTATAATAAGAATAGTGGTAGTTGATTTACAATTAAAGCGAAGTACAAAAATTAAAAAAAAAACAATTAAAACATCTGTTAAAAACCATTATAATTAATTACAGAACCTTTGCATGTAGAGCTCAAAGCGATCCATTAAGACCAAAAAAAGCGTAACGCTTAAAGAAAGTAAAGACCCAGTAAGTCTGTTCAGTTGTTGTTTTTTTTTTTTTTTGTGTGCACTACCTTCGCGGTCTTAAGTCCCAACTCTTTTACACAAAGCAAAACGAAAGCACCCCAAACTCAAACTCAAAGCTGCCTGACGCCTCCGACTTTGTCTCAGAGTCTCCGACTGCGACTTCAAGTCGTAAATTGTGTTGACTGTTGCTGCCGTTGTTATTGTAGTTGTTGTCTGTTGTGTCGTTTTGTCTTTTGCATTTTCAGTTTCAATTTCAGTCGAACTCGGGCAGCAACGGCACACGGAAGCAGCTGCCGCGCAGACGCAAAAATATAAAATCCAATACAAATTGTTAATATTAAACGCTCTGAATTTGAGTGTAAGATCAACAACAATTGTCAGTATACAATTTGCTGTTGATACTCTCAGTGAAATCGAAAATGTTTATTAAGTTGTTTGCAAATACGTAATTCGTGCTGATTTCGCAATACTCTGAAGCAATTATAAATAAACAGATAAATAATTAAATAAATATTACAACATTTAATCAACGAGCTGCGCGCGACAATTAACAGCTCATAAACTTTATCAACTGAGAAAATTTATATAAATAAATAAAAAAACGAACAAGTTTTTTTATTAAATATTTTTTATACCGCGGCGCTTAACACTTTCATTTTCATAGGTCTTCGGTCGGCGTCGTGACGTTTCGTTAAGTTTGTCGTCTTCGCCGTCGGCAGCTTCGTTAAGTTGTGTTAAATAACGATAAACAAAAAGAGACCAAGACTAATAACAAATACCATTTGTTAAAAATTTACATTTATATTGCAAATGTTTTGTTTCGTGTGCATTGCATAAAATTTGAATTGGATACAAGATGCATTTGAGTGCATATTTATTGTTGTGCTTAGGTTCGTATATAAAAATTCACAAATATTTAAATTTTGGGAAAGCATTTTGAAATATTTGTTTGGAAATGTGTGAGTGTGTGGTTGTTATTGTTAATTTGTGCTAATGTGCGGATGTTCCCAATATTTGGATTTTTGTCCCACAGTCAAAACAAAAGACTTAGGCAACGAACTTTAAATTGTTGTATGTGTGAAATGTTAAATGGGTAACAATTTGAGCTGAGTCAAACCTATAAATAACCCATGTGATAATTAAAATTATTTCAACATTTATATTACCGTTCAGTTTCATCGCTTATCATACAGATTATGGTTTTTATTTTATATGAATATATGTATATACTTAGATGAGCGACTTTTTTTTGTTGTAAAAGTGAAACCCTAAACTCAAGTTCAAACTGTCTCTATCTTTCCAAAAATGTAATGAGCCAAATAAAATGCGCATCCAACTGAAAACGTGACTTAGTCTGCAACTTTCTTTGGGCAACAGTAACACCAAAAGCAGCAACTGCTGCAAAAATCTTCCGCCAAGTGACGTCACAAACACAAACCAGTTGCCCAAAATGCAAATTGTCCGCATGTCCAAGGCCAATCAAATTGTTGCTTGCGAGCGGCTGTCCAGCTACTGTTCAACACATTGATACACAGGCTTATCCGCACTCACATACACTTACTCTTGCCTTACGTGTTTGTAAGTGTCTTTTTGGTATTACCGCAGCGTCGCGAAGTCGGCTTATCCATACATACGTATTATGCAATTGCTTCACACCAAAAATGTTGGCGCTGTCATCGCTCGCTGCACAAATTCAAACGTTAGCAAATTGTTTTTTCCCCGTTGTGGTCGCTGTTGTGTACGATTTTGTTGCTCACGATGTCTAAGATTTAATAATATATTTGTCTGCTGCCTCGGAAGATATTGCAGCTTTTCTTGAAGTTTTATTGTCGCAGCAAGCGGCCGTTGCTCAATTGCAATTTTTCCAGCCGGGCTGACAATTTAGTTTCCCCAGCCGGTTAGCCGGGATTTTCACTTTCGTTGTCACAAAACAGCTGGCTAAATGCTTAATTTATTTGACTATGTGTTAAGGATTTAGTTATTAATTTATAGAGTAGATTGGACAATACATTGTACGAAAGAGAATACTTGAATTATTCATATAACATTTAAAATATTGTTAGACACTACGATTTTAAAATTTAAATAAATTAAAAATAATTTTTAAAAATTCATTTTTTTGCTTGCAAAAAATTAAAGAGAAGAATAAAAATTACTTAAAGAAATTCTGCTTTAAATATTAATTAAAAATTCTTTTTGCATATTGTTTTGTTTTTTTTTTAAATGTGTATTATATTTTATCACATAGTTTTGCGGAAATAACCTGTAAATGGAATAGTTTTATTCTTATGGAGGAACCTAAATATGTTTTTTTCTAAATATAGTTCAATATATTTTATATCATTTTAGTTGCTTGCATTTTTTGAAAGTGACACAAACAATTGGCCAATTGTGCACCCATGAGGGGCATTCACTTTTCATAAGAAATCATTTCTATATATGCGAGCCAAAAGGCTTTTTTGTATAATTTGCCCATAATTTCATTGTGTAGAGAAAAATACAAAAAATAAGACTTCAAAAAGCATTACCATTGGTATGGGCAATTTTATTCCCAAGTGAAAGTGACAAAGTTGCAGTGCACACCTCGAAAAATGTTAATGAGCCACCGAGCGGCGCATAAGAAAATAAAAACAAAATCGAAAACAAAAACAAAAATAAAAATACGAGTCCAACTGTAACAGCTTAACCCAAATTGTGTTGCGAGATAATCAATTTAAGTGCGAGGAGAAATCTTAAATCGACCTTGAGCTTCACTCTCTGCATGCAGAATAAGTTGGAAGATTCCTCTGTAACTCTGAAAAGGGGTAACCAAAGCGAATAATTGCAAGTCATTCGCATTGGTTACGAACTAAGATTATGTCACGACAAACTAAATAAACATTAAACGCTTCAGTTGCGGATATGCATGGACAGTGAGCACAGGGCAAAGTAAAATGAGCCAAAGGGGGAGAAGTGAAAAGTGGGGAGATAGACAGAAGCACTACCAAAATACTTTCTCATATATATATTTTGTTATACCCTTTTTATACCTTCAGATGTGTGTAATGCCAATTTGTAACATTATTCAACACGACAGAGACTTGCATAAGTTAAATGTCGTCGATTCATTAGCTTGACTTAGGTCAGTTTGTTTTTAGCAACTTCGATTAAATAAGTTTTTTATTCATTTACTCATTGCAAATGACATTTGCCACAATAACGACTTAGTTCTCTCTGTTCCCTTACAGCTTAAATTGTATGTTGATAATAATGATAAAGTGTTGAACTATATTTGACTTATGCTAATTGTGTTTAATTTATTTTTAGCACTTGGAGCTGGCATCTTAGTACAAGGCCAAGCCAAGACAGAGGACGATGAGCAGCCGCAGCATTTGACCAATGATGGTAAGTGGATAAACATGCAATTTCGCTTACACGGGGATTCATAACTTTAACTATTAAGGCAGCGTCTTTCTTTCAGCCGCATCTGCACGATGCTCGTCTGGGGCGACAGCTGATGGAGGACTCCGAGTACAGCAGTGCCAGTAGCAGCAGCAGCAACAGCAACGGCAGTGAGGATGATGACGAAGATATTGAAGGCTCCAGTGAGTACTATGACAGCGATGAGGAGCAAAGTGAAGGCAGCAGCGACGACAGTAGCAATGAGTCGTTGCCACGTTTGCTCTCGCCATCGACATTCCATCGCATCTCGGAGACGCTGGGCGCTATCAATACGGTGGGGCACATGCTGGTGGACATGACACGTGGTGGACAGGAGTCCAAGACGGAGAACGGCAGCAGCAATAGCAACACTAGCGAAAGCATTCCAACTGCTAGCTCAACAACTACTGAGCTGAGCACCTCGTCAGCTTCCTCCTCGTTGGGCAGGGCAGAACCTTTGCCTGGCATCTCTGGCAAGATTCTGGACACAACAACAACACTGTCAGCCAACAGTTTGCTACCAGCGGGTAAGCCAGCTAATCTGAGTGCCATACACGTGGCCACCAAGCGCATTGGTCAGGAGGAGCCACATGGCAAGCCTATGTTTGTGGAGAACAAAGAGGCCAAGCAGCAGAAGAAGAAACGCAAGAAGAACAAGAACAAGCAAAAGATTAAAAAACCCAATGAGGAGCTGACACAGTCGACGCCACAGTCACAGCAAAAGATCAAAATACCAACCACACCACGCACCACAACCACCACCTCCACCACTAGCACTAGCACCACCATTAGCTCAACAGCACTGCGACCAGTAGACCAACTGGCATTGGCCAGTGATGATACGGGCACGGCCAAGGATGTGGAGAACTTTTGTAAGACGCCCAGTGGACGACCTGGACGCTGTGAGGATCTCAGTAGCTGTCCAGCTCTGCTCCTCAATCTGAGCAGCCTGCGTGAGTCGCTTTGTTTCAAGAGCCTCTTTGTGCCCGGCGTCTGTTGTCCTCTGTCTGCTGCCGCGACGGAGAGTTCCACAGTGCTGACCACACAACGTCCATTGAGATTGACCACGAAGCCACCCACCAGCACCACCACACCGGCCACAACCACCAGGCGTACCACTCTGCGACCCACTGTACGACCCAGCTCTCGACCCACCTCCGGCCTGGTGCTTATACCGCAAAAGAGGCCATCGACCACTACAACCACAACCACTGAAGTGCCACTGGAGCCAGAGGATCTAGATGAGATCGCTAATAATATTGTAGATCCAGACGAGTGTGGACAGCAGGAATATTCAACAGGTCGCATTGTCGGCGGCGTTGAGGCGCCAAATGGTCAATGGCCTTGGATGGCGGCCATCTTCCTGCATGGCCCAAAACGCACGGAGTTCTGGTGTGGAGGCTCATTAATTGGCTCCAAGTATATTCTGACTGCGGCACATTGTACCCGTGATTCCAGACAAAAGCCGTAAGTAGACAGTCACTTTAAATAGATAGAAAACACACTATTAGTTATTAACAAAGAAATTAGCTATCGGCTATGTTTTATTTTTAATTAAAAAATAATATAAATTTATATAATTTAATTGCTCAACAAAAAACATATTTACTATTTTATGTTTCTTATTAATACAGTAATTAAAGACTTTTCTTTCAATAAGTAATCAAAATTTTATATTCTTCGATTAATGTCCATTTTTTTGATTACTTTTCCATACTTACCCCTTGACACTTTTTCCAAAACTCCAATCTCTCATAACTTTCTCAAATCTTAACCGATTTCCTTGTGGATTGTCAATTTTATTATTATTTGGCCTCTATTTTGATCCTGCATCAAAATTTTACTTAGTTAAAAAATTTCATATTTTTCGATCACTGTCCATTTATTTGATTACTTTTCCATACTATAGTTTAAAATTTGGAATCTGTAATGAAACTCCTTAAAGGAGCGTTTAATCACATAAAATTCCCAAAACTTTACACTTCCAGGTTTGCAGCGCGACAATTTACTGTACGTCTGGGTGATATTGATCTTTCCACGGATGCAGAACCCTCGGATCCGGTTACCTTTGCTGTCAAGGAGGTTCGCACCCACGAAAGGTGAGTGCTTTAACTTAATTTACGGCAGTTCAGCCAGTTATTTATTTGATTCTCTTCAGATTCTCTCGGATTGGCTTTTATAATGACATTGCAATTCTTGTGCTGGATAAACCGGTGCGTAAGTCTAAGTATGTTATTCCCGTTTGTCTGCCTCGGGCAGGAAGAATGCCACCAAAGGAACGTCTGCCTGGACGCCGTGCCACAGTTGTTGGATGGGGCACCACTTTCTATGGCGGCAAGGAATCCACGAGTCAGCGGCAGGCGGAGCTGCCCATCTGGCGTAATGAGGACTGTGATCGCAGCTACTTCCAGCCCATCAACGAGAACTTCCTCTGTGCTGGCTACTCTGATGGTGGCGTCGATGCTTGTCAGGTAGGATCAGCTGAGGATCCTTGAAGATACATTCAATTAACAAATGTTTTCGACTTTATAGGGTGACTCTGGTGGTCCATTAATGATGCGCTATGACTCGCACTGGGTGCAACTGGGCGTTGTATCCTTTGGCAACAAATGCGGCGAGCCTGGATATCCCGGAGTCTATACTCGCGTCACGGAGTACCTCGACTGGATACGCGATCACACGCGAGACTAAGCGGCATCTTAGTTGTAACTGTAGCTAGGTTTATGTACACGCTAGTCTATGTACGTTTAATGTTCACTCTCCCTAACTATCGCTGTTTATATTTATTGATACCTGGACATATTGCAATCCAACTGTTTACTATATTAGTTGTGTTTAGCATTTGTTATGTAAATTATTTAATCTTAAACGAAAATAAACACCTTTGTGAAATTGAGTGTGAAAAAAGCCATTAAATCCGTAACTTAAGAAGAAAAACAAATAAAAAGCGTAAATTGTAAGTGCCCGAAAACAAAATACCCTGCGCTCTGACCCTTACAAACTCTAAAAGTCATCTTCATATGCCCTTACGCTAATTTTCTCTTGTAAAATTTTGGAGCAGGTATAAAAAATATGAAAAAACTCAATCTCAATCTTACCATAACTAAAATATTTTTGATCATACTGACAAATGGACTTTTGTTCTACATAATTCTGCAAGTTACATTCTTTTCACAATCTTCGACACAGGGTATCACAAGATTCATATTTGTTTGTGTTTTAAAAAAATAACATCATCAACGGTGTGTTATATTGAAAATAACAAAGTATCATTTCAATGAGTTGCTATTACTTTAAAGCAAGTGATTAGTTGCCCTTCTAACACCGCCGAAGATGGTTTGGAATCTGCAATTCATACACATTTATTTACTATTAATAATTGTCTTGGTATCCAATTGTAAGCATGGAAATATCTTGACGTTTTTATATTATATCTTTTTTATTTTTTAGCGCATGTCAGATCACTTCGCGTTTGCTCAATGGCGTGTGCAAAATTCCCATGCGGTATACGTGCTAAGCGCCCCGGTGTTTGTCGTGGCATGGGAGATTTCTGTTGCACAGGCGTTAGCTGGACATAATTTCAATACAATAATGCAAACTATGTTGCTCGTAGCATTTGCTTCAAGCGATTCGTATGTTGCACTGCTTGCTGTTACTTTTATGTATAAGGACAAGCAGTGAATATTTAAGCAGTGCAAAGGGCTAAATGAAAAAAATCACAAACAATGAGCAATTTATTCTTAAACTTGAACTGTCAATCAATTGGGAGCAAATACAAGTCATAGTACTTGTAGTATAAATAAACATTTCCAACTTTGAATTGGAAATGAAGTAGCATAAGGAGAAGACAGAGCAAATGTTGGTGGTACTAGTTCATTCAGCTTGTTTATTTCACTTTCAGTTTTCGAAAAGTTCTCACAGCTGACGGACGCGGTGTTTTTTGACGGCGACGCGTGTGTCTTCTTCTTTAAGTGAATTCTTCGATTTCCAGCAAACAGACAAAAAGTAATAAGTTAATGAATATATTATTATATTGCGTACTTTTTCTTATATTTAGTTCAATAGTTTATTAAACTTTTATTTCATCATGTTTGATAATACTGTTGTTATTGTCGCTGTGCGTACAACCAAAACTTTCCACATTTTTGTTTAGAATAAAAAAGCTTTTAGTGCGGTGCAGTGCTCAATAAACGCGTGGTGTAAGAGAGACACAATTCGTTAAAGCTCTGCCAAGAAATGAGAGAGCGTGCATAAGCTCGCTGTCTCATTTCTATCGGCTTAGAGGTCAGAGAGCCAACAAATATTTGATACACATTATTGTAAATTACTTTATAAATTAAAGCATATTCATTTTTGGATTGTAATTTTTTTTTGGATTATTATTTTACTGGTATTTTATTGTGCTTCTGTATATCGACTTGAACAGCTGATATTTATGCTCAGAAAACACGACTTGTTTAAGCTTTTTAAGCTTTTTGCTTTGATATGTTAAATGTAGCTATGTTAAACAAAAGCTCAAAAAAGCTTTATGTTAATGTTAAGTTTGAATTTTTTTCTAAGAATTCACTTGAAGAGGGACTAAAAATATTTGTAGTTAAGCTGATTAATGTTACTCCTTAGTCTTTTAAGCCTCACACCGTTGAACCAGAGTAATTAAATTCTCTAAAAAAAATAAAATAAAAAATAAATTGCTTAAAATAAGACTATCAAAAAGTAGATCTGTTCCCGCCCGGGTTCGAACCGGGGACCTTGTGCGTGTGAAGCACACGTGATAACCGCTACACTACGGAAACTCTTGAGGCACGATCGGCTTTAAGTTAGTCAAGATCGAAAGCATGTACAAACTGTAATTTTTAATATAATTAAGCAAAATTTAGCCAATAAAATACCTAAAAATGTTATAATTTTATATTTGTTACATTGTTGTATGTTATATTGTAATATAAATTTTAAGCAAAAAATAATTCAAATTTGTTCCCGCCCGGGTTCGAACCGGGGACCTTGTGCGTGTGAAGCACACGTGATAACCGCTACACTACGGAAACAACTTGAAGCTTGTCAGTCTAAAGACAATGTTTAACTTACAATGACAAAAATTGATTATGTTTGCCAAGTTCCCCTGTTATCCGCACGCCGTTAATTGGCGTCTGCCCACATTCAATTCTTTTACAATTGGCGGGGACTCAAAGCATTCAAGGCATTCAGCTGAGTAAGCTGAGAATGCTGAGAAATGCCGGACTGGCTGGCTGGTAACATGCACACAGATTACCAAGCGAATTAGAGATATCGAGGAGTGCCACCTTTAAATAAATTTGCCCACGCTGATCCTTAATTAAAATTCCTATTGTCTGTTTCATGGCCAGCATAGATTTCGTTTTATCGTCCTGGTCCCTGGTTCTGCTTTTGCTTCAACTCCTGCTGCTGGCACACAATTAATATGCAGCACAAGAACGATTCGTAGTAACTGCTCGCACTTGTTATAATTACGCATTTAAATTGGCACAAAAGGTTGAGCCATAGAACTGAATGGATATAGGAAACTTGGCTGGGTCGAGCTGAGCTGAGCTGAATGGAGCTGAGTGGAGCTGGACGTTGAGTTTCCTGAGCTCTCTATTCTACTCTTCTGTCTGTGTGGGCTGGCCCCATAAATTTGGGTCAATGGGAAAAATGTCAGAATTGAGTAATTACAACATAATTTTCAATTTTGCAGTTTACGTTGTAAATTAATTTGCGGTCGACATTTGCCAAACTGGCAGCGCATTGTGCCTGCTCTGACGTCGCTATTCTCTCCCCCTGGAACCACATCCACATCTACAGAATCGCCTATGCTGATGAAGCGGCTCGGAGAGCACAATTGTGACTGGGTGAGGCACTTGGCTTGGGTTGGGCTTGGATTTGATTTGGTTGGGGGCTTCACAACAATTATAGCAACAATTAAGGGGCAGCTGGGCGTTTATTGTATTTGTGTGGATGGAAAATGATGGAAAATGAGGAAGAGGAGGAGCAGCGGGTAGCGGGTAGTGGCTGGTCGTTTGTTGTGCATAATTAATTTGCAGTTATTTTGCACGTTCGCGTGTTTTTTTCTGCTTTGGCCCCAAAACCCGAAGAGGGGCGTGGGGCTCTGACAAAAACTGTTTACGATTTTCCAGTTGAGCGAATTTTAATTGAAAAAAACTAAAAGACAAGCCAGTGTCAACGACACATTGAAGAAGCAGAAGGGATGTAAGCGAGTTCTTGTAGGGAAAGGAGGGGGCAGTTTCCACAGCTGCGACAAGAATCATGTGGGTGGCTTATGTAGGATGCAATAAAAAATTGACCCGAAAATGTGTAACAAATGCTGTGACATATTTTCGCAACGTTACCCTAATACCCCGTTTCGATACCCGCTGCCAATGATCCTGAAAAGAACATGTGAACAGCAGTCGCAAAGGGTGTTTCAAATGGGTTCGCTTTGTAGTTGGGGTTGGTTCTTAACTATGGAGTTGAGCGGAATGGTGCGGAGAGGCTTTCGACTGGAGCGGCTGGCGACTGGAGGCTGGAGACCAAGGGCTGGTCGTGGGGCATATATGAGTATAGTGAAAATCGGTTTCGGGCTACATTTGTTTTGGTCTACAGCACAGAAATGTACAGAAATGAATATGGCAAAGAAAAAAAAACATAAACGAAAAGTGAAAGAATAAACTAAAACAAAACGAATGGAATAAAAAAAAATAAGAAAGGCAAATGGCAAAAATCTGTAACTGTAACTGCAACATGGCATGAACTTAATCTGCTGCCGATTGTTTTTGTTGCCAAGGGTTTGTTGCTCAATTTGTAGTCGCCCATGGAAGCTACTTTCCGTGGATAGTTCCGGGCGTAAGGGGCAGCGGCAAGTGACGCGCGACCAGCGCCAATCCAAACCAAATACGCCACATTTTCAATATTGCGGCAACAATTTTCATCGTTGTTTGTATTTGCCAGCGTTGTAATAATGAAAGCAACGATTGGGGCGTGTTCCCGTTCTCGTTCCCGTTCCCTTTTAACCCCCTTCCCTATGTTATTTACTACTCCCTCTCATCCTATCACTGAATCGCACTCTTTGCCAACGATTTGTATGGGTTTCGGGTTGCAAAAAGGCGGATTGTGGATTGCGGGTCACGGGTAATACGGGAGCTTCAGGGATTGGGTGTGATGTGGAGCAACTCTCGGCCCTGGTGTTCATTTAATTGAAAACAAGGCGGTGGCACTTAAAGTGAAACCGAAAACAGATGGAAGCAAAAACTTACAATAATTGCTTCAGCGCGACGGCCCTTAAATCGACTTGAGAATCGAGTTCAACGGGCAATGCTCGTAATCAGCAGATAAAGTTCCTTTAGAACATACACACAGAAACCAAAGTGCGCAGCTAATGAATTCTTTATTGAGTTAAATATTAACTTATTGCGCTATTTTCTTAATTAGTCAAGCATTTAAATCGACAAGTGGTCATCGGAGATTCCTCTAAAAGCAATTCTTACATATAAAATTTGATATTATAGACTATAGAACCTTAAATATTACAATATGTAGTAATAATTAGCACACGTAGTCATAAGTAGTATGTAAGACTGTATTATATTGTAAATTTATTAATTATATTTATCGCACTGTAAATATAATTCATCATTTATCGATTGCTAGAAAGCGCCCTCTGGCGTGAATAAGAGTTAGCTTAAGAACGCATGATTGTATTGGTAAATGCAGCAAGCGTTACTTTTTGAAGCGACCGCCCGGTTAAGACTGAATAAATTATAAAAGATCGGAAATCGGACAAAAGCAAGCTAAAATTACTTAGTAAATATTTTAGTTAAATTAAAAAATTAAAGTGAACAAGGCATCTCTTACCAAAATCAATAGATCACTTTGCTGAGCAATCAAAGGTTCTTAGTTGAAATCCTTCTATATTTATATCAATTTAAATGTGATACAAGTGCGACTGAGACTACTTAGGTCTGTTGATGATGGTGTGATGTGTAACGCGATATTTTCGCTTACTACAATCGGTGGCGCCATTTCTTTGTGCCGCAGCAGCCGCCTATTGTGGCTCGAATCTTCCCTTCTGTTGCACAGACTATGTTATCTTTGGCCATATATGTATGTATATGTATAAACGTATATGTATAGCCCGTTTGTAAACAAACAGTGTACAAGGATACACAAGGCCAGGCTAGTGGACATGCCAAACAGACGACGCCCTGCCCCACTGAACCACCCGTTGCCACCCGAAACATGTGGCCGTGTGGGCGGCTGGGATTGTGGACTGGACAAACAGGACGACCAGCGGCAATTGCAACTGAGCTCGTTTAAACGCATGCCATCCGTTGTTGCGTTATGGGAAACGGAGCCAAAGAGACTCAGCCGAGGAGCTGTGGGCCCTCTGTCCCTCCATCCTTACTCCTTCCTCTTGCTACATCGCTACCCTTCACCATGGCTATGGCCATGGATGTGGCAGTAGCAGCAGCACAAAACCAATAAGTCAAAAGACCAAAAAGGCTTAACGGACTATAAAAAGCAAAAGGCAACAAGAAGAAACTCAGCACAAAATTACAACGGTTGCAAAAAAAATGGGATTGAAGAAGAAATAAGCAGATTGAAAAACTTTTTCAAATAACCGATGCATTAATGCTCTAAACGTAATGGAAAACCAATCAGCAAATTCATACTTTCATATGTAGACAGCAGACGATTAGGAATAGTGAGATTTACAAAATTTTATGAAAAAAAATTATTTTTAGATTAAAAAAATATACAAAAAATATATGTACATATATTTTAATCTGATCGAAATGTATTTTACTTTTATTTTTTAAAATACTAAATAAAAGTATTTAATTTCTTCCTATGATATGAAACTTACCCCTTTTGAACCTATCATAGACATATCGCTTGACTCATTCATGAGTTACTCCAAACAATTTACTTAAGCTCAGAAAATGTTTACAAAATGAACACTTGGTAATCCACTTTTTGCTAACGATCTGGTTAGCATAGTTTGTGGTAACTTTGTATCTTAAATTACTGAAACTGAAGAAACTATGTAACATTTTAGTAAAATTTCTCCCTTTATTTTTAGTCTGATAAATTTATAAGGACTTTCTTCATTTGATTGCCATAAAACTCGGTGTAAGGGTATTGATATAGGCAACAACAGAATACAGAACAACACGTGTTGTTGTTGACTGTTTTGTGCTGTGATTGCCGTATAGGAGTCAAGATCTACGAGCTGTCCGAGCAGCCGTCCAGCGACCCATTTGTGCCAAGTGTGTGACAGTAAAATGTTTACTGATAGCAACAACAACAGCATTATCAGCAACAACAACAACAACAACTGGCCGGGCAACCGCTCGAGCAATTGAATGTGGCACAAACTGCTTGCCGGATGGCTACCAATGTATCTGTATCTTTATGTGTGTATGAGTGTGTGTGTGTGTGTGTAGGTGTAAGTGTGAGTGTGTTTGTTAGTGTGAGTGGGTGGGTAGTTGGGTTACATTACTGCGCTGCTCTGTCATCTATTAAAAAAGGTTGCCAAAGCAAACTAAATGGCAAGCAGAAAGCAAAGCCGAGCGACTATTATAAATAATAAATGCTGACTGGTCAGCCAGAGAACCTTCCTATTGCCATTCCTATGCCCAGTCTACAGTTCAGTCTAGTACTCCTTAAACCTCTAACCGAATCCCAAGCTAGTAGCAAGGCGCAACTTTTGGCGCCGGCAGAGCAAAAACAATTTGCTCTGGCACTTTTTTTTCCAGCTCACGCGCCCTTGGCTCATAAATCTCAACCAAGAGTGAAATAAAGCTAAACGTACCGGGCAGATAGAGACTGAGTCGGCCTGGGCCTGGGATTGGGGATTGGAGGATAGAAGATTAGGTTAGGGGGAGGGGGGGGCTTGGATCTGGGCCTAGGCACCTGGCAAATTGATTTGTTGGTTTATTTGGTGTGCCAGAGCACTCTCTGGGCGACGTAAATTCAGCCGACGCCTGTTTGTGTCATAAAATACGACGATGACGGGATGTTATATGAAGTGTCCTGGTCGAAATGACATTACGATGAAGTGTAGGCAGGCTGTAGGCATTCGGTTTGGCTATAAAGCAATTTACAATTGCCGTGTCCTTGTACTTGATCGATTCAATTGGACGGCCAGCCGCTTAATGCCTTTAATTTAATTCAATCAATCAATCAATCTAGCAATCTAGCAATAGCTGCCACCATTTACCTAACCTCTCTTTAAGTTTTTTTTTGTTTTTTTAGTTCTCTTCTTTTTTTTTTGACAGTTTGAGTTTGGGTTCACTTATCTATGTAGTAGCCTTTACTTTTATTTGAAGCTTGCAGCTTTGTCCTGGCTTAGTTTGAATTGATTGGGAGCCTTAAGTTTGGCCCTGACCCACAGCCAGTCGGGCGAGAAGACTGCTTGCTTATTTTGGTTTCGATTTTAGGCAGCTTACGCAGTCAGGCTTTTGTCTTTAGCTAAGCTACTTAATTTATTTGACCCTATTCATGTGTCCACATTGTGCAAGCAATTTTAAAGCGGATCTGAATTGAAATCAAATTGGACGCCCACCAAGCAAAAAGGTGAAATAGTACATGACCTGCATTTACTTTTCACCATTTGTCTATGTCTATGTGTGTATGCGTGTGTGGGTGCTTGTGTGTATAAGTCTCTTTAAAGGCTTTAACCCTCATCGTAGTTCTGAGTCTGTAAATGTTTGAATTAAGACCAATTTTCCATGGACAACATCTCAGAAATGCTGTTTGTTTGTTTGGTGTTCTTAAAATCAAATAATCTTCTATTTTGTATTTAAATTAATTTGCTAATAAAAATACATCATACTTATTTATAGAAGTAAAGGAAATAGAGGTGAAATTGGTAAGCAGAACACCTGAACAAACTATTCAAATGTCAAAGTGTAACTGAACTGCAGTTGCAAGGAGATTGATTCGCAGAATTGTCTAAATATATACAACCTTTGCAGTAACCTCAAGTTAAATTGATTCCCAGAACTATCTGACAGTTAAATGGCTGTGAACTATTGATACATTTGACATTCTGGATCAAATGCTTCCTGGAAGTTCTTTGAAAATGTAGAAACTTTCTGCTAAAGGTTAGAGAAATTTGAATTTTGATTCATAGATTCGTGGAACTCTCTTGCAAACTCATTCATGACTCGTGATTGCAATTGATGAATCTCAAGTGAATTTGATACGCAGAACACCCTTCTATTTGCATGACCTGCATCTATTCAACGTCACTTGTTTGCCATTTGCCATTTGCCAGTTACCTGCAATCTTTCAATAATTCATGACGCAATCAATAACGTAAACTTACAACACGTACCCTAACAACACATTCCCCGATGGGGGACTGAGGGGGGAAGGGAGTTAGAGGAGGATAGTTACCATTCTTAACCGTATGCTGCTGCTGACTGGCATTTCGTTTACATTTAGCTACGATTCGTTTCACCTGCATATTTTGCCAATAAATTGCCCCAGCCTGACGACCTGTTTTTTTTTTATTCCATTCGTTCTTTGCGCCAGCCTTATCCTAACTGCAATCGATGTGCCTGTATGCCGCAATGCTATCAAAATGTCAAAGTTCAATGTGCAATTTAAATGCAACACTGTGCAATTCGATTGCCTTGGCGTTGTAGAGTGCAACGACTGAGAAAAAAAAATGCAAACAATTTGTATTTAAATGCACTGCAATTTGCTGCACATGGTGCGAGGGAGTCCGAGAGGAGATCATGGGCAGCAGGTACGCAGCATTGCCTGGGGATGATTTTAATTGGCAAATAAAAATGTGCACTCCACGAAAAATTGATGCATATGAATGCCAAATACGAGCGTTTCAAATTGAAATTTATTGTGCAAAATCAACAGAGCTTCAAAATGAATGCTATAGAATCGCAAATAGACTGCAATCTAGCTCACACACACACACACACAAACACACGCACACAATCTGAAAGAGCAGGAAACATCGATTATTCAAAACATCCGCAATTTCAAGCGCTTATCAACAATAGCGCCATCTAGCGCCAACCATGCGCAGTTTGTCAAAATCATTTCGAGTTTGGTTGTCATTTTTTCTCCTTTTTTTCTTCCCTTCTCTTCGCGTCTCTTTCTTTTTTTTCATGTCGCACAGTGTGTTGAGCCTTAGTGTCTATTGTCACACACTCACACTCACATACACACGTCCGCTTCATTCATATGCATGACGATGTGTCCATTTTTGTGGCTTGTCATTAATGCATAAAAAATGCTAATGGGGCCAACGTTTATAGCGTCGCTTTGCCAAAAAAGGTGCAAACTGTTGTTGCTGTTGTTGTTGTTGTTATTTGGCCAAATGCTTGTCGTAATGCTTTTTAAATGAAGTTGTGCGCCATTTGCCATTTGAAGTTTTCGGACTGTTTGTTTGCATCGTTTGCACTGATGGCTAGCACACACATTTCCCAAAATTGACTGGTTTTATGGTAAGAGAGGGGAATAATCTGCAATGGCAGATTAGTATAAGATTCTAGCTGCTGCCCCTTTTGTAATGCTAAAGGATTTTATGGGTAATTCTCTGTGAATGACACTTCAGAGCTCTCTATGCCTTTTACTATAGTCTCTGGAATAATGCCAGACGTGTGACTGTTAAGCAAATATCTATAAAAGTCAACTATTTTGGTTTTTTCTACTCGAAAGTTTTGTGAAAGTGAAAGTAAATGGCAGATTAAGAAAGAGAGAGTGTGAGAGTAACAGAGTTGTTAGAGAGAGAGAGAGAGAGAGAGAGAGAGAGATTTTAAGTACTTACTTTACTAAATCGAGTCTTAACATCTGCTATTCATTTTATTTTTCATGCTCTTTATTGATTATAATCAATAATTATTGAATTATTTGGTTTATAAAGGAATTCATAAGCCGCAACCCACACAAAAGCCAATTTGCAAACTAAATTAATACAATTTTTAATTTTCAGTCTGCAATATGGTAATTAAATGTTTGTTTGAGCGTGTTATTGAAACTTGTTTATATTACACTTGTTCATTTGGTATTCAAATATTTTATTTTTTTTTTTTTTTTTTTTTTTTTTTTTTTTTTTTTTTTTTTTAATGAACAATAAACAAATTTTGTTATATTCAGTTAAGTTAAAGTGTGTTATAATCAGTAAAATTACACACACATTTTAATTTTATATTTACTTAAACGAGAGAACATTTTAATGTTGTGTTGACGTGACCCGCTAGAATTCCCAAAGGAATACAAAATAAAAAGGTTTCCATTAAATGGACAATATTTAATTTAATTTTGTGGCACTTCTTTGGGGTACATTTTGATCTGTAAACCCGCTACTGACCTTTGACCCAAAGTCAGTTATCTGTATCGAGGATCTGTACCCCGGTGTCTGAGTCACAACAAAAACAAAACAATGATTGCATGCGTGAGTTTATTGCGTCAAGGTGCGAGGGCCATTGTGAGTGTGTGTGTGGTTATGTATCTGTGTGTGTGGGAGAGTGTTTGCATAGTCCGACACTTTGGTGTTATCTGCGAGTCAGCATCAGCGAAGCGAAACGCGAACACTTTTCAAAGCAACACAGCAATAACCAATATAATCGGAAAATAGCAACCACAGAACAATGGACTATGGCCCAGGACCTAGCCTCAACTTCTGAACTCGTTTGGGTCAACATTCACGCTCAATCCTCGCTAGCGGCCAAAGCGTGTAGCATGGAGTTCATTTCATGGAGTTTACTTTTCCGTTTTTTATACCCTCTCTCCATTGACAAAGGGGTATAATTGTTTTAATTTAGCTTATTTTATTTAATATTGATTTAAATTAGCGATTACGTTTAATTACTATAGTCAGGGGCTATTTTAATTAATAAAGACTCAGATTTCCGATCTTTTATATTTTATTCAGTCTTAACCGGTCTTCAAAAAGTGACGCTTGCTGCATTTACTAATTCAATCATGCATTCTTAAGCTAGCTCTTATTCACGCCAGAAGGCGCTTTCTAGCAATCGATAAATGATTAATTATATTTACAATGCGATAAATATAATTAATAAATAACACTATTTACAATGTAATACAGTTTTACATATTACTTATGACTACGTGTGCTAAATATTACTACATTACTTAAAATGTTAAATTGAGCATTAAAGAGAAAAAACAAACTGAAAACTATGTGTTAGGGTATCACAGGGTGTCTCATAATGCAGACCTCTCACTCAGTCCATTTTCTCTTGGTTTTCTTTTGCTCTCTGCAAGCATCGCTGCGTTGAGCACGAGGTCATGAGGCTAAGGTAAAGGGTATAGAAGGTGTCAAGTGGCGCGGAATTGTATTTAGAGGCAGCGAAAGAGAAGGGAAAAGGAAGAAGAACGGACCGAAGCTGCTGCCAGCCCCGTCAAAATGGCAATTTATCATTTTGTATTTAAGCGTACGGCAGGTACACAAATGAAACGAAACCAAATAAAATGATATGAAATGAAATGAAACCAAATGAAATGAAATGAAATGAAAGCGGCATGTGCGCCACGTATTTTTAGATACTAACAAGTGATAAAAGGGCAGCACGCAGCTGACACATACACAGACATACACACACGAACACACACACACATACATACAGAAGCACAGGCACAGACACATGACTGACTGAATGACTGACAAAGTGAGGTACCGTCTGACACCTACTGCAAGCAGGTACTGTTAATGGCAGACCACAAGGAAAGTTGAACGTGAACGTAAACCTGGCCAAAGCCAAAAGGCAGCTGCTGACGAGGCATTTCTCAATCTCCTCTCTCTCCCTCTCTCTCCCGCTCTCTCTCGCTCTTTGCGTATCCATCAATGTCTGCCCCATGTCTTCCTGCTGCTGCTGCCGCTGCTGCTTTCTTTTAAAGCTCTGCTGCTGCTGACGTGCCTGCATTAAGCAAGCTCCAAAAAACACAACTGCAAAAAATACAAAGGAAAAAAAATTGAAAGCCTTTTATAAGCGTTGGTGTGAGTTTGGGTCTTGGTTTTGGCCTAACAGAAGCTGCTAAATTTTTTGGCAATTCAATTGATGGCTGGCTTCGTTACCAGCTAACCCGCCCTCTCTTTTTCTGTCTCCATCTCTCTCTCTCTCTCTCTCTTTCTCTCTCTCTACTGCTTCATATCACAAAATTGAGCCCCGACCTCGAGGCGTTTGCTTTTAAATGCGCCGCGCCACTTAGCTCCTGTTTCCTGCTCTGCCCTTGTGCACTGTGGTAGCGCCATTGGAGCCTGGGTTGAGTGTGGGCTGCGTGGTTTATTAGCTGATCCCACCCGGCTTGACAAGCCACTTTTGACGCCCGACCCTGCTCCAACAACAGGAAGTCTTAGGCGGTAATTTACTTTTCAGGGCGCTACTGGCAAATTATGCAAGACCTTGCCTTCATCTCACCTCACCTCCATCTTATCTCATTTTCCCTTTTCCCCATCTCGCCGTGTTCTTCTCTTGAGTTATGTTGGTAGCTTAAGGTTGATGAGAAAGCACTAAATTCTTCAAAAGATTTGCTGCACTGATTGCTAGTTAACAGACAATCGAAGCTACCTTCTATAACAAAAATTTAAAAGATTTTAGACTTAATTCCAAAACAAAAATATTGTAACTATTAGTTACATAAATCATAAAAATGGTATTTTGGTTAAATAAAACTTAAAATGTCAGGAACTGCAAATAAGAGTAATTCTTATTTCAAAAATAAATTTTGACTCATATATTCCGCTAAAAAGTTAAAATTATGAGTTACGAATTACATTTTAATTCATATTTTTTGAGATGATATATACGTAGAACTCCGCATATAACATAATTTAGCACCAGTGTGAGATGTCGATCTGTTTGAGGAGTCAAGTTTAAGAGATTCGCTCTCACCTCTGACCTGTCTCTTTCACCTGCAGCAAACAATTTAGACACGTGCGGGCTTCATTATTTGCCAAATTGTCAAAGTTTTTGCTGTATGATGCGGGTGACTGGGGGAATGGGGGATGGGGGGAATAACTGCTTTCACTTTTATGATGCTTTTTATTTAGTCAATGACTTTGACGTCGACAACTTTAATCGAAAACAATTGGAGCCCGCACACACATCCCGCACTTCCTAACTGAAAACCAAGCAAAAACGAAAAACGAAAAAAATAAATGTAAGGCAAGTCCGCAGCTCACGTTGTTGGTTTTTGGTAAGGTGTGTGCTTGCGTTTTGCTTAATGCCGCGTAAATTGTTTCGCAGCAAAAGTTTTGCGCATTTCGCGTTATCCTCCATTTACATATTAACCCAAAGGGCCCTTGGGAGTTGGCAATCGGGAGTTGGCAGTTGGAAGTGGGGAAGTTGGGAAGCAGGGTCTTGCTGCCGATTCCAAAAATAGTTTTCAATTAGTGTTTGGCATATAAAGCGAAGCGGCGCCTGAGAGTCATACCCAAAACCTTCGCCGACTCTCCCTCCTTTACCTTGGGGAGTTGTACTTAAGTTTATTTGGCCAAAAACTTTTCTCGAGTTAAACGAAATTATGCGCATTTTTATTGTATGGCCACAACAGAACAACGGCAGATATAGAAAACACACATACGCCCCATAGACCCAGGGCCAGTCAAATTGTTTGTTGTTTTGTTACATTTTTGTTTATTTGTGGCATAATTTTAGTAAATTAAAGAACAAGTGTACAGAGTAAAACTAATTTAAAAGCTAACTCGTAACTTCCTTGCAATAATCATTTATGGTTTTATATTCTGGTCCTTTTGTGAATTGTTCCTGCTGATTCATGCGGTACACAAATGGATGGAGACTGTAGACTGGATGCTAAACATAACATCAGAGTCGGAGTCGGTGGGCAAAGCATAAATCAAGACCCCGACTGGTTTTCTTGCCCGGCTTGGCACATTTGTTGTGCTATATTTTTATTTTATTAGTCCTTTTTACCTATGAACGGGCTGCAGTTGCCTCTTTGCCTCTCATGGACTCTGATCTGCTGCCTGCCGCAACATATTGTGCATAAATCTTTAATATTAAGTAAACATACATCTAAATTTAAATTTATTGCTCAATGCGCATTAGTTTTTATATGTCGGAGTCATGTGAACAACAAAGGCAAAAAAACAAACATACGGCTTATAGGCTGAGGTTGAGTTAGGACTTTAAGTTAAATGGAAATCTATGGCTTTGAGGCTTACAATGGTCACAGCAAGGAGCATAAGCCGACGATTCAATACGATAAAAGGAGAGAGATATAGAAGTCAAGGCAAAAATTAAAGATTAGTCCAGAAGCACTTTACCATAAACCAAACCCTTAGATTATTATGTAAAATGGAAACCGTTGGGAATACAAATTAAGTTTGATTTGCATTATATTTTGTTGCTTTTTTTAAAAAGTCTTAAGCTAGAATTAAACCATACCAATTATGAAACAATAAATAATTTCCAGAATGCTAAGGAGGTTATAAATAAGTTCATATATATATATATTTCTGGTGAATGTCGATTTACTTTGTTTCCCCACATCAATTCAGAACTTCTTTACTATATCTACCTGTCATAAAAATCTGATGTCTGCATAGACTTGAAGGTCTCTAAGTGAAATATCAACAGAGCAAAAGCTTTTAATTGTATATTGAAGAACAAGTTGAAATTGCGGGCAATATGAAGAAATAGTTGAAAGCCCGTCAACATGCCAACAATTGGCCTTGTTAGTCAGCGTGAGCTCAAGAACTTGATTTCACCTCGACTGGTGGCAATTGGAAAGGGAGATAGAGGGGGAGTTAACTCAGTGGGAGCCACTCCAAATCCTGTCAACCTAGAGAAAACCAGGCCAACTACACCTTCGAGTATGTGCGTGTGTGCATGTGTGCATGTGTGTGTGTGTGTAAGCGTGTGCGCGCACAACTGTACTTTTGACGCTTTTAAAACCGCCTTCACTCACATATCGCGATTCGGTTCACAATAAACGACAATCAGCTCCATCAAAAATGCAGTGGAGTATTTGCCCGCATTTTTCGGGGTGGTTGCTGGTTACATTGAAGTTGAAACTTTGGCTGCAGCATTTAGCGCTTTGCAAAGGTATACCCAAACAAAAAATAGAATGAGAAACAACAAAAGGCTTATACAATGCGCACTTTTGATTAGGAAAAATGCTGTCAGGTAATCGCTACGGGCGCAGCCACAAAAGCCGTTCGGTTCGCTGGCTGCCTATTTGGATGACTGGTTGGGTGGGGCGTGAAATGAAATAAATAAAATAAACCACAAGATGACGTCGTCTCCATGACAATAGATTGACGGGACCGTGTGATGCGGGCGGTACGAGCGGTGTTTTGTTTATTCGATAAATCTATTGCAAGGCGACCATCGAAACGGGCGAGCGAATTTGGCTCAGTAACTGGCGGTCTTTCAAGCTAAGCGGGTAAGCCGGAACACCCCGTCACTGTTTATACCCAAAGACGCTTCAGGTTGTGGGGGTATTCTACTGGGTGTTGCCACACTTACGATTGTGGTGTGCTTGTATCCCAGCCAAGTAGTTATTATTGATGGTTTCACTTTAACTTGCAGTTGGCTTTGCTGCGGGCTTCATTAAGTGGCAAACTCGGAGACTACCGAGCACACGGAGCGAAGTTGTTTGTTTGAACGTTAGCAACGTTGTCGCAGTTATGGATTCACCAACACCGCCAATTGTCATCGACGATTCGAACGGTTCAGCAATGGACGCCTGTTTCACGGCATTCGACAAGGATGGGTGCGTATAACGAAACTACAAAAAAAATTTATTAAAATAAATATTTAAAAAAAAACTCATAAAACAAAGGGCAATCGTAATTTAATTTTAAAAAAAATTATGTGAATAAATATTAAATATTAATTATAAATTTATGTATATAAAATATGCATTAACATTTAGCATTTTATTAATTGCTAAAATTAATAAATGCTCTAAGCAAACTATAATTGACTTAATTTGCAAAATATTGCATAATTGTGTGAATAATTTGATTTGAGTTGAGGTTTTCTTTCGCTTCTCACCACAAAGCAAATCAATTACTATAAAATATATTTATATAAATTATCATAGAGTTAAATATGCAACAACAAATAATAAATCGGGAAAATAAATAAACCAAAATTATGTGAATAAACAGTGTCCATGGATGGATGAACATATTTACAGCCAATAAATGATTAATGAAACGTGACATAAAAAGCTGCATTAATTTAAAAGAAATCTAAGTTAAATTTTTAATGCCTGTGCAAAGTTGAAAGTAAATAAGAAAAAAACAGAACGTTGCATAAATTAATTCTAATTGACATTTTCAACAGTTTTATGGGACCATTCATTTAAAACGCAAATCAATAAACGTAATCGCATTAATTTTACCTTAATTAAACGAATTGAAAGCAGCTGCTGGGGTGGTAGCTCCCAAAAGTATGCTATAAATAAATAAATTTTCATTCATTTGACAAAGGCAAAGTTAAAGCTCTGCTTTCCAAATGGCAACAGCGACAGCTACAGCATCAGCTACAATGACAAACAACCCTCAGGCAACTTACTCAACTTTACATCGCACCTTTCCTCTCTCTCGGATCCTCTACGTATCCACTGAAACTCACCGTCTTCCTTTATCTAATTCACAAACTAACTTTATTTGCTTTCTCTGCCTGCCGTTTATTTTCATGCCTGATTCACCTTTGTCCCTGCTTTATCCACCGCCTCGTACTGTACTGCTCCATTTGTAGCGATGACCGTCTGAATCTGGATGAGTTTACGCTAATCTGCCGTGCTCTGTTCCGCAACGACAAGGGCCACATCTACGATGTACCACACGAACGCCTTGAGCAAATATTCGCTGTCTTTGATACGAATGGAGATGGGTTCATCGACAGGGAGGAGTTTAAATTTTGCTGGAATCAATGGATAAAAACGGTAAGCAGAGCTTCATCTAAACTCCACACACGCTTCAATCTGTACTTATTTCTAATACATACATATCTGATGTATGCACGTATGTGTGTGCGAGTGTGTGTGTGTGTGTGTGTGTGTGTGTGTGTGTGTGTGTGTGTGTGTGTCTGTCTATATCTCGCAGGTCTTGTCTGGTTTAAGCTTTTGCCATCATCCACTATTATGAAGCGGTGTATTTGGTGTACGTACTTCTGTGTGTGTGTGTGAGTGTGTTTGGCAAGGTTCTCGTCACTCAGTGATTCATATCCGGGGACTCATAAAATCATAAAATGTGATAATAAAATATTTGTCAACGTTTTGCCAACGCGGAAGCTGCGTCATAAACCGAAACACACACCTATACACCCAGAGAGAGAGAGAGAGAAGAAAGAGAAAGAGAGAGTATGGTAGTGAAAGAGAAAGAGACATAAAGCAGTGGCTACCGCACACAAATTCGCAGTCATTCGCAGAGTTTGCAATCAAAGTGGCCGAGTCCCGGATTGTGTGTGTAATTCAATCCTGATCAGCCCTTGTTGGACGCTAAAATGTCGCTTACAGCAAATGTCACACGTCACACAGTGCGAGGTCTGTCTGTCAGTCTGCATATGGGGATTGCTTTCATCATCGTTTCCCAAAACCATTTCCCCCCGCCGTCCGTCCGGTCTTCTACTCCCTCATTCCATGTCTCAGCTATAGTCATCGTCATCGTCATCGTCGTCATCATCATCGCACTGCCCTGTCACGAAGCGGCTGCTGCGGCAGCATCAGCGTATGCAAATGTGATAATCTGATTCTCCGAATGTCACGCAAACACACAGAGACACACTCACACACACACACACACACACACACACATACACACACACACACAATACGCAGAGCCTCTCCGCACGTAAAGTGATAAAAACGCGTGACAAATAAAATGCCACAGAAAGCGAACGAAGCTGCATTCATTTGGCAAGCTCGTTCCTATATTTCCCCTTCCACTTCTCCTTCCTCTTCTCCGTTACCATCATCACATTTCCAGCATATTAAAAAAAAAGAAAATTTCGAATAATTTTATTGTGCAAGTAGTCGAGGAGTCCAACGTTAGCCGACTTCATCTGAGCAACATTGTTGCCACAGTCGATGTCATAAAAATTCCGTACGTGATGTGCAAATTGTGCCTTTGCCTTTGCCTTAAACCTACTTGAAAGTTTAGACTGTTCTCCAAATAACTTAACTTCCAAGTAAATCAAAATACTACAGAATCACAAATAAGACAATTTAATGTGGAACAAAAGTTAAACTCGCCTGCAATACGAATCTAAAAAAGTTAAAAATGCAGAAACTTTTTCGTTTTGTGGTAATTTCTTTGGTTAATACATTTTTAATATAATTTCAACATAATTTGAATTTAAGCTGATGACCACTTTATATACAATAAACTTAATACATTCCATGAAATTAAACTTTTTGAAAATTAACGAGAACTTTCCAAATTTATTATATTGTGTATGCAGCAAATGTTGAAAATTCGTTGAAATTCCTTAATGAATTCGAGTTGAACATTTTATTTAAATTTTTTATATTCAACATTTGTGCAAATTTTCCCTTGCGAGCATTTGCACAAAATTATGTTGAGCATGTTGAGTCGATACTCCAGATTTATTTAAATTTCTGAAACCAATGCTTGTGTTAAAGCTTGGTTCATGGATAATATTATGTATACGCATGGTAGGTCGCTCGCATTGTCTGCCTGTTGAACAGTCTCTCGTTTGTCACGCGACAAATTATTTCACAAAAATAATTTCATTTTTGATATGCCATTTAAACGATGATTATTTCCGCCATTCCCCTCGCAAATGCCAGCAGCTCCCGCCGTCCATTAAAGTAACAGAGAACGCTGTCAAATTGTGTAACATTGCATAAAAATTTATTAATGTATAAAAAATATTTCGGCAGCTGATATCATAATAAAGGGAACACTTAAAAAATGGCAGACCCGGTGAAACCCATGACTGCTTCCCACGTCTCCCCCTATCCGGTATCACTTGAAGCTACATATATTTTTTTCGGCTTGCTAAAAAATAACAAAAATAAAGAACAAAAAAAGAAAAAAGTTGCGCCCCATAAAATTGACTTTTGTTTGTATTTCCGCATGAATTGCATAAATGGTAATTTTGCATTTTAATGTTTGCGTGAAGAGCGCACGGACAAAGAAAAAAAGGAAAGGAAAAACAACAAATGAAATTTGCATAATAAACAAATCAAATGATGGACGAACTGGTAACGAAACTTGCGTTCCGTTTAGAATTAACTAAACGCATAAATAGAACATTTAACGCCGTAAATCATTTGCATTGCTCGCTAAATATTTTTGCGGTTTTGCGGTGTGCGTTTGAGTGAGTGTGTGTGTGTGTGTGTTTATATATGTGTGAGTTTATGTCCATTTGAATGTAAAACATTTTTTGTTGGGCTGCGCAAAAACTAAACCGATTGAAGTGACAGGAAACGGAAATGAAGGCAAATTTATGGAAATAATGCGACTGGCCGCGCGTTGCAAAAACAATCAATTGAAAGGTGCATGCAACAAGGGTTAGATGGTACCTAATTTTATGGGCATAATTCAAAGCGACGCGTTTACATTTTGATGCTTTTATTGTGTGTTTTGCATTTGAAGCCATTTGAAAAATGTATAATTTATGTGCTTAAATGTGCAGAAAATGCTTTTTAAACCAACTGCACAAAAGGTATAACAATCGATTTACTGGCGATAGAAGGAGTAGAAAGTAGAGAAAAAGTCCTGCTGTGTCCTCAAGCGTAAAATGCTGCGGTTTTGACAAGCAGCCAAAACCGCGTATTTGATTAGGGACCATGTGCAGAAAATGAGCTTTTTGGTAAAGTTTAAGTGCTGGAATCGAAGGTATAAACGGACTTATTCTGGGTTCAATTCCAGGGGGATGATTTTATTAAAATACATAAATAAATAAACGTATATATTGACGATGAAAACTAACACAACTTTGTAAGGAAAAACTTTATAATTGCAAACGATAAGAGACTTGACCTTACTGAGTCACTAACACATATACAAATATCAGAATCAAAATACACCAAAAGCTTTGCCCTTGTTTCTTATCAGTCGAAAATTACTGTATTTGACAGGGAGCTAATAGCACAGAGTATCTTTTGGCAGGTTAACTTTATATGTGTCATACTTTTCAGAGTTTTCATTACCATTCTTCAATTTCCTTAAACAGTTTTATCTTCATATAATACATTTATTGCTGTTGCCACCTGCTCTTTTAGTCGTCTGACAGTCGTAAATTGCAAATGCCGGGACTGAGACTGGGACTAGGTTATACGAGTATTGTATGTACGAGTAAGTGCGTGCTGGAACATTAAGCGAGCCGTAATATATCATATAAGGCGCGTCATCACATAGTTCATTGAACCCCCAACCACAAAGCAACTCAAAAATCTTCCATCCAACAGCTTTAAGTGTCTTACAATGTCTACCGTTAATCTTGGGCGCACTTACTTATACACATACAAACACACACAGTTAAGTAGGTGCGGTGTAGAGTGGTGTGGGGTGGAGGTGGTGGTTAAGGTGGTTCCGTGGTGCAGCATCGTTTATAATGTCTTCATTTATGGGCCAATGTGCCACAGTTTTTTGTGCTCAGTTACGCACCGACACCGAAACACACGGCCATGATGGTGGTGGGAGGGGGGAGGTACACAGAAACATAGCCGCACAGTGAGTGCCAAAAGTCGCCCTACGACTTGTCTGCTCATCGAGCGGAAAATAATATCTTGCTATAAATTTTGGCTCCGTTTTTTCAGACGCTGTCGCGTGTCCAGGGCGCTTAATTTTTTTCGTCTTTCTGGCTCCTTACATTTTCCGAATTCCCAATCCTCAATACTCACCGCTCACCGTCGTGTCCTCAACTGATGAAAGTTTAACGACCAAAGTTGACACGCTGCGGCGATTATTTAGAAAGTTAATGACTTATAACAAGAGAGACAGAGAGAGAGTGAGACTCAGATAACTGATAGACTGACAGAAAGAGAGTAACAGAGCGAGAGAGAGAGAGAGGCATAACAGTTGATATAACGTTGGAAAACTGTTGGCAGTTTTTGTTTAATTGGATTGGGCAGTTGTCAGACGTGAAAAATGTTTTTCCAATGAAAAAAGCGTTCCTGCATTAGGCTTCATTAAATCAAACAAAACGAGAGCGCATGAGGAGGGGAAATCACAGTCAGAGAGGGCGAAAAGATAGCTGAAGGAGGATAAAAAGAAATCTCTTTGAACACCTATTTAGTTAATAGAAAGGAATTGTTATCGTTTAAATAATTTTCATTCAATTTTCTCTGTTTTTCATAATTTAATTTGGTTTAGTATTTAGTTTTATTTGAAACTTAGAAATGTGGATCTTACAAAAAATATGGATTTATTTCATTTGACGACATATCTGCAATACACGTTGCAAAACTAAACTATCAAACTGATCGTTTCCACGTTCCCTATTATAATTAATAATTATACAGACTCAGATAGTAACCCTAGTTTGACAGGAAATATGATAACATTTTATGCTTCCATTTAGATTTTCCATAAATCGTCCCTTCGAATCAAACACATATCGATTAAAGTCATGAAAAGATCAATCCGATTATCAGCTGAAATCAAGAAGTTCTCTGTTTTATCAGCATATTCGTATCTGAATAAATTTATCGCAAGCGGCTTATTGGCACATAAGATGGAGTTGATTTTTCGATAAGTGTGTATTATTGGGTTGGTGTAAAGTCGCGCGGAATTTGAAAACTTATTTATGGTTAGTTGTGCATTACTCCGCTAGGCATGTTGGGTTGGTTGGCCAACAATTTCTGGTCCCAGTCAGCCGCATAAATTGTATAATGTAATTTTCCAGCAACTGACACGCCTCCGCCTTCGTCCCACAACTGTCAACGGCAATGTAAGTGTGTGTTGGGACTGTCTGCCTATGTATGGAGTATGCCAAAAAATAAATGTATACGAGTGAGAGAGAGAGGAGTGTCTGCCAAATGGCAGGAGGCCGGGCAGACAGGAAACTCAGACTCAGAATCAGGCCCAGGACCAGAGCGAGGCCCAAAACTGCCAGAACCGCCAACTTATGCAACAATTTCAAAACGGAAATTGCTTTAGCACCTGCCCCACATATCTACACCCGCACTCCCAACACATACATATAGGCCTCTACAACTGTGTGTGTTTGTGTGTGTGTGTGTGTGTGTGAGCACGTTTCCTTTTGGCACATACTTCAATATCACGTTGAATTTCATTCGATTCGTGCGCATTTGCTGTCGCTTTGCTGCCTGGATCCTGGCTCCTGGCTCCTTGGTCCTTGCTCCTTGGTCCTTGTCGACGTCACCATTTGCCGTCCTCATTCGTTTAGCTTGGCAACTTTTTTGGCACACACGGCGCACACTTTGACAGTTTGTCTGCGGCTCCAAAAAGTGCTCGGGATGAGCATCAGGAGCAACTTTGGTATCCAACTAAAGGCAACCCAAAAACGTCGGCGCTTTGGGTTTTACGGATTTTGAAATTTATTCTACACTGAAATTGACTCAGTCGGCAGACAAAAGTTTCCTATACCATCATATGTGTGTGTATGTGTGTGTGTGTGTGTAGAAATGGAATAAGAGTGTGAGTGTGAGTGAGAGTTTCAATGTGAGCGAGAGCAAAGTTATTTCTATAACTTGTTCCTTTTGTGGGTCTGACAGAATCGGGTTGAAGTGTAATTTGAATTTAAGATTTGCTGTGGTAACCACAAGGTGCCTTGTCTTGCCGCACCTCTTGCTCGACTCGACTCTTTTCCTCCTTCTCCCCGCTCTATCCAGGACAATGGCATTTCGGGTGTCGTCGTGTCTGCCACAGCCACAGTGTGTCTGTGTGACCCTTTTGCAACACTCAATAATTAATTTAGCCGTAACATATTTGCGAGCCAAATGAATGAACCAGGATTTCATCCACAGTCTTTGCTTGGCTCGCTACAAAAGTTTCGCTTTAAGCTAAAAGCTTTTCTTGGCAATTGCCAGACACTTTAATCAAGCATTCATAGTTTCAAGTTTAAATTAAACTGCTCTGGTAACTGTTGACGAAATTGAACGGACCAGGGCAGAAGGTGGCTAAAACAATAAGTGCTTTGGCCAAGGGTCAGTTGTTTGCATTAGCCGATGGATTCAAAGCCGTCAGTGGATGAGGTGCGTGTTAATTTGCCAACTTTAGTAAACAAAATGTAGAGGCGGGGCAAAGGAAGAGGCAGAGACAAAAACAGTAAATGAGGCAGCGGCAGCTGCGTCAAATGGTTTATAATTGGATGCTGTTGTGATTTCTTGCGGTGAGGCTCTGAGGTGAAATTGTGGCACGAAATGGGCAAAGAGTTTTAAGTAGGAGGACGAATTGAATTTAAAGTTTTTAAAGTTAACTAACTAAACGTTGTAAGCTTAATTGCTTGCAATGTTTGGAAATTTAAAGAATATTTGTAATACAGGGAAACTTAATTAGCAGATAACGCTTCTCTGTCCTTGGGCCATGATAATCCCCGCCAAAGCCGCATTTTGATATATGTTATATGATCATGACAACTCTCCGTACAAATTGATACATTAACTACCTTTATCCGGCCATTATCCCTAAGTATGCTCTAACCGAAAACTATGCTCAAAATGCGTCGTCCCATGCTCGACATGCAAATGTAAATCACTTCCGCAACTATGTGGCTCCACTGCACCACCGCAACAGCATCGCCATGTTGCAGCAGCAGAAGCAGTAGAAGCAGCACTAATGCTATAACCACTGCCAACGGGCGATAAATCATCAACTGCTTAAGCGTTGTCTGCCCCCCACAACAACAGCAACAACAACAACAAGTACAACAACGAACACTGTCTCCTCAAACCCCAATCTCCTCTTTCAACAACTTCATTTGCGTGCCACCTGCTGCTGCTTCTGCAACTCACGTTGGCCGCTTTAAAGCATTTAGCTGGGATGACATATTTTAAACGCTCTGCCAACAGTTGCAACAGCAACACAAATCAAAGCTGCTAACTACAACAGCAACAACAACAACAACAACGACAATCAGTTGCTAGAGATGGCAGTTGCATTCTATCAGAACTTCAGATTGAATATAGTCCATTACGAAAGGGAAAGGGTACGTAAATCTTGAATAGTTAGTTACATTTTATCCAATATTGAATGTTTAAGCTGTGATATATAATGACTGCAACTTTTGTTATGAATAACAATTTATATTAATATAGTCAGGGGTTATTTTAATTAATAAACAGTCTGATTTCCGATCTTTTATATTTTATTTAGTCTTAACCGGGCGACGTCGCTTTTAAAAGTGCATTTCCAATACAATCATGCGTTCTTAAGCTAATTCTTATTCACGCCAGAGGGCGCTTTATAGTAATCGATAAATTAATAATTATATTTACAGTGCGATAAATATAATTAATAAATAACACTATTTACAATATAATACAGTCTTACATACTACTTATGACTATGTGTGCTAAATATTACTACAATAAGTATTTTATTTATAGTTATATGAAATATTAAACTACTTTAGAAATATTTTTTAAAAAGATAATACGGTTTGCTATTAAATTAATTAAGCAGCTAGTTGTCCTTTAAATAGTATAATTTTTTGTGTTCACTCCTGCGTTTAATTTGTTAATTAAAACAGTTTTTCAAATAAAATTTTTTAATAAGAAACGGTTTGTGGGCTTTCATAAAGATGCTTATACATATCTATATAATAAATCTCTTAAAAATTTATAAGCCAATAAACATAGAAAATATATGAAGTTTAATAATAAAAAAGGATATGACAACTTATAGGTAATTTATATAAAGTGTATATTTTTCGAATCGAGTGCATACGCCTCGAATAAGTCTGATGCGTGACACATTTGATTGCCACGTTGCCATCTCCAATCTAGTTGCATGCAACGTGCTGATGCTAATGTGCCACAGCTTCTGCTGCTATTCCTATTCCTGTCTCCGTCTTCGTCTCCGCTTCTGTCTCTGTCTATGTTTGCGCATAGATCATAATCATTCATAATCAGCGAGCACATAAATAACAAATTAAAAGCGCTTCACTAATTTTAAATATGCTCGAACATAATCAGCTTAGACGACGACGACGTTGGCAACACTGTCGACTCTGTTGTTGTTGATGATGACGCTCGTGTTGCTGTTGTTGTTGCTGTTGATGTTGTTGTTGATGATGATGTTAATGATGACGTATACTAGGTACTCGGGGCTGCCAGTCAAGATAGCAATGGCATCCTAACGAGCTCTTTGCTCTCATGTGTGGTGCGGATGATTTTCGAGAGGTTTTTATATATTTTGACTGGCTTTTACTTCATTTAAAACGCATTTATAATGGGCGGCAAAGGAAAAAAAAACGTGAAGAAGAAACCTCATCAGCACACACACAGACAGACACACACTAATGCACATGTATACAAATTTTCTTTGTAGCTTTTCATGTTTGTGCTTATGTACTTTGGGCTGACGTCTTTTGTGGCGTCTGCTTCACTTACTTTTGGCCATACAATTTTCTTACAATTTTCGTGGGCTGCTCATGTTACCATATCTCTTTCCCTCTCCCCCTCACTCTTAATTTTTTTTGCTCCTTCTAATACACACATTCTGTGTCTTTTTTTTTCTCTTTCACTTTCTTGGCAGATTGTGCGACCGGTGAACGCGTTTCTCATTGTTGATGTACAAAATGATTTTATAAGTGGTTCCTTGGATATAAGTAATTGCAGTGCACAGCAGCAAGGACACGAGGTGAGCTCGACGGAGTCGACTGACGAAAAACTGGAGCTGGCAGCTGGTGGCTGTGAGTCGTGGATTGTGGCCACAGACAGGCCAGCAGCTAAGATTGTTCGGGTCGAGGAAGGGATTGGGGTGGGGGTAGGGGTAGGGGAAACTGACAGGTATACGGCATGCGGCGACGGAAAGACATAAAACGTAACAAGAAATGAAAATGGAGGCAGCGAAGCGGAGCGCAGGATGAGCCAAAGTCATTGCCGCCGAAGATGAAGACGATGGAGACGATGAAGACGACGAACAAGATACTATATCTGTATCTGTAGCTGTGGCTCTGCGCATATTCTGTATCTGTGAGTCTTTGTGTGTGTGTGTGTGTGTAAAGAGTCGGAAGCGGATATGCTTTACTTAAGTCGCATCCGCGCTGCGACACACGCCGGATGTCATCGTCAGCGGCAGCCGCTCTCCGAACGTATCAGAGCATCTGGAGCTTCGACATCGTCATTGGCATTGGCATCTCCATCGCCATCTCCATCGCCATCTGCCGCAATTGTTGGCCCCTTGTGCCCTGTTTCTCCCGCAATGCTGCCTCGGCTTCGGTCGTTGTCTGTGGTGCACTTGCTGGCCGGCACTTGCTACACTTGGAACATGAAAATTTGTCAAAATTAATAACACACACTTCCGTCGTCGCTTTATGGACTCAACTTGCAAACGTGACACACCCCACATGCCACATGCCACACTCCTTCTGCCTCCTGCCTTCTGCCTGCTCCATCAACAGACTGCTCCCATCATGCATCTCTTCTTACTCTAAGGTTAACATTTACAAATTTATCCAATGAACTCGCACCTTCCGTTCTTCTCACAGATACTGGAGCCCATTAACAAGCTGCTCGATACGGTGGACTTTGATGCGGTATTTTATTCGCTGGACTGGCATCCCAGCGATCACGTTTCCTTCATTGATAATGTCAAAATGCGAGCCATGGATGAAGCATCAGCGGTGGGTAAACACAATTTTACAAAAATTACTGGAAAGAGTAGTATTTAACAAAAAATAAATAAAAACTCCTTTCTGAACTAAAGGAATTATTTCAATACCTTTTATATACATGCCTCTTATATACTTTATGATTTTAATCTGATGAAAACAGTGAAAAAATAAAATCACTATCATAAGTTAAACTCCTTTTAGAGTTAAACTTCTTTGTAATACCCGTTATTTAAAAAATCACCACAACCACAGTTTTAAAGATTATACAGTTTTTATGGTAGTTAACATTATCCATTAATATTATCTATAACATTACTTAACCGCAGCTAGATCGGATAAGTAGAGCGGGAGTAATAGCTAACCAAAGTTATTTAAAAAGTTATTATTTCCATACAATCACATAAAAGTATGCAATAGTATTTATTAGGTAGTAATTTCTTTAAAGAACTTTTATATATATATATATATATGGTCGGCAGTTTTATAGACTGTTGAGTGAGAACTTATAGGAATTCTTAGAATAATAAATTATTTTTGTGAATTGAATTCCACAGCTTGATGCCGATTCGGCAAAGGTTTTCGATACGGTCATCTTTGCCGGGCCGCCACCAATGAAGCAACGTCTGTGGCCACGTCATTGTGTACAGGACTCGTGGGGTGCTGAGCTGCACAAGGATCTGAAGGTGGTGGATCATGGCATAAAGGTGTATAAAGGCACCAATCCCGAGGTGGACTCATATTCCGTATTCTGGGATAACAAAAAATTGTCGGATACTACGCTAAATGCACAGCTAAAGATGAAGGGTGCCACGGATATTTATGTTTGTGGATTGGCCTATGATGTATGTGTGGGTGCAACGGCTGTGGATGCTCTATCCGCGGGATATCGGACCATCTTGATAGACGACTGTTGCCGCGGCACCGACGTCCACGACATTGAACACACCAAGGAGAAAGTCGTAACTAGCGATGGAGTTGTAGTTCACACTAATGAGGTTAGCTATTAAAGAGTTACGTAAGTCCATATATTTATATACTGAATAACTGAACTATGACAGGTCAAGGCCATGGCCGAAGGACGCGATCGTCGACCGGAGTTGGGTTATAAGCTGGCCATGGAACTGAAAAGTCCCGATTCGGTACTGTCGCAACGCAACGGCTTCAGGCCCTCCTATTAAGGATTGAAGACATCACAAATAAGCAAAACACACAGAGCTAAACAATGACACAAGAAACATGAAAAATGACAATTAGTTAACGTAGTTAATGTTTAGTGAGTTTTCGTTACAAAAACACAAGTACCAAGTGCCTTGCAATATAGTTGAGCTAGCTTTTGCTAAAGAACATTTCAAATTTTATAGAACAAAAGTTAATGAGAGTGATTTGGTAGCGTTTCTTATAAGGATCATTCGAATTTTTTGTATGCTTAATACAGTTTTAAACATTTTTGTCTATTGACAGTTTAATGAAATCAGCTTAAGTATTACAGATATTCCCTAGACTACCTTTATTTGTCACCTGTATTACAATTACAAGTTTCAATCAAGCAATCAGCAAATGTTGTACACTGCACCTGTTTTAACAACAAAATACAAACAACCTTAACTATGTAGAGAACTGTGGAATATAATAAAATCTCAAATATCAAGACGGGCTTCAATGAAAAAGTACTTAAAGAAATGCATATGAATTTTTAATAAATGAACAAATTATTAAGATATTTATTAAACCAATTATCCTTAACATTTATCTTAAAAAGCGGAATAGTTTGGAAAGTTTGACTATTGCCGGGATATTTCAAGCTATGTGATTGTTTGAGCGGATTTGATAAACGTCGCATGCAGTTTTATTCAATATACTGTGGGGTTTTTTTCTTTCTTTCTAATAAAAGAGTTTATATATAGCCAATTGCAAAGCAAAAACTTCCGGCCATAGATTCGCACTCATATATGTATAGTTGGCGGATAAAGTGTGCACAGACTGTTAAACGGTTTTTTACCGACTCGCCTTGAATGTTGGACAACAAGAAAAATAAGGAGAGCAACAACAAAAACAACAACAACAATGAGAACAACAAAGAGAAAAGCGACATCAAGTGAAACAATCCATGCAACGTTTAAAGAAACTTTCAACTTTCTGTTTATGTATATGTATTGTACAATGTACATACAATGCGGTGTGTGTGTGTGTGTTTGTTGTTGCCAGAGTTTTCCATGTTCATTCTATTTTATTTTCCTTTTTATAGTTTTTTTTTATTTTTGCTGTTCCTCTTGGCAAGTGACTAACAAAAACTTTAAATTTATTAACAAACTGGAGAAAGTAACCAAAGCAACTGGCCAGTGGGCGGGGCACTTGGGGGGCGTGACTTTGAATCTGCATTGTGGCAAGTGTAAACTGTAAACTGTAAACTGCTATTTTTCACATTTCAGCATATTTTCTTTAATGTTGTTTTTTTTTTTGCTCTTTCAACATTTTCCATTTAGCAAATGCAAAGGGAGAGAACTCACAACTTTCAACTGCAAGCTTTGTTCTGAGCTGTTGTGGTTTATGGTAAGTACTCCTAACATGTGCTGAAAATGGACTGCAAGGCACAACTCTCTGGTTGCCCTGCGGTTGTTCTGCTCCAGCTGAGCTCTGGACTCTGGCTTTGGGGTATTTGCCAGACCAAGACTCAAATCGTTCACCTTTCAGGCGAGGCATAGAGACAATGCCTCCGACTCAAACTCGAACTCGAACTCACACTGCAAATGCTAAATGTGTTTGCCCAGAGATTTGTGCAGACTTTGTAGTCATGCTGACGACGTTATCGTTATGTCGAAGTGTAGAGTATGGAGTATGGAGTAGGAGTATAGAGTGCAGGTTGTCTGTGTAGAACTCTTCGGTCAGGCCCTAAGCAAAACGTTCGCGTCGCCTGTCAGCGGCAGCTGGGAAAAACCCGAAAAATCGCTGATGAAAATTGCTTGCAAGTGGTTTCTGTTTCTGCCCGCCTGCCATGTAATGGTCGCTCGTTTTGCTTGTAAAACTTTTGGATTATTGTCAGCCGTACACACTCTCTCACACACTCCACACACACTACACACACACACGTTCATTGTCTGGCTGTGTGCCAAGCGGCAGCAGCATGCGAAAAGTTTTTCCCCGGACATGGACACGGACATGGACATGGAAGGCGCGTTAGCTCCTGCTCTTAACAGCAAATTTTCGCATATTTTTCTCGACTTTCTCTTTGCCTCTTTGAACTCCCTTCCCTCTCACTCACTCTTTCTCTCTCTCTCCCTCTCGCCTGCTGCGTAGGCGTCGCCACACTGTCCATGGCCAGCAACTGAATTCGTCGACTGCAGTTTGGAGTTGTGTGTGTATATACACCCAATCACCCACACAATGAAAGCTATACAAATAGTGTGTGTGTGTGTGTGTGGGTGTCTGTTTGTGTGTATTTGGAGGGGTCGTTAGAACAGCTGCTGTTGCTTTGCCGGCGGCTGCTTGACTTCCAGCTTGTTACTGCGCACTAAGCTCATTGTTTGCGGTTTGCACCGCATTTCGTTGTAGTCGTCGCTGGATGAGAAGGACGTCGCAGGGATAAGAGGGGGAAGTACTGGCTTGCAAATTATGGTGACCTGCCTGGGGCAGGTATTACAACTGATAACCCCGTCACGGAATTTACACTGTAAATACCACGGTAAGCATCTGCAATGTAATTAGGTGTTAATACAGTTCAACTGACCAAAGTTGCCTACCACTGAATTACTCTAACTTCAGGTATAATAAACTATTTAATAAGACAGCCAGTCTCATAGGCTAATCCAGTTTAAGATCAGTAAATGTATTATAATTAAGTATGTGTATTATTATAATTCAAAACAAATGTTCTGGTTCGATTAAGCAGCTGTTATTCATTCATTAAGAGTTACAAATTGTATAAAGCGCAAATTAATTTTCACAGCTATTTCGCAGTTTGTTTACCAAAGGAAATTGTTGTTGACTTTGCGACAAGTCAACAGAGTGCAACTTTGAAACTTTAACTGCAGCTGCAACATCAAAAACAACAACAACAACAACAAACAAACAACGCTGTTTCCTTCTCTGGAAAACAGAAATTGAAAAGGGAAACGAAGCGAACCTTATTGAAATTTTAATTTCTATATTAGCAGCAGACAGTGGGCGCATGTACAGTGGGTGTGACGGCTTCCTGTTGGCAGCTTATCCAAAATGTCACGCTAAATATTGCAAGCTAGTTAGATCGCCGTCATGGCCAAAAGTTTTTAATTATGAATTTCAAAAACGAATTATAATTAAATTTTGTTCGCTTGGCAGGTAGCAAAAACAGCAAGCGAGTCTTAAACAAGCTGACGTTGATTGCAGGTTGTTGTTGTTGTTGTCGTTGTTGTTTCTGCTGCTGTTGATGTTTTTCATAATCAATTTGGCAACAAATATGCAGCGTTTGTGGGCCAAAACTTTGCCAGCAACATTCCACGCGGCGTATGCGTAATATGTATGTATATGGCAATACCCAGTGTCTACAGGGTGAAAGGGTATATTAAATTATTGCTAAGGCATGTAACAGACAGATTTCTGACTCTTTGAAAATTTTTATCATTATTATCAATTTGCAGTATTAAATTGTTTTAAAAACTAAAACGGCTAGCGGATGTTATTGATATTGATAATTGTCATTCGATTTTTATACACTTTTAAAGATTTATTTATATTTTGCTAATGAATTGAGTATTTTCTATAAAATCAAATTTGGAATATAGACTTCAGATATGAGCTTATACATCAGGTAATTTAAAATTTTTTAATTTTCTGGCTAGCTAAGAAACTAAACGAGGGTATATTGTAGTCGAGCACCCTTGACTAAAGTTTACTTACTTGTTTTTTTTTGCGTTTTGTATTGGGCTTGTTATGTGGCTGTCGCGGAAACACAGCAGGAAATGTTGTCAAGCCCCTGCTACAAACGCTATCTCTTTCTATCTCTCTCTCTCTCTCTCTCTCTCTTCCGCTTTGTGTTTTAATTTTAATGCAGTCAAATGAGTTTGTCCTGGCAGCACGCAAGATATAAAGTTTTTGGGCTTAGCTACAACACTCAGACTACACACTCTTCTGCCCGACACTGATATGAGCATTTGTGCAGCAAATGATTATGAGGTTTTCATATTTCATATGTGTGTCATCTAGCTGCTCTTTGATGTGTGTATCTCTCTCTGTAACTGAGTGTGTGTGTGTGTGTGTGTGTGTGTGTGTGTGTGGCAATAAAATGCTTTACTGATTTGCAAAGTTTTGTCATTAAGCACACTTGTCGCTTATCCAAGCGTTGACTAGACATCCCGACATCCTATATTGCGTCTCTTCTGTCCGGTTTGCTTGAGAATTTATCAAGTTTCGAATTTTGCAAATATTTGCCAAAGTACTCAGTTTATTTTGCTGTTGTCATTTCAGCGATGACAATGTACAATTTGTCGACAGTCTTATGACAAATACAATAAAACATTTTGCAAACATTAATGACAATCCGATAATACAATTCCGATAAAATACCACCTTTATATGAAGATAGTATCGAACTCATAATGGTAAAAAATGTCAGTTCTAAAAAAATAATTTATTTTTTTTAGACCTCGTACTTAAAAAAGTACAGGGGTCTATTGGATTTGTTTTACCGAACATGTGTGTAACAGGCAGAAGGAGGCGTGGCAGACCCCATAAGGTATATATATTCTTGATCAGCATCAATAGCCGAGTCGATATAGCAATGTCCGTCTGTCCGTCTGCCTGTCTGTCCGTCTGTCTGTATGAACACCTAGATCTCAGAGACTATAAGAGCTAGAGACACCAAACTTGGTATTAAGGTTCCTCTATACTGCAGGCAGATCAAGTTTGTTTCAAAATTTGGCCACGTCTCCTATATCGCCGACAAATCGGGAAAAAAAAATTCATATCCAAATTATAAGAGCAACTTAAAAGCTAGTGGCCTGGGAGAGGAACTGGGAGCGGGGCCTGGGAGAGGGACTGGGAGAGGGACTGGGAGAGGGACTGGGAGAGGGACTGGGAGCGAGGCCTGGGAGAGGGGCCTGGGAGAGGGACTGGGAGCGGGACTGGGAGCGCGGACTGGGAGAGGGATTGGGAGAGGGACTGGGAGAGGGACTGGGAGAGGGACTGGGAGAGGGACTAGGAGAGGGACTGGGATTATTCCATAGTAAGTACGGGGTCTCCGACTGTCGAGTATGTTCGACTGTAGCACCGACCGACTAGTTTTTTTTTTGGACACGGTTTCGTAACGTCGTTGGTCGCAAACAACTTTACTTAACGGCTTGAGTATTATTTCTTGGTAATAAAAATACATTTACAATAAGCGGCAAGGTCAAAATATGTCCATAAAGTCATTCACTTTGTGCTTTAAATAAAATTCAACAATGCATTGTTGGATTTAATGAAGCAACTAAACAAGCTTAAGTCTCAGCTGTGCCCCGTCGGATATCATTATTCAATGAAGAGCAGCTTCCCAGCTCTGTGTTCTCTTTTCTCTTCCTGCTTTATCCCGGCTGCCATCATAAGCCATAAAATGAAGCATAAATAGCGTAAAGTGTGCGTGCTTGTGTTTCAATCGTCTAAATAAGTTTAGCCCACACTCAAAAATTGCCCTCGATGGCGCCCATAAATAGGCAACAAATCGCACCCTGGGGCCACATGCGTCGTATACGTGATATTTTTTAATTACATTACACAAGAACAACAACACAAACCAAGCCTTGTGCATGATAAAAAATGCTCTCTTAATTGTCCCCACTTCTCTCTACAGACTTAGCAAAACTAACTCACGAAAATGCTGTGAGGAATATAATAATGAGAAATAAAATGAGATTTAAATTAATGCTCACTGTAAATTCGAACCCAAATGAAGCAAAGCCAAATCTAGCCAAAGCAAAGTGAACCACATTGAGAATGCGTCGCAAAAGTAAAATATGAGAAAATTCCAAACGAATTTGGTAAATATTTTCTAGTTGCAGCAAAAGTTTTCCCACTGAGCAAAGGAGCAAATAAGGATAAAGGAGGGGAACGAAGGTTGCTGACTGCATGGTCGTATATAAGAGTTGAACATGCCGCTTAAGTGTCGCATTGGAATCATTACGCCAAAAGATGTAACCAAGAATTTTCAGGGTAAACTTTTTGGGTTTGGCGCTAATCAAAAACAAATATGCAAATGTTAAATGCTAAATGTTAAATGTTATATGGCAAATGGGAACTTGGGATCTCTGGGATCTGAAACATGGGTTCAAGGGTCAACCCGCACTATTCAATTTAATTGCAAGCTGAAATTTTGTGGCAATTTAAGCGAAAATGAAATGAAATTAGCGACGCTGTGGCAGCTGCTCAGCTGTGGCTTGTTTCGGGAGACAAATGAAAAGGCATTTAAAATGTCAACACGACCACAAAACATCGTGTGCAAAATGGTCGAAAAAGGTGTACAGTCACAGTCAGTGTATGGATGGATGTGTGTGTGTGTGTGTTTGAGTGTGTGTGAGTGTGAGTGAGTGTTGGCAGTACAGACGACTTTTGTGGTTACACAAAGTAGACCAAGCGAGAGGGTAAAGGTTGAGGTTACAGGCAGAGTTGAAGCTTAAATGCTTGACCACGAAAAGGCCATTAGAAAATGGTCAACGTATGTGTGTTTCTCTCTATGTGTGTGTTCTGTGTATGTGTGTGTGTGTTAGCTTCTACGTATATTCGTAAAGGCTGCTGCTGCGACAGTTCAAATTAAGCAAAACAAATCCTAAATAAGAATTCTTCCGACAACCTTTGCACAAGGTAACCGCAAAACGTTTGACAACACGTGTAAACTTTTTGAAGTTTTACCTGTATGAGAGTTTTGAGTATAAATGTCTGTATATCAATCACAGTGCTGTTCAGCTTTGCAGACAGTCGTAATTATCCATTAGTCAGACAGAGATTACTGTGGAATATGTAAAATACATAAACATTATGTCAAGTAACTTACTTTAAATTCTACTTTTGTAATTCTACTTTGTTTAGTACTTATACAATATGTAATAATAATAAATATAAGTCTATTGAATGGTTTACATTACCATGTTTCGGAGATATGGAATTTAACTAAAACTAAAAAAATTCATATTAAAATGCATTTTTATGGCGTAAAGTATATATTTATAAGTACACATGTATTCTTATATACATATACCTTTGAATAAAGTTGGTTTCTATGTATTTAAAATGAATTAAAGACTGTGATTACGATCGACAATGACAGCGCAAGTCACGCGATACTGGCCAGTGTCAACACTATAAGCACACAAAGAGAGAGATAGAGAGAGATGGTGAGTGAAAAAGAAAGAGATAATGTATGCAGTGCATAGAAATGCGTGTGTGTGTGTGTGAGTGTTGGTATTTGTGTAATCTTTGTCGCATTGCCGTGAAATGTGCAATAAAGCCTCATGACTTTGGCTTTGGGCTTTTACGCTTCGTGTTAAGAGTTGGCAACGCACACACACACACACACACACACACACACACACACACAGCTTAAACCAACAATGGCCATGACCATCCGCAGAGGCAAACAAAACACTGACTCTACCACAATAATGACGACGCTGATGATGATAATAATGATGATGATGATGGCCAGCAAGTAAGCAGCAGCGGCAGCGACAGCAACAATGTGCAGCAATTAAATGTCAAACAGGCGCTTTTGATGGACGCTTAAAATCACTGCATCTGACAGCAGATGTTGCCTCGTGTTTGCCAAGCGACAAAGTACAGAACCAGGTAGCTGTTAGCAGTCACGGAACGGTCAAACGTACACACACTCGCCCACATGTACACACACACACACACACACCCACACCATCACACAGAAATACATACACATAAATAGCGTTTAAAATGTACACCCATAAACAAAAGTGCAAACAAAGCCATAAACAAGCTAAAAGAACCGAGAAACCATCCGACTTCCCCTCTGTCCGTCTGTTTGATTTTGTTGGCAACCTGGTCGCAGGACACGCTGATGTCGCCTGATGTCGTTGTCGTTGTTAGTTTTGCCTGCTGCCTGCTGCATTGTGGCAACAAACATAAAGCGCTACCAACAGAACACAACAACAACAACAACACAAGCAACAGAATTCGCCCATTCAATGCCCAGGCGAGGCTTCATTCCGGTCGCCGGCGTTCGTTCAGTTTGTTAGCTTTGCTTTGTGTCCTGGCTTTTATGGGAGTCGCAACCGTTGTGGCAAGCATCAGGCTTTGCTGTCAGCATTTTTCTGCGCTTTGTTTTTAATACATGTACGTGGCGCATCATTTATTATTTTTGCCACATCCCAGCAGCATCAGTAGCATCAGCATCAGTAGCAGCAGTGACTACGTTGCGTATACGCAATGTGACGCATGCTGTGTGACTGTGGTATGAGCATAGCCCAGGAGGCTACATGTCACGCACATATTAGAAGGTAAGCACGCTTTTGCCACACGTTGCATAAACATTTGGACATTCAACCGGCTATAGCCATCCATGTCCATGCGTGTGTGTCTCGGATTAGGAACTAAATTAAATTTTTACATCAACATTTGCGCTTCATTAGAGGTAAGGGCCTAAGCTTTACGTTACCCACAAACAATGCTCCAAGTGTTGCTCCAATGTTGAGAGGCCACTCGAGTGGTCGCCTGTGGGACACACACACACACACACAAACACACTCACACACCATCAGATACACACATGGATAGACAGCAACATCCCAGATAAATGAGTTGAGTGTTATGGTGGGAAATGGCAGGCGAGCATAGTAAATTACTTCAGTCGAGGTGTTGTAAAGGGATGAGCTTCCCACGCTCAGATGATGATAACCAGCAGCTTTATTTATACATATATCCAATATATATATATAAATGTATATCCAACTTATTTGCAGACAAAAGCAAAAAAATGTAGAAAATATGTAGTTGGAGCGACAGTTAATTAGATGTTGTGAAAAGAGATAAATAAACCTGACTGTAAGCCCTTGGCATAATCAAAGTTTGCCTATTTAATTTGGCATTAAAAAACGGACAATTATTTAATCAAAAAGTAAGCAACTTGATGGTATTTTATCTGTTACTGCTTACGTTTAATCAAATTCGATTTATGTGAGAAATTTAAGTAAACTCTACATATACTATAAATAAGTATGTAACGTATTCTTTACAATAAAATATTCTTCAATTGATCTTGAAGTTAAGAAATTAAATTTACTCCAAATTAGTCAGTCGATCTAAATTACTGTGTATCCGTCAAATGTTAAATGCAATGCTTAAAGAATTACTTGAAATGCAGCACAAACTTAACAACGGTCATTGTGAAGTTTTGGCTTTTATTAGACATGTACAACCAATAACTGATAGCTTCGCTTCCATTTGCAGCTGCAGCCAAACAATTTTCGCCCCAAAAAAGGAAAAAAAAAACCAACGATATTAAAGGAAAGTAGATGAAACCGCTGCAACTTTTAAGCAGCAGCAGCAGCAGAACAACTGACAGCTGGCACCAACTTATAACTCTGTGGATGGAGCGTGGCAGGGAGAGGGGAAGAGTGTGTGGGGGGGGAAGAGGGGCTCAGACTGTGTAGTGCTGTGCGCTGTCTGTGCCCTAAGGGCAACTGCTTTACCAAGAAAAATACAAGCACACACACTTACACACACACACCGAACAGAGGCACAGCCAAAAAGATACAAAACTTGCAAAAAAAAGCCAGCAAAAAAATGAAGAAAATAATAATAAAAAGAAAGAAAGAAAAGTTTCAGTTACGTGCTGTTGCTTTTAATTGAATTTTTTTGCAGTGCTGCTGCTGTTGCTGCTGTTGCTGCTAACTGGTCGCTGCGGTGAACCAATGCTCGGCCAGCACATCCGCATCCGTCTAGCGCTTCCGCCGCCGCGTCTCATTCAGATACAACAACAGCAACAACAACAACAACAGCAACAACAACAACAACAGCAGACAGCAGCAGCTTGGACTTGTGTCCGAGTGCTACACTGTCTGGAGGCAGTTTTCTTGTTATTTTGAAAGCGCCAAGTCGCAAGTCCTTAAGCGGTTTACTTTGCCTCACACTGATTTGCAGTGCTTGCAAGGTGTCCTGCCAGTTATAAAATCCCCCTATTTTTCATTTTATGCTGCAACTTTTTAATTAAGAAGTCTCGATTCTACACTTTCTCCCCAACGTTAGAATAATTTACTTACTCATTTACTTCTTCTCAGCCTTAATCTTGACTCTTTAAGCAGTATAAGTATTTTTTAATTTTTTAATTTTCTAATTTAACATTTGATATTCCATATAATTATTAGACTAGTCATAAAATAGTCGAATTGTCATAAAATATACCAACTGAAAACCGAATTTTGCTGACTAAGTATGTTTTTTTTTGGTCCGTTTTTTTTACAATTCAGAAATTCTTTCGAATTAAACATTAACTTCTATAAATTATAAATCCTAATATCCTAAAGTTTGTTTATATTTAATTTTTCTCTTTAAAAGTATTTTTTGTTGTAATTTAAAAATACATTTAAAAATCAAAATGAATGTTGTTCAAGAAAGAAATCAAAGCTCTTTAACAGACATTCAAAAAATTAAATTAAATCCAATGGAGTTAATTGTATTAAATGTAAAATGCTTTGGCAACAGAATGATTTCTTCAGAGTGCTTAGCATCGACCCCATTTGCTGCATTGCACTTTTGTGTACATACATACAAAGGGGAGAGGTTTTTGGGTCAAATGACGTCACTAAAATCAGGTCAACACCAGGCAGAGGCAGAGGCAGAGACTGAGCACAAAGTTCATGAGTTTTGGGCGCAGCCAAAACAGCAACTCACTGGGTAATGCTTACAAACGCATACATATTTCCACATAGATTAATGTACATAAATTCTTGGCTTTTTTTTTGTTGGAACAGCCTCTTGGCTCACCTCGACTAGGGTCTTGGTCATTAATGGCTGAGTCTCTGTTTTTTTTTTTGCTCCTTAAGGTCTAGGGCCACCCGCTGGTCGCAAGGTTCATTTTTATGTTTTGCGTTTTTGACATTTTTTAAATTCTTGCTGTGTTGGGTAAATTACTTGTAAATTTGCATTATAAGGCTACTAGCGTATGAGCGAGAGATGGAGCTGGAAAGAGACAGAGGAAAAGAGAAACATTTAGAGCAAGATGGGGACAAAGCAAGCTCTTAACTAGATTGAGGACTGAGGAAAAGTGACTGGCATTTGTTTTCCATATATTGATTGCTTTTTAATGGATTTTTCGTGGACTCTATCCATAAGGTGGCTCTTGCTCTTTCTCTCTCCCTCTCTTTTTCTCTCAGTCTCTCTTTCTCTGTGCATGCGTGTGTGTGTGCCACGTCTGTGGTCGTCATATTAATTTTATTTACATAGTTAAATGGTTCAATTGTTTGACTGTTGATTTAGTGCTGGAATTTCAGACAGCAAAATTAATTGTTTGATTTGTGGCGGCTATTTCGGCTCTCAGCTGAGTTCAGTTTAGCTCAGCAGAGTACAGCTGCTTCAATGTAGGTCAGCTGCGTGGACTTTGTGTTTCATTTTTGGTGATTTACAGTTTTATTTGCACAGTTTATAAATAAAAGTGACAAGAGATGTGATTGCTCTTGACAGCTGCCGTTTGATTGCGAATTTCCCAGAATCTTTGCTTCTCTATAAACATCTACGCGATATGCAATTGTTTAGTCAGTCAAAGAGTCATTCAGTCATTCAGTCAGTCAATCAATCAGTTGTGCCTGTCAATCAGCAGGTAACTAACTGTAGTCTGTGGCATGTCGTAAAAGAATAACAATAACAACACATATACTTTTACAGCCACTGACAAGTGTAGACCAAGTAAAAATACTCACCACGCTTTTGCTCTTTGGAGGCAGCAACTCTTTTTATACAGCTGTCTGTTGATGCTGCTGTTGTTGATGTTGTTGTTGCTGATGTTGTTGTTGTGTTTGTTGCTGCCAATCTCTCTCTCTCTCTCTCTCTTTTGGCTAGAGAGCGGGGCAAAGACTCTCACGCAGCGTATAGACATGGCAACAGTCAGCTTTCATCTTTTTTTTTAGCACACGCGCCTGACTTGCTGCTCCTGCTGCTGATGTTGTTGCCCCTTCTCTCGTCAGTTGCCACCCATCGTGTTGGTCGCCTGTCGACTGTCAAATCAATTTGTCAGAAATCACTGACAGCTGCTTACAGCCAAAACACACAAACATGGCCAGGCCATGGCAGAGCCAGGCTCAGACCCGCTGCAGCCTCTGAAGAGTTGTCATGGCATACCCAAAAGAAAATTCCAAAAAAAATATCACAAAACAAAACAAAATACAGAAGTAAAATCAGAAAATAAAACAACAACAACAACAATAACAAGCAACAACCAACAACAAAATGTAGCAGTGGCAGCTGAAGTAAAAATTGCCCTGGAGTGTAAATTATTGCGCATATTTCCATTTCTTTTTCAAATTGCTTTGCAGATTGCCGCCATTTGAAAATTGTCTATGGCATATCAAGCACTTTCGACATTTACAACTCATTTCTGTGAAATCTCTACGCAAAAACTTTTCAAGTTCGAACTGACAGACAAGCGTCTTTTGTTTGCATGCAAAACACACACACACACACACACACACACACACACATACTGATACCCACAGATCAACAAACGGGCACGACGCTGTGCGCTGCCAGGCGTATACGTAATTTCGCAGACAATGGCAGGCAAAAAATAAAAGCGAAGAAACTCTGAAAAGAATATATATAAGAAAAGGTCTTTGACTGAGCCTTTTTAATGCCCTAGCCGAATCGAGGAGCATGATATTTCATGCAATCCGCTGTGCAGCTACTTATAAGGGTAATTATAACCAGCAGCATACGAAATGCGATATCTTAGAAATTCCATTTGTTTTTATAATTAAATAAATTGTTGTCTTTTCTTCTCTTTAGAAATTTATTTAAGGCTGGAAAACTGTATTAGTAGAAAATGACATTGCTTAACCAAAAGTGAATATTTATTATATTTCAGATAAGCTAATAACCTTTTAAACAACTATATGAATGTATTGTTTTCAATAGAAAACTAAAATAATTTTGGGTGATTAAAAAAAAAAAAATGTTAAGCTTCTTGTTACTGTACATAGAAAATATCGGCTAAAATTTAAGAAAAAGTATGAGCATTGTTGTTATTTCTTGAGATATCTTATTGTATGTATATCTGGATATGTATATGTTATTGTCCTATGCATCCTGATGAAGTTTTCCTATGAACAATTAGTCGAATATTGCCGACGATAACCTTCATTATGAGCGGACTATACTTATTCCTAACTTTCCCCACTCGGCGAATAGAGTATTAAGTCTTCGAGCAGACACTAAAGTGTTGTGCTGATGTTTCTTTACTATTTTGGCCACGCCAGCAGCGGCAGGATAACGACAATGACAACAACAATAGCAGCAAATACAACAATAACGAAAGCAACAACTGAAATCAGTAGCATGTTTGCTGCTGTTGCTTTTTTTTTCTATTTATTTTTCGTTTGTAATCTCTACCCCTTTTCCTTGTACTGCTGCTGGTGTTGATGTTGTTCTCGTTGTTGTTGTTGTTGCTACTGTGGCGTTTTTTTTTGTTTGACCAACTACAACATACAAGCAAGCTCATAAATAAGTAGGCAAAGGCCTGGTCCCATCTCGTCCCAAGTTTGTGTTCGCATTTCAGTCAACAGCCCATTGCCACGCCCAGAGACTGGCCATCTTTGCTTTTGGCTGAAAATGAAAAATGGATTTCTGTGTCAGTTGGTTTCCATAATTTCAGCTCGTTTCAGGCTTTGGCTTTGGCTTCAACTCAGCTCAGCTCCGTCCAACCGTCCGTCCGTCCGTTCAGCATAGTCCGGCGCTTTGATGCGCATTCATCATTTGGCATTCAGTGTTATTTTTTCATCTGGTTTTGCTTTTGGTGTTTTTGTTGGTTGACTTGGCTTGGCTCATTCTTCGCTATTTGTTTGCCATGTCGTCCCGTTTATTTAATTAATTACTTTAAAGATTTTTCGCCCTTTTTCGCTTTTAATTAATTTATCTAAAGTGCAAATAAAAATGTTTTTTTACCCAAAGGTCCTCGATGTCGCGCCACGTCCCTTGGCTAATATTCTTTTATAAATATTTTATTTTAGTAAAACAAACTTTAAATTAGCCCTCTGCCTCGCACTCAGATTCCCCTCTCATAAGGCCAGTCCCGCCTAAGTGGGGTTAAGCTGCGCAAAGGGTTAAGTCAACGCCAAAGTTCTGACAGAAAAAAGTTTTGTTTTTTTTTTTTTTTGTTTCTTTTTGTCATTTATTTATATATCCAACTGGTATATATCCATGTAGCTTTGTATATGTGTTTACATATTTATCTATGTGCAGATGTATTTGTTGCTGCCGTTGTTGTCCAACGTTGATAGGTCTAATAATTCCCTGGGATGCTGTAATCCTTTGGGCCACGTTGCCAGCCTGTTTGCCGCTCATGTTGCGGCCTAATGGACATGGCAAGTCACGTAAATGACGCTGATGATAATGTTGATGCCGCTGATGATGATGTTTATGCCATCTACGTGTTCATTGCTGTCACAACGGGCTCAAACTTTTCCTCTCTCTCTCCATTTTATTATTTTATATTTCTGTTGCCTCGGTGAGCTTGGCCAGTGCGGCGTATGCGTAATATTCAATGAGTAGTTGGCAACAGCAGTTGAAAGTCTGTGTCTGTGTCTGGTTGCATTAAATATTAATTTGTGCAACGTTTGTGCCAACGCCGATCCCAAGTGGCACCCCTCGTCAAATTGCTGCCCCTTTGCCCCTTTGCCCCTTTTGCATACATATGCGCACACATCCGTTTGCCAAATTGCCAAAAACGGAAATTAGTTACAGAAGTTATAATTAAATTCCTTCGAGGAACGGACAGGACACAGGAGCTGCATGTGCCAAAATATGTGTGTGTGTGTGTGTGCGAGTGTGTTTGTGTGTGTCTTTGTGGCTGTGTGTGCAACAAACTGTGCATGTAAACAGGCTGTGTAACTGCGTCCGGACATCGTCGATGGCGTCGCCATAGACAACACTTGACTGCGCAGGAGACAAGAGCTATTTTGAAGGGGCAACCCAAAACAGAGAGAGACCCTGAGTCTTAATTAGAAACAATTTGAGGCTGACTGATTGCCTGTGGCATTCATGTGGGTGTTATTGTGAGTGTGAGTGTGGACTAAACACTGTCTGAGCATAAAGCAATACACCTGTGTTTGGCTGAATGATACGCACTGTTGACTTTTAGTCATTAGTAGTTCAACATTTTATGATCGAAGGGCTACTTTAAAGTTACTTCAACTCCTACACTCAGTGTTATTGTTAATAAATATTTGCTAATCTCTATAATTAGGCGAAGTGGCAGCGTCTTCCACTTCCCAAGCAAATGTTTAAGCAATTGAGAATTATAGAGAATATAGAAAGATATATAGAGATACTCAAAATTCGGATGTTTTATAATTGTATAATTTTTTTGTAATTAAAAAAATGAACTTAGATAAACTGTACTTAATGTCATTATATTTTTAAAATCAAATTAAATTCATTAACTTTTAAATTTGGAAACAGAAATAAAAACAGCTGACTGAGTCTACTAAACCAATGGTTCCAAGTGTCAATGTCCCATATGAAACATAAGGGAATATGTCATTATTACATTTACAAGTAAAAGACATTCAATTTGGACATTAGCAAAACGTAAGTTGTGCGCTTTTTAAGTATTTCTTCAAAAACCGCAGTTAATTCATGCATTAAATATAAAATAAATAATACAAAACATCTGTCATTAAACATAATAAATCGATTGTATACGAATATAAGATGTATGGAGGGACTTACCTGCCACATGCTATTAAGGCCACAGGCACACCCTCCACTTTCACACATGCTCAACTTTATTCACACCCGCACATACACACACACATACACATCCGCACATTCGCACATATATTTGATCTATTCGGTTCGACGCCCTCTTCAAGTTGCGTGCGTCGATTATTGTAATTGATTTGCACAATTGAATGGCAGGCGAGGACGCGCATAAATCACACACATCCAACACATGTGCATCAATTATTGAATTCTGTCGGCATTGCTGTGCATCCAAAAAAGAAATAATAGAATCCCCTCAAAAAAACAAAACGAGAGACGAGTGACAAGGAAAAGAGACACCATGTCACGCACTGAAGTTTTATTGTTTAGCAAATGCCGAAATCGAATGCCTCGCAGCCGATTACAATACTCGTTTGCGATTCGCGCATCGTTGCCGATCAATTATGCAAATGGGCACGGCGACATATTCAATAATAAAGTGCCACCAACAAAAACAAAAACAAACACAAACACAAAAACAACAATAACGGCAACGACATCGACAACGCCGCACGCATGCCACAGAATTTATGAAAAGCACTCACATTTTGCAAATTACGCATACGCAATGTTCGCCAATCCACAAAAAAAATTATAATAAAATAATGCAGCAAGAAATCGTAGTATTTGAACATATGTATATACACGTGCATAAGTATATGTAAACAGCTGGTTGACTGGAAAACAAGCTGAGTATGTGATTTTTGACATTAAAAGTAAGTAGAGCTTCGAATTATCAAATCAAATTGAAAAATGTCGCTTAACTTTTGCCCATTTAAGTAGGCAACACTATTTTTTGCCCACATAAGTAGGCAACACTATTTTCTGTCCATATAAGTAGGCAAAACTATTTTTGCCCATATAAGTAGGCAACACTATTTATAAAAATTTGATCACGATCCTTAAAAATTGCAAATATTATCTTGTTTCAATCGATCTTATTTCTCACTCATTATTCCGCTTTTGCCTATGGTCATAGCCATTGAAAAGAAGCAATTTTCTTAGCTTGTATCTTGTATCTTTTCTTGGGTCCATTACCCACACTGCGAGCTATTTTATTCACCATATTTATATATTTATTTACCTAACTGAAAGTCATTTAACGACAATTATTAAGCATTCAATTGTAATCAACCGCCTCTTGGCGACCGGCTCCCTTGAGTAAAGAGCGTCAATTACTTGAAGTTTTTGTACTTATTACCCATGGGTAGATGCCTGCAGCTGCTACAAGTCAAATAAAACATATTACAAATGCCTCAGACACTCCAGCTTCTACTATCGCTTTCACTCCTCCCACTACTACCAAGAAGGCATCTCCGTCTGGCGCTATTATTCAGACTTAAGCGCCTCGAGATGTGCCAGCAATCTGACAAATTTCGCACAAATTATGCGGCGACCACAAATGATGACGATGACGACAACTAGGACGATGTCGATACCTCCTGTGCCTCCTTAGCTCTTCAACTGTCTCTGTCTCTGTTTGTTGCTGCTCGACCAACAAAAGGCGACGAAATTATTATTGCATTAAGTGGAATTATTAAATTTCATCGGCTGCCGCAACGGAAACGAAATGGGGCAAAGCTCCGCGACGGCTCAACACAAATAAAAATAAATAAATCTAATCAAAAATAAGCGCACAAATAAAATCCTCAAATGATAAAAATAAAGAAAACAACAAAGCAAAATAAATCAATAATAAAAAAAAGACAATGAGACAATCGTAATCCTGAATCCTGAATCCCAGCTCCAGCTCCGGTTTCAGATTCAGATTTAGCTCCAGTTTCAGTGTCAGTTCTGCGGATTGGGCAAACTTTTCGGCGCGCCACTCAAATCAACATAAAGTTTGATATATTGTGCCGCATTGGCAAAGCGCTGTCCTGCCATGTCCTGCGTTGATTTAATGGTCACAATCCCCCTCCCTGAGGGTGTGGGGTACAGAGGGGGTCATGTAGCAGCAACACTACCACTACTTATTACGGCCGCTGCTTGTCGCCATTGTTGTCAATTTGGTCGTGTCTTTGACAGCGGGTCCTGCTGACATGCCTCGAGAGGTTGAGGCAGAGACAGAGACAGAGGCAGAGGCAGAGGCTGCGTCTGTTGTTTGAGATGGAGGATTGTCGGGTTAGTGGGGTGTATTGAGGGTAGAGGGCATTCAAATTGTAGTCGCAACATCATCTTTATGGCTATTGTGATTTCAGAATTAATTGCTGCCGCTGTGACACACAATTGGGCGCGCTCTCGCTAGGTGGCGCCATAGTGCTTAAAAGGATTTGTACATATTTGGCCCCGCAACAGTTTTGACCACTTCGGGGTCGAGTGGCAGTGTGTTGTGGTGGAACGTGTGTAGCGTGGGTGGCAACTTCTTCTTAGGTTACTTGATTGCCCTCAAAAGTATGCAATGCTAATAAATTCAGTTTTATGTGAGCTGGGGGCCCCAAATAGCGTTCAATTTTCAGTCGCTGCCTTGGGGTTGTCTCTCTCTCTCTCTCTCTCTCTCTCACTCTCTTTCATTCTCTTGCTCCCTCTCGTCCGCTTTTATGACAGATCATTAAAATTTCTTATTCTTTTATTTCGGTTTTTTTGTGAGGGGGTTTAAGTTTAAGTAGCCTGTTTGTCTTATATTTATGGCGCCTGTTTTTGGGACTGGCTGTTGCTGCTGTGTCAAAGGGTGCATTAATATTGAACTTTATTGTCTCTCTGGGTCAGTTACGCAGGCTCAATACGGTTGACTGCCGCAGCTAAAGTGTTAATAGCCAATGTGGCCCATAGTGCTTACGAAGGTCAACAGAATCTGTTCTGGGTAGCAGTATTAATCTGATTACGACGAAAAAGAAAATGAACTGGATTTTACTTATGAATAATAGATTTTATCTCTAGTTATATTAACGATAATTTTAGTTAGTTTATGGTAATTACTTTAATATCCCATAGCTTTTTATGGGATAATTTGAATGAATAACATTCGTTTGAATTACTCGAACTGGTTCTCAACAAGTTAAACTGAAATTTGAATAAGCTCCGTCATTTAATATTCTTCTCTATTTACTGGAAAGCAAAAGTTTATCGGCTTATATCGAGATGCTTTGTGTTGTAAGTGAAATGATTATTTAAAGTCTATCAGTGTTATCGGTTAGTTACAGTTGTAAATGTCAGAAGTACTTAGAAAGTACAAGAAACTCAATTTGTTTGGCTAGAAGTTTATTTTAGCTTTTTAGCATTCCAATGGCATCTTGGCCTATTTGCGGTGGCGGTGGCGGTGGTTGTTGCCATTCAGCATACTGAACTTTTTAGACATTCCTCCTAACGCACCTGACAAACTCACTTTAATGTATGTCAGACTTCAGTGCTTTTGGAAACATGAAGAAAACAACAATAAACAGCGGCCTCTTTTTGACATTTGAGTGACATTATTTGTGTCAACAATAAAACACTCAAAATACATGTCAGTCAGTGTGGCTAAGTGTGAGATAGAGAGTGAGAGAGAGAGAGAGAGAGAGAGAGAGAAAAGAGAGCTAGTGCTTAGACAGTAGAGAAAAGTTGAGCAATAGAAACCGAAACGGAAGAACCAGAAACCAAAATAGAATCAGACGGGGACAGTATATACAATTTAAAATTCAATAAAACTTCAATCAGCGTTCTTAAATGTGTATGTATATGCATGTCTTTGAGTCTGTGTGTGTGTGTGTGTCTGTGTGTGGATGTACACATTGGCACACCCAACAACGACAGCGCCCAGCAATTTAAACAAATTGAAAGCAAGCGCAAATAAAAAACAGTTTGTTGCCACTTTTCACATCAATTACGCACTTCAGCCAAAATAGACGACGACGACGATGACGACGATGGTAACGATGACGACGACGGCGACGACGACGACCAAGATGTAGAAAAACGAAGCAGCTGGCGTTGTTTTGTAAGGAGACGAGACGACGAGAGATGTCCTCGTTGGTGGCTGCTTCTAGCACAAAAATAACACTTGAAACTAAACGCGCATTCAGGCGACGACGTCGCTGTCGGCATCGCTGTTGCTGTTGTTGTTGTTGTTGCCGTTGCCGTTGCTGGGCGTGCCACACCCCATACCGACAACAACAATTTTCGCCTGCCTACACGGCGTTTTTTATGCGCCAACTGGCAGCCTCTGGGTTGTACCTACAAGGAAGGCAGCCCTCCCCTCCCTTCGTCCCCTTCTTCTTCTTGTCCGCACAAAACCCAAACCCTAATAATTTGAATACGTGTGAGTTGCTCTCTGTGTGCTTAATGTGTGTGTGTGTGTGTGTATGTTTGTGTATGTTTGTGTTTGCCTATGTTTTCGTTTGCAAAAAGCGAAAGTAAATGTTTGAAAATCGTAAGGAAGGAAAAATCAAGTAAGCATAAAAAAAAACGTAGAAATGAAAAAAAATAAGTATATTTATCTTTGCCGAAGATAATTTGCCCTTGATGGGAGAGTCTATTAAAATGATTGAGCATTTACCGAATACCACGGTGTAAATTAATGACTGCACATTAACCAAAGATAAGATTATGCATAATAAAAATATATTTCATATCTGTTTATGGTTTTCAAATATTTTCCTACAATCAATTATATAAATTTTATATAGCTCTGCAGGCATATTTAAAATGCTGTTATCTTATATTTGAGTACACCCTTTTATGTTTATATTATATTAAATGTTATTAAATTTCTCACTAATTCTTTGTCGGTCTATTTCACTCGATCTATTGCAAGGGGATTTGGGTATATAATTTGAGTTCCTTTTATAAGGACAAGCAAGTGATTATTTACTGCGTGTAATATTTTTTTTTAATTTAAATACAGTGATTAGTGTCGGATTTTAACGAAATTGCTCAATATTTATCATATTTATTGATGAAATTTCATAATTATCAATCATTTTCAAATCATAGCGAAAATAAATAAATCTATTTGACAGGTTCATCCTGTTTTTTTATTATTTAAGAATAATATTACTACGAGTATAATACAAAAAACTTTTTAAAGAGCACACAATTTCACTTGCATTGCGCCAAAACAAAGACTAAGCTGGCATCTCGATAAAAGTAATGAACTGAGCTACTTCTTTGTCACTTACGTTGACATATTGCCAACTTCAAGTCAAACTCACAGTACCCCTTGTAAGAGTATAGACAAAAAAAAAAAACAAAAATTCCAACTGGGGTTTTTATTGCGCGTGATAACAAGCGGGGAGTTGTAGAATTGAAGTGGGAAGTGGGAATAAATAGTACTGAAAATGAGGACTGGGGAACTGAGAGTGGATAGTCGTTGGCACTGTTTGCTATGGGCTGGTCTGGACAGCACTGTTTGATGTTATTATAGATGACGATGATGGCGATGACGACAGCGTGTGGCATCCACACAGAGTACAGCGTTGTCGATGATGATTTTCGCCTTCTCGTCGAGGCTGCCAATCAGAGCCAACGGCGGCAAATGTCTTGTTCTTTGTTATGCTTCAGGTTGTCAAGGCTGCCTCAAGTACAAGCACGAGTAAATTGTATGTGTGTCTGTCTATGTGTAAATGTGTGTGTGTGTGTGTGTGTGTGTGTGTGTGTGTGTGTGTGTGTGACGGTCATTACTCTGTTGCCTAGCCATTGCTATTGACAATAATTCTAGGTAACTTAACTTGATGCTATCTATTTCGGCTCTTAAATCTCAACAAGTCTGCAGAATATTCTCAGCTCTGTTTGTCATTAATACAACTCAAAAGAACTACTGCATAAGTGTACATTCTTTAATTAATTATCAAAATCAGAACCATTTAATTAATTAATTAACATTCGTTTTTATAGAGCTAAGAACCTTCTCTCTCTTAGTTTCGCTTCGCATTATTAAGTATACGACAAGTTGGTGTATTTATTTATTTATTTAGTTATATTTTAGTGTCTGCTACTGCTGCTGGCTTTTTATACCTGCTTTTGCTTCTGTTTGGATATTGTGCTTTCTTGCCACACAGCGAGGAGCTTGCTTTTGGCATCACAGTGTTGGCTTTAGCTGTGACACTGAACAACATGCAATAATAACAATTTACATATTCATGAGCCGCTTACGCACACAAACACGCTAAAAACAGGCAACAGCAACGCCAACAAAGAGCCAACAACTAGAAACAGAGACGGTAGCTTGTATAAAGAGCAGGCTTCGCTTAAAAAAAAAGGAAGAAAATAGAATGAACTCCCTTTAGAGCACAATCGCTAACCTGAACCCAACCCCAACCCCAACCCAAAACTCAATCACAATACCAATAACGAACCCAAATGCCCTTTACCAATCATATACGAAACAGCCCTTTTGTTAACGGCGAGAGTAACAGGAGCTGACCAAATATTTATATACGGGCCAAGCTCATTTATTTATTTTCATATTTTTATGATATTTATTTTAGACGTGTCTTTTGTTAGTGGCAGCCTGACTTGAAAATTGTATTCAACGTGTCTTACAATATTTGATACAGATTGAGATTAAAGGAAGCTATAAGTGAGTATGAACGTAAGATAATCTTGGCTTGTTTTATTTATAGTTGTCAACATGAGTTACCAGCCAAGTTCCTTGGGGAGTTTCTGGGTCAGCGCCGATGGCTATGAATTGCAAATGAATGGCAATTCTCAAAATAGCCGTAGTTATGTGAATTTTGAGGCTGTGGCTGTTGTTGCCACTGTGCCACTGCCGATGGTTGCTATAGTTGCTCTTAGTTTTTGCTCTTTAGCAATCTCAGCAGAACCTACCACAAAAAAAAAAGTAAATCAAAACAAAGCAGCGACAGCGACAACGACGACGACGTCAACAGCGACTGAGGCGTTATACCAGGCGAAAACGAAGAGCACACGAAGATGTTGTCTCTGTTGCTGCTGTGTTGTTGCTGTTGCTGTTGCTTTTAGCTTTACAGCATCCACATAACGACAGCGTCGGCGCTGGCATCGATTTTCGCTCTCTGGCAGCGACGCAACGCTCGCAACGCTCGCCTCGTTAGACTCTGGACTAGAGCGCTGCTGCTGCCTCAGTCAGTCAGGTGCAGACAGTTGACGTGTACGGTTTGTGAAGCGGAAATGCGCTAAACATTTCGAGACCCAATAGAGAAATTGAGTTGCCTGCAAAACAGAAAGACCAACCAACCACGCCAACGACAACTACAACACACATCAATGCTAACAAATGTACAACAAGAGTGCACAAAGCAATGAATTATTATTAAAATGTGAAACACAAACAACGCATTAGTAAAACCCTATATGTACATATAAAAAGGCAGCAGCAGCAACAGCAACAACAACAACAAGAACAACAATTGCAATAACAATATAACGTTGACCACGTCAAAAGTCTCGCGCGCGTGGCTCAGTGTGAGTGTGCCCAAGTGTGTGCGTGTGCGTGAGTGTATGTGGCAGTGAGTGTGTCTGTGTATGTGTGTGTGAGTGCTGCATGTCACATATCAGCAGAAAAAGAAATAAGGTTCCGTGGAAAAACTCGCAGCGCAGCAGCAGCAGCAAAGAAATTTGTTGAACAGCAGAAGGCAAAACCAACAGCAACAGCGACAGCAACAGAAGCAGCGACAGCGACAGCAACAGAGACAGAAGCAGCAAGCAGCGACAGCGACAGCAACAGCAATAGAAGCAGCGACGCCAGCAGAAGGTAGGGCAAAGCAATATATTTACAGTAAGAGCATACAACTACGCCAGCAGCATACTCACCACACCCTGATCCTGCAGGAGACGTACAAGTAGCGACAGCAGCAGCGGCAGCGGCAGCAACAGCAGCCGCGGCAGCAGCAGCATCGGCAGCAACAGCAACAGCAGCAACAACAACAGGCAGCAGCTGCGCAAAGAGCAGTTATTGCTCTCTCTGGCAATTGTACTCTCACTCTCCCACAGTTGCTCTCTCTCAATTTCGCTCTCTCTCTCTCTTAGCTGCTTCACGTGGAGTCTGTGCAAAGCAATTGGCATCCATCGTATCAGAGTTATAAAAGTTTTGGTTCAGTTGTCTTTTGTAATTTTTCGTAGCATACTTTTATGCTGCCAGCACAGCGTTTTTCCTCTTTCTCCTATGGCTTATTCAGGTTTTTATTGCCTCAGCATTTTCTTGGCTAAAGCAGAGTTGATTTTTCTGCTGCTGCTAATATTGTTGTTGTTGTTATTGCGATTATTGTTTCAGTGTGCGTATGTCGGTGTTATAATTGAGTGGCCAATTTTTGAACGTTGCCGCTGGGCGAAAGCGTGCACGAAAATTGATACAATGTGTAAACAAAACTAAACAATTACGTGAAATGAAATTGAATTTTGGATCAAGCTGCTTGCTCTGACCTTGTGCAGAGCCAGAGATAACGATAACAGCTGAATCCAAGCACAATTAGAGCAAAATGCAGGCAATGGCCATCTTGATGGCAAGCCAATAAAAATGTAGGATACTGTGTCAGTCACACACACACACACACACACACCATCACACACACACACACAATCACACACACGCACTGAATACTAAGACATTGGCATGCCATGTGCGGTATGTGTACGTGTAAATGACCGGAAACTGTGCTCAAGTGCTCCACATTCCCCCAACAACAACAACAACATAAAGAAAAACTGCCTCATAGACACATAGCCAAATGCGAGATGAGGCTACTTGCCAGAAGTCGTCCTCAGTTCTCTCTTTTGACTCTTCTTTTATTTATTTCTTTCCTTCTTTTTTTGTTGTCTTGCTGGGAAGCACTTCAATTGTCAAATTGTTCTTGTTTATTGTTGCAATAGTTTTGTTGATGGACAGGTTTGCCATTCAGTCTCAGTCGTAGTCTCAGTTGCCGCGTCTTGTTGGTCCTCGGTCCTTGGTCCTCGGTAGTCTCCTTTCACTTGTTTTTAAAGTGATTTTCGCAGACGTAGTCGCTTTTTATGGCGTTTGTCGTTGTCGTTGACGTTGACGTCTCGCACAAGCAAAACAAAACAATCAACACGGAAGTCTTTTTTCGTTGTTTGCTTGTTGTTACTTTTTTTTTTTTTCTTTACTTTACTCTTGTTCTCCGCGCGTGTGTGTTTGAGTGTGTGTGTGTGTGTGTATGTGTATGTGTAAATCATCGTGGCCTAGTGCGCTGCTTGAGGTTGACGTGCGCGGGCTTTTGTGTTTCCACAGTTGCGAGTTTTATGCACAAGTTGATTGTGAAGTGTTTTAGCTTTAGCGAGTTGACATTTAAGTTTTCACTTGGTCCCAGAGTTTCCACAGGGAGTCAGCAGGCAAGCAACTGACAAGCCAACAACAAACTTTGTGGCTCCATTTTATAGTTGACAAACGAGGATTTCGCAAATAAATGGCTTTTAAATTATTCAAAATGTCAATCGAATTAAAATAGATACAGATTTAAAACTGTTCAAATGTCATCAATAAGAGAAATAAGTGAGGCACAAAATATCCTAACATGTATTTGCACTCACCTGCATTCACACACGAGCTTTTAAGGCTTATTCTAATCATTTATTGGTATTAAATTAAATTTCACAAAGAATTAAGAATTTATTTGCAATTTATACATTGTCCAACTTGTGTTTCAAATATTTCTATCAAATGGACTGCTTAAATAGAATGCGCAAAATGTCTGCAAACCGTTTTCTCCAAATGATTTTCAAATAAACAGTAATAAGTTAGTCAGACTTCTTAAATCGTACGGTTTTCTTTCTTAATAATTTCTACATTTAAATTTGACTTTAAATATTTCTCTTTCATACATTAAATAATTATGAAATTGGATCACTTAATTATAATTTGATTAACAGACAAATTGAGTTTAGCGACCTAATATTTTTCAATAAATGCAAATGCCATTTCATATTTCTCGTGCATTAATTAAGACAATTAAATAATTGCATTTCTCGTGAGCTTGGACAATGTTGAAGGGAAAATCCAAGAGCTGTCAAAATGACTCAACTGATTCACTTAAAAACTTGGAATGCACATGAAATCGACAAGTTGCACAACTTACATTTTAAACCAGAGTAAATTGAAAGAAGCAAAAGCATCACATTGCACAATGCAATATGTATCTGGGTAGATATAAATATATATATAAATATTTAGAAAGAAAGAATGGCAACAACAAGTGAAGCCAATGGGAGCAGCAAACAGCAATTTGTAAGTAGCACTACTGAAAATGTTGAGATACTTCAGGAGTGCCACATCCAGCAGCAGATACTCAGCTCAGATACGAGTATAAATGAAAATATGCTATATAGAAACGAGATAGTTAGCGTTCGGCCAGACAAAGAAAAAAGGCAATTATAGAAATACAGACGAGCAGCAACAAATAATAAAAGCAAGTTGCCATAGACAATCACATCAACAGCAACAACAGAAACAACAAGTCCACGACAAGTATCTGCAAAAAGTTCTGCAACGTTTTTCGCATATTAAACACAGTTGAAGTTGACGACGTCAACGTCACTAGCAACAGCAACAGCAACAGCGACTGCGACGCCAGCGGTGACTGCGACAGAGGGCAGCAGCTTCGCGGCAGCCTCATTATTTATTTGATTGCCCGCACAGCCAATGCTAAAATTACCCCCAGGGAGAGTGGGCAAAATAACGACTGAATGGCATCCCCCACTTTCTCTCCTTCTTCTTTATGCCTTACAGAGTTGTGGAAAAGCAACAAAAAAAAAGAAACCGAACAGTCGGAGAGGCAATGGCATAAATGTAATTAATAAGGCAAATTAATGCAAACAATAATACAAATTCATTTTCATGCACAAATGAAACTAAATTACAACAACGTGAGCTTCTAAGCTTCAATTTGAATGAACAACAAGATAGAGCATCAACTGAATCTGAGATAGTCTTTTGGATGAGAATAGAAGAATAGGACTCGTAGAATATTATTGGTTAAGGCGAAAAATCGCCGTTTGTTACAGGAATATTATGTGAAATTATGTAGAATGTAATTTTCAAATATGTTTTTTATTTTATTTAATATATTATTATTATTATATTCGTAAAAATACCTAATTTATAAGTTATGAAGTCTAGAGAAAAATGTGCAACACTTGAAATATAATTTACTTGAAATGCTTTTTTTAACACTTACCCATTTGTTTTTATGTGCAACTTGTTGTTGGTGTAATATGTTACAAACTTGTTGGGAAATGGTACTAGGCCCCGGTTTGTAAGAGAATAATAAATGCTCACTAATAAGCACAGGGCAAGCATACAAAAACACAAACACATCGACAACTAAACAGTTCGTTGAGCAGAAAAACGAGGAAATCTACTTAATCACGTTTAATTAAGGTGAGTTTATAAGTAGTTGTATGTGTATTAGGGCTCTAAGCATGTATGTATGTGATTGTAGGTACAATTTTTTTGCGAATTGCTTTTATTACTTTTATGTAGACACAAAGAGCTCACCAGGTAATCGCAGCTTGGCCTCCCATAAACCAAACAGCTTCCATGTGCACATAAATGCAAATTAGGGTTAAATGTTGATGTGGACTGTGCATGTATATGTGTGTGTGTGTCAGTGTGTGTGTGTGAGTGTGTGTGCCCGAGCAAGGGTGTGTCAATGTATTAGTGGGCGCAATATAGCGGATTATAATAATAAGCAAGTGCTTAGCATAAATGGATTTATTGGCTGCACATTCATCAAGAGTCAAATGTTGGCACTTAGTTTGCATTAGTCGGTTAGTTGGGCATTCCTACAGACCCATACAGCCACAACCATTTTCTGTATTGTTGTTGTAGCAATTTATTGGTTCATTCTCTGGCCCCATTTGATTAGCCAACTTATTCGGTGTGTCCTTTGCGATGCTGCTTGTCGACTCCTCGCTGAAGGTAGTCTTAAGGGTCTTATAATAGTTCTTGCGAAACCCTTTATATCTGCATTGTTTTTCCAGTTCCTAAGCAATAGCAATTCTTGATCAACAACTTATCTGTGCTAATATTTCACATGTCTATTGTGTTTTATCGTTCGATAAAACTGACTTGATCGTTTATTTTCAATAAGGACTTGGTCACCTGTCGATTGCGAGCTTTGCTGGCAATTGTTCAATTTTATAGTGCTGCTAAAGTGTCATAAAAAATAATGGTGACTACGAGCTGAGATCAAAAATGAACGGTTGCATTGTAAAAAACCGTTGCAGTAACAGCCATTTTTTTTTTAAATTTAATTGACCATTTTGAAAACTCATTTGTCAAGAGAACAGCCCGACAAATTTATAAACTTTTGTTTCTCTGTTTAATGGGGGAAAAAATAATGATAAAGTAATATAAATACTATTTATTAAATAGAATACAAAAATTAAATGGGAAATTAATTGTTTGGCGGAAGTTTGAAAAACAAACAAATCCGTTATACAATACTTATACAAAATGTCATTGTTTTTCAAGCTATAAAAAATACTCAGTTAAGATGGCACTGTGAAAACCTATATAAAAAGGTTATACAAAGCACATTATACAATTTAAGCACTCGGTCAAAAAACATGCGAAATATAGCTTGGAAAGTTTATTATTCTCTGTCAATTTACAATATTTATCCAGTAATATTAGCGGAAGAAGGAATGTGTTTCATCGAGCCGTTTTAGTAAAACAATAGTACTAATATAACGGTAATTATGGCAAATTTAAACTCTTAAGCACTGCAAATGCCTAAAAGTATGCAGTGCATTTTGTACGGTATAAACTTATAGTTTATAGAGAAATTAATATAGTATCTAAATTGTGTAGCGAGTATCTCATAGTCAGGGTTTTGATTATAGCGATCTAACTAGTTTTTAGCATTTTATTTTCTGTATGTGAACCGTGAAACATTGCTCTAATTTTCAGTTGTTTTTGTCATCTCTCTTTGTCTTGTCAACGGTAAGAGCTCTAAAATAACATAGAGGGAATCTTTCAGCACATTTGGTTAATTGAAAAATCATGATGGTCCTCATCATTAGCAAAAGCTTCGAGACTTATGTCGTTCCACAGCTGTCACCCACACTTCCCGTTGCCTTGACAAGGTTTCCCATTTATGTAATCGATGCATGTCAAACAGCAAACAACAACTGAGTGGCGTGTGTGTTTTACATATGTGCTGAAAAACGAAACGAAACGAAAAGCACACCGAAACAAAACCAACTGAAGAGTGGGAGAACAAAGAGGAGGCGAGAAGAGGGAGAAGATAGAAAACTAAAGCGGGACACAAAAACCTATCAAGTTGTAAGCTCGTTGATTTCAATTTGTGAATGTGAAATGCAGTCGCATTTGCATATTGCACATACGCCATGTGGCCCAGGCTCAGACCCAAGCATGTACTTACAACAAAAATGAAATAGCAAAGACGAAAAAAAAAAATCATTTTCTAATTAAGCGCCAGCAGAAATTAAAAGCATGAAATGGCTGACAACATGCAATCGTATGTATATGCTACGTACATACATATATGTATGTATGTTTTTTATTTTATGCCTTTTTGGGGTTCTATCCTATTTTATAAATTTCATGCTCTGTAGGCGACGTTTTGGTTTTTATTGTATAAACAAAATGCTAGGATTTTAGTTTTGCTTTCGCCTTTACCATTGCCGTTGTCGTTGTCGTTGGCTAAAAAGTACATAAATTCAAAATAAGTCACGTTTCCGGCATTGTCCTCCCTTTCCCATCCACACACACACGCTCTTTCTCTCTCTCAAATATATATCGCCTAAAAATGTGCTTTGTTGTGGCGTCTGCGGGCAAGGAAAAATATATAAATAGTCAAGGGAAGCAACGGACTATAGAAAACAAAATGCCAAAATGAATGTTAAATAAATGCGAGCAAAACAGAATGGTTGATATAAAAGTTACGCGACGTCGGCTAAGGGGGATGCTGTGAGGTATTCAAAAAGTTTTTGATTTGTAAAGTTGTACGGTTCAAGCTGAACGGGAGAACTTTGATATTTTCAGCGTACCTTTTAAGCTGATTTGCAGATTATTATCAGCAAGCAACAACAATGCGTTGCCCAGCCATGTGAGAGACAGATGGAATCCAAGTCTAGTCCTACAATAAAATACTACTTAAATGCTCTTCCTACTTAAGAATGTTCGACTTATGAGAGACGCTAAAAAATAAAAATATTGAGAATACAGTCAATATTAAAGCTGTAGCAATAAATATTAATAGATGTATTTTGATTATACAAATTTTTTGTTTAATGCAAAATATAGTCAGGCATTTGATCATATTATTATCCAAACTTGTCAATTTGCTCAGTGACAATTATTATTTAAGAATGTCATATGCATACCCCATATACCCTAAGAATTTACTTATTTATATGTATACCTGGCCATTCACCCCCTATCACAACCCAGACAACTGACAGCTTATTTTTATTCACCGCATTTTTACTCTCCCATTTCATAGAGTTTATTATGCTGCATATTCCGGTGCTTCTGTTGCTGCTTCTCACTATCCCCCTTATCAATGTGTACGTACTTTATGTGCATATTTTTATACCCTGGCTGATGAAGAGAGACAAGCTACATGAGTTCTTATAGCCATGTCCGACAATCCATCCCAATGCCAACAAGTTTTTCAGCATTTAAGATAACCCAAACACTACAAATCTCTATCGGTCACTCGGAAAACAAAGTAAGCAAGTTTATTAATTCCCTTTCAAGGGTATTTTGTAGGAAACACTTTGAAGATAGTGAGGAATATCTCGTAGTTTATAGCATTTGCTGCTCGCCATTTGCTTTGCATTTTTACGACTCCAATTTGTCGTCTATTTGTTGCTGTTTGCCTGCCTGAAGTTTAATTAAATAAGTTTTAAGCGGATTTTACTGCAAGCCGTGCAGCCATCTGGCAAATGGCAGCAGTTGCTGTTGCTGTTGCTGTTGCTGCCCCTGATGCTGCTCCTGTTTCTGTTCCTGTACTACATGGCGTATGTGTTATGTTTAATTGAAATATGCAAGCGGCGGCAACGCCCAGTGATTTTTGAATAACAAATGGGGCTATTTTGAAAGGGTAAAATGAGGTGTTGCAATTTGATTGCATCTCTAAGCGAGATTTGCATTTATAATGCGAATTCATAAAAGGGTTATGAGTTGAGAACGGCGAGCTTAGCATAATTTAACCAGCAATCGGATTAGTTCATACAGTAAATAAATATTTAACTTGGCTTACATTTTGTGGCATTATATTCTCTATTTGCATAAAGAATTTAAGCAACAATTAAACGACTTTTATTGGATATTATTTTGACCTTTTCAAGTCTAATATTTTTTTGCTTTGTTTTTGTATATTCAACGCTGTAGTCACCTTTATTTGAGAGATATTTGGAACCAGAGTCATAGAATTTGTTAGCCAAATTTGTGTATGCCACATGCAGATAAAGTTTATTTGAAATTGTGTGAAAATCGTTCCTTAACTTGTTGGCATATGCATCTATTAATACTTTACATTTAATTAAATTTGGGTAGTTAAAAAACTTTTAATGAAATCCACATTTAAGATGCAATTTAAATGAATTTGTGAAATATTTCTCACATTTTTAACAAGCTTCTCAATGGAGTAGCCATTTAATATGCACTCCAGTGTCGTTGAGGCGTCAAGTATATCCTGATTATTGCAGTGCGGCCATTTCCTGGCAGTTTGTGGTAGCACTTGGTTGGTTGCCTTCTTTTCTTTTATATTTTAACTTAAAAAATCAAGCTGCGTTTGTCTTTGTGCGTTGCCTACCTTTAGGCGTTGCACGTGAAGCTGCCGCTTTCAAGTACACCCACACATACAAAGTAAGAGAGAGAGAGCGAGTTGTACGCACGTCGAAATGTAATTTCATGGCACACAAGTTTTTAATTAAATTTCATGGCAGACGATGTAGTCGAGGTAGCAGAGGTAGCCTTTTAACATGCAATCAACAAACCACTCTGGCATGCATATAGGGCAGTTATACAACTGCCATGTACGTATGACTATAAGTTTATGTATGTGTATATATGTATATAATATACTTACAAATGGCACACAAAACTGCAGCCTTAATGCGTTTTTCAAGTGCCAGACGAGCAGAAGGAGTAGGAAGAGCAGAAGGAGCAAGAGGAGCAGGAGGAGCAGGAAGAGCAGCAATACGAGCAACGGAAGCAGCTGGCAAGGCGGCCATTTTGCAGTCAGGCAACGATCCACATCCGCAACCGGACAAGCCAATGGCTTCAGCTACCCCTTGCTCTTTCTCTCACTCTCACTCTCTCTCTCTCTCTCTCTCTTTCACTCTTACTTGCACTCTATCTTGTACAACTCCAGCGGCAATCATCGTCACATAATTTTATTAAGCTCTTAGCCAGACAGCGTCCATAAACCCGAACAGGTCTTGAGTTGCCAGCGTCTGTTTGCGGTTCGTTGCCTGGTTCAACATGTTGCTTAATAACTTTGAAGTGGTCCATTCCACTTAGGCGTAATGTTCGTAACGTTACTTTCAAATTCCTACAGAGGTAAAATGTTTTTCACCTTCAGCATCAAGCCATATGCTGATTGCCGCAAAAAGAATTTCAAGAACACATGAAAATAGGGGCAAAATATCTACATCTACTCTTGCTTCCCCTTTAATTTATAAAAGTTGCACAACTTATGTTCAATATACAACTATAAATATTTGACATAAATTTTAATAACATTTCTTATCCGGCAAACATACAGGGAGCTTAAAATAAAATTAAAAATATGAATCTCAATGAAAATTGTCTGAGAAATTGTAGAAATGTCTGAAAGATATTTATAGAAATTTTATGAAATGCATTTATTTTTGTTTAATTTTATATGAACTGTCCAATGCATTGGACATTGCAAAGTATATTTTTCTCTACAATCCAAACAAATATTACACTAATAAGGGTATTTGTCTTGTGGTTATGTGTGACCATATATTGTAGCTTTAATTATGCACTTGTGTGATTGTCAGTTGACTTTCGTGCTTCCTGCCGGTCAGTCAAATTGCATTTAAAGCACCCACTAGATAATTTTATTGACCCCACGGCGCTATAGAGGGTAGAAACGATGGGAGGGAGGAAGACTTCATCTCAGATATTTATTTCATTAGCTGACGTGGTTGCTTGTATTTGCTGGTAAATCAAACAAAAATGCCTGTCAAGCTGCTTGCCAAAGACACTTTGACTTTGTTTATGGTAAACAGACAAGCGATGTGGCCTCGGGGTCTGTTATGTGTTGGCGTGGGCGTGGCACACACACACACACACACACACACACACACACATGCACACTTACAATCTTTTTAGTCACGTACACGTGTACATGTACATACATACATGTACATTTCTACAAAGACACATATTGCTAATGCAATTCGCTGCTGGCCTTGTGTTTGTACTAAACGTGTATGTTGTTGGTTGTAGTTCTTAGACAGACGACAGCCGCTGTCTATATGGTCTGCCCCACTGTCTGTTTGCGGTGTTCACACACACACACACACACACATGCATTGCATGCTGGCATTGCTGAGCTTAGCGGGCGATGGAAGTGCGGTAGCTGAGGCGCAACAAGTTATTCAGCCGCAATTAGTTGGCTCGTCCCTCCGCAAAATTTCTTGGCACTAATGCCAAAACCCAAGCCACACAGGCGATGACAACAACAACAGCTGAAATGGCAACATCAATGACAACAACAACAACGACAACAACAACAATGACAACAACGCAGCATCGCTTGAAATCGGCGACGCTGTCGGCAGATTTGTGTGTGTTCGCTGCGGCATACGAGACGTATACGTTATGCAATTTGATGGAGACCACAGGCAAACACATTCCAATTGAATATCTATAGATTTTGCGTAGCTGCCATGGGTAATTTGAGATTGCTACAGAGTTTAATGTTATTTGGCAGTTTTGGGTATTTAATACTATTGTTTCAAAATCACAAAATTAATTGAAAACGTGTAATACGAGTATACTTGCAATGACCTAGGTCGCAGTCACTTCAAATTGTGAACTCTATCAAATAAACATACTTCAAGTACAACTATTTAATATCAAAGAGTACATTAAAAAATGTAGGTCTTCATATTATTTATTTTATTTATATTTTAGAAAATCAATTGATTTTATACACTTGGTGTAAAATATAATCTTATCTTTCTGTCTCTGTTTTTGCCTCTACAGTGCTGTTAAATATTTAAAATCATTAGAGATGATCCTTAGAGGTAACCAAATTGTTGTGTGGCACCATTTAATTACATTTATTATGCAAACATATTTATAAATATTAAGTAAATTGTGTATACAGTATCTATACATAAATGTTGTATATAATAGTAGCATGTATATGAAAACTACTTATTTTTTTGTAGTTATATTTTGTATATTCGTCCGCAAATTTATGTGGCAATTAACAACACTCTCAGGACATTCTCTCGACCCAAAATATTCATTAAATTTCTCCATTGTTTGCCAACAGATTTTTGTGGCTTATCGCAAGTGCAATGTGTCTTCAGTTTTTGTGTAAAGTCTCTTGTGTAAATTTAGAAATTTATAGTTATTTAAAAATTCAAAGACAGAAAGACGGACCCACACACACGTGCAAGTGAAGTGTGTGTGTGTGTGTGAATTGTGTGGCACTTTTGTAGCCAAATATGAATAAATTATCAGGCTATTGTTTGCTGCTTGAAACGTAACCAACTTGCCAGTGCCCAGCTAGGAGCGAAGTGTGTACCAAGTCTTGGCCATAAGCAACACGGATACGGATATATACACACATGCATAGTAGGACTCAGGACTAGTACCGGTGGTAGAACTAGGAATAGGGTATTGTCTTAGCCACCCTTTAAACTCCACCCCTATGGTTAAATGTGCCAACCTCGCAAACCCTTTCAGATGCTGTTGACATGACTTTTGTCATTTTCTGGTTACGGGCAAGCGAACAAAGCCAAAACTCGAAAGGAAGCACTCGCCCACGAGTCAGAGTAGGATGGAGGGTAAGGAAAAGAGATAGCCGTATGTGTGGACATGGGACGTGAGCAAACTTTGACTACAGTTGGCGCCCTGTTGTTTATGTTGAATCAAATTTGAAGCACACATAGTGAGAGTTTAGAAAGAAAGAGAAAGAAAAGGAGAGAGGGAGAGAGAGAGAGAGAGAGAGAGAGAGAGAGAGAGTAAGGCAATGTCCACTTAGTTGAAATACTTTAACTTTGATTTTGTAATTGAAATTCTTAATAAAATCGAGTTTTAGCCAAAGCAAGCTCTTTAGCCAAAATTATGATTTTTATTAATTTGAGAACAAATTTCATTTAATTGAAAGTATTGTATAATAAATTTATTATTATTATATTAGTTTTATGAATCGTGCACACGTTTTGTGAATCAATTAAGCGAATGCCAAGCTAAAATGATGTGGATCAACTTGAAGCCAAACTTTGGCACTTCAATTGGGCTAACACTCGTGCCGTTTCGTAGTACTATACTATACATTCCCGGTAGAAAAAGTTTTCGAAAGCAAATGCAGCATTTCAATTAAGTAACTTGGCAGGCAGTTTTGAAGATTGAACGCTCCTTCGGGAGCAGCTGGGAAAGTTTCTGTTTCAGCTTCAGGAAAATGTTTCAAATGGATAAGCCTGGTGGAATAGCGAGATCGACATCGCCATTTGTGCAATGCCCCCAAGTTGGTTGCTCAACAAAGTTGAACAGAGTTGAGCAGCTAGCCAAATAACTGGCATTGCTCATACGCCCCCCGTGCCCGTGGCGAGGCCAAAAGGTGGCGCATAAAAGTGCTCTAGCAATACGGGCAAATCGTTAACGTTGAGCCAACAGTCACTTCCCATACGGATTTTACGAGTATGTCTTGCTGTTGCCAAGCCAAAGCTGACTGAACTGACAAACTGACTGACTGACTGACTGACTGACTAACTGACTGACTGACTGACTGAGGCACTTGACTGGACGACAGTCAGTGAGGTGGCATCGCATCGAATCGCATTTCGGTTTCATTGTCAATTGACACTTTTGCAACTGCACTCAGAACAGAACGGTCGGTCAAATCGAGTGCCGTGCAGTGCATTGTGGCAGCGCCTTTTGCTGAAGTCAGACATGTCGATGGCACGTTTGTTTTATGGCCCTGTAGCAGCTGCTTATTGCTTTCGTTTTGCTTCAATGTGGCAACGTGCACGGTTACCACTTTGTTTACTTGCCAACTTTGAGCGCTTCTCGCTTGTTGCAGTCATCGTCATCGTCGTCGACGTTGCAAATTGAAATTGTTGCAACTTTGCTGGATTTATGGATGGGAGCAACAGCTACAGTTACCTCCATTGCAAAAGTGATGAAGCGGAAAGGGGCTGCTGATTGCACTTCCGCTAATTAATTGGCATAGGAAATTAATATCAACTTAAATGTATTTAGCCTTGATTAATGAATAATTGATGGACAGCTGCACCGACTGACTAACGGACTAAAAAACTGAGTGATGCCATGAGTGACTGACTGACTGACTGATTGACTGACTGTCTGACGAACTGGTTGAAGGAGTGGCAGCTGTGGTGGCTCATAAGCAAACTTTAGTTCACCTCGGCAAATGGGCAAAAAGTTGACACTTTTAGCTTCATTAATCATTTAAGCGGGTCGCACAGGTTGACACGACAAAACACTGTACAGTCAAAAGGACAAAGGGGAGAAAAAGAAACATCCGTGTTATTAATTACTCAAATGGAACAAAACGCCGGCAAGCTGGGTAAATATCCAAGTCAATTTCGAGCAATATAAACATTTAAAAACAAGTAGGCGGTTACAGTCGAGCACGCTCGACAGTAGGATACCCTGAGCCCAGGTCCTCTACACTTAGGTTGAATTTCGACCAATTGTTCCTATGGCAGCTATATGATGTAGTAGACCGATTTTAACCAAATTTGGTCAAGATGTAAAATAACAGCCCAGATGCACCATATATCAGTTTGGTTCTGATATCTCAACAAACAAGAAATTTTTCCATGCTAAAGCTTCATTTACGATGTACCGTTCCTATGGCAGCTATATGATATAGTTAACCGATTCTAACCAATTTTGGTAAGGATGTATAATACCAGCCCAGATGCATATTCTATCAGTTTGGTTCTGATATCTCAACAAACAAAAAATGTTTCTATACTTAAACTTCATTTTCGATGTACCGTTCCTATGGCAGCTATATGATATAGTTAACCGATTCTAACCAAATTTGGTCAAGATGTAAAATAACAGCCCAGATGCACCATATATCAGTTTGGTTCTGATATCTCAACAAACAAAAAATGTTTCTATACTTAAACTTCATTTTCGATGTACCGTTCCTATGGCAGCTATATGATATAGTTAACCGATTCTAACCAAATTTGGTCAAGATGTAAAATAACAGCCCAGATGCACCATATATCAGTTTGGTTCTGATATCTCAACAAACAAGAAACTTTTCCATGCTAAAACTTCATTTTCGATGTACCGTTCCTATGGCAGCTATATGATATAGTGCACCGATCCAAAAATTAAAACAAACTTGATCTGCCTATGGTATCCAGGAACCTACATACCAAGTTCGAAGTCTCTAGCTTTTATGGTTTCTGAGATCGACGCGTTCAAACAGACGGACGGACGGACGGACGGACGGACAGACAGACGGACATGGCTCAATCGACTCGGCTGTTGATCCTGATCAAGAATATATATACTTTTGGGGGTCTGCCACGCCCCCTTCTGCCTGTTACATACATTCTGCCAAACACATAATACCCTTTTTTGCCCATTTTTAATGGGCTCAGGGTATAAAAAAAATGGATATAGTATTAATAATTCCTTTTTCCTGGAAATTGAGAAAGGAACTCGTATATTGACGTGAGAGCAAATAAAAGATTTTCAATTGAGTTACCAGCTATTTGCATGTATGCCAGAGACGTTATTATTAATTTATAAATTGATTTCAGCTTGAAAAATATATGCATTTTAATTGAGTTTTCATGTAATAAAATAATATTTTTTTTTGAGAATATAACTTCACAAATCAATCTTTTGTGTGTTGAAATTATTCATGCATATAGTATGTTCGGGTGTGTTTGGAAAGAATATTTTTAATAAATATTGGAATGACCTCTATTTAGTGTTTATTCCCTGATATATGTTAAGAAACAGCTTATGTTAAAAATTAAATTTGCTCCATATTTGAAATAATTTGAAAATGTTATTTCTGTTAGCAGTCCAAGCATTTATTACTATTAGAGTTAATGGTGTTTTTATTTTAAATTGTACATTTTAGATCGGGGTCATTATACTTTAATGCATGTCATGTTGTATAATTTTTATTGGTAAAACAATATTTAGCTGTTACAACCATTTTCTACAACGAATTGCACTTTCCCATTGCTGTTAACCGACCATGCAAGATAGTAATGTCATTAGTCACCTCTATGTAAGCCATCTCCCCACAATTTAAGTCAATTATTTGTTTTGCTCGCAGGCTGGTACGCTGGTACACTGTTACCCGGTCGAAGCTTATCGTGGCAGCCATTAAATGTCCGCAAAGCGTTAGAATGTGTGATTTATCTATGGACAGTCTGTATCTATATTGTACAGTACCCAATCTAGTATGTATGTATTTTGTATGTTGGTGTAGGTGTAGGTGTCTGTGTGCATTTTTAACACGCACTATGGCAATTTAAGCCAATAACAGAAGCGTGACCAGGTCCGTGCTGCTTATTGAGCTTATCACGCGACGCTTTTGCTCTTGGCTTGTGGATTGTGGAGAATGTGTATAATTTTTATCGCCTGACGCTTGGCAAGAAGCTGGTTTAGTTTATTGACCCACAACTAGGTAAAGTAACAGGCTGGCAATTTGTAAGCAGCAGCTTCGATGTGTTCACCCAGCGTAATAGCCATAAATTTTAGCCAATCTACTGAGTATTTTTCTGTGAGCAACATTTTCATGCGAGCTAATTTTGAGTTAAGGCTGAGTTAAGACTCGCTTGGGTTCGCTTGACGGCCTCTAAAAATAGAACGCACACGCCCTCCGCCTATGACATGCGCCATGATAGATGATTTTACTCTTTGGGACTAATAATAGCATTGGGAGCCTAAAAGGTCTATTGCCTAAAGCATCTATCTCTCTCTAACCCTCTCTTTGTCACTCTCTCTCTCTCTGCTCCTTTTACTCCTTTGCAGTGGCACTTTCATTAAAAGTTGCGCCTGGATGCGAACAATGTATTGACATTTCAATTAATTAAGTGCCTGAAAGCTTTGGCGATTCAAGCTTTGACCTTTGGCTGAATGATGTATCCACCATCGCTGACATTTCCGAGATGGGGCTGAAATATTTTTAATAACGCAGTTAGAATTTTACTAACATTTCGAGTAGTATTTCTTTGATTACTTGTGGGAATTGCTACTGTGATTTAAAAATAATCGTTGAATTCAATTGAATTGCTTTGCGTATCTTCTTAGGCACACCTCGGCTATAGCTGCTGCACATTGACCTTTGCCTTCAAACAAAACTAATTCCAATAAATTCCTACAACAGCGCGGAATATCAGCCAATGCTTCATTGTGCGGTAAATTTGAAATTTTTTTATCAAATGCCTGCAAAAATAAATAAATGTTAAAGTTAAGTCTCTGGCTGAGGTGGGCTTTATGCAAATCCTTGCGCCGCAAAATGTCACACATAAACACACACACGCATACATGAAACTCTCGCACAACGTTTAAACGGCGAAATGCTACTAAGCCCACTTACTTACAATTTAGCAAAAAACAAAAAAAAAACATAAACGAAACCGAGAGAATAATAATAAAAAAAAAACAACATACTGCGAAAACGAGAGTGTAAAAAAATTTTGAATACATAAAACGACGAGCGAAGCGTGAGGAGAAAAAAATGAATCCAGCTTTACGGCACGCATACAAATACAGTTGCATAGTCGTACACACACGCATACACACACACGCCTGCAGACACATACATATACACAATACTTGACTTTATTTCATTGCTTGCAGCGCAAGTGCCTTAATAGTGTGCGTAAGGGAACGTCTCTGTGTGTGTGTGTGTGTGTGTGTGCGTGTATGTATGTGTGTGGACTACTTTCTCGCCGTTATACAAGCGGGCGGCACAAAATCCAATCAACATAACGAGCTACAAACGTCGCTGAGCGGCATAAAATGAAAAAAAAATTATATATATATATATATACATATATACAGAGTTGTGCTGTGGGTGTCTATCAGTGTGTTGTGTAAGTGTGTGTGTGTGTGTGTTTCGAGATTGCACACACAGCATGCTCAACACGCTCAACACGCTATTTGGCAGAGAACACTGCGCGAAATCAAGTTGCCGGGGTGACTGACGCCTTAAGCCAAGTAGAGCGCCATAAGCCCAAGACACCGAACCGGAAAAGGGTTAGACCAAGCAGAATGGAATGGTATTCCGTAGTTGTGAAATCATTGCTCGTCCGACGGCCCTAAGCCAAATATGCACTGCATATACTGTTGAAATCGTTTCCATTGCCAGCTACATCTACATAGCAAGCGGAAATGCTTGGCTTAAATCAAGTCCTTCTGGCCTTAGCAATTATTATATTATGAGACTAAATCCACATTCAAATCATTGTCTAAAAAATAAGCAAAGCTATTGCTAGGATCCACTGAAATCTGTATGAAAACTTAATTATGGAGTTAAGAACATATTTGTGTTTATATATGCTTTTAAATTTTAAAAAGTTAAAGTGTTCAGCAAGTAAGAAAAAAAGCGTTATTTCTAATCAAATATAAATCCATACCATCTTGAAAAATATGAATTTCACTTTTCTTTATTTTACTATGTATCTATAATTTAACAACAATTATTTTATAATTAAAGCTTAAATTTGGAACAGTGGAAATTTAGCAATAAGAGTCATTAAATTGGTTATTTCATTCAAATTTTAGTCTAAAAATATGAAGGTAATATAGAAAACAAAGCATCGAACCAATACCTCTCTAAAATGTAGACTTTAAGTCTTACATAAAATTAAAATTAAATCTATAATTATTTTGTCTATTACTAAAATTACTATTTAATTACACTCTTCAATTTCCAACAACGAGAAACAATTTAATTAATTCATAAATGAATTTCATATGCAAATAATATTTCAAATGGCAAGCAGCTGTGTTGCAAGAAATCCAACTCGGCCATTAATATTGTCCACAGAGCCTTTTTGAACGGGCGTTCATTCAACTTGTAGTCAGTATAAGCAACAACAACCACAATAAGGACAACAAACGTTGTGACATGCAAAATAAAATAAAAAAAACACACACACACACAAATGGCCTGAAACTGAGACTCCGAGCACTGGCCAAAAGGCCGAGAGGTAGACAAAAGTGTAGGAAAAATTGTGCGCAGCTCAAAAGTGTGTCGACTTGGCAACAGCAGCAACAACAACAGCAACAACAGCAATAACAACAACAAACAAATGAAATAAAAGTAAACCCATTTACACCACAAGCAGAAGAAGGATGCGCAAAACGAACTGTTGGGTTGATGGGTGGAAGCTACGGGCTGTGGGATGTGGAATGTGGAATGTGGAGTGTGGAATGTGGGTTGAAGGCGGGGGGGTGTGAGACGGGGTGCGGTGGCGCCAAATGCTTGGCAGGCTGCAAATGTGGGGCATTTGGCAGTCGCAGACGCAGTTGCAGTTGCAATTGCAGTCGCATTGTTAACTTTCTTTGACAGCGGGCCAAAAACGAAGACCGCCCGTGGTTGCTCTCAGCCTCACTGTGTGTGTGTGTATGCAATTGTGTGTGTGTGTGTGTGAGTTGTTGTTTCAGTATCAGCTGCAAAAGAGTCAACAATGCTGACGTAGACTGGCTAGAGCAACAACAACGACTGTGACAAGACAATGGCTCAACACCAGCAGCAGAGGCAACAACAACAACAGCAACAACAACAACAGCAACAACAACAACAGCAGCAACACCAAGAGCAACAGCAACAGCAACTTTGTTTATTTATGGCACGAAATTGCGGGCACAGCAGCAAATTAACACAGCACGAATCCTGGCCAGCCTGTTGCCATTCTCATTCTCATTCCCACTCCCATATCGTTAAATTGATTATTTGGTTGGACACACTCACACTCACACTCACACTCACACACACACACACACACCCACATATGAACATTGCACACACTGCACACGACTCGACTCGGTCATGGCCATTAGCAATACCCAACACACAAATGCAATTGTTGTGCCTGTTGTCCTGTTGTCCGGTTGTCCTGTTGTCCGGCTGTCCGGTTGTCCGGCTGTCTGACTGTCCTGCTGCTGGCCTGTGCAACTGATATGCATAAAAGCCGCATTCAAAGCTGGGCGTGGCAGCCACAACCACTTATCGGCATTCACAGCACGTTGTCGTCGACATCGACTTCGACGTCAGCAGCATCGTCAGCATGAACATCAGCATCAGCATTAACATCAACAGCGACGTCACCGTCGCCGTCGACGTCAACGTCGACGTCGCCCACTGAAGTGGACAAAAATGCTTATAAAGGATTAATTCGATTGCAATATTCACATTTGCATGGTCCTCGTTGTATACTATAGTATACAATGTCCCTGCATCTGGCCAGTGTCATTCCGATACGCTGCAAGTCGCTTCCCATTGCCAGTCATCAGCATAGCATTGTTTTAATTGTCCTGAACGTAATGATTTTTTATGGTCTTAACGACTGCTGTTACAATAGCATTTTAATCCACCTTTCTAGGTAGTAGTTACCGATAAGCACTCGTATTTATGTTTTAAATTATCTAGTTTTCATTTTAACTTTTTCCTAATTTTGCACTTTTATGTATTTTTAAAAAACTTTTTTAAATTTAGAAGCCAAATCATGATCAAAATAATATTCAGCTTAAAAATCGGTTTAGTTTAGTTGGGACTGGGAGCGGGGACTGGGAGAGAGACTGGGAGCGGGGACTGGGAGAGGGGCCTGGGAGCGGGACTGGGAGAGGGACTGGGAGAGGGACTGGGAGAGGGACTGTGAGAGGGACTGGGAGAGGGACTGTGAGAGGGACTGGGAGAGGGACTGGGAGAGGGACTGTGAGAGGGACTGTGAGAGGGACTGTGAGAGGGACTGGGAGAGGGACTGTGAGAGGGACTGTGAGAGGGACTGTGAGAGGGACTTGGAGCGGAACCTGGGAGAGGGACTGGGAGAGCGACTGGGAGCGGGGCCTGGGAGAGGGACTGGGAGAGGGACTGGGAGAGGGACTGGGAGGGGGACTGGGAGAGGGACTGGGAGAGGGACTGGGAGAGGGACTGGGAGAGTGGCCTGGGAGAGGGACTGGGAGGGGGACTGGGAGAGGGACTGGGAGAGGGACTGGGAGAGGGACTGGGAGAGGGACTGGGAGCGGGGCTTATTGTGACCAAAATTTGGTTGCCCCAACTCTTACAGTCTTGAAGTTAAAGAATCTTATGTCTTGATACCCATTTTTGGGTACCGAGCTCAAAAGCGTAAAGATATTTCTCTCTTTAAAATTCTTTATTAAAGAAATATTTGAGCACATTTATATATTCTACTCCATTGGACTTGATTAATCTGTCGTGCTCTGTCACTAATTGCCTTGTCGAGCATTAAAGTGGCCATATCATTGTTAAAAGCTTCTAGGTATTACACTTTTCATTTGGTATTTATCAGCTCAAGTCGCAGCTGGCCCCTTGAAATAGTCAGCATATCGAATATCTAAATTTAATTGAATTTATAGCTCCGAATTGCGACAAGCATCTGCAGAGATTCAGTTGCGTTGCTGTGGAGATGTGAAGATGTGGAGACTATGCAAGTGACACATTAATTGGTGTAATTTAATTTTGAATTTATCTTCACACGCCAAGCACCTGGTGCGTTTGTTGGTGTTGCATTTCACAATTATCGTATTTTAATGAACATGTTGTTAATCGATTCAACCTAATCTTGATATAGATCACTTCTTACATTGCAGATAGACATTGAACAGACCAGAACAGACATTTGGACCAGTGAAAGGAGATACTTGGGTACACTCTTGGGAGAGCAGTTCCTTCAGCTAATCTGAACATCTTGTGCCTCGCCATGGGCACCGGACACTATTTCTGGGCGATCTTTTACTTCACCAGCCTGTGCAGCGCCTCACTGTAAGTACTTTGAAGATGTTTCATCACCGCCACATACTAGTACTTACTACAGTAGTTGCAAAAAGTATGCCACTTATTTTTATTTTACCAACATATCTTCAATTACTTCACATGACACTCTGAGTGGGAGTGGCTCTTTAATGGTCGATTTGCATACAATTGCCGTTAATTTTGTGGGGCGTTAAACGCTGGCCACGCCCACAACGTCCACTATTTAAACCTCAAAAAGGCACATACGTACTCGTATATAGAGTGTCTGTCGCATACATATAACATTTGAAGTAGTTCTGTAGTCAGCTGTAGTATTATTACTCTTGCGTTTGTTGTTTTTCATCCCCTCTCCACCGTCTCACTTAAACATATACTCGTAATCATTTCCATAACATGTTTTTATGCATTTTAACAGTTTCACTTCACAACATCATTAAAATGTAATTAATTTTCATGTAATTTTTGTCGGAGCATAAATTTTGGAATTATTTACGCTCAAGCCGAGGACAGGGCCAACAGCAATTGTGGCTTTGCCTGGGCTTCTGATATGTGCGACAGTGTATAATGAAGATGTCTTCAGAGTTCACATACCCAAATTACACTCCACCCAATTTGTACATAAAGCTGAATTTAAAAAAAAATCTCGAACAAAATTTGAACTGTTTTAAAAATCACACAAAACTTTTTTGCTGTAAATTTATGCAAAAACTTTTCTTTTCTTATTGCAATTCTCGCTTTGAAAAAAGAGAGCACACAAAATAAAATTAATAAATATGATCAGAAAATAGAATTTCCTCTAAGCTTCTTCAAAAATTCTCTTGTATACAAAAACAACAAAATAAAACTCCAAAATTAAAATTATACGTGCGTACCTATCCATATCCTGATTTCAGAGCAAATAATGCCAAAATAAATTTCCGAGAAAAGGAGAAAAAAGTCTTAGATCAAATTTTAGGTGCAGGCAAATACGATGCCAGAATTCGACCATCGGGAATAAATGGCACAGGTGAGCATTAAACATATTTTATTAAAATGTATCGATACATAATTACTAAACTATATATAACTAATATTCCTATATAAAATTTAACTTTTCCAACTTTAAATTTAATTTGAAGTTTGTGTTTTTTGCATTCTGTTTTATTGTTAATTTTATTGGACAAAATCATAAAAAAAAATGAAGATTCTATAACAACAATTGGTGATAAACTCGAAAACATAATCCTAATCTATATTTGTAAGTCTCTTTATAAGTACAAAAAACATCTAAATTAGCTTAGGCAGAAAAGCATCTGGATTGATTGAGTAGCTTAGTTAGTTAGTTAGATCAGCAATTAAGTTACATAATTGCGATACTATGTTAACTCACAATTTAAAACCAAACTCTATGCCAGATGGTCCCGCCATAGTCAGAATCAATCTATTCGTACGCAGTATTATGACGATTAGTGATATTAAAATGGTAAGTCTCCCACATATGATTGAGCCCCGCATACACTTAATAACCACTCTAATTGAACTGCATTCGCAAATGCTTTGGTCTAAACACCCAAAATTCAATAGACCCAGAACCAGACCCTTTGACCCTTTGACCCTTGACCCTTTGCCTCCGCCCTTTGCTCGTCCTCTCTCATCATATGAACAGCACTTCAAATTTAAGACATGCATAAGATACACGATAAACTTAAACCCCGGTCTTTCCAAAATGTTTTTTGGTAGTGCGCAGTTACTTACATACATATAATACCAACTACTTACCTATCTACTCTATGCTATTTACTATGCTCATACATATATGAACGTAAGAGTACATATGTATGTACCACATTAACTACACAAAAATTCGAAAAATATACTTGAAATTTTACACTTTGTTTGTTTGTTTGTTTTTGTGTTGAAGTTGAGTTTCAATCTTTTACTGCCTTTTAGCTCCACTCCTTAAACTCTCTCTCTCTCTCTCTCTCTCTGTCTGTCTCTCTTTCTTTCTATCCTCTATCTTCGAATCTATAACTATGTTTCCACATAACTAACTTTGTTGCTGTTACCATGGCTATTGAAATTTGCGTTTTTTTTTTCGTTTGTTTCGTGTTTCCTTTTGAAAGCAAAGCCAATTTTATGACACATGTACTTGTATACTCTTGTGTATTATCTTTCAGTTTGGTTTTACGCAAATTTTAGAGACATTGTTCGTTGCATTATTCACAGTTACTATTTATTTATTTTTTGACCTAAGTTATCAGTCACTGAGAAAACATGTTTCAACTTTCAACTATATAGACAAAAGCAGTTATACTATATGCTTATACTTAAATATATACTTATATATCAGCTATTAATACTACTCGCAATTTTAGCTGTCAGTGTTTTTGTGTTCTGAGTTATATTTCTTTTATCTTGATTTGTAATACATTAACTTTCACAAACATTCACACACACATAATCACACTAGTGCAGTAAGTGCAGAAAACCTTTAGAGGATTAAGCGGCTGTTTCAGAAAATCGATAATAAAACCTTCTTTTGCAGTTGTTTTACAAATAATTTCTGATATGCTGGCAACAGTGCCTGTCACTTACACATACACACTCTCACACACACACATACACACAGACAGACAGACAGGCACTCACAAATAAATATGTATCTGAGTATTAGTAGTTCGTATAAAATTGATTGAACATGGAAGAATACTCCTGCAGCATCCACATAAATCATGCGCTTAATGCAAAGAACACGTCAACATGAGAGTACTTCAAACAAGGCTTAACAATTGACTCGACATATATTTTCCATTTAACAATGAAAAACAACGAACAATAATCAATTAGTATACTACTTAATGTGAGTTTCAGGTTATTTTCTCCCGCACACGTTTTTTAAATAAACAAGTAAATGTTATTTTGTTGGTACATTTATTTATACTCTCAATGTATGTGTGTGTGTGGGTGTATATTCCTACCACATTTTGTGCTCTTCCCCATCTTCCCATCGAATAATCATAATTTGTTTTCCATTTCAATTATAAACCAGCTATGATTTCATTTACAATTAACTTTTTTATGTGCTCCTTTGCCTCTGTATGTGTGAGCGCGTATATGTATGCGTGTGTGCGTGTCTGTGTGTCTGTTGACTTTACCCGCAGCACCGTCATCATTACAGATTCTGATATGTATAAAATCGTACAGCACTCGACCACAACATAATCAATTGCAAAAGTCAATAGTAAAAAAATAAACGAAAATATATAAACAATAAAATGTCCATCAATTATCACAAGTAAACAGCAAACTCTTTTAATTTTCACACGAATATATTATTATGCTTTATAATTTAATTTTATGTATAATATACATTATTATCTCATGGAAAAGTCATATTACGTAATTACTATCTTCTAACTTTAGACATTACGTATATATATTAAAGTAATTATTAATTTAAAGACAAAGACAAAGCCTAAGTTTAGTTTTGTAAGAAAGCATAATATTTCTAAGTGTAAGCAGGTCAATGAAAAGAAAGTAAAACTTTATTACAGCATAGTAATATCCGCTTAAAGCCTAAGGCGAAATGGGAGGGAACTTTCATAGTATTCACAAGTAGCTGGAATACAAGTATCTGGTATTCGGGTAGCATTTGGTCATTTTAAGTATTTTATACGATAAGTTGTAGTGCGATTTGAGATGAAGATACTGACGCCGTAGCCAGTCGATATGTTTGGCCAGTTGTTAAATTTGTTTATTACTATGCACATTGTACAAAACGGTCTATCTATATATATTATCCTTCAGATGGTCCCGCCGTTGTGCGCGTCAACATATTCGTTAGAAGTATATCGAAAATCGATGATGTAACCATGGTAAGTGCGCGCATCAAAAACTACAAAAAAACCTCCTCCCCAACCCCACCATAACCTCAACCAAAACAAATAATAAAAAAAGGGAAAAAAACCATACTTTATAGATAACAGATTAAGCCAGACACTCTCAGCCTCAGCTTTGACCATGTATATGTATGTGTGTATGTCAGTGTGAGTTTTGCCAACGCATTTTAAACCATATGCCAATGAACTTCAAAATAGTCGCAATATTCACTTGACCCATCTCTGTTTCTCCGTCTCTGTCTTCTGTCAGACTCTTTTCCTTTCTCTCTCTCTCACTTTGTTTTAATAGTCTCCGTTCTAAATGAGGGTGTTTCTATATAAGTAGTACGAGTAACTTATGGATCGGCTGTTATTTTTATGTCCAATCTATGCCCAGCCGTTGACCAACAAAAAACACACTATTTTTGCCTATACTTATACAATATAAATATTAATGATTATATATATATATATATATACATATATATATCGGATATTGGTATTTAATACAATCGTTTAATTGTTTTACTATCGATGTGATTTTATTTTCCATTAATACTTATATCGTTTTTAAGCAAACAAAATAATTTTATTTATCAATTTGAATAAAATATGAATAATGTTTTGACAAAGTAATTGGCTAAATGATCGATTAAGCATAATAATTGGACTTTGTAATATGTTGTTTAATTTAACAATTTTGCATTTGAAAACTAGTTTTAGTTTATTTTATCGTTTGCCTAACCAAAAATGTAAAATAATTACTTTGTTTTGTAGCGAAATGAACAAAAACATATAGAAAATGTCTTTTTGGATCTCTTTCCTATACAACACTCTGATTTTCTCACTCACTCACTCTATATTCTCTCTCTCTGTCTCTCTCTAAACCTCTCTTAATTTCGAACAAAAGTTTCATAATCTACTTTTAACTCTCTGTAACTATCTGACTCTCCTCTTACTGTCTCTGTCGCTCTAATATATTTATCTCGCTCTAATAAATTATGAATTATAAATTTCTCTCTCTCTCTCTCAGTGTTAATTATGCCTACATACATAAATTAACTTATTATCTCATATCAAATTATTACTAATTGTGATGATGACTGCTGACCGACAGATATTTCAGTAAATCAAATATAAATTTTTTAAGCATTAAATGATGACATACAATTATATTGTTTTAAAATTTTCATTTCCATTACCAATTTGTTCAATAATTTCATTTCGTTAATGCTAATCAATATATTTATTAAGAACAATAACAACCACAATAATGATTGTCTATAACAATTGAAAATGTGATCAAAATGTGTTATTTAATTTTTGTGTGCTTTGTACGTGTGTGTTGGTTGATTATGTAACTCCCTTTAACCCCCTTCATGCATCACACACTTTATCATTTTGTCTAAAATAATCATCAATAAATTCAATTAACTTAGGTTTGGTTTGTTTATTTTCGATTTACACGGCAATGCCAGAGGAATACTTTTTACATCTAATGCAGACAGAAGCTAAAACATTTTTAGCTAAAAGTTCTCGAGTTGCAAACTAATTGAAAATGTGTGGCATGCATTCCAGAATAATATTTTAATAAGAATTGTTTATTTTGGCTAGCGAGAAATTTCATACTTCAATGAGATCCATGCAGACATTTCTCTGAACGAATTATTAATTCAATTTATTAATTATTTTTTAAATTATATTGTTTTTTTTTAATTTTGAAGTTGACAAACATTTGATGCACACATGTTATTCAAAAATTAAGGTCGATTTAAGATAAATTTAAGTTTAAGCTAAGCGTTATTCATAAAAGTACATCTTGAAGATCCAAACATATAATCTTTGAAAAAACAGCTTATGAAATGCTCTTCGATTCTGATATGAAAATTTTTTAGCAAATTTAGCAACAGTAGTCAAGGTCAACATGTTTCTGCGCTCCATTTCGAAAATCGATGATTACAAAATGGTGAGTTTCGGCTCCATTGCAACAAACATCACCCTACACGAATATGAATATGAATGTGAAAATAAATATCAATATGAATATGAATATGAATAAGAATACGAACTAGTACAATCCCAAGCGCTTTAAAAACATTGCTCTTAACATTTATAAGCACACGTATGTATGTATAATTTAACTCTGTACATGTATGTGTATCTGAGTGTCTGTGATTGTACGTATATATATGCGTGTATGCGTCTGTGTGTGATTGTGTGTATAAATTTTAAAATCAAACACAAAAGCTTCGCTTTTTTAATACTAAACAAGATGTACTCTTAAGTTATATTGCATATCAAATATGTATATTGAAAATAATTATCTATGTATAAAAATATGTTAAACATAAATCTAAATATATCGAAATTCAAATGTATTAAACCTATATATAAAAATATGTATATTAATTTGAAATCATTTAAAAAAAAACAATATGAAATCTGTCTTGCAAATTTTCAAAATTCAATCTTATTACACAAGTTTCTTACTATTTGTATAAAAAATTAAAAAATAAAAAATGATATATGTCATACATGTCATACATGTACGAGATTTGTGTATAAATATACATTTGATTTTCTTGCAACTATGTGTATATTTAAAATTGATTGTATAAATTATGTTTATTTTATTCCCGTACCGCAATATTTTCTGTACTTTCTTCACCTTTGGTTTAGTTTCTCTTACTTCAACAAGAAAAATATCAAAATAAAACCAGGTTCTACAAGTGCAAGCTCCTGATCATCACTACAAACGAATTTATTTAGAGCTTAAGATAGTTTTATATGTAAAATTTATTGTTGCTGATGTAAGTTCTCTTAGTTTATTTAAACTTGTAATAATTTAAGTCAAGTAGGATAAAAGTAAAAAATAATAAAAACAACCATTACCAGCCACAAGTTCATTAGTTCAGTTTAACTTTCCTCATCTATCCCATTGTGAAATATTGATTATTAATTTTGTAGTGAAGACTATAAGCTACTGTGCTTAACCTTTTAATTTATCATTGACAATTGCGAAAGGAATCTTTAAACAAAAAATTAAAGCCACTTGAACAACAAAATGCTTACCACACATAGAACAATATATAAACGAGATTCAAATACAAAAAAATATTTATAGAGCTATTATATATTTAATAAAGCAAATTTCAAGTCTAACCGTAAATACTAACAAAAATTTAACATACATTTTATTTAGTACTTGGGTGTGTGTGTTCACGGGTCACCCATTTGTCAGACCACATTTCCGTTTTGATAAAATCATAAAAAAAAATCAACTACAAATGTCCCTGACCATATAACAACAACTACAAAAAATACTAAATAAAAAAACTTGCCCGGACAGCTGATCCCATATATAAAACTAGCATCAATTTATACTCTCTTTGTCATCCCATAAATAAAAACCAATTATTTGTAATAACTTTTTAAAATTTATTTCATTTCATTTTGCTTAAAAATTTGTCAAAATGTCGCTTTGGCATGTCACATGAAAAAAAGAAAATAAAAAATATATTTTACAATTTAAACTCAGATAGTTTACGAGTTAATATCGATAAGCTTGCCAGGTTAATAGGATATTATAAATCAATTACAAATTTCCTTTTGTATTTCATTTTCTTTTCTGTTGAATGATTCAACACAAATCCAATCTTTCATTTGATATATACACAACACAACTACTATATAGCATGATAACAAAATTAGTATAAATGTTTAAGCATGTATATTGTTGGTGTTTTTAAAGATAAAATAAAATCTTTAAAGCCCTTTAAGCTGAGATAATTAAATTTTACACAAACAGGAGAAGCCAAGCTAAATAACAAACTTAATAATATCTGTTCATTTTTTAATTTTTAAATAGTGCTAATTGCAGAGTGCAGGGTGTCATTATGACAATGTCACTCATTTGGAATTTTTAGAGGTTGCTTTTTTTATTTTCTACAGAAAAACGTTGATTCCAGTTTTCACTTACATACATCTAAAATGGTTTTTATCTACTAAACTTCCAGATATAATTCCTAAAATTATACCGATTTTTTAATACCGAATATTGAGTTCATAATAATGTTTAACATACTCCCAGACAGCTTTTTGGATCAATAAGGGTTAATATTTTGAATGTTTCGAATGATCTGCATGATTTGTATCTTAAGGTATATATAAGCAAGTAACAAAACTAATATATATTGTGTTAATGATTATTAAAGCATCTAAATAGTTTATGTATAAGGCTCACATAAATATTCAATTTTTTTGTATTCTATGCTTGCTTTGCTTGACGCTGTTTCTTAGTTGCTTTGTCAATTTCCTTTTGCCAATTCCTTTTTATACATTTTTGGCACGTTGCGCGCTGTTTTTGCTTACTGTCTGATTTGTATTTTGTATGCGAGACGTTGCAATGTTGAACAATGCATTGAATAATGATGCTGGATGGTATGTTGCATGCTCGGCATCGGAAGCATATTGCATATTGCATTTTGAATCGAATATGATATACTTATATGCATGTACTATATGTGATGAAATGAATACCCTACACACAACACACTATACCAAATATTAAGAGAGAATTGGCAACTAGCAGAAAAATAAAATAATTTCGCATAAGGCAAACGCTTAAAAACATAAGACAATTGTTAAACACCTCCAAAATATTTAGCCACCATATATTAACTAACTACCAACTATTCTTAATTAACAATTAATAACACTCGAAAGAATAAAAAACGTTCTCCAAGCCTCGCCATGTCTTGCTCGCTCTCTTATTTCTACTTACAACTAACTTATTAATACCGTGCCACAAACAAACAGTCTTTATGTCAAGCTAAAGCTCCTACCCACCACCCCCATGCAAAAACAATTTGTCAGCCACCCAATTGATAAACCCTACCACTAAAAACATACATATAAAATAAAATAAAAAAACACTGTCTTAAAATGCTCGAGCGTTCCTTTATAATTCGACAAAAGCGAAATTTGCATTGTAGTTCATATTGAATTGCATTGAAATTGAGGATGAAATTGAATTTGAACAATAAAAGAATGTTTGTCTTCCCAAACTAACCAAACTCTATTTTTATTCGCGTTCTTTCAATAAACCACTTTGATGACAAATCGCAGGAATACAGCGTTCAGCTGACATTCCGAGAGCAGTGGACGGATGAACGTCTCAAATTCGATGACATACAGGGTGAGTAGTAATCTTTGCAGATCTATTGGGAACTGTTGATTTACTTAACTATGTGCTACCTCTATAGGACGCTTAAAATATCTCACGCTGACGGAGGCCAATCGTGTCTGGATGCCTGATTTGTTCTTCTCCAATGAGAAGGAGGGACATTTTCACAACATCATAATGCCAAATGTGTATATACGCATCTTTCCTAATGGTTCCGTGCTCTACAGTATACGTATCTCATTAACATTAGCATGTCCAATGAATCTCAAACTGTATCCATTGGATAGACAAATTTGCTCACTTCGCATGGCAAGCTGTAAGCGGGAATTGAGAATCTCTAACCGGCATAGCTCGCAAATGACAGTTGATCGTTTTTTCTCATATGCTCTGCTTCGTAACATAACCGAAAAGATTTATCTCGCTCTGAGCGGCTCTCTTTGTTTTGTTTTGAATCGGTTTTGGTCAAGCTCTTTGCATTGACTCATTCGTGTGACGCTCTCAAATGAGTTGTCGCGTAAAGAGTAATACGATTTTCGCTCACACAAAGACACTCAACAAGGGACAGTTTGACTAAAAAACTCAACAGAAATGCTCCTTGCCTTCGTGTGCATGTAAATACATACAGACATACATACATATAAATGTAAATGAGAACGCAACAATCGCGTGTGTTTAGCCATACATACGCAAAAGACAATTTGCTTCATTTAACTCAAGCAAACGATCAGTGTTTGACTTGAGCGAAACGAAAACAGAAATAACTGTCGCGCTCAGAGCGCGAGCGAGCTAAGCCAGACGCGACAAAAACAGTTTCTGTCTGAGTCTTTTTCATTGTGTGAGTGAAAGACACTTATTTGCAGACAACGAAAAAGTGTCAACAGTTATTTGCCAGCTATGCTAACCGGTAAATGAATATTTAAAAGATTTTTAATTGATTTTTCAAACTTGATAGATGGCTGGACGACCAACGATTTGGTGTTCCTTTGGAAGGAGGGTGATCCTGTGCAAGTGGTGAAGAATTTACATTTACCTCGCTTCACATTGGAGAAGTTTTTGACTGATTACTGTAACAGTAAAACCAACACGGGTACGTTACGTTCTGTGTGTGCTCACACTTGTGTTGATTGTGTTGAGATCTCTCTATTTCTATTTCTATCTATATATGTATCTGTATCTCTATCTATATATATTTTTAATTAACTTTTGAAATGTTCATCTATATATTCTATACAATCGTAGCAAACTTTAGTTTTTCTTTCATTTGTCTATATGCTAATTGTTTTAATTTTAATTAATTCGGTTTTTTGTTTAAGGTTTTGTGACTTTTTTAAATAATCCTTTGACAAATTGTTAGGCGCTGCATGTGGCATTCAGACAGATCCCAAATAAACTATAACCACATTCACATATGTATGCACAGATCTTTTTTAGCCTTATTTCAATATAGTTTTTGGCTCGAATATTTTATAAGCGGCATCATAAGCACTTCATAGTCAAAATACAACCACACACACACCCACACACACAGGTAAACAATATCATCATATACACTCCCACACACATGTAATGATGCCGTTTACACATGAACATCGCGTTGGGCCGTTATCAATACCCGAATCGCATAAAAACCAACTTTTTACGATGTAATTCACACACACTCACAAGCCATGCCACACATGCACACACAGACACACACACACACTCCCACACAGTCTCCAGTGCACACCACATCTCATCCAGACACCCAGAAGCATTTTAGTGCAGTTTGGCATACCGACAAGCTTACCTTGCCGAGTTGAGTTTTTATGAGCACTTTGAAATCAGTTCGCGCTTTAAGTAAATGTTTACCTTGGCTACCAAGAACTACTTATCTCAGCTGACGACGACTGCGACTGCGACAGGCAAATGCGAAACGGAAAATGCTAAGAAAATGGCAAAGGCGCACGGAAAGTAAATTAATCGAGGAAATTGTTTGCGACGTAGTTGCTTAAACTTGCACAAAGGACATCGACAATGATGATGATGATGACGATGCTGATGATGACGATTTGAGTTTATGTATGTCTATATAGCATACATTCATTTATCAATAGATATATGTACTTGTAGCTGATGGCGTCAAAATGAGGCAAGCAAAAACGCAAAGTTTTTCACAAACTCTGGCAAATTGTGTGTCAGCATCTTAGGTGGATAATTTATAGCCAGAAATGTTGCAGATTTGTGTTTGGATTTAGATGTTTTAAATATTTCTTGGAAATTCCTAATGCTTTAGTTAGGCGAGTAAATCTAATAACTTTTATTGGTGAAAACTGTTCAAATTAATACACAAATCTAAAGCGATTAGAAACGGTAATGGTTGAGTCGAAGCCAAAGTGAATGTGGTACAGATTTATTAAATATGTATAAACTACTTAAATTTTCTTAAATTGTAACTACCACCAAATCAGTTAACCCCATTAAACTCCTATTCACTTAAAACAGCGCTCATAAACATTCAATCAATAGATATGTTCATCATTCATTAAATCCATTCGCTTAGCTCATCCCAGTATTAAACAGTTGCATGAGCCTGTTGTCATATTTCCTTCAATATTCAATTAACAAATTCAAGTCATTTAAAGATATATATTATTATGAACATACTTTTGACCCATTTAGTCGTTGCGTAGTTGTTGCATTTAGCTCGCCTTAAACTTAGTTGCTCACATAAAGTTTATTAATTTTATATCTTCTATGAGCGATTAATGGAGAAACTGGGCGATACTTTAGACCTAATACGAAAAGTTTAATACATTGAAAATGCTTTACGAGCATGATAAATGCATTTGCAAACAGAGTGCAAACCTATTGATGGCATCGAGTAAATACCGCCTTAGCCGGGCTAAAACCAAAGCGATATAAGCCTGACGTGAAGGCGAATACGAAACCACCAGTACCCAGTAACCAGTACCCAGTACCCTGTAACCAGTACCCAATAAGAGGCGGCCCATAAAGCCAGGCAAATAAACCACGCAGCAGCTAAATGCAAACATGAGAAGCACAGAGAGAATTTAATGAGCAAACTGAATGAAATGAAAATATCAAATGAAAGTGAAAATATGAGAATGTAAAATAATAAACAACTTTGTCTTGAAGAGTATGGAGCGCACTGCCAACAAATTAACGGAAATGAAGCACAAGCAGGGGGCGTGGGCAATCATGTGGGGGCGTTTACAACGGAAGCTGATGGAGCAGCAGCGACAGGAGCAACAAGAACAACTACAACAACAACAACAACAACGAGTACAACGAGTACAGCTTCAACAACAAAAACAATAGCACACAAAGCCTACGAACTTCATTTCCGTTAAGAATTTTGTTGCAAAAGTCAGAAAATTGAATTGATGTTGATACATTTTGCCTATGATGCCATTTTATAATTTTCCACTCACATTCTATGTGTCTTTTTCTGTCTCTGTTTCTATCTCTCTCTCTTCATTTTATTTTCCTGTTTTTTTTTTTGTGTAAATACATTTCTTCTACACCTAACCCAATGCCCCCCAATCCACTTACTCTATGCATAATATTATTTGAAGTCAAACCTATTTCCTGTACATAAGATACAAAGAAAATGAAAATGTAAAATTTATCATTTTGATTCGTTGTTTTTCATTTGCCAAAATTGTAAACGCAAGAAACAAATTATTTGTTCGATTATTGGATGACTATATTTTATGTAATTATTATTATAATATTGGAATTGTGTGTATGTTCTTCAGTGTGTAACTCATTTTTCTAAAGCCAGCTGTGTATATATGCATCTGTATGTGTGCGAGTATGTGTGAATTGATGAAATTGAAAATACAAAAACAAAAAAAAAATAAGACCGCCTTTATCGAGTACATATCCTCCCTTACATTTTGAGTTTGACACAATTTATATACCTTGTATACTCATAGGTGAATACAGTTGCCTCAAAGTCGATCTACTATTCAAGCGAGAATTCTCATATTACTTAATACAAATTTATATACCATGCTGTATGTTGGTCATTGTCTCATGGGTATCATTCTGGCTGGATCAAGGCGCAGTGCCAGCGCGAGTATCGTTAGGTAAGTGCTGCTAAATATGGCTCCAACTTCCAGCTGAAACTGAAAGAAATCGAAACTGAAACAACTGAACTCAACTCTCTAAGGAGACTTTGTGACTTTGTGGTAACTTTCGGATACATTTTGCCAAAAATAACTTTAATTATTGTCTCTTGCTCATTTGTTAATTAAGTGATATATAAATTGTACATACATATATAAATTGATAATTACATTATGAAATCGAATAATTTCAGGTGTTACCACATTGCTAACAATGGCGACACAAACATCGGGCATTAATGCCTCACTGCCTCCAGTTTCCTATACAAAGGCAATTGATGTATGGACCGGCGTCTGTCTGACGTTTGTCTTTGGGGCACTACTCGAATTTGCTCTGGTGAACTATGCCTCCCGCTCAGGTTCGAATAAAGCTAGTAATTGAGATTTGATATGCTTCTTAACAAACTTATAAATGTATTAATCGATGGTGTTTATCTATTTTTACTACTGTTCCTTTTTTATAATACTTATTTTTGTATCGATAACGACGAGAAATACGTGCGTGTTTGTAACGTATTTTGTGTACGTGTATATACCAACATATACATACATATATTTGTATACGATGACTGACAATTAAATGAACTAAACTAAACTAAATAAATGGACTGCTGTACACACACACACACTGACAAGCACACAGATTAATTCACTCACAGACAAAGGCAAAAGATACTGCAGTTACAAGATACAGATACACACACAGCTAGGCGAGCTAATCTACACCTTCGGCGTGGCACACAATTTTTGGGCAAAATACAAGCTGATTTTTGGTCCATAAATACTAACCAATTTTTAGTATTACGATTACGATAAAGCCCAACGATTTTAGCTGTAGCTAGTAGCATTTCTTTAAATATCATTTCTCTTTTACTTTTGTTTTCATTCATAGACAGGTGTGTTCCACGAATCTCTACAAATTTCAATGATAATTTATTTTAAAAATAACCGAGCGAAATGTCGATTTTCCTAAAAAAAATATGACAGCTTTAACTATTCAATAATATTTCCGTAGTCAAAAATAATCCGCTGCCAAATCGACGTAAAGTTTTCATCAAATTATTAACTATTGGCACATTGAAATATAAATATGAATTGCATTTAAAATTTTGTCAAATGTAATAAAAAATTAATTCACATTTAAACCAACTGAAAGGCAGTTTTAGGATGTTAGAGATTGGTTGAGCACGCCTGATAAATATTGTATCTCCAAAATGATTTCGATGTATATATTTCTACTAATCCATGTTTTTTATTTCGTTTTACTCTCTTATTTCATTGTGCCCTCACACTCATCGACTTCACACACCCACAAACACATACGCATACCCAACCAAACCACAAAACAACCAAACAACGCGTTTGAAAAAAAATAAAACCAAATACAAAAACAAAATTACAAATTGGACCAATGTTTCAACAAATATATCGACAAACTTTCCATTTGATTTTATTTATCATTACATTTTCTGTTTTCTTTGCCGATGTCTATGCTTGTACATAAACTAAACATTTGTTACATTTCTGTGTTTAACACATAATAAATTATGATTTTGATTAAAACACAAATCCAACTCAACTGAAACTCTAACACAAACTCTTGCACTTGATTAAAAATTTTTGATTTTGAAAACACTTTAAACGGTTTAATGTTTCTGTATGTGTGACTATCTATCTCTGTCTCTCTTTCTTTCTCTCACTCGCTGTCTCTGTCGCTATCTAACTGTATAACTGTATAAATATGTGCTATGCATCTTAACTAAACAAATCTGAAAATGAATACAAACTTAATTAAACTTAACTGTAAATTACATCAAAAACCAAAAACAATTGCAATGTCTATCGACTTTCAAAATTTTTGTGGAACAAATAAATTCTTGTCCAAAATCTTCTACCACATGCAACATATACGGATCGGGCCGCAGACATGCATAAGGAGAATATGAAAAAGAAACGTCGCGATTTGGAGCAGGCCAGTTTAGATGCCGCTTCAGATCTGCTCGATACAGATAGCAATGCAACATTTGCAATGGTACTTACCTTTCAATTATATATTAATACATTTTTCACAAACAGATTCAACTTTATTATTAGCAGTAGACTGGGATAACATTACAGAGATGTAGCTAAATACATGAAGACTACAGAAAAAAGATAGATTTCGTATTTGTATAGGTTCGTTTATATTACTATCGAATTGCCAATATTTAAATAGCTATACGTTTATGATAGTGAAGTAAACTAGTCATCATTTATTAAAGAACTGTACGCTTGATAGAAAAGATATAACATAATTTAAAGTATAATAATAAAATCAATGACAAGTTGAAACTTTTAACTGAAGCTGGAGTTATTGCAAGATATATTAATAACATACTGAACAAAAAGGCTGTATAGAAACAGGTTTTATAGTTAAAAACGAAGTATTTATAGAAATCTAAACACTTACCAAAGAATAATATCCGTTACCAATACTCATAGGTCATATAGTCAAAAAGAAGGTATTTATAGAAATCTAAACACTTTAACGAAATTTGAGTATCTGTCGTCAATAGTCTTTAAATAAAACAAATCTTTTCTTTTTATTACCAACTGAAATTGGCTATTGCAAAATGTTTATGATAAAACTATTAAAACAACTATTTCCTTTTATATTTGCCTCTTTTTATTAACAAAAAAAAAACACACCCACACTTGAACACACACACACACGTTGAACAAAAACAAACGTAAAATTGAAATAACTTTTTTTCAAACGTGCAATACCACAAAAAACTAACCAAAATCAAACCACATATAAACCAACTCAATCTCAACCTGATACACATCCAACAATCAACTCCAACTCCAACTACAACTCGAAAACCATCAACCAAACATCGCTGCTGCTGGCACTCAACCAACCAAATTGATTCAACCGACCGGAATTAAATGAAAAATTGCAACGAAATTAAATGAAATTACGCACATGCCATTCACCATTCGCCATTGCCATTGCCATTCGCCATTTCCATCGCCATTGACATTGCCATTGCCATTGCCATTACCATTTTCCGTTGCCATTTTGTAATCGGTGCCGTGGTGCGATTGTTGCCTACGGACTCTACCCCCGTCATTGCATCAACTACAATCAAAATTCCATCTCAAACGGCATCGCAATATTCACGTGGTGGCGGTCTCCAGAAACCGCTGGTGCGTCATCCCGGTGATCCGTTGGCTCTGGAGAAGCTGCGCCAATGCGAGGTGCATATGCAGCCACCGAAACGTCCAAGCTGCTGTAAGACTTGGCTATCCAAGTTCCCCACCAGGTAACAGTGCCACACCGTTTGGCCCTTAGTATTCAAATCTAGTTGTTTATCGTAGTAGTTGATGGATTTCCTTTTTGATGTTGTGAATATGTATATCTCTGTCTCTCTCTATCTATATCTAAACTCTTGTTGAATTTTTGCTAATTAACTAATTAACTAACTAACTAACTAACAAACAGTACAGTAACAGTAATTGAAATCCTCCAATTGGATCTCTTACTCGTACACGTATTCGTACTTGTTTATTAAAGACAAAACCCGAATCGAATCAGTTGCGTCTGCTTTGCTGCTTGCCATCGTTTTTGCTCGCTGTCTTTTGTTTCATATGCTTGCCAAATGATTTGCATCTGGCCCGAATGTCCAGTCAAGTAAAAGTAAAGATTTAATTTCATTAATGCTTTCTGCTAATAACACTGTGCAACAAAATGCTTTAGCAAAACTCAAGTGTACATTTTCCTGCCTTAAACAGCTAAAGTGTATGTAAAATTAAAGTCAGCATAACAAAACAGTCAATTGATTTAAGTATTCTTTGAAATTGACTTCTACTATTTAAATAATTGTTATAGAAAAGTTCAAGCAGACTTTAAGGCGATTTGTTTAAATCTATGCATCTGAAGCAACTGATAAAGTCATTTACTTAACTTATAAATGAATATTATAATGGAATTCAAAACAATATAACAGAAATAAATGAAAACAAGTATATTTGAGATATTGCTAAGAAATGTTGCAACAGTGAAAAATGTACAGTGAAAGGTTCTTTTATGTACTTTGCTTTCTGTTGATTTGTTTGTTTTAAACAACTGTTTTTGTTGTAGTCTTTGAAAAATGATAATCCTTTAAGTACCGAACCGCATCCCAATTCCATACTACCCTCTAGTTAACCGATTCGCCTTTGTTATTTGTAGTATTTCACTCCATAAATTTCACATTCTTTTAAGTTTCTCGCACATAGCTGATATCCTTTAAATTTTAAAACAAACAAAATGAAATAAAAATCAAAGTAAAATTGTTAAAAGGCCACACAGAAAAACAAAACAAATCACAAATCAAAAAGCCAATCTCTAGATGATCCATTAATGTGTTTTGTACTTGTTGAATATTTATCCAAGACAATGTTCTAGATCGAAGAGAATCGATGTTATCTCACGGATCACATTCCCGCTGGTCTTTGCGCTCTTCAATCTGGTCTACTGGAGCACATATCTCTTCAGGGAGGAGGATGATGAGTAAATGCCGTTACCTATTTACAAATTACTTTATATAGATATCGATGGCACTATGACACTTAAAATTGTACTAACCTATTCTCTTTTATTTCTACTTTCATTTTACAACTTCTACCCTTATTTGAAAATTGTGTTTGCGATTCGATTTGTTGGCTTGATTTTCGCATATGATTTTTGATTCCAATTATTTGACTACAAAAAGGACCTTCTAAAGCGCGTCTCTGATATCCAAAGGCTATGTAGAATCCAACATGAAAATATTAATATGCGTTAACGCACACACGCACATTTATATGTACATGCGAGAGTGTGTATTTTGTATATTGATGCAGTAAACGCTTTGCTTGATCAAATGGGGCTACAAGGCGTCAAAGCATTTCCACTATACACAATACATAAGAAAAAGATATTAACTAACTGTAAGTTAAATAGATCGAGTACGACTGCATAGTAGATAACGAAAATTGAAAAAACAAAAAGCATAAAACGACAAAAAATTGTGTATTTTAAAATTGAAAATATTATCAAGACGATTTGATAACGATTTAAAAACGCTTGCTCTTTCGATTTGGTTTTAATTCTCGAACTTGTTATAATATTAATAAAAATTATATTAATTATTTTAGAAATTAATCAAGTCAAGTTTTGTTCATATTAGTTAACTTTCCGAAACAAATTAATATTAATTTGTACTTAAAAGTTGATAAGTTAGTTGTAAAAAGTCGACGTTTGTAAATATTTCATACAATAAGTTTTAAGACAAAACTAGTTTATATACAATTCGAATTCTAAAATGACAAACGAAAGTGTGTAGATAAATTTAAGTTTAGACATACTAATAAGGTAACAACAACAACAAACAACAGCAACGACAACTACAAACTAATAAATCCTAGGCAAATTTAATTATGTTCACAATCGAATTAAAAATAAAACAAAAAACATAACATGTTTTGATGTTTTGTTTATTGAATTCATATTTCAAGCACACACAGCACAAGACAAAACGAGTTTTCTACTTTTTACACCATTCAGGAGTAAATTTATTCGTGCTAATTATTTTGAAAAAATGTATGTATGAAAGTGAAACTCAAAACAAACCTGATATAAATTAGTGAAATTTGAATTGGAACTCTTGTAAGGGCACTGAAGATATTTCTTTTATCTTACTTTTATTATTCTAACATACATGACATTTTTTAAAAAATGTTACAATTCGGCATAGGCAAAAATCAAACTAGTTATTTATCTGGAGCTGGTGGGTATTGCAAGTGTTTTTTTACTATTGACATGCCTAGTGTAATTTTTTGCTTGTTTTCAATTTTAGCAATTTCAACTAGTGGCAAATTTAATTCATGTAGCTATTAGATACATTTTAATGAGTATTGTACGACAAATATTTCCATTGCGACTTTTTGTTATACTATTTTGCTTTAATTTTTTTATTATATTCTTAGTAATATATAAATATATTTAAATAGAATAACCAGTCATCAATTAATTTTCGGCAACGTGGCATAAGAAGAAAGTCAAATGATAAATTAATGCATATATGGATTCGAACTAATGCTTCTTATGCTCGGAGCTAAGTAACATAGTTATTTTCTTTAAGTATTCGTAGTCTTATAATTAATGAACAAAAACCTAAAACCAATTAACAGACAATACAAATAGAATATCATTCAATAATCCACAATTAAAACATAACGAAAAGCAGTGAAGCACATCCATAATAATTAGTTGAATCCTTAGATTCTTTTGTTATTAAGTGCCTTTTTGTATGAGGAGTGAGTCCTGCAGTTAACAAGAGTTGTTTGTCTGCCCTGCCAATCCCGTTACTACAGCTCGAAATATCTTCTTTTTAGCCGTTTTCGACCATTTACTCGTAATCAAAATGCCAAATCCATATCTAAGCATTAACCGTACTCGACATTCGGTATTGATCAAAAAATAAAAACTGAATTCTACATAGCAATATCACAGTAACAACTATTTATAAAAGACAAACAAAAAAACGTATATTTACTAAAATAACAACAAAAATAAAAAAAGCAAGTATTATTTTGTAGTTTTACCTTAAATAATTATTTTGATTATATTCAGCTTGTTTCCACTTTTTATACTTTATCCAATTTATTCAATATAATTAAATAATATGCTTTAACTCATATTTTCGCTTACATTTTCAAAATACAAACATAAAGGTAAGATAAATATAAAAAAAAAAACAAAATAAGAAAATAAAAATTAGAAAACCGAAATCAAAATCAATGAAAACACGCACCCACATAATTATTGTCACTAAGAACACCTCAAATGGAAAGGAAATTAATGTTGTAAAATTCGTGCCAAGCAAGATACAATTTAAAAACCAAAAACAAAACTAAAGAGAATATAACTTACTGATAAATACGAGTGTATAAGTATATAGAAATTGGACGCAAAACTAGTTGTATTGTATATGAAGCTATAGCTATTGAACATACAGGGTTTTAAATGTGAGCAAATAAGTAGCAGATGTCTGGGCGATCAATGAAGGCCTCGTAGCAGCCAAATGTTGGGTATGATGTTGTTTGATATGTGTTAATTAATGTTGATTGTAAACGTATCTATGTATTTACCAAATGGAACACTAAATGAATACCAAAAAAAAAAAACACGTAGCTTAGGACATCATAAATTGAAATTAAATTAAAATAAAAGATGCAAAAGAAAATGAATAGCAGCGATGAGCGATAATCTCAATAAGTTGGCCCATTGTTCAGTTCATCACGAAATAAGTACGTGTATCTTAGAACTAGATCAATACTTGGCATAGGTTGTGTGCTGCCTTCAGTTGCCGATCTTTCATCAATTTGGTCAATTATCATTTAGGCAAAAAGTTGTTTAGCAGCGTCAGTCCAAAAACGTTTTCAATGTAAATAGTTTCTAAATGAAAAATATGAATAAAAATAAATGTCATACGTATCTCATACGGTAATTAGGTATAAAAAGTGCACAACTTCTAGATGCGTTCCAAAAAGACTTACAAGTTTTGAGTAAATGAACTAACAGAAATTTAACATTTAAACTTAAACATTTAACGTGAAAATGTAGCACATAAGTTAACATATGTGTAGTTAGGTTAAGTCACTGTAACAACATCAACAAATGGATGTTGCATTACGCGTTCAGATAGAATAGTCAAAACATTACTAATATTAATACTATATACTAAACGTCAACACCAACAACCTAATCCATTTTGCATTCACAGTCAAATACACTCACTCCTACTACTTACTTACACACTCTCACACATAGTGTTTCAGTCACAATAAACTTAAACTAATTAAAAATAAAATTGCACGAATTGAGAAGGCGAAGAAACAAGTGAAAATAAGATAGATAAAAATGGAAAAATCAATTTCTAAATCATAACACATATCTTCAAGCAAAAGGGGCCTCAATTCTGTTCATTCTTAACAATCAAAGCTTCAATTATATTTTCTTCTAGTGAACACATATTGTAAATAAAGATCAGCAAAACGCCGCAAATCCCCTTACTTTATAGAGTTAATAAGTGGACGCACACACACACATTCTCACACACACACACACAGACACACACACACACAACTGAAAACCAAAATAGTTAAAAATTTAGCTGAGAACAAATTAAATCATCACATAATAAAGTAATAGGTCATGCGTTTAAATGTGAAATTTACACAAAAAGAACAATTTGCTGTAGTGCAACCCAATGGAAAAATAAATCCAAAAATAACGCCAACTAAAAACAATTCGAAAATAACAAAACGGCAACATTTTTATGCATAAGAGAAATTTAGTAAAATAAATATACAAAATAGTTGAGATAATTGTTGTATCGCCATCACACGAAAACAAAAAAAAACAAAATAAAAATGTGTAAAACCCCAGAATAAAATGTTTGTGAAATGTTTATAACTGAAAATGAAGCAAAACAAAGAGAAAAGAACGAAAAAAAAGAAAGATACTCAACATGGCATGTTTAAATAAAAACCAAAATTTAATATGTAAGCTTTTAAGAAGTGTTTTCTTATTGGGACAACTCGAAAATTAATACATTGCAATTGAATGTCCGATAACAGTAAGCGACTGCTTGGTTGTCAAGCAGTTCACGCGTATATAGCAGCCAGCTATTGTAAGCAGACGGGTTAACAGTTTAGATGGATTTCTACTATTTTTGGAAAATAACATATGTTAGTTAACAGACATGGACTGCTTACTGAAGAGAGTCGCAAGCAGTGCACGCATATATAGCAGTCAGCTATTGTAAGAATTGAAGCGCACAATTTAAATTTTTTACAACTTTCTAGAAATAATTCTGCAAAAGATATACAATTTAACGAAAATAATTTAATTTACTGTCAACCAGTCAATAAATTTGACAAAATTTTAACAAAAATTCTGCAACAATTTAAAATTTCCAGTCAAAAACAGATAAGTTCTTCTTTAAAAAATTGGATAAACTGTTTATAGAGATTACTCTATATTTTTACAGTAAACAGCGACCTGCCAAAGCACAGCTCACAACAATAATGCTGCGTCATGCAACATTGAACATAGATTGTATCGGTAAAAGGGGGAGGCGTTAGAAAACAACAGACACTTTAGCCTTACAAATTGCCGACTAATTTTCGGTGTACCCATAGATAGTATCGATAATCAGGGAAATGATCGCGTGTATCATGCACTGGGATTTATCAGTTTCAGTTGTGTCAAGATCAGCGAGAAGTAGTGACTGTTTTGCTGACCTTTAAATAGAACTCGACCGCCAACCAAATGCATCAGATGCAGCAAAATAATGGACCTGAATGGATATCCGTCGACAAGCTACAATTCCGAGCATAAAATCTGGTCCGGGGCCAGTGAGCAAAGTTTCTACAACGATGACCTAACTATTGGTCAGATTATCTTCAGGCAGCTACAATGTGAACCGCTGCGAATCTTTCAGATATCGCATAGCGAGAACACACGCTTAACCCGTTCCCAGATGCTCCAGAATGCAGTCAAGGTAAGCATTTATCTGCGACAACAGGGATTCAAGCAGGAGACACATATTGTTGGTATCCTGGCGAGGAATTCAACGCATCTGGCCGCATTGGCCTATGGCTGTATGTTCAATGGAACTCCCTTTCATGCTGTTAATTCCAACTTAGAGGAGCAGACGATATGCAATCTCTTTAGTATTACCAAGCCAAGGATTATATGCTGCGATGCCCAGGACTACGATAAGATGCTGAATATAGTCAGGACACTGGAAACGAAGATCTTAACAGTCGATGGAAGTATTGCAAATGTTGCAAGCATACTTGATATATTAAAAACAACGCTGGATGAGAACTACAAGCCGGAAAGCTTTGAAAAGGGCACAGATCGCATATTGGCCATACTCTGCTCCTCGGGCACAACAGGTACGCCGAAAGCAGTAACCATTTCGAATAGCCGTAAGATGTTTGAATCTCACAGGTAGGACACATTCAGTTAATCCATCCAAGTCAATTCAATCACTTAAGTCTTACATTCACCCAGCTACCTCTGCCCAGATGACGTACAGTATGCACCCAGTACGCTGGACTGGCTAACGGGAGTGATCAGTCTCGTAACGGCGGCTGTTTACGGCACTGTGCGTCTCATATCCAAGGAACCCTTTAGTCCCGCCCACTTTTTAGCCATGTGTGAGCAGCAGAGCATCAGCTGGGCGGTGTTAGCCGCCTCACACATTGCCATGCTGGCCAATTGGCCAAGTGCCAATTCCAAACAGTTACGCAGTCTGCGGCATCTTCTCTTCGCCGGCGGACACACGCTGGTGCCAACGCTGCAGAAGATGCAGTCGTATCTGCGAGGAGTGGGAATCCTACGGAATGCCTATGGCATGACGGAACTGGGAAGCTGTATCTCCTGTAATTACAGCACCCACACAAAGCCCAAATCGGTGGGTCGCCTCATGGCCAACATTCGCATGCGGGTGGTCAGCGACACTGGGAAGTCCATGGGACCCAATGAGCTGGGTGAGCTCTACTGTCACAATGGACAACACTGGAGTGGGTACTATGGAAATGCCAGGGCTACACTGGAGATGCAGGACTCGGAAGGTTGGTTTCACACCGGCGATCTGGGCTACTTTGATGAGGACAACTATCTGCATGTTGTGGAGCGCAAAAAGGATATGCTCAAATTTCTGGGCATGATGTACTATCCCCATGAGATCGAAGAAGTGATTGCCCAAATGCCCCAAGTGGCCGAAGTCTGTGTCTTTGGCATTTGGAACGAGACCGAAGGCGATGCTGCAGCTGCTTCAGTCGTCCCTAAGTCAGGAACTCAACTCCATGCCTCTCAAGTGCTCCACTTTGTGTCTCAACACATGACCGTCAACTATAAGCAGCTGCATGGAGGAGCTCAGATTGTGCCACATTTGGCCAAGAGCGCCAATGGCAAGGTAAATCGCAAAGCCGTCAAGGAAAACTATCTAAGGGCAGCTAAGCAATTAAACACACCTGATTCATAGTACTTTCTATTTAATTAACTAATCTCGTGAACTTTGTTGCTATTGTGATTAAGTATGGTTTTTTATCCAAATAAACATATTTCCTATCTCTAAACTCTTTTACTTTTTACAAGCGACTCAAAGTTCATTCAGTTATCTCATCGGAGAACTCGTGAATGTCCCCAAAAAGTTACATATAATGTAATCACACCAATGTCTCCCAGACAAAGCTTCTTCTTGAACGATAAGCGTGGAAATTTTGCACTGTTCGTAATGATAATAGACCACAACAAAAAAACATGTAATAAAAATGACTTGGACATTTACCCCTTGAATCTGCAGCAATAATTAAGATAAACATCATGTCGGATGATCTTCAAGAGTAATAACAATTTCATAAACTCAGGGTTTAATTACAAGTATGTGCCAATTAATATTTGACGGTAACTGTTACATATTACTACAAAATAATACATTTTTTTTATAAGAAATAAAAAGACATAAATATAATAATCGAAGTCTCATTATGAATATCCCAAGAGCTTATGTAATACGTAAGTCTACTGAGAGCTAAATGGTTTATTTAAATTTTATTGCTTATGCGAAACAGTTAATTACCAAATAAATTTAAGAAAGGTGCGATTTATTATATTTTTGTTAATAAAACACCCAGGTCCGTTTACCAAAGATTTAATGTAACTGATCGATATTATAGAATTTGATAATTTTTTTTTTTTATTTTTTTTTTTTTATTATTAATTTCTGTAGATCTCCAAATCTCCAAATAAATTTTCCCTGAATGAATATGCACGATTTCTAATATCGATGGGTTGATGAGGTATGAGGGTAAATGTTTAGTGAGCTTTAATCCTATCAGTTTATAACATTAAATTAATATTAACTATATAACAAAAGTTAAATGCAATGTGAACTCTTATCACTATAAATAAATGCATCCTCACAATTTGCAATCACGTGAGACCCCTTAACCCCCAACACGTTTAAATATTGGAGAGCGACTATGAACGCGATCTGAATTGCATGACAAATGATTTATTATATGACATATTTATAAACAAGCTTGTTACTAGAAAATGCGGAGAGTATAGAATATGTATGTACGTTATCTGAGATTCGCAAGCAGATACGCTGCGGGTATAAAAGCAAACGGAATTGATTGCGATTCAGCACTTGATAAAAGTAACTTGTTGCATTCAGAATGGGCTTCAAACCTGAAAACACCTACGATGCTGAAGAAAAGATTTGGTGTGGCATGCCATATCATGAATACTTCTCACCGGATCTATCTATGGGCGAAATTATTTTTCATGAAATGAAACGACATCCGAAACTCATAGCTCAAGTAAGTAACCAGTTTATCTATAAGATTATAGATACAAATACAAATCATTCCCCCACAGATCTCAGCCACTGAAAATACAGTGCTAACCCGAGAGGAACTTCATTTGAACTCGATGCGAGTGGCAAGCTTCATGAGGAGATTGGGCATGGTCCAGTCGGATATTGTGGGAATCATGGCGAGAAATACGACGCATATATTTGCCGTGGTCTACGGCTGTTTCTTCAACGGCATCGCCTTCCACTCACTCAACATCAGCTACGAGGAGTCGACTACTGAGAAGCTCTTCAACATTACGAAACCACGAATAATATTCTGTGATGGCGAGGAATACGAGAAAGTCAAATCAGCAACAGCCAATCTAAATGTTATGATCGTCACAATGCGTAATCATCATAAGGACTCCATAAGTATTGAAGAAGTGCTATCTACACCTGTGGAAGAGGACTTTACTCCTTACCGCCTGGAACACGGCATTGATCAGACCCTGGCCATACTCTGTTCCTCTGGAACGACGGGTACGCCCAAGGCGGTGACCATTACAAACAGTCGCAAGATCTTAAACACCAGCACGTAAGACAGGATAACTATATGCATGTCTAAACGGGTTTTAACAGTTCCTTTAATTATCCTTGCAGTCAATTGACAGTCGATGATGTTCAGTATACACATAGCACCTTGGATTGGGTGACAGGACTTCTGACAACGGTTTCTACTGGTGTGTGCAGCACCACAAGGATTATCGCCGACAATCCCTTTGATCCAGTGCGTCTCTTAAGGGTCATCGAACAATATAAAGTCACATGGCTTGTTCAGGCTCCGTCCCACATGGCGATGATGGCCAATTGTAAGGAATTCGAGCAAGCCAATTTGGACAGTATTCGTGCTTATCTTTACGGAGGAGGTCGTTGCTCCGTCGAGGCTCAACATCGTATTAGAAGCAGTCTAAGATCTGACTGCATGCATATGGCATACGGTCTTACGGAAGCGGGAACTATGGTTTCTATGAACTGGAACTTTGATGAGAAACCTAATTCGGTTGGACGAATCGCAGAGGGCTTTAAGCTGAAGATACTGAACGAAGATCGTGAGAGCTTAGGACCAAACGAGGTGGGAGAGATTTGTGTTAATAATGGTCAACATTGGTCAGGATATTACGGAAATCCGGAGGAGTCGCAGAAAATGCGTGACTCTAAACGCTGGTTTCACACCGGTGACTTGGGATATATGGATGATGATGGTTTCCTCTACATAGTGGAACGTAAAAAGGATATGCTCAAGTACCAGAACATCATGTATTACCCAAGCGATGTCGAAGAAATCATTTCCAAGATGCCGGAAGTTTCCGAGGTCTGTGTCTTTGGCGTCTGGAATCAATACAACGGCGACGAAGCAGCCGCCGCTGTAATCAAGAAATCGGGATCCCAAATTCACGCTCAGGATGTTGTGGATTATGTGGAAAGTCACACTGACGCCAAGTACAAGCAATTGCATGGAGGTGTCATTATTGTCGACGATTTAATTCGCACCGCTAATGGCAAAACAAATCGTCACGCGACAAAGGCGCATTTCCTCGACGTTAAGGGTAGAAACTAAATCAATTTATTAGAAATTCAGTAATTAAATAAATAAATATGTCATTACAATTACTCTTGTTTGTCTCAACAAACTTTGGCCTTTAGACACACTTACTTGATTACGCACGATAAAAAAAGAATACACGATAATAAAAAAACATTCATCACCAAAAAAAATTGCGTTCTGTCTTAAAAACTAATCTGCCCATAAAATTTTTATTATGCCAAATATGTTACTTTAGCTTTGAAGTCTTAGTGTTCATCAAGTCAGATAGACGGACACTGCTATATTGCTGGGGTTGTTAATGTAATGACTGGGACTGGGAGAGGGACTAGGAGAGGGACTGGGAGAGGGACTGGGAGCGGGGCCTGGGAGGGGGAATGGGAGAGGGACTGGGAGAGGGACTGGGAGAGGGACTGGGAGAGGGACTAGGAGAGGGACTGGGAGAGGGACTGGGAGAGGGACTGGGAGAGGGACAGGGAGAGGGACAGGGAGAGGGACTGGGAGAGGGACTAGGAGAGGGACTGGGAGAGTGACTGGGAGCGGGACTGGGAGAGGGACTGGAAGAGGGACTGGGAGAGGGACTGGGAGAGGGACTGGGAGAGGGACTGGGAGCGGGACTGGAAGAGGGACTGGGAGAGGGACTGGAAGAGGGAGAGGGACTGGGAGAGGGGCCTGAGGGAGGGACTTGGAGAGGGATTGAGAGCGGGGCCTGGGGGAGGGATTGAGAGCGGGGCCTGGGGGAGGAACTGGGAGAGGGACTGGGGGGCATAGTAAGTACGGGGTCTCCGACTGTCGAGTAAGCTCGACTGTAGCACCGGCCGACTAGGTTTAAATGAAATCTAAAGTTGATGTTAATTTAAATTTATTTGAATATTTAAATATGACTTATTTAAAACTTGAAGTCCCAAATAATTGCGTAATATTCTAAAACCATAAAATTTATGTAAATATTTTTTTATCAAACCGAACCTTTTATTTAATTTTTTTATTTTATTTCATCAAATTCGATCAACAAGTACTGTTGAACAGCCAGAGTTATTATAGTTTTGTGATCTTTTAAGTTGTTAGGTAAAGTCCAAATTCTAAACTTTTACTTTTTACAAGCGACTCAAAGTTCATTGAGTTATCTCATCGGAGAACTCGTGAATGTCCCCAAAAAGTTACATATAATGTAATCACACCAAAGTCTCTTGATAAGCATGGAAATTTTGCACTGTTTGTAATGATAATATACCTCGGCAAAATACATATTATAATATAATAAAGAAGACTTGGACATTAACCTGTTAAATCTGCTGCATCAGCTAGGATAAACACGATGTCTGAAGTTTTTTAAGAACTGATAAGAATTTCATCAGTTAATTATAAATAAAATAAAAATATTAGCAACACCTACAAATTTGGATATTTGATCGAAACTGATGAGCAGATCTTTCACTGTTTGTTTTCAGATCAGTTTAGAACATAAACTATACTACAGCTTTGCAATTAATTACATGTATGTTGTGTAATCTACTCAATTGGCATTCACGTGAGATTCATTAACCCCGCAACAAGTTTCAAAACTGGCAAGTCACTATGAACGCGATCTGAATTGCATTCAATATAAAAGCTCTCTCACATTAGGTTTACATATACGTGTAAATAAACAAGTTTGTAGTTAGAAAATACAGAGAGCATACAATTTGTGTGTACGCTATCTTAGATTCGCAAGCTAGTTACATTCGAGATATAAAAGCCAACGGAATTGATTGCGATTCAGCACTTGACAAAAGTAACTTGTTGCATTCAGAATGGGCTTCAAACCAGAAAACACCTACGATGCTAAGGAAAAGATTTGGTGTGGCATGCCATATCGGGAATACTACTCAACGGATCTATCTATTGGCGAAATTATATTCCATGAAATGAAACGTCATCCGAAACTCATAGCTCAAGTAAGTAATAGACGATTCTTATCCATGAGATACTAATGATTCCCCCACAGATCTCAGCCACTGAAAATACAGTGCTAACCCGTGAGGAACTTCATTTGAACTCGATGCGAGTGGCAAGCTTCATGAGGAGATTGGGCATGGTCCAGTCGGATATTGTGGGAATCATGGCGAGAAATACGACGCATATATTTGCCGTGGTCTACGGCTGTTTCTTCAACGGCATCGCCTTCCACTCACTCAACATCAGCTACGAGGAGTCGACTACTGAGAAGCTCTTCAACATTACGAAACCACGTTTAATATTCTGCGATGGCGAGGAATACGAGAAAGTGAAATCAGCAACAGCCAATCTAAATGTGATGATCGTCACAATGCGTAATCATCATAAGGACTCCATAAGTATTGAAGAAGTGCTAGCTACACCTGTGGAAGAGGACTTTACTCCTTACCGCCTGGAACACGGCATTGATCAGACCCTGGCCATACTCTGTTCCTCAGGAACGACGGGTACGCCCAAGGCGGTGACCATTACAAACCGTCGCAAGATCTTCAGCAACTGCACGTAAGTCAAAACAAATAGCTACATCATAATTAAAATACCTTCTCACCTTTTAAATTATTATGCCTACAGTCATTTGACAGTCGATGATGTTCAGTTTACGCACAGCACTCTGGATTGGGTGACAGGACTGATGACAACGATCACATCGGGTGTGTTCAGCACTACAAGGATTATCGTCGACAGTCCTTTTGATCCAGTGCATCTCCTAAGGGTCATTGAACAATATAAGGTCACATGGCTGCTGCAGGCTCCTTCCCACATGGCAATGGTGGTGAATTGTAAGGAGTTCGAGCAGGCGAATTTGCACAGCATTCGATACTATTTGTACGGAGGAGGTCGTTGCTCCGTAGAAGTCCAGAACCGTATAAGGAACAGTCTGTCATCCGACTGTCTGCACATGGTGTACGCCTTTACTGAAGCTGGTCCCATTTCCATGAACAGGAACTTTGACGAGAAACCGAACTCGACTGGACGTTTGTTGAGCGGAATCAAGCTGAAGATTATTAACGAAAAGCTCGAAACGCTGGGACCGAATGAGGTTGGCGAGGTCTGTGTTTACAATGGTCAATATTGGGCCGGATATTACGGAAATCCGGAGGAGTCGCAGAAAATACGCGACTCTAATATGTGGTTTCACAGTGGTGACTTAGGATATATGGACAACGACGGTTTTCTCTACTTGGTAGATCGCAAAAAGGATATGCTCAAGTGCCAGAACATTATGTATTATCCGGGCGATATCGAAGAAATCATTTCTAAGATGCCGGAAGTTGCCGAGGTCTGTGTTTTTGGCATCTGGAATCAACTAAATGGCGACGAAGCCGCCGCAGCTGTAGTCAAGAAAGTCGGTTCTCAAATAGAGGCTCAGGATATAGTGGATTATGTGGAAAGTCACACTGACGCTAATTACAAGCGATTGCATGGAGGTGTCATTATTGTCGACGATTTAATTCGCAGCGCTAACGGAAAAACAAATCGGCAAGCGACAAAGGCGTATTTCCTTGAAATTAAGGATAGAAAATAAAATTAAAATGTATAAATAAAGTAAATATGATGATATAGTTACTCTTGATTGCCTCTACATGTTCTCTTGCATAGTTATTACTAAAATGAGAAGATTGTATAATAAGATATTAATAAAAATACTTCACAATCTGTCAAATATAGCCAAGAAATAGTCTATCTATCTAACATATTAAGATACTGATAAGCCGGTCCTTAAAGTAAATTGAATTTAAGCGATATATTAATTCTTTTATTCTCAAATTTACCAGCGTTATAATAACAGCCATTAGTGTCGCCATTGATGTGCAGCGGCAAATATTTGAAATAAATTTAAAACTGCTTGAACTCAAGCAAGCAGTCAAATCTAGCGGCATAAAATGGAACTACTGCTGCACACTGCTTGAGCAAGGGGTTCGGTTTACTGCTTACACACACTGATTGACAGTTTCATAACAGTTAGCAAGCTGTCGTGTTAATCATTCAAACAAAAATTCGTAACAAATAAAAATACATAATTGCTTGCACAATGTTCAGCAATTAATTTATGTTACTTTTTATAGAAATGTACAAGTTTTAAAATCAAGCATTAATACATTGATAGCTCTGTAAAGAAAACCAAGTCAAGGCCATCATATCATTCAATTATTATCGTTTGCTATCAGCTGGACAATCTAGTATAGTTTTGGGTTGGGCTTATCGCCAAGGTAGCTTATCTATAGAGCTTTTGGCTTGAATGTGTGATAAGTGACGTTTGCCAACCGTTTGAAAGGGTAACGAGTAACGGGTAACTGATATGTGACCTGCCGAGCTGTTGGCCACGCATCAGTCGCCAGTTGCTGAACAACTTGCGCGACGCTTGGACCCGTTAAAACCGACGATCCCTTATCAGTTGCCAACATGGAAGGCGGACCCACCACACAGTTCGATAAATATACAAAAATATGGAGTGGTCCAAGGCCGGCGCATTTCTTTGACGCCGATTGTTCAATTGGCAAAATTCTGTTTGCCTTTATGCGCAATCATCCAGCAAGTCTATGCCAGGTAGAATTATCTTTATGGATTATCGAATCTGCAGCAGAAATTACTTTGTTAATTAATTGATTGCAGATTTCCGATACCGAGGGCACCGCATTAACGAATGGTGAGGCAATCAGCTTTGCCATACGCATTGCCCAGCATTTGAAGACCCTGGGTCTGAGGCAGGATGATGTGGTTGGCATTGCTGGGACTAACACCACCTATTTAATGCCATTGGTTTTGGGTTGCCTGCTCAATGGCACGCCATTTCATGCGGTAAGCCCCTGGCATGATGAGGCCACATTTAAGCATTTGTTTTGCATAACTCGACCCAGACTTATCTTCTGTGATGGCTCCGTCTACGAGAGACTCGGTGTTGTTGCTAGAATGCTTAAGGCTCCGGTGTATACGCTCAAGGATCATCGATTGCAGCTGTCACGCATCGAGGATCTTTTGGAGCCCACCAAGACAGAGCTGTATTATGTGTGAGTAGCAGTGGCAACCACTCTAAGCCATTCGTTTAATCCAGTTCTTTGCAGACCTGAACCACTCATGCTGGGCGGTGATCAAACAGTTGCCATACTCTGCACCTCCGGCACAACGGGTCTGCCCAAGGCAGTTTGCATCTCGAACTCCGCTTGTCTCTTTGATTTCGGGTAATTATAATATATACAACTTGGCCTATTTCCACGACCACTCACATTTGGCTCATTTGGTCACATTTGAATGTGGCTCATTTTTGGCTTTCCACGACCAAATGTGCAATTGAATAAAAAAGCTGGTTAAAGTGATAATTGCATTTTCATGAAATTATCGATAAGCATCGCGTGTTCGATAAAAAATACTGAAATTCGCCTGGGCGAATGGCAAAAAATCAGCACATTCGTTATAAATGAGCCAAAATGATCATTCGGATTTTGTACTGAAATGAAGTCTACATTCGGGCCGAATGATGAAAATGACGTCGAATGAACCAAAAGTGCTGTCGTGGAAATAGGCTATTAATCATTTGTTCATTTACAGCTTTGTTACCGGCCAGGATGTGCTGCTTACGTTCAGCACCATCGACTGGTCGCCGGGATTGTTCAACATGCTCTTCAGCTGCTGCCACGGCTCGACGCGGGTCATCAGTGATCGCGCCTATACGCCGGAATATATGCTCCAGCTGATCGAGAGGTACAAGGTCACGTTGCTGACCTTGGTGCCCCAGCAGGTTGCTTCGCTGCTGAAGGCACCTACGCTCAGCCCGAGCAGATTGAACAGCGTGCGATTCATTAGCATCGGTGGAGGAAACTGCTATGTGGCCAATCTTCTGAAGCTGCAGGAGTATCTATTGAATGGCCAAATGTCTTATGGCTATGCGTTGACCGAATGCGGCGGTGTGGCAGCAAATATGGGCGTGGCAAAGCCCTCATCGGTGGGACGAATTGTGCCGGGCGTTAAAGTGAAAATACTTGACGATGCCGGACGCAGTTTGAACCATGGCGAAACGGGTGAGATTTTGGTGCACAATAGCAAAGTGTGGAATGGCTATTATGGCAATCCAAATGAATCGAAGCACATACAGGACTATCAGGGCTGGTTTCATACCGGTGACATGGGCTACTTTGACAACGAGAACTTCTTGCACATTGTCGAGCGTAAGAGGGACATGCTCCGCTTCCATGGCGCCCAATACTGTCCCTACGAGCTGGAGCAAGTCATTGCCGAGCTACCCGATGTCATCGAGGCCTGCGTCTTTGGCCTGTGGAACGAGGTCGATGGTGATCCCGCTGCCGCTGCCGTTGTAAAAATACCCGGCAGTAAACTCACCGAAATGGACATTGTTGAGTATGTGGCAAAGCGTCTGGTTGTCACCCACAAGCAGCTCCATTGCGGCGTCTTCTTTCTCCCCGAGCTACCCAAGACTGGCAGTGGAAAAGTCCTACGCCAACAGGCCCGGGATCAGGCACTGGGCAAAAAGTGGTCCGACTATCGCAATGGACATGGACGCTAAGAATTTCTGTTTAGATTTAAGTTCTTACTATTAGGCATTTAGCTATGTTATTTAGATGACTCACACATTCCAGTATTCACAAATTGATTGAATGATTGCTATTGTGGTTGTTGTTGTACTGCCAAAACAGAAAAAAATAATGAAACGAATCGGAAACCGGCCAAAAGTTGTTTTAGATAGTCGAAAGTATTCATTTGGGCTTTGTTTTTGGCATTATCGTACGCTTATCTAAAAGAAATGATTACCTGCCAGCATATACATTAGGGTGCAACGATTTTTTATTTCACAAAAAACGGTAACACAAATTCCTAATCTACGGCACCCTAATATACAAACTTATGTGGAACGAGGGCGACTTAAAAAGTTTAGTAAAAGATATCTATTGAAGTGAATGCTAAATAAAATGGAGTCTTCACCTTAAACTTGACTTTATATGTATAATTTTAAATAATTATAATAAATATAACCAAAGCCATTAAGAACCTGATTTTATTATGAGAGAGGTACTGGGAGAGGGACTGGGAGAGGGACTGGGAGAGGGACTGGGAGCGGGGCCTGGGAGAGGGACTGGGAGAGGGACTGGGCGCGGGGCCTGGGAGAGGGACTGGGAGAGGGACTGGGAGAGGGACTGGGAGAGGGACTGGGAGAGGGACTGGGAGAGGGACTGGGAGCGGGACCAGGGAGAGGGACTGGGAGCGGGGCCTAGGAGAGGGACTGGGAGGAGTAATATTAATAGTTGTATTTATATTACTTTGATTTTGCATCAAAATATTATTTATTTCAAAAATTCGATTTTTTCCCTATCACTGTCTTCCTTAACCTTCTTAATAAATGATTTAGCCACCCTGTTTTTTTAACATCTCCATTCCAGCTTACTTAGCTTACTTAACTCTAATTATTATCCGCATTCCAGTTCAATAACCCATTTACTTAAGATTAGAAGGGGGATGCAAAACTACTCGTATGTTATGTATGTTATGTATTTGATTGACAGCTAAGCCAAGTTGCACTTTGTACGTGATCTTGTCAGCATTGCAATTGGATACTTTGCTGGATCTCCCTTTTCTTCTGTCGAGTGAATCATGGGCAACGCTTGGGTGCAATGCCCAAAAATAAACTGAAATTGTTTGGTTGCTGTGGGCACTTAAGACCAAAATGAAATGATTGCATTTTGGGATGCAGCACGATCACAAGGATCGTTGCATTGATAATGATCTCTTAAGCTGATTGACAGTCAAGAGCATTCGTTGTTGCTGTTTTCAATGTCAAGTTCAATGAAATACGATCTTGTCGAATGTATGATATGTAAAGTATATTTTTGGGGCATTAAAATATATTTGTCACTGATCATGTCTCCCTTCCTAATGATGATGATGATGATGCTGATGCTGACGATGATGATCGTGGTATGCGGCATACGATCTCAGGCATATCAAATATGCAGGAAGTGCAAGGCGTAGTCAATTGCATTAGTCTCGGGACGCCAGCAATGGAGCAAGATCAACAGCAACATTTCAAAGCTGCCTGGCGCCAACTTGGTTAACTTGGCTTAAACCTGGCTTGATCTGATCTTGATCAGCGCGCGACAGCGACTCTAATTGTCATGCAAATACCAATTATCATTTGTCAGTAATAATGTGTCCATGGGTAATTAAATACCTACGCTATGTTTTCTTTGAATGATTTCTGATCACAGATCACAGATCACGGATTGCATATCTCATTTTCCATATCTCGGATCTCAAATCTATTCTGAAGCCAAACTGATTAATTCATTAGCAACTGTCGACCAGTTTGTCAGTCGTACAGTCGTTATTAATTGCCTAGAAAATACTTTTCGCTTTTTATATAAAAATATAAAATGTTGTTATCGCTATTTACGAATACTTAAGACTTATTTATGCCAGTCAGGGTTGCCTGTTGCTGTTTGAAGGATTGTTTAATTAGTTTTAACATTTGCATATGTCAAAGCAATGGACCCCCCGCCCAGCTGTTGTTTAACCCCTTTCTCTGGTTGCATTCAAAGCCACTTAACAGCTGGCAGACTAAACCTAAGCCATGCACAAGAAAAATCCTATTAAGTGCTGGCCAGCGAATAACAAAGAAATCGAGTCATCAATATTGACAATAAAATACCCTATCTATGACTCTTAACCTAATATTTATTATTGATCTTAGAAATTCAAGCTATTAACGTCAATTTCGAATTAGTTGAATATATAATGGCAAATATTTACAACAAAATTCTTACACAGTGTAATAAATGTCTTAGGTCTACTTTTTTCCATGTAACTGTACTTATTGGCTTAAACATTTATGCTTATGTCGATTGGCAAAGATATTTCAGGGCATTGGATAAGTTTATTAATGGCAAGTAAAATTGGAGTATATAATTAAATAGTTAAAACATATATATTATTTCTTAGCCAAAGAATTTACTGAGATGAAAAATGAATTTAAGCGAAGATAATACAAAACGAAATCCTTTAAATTTTACTAAATTTTAAAAGAAGATATTTATTTTTATATTTTATAAATACTATTGTAAAAACCATTTAATTTTTTTTGCGAACTAATTTCTTTTGATTTTTAAACTAAGTAAGCAATTGGGAGACCACCTCTCGTGTTAAGGAAAATGACATGTCAACTTTTAAGTTATCAGAATACCCCACAATACCCTGCAATAAGTTTTGACATATTACCATTGACATGGGAGCAGCGTTCAAACGCCGAGAACACAATTTATGGCGCTTAAATTGCAGTCATGCGCATGAGCGGCAATTGCTAACAAGATCAACGTCTGTTCATCACCCCTCACTCTCCCCCTCCCCCTTCGAGCCATACGATAAGCTGGAACCCCTTTGATACATATACGACTAATGCGACTGCGGCTTTGGGCGGATGTTTGGTGTCAAAACACGCGCAGTGGAAGACCTCATCATCTTCAGCTTCAGTTTTCCCTGGAATTTCAGATGGAATAAGGCCGGTCGGTCAGGGATCCTTCAGCCGGCTTCAAGTACGGGTACGGGTACGGGTGTGGGAATAGGTATGGGTAGCGAGTTGGTTTAATTTATGTTAGCGACGTGTTTCCCACTCAATCGATCGGTGTCGGTCTGTAAAAATAGAGTCGAAACTCGTTGCTGCTTTTATCAATTTGTGTTCATTTCTAAGCACGAATCGGCCAGCATAGATCATAAAATGCAACCCCCGGCCATGGTCAATGGTAAGGAAACAAGAGCAACAGCTAAAAAAAATTTACATAATTACTCGTACCGCTGGCGGTGCTTTTATGAGAGCCGAACGAACGTGTCAAAATGAAAAGTGTTGCATGATTAGCGCGTAAATAACGCGGCCGAAGCATAAATCTCAGCAGCGAGTGGAGTCGACTCCATCCAACGCAGCAGCGGCTGTGGCAAGATAATCAAATAAATGTACCGATTAATAAAGATGAAGATGCTAGAAGACACCAGAGACACAGGCCGAAAGAGAAAGAGAGATAGCCTCAATGAAGATCGATTGGGCTGCTGATGGACCACAATACAGGGACAGGGACAGAGAGAGAGAGAGAGAGACAGACAGAAACAGCGAGCGCAACTTCATCTGGATGCTCTGGTGGCTCATGTCTGGTGTGGCCAGCTGCTTTGGTTCGACTGGCGCCTGCAGCGGGAGAGCGAGCGCGAATTTTCACTGAGGCCGACGCCGCCGCTGCCCGTTGTGGGAGGTGTGAAATATGGAGAGAGGCGGCAGCAGCATCAATATCATCATCAGCATCACCATCAGCAGCAACAACAACAGCAACAGCAATAGCAGCAACATGTTGCTGCCTGCCACATGGCTGTGTATGGCCAGCGGGCCAACATGACACATTGCTGTAGCATAACTTGGTCAATAATAAGCGACAACAGCAACAACTGTGGACAAGTGATATGCGGATGCCTTGTGGCCAAGATGAAACCGGCTAACTTGTTGCTCATATCTCAGATTTTGCGATAGACACAATTCTTAACACGTCGCCCGCGGGCCCACAAAAACAAAAAAACTTGTTAAGAGCAAAATGTTGTTAGCCAAACTGCAATCACTTGGCTCTTCTAAAGTATTTTAGCGGTTTCATATTACCGTTGCACTCGCAGTACCAACCTGATCTCATACCCAACACTCAGGTCAAGGTCTAACCCAATGAACATGATGCCAACTTTCATTGAGACCAATGCCACAGAAGAGTTCTCTCCCTTCCCGTGGCATCGTTGCATTGTTGCATGCGACACACAAATTAGTTTTCCATGTTCTCTTGTCAATTGTATATCGCCAGTTGAATCCATTGTGGGTGTCCACTTCTATTTTAGAACTCAAATACAAATGCCAAGTGATTGCACCTTATCAACAACCGCCGCACACGTAATTTGCAATCGATTTTGGCAAGAGTAATACTAATTGTTTATTTTACCTTTACTCCTTATTTTCTTGGGTTCGCAGCTTTCTGCCCTTGAGTTTGGGTGGTCATTAAGCAAGAAGTGTGCGGTCTGCAGATAAGCCACTGTAGAAAACGGCTATCAGCAATTGGTTAATGGGCCCATGGCGCTATAAAACTATTTATACTACATTAATTTTAGCTTTTAGAAATGTTTTATAAATAAAATCTTTGAACCTTTCACAGACGGAGACTTACTTTCACTTACCTTAATAATTAATAAGACAAACAAAGCTAAAGTGGCAAAGTGTACCAGCTACATATATTATATTTAATAAATCGCCGAGTTTGGCATCCCTGTTGAAATTTTGTTAAAATGTATTAATAGGTTTTACAATTATAAAATGTGCAATTAAAAATCCCACATGCGTGTTGCGTTCATCTGCAATGTTTTCACTAGTTCAAGTTCAAAGACCTCAAAAACAAGATCAAGAACTAATGACCGCCAAGGCCCCAAGGCCTGTCCGTCTGTCTCAATGGCCGCCGAGTTGTCTAGTCGTCTTTCTAACACAAACACTTTTACTCGCTTATCGCAATGCCCATAAATAAAGCTCGCGTCTATTAACGTTGTCATTAATTTTCCTATTTGGAAAATATGCAAATTAAACACTGATTAATTGCATCCAAGAAAAAGTGAATCGTTTTCGATATCTATGCAATGTCGCAGTAAGTTACGACTTGAATTTTATGCCGGTGGAACGTCAGGTGTTTCCGTAGTGTAGCGGTTATCACGTGTGCTTCACACGCACAAGGTCCCCGGTTCGAACCCGGGCGGGAACAAGATTTTCTTTTTTTACTGTGCATGCTATTTTTTTTTTGTTTAATTCAGAGATGTTAAAGTACATACGTGTACACATGTAAATATTTTGCATGGCTAATAATCAAGTTCATGCGTGAGGAGGTAAGATTCACGCAAGCTCAGTGTTGCAGTCGGAACAGCATCAGCACAAATGCATTCATATGTACATACATCTAGATATATGTACATACATGTAAGATGCATGCACATTTTATACGTTTTTAATGAGTCTTGTTTTACGATCATTAAGGTGTGTTATATTTATAAACATTCAACCCTCGCACGCACCTATTTCCACTGTTTAACGACCCGACAATGTCAGCTCCTTCATGACTTCCCAGTCCTGACACTTTTATGATTCTCATTTATTGACCCATGTTTGTATGTCTTTTATTGTTCAGCACTCTCTCAACGCATGCCACCCATAGAGGAAACGAATTGTTCTATTGGATCCTTTGAAATTGTAGAAAGTAGTATTAAAATTTTATGGATTTAGTTGATGGATGTAACAATGAAATTAACAACATATTGAAGTACCTCCGTGTATACACAAATTCATATAAAAATGCAATTTGGTATATAAGAAGGAAATGCATATATTGAGTTTTTGGGTCATTATCCCTTCAGAGTTCACATTTTCATGTACTCCACTTTCACTGCTTAAAGTCAATGTTAGTTGGTGAATCCTTTCATACAGGTTTCCGTAGTGTAGTGGTTATCACGTGTGCTTCACACGCACAAGGTCCCCGGTTCGAACCCGGGCGGGAACAATCCTTTTGTATATTTTTATAAATTTTATATAAAGGTTTTTAAAATTTTATCAATTTTTGTTAAGTAGTTGCCTCGATAAATAAACAACGTAAAAGGCTTTGTTGGATTAATTCCATAAACACATCAAACTCTAGTAATATTTTACATTAAAAAGCTTAAATGCTGCTCTAGCGCTAAAAGCTTTTTGCAGTCTTTTCGATGACTCGACTACTGTATAGTGGGAATTCACTTAACATGCAACTAAGCTACTCAACATTCACAAGGGGATGTAGCTCAGATGGTAGAGCGCTCGCTTAGCATGTGAGAGGTACGGGGATCGATGCCCCGCATCTCCAGAGGAATTTTTTTATTTATTTTGTTTTTATTAAGTACTAGTTGAATGACTTTTGATTGACAAGCTGTCTAAAAATTTGTGGCACTTGTGCACTGGAACTGTCCAATTATATATTAAAGCTGCAAAAATGACTGTCTAAGTTGTAACTCAATTTCACTGTAACTTTCACACGCTTTCATTTTGCTTCTATGTTATGCAATCGAGTTTTGAGATTCTTCATTAACTAGTTTTTTCCTGGTTGTGTACCCATCAGTTAAAGCAGGAAGAATAAATGGAGCTGGGGCAGATGTCGACACAGCTAATCCAATTAAGCATATTCATCATATTCACGCAAATGCAGGCCATGAACTAGAAATGCAACAAAAAACCGACGATGGGAGGGTAGGAAGGCAGTGAGTGGTCTAGGGTGTTCGAATACACTGAAAACTGCTGACATTTTCGTCATGTTGAGCTAATTGAAATCTATTTTATTAAACTTAACTGGAGTGTCTTCGTTTTGACCATTAATTACCACCCTAAATATTCTAGATTTCTTACTACACTTCGAAAAAGTTTAAAATCCTAAGAAAAGCAACAATTTGATGTATGATCTATTATTCATCTAAATAAATCCTGAAATCATTATAATCTACTTGAGGTTCGCTTTCTATCAATTGGCATTGGCAATGGCTTTGACACTGACATTCAGCAAAACACAGCGAACCAGCTGTTATTGGGGAGTCTAAGAGTAGGTGTTTTGCGTTAGTTAAAATTTTTGTTTGTTGATTTAGTCGGAACAGTGTATTCTCTATACGTCACGTAGACAACGAAAACACTCATGCATAAAATGGAAATCAATTGTTGTTGTATGTCATACTCAAATGACTACAAATCTGTGCAAAACAAAATTAAAACTGCAAAATCAATTCCGGTATCATAAACAATCGATTGCAGACTTTGACTGATTTGTATAAGAACAGAGTGATCTTACATAAGTCGAAGAAGAAACAATTCTAATGGAACTATTAAAAATTTATTTATAATTAATGGATACAATTATTAAAAATGGTAACCACGCAAAATTAGGATTACATTTCAATAGTTATAGCATGGAAAAAGGCTTTCCGTAGGAAATTTCACATGATTTCAACTCTAGCCAGTTTGGTTCAATTTAAAAGTTATCTAATCTAAAGGTCGTCTCGCGAATCGGTTAAAATGTGATTATAACCGTTACAAATCAGATCTATTAATCTACTATAACAAATATTTCCCAGCACAGACAAAAGCTCAATGAGCTTCTCGGCAAAATTCCAATCAGAAATTATGGCAACGGACGCACACGATCAGCTGACGCGATTACGGCAAAAGTGAAAGGTAAATAAAAACAACGACGATGGCAGCGACAGCAACCGGCAATTCTCTATTAGACTTCCACTTGCTTCTAATCTGCGTTGACAATTAAAAACTGACAGCTCTAATATCAGAAAATTGTGAAATAAAGAGAAAGAGAGAGAGAGAGAGAGAGAGAGAGAGAGAGAGAGAGCGGCAGAGAGGGTGTGTAGGAGAGATCAGGCGCCGTCTCTATGATCATCAGATTACTTGATAAGCGATAACAAAATTTCGGGCGAACACGAGATACGAACGGAAAGTGCGCGTGCCGAGCAATTAGATTTGGAACGTCATCACGCTTTGCGGTTTATTTTCCATTCTGATATACGAGTATTCTGTTTTATGCAGTGTTCGGACTTTTGTGTATACCCTGTAATTGTTGAAAATTAGCAAAAAAAAAAAACCAAGAGAGTCTTATATTTTGTAAATAGCAAATTAATTCTATTAAATATGAACGTTCTTGGATATATATAACAATTTACCTTTTATTACAAGCCTTAAATAACAATGTCCTTTATAACTCCTGAAAATTGCATTACGATCGGCTAATAAACTCAGAATGTAGAGCTCACGGCCGTAACAGGGTATATTGTAATTGAGTACTCTCTTTTTGTGTGATCGAGCATTCGCGTCTACATCAAAAGTTCAATTCAATTGCTTGTTTGTTGCCAAGTGGGAGCAGAGCCTTTTTGCGGCTGCTGCTGTTTGGTTTGGCTTTTGCTTCGTATTTCGTCTATTCATGCGAAAATTTCAGCAGTGCTGAATGAATGAATGCGAATGTGGGAACTTGTACGATCAGCTACAGCAACAGCAACGACAGTCGTCACAATTTCATTTCAAGGCCTACGTGACTTGTCTCACATGGAACTGGGTCTGGGTCCCGGGTGCAGAGTCTCCACAGTTCTCTCGCTCAGCCGATCGACTGTTGTTTGGGGCGTTCTCAAATGTTTCCCGCTCTATGGGTAGTTGCTAGTCAGTCGTAATTTGAGCGCAAATTGTTATTCCACTGTTAGTTATTTTTTTATTGTCATATACTGCACACGCTGCGTATGCTTAACATTCTCTATCACATGATTTAAATGTTTGCCACACGTGCTACCACTATTCTAACTTAATGGTTTTCATAAGAGAGAGAGAGAATAATAGTGATTAAGCTTAGCTTTAGCTCAGCTGGGCGTCAAATGCCATACATATAAATCAGACAAGCACAACAAACATTTAGAGATGCAGCAAGTAGCCAAAAAGTGCATCGTAGAGGAGGATTATTATGCTCAATAAAATGAACATTTTTAAGAACTTGATTCGACCAAGGAAAAATCAACAAACAGAACGCCCACCGCCCGTTGCTGTTGTTTATACAAAGAGTCGACGTCGCTCTTTGGGGTGTCGAGCGATTTACTAGGGCAGGCAACAAAATTAATCGCATAAATTTTTAGCAAATTAAGTGGTTCGGCAAAGGAATGAAATTTATTCATACACAAATTTATAGATCATTTAAGAAACCATCCAGATAGAGCCAAAAGAAAAGCACTCATTAATATTTTTAGAATGTTTTAAGCATAGTATAATTTATTTCCATTTTATTTATTTTTTTTTTCTTTCATAGTCTTCAGTCTTAAATAATCGAACTTCTCTAATCTAAATAAACAGTGTATGTATGTAGGGCTATTATGTCTAAGTCTATAGTATATGTAAATTTGTAATTATGTACAATTAAAAAACTTATTTCTAGAAGATCAGGAACTATAGCTTGTGCGGATCGGTGGTGGTCCATTTGTATACTGGGCTCACAGGGCGATTCTTCTCTGTATCCAGAGCATACTCAGCAGATGAATTATCAACAATTTGATGCTGTAAGTGCACAGAAGAAAATTAGGAAATAGTTCGGGGAAATTGGAATAGGAGTTCTATCTAAAGGTTGGGCATTAAAAATATATTGCATTCCGGGAAACCATGCCAAAATAAAATAAGAATTTTAATAAAATTTTGTTGTTCCCCTTTTGAAACGTGCCAGGTGAATTTTTTAGCTGTCAGAACCATGCAAAAAAAAATTAAAATAACCAACTACAATGGTTCAACTACATAACACTATACTTTTCCTTACCACAAAATAAGACTTTTATAATTTTCTCCACTCAGTTGAAAAGACACTTTTTTATTTTGTATTAATTTTTTGTAAATTATAATTTATTTTTAGTTTTAATATTTTACTTTTCATGCTGTTTTTTCGTCGAGTTTCTTAAACTTTTTAATCAATAAAAGTAAAGTTAAAATTGGTTAGACTACAACTTAAAATGGGAATTTATAAATATACGTATATTATTTATGTAAAAAATATAATAAATAAATAGTCTAAATTATATTTATATCAAATAATTTCACACACATTTCGTTTTGTATAAACTAACATACGTTACAGGTTAGTCTATATTAAAATGTAAATTAAAATACAATTTTTGATTTGTGAGTTTTTTGCTTTTTATAAATTAACATTTTTTCAGATTTTATTTTTTCTATTTCGTTTGTCGTTGGCTTCATTGTTTCGTTTATGGCTTTAAATATTGTTGAATATTTTTCTGTAGAAAAATAATTGCATTTAAAATAGATTTACAGCTTAAAGTAAGCACTGAGAGGCAGCGAGGTTCGACATCGACAATACCACAAATCGTTTTTTGAATCTTAATCATAAATACATATTTACATAACAAATGTCACATGCGAACTATTCGAATTGTCACATCTTTTACATACATAGACTCTTGTTTTTGTTGTTAATTAAATAATAATTAACAACAATAAATATAAGGGATACATATTTGATTCGTATATCTTGTTTTGCAAGTTTTCGGTATTGGTTGAGTTTTGAGTTCGAGTGGTCGTATTTTTGAGTATTTTATTCATTTTATCTGTTTTAGGATTAAGCAGAGACTCAAGTATTTAACTCAAAAATAAATAATTAATCGATAACTTAAATGTTTGGCTAGGACAATTATTTGATTGTTATAATAATAATAATATTTAAATGATGAAACGTATAATGATCGATGCCAATCGGTAGATATGGGAAAAGTCTTAAAAATACTCGAGACTCCGTTGTAATACATTTGATTTGATATTCTTCTTTTATATAGATTGCATTGATAAAGGCAGACACGCATTGTATTGATATAAATGGACTTGTCAATACTTTAGTGCTGCATCAAAAATACTTTATTTAACCACAGTCGTTGGTATAGTACATACATGGGTACAAATAAATGGAATATACATGTGATACGTATGTACGTGATGTTGTGCAGCATAATGCGTATATGTGTGTGTGTTTGTGTATGTGTGTGCGTATTTGTGATGTGTCTATGAGTGTGTGTGTGTTTGGGAACTTGCAAATTACAATATCGCATACTCAAGCCAAACTTTTTACAAGAGTTTCCTGAACTTCTTAGACATACTTAAGTAATAATCTGATGGAGTGGGTTTACATAATGAGGACCATATATTTTTGAAACTGCATTTAAATGCATTAAAACTGCTCTGAGGTAAACCAAAATTCATTATTTAATAAACTTTCCACACTTTGTACGTTGTTATTTTTTTTTAAAGCCACAAAATTATAATGAATACCAAAAAAATAAAAAGAAATTTTGAAAATAAATCAATTGATTACGTATTAATTAAATAAACACAACAACCAAAATAAAATTTTTGCAACAGTACAAAATGTGAGAAAATGTAAGATAAAAAGTTAATGCCAATTAGAAAAATCAGTTTCCAATATGATAATATTAATTAATTTTGAAAAATAAGAAATTACAATCGAATAGCAGAGAATTGAATTGGTTAAGATAGTTTTGGGCAAACTCACAAATCAAGTTGATCGTAGTACAGGGAATCGTCGGCGGCACCGCTGCGTACATGACCCTCTAACGTAGCATCCTCATAGCTGCTGGCATCCTCCTGTGAATCTGGATCGTGTTCGTGCTCTGTCTCTTCCTCGTCATCGTCGAGCTCCTCCTCGTCGCTTGTCATGGGCATGCGGACATTGCGCTCCACACGATCACTCGTCTCGCTCAGCGCCAATGCTGGCATTGGTGAGCTGCTCTCCCAGATGTTGTCACCCGGCGTGGCCAAGCTGCTGGCCATTGTGGTTGTTGTTGTTATTGTTGTGGGTCTGCTTGTTGTCGTTGAGCTGATGGAGTCGAGTAAACGCTGTTGTTGCCTCTTTGTTCCATTGCGTTTATTGTTGTTGTTGTTGCCACCGCCACGCTGCTTCTTGCCACCCGCATTGGGACGTTGCTTGCCCGCTTTCGGCAGCTTCTTCTTACCGCCCTGGTTGCCATTCATCTGGCCCCTGGGCTTCGGTAGTGCACCTTTGGGTGCACCTGGCACGGCTGCCATTGGACCATCATGACGCCTAGCACCTTGCTTCTTGCCACATTTCGGTCGTGGTACACCCTTTGCGTCCGCCTCATCCCGCAGCTCCTTACAACGCAGCGCTTTGGGGCCAAGCTTCCGTAGAGCCCCAGCTCCGGCTCCGGCTCCGGGTCGCTTTTGACAAATGTGCGGCTCTTCTTTCTCGTGCGGTCTACACTTGCGCAGTTTCTTTCGTTTCGTTTTGTGTGACTGCTGATGCTGACTGCTAATGTTACTGTTACTGTTTCTGTTACTGTTACTGTTACTACTAATGTTACTGTTACTGTTACTGCTATTGCTAATATGGCCGCTGTCGCTTTGACTATTGTTATTAATACTAATCAGGCTGCTGGCGCTGGCCGCAGGCACAGGAACGTTACTGCTACTATTACTACTACTACTACTGCTACTACTTGGACTGTTACTACTACTGCTACTTGGACTGCATTTCGGGCGCGCCTTGAAGTGTGCCGCATCGATAAGGTCGATCAACGGCTTGCCGGTATCACAGAGTTGACGCACGCCATGCTTCACGCGATTGGCCCCAAAGTTCTTGGCTATCAGCTGCTCCACACGCTGTTGCGGCACCGTCTCAGTGATCGCATTCGTGTATTTTGACAGATTGCCCAATGATCTGGTTGCCGGAATTTGCGTACGACGCGGTGCTCCACGGCCATTTAGTGCCAAATACAAGATCCGCCTCGCATTCGAGTTGTATGTGGAGGAATAGGTGTTGTAGTTATGCAGCTCCATGTTCTCGTTGAAGACACAGTCGTCGGTGAAGTCTTTCTGTAACAGTTGAGAACTATAATTAAATTATTTGGCTATAAGAAAGTCAACAAAAAACTAAAAATAATAATACACGAAGAATTGGCTTAAAATTATATTAATGAATTGCCTTTTTACTTTAAATGTTAGTATGCTGTTGAACTGCTAACTATTTATTGAATGTCAAGAATTAACCACAGTACATTGAACTATTATATAATTTGAAATAAAAGCCACATGCTGGTTAAAGTATTTTGTAAATACCTTATTAGCTTATAAGAAGAATTCTATGTTCTATGGAGATGACAAACATTCTTATGGTTGCATTGATGGTTTCTCATATGCATAACAAAAACAACTGGGGTAACTTTAGCAAGGAGGAACCCTCAAGTTGAGAGGGTTTAGAAAAAAAACTAAATGATCTGAGCTACCTACAGTTGGCATTGTCAGTTGTCGGTTTCCTTTTTCATCTATAAGAACTCTGAATCTGTTAGATAAATGTGCTCATTATCACAGGATGTGCTCGGTATCGGCGTTGCGATCGATAGACGCCGGCACCCTGACCCCTGACCCCTGGCATTGACCCAAAACCCTGGACCCTGTCCATAAAGTAGCCTACTTTATGAATACCAGATGACAGCCACACAAAAGGACAACAAACAAGTCGCAAGAATCTGTCGAGACATTGGTCTTTGGTTAGGTAGAAATGTAAATGAGCTACAAAGGATTTGTATCTGTTGATGTGTCTGGCCTTTAAATTGGCCGCATCGCTTTGTTTGCGATCAACAGATCAAATTCAATTAACAACATTGAATTAATTCGCTTGTCAGGCAATTAAAATTGTTTCCACTGACAATGTGAAAGTCAAAGCAAACGGCAAACGGCAAAATGCAAACTGCAAAACTGCATTGAGAACTCGACTTCCATGGGGAAATGTCGCCGCTTAAATTTAGAAATTAATCAGCCAAATGGCGCGCCGGCTGCCGCTACACCAATTTGATATGAAATGAGCCATCAAATGGCCAAAGGGGAGATGGTAGATGGTAGATGGGATGAACCTGAGCATAGACTGCAAAATATGGTTAAAATGTTGACGCCATTTCAAAGTACAACAAGATCTTGCTCTCGAGTTCAGACAAATTTTTGACATATGTGACAACACAATGTGGCACGGAGTCTGTCTGCCTCATCGTCTGCATCTTTTTTATGATTTTCCTAGCATTTTCCGCTATTTTTAGTTTAATAGGCGACAGCTCATGTGAAAATTGCAGTCCAAAGGGGAAATGAAGTTGTAGTTAGATAGATAGCTGTAAATACATTTGTCTGCCGACTATCAAAGCCATTAGCAGCAGGTCGCAAGCTAAAAGTCGCAGGTCTGAGGTCTTATCAAGTGGCGCCAGGCGGAAAGGGTCAACGTTTAGGCCAGATAAACAGACACCTACAACAACTGCAAACGGAACCACTTAGAATACAGAAATGAGAATGTTTTTATCCAGTCTCAAGCCGTGACGCGTTCCACATTCTTTTGGGTTCGATTTTGGAGACATTATCATCTGAACAGGACAATAACAATGATAATGATGCAACATATTCATTGGTCTTAGCCATGACTGGCCATTAATTGATCGCCACGTGCTCCGCGGGCGGTCTCCTTTTCCGCTTTTCTTCTGGATTGGGTCTAAAATGCAACCAACCACAGAGCAAATTATGCAAATTAATAATCACATTTATATACTTATGGCTATAACATTTTAATTGGCCAACACCGTTCGCCGTTCGACGAGACATACAAATACATACGTGACTCAGCTGGCGTGTCTCAGTCGTGTGGGTCTAAACAAATTTATGAATTGGCAAACGTTTTTGGATTTCAATTAGCTGCCTCATTAGGCAGCTAATCAAATCAGCTGCTCAACGGTCACAAGATCGTGTCGTATTTGGCATTTTGGCACACAGCGAAATGCGAAGCAATAAAAGAATAAGGAAAATCTATATTAAAATGGCTGAGAAAGCGGATTTAAAATGGAAATGTAAATATATATATTTAAAGGCAACGTAGACAATTGCAGGCAGATCATGTGCATTTTGAACTATTTTAAACTAAGTATAGGTATAAATTATAAATTATTAATTTTCAAAATGTTTTATATATTTGAACATGTTATAATTTTATGAAATCATTCACTTCGTTGTTTTGTTTTTTATGTTACAACATTTTATCTAATTAATCAAAGTATAAATAGTTAAATTTTTATAAGTGATTATGATTATGATTTATCTACTGTTTGATAAATATTTGAAAAATGTATTTTTCGATAAACATTTTTCAATTAAAATGTTATCAGATTCGTAATGTATTAGCAAATACAAATCTTTTTACTGCTATATCCGATTCCTCTTAAGAGCAACTCACATTGCTTTGGACTATAGAGAGCATTCAATATCTTTGCTGTTAAGTTAAGCGGAAATTGTGCTCTTAAATGTAATTTAGATAGTTCTTTGAAATTTATAGCCCAGTCGTTTTTAGATTCTTCCGCTGTAACCAATGGTCGATGCATTTGGTCGCCAAAATAAACAAAAGCCGCCCAGTAAAACGCCGCCCACTTGACCAACTTTGAGAAATGTCTGCAATGCGCTTTGCGGCGCCTTCAAAGGGCCGCGGTTGTAACAAAGTTGCCGCTGTTGAAGCGCATCAATCAGCACAGCAGCAGAGAGTGCAAAACTATCTCTATTTGCATCTGCATCTGTATCTGGCAGATACTTAACACAAACACTCGCCTGGCCTGACCGAATTGGCACAAATGCGTCTATTTCGGAAATGCATGCGAAAAGGTCAAAGTGCTCCGGCGACAACAAGCACATTGACCACACAGCGAGAGAGAAAGAGAGAGCGAGAGAGAGAGAGAGAGAGAACCAATGCCGGGCATCCGCTGAGGCGCAACCAAAATGAAAAGTGCGGCCAGTATTGGCGCCAGTCGAAGGCGGTGAGAAATGCGACGCCAATAATCATGAGGATGCCACGGGGAGTCGAGGAGTTGCGGCAAAAAGTGTCACATTCATTATCGACAGGACATGCGACCGTCCTCACTTGGCACTTGGCACCGCAACGAACCAAATCGAACCGAACCAAAGAGAATGAAAAAAGGACAAGGGTAGGCCCAAGGATATTCGTATCTTTGAGTGCTTGGTTTGTTCTTGTCCCAAAAGGGCTTTGTTTTTGTTCACTTCAGTCGGCGCACTTAATTTTGTTATTTATTGCGTTTGCGTTTTGGAATTTGTTGAGGTGCACCTCAATAATTTAACGGCCTTTTGTTTGTTTGTGTTTGACTCATTGCTTTGTTATGGGAACAATCGAAATTTGCCGCTCCAGTAAAAGATAATGCCACATAATTGAAACTGAACGAACAGTTTGAAGAACGCTTCTAGCAATTCATCAAAATTTCGACGAGAGCGAATGAGCAAAATGTCAACACGTGCAGATATACTATAGATACTACAGATTCTAGAATATACGAGGACTATATACGTGAATTTAGATTACAGGGTTGCTTACTTACCGAGGCATAGACTGCGCCACAGGCATCCATACAAAGATACAAACATGTGGCCACACTTTGTATCTTAATGCGTCCCACATCCACAGTTGAGCGCTGCAGAATGGCTGCAAGTAGAGTGAAAGAGAAATGAAAGCAGACATATTAATTAATTATCAATCAATTTCCAGCTGCGCCTTAAAAGAAACCACCAAATCTGACCACAAAAGCCCCTTGATTAACCGACCCAGAACCAGAGTCGGTGTCAGCATGTCAGGATGTCAGTGGATTGCCCAAAGCACAATCTCATTCCAGTTCCAGCCCAGCTCTGTAAGCTGTTAATTACCTGTCTGACACTCTTGATGTTTAAAAAAAATGCAATACTGGCAAAAGAAATGCTTCTCATGGTCAAAGGTGTAGTTAATAGTCGACCAGCGGCTTTTTATATATAATATCCATCGATATTTGCACATAAAAAGCTATTACCAATAGCTATAAAAACAACATTTAATCAGCTAGATTAATACGCCCTCTTGTCCAGCTGGGCAATCGAACCCGCGTTCTACTCCCACTTAATCAAAGAGGGGCAAGAGCTTAACGTGCAGCGCCACGACTGCTGTGCAAATTTGTCAACTGTACATATTGAATGTGAGGTTATAAATGGCGTATTTTGAGGTTAATTGAAATTGTGGCGCACACACACTTGAGTTTTTAGAAAATTTTCAAGTTCAGTGCCGTCGACATCATCGTCGTCGTCGTCGTCTGCAGGCGCCTTATAGTTTCATTAAAGGTCAAACCACTTGTGTGGCCCGCCCGCCTGTCAATTCCCAGTTTGCCCACCAGCTGATGTTGTTGTTGTTGTTGTTGTTGTTGTTGTTGTACTGTTAGTGTAGCCTGGATAAAGTGTGTCAGCACTTTGTTGCCACGCACACTCGTTCAATGAACCTTCTGCACTTTTTCCATAATAAACAATCATTTTTATAAATACTGCAGCTTGTTATGAACCGATTGAAATCTTAGCAGCTGCTGCGGAGATCATCAAAGCATCCACAAAAATATAATAAGCAGATTATTAGAGGGAGTTAATGCCGGAACAGACTTTTGAATTCGAATTCGAATAATGCCTCATGCCAACCCTTTGAGTGGCCACTTGACTGATGGACAAATTGATTTTTGACGCCAAATTCCAAGTGTGTGTTTTGTTTACTTAATCGTATTGTAAAATTATGAATTACAAGCATAAAAGGCAACTGACTAGTCTGGCAACAAGCAGATGGCGCTATAAAAATTTAAGTGGCAAGGAACTCCAGGCGAGAGTGCTCGACTAAGAGTTACCCTTTGTTAAATTTCATTACATTTAAAAAAAAAACCTTGATTCTTTGAAGCCCAATAATAAAGGGTCTTCCATCATATTTTATAATAGCAACATTTATCAGAAAAGAATGAAAAGAATGAAAAACTATTGTGTACAACATAAATAAAGGGCGCAAACTTTTGCAATTTGCTATAACTTAAAAAGTGAATAAAGCTGTCGGCTATGACAAAAGTTCCCTCAGGGCATTAATGCAACACTGAAACTGTGTCAAAGATAAGCAGACGCCACGGCGGCGCAAATAAGTATAATAAAAATGCTGTCAATAGCTCTGCGATTTACGGTCATGCCTATCCATGAAAGTATCTGTATCCGCATCTGCCGCTGTATCTGTATCTGCATTAAAGCTAAACAAACGGCAACTATAACAAAAAAAATGAGAGCTATGAGGCATGTTTGAATGGGCTTCTTGGTTTATTTACAACACATACGGAAATTATAAAGTTGCATTCAAAACCACAAACATAATAAAATTTAGTCTTTCCTTGCACTTAAATGGGCTTAGATTTATAATTTCCCTTCCATAAGGCATTACTTCGATTTTATGCAATTCCCTTAAGACATTTAAGTGATTACCCCTTAACAAAAAACAAAAACTAAAAACATAAACTAAACAAATGACATGCTAAGCGTTTCAGTTCATTTATTAAAATCTTGAGAGAAAGAGGGCGGTGGCAAGGGGCGGGGTAGTTGCTAGTAGCAAGTGACAGCCTTTCACTTTGTGGCCAAATGGCGCTTTTGGTGTTGCATTTCACTTGGGTCGCGTTCGTCAGTGACTTTTCTTTGCGGCTCATTTAAAAAACAATTTGTTTAGCTCGAGTTAACATAAGTAATTTTTCTTGTTTTTTATCTTTTTGGATACATATGGACATTTGTAGATATATCTATGTGTGTGGGTTGCCGAACGAATTGCTCAAAATTATTATTAATACATACATATGTACATTTGTGTTGTTGTTGTTGTTATAGTCGATATGCGTCGTCGCTGTTGCTGTGCTAAATTTAGTTCCAAACAAGAACAACAACACAACCACGAATTGTATCTGACAGCTGGCAAAAGCGATAAAGAGTGAGAGAGAACAATACGGCACGCATATACGCACAAGCATAGCTGCTCGCGCTCTCTTTGCTTGTAGTGGAACTTTGTGCGCGCAGTTTGTATGTGGCGCCGTGGCTTAGTTGGTTAAAGCGCCTGTCTAGTAAACAGGAGATCGTGAGTTCGAATCTCGCCGGGGCCTAGCGAATATTTGAAATTCGCGCAATCAAACTTTTTCTTGCTGCTTTTTTAAATCATTGCACATTTTTAAATTATTTTAATATCTGTTAGAAATTCAATATTTTAGATTTAACAAAATAATTACAAATGCATGGTATGTTTTTCATAATACTTACTTTCTAAAAAACAATATTAAATTACACTTGGCAAATTAACCAGGTAATCGTATCGCAACGCGGAACAAACAATTAATTTATGCCTTTCGCTCTTAGGGGGTGTGGAATAAATAAACAATAACAATTGAAATGATCATTAGTTGAGCAATAAATGAGTTGGCACCACACAAATTGATCAGCAGTTCATTGAACTAACTGTGAAATTTTACAATTAGTACGGAAAGCCCAGACAAGATAAAACCAAATCAATATGTGAATCTGAATCCGAAACTGATTATACATCAGATATTCAAGTCAGGCATTTGAGCTGTTTTAAATTGGCCACATATTGAGCACGTAGACCGAAGAAATGCAACAGCAAAAGCAACAAAGGCACGCACTGACAATAATTAAAATGTCAAAAAGTTATGGCTGTCAAAATGAAGTGGAGTTCTAAAGGCGTTCGATTGAGTTATGTGGCAATTGAAATGTTTGTCTTTCTTCCTCTCCTCTCAGAACTCCTCCTCTGTTAATCACCGTTAAAGGTCGCCTTGCGCCTTTATATATGCTAATGAGGCCTTAATTTGGAGAGTTTTGTCGCTGAGCCGACAGTCCGTAATGATCAAATTTATGATCGAGACTTCAATAAAACTTGACGAAAATTTTCAATATGCAACAAACACATATTTAAAGACGGGTATACGCATAAAAAAATGCATTTATATATATGTATGTAAAATGTATTTCTTTATATTTTTAATTATACTTGACAAAAAAAATAAAAAATAGATGTGTGACGTATAATAAAATTTATGGACACTTTGTGGTTATTTAACATAATAAGGGATTATCAGAATGGATATTTCACTACTGTGCCACGCTGATTTTATGATCGAGTTGTCTTTCTTTCTTTATTTATAATTTATGAAAGTGGGTTGACTATTTTGACAATTTAATGGTAGAGTCGGGCATATCAATCATGAAAATTGTATGTATAAGATACAAATTTTAGTGTCGCAGATGTCGCACAGATGATCAAAATTGAAATGTCTTAGTTTAAGTTAAAATGCTGCAGCTATTAAATACTAATTAGTGCCAGCTTATTGACTTGCATCCACAGACCCATAAATCTAAAATTTTTGTAACAGAAACCGTAACTGTGGGTATGATAAGCGTCTTATATTAATAAGTTTAACTTTATCTATTAGCATTTTGCAGCAATAACGTTTATGACCACTTTATGAAAGTGAAAACTTCTTATGTAAATAAGGTTGTGGGAAAGCCAGAAGTATTGTCTCACCCTGCTGAAAAGATTTTGATAAGAGAATTGTCATTCCAAATAATCCCTTCAGCACGAAAATGCAATTCACAGTTGGCTACCTTTTTTACCCTCATATCTGTAATTATTATTATCATGTTTTGTGCAACCATTGTTAAGATTTGCCAATAATCGAATTGCGTGTTTTTTCTTGAGGGTTGGCAGCGGATTTCCGTTTATATTCGCCAATATCCGATAAATATAAATAACAAACACGTTTGACAGCTGTCAGTTAGGGGTTGCAATAGATTGGCATAGTTTTGCCATCCAATAAACGCCCCCAAAACTGTGCATATGGGCAATTGATACTTTCCAAAAATATTAAAATGCATACATATGTATAAGATTCGAGATGTTTCAGATCTATTGTGATGATTATGTTTATGTACATTAATGGGATTTGTCATTCACATTCCATACAGCCCCAGCTGAGAAGACTTCTGCGAGTATCTAAAGCTATTTATCTATACCTCTTAGTAGCTTTCACTGTTGTACACTAATTTATGGGACGTGCCCTCTCCTCCAACTCAGCTACCGTTTGAAAAAATACAATATCTTGCGTGGCATCTATTGAATATACCGAACAGAGAACCGAACTGCTTAAACAAAAGCCCAAATCTCGGGTCCAATTCATTAATGAAAAATGAACTTAGATATTGAGAGTGCCTTGATTTGATTAAATTAGACTAATAATGTGTAAAGTATGGGCACACAGTCGAACTTCAATCCAACTCCAAGTGGCCCACCAAAGGAGCTGCCCTAAGCCGCTTTAGTAAAAGTGGACAGTGAAAGTTTTGGGGAAATGATGCGGCAATTCATTTAAATACAAATAAAAAGAAATGTGCAACATGTTGTTCTTACAAATTAATACAAGCGTTAAGCAACAAACAAATATGAAAATGTCTAAAAACCAAAAAAGGTCTATTCTCCACACACGACACGATTTGTAGATGTTGTAAAAATGTAAAAACAACATGGAAAAATATGTTTAAAAATGTCAAAAAAAAATTTTAAAAAAGATGTTACAAACTGTAAAAAACAACAAACTTTGTAAACGCATTTCGAAAACATGCCACGCCCCGTGTGCTGCTGCCGCCCAGTATGCTTCAATGACAGGCCAATTTTAAGACGCCCGCTGAGCACTCTGCTGCCTGCGTCGACGTCGACGTCGTCGTCGGCATCGGTGTCTGCATCTATGTCTGCAGGAATGTCAGCAGCGTTGTCAACGGTTGCGGTCAGCGCCAAGTTTTGGTTTTCCGCATTTTCCTGTACAAGTATCATGGCAACCAGTTGGAGTGGAAATGAAATATGTAGATGAGTCTTTAATTAATTTGAGACACAACACGACAAGTGGCGTCGTCTGTGGCTGCGTCTGTGGCAGCAACGGCGACTGCCTCCTGCCGTTTTAGTCGCAGAGCTTTTTAGGCCAAGAATGATCACAGGTAGACGGCCAGACAGACAGACCATTGCAATGGTCAGGTTTAGGTCCAGCTATAGTTCTTCAGAACTAGAACTGCGAGATGGCAGGTGTTGACTCATTTGGTTGACTGTCCATTAGAGGCTGTAATCGGTTTTAAATGCACCCATTGATCATATCATTATCAGCAGCCCAGAATGACACCAGTCAAAGCCATATATAAATTCGTAACCCTATCTCACGATCATAATTGTAAATATACATCAGCATAAAGTAGTATCAATCAAGATTTCATCTTCAGCAACATTTCAGTGACAGACTTAAACTAATATTCAAAGTTTAAATCATAAAATAAAAGTAAATATATGTGTCAACTTATATTTTAAATTTGGGATGTTTCTTAAAAAACAGACAAATTTAAATCTCTGTATTCAGAACTAAATGTTTTTAGCTTTAAATAAATTTAGGTGTTAAGAAGACAATTTTAAATAAAATATAAATACATAAAAACACAACAGATATGTATTTAATTTTTTTTTCATGAAAAAAGTGCTTGAGCAATGACAACATAAAAGAAAAAACCAAATTGACAGTGACACTTCGTTTTATTTATTCTATAACTGTTTTTTGATAGGATACCCCTGATATATTAAGACATTTTAGACAAATGTTCTAATAGGGAACATTTATCATTGGCAGTTGTCAAGTCAAATCCAGAGTATATCGTAAATCACAAGATTTTCGAATACATTTAAAAGTAAATCCATATATTATATCCACATGAAAGATTCTACAGAGTTAGAAAATGATTTCAGTATTAACTTTTTGTCTATGCCGTCCATAATTCTTAGTCAATTTGTCAATGGTTTCTCAAATTATAGCAGCTACTGATCTTGTCCGTTTCCAGGAACCTTCGGTCTGTCAGTCTGTATATTTCTTGGCAAACAACAAACCGCAAACAACATCACATTGATCATTCGCTTAACCCATATAATATGAGTACGGAACATGGATCTGTTGACACCAGAAGTGCCTGTACAGCAGCATCTGATGACAGTCCTAAACAATCTGCCCGCATACTAAAATTGTATCTGTCTACGACGGAATACAGCATCAAACAATTTTAAAAGCTGCACGTCTGCAAATGCTAAAAATGTTTTATGGATTCTATGTAGCAACAATTTCTGAATATGTTTTTTTTTTTGTGACATAAAAAATGCCGTCTAACCAGACATTGGAGCATCGCTGACAGGCAGAGTGGCAGTGGGACTGAGACTGGGACTTGGACCAGGCCAAGACTGGGTATCTAGCAAATGGCAATTGACAGCTTTGGCTTTGACAGCGATTCGTGCAAAACATGCGGCTTATAACAGTTTATTTTGGACGCTGTCCTCATGTCATACCATGTAATTAAAAGATATATATTCATATATTTCAAGCCACGCTCCTTGTGCATTGCATATAAATCAAACATTTGACAAATTGTTTATTGATTTGTGACAAATTAATTGACGGTGCCTATTAGGCAGCAATTAGTCGACTTGGCCAGCTTTATAGATAGGAAAACTAGCTGAAGCTGAGCAGTCCAGAAAATGCATAGGAACGGAAGCAGATTTCTTATCGCTTAAAATTGTTGACTATTTTTATACTAACAGCATTAATGTGTCACATAGATAGTAAAGTCGTCTGGTCTGAAGAAGAGATCATCTTAATTCCATTTGCAAATATTTAGCACTAAGTGCGAGGCTGAAGAAGCTGCAACAAACTGTTGTTATCAAGATTCCCATGCCAGACTAACTGCAACTGAAGCTTGTCACTGACTCCAAGTTAACCTACAAGTTACGAGGGCTATTTTAAAAGTATCTGAGACAGTAAATATATTTTATTAATAGTATAATAAGTTCTTCAGAATCTCAGTGAAAAATTATCCAAATGAAGTTATATTTGTAATTGCAATGTTTTCTGATATTTAGCTCTTTAATTTTTTATTCTTACAAGCGAAGCAAACTCTTGGAAATAACATTAGTTATATATACTCTACAGTAGCTTCAAGTAGTTTTCATATTTATTTTCTTCGCTATTTAATTGGATTTACATCACTACTCAGTACAAGTAAATGCTCTTTAAATTCTTATCGTAACTCGCAGAAAGGAAGTTCTTCCCATTTCCAATTCCATTTCCAGTCTCAATTCGACCAGACAGCTGCTAATAGCTCCCCGGGTGCCCCACAATCAGTCGTTCATTTGGTGGCACATTTGGTCGCATCATATAAATTCAAGTTGCAGTCAAAGTTCAAAGCATTTTCATTTATATGCATGTTGCATTGGCGCTTTGCGGCTCATTTGCGTCAGTTTGACATGATTTAGCCATGTCATGGGACTGTGTTTGGTTTGAAATAGAATTTGGCATTGGCGTTGCAAGTTGTCTGTTGTCTGTTGCCTGCTTTCCTGAACTGACACACATATTATACGCTTGCCTCCCAAAACTATATGTAAGTCATCCAAAAATAATGGAGAAATACTTGGAAACTGGAGCGAAACGAATTGTGGTTGTTGTTGTTGTGCGAACAGGCAAATTGTCGCCTGTCAAGGGGCAGATATATTTATAGCTGTCAATCCAAAAGACATTTGACATGTTTTCTCCCTTCTCTCACCTCCTGCCCCTCCACTTGCCCTACTCTAAGACCAAAAAGAAGGCAAATATTTCAATTAGTTAAAGTTGAATTGTTGTACGCAAAGTGTGGTAAACGTCAGCTAATGCTTCCTCAAATGTTGACGATTACAGATACAGATACAGATACAATGTCTACTACAGCTTACAGACACATTTGCAAAAATGTATGCGCTCCAGTTGATAGCAAGTGTGTTGGTCTCATTGTGTGTGTGTGTGTGTGTGTAATCTAACATTTGCCACCTATGTATCTGTATCTTGTCGATACAAAAGGCGCGCGTCGCGCTGTTGCAGCTGTGTGTGAGCGTAAATAGCGCAAAGCGAGCTTAGTTGCAGTTGCAATTAATTCACAGCAAACAGCAAATGTTGCAAATAAATTAGCAAACCAACAAAAACAACCATTTGTGTATGTAATTGTAACGAAAATGTATCTCAAAAAGCGAACTGCAATTGAAGCCGAAGCGAAAAATAAAAATGAAAAGTGCAACGATATCGCTTAACGACAACAAATTCAACTACAACGTCAGCAATTTTGATTGTTGTTGTAGTAGTAGTAGTTGTTGTTGTTGTTGTTGTTATTGCGCGCACACGTCATAATTATCGGCGCAAATGAGTGTGCGGACCGAGCAGCAGAGCTGAGCAAACGCTCTGCCTACCGTAGATACATTTACAGATACACTCATAGCTACAGATACAGATACACTTCGTAGTACACACACATTGGCCAAGCACAATGCAAAATGTATTGACTTAGGTCAGTGGCTCATTGAACGCAAATGCAAATTGTTGTTGTTGGTAATTCACACTTCACACTAAAGCAAAATTGAACAGGCGAGCTTGTCCCTGTGTGTGTGTGTGTATGTGTGTGTATCTGCAAAATACAAAACTGCAAGTAGCTAAACTAAATGTGATAAACAAACTTCTCGCCCACCATACGAACTGGCATTGCGAGCAGTTAAAATTTAAAACAAATACAAACTCTTAGGTGTTACCACACGAGATATAGGTACAGATGCAGCTATTGATATATGTATATGTAGATATGAAGATACAGATATAATATTGTTAAATATATAAATCGATGAGGTAACTTTGCCGAGTTTGTATCTTAAGTGCCCTTACTCAAGGTCTATGCCCATGACCATTTCAGATTGAATTTCAATCTCCCGTATAGAAAAACTATCATATTACTCAATCTCGATCCGATTGAAGCATTTATTAGCTTGGACAGCAGTTAGAATTATTATATCTCTTGACCGCTGTCAGTCTTCATAAGAACTGGCAGGCTATAAATATAGTACAAAAATTTCCAGTGAATTTAAAGTGATCTTTGGTTATGCCCATTTAATTGTGCATTAATTGAGTTATCTTAAAACAGAATTAAAAGTTTTTTATGTTCAATGTATACAAAAGATGAAAAAATGCCCATTAAAGTTAAAGACTATAATAAAGACATAAGAAATCTGTCAATGCGTGTAGACGACACTCATTAAAACATGTCACAGATAATAAAGATATCTATAAATATATTCGATAACACAGTCTGTTTTTCGTTTTCCAAATTCTCGATAAGAGAGCAAACGGAAAGTGAAAGTGTCACTCAAATTCCATAAAAAAAAATAAAAATAAATAAATGCACATAAAAATTGTTTAGCAAAACTAAATAAATAAAATCAACCCATTTACAATCTTTGATATGGCCTTAACAGTATCGTATCTACGAGTATTGAACTATCTATCTATCTTTTACTTTATTGTCGCCGCCATGGATCATAAATGAGAAATTTTCAGCTTTCATCGCGGCCATCTGTAACTTTTTCGTTTCGGAAATTCCAAAAATAAATTTCTTTGAGATTGTACTATATATGGAACTCTAGCCACAATATTATTGGGCTGAGAAAATCTTTACGATGTGTTAAACTATTATTATGGAAATTCTCATTTCTCAATTTTCCTTCTTTCTAGTTCTTGAGGAGATTAGTGCTATTTTCGTTTTGGACTTAGGGTTTATTATTATTTAAATGTTTGCATTAATTGACCTCATAATGCAGCATGAAATTGTATTGCACTTGAAGCCAAGAGCCGAACAACGATTTGCACGCTTGAATTGATTGAATGAGTGCTTGACTGAATGAATATTGCTAGTCCAATGATGGGTCTTTGGCATCTGGGAATCCCTCCCTCTGTTTCTCTCTTTCGTTAGTACAGCTTTAAAGATGTGGGAACATTTAATTAATGGGAGAGTCGAGAATAATATGTAAATTGTAGATTATGTTCTATTAATATACTAAAATACTCTTACATTAAGCTAATCAGTTAAAAACAATCAACAGATTTAATTGAAGATAGAATAATAAACTGATGTAACCCGACGTTATTCACGTTTTTCTATTAATTCCGACCTAGAAGCATGTGTTTACCACATGAGAATATTTAACAATTACTTAGAAATTAAACGCATTTAAAATAATAAACTAAATTAAGTTTCTCTAATATAACCTTGATTGATATTAATGTTGAAAGTTAAATAGATCTATATAGTTGTATAATCCCTCTAGTAATTGTCTCTAATTAAATGATAGCTTCCGCAGTTGATCTATTAATTATACAATTAATCTAGTTGTCAATTGCATTGTTGTCAATTGCTATTATTAGAGGGACCACCTGTGAGATACATTTTCAACTCACAGTTGGCAATTGGCAGTTGGCAGTCGGCTATTTGTCGCCTTCTTTTGTTTAGGCCCACAATAAAAGCCCCCATTTGGAAAACGTTTAACAATGCTTGAGGTCTGGTCTTGTCTGGCGCAATGCCAGCCTGACTCTGTGACTGTCCAGAGCAACAGTGCAACATTGTACGTTTGTCATGCTCGTAGGCAGCATGCAACACTTGCCACCGATTTGTACGTGCTGTTGTTGTTGTTGTTTAGTGCTATATATGGATAACTGCACTTTTGGTGGCCACAATATGTTCACACTTTAGCCAGTCAGTCCGAGCAGCGTGTGCGGCTGTTATTGAGATCGTTTATCGATTGACAGGTAATTGTGATTTATGCAAATTATAGCTCGACACCTTGGCCAAGGCAAGGCTTTACAGCTGTGTATCTGTATGTGTACGTGTATGTGTTTGTGTATGTGTCATGAATGAACATTTTCTTGGACTTTCTTCTCGTTATTAGCTCAGTTGCCTATTGCATGCGGCATGCGGCATGTTGATATTGTTGTTGGCCGACTGTTTATTGATTTGAAAAATAAGTCGAGTCAGAAGGAACGAATGAACCCACACACGAACAATTCGCCACAAAAATTCGATTGTTTTCATTTCTATTATTATTTTCTTTGGAAAATTATTCTTGCACCCCATAAAAACTACACAGACCTCAGAACTCAACGGATAGCAACGGAGTAGCACGGACAGGCATTAATCACATGCCAAAATCCCGCATTGCTTGAAAGCCAGCTGAAGTAGTTCGGTTCTGATTTCTTTTTTTCTTATTTTTTTTTCCTTTGCGCTTTTCGCATTTTGCTTTTATTGTTATTTATAGTTTTTGCGAGCAGACGCCGAAATGAAAACAACCAAACACCGTCGAGAGGCCAAAACATGCGTCAATAACCCCATTTCAAATTGATGTGTTGACTACAAGCGAAATCCTTTTGCAATCATTGATGCTGATGATGATATTCGCATTCATAATTTAATGGGATGTCTGTATTCAGATTGAGTGTGAATGGGGCAGTAAGAGTATCTAGAGCTGGTTACTCTCTCGTAAAGACTGCATCTGATAGTTGGGCTGTAACTCAGCCTTATCTGAGCAGCTATCTAACCACTTTTCTACTTACTTCAGTCTGGCGAATGTCTTTCAATGTTTATGCTCGTTGCGATAGCTACAAACTCACTTTTTAAAGAGAGGAACTAGAGACTTAAATCAAATAAATTTATTGTAGATATTACTCAGCAATTGCTTCAGTTATCTTATTATTTCTTTATTACTTCTATAAATAATTATCATATTTCAATACAAAATCATATGAAATGATTAACTTCAATTTCATTTCACGAACTAGTACAAACAATTAAAATATTTCTGACCCCTTCAAGGCACCTCAAGCAGAACAATTTCACTGAATGTGTCTGGGAAAATAATTTCAGGTCCAATTCCAATAAAACATTTCATAAGCACACAGTTTTGGCATAAACAAAAGTCCAACCGGAAGACGTCTGTAATAAATGTGGTACTTGAGATCCGTTGCAGTTGGCTTTTTATGAGTGGTGGTAATCCAAGTGCGCCACTTAATTATCGCCTAGATACAAAAGTATCTATAAGTCATATATGTACTTAATCCCCATGCAGCGGCTTCTGATCGCAGCCTCTGTCATCGTTATTGTCGTTGTCGTTGTCCCACTCAAGTGCATTTTTATGATCACTCATTAAATTTATGACTTTTAATTTGTCGTTGTGCCGTTGTTCGTGCCGCATTGATAAGCGTTCAATCCAATCCAAATCTGAACCTCAATCCCACACACACACAGCACACATGCACTTAGAGTCAAGTACTTGCAGCTTGTTAGCTTTTGGAATTTACTTGCATATTTCTGTGGCAGCCACAGCGATTTATGTGTACAGGGTATTACAACTTGTTCAGACATTTAAGCTATGGCTGAGAAAAGCGTGTGACCAATTTGATTTTGTATTTTTAATTACAAAAATGTTTACCATCCAAATGTATATACAAATTTATTAATTGATTCAAAATGATTAGACCCTTACCATCAAAATCGAATTTGATTTAACAAAGGTTTGATTGCCTAAGAAAATGCTTAACAGAATGTTTAAGAATTATTTTGAATTATAAAATTTACAAACTTTAATACAAAGATATCTGTAAGTGTAGAAGCTATTCGTTGCTAAACGTTTAGCTCCGATTAGCTACATGTAATAAATGCTTATCAATAGACTAATCACATCTGAGTACAAATATACAAGTGTATAAGTACTGGCAATACATTTGCTCCATTGACCGACATCGCCTTCGAGCATGCTTCGATCACATATTTTTTAACGGATTGTCATAGCCAATGGGAATCCTTGCCAAAACACGTATCACAATCAGCTAATTGGATGAGCTTTTTATTGTCGCTTTGTAGCTTTCATTAGCATTTCGTATGAGGGCGCACCCAGAAGTCCGACTGATCTTTAATGGCTACTACGTGTTGCAGTTTTATTTAGCTTATTTTTTTGTATTTCTTTTCTTTTTATTGTAATTAATGTGATCCGTCGTGACCTTAACAGTGTGTTGTCAAGCTGATTAAAAAGTGTTGAAAAACAAGTTGTAAATGCACGCAAATGAAACGGAAAACGGCACAAAAGATCCTGAAGAGGCTCATTGGAACGTTTTGTCATTTTAATGGACGGATACCCGGTTAGGCTTTCGGCGTATGTCAGCCTAATTAAAGTGAACATGTGCCAAGATCAATGTCGATGGCGCCGCCTGGCCGTGTATCTGACAGATACGCGATTACGAATCCGCATACGAATGCAAATGTGAATTGAATTATTTTTTTGCCTTTATTTTTCACTTTTATGAGCTACTGAAAATTAATTTATGCCATATCCATACTTATGACTTGTTTCAGACTTAATTGCGTTTTTAAAAAGCTGACAAATTGCCTCCACCATTTTCCCCTTTTCCTCGCTTTTCATACAGAAAAAAAAATTATGCGCGTTTTGCATGCGATTTATGCGCGACATGCGAATTTCGATTGTTGCCGATTTATTAATTCAAAAAATGGCATTGAACTCTTCTTGACATGGCCAATGAGTGTCTTTTCTAGTCTGAGATATATATTAAATCTAATCTCGAAATAATCGTGCGTTGACAGGGGACAAAACCATGCATCAGATTCAGATACATCTCCATCTCCATCTGAGTCATGTTGTTTCGTTTAGAGGACATGAACATCATTTATAGAACCCCACCTATTTGACATGCTAATGTAATGACTGCAATGAGAGGAGATGACTTTTAAAGTGTGGGATGTCGAGTCGTGAGTGGCTCATAATAGTGAAAGAATGAGCTTGACGAGTCGCTAGTTGAGTTGCTACCCAAAAATAATGTCAACGATTTGCATTTAAATTGCATGAAAGTTTCACAGGGCAATGAGGAAGTTGTGCTAACAAGGCCGTTAAACTTGGCCGTGTCTGTCTGGGTGGCAACACTGGCAGTCAAAGTGCAAATATGTGCCCCCCACCATGCAAGAAACGCCTCCACATTACTCAAACTCACGCCCAAACGATATACAATTCAATTCAGAAAAAGGCTCGCTGCCCTTTTAACCGCAACCTAATGAAGCTGAGCTCAAGCTGCAGTCTGAAGATACTTCTTCGCGTTGCTGCTAGTTATTCCATTCTATAGTTGAGCTAAATTTAGCGGCAAGTTGGTTGCAGCCAACGCCGCCTACGATAAATCAAAGTTAATCAGATCTAGTTTCGATTGGGTTTTTATGGTCGCTTTACAGTCGCAACAGCGCGAACCGCATTGCCGATGCCATTTAAATTAGCTGCCGGGTTATTTATCGCATTGTTGCGGCTCGCAGGTTTCGTTTAGCGCCAGGATGCCAACTGGACAGACAATCTCTGGACAGACCATGACGGCTCAGACACAAAGGTCCAGACTCCTCCGACAGATACGTGCAACGGCAGCTGCCGGCAGTCTCAAGCTGTATCTTTTTTGCTTACCAACTGACTAGCCGATAATTACGCATATTTTGTTGCCTGTTTTGATGGCGCTCTTTATTTTTATTCATTTTGCATGCATGCCCTTACCCGCTGTGGGTATTATAAACTTGTCAGGCCATTGCCAAGAAGTTCAGTAAGCTGCCGAAAGTGGAAGACTAGGAGAACAGCAATCCTGAATCGATAAATTTTGTTAAAAAAAAAAAAAAATAAAATGTATTTTTCATTTTAACTTAGTTTTTTAAGTCAAATGTGCTAATCAGAAAACGTCCAGCATTTTAATGATTTTAATTTAATGCTTTGATTACATTTTAAAAACCTTTTAAGTCGCACTAATATTAAATTATTGATAGTAAAATTATATTTATTTATTCCAAAATCAGCAACTTTGGTTTAGGTATTGATATTCTACATAAAAATGCTTATCATACAGCTGAAACTTTGTCGATTATAAAAAAACATATACAATTAAAACTGTAATTTAGAAAGTTATTCAAGAGCAAAGGCTGTTCGGGGTGTTAATAATAGATTGAATTGCAATGTTTTTAAGTTAAATTTCTTTCATTTGAGTGGCCATCGGTTGAGGGTTTTAGTAGCTGTTAAATGGCATGGACACAGTCGGTGGTCTGGTCTGTCGGATCTAGTGCTTGGTTTGTTTTTAACACCCAGTTCGAGGCGATGGACCGTTCCGTTGCTAGTCCGTGAAGTCAAATGGGTTTCAATTTACACACACACACACACACACACATACACACACGATTATACAGATGTGTCGCCTGCTCCTCTGCTGTGTTCTTGCCCACATATTTGCCCAGTTGAATTGAGGCCCGGCTGGATGGCGTTGTCATCGCCTGGTTAAGGCGCTTATTTATTTGCCGATGGCAGAGGAGAAAGAATGTATCGTATCGCAATTATAAATCAGTTTAAGTCGCTTGTGGAGCCCCTGACATTAAGCAATGAAACCTTTGAGCTTTGTCAAGTGGGTTGGCTGACTGTCTCAATGTCTCACTGTCTCACTGTCAATCCAGGGTCGGCTTTCCACGCTCCGTGTGGCACCTTTGTTTGCACAATGCCTGCCTGATTGCCAAACATTGGCCAATGAATGAGCAACTGAATGATTGCCGACAGCTTGCGCCAACAAGCTATCAGTATCTATCAGCTTAGATCTCAACAGCAGAACAGCAGAGCTCCCAGATCCCACAGATCTTAGATATCTGTCTGTGTTTGCTAATAACTCAACAGCTAATCAGCGCACTGGCAACTCGGTGGCTCGAGTTGTGATTGGACGGGGGTAGAGGGTGTAACCGGGGGTCTCAGCGTGTAGTCCGCAATTAAACGAGCAGAATTGTATCTTTGTATCATTTTATCTGGCAACTGCATCTACGAACAAAACAAACAGCGTTACCCGAGTGTAATTGCCAAGCACATGCCGAGTTTCGTTAGACAAATCAATTATGCCGCATCCGTGTGTGTTGCTCTTTCTATTTATCCTTCTCAGCTTTGGGTGGGGCAATAAAAAAAGCGAACGTTAAGTGCTGATTATCTAATGATTATTGTCACAAAAGCGATGAGAATCTGAATAGATTCACACGTTAGAAGTGAATGGCGACATTTTTGAAAAAGATCCTTTGAAAATCATCTTGAAATACTTGGCCTTTAATCTAGAAATGTCGCTGCAGATATTACAAGTTTCAATGTTGTTGCTGAGTTGTGTTGTGTTGTCAATTGAACAATAACATTTATTGATCTTGTCGCTGTCACAGACTCTGGGTCACTCTGTCAATCTGTGAGCCAATCAATATGAGTTAGTGAGTGTGTTAGCAGTGTGTGTTCAATCAATATGAGTTGGAGTTGAAATAGAAATCCCCTTTGCCTTACTAACTTAGTGGCAATCAAGCGGTCAAATCAGCGCCAAGTGATAGGCAATTGTCTGTGAGTTCTTGGTGCTCCATAAATTCTGTGATCATTATGCAAAATTCCGTGGCACAGGGTCATTAACTGAGCGCGTTGACTTCTTGCACTCGTCGAACGGTCCGGTCAAATTCATAAATCAGCTGCCCAACTCGAACTCCAACTACAACTACAATTCCACTAGCCTTCCAGTCTCTTGGCAATTGATCAGGAATGCATTCGCAACTTTTAAGATAGATCGCTGCACCATACTCTCAGATAAATTGATGATATGGGCGGACACAGCTGGTACCAGATCCCATTGACTAATAGTGTTAGATTCGCTCATGGCCGATAAGCGTTTTGTTTCTAGCTCGCCAATTGTCATCAATTATATTGATTAATAGCCTTTCAGTTTCCTAAAACCAGCCAAAATAGTTGTATTAAGTCTTATGAAAATGGCATAAGAATGTCCACTGCAAACAATTTTACAATTGCCAGTATAAAGACCTAGCTAAATATGTCAACTCTTATCGGCTAATACCCTTTGGCATTTGATAAGAATCTGCCTCGTTCAGACGATTTATCAATGAATAAAATTCACTGATGTACTTTCTATATTGAAGAACTTTATTCTTTTAACTTGATATTGCAGAATTAACACTTAAATAAAAATTATTAACAGACCCTTAACAGATAATACGCCAATATTGCACAGGAAATACATAGATTAGAAAATGAATACGAAAAAACGCGCGCGATTTTAAACGCTACAAAATTGGCTGTCAATGCGTTGACTTTTCGTGTGTGCGTGAGAGTGAGAGAATTGTTTGGTTGTCATTTCTGCCAATTTGTGTAGAGCATAAGTACACACACACATACAAGTATGTGTATTTACACATACATAGATAAATACCTATATAGGATTGTTCCTAGGCATTGCTTTCTCGCAACTTTTGAGTGCTGCGGTTTCGGCGTGTTTATTCAATTAGCGTTTTTGTTGTTGTTGCTGTGTAGCTGTTTGCCGGCTGTGCTGCCTTTGAACTGAGCAATAACAGCAAGAAGAAGAGCAAGAGCAACATCGATGTGGACGCACTAGACATAATTGTAGGCTATTTATCATGGGCAGTTGGCAAGGCGGAGACAACGCACTGACAACTCAATGAGCAAAGTGAGCAACGTGCTACGCAATCAGCTCGAATTAACACACCTAGGGCACGTAGAAGAAACAAGCCACAGACTCAGACTCAGACTGGAGAATCAGTCTCAAGTCGAGACACCTGCCGCTGGGCCAAGTTCAGGTCTTGGCCCTGTTTGCCATTTGCCATTTAAATGCAGACAAAGTAATTGTGCAGCGCGCGCTGATTAAAATGGATTTTATAAATTATGCAGCGAAACTGGCGGCGCGATTAAAATCGCCTAAGGGATGGAGTCGCGTTGGCGGCGCGGCACGGCGCTAACAAAGCTGCAACAGCAGTTATTGCAACGCGTTGCCTCCTTGTTGCCAGTTGGCTAATAGAAAGATTTATCACCCGAATGGCGACTTGCAGGCCGCGATTTCCAGCTCACCGATAAAAAAAATATGCTCCGAATGCGTTTTATATCTTTTTATTCAGCGATTTCAATTTTCATTTCATTTGCAAGGCGCGTCAATTTTCTTGACTCCAGGCATTATTTATGCCTAGTTCCCGATTCCCTAATCCCGATTCAATTCTCGCTTTGTCTTTAGCTTTTCCTTTTTAATTTATCGCATTTAGATTGCAATTTCTTGTTCGGCAGCTAGAAACGCTGCCAACAATCTTTGCTGCCTGCCTGGCTGACTATTCACACCGTACCAGCCTTTCTTTCACACCTAAACTGTAACGCAGCTTTTTTTGGTTTTTTTTCTCTTTTTGTTGGTTCTTAAAGTGCTTTTCTATTAGCATGTAGCAGCCCACATATCCGACTCGAAGTCAAGTCTTTCTCATCTTCATATATTTGATTTGTGCTTAACGTGATCGAAAAATCACATGGATGGTTTGTGATTCAAGCAGATAACGGTTAGTTCACATGCAGATACCCTGCTGATTCCAAGAAGAGAATAGTCTGAAAATATTAGCAAAGCCTGCTTCAGGTTCAGACAAAAACTGGGAAAGTTTTAATTAAATCTTTGTAAAAAAATTAATTTTATCGAGCTGCGTTCAATCTATTTTGATAAATCTGTACAAAAGTGAAAGATGGGTTAATTAGTTATACAACACAGCGATTAGTAATACAAGTTATAATAAATAACTTAATCTTTAGACCAAAGCCTCATTAACATTATAAAAAAATATATTTTAAAATTCCATAAAAATTTGTATAACATTAAAAAATTCATTTGAATATCGTTAAGATATATATTTACTTTTACTTTGACTGTTTTTAATTAGCCTGAACGCAACTCCATGACCAGATTTATTTTAATATAACTTTCAAGCGTGTTGAAAAAATTGCGCATACGCCGCGTGCGTCAAAGTCAACTATTCGAAATTATGGCCAAACAAGCCGTGAAAAGTGACAGGTGATGCCAACTAAATATTGGCCTACAGCGACCCACTACCAATAATATAAACACGTCAAGAGCGATTGCCAAAAGAAAGCTGAGAGCGATTTTCGATTGGTTTTTACAAAATGTTCAATTAAGTTGAATTAATTTCTGTTATGCACTGACTTACATATAAATTAAGCGAGAGCCAAAGACCGCCCAGACATTGATCATTGGTATCTGGCTCTTTCAATCCAAAAGGCATTTGTCTTCATTAGCCTTGCCAGATACAAATCAATCTGCCAAATCAAAATGTAATCAAAGTGAGTTTCGAGAGGTGGAGACAAATGTAAATAACATATCGATGGTCGGCTGATGTAATGCCATAGATAGGCATTCATTTCATTCATTTGCCAACTGTGTGGCAATGGTGTGGAAAGCCGTCCCCAGACAACAACAACAACAACAGCAACATTTACAAGAACAACAACAGCAACAACAACAGTAACACGCACATTAACGACAGCGACAAGTGCTGATAGGCAAATCAACAGGTTCAACAGGCGCCGCCTGAAAAACACACTGGAAAAACTGGTAGCCAGGCGCTCAGACTGAATCAAAACAAAATCGAATCGCTATTGAAATGAAATGAATTGAAAGCGGGTGCAGGCATGTGGATGGGTATGCCAATGGAGGGGGGGGGGGGAATATCTATCATTGAATTGAATTTAATTGAATTTAATCAAAGCACCGTTAGGCAGGTGAGCCAGATTTAAGAGATCAGTATCAGTATATCTCTAATCGCCAGCCATGCTTGTCAGCTCGACTAAGAATTTCAAAGCAATTAAAAACAAACCTAGACCACGGAATGGAAGAGACCTGTAAACAGACAGCGCTGATTGATGTTCTATTTTCAACGCCTGTTAAGCGAAAATCCTCGCAAGATGTTCATGCAAATGCAACCAATCGATTATGCTCATATGCTGATCCGCAGACAGTCTGTAGAGAGTCTGTACTTGTATCTGGATCTGAAGTGTCGTCTGGAACGATCTACAATTGGGCAGCAGCTGCTCAGACACCCACTGTGCGGAGTTGGAGTACATTGTACCGTTAATACTTTAATTGAGGGAGGCCTCCAAGTACATCACGTTAGATGTTATCCCGAAAGTGCAGCTGCCAGTGGTGAGAACACCCACGGTCCAAGAACTATGTTCAGATATAAATAAAGTGCAGGTTGCGCATGTAAATGAATCGAGTTAAGCACTCGTTGATTACGTGTTCTTAAGATACAAATATATTCCTTAAATTCACTGTTCAAATTCCCAGTGTCAAGCAGCGTTGATGGACGATTAGTATTGGATTGAAACTGTTTTGCTCACTACAAGCATATTTTCCCCCAATAAGCTTTCAAATTTCACATTAACACTTAACATTTGGATAAAAAAGTATGCCGAAAAAAAAACAGTTTCAATTTTTATTTAAAATTGTTCAAATTATCTGATCATAAGTTCAGTGTATACGTTCAGATCTTACCACGAATAATTAACCGCATTGTTTATTGTGTGTGATATCTGGGAGATGTTGAGTTAATTTTGCGCACGGTAACAGACCACAGTCGCATCATATAATAAGATAAGATAAGGTTTAAGGGAATTATATAATATGTAAGGAAAATTTGGAAAATTTAATTTGGGGTTTTTTTTTAAAAATTTTTTTTTTTTGTTTGTAAAATTTTTTTTTGTTTTTTATTTTTTTTTTATTTTTTGGGGGTCATAAATTTAATGTCTAGTATTGACCAAACAATGCCAGCTACACCGCTGGCTAATATTAAATGGCCATATTTACTGAGCGAAATGATATGCGATATCAGACAATCGCAGTGCAGCTCCACAGTACCACTGCAGTGGTCAATTAGTGTTGCACGAATTTAGTGGACGCTGTATTTCATGTTTTTTGTATAAGTTGGTTTATTATACGTATTTGTTAAATTTTATTATTTCTTTGTGCAGTATCAAATTGTGGCATTCACAAAAGCCTGACCACAAAACTGGGTCACACGCTTCAGAGAACCTAAAGCTAAATGAAGTAATCGAAGCAAGTTGCACAAATTGCTGCCAAAGAAGAAAGGCAACACTAACAACAACAACAGCAGCAACAGCAGCAACAACAACTGCCACTGCAAGTACAACAAGTTAACAAGTGGTTTGGCCCCAGGGCCCCACTTTCAATTGTCGCACAGCAGGACGGAACAATGTTCGGAGAAGAATCTCTGTCCGAGTCTGTCCAACTACAAAGTAAACAGTCTGCCAGCAATTTGATGCGACTAAATTGGACCTTTTCGAATTGATTGTCTCCCGTCTACGTGGGTGGGCAACTTTTCCTTTTTCTTTACTTTATTGCCCCAAAACTTCTTCTTGAAGTTTATTGACATGCCTGCAATACCCTGACTTAAAAGTAAATGTGACAAGTTGGCTTAAACTTCTTTGATACTATTCATTATCATTCAGGAAAGTTCCACATATCTAAAGATTTTCAAAAATATGTTATTTTCGGAGGCATATTTTCAAATTTTAACAAATCTCAATATTGACAATCAATAATAGTCCAAATTATAATTGGTACAGTTCATATATTTAATTATCCCATTTAAATATTAATTTAATTAGCAAAATTTTATTAAGTCTCTCAGCAAATATTTTGTGTCTTGGATTATTAGACTTGTAGAACATGCATAGTAAAGTTCTTTCTGAAGATACGAATTGAAATTATTTTCCCATGCGGAGAATCTTTTTGATCTTCCATTTTTATGTGAACTGTCAGTGAAAGAGTATTTCAATTTTGGCATCTTGCAGAATAACTGTTCTTATAGCTTGTTAGTGGGTCAGTGGTTGTATGAGTCTGGGTTCATCAACAGATCATTATGCAATTGGCCGAGTCATAAAAGTGAAGAAGTGGCCATAATATCGAGCTGATGTGCAGTTTATCTGCTCTTCAATTAAAGATGTTTGCCCCGCCAATTGGCTGACTAGACAAGCATGGCCAGTTCGCCTACACATCGACTTCTATGTCGGCTGGCGTCTGTGTTTAGCCAGTGTAAATAATAAAAAAAAAAACGCCGCATTTGGTGTTTGGCAAATTAGCGAGATCGTTAAAAACCATAGCATGGCCATAGGGCGGAACAGAGAGCGGTTCGATATGTCAGTCATTGGTTTTTCCAATGGACACCACACATACACAAAAATGCCATTGAAAACAAACAAGCTGAGAGCCGCACGTTGAAGTTGCAATCAAGTGCAGCAGGCACTCAATTTGCCTCCTTCTGGTGCAGGCAGGCTTCTTAGCTTCTTAGCTCATAAAATGCCACCACTACGGAAGCATTTTGCCGCTGTCTGGCGAAAGTGTTTGATCTTAATGGACGGGATCATCTCTAGTTCATAAAGACTTTAAGTTAGAAGAGTGTGGAAATGAGTCTGGTCGTTCATCTGGTTGGAGGCATTTAAAAGCCTCACTTTTAGGCAGCCCATAAAAAGCGTTAATTAATATGCGATCTATGAATGGAATAGCTTAAAACGTTAATTACACTTAGTTGTGGCATTTTGGCAATGCGGAAATCGTTGTCTTAAGAATTTCAAACCCCATTAAACTAAATTTAATATTTCTTTTTTTATATTAATTTATTGTTTTCTTAATTACGGAAATTGGTGCTGAACAAGGCATTGCAGGCAGCGACTGCCACATTGCGACGAGCTATTTTCTTTGATCTTCCGTAGGAAATAAACTCCTGATTGTCAACGACAATTTTCATGCATTGTAGGCCATTTGGTTGTCCATCGCTTGGGATATATTTCAATCCTGGTCGCATAATGTGTAATACACTGGCTGGATGCATTGTCTCCCATTTAGCTGGCAATTTGTTGCACAAGGAAGCTGGCAGAGAGCTGTCAGCCCATGTAAATACAACATAACCATCTCGATTCCACTCCTCACATAGCTTGTAAATGGCAAATGAGGCCAAGTGTAATATAGTCAAATCCATTTTTGAAGACTCGTCATCTGATGATAAGTCTTTGCAGATGATATAATCACGAAAGCCATTTCGCAAACCAACTTCTTGGCCTCCTTTTTAGAATGTCCCTTGGCCGTGTACTGCTTTGAATTTACATTGACATTGGCAATGAAATTACCATCAGCATCCCCCTCAATGTTGACATTACTAATGTTAATGTCCTTGCAAAGTTGAAGCACTTCGAGCGCATCCTTAGGCAAAATCAATTTGGCCAATTGCGAATGTTCTGTGCAAACAGTTGAGTTCAAAACATAAATTTTGCAATTAATGACTGACAATTAATTATGCACATACCTATTTGATTTTTGTGCTTGAAACAGAATATTGTTGTTTAGTGATAACTTCGAGTCGACAGCCTCTCTCATTGGCTCATCCAAATTCAAGTTTTCCTGCTTTGCTTGCTGCTCGGATTGCATTTCAGAATTGTTCCAGATAGCATGAATTCATTATAAATTGACTTTGAATAAGTTTTCCCTTATTTTTTTTTTTGACAAATTTAAAGAAACAACTTTGACAGCGGCACTCTTTTTGGAATAGATTGGCAGTTCCTATTTAAGTAGCACTTTAATGTATCGATACTTTAAGCATGACAGAAGTCTTAACATTTTATTTAATTTAACAATTATGTATGGAATTATTTGTGCAAATGTTTGCGCCAATTAACGCCTCAAGTTCAGAATAAATGTGTGTTTAGTTAGATAGTTAGATGTGTATGTGTGTTTGTGAGAGTACACGACTCTTCTCCACTCAACACTCATCGTACCGTGGCAAGTTCAAGCACCCACAATTGCCAGCGTTGCCACACAGTTGTAGCATGATAATCCGCTCAGCTCAATCAGCAAGCTATTCATACTTCCTCATTGCAGAGCAAATGAATGACGAAAAATGGCCATTGGAGGAGAATCCAATGTGGCAACTAATTGAAACTCATTGTTCATTTTGACGCGCATCAATTGTTTCCCCTTGCTCACCTTCTCTACGGTCATACTACTACATTCCTAGTTCCTAGTCGAGTCGAGTTGAGTCGAGTCGACCGAGAGAGCCAAGCAAGCAATTGACACTTTTCCAATTGCACCTCGGAGCTGAGAGGGAACCCGCACACCTTTCATATGGTTGCGTTTTGCGGCGGGCGTCAATTAGTTTAAATAAAGCTGCCAGGCAACGGCTCGGCTTCGAGTCAATGGCCCAGCTATATACAGAGCGAGATAGGGAGAGAGTGAGAGAGAGAGAGAGAGAGAGAGAGAGAGAGAGAGAGTGGTTGATAGCAGCGTATAGCAGTCTAGTCTCGTCTAGACTCGTCTTGTCGCACATTGCACACGCATGCCATTAGAATTTTGTATACACTGCACAACATCAGCACGCACAAGGGGTAATGCAAACGACATCGTGTGTGTGTCATCACCTCAATTGGGTACACTTCCTACTTGTAAGATACAAATGTATCTGCAAGATACAACGCCAAGGAGAGCCCGCAGAGCTGCAGTTGCCTAATGGCAACGCTTGTAACTTTGTCGATTGCGGACTTTTCACTTTTCCAACGGAAGTCATTTGGCCGCTTGAGTTAATTTTCTTTAACTCTTTTCCCCCCATATCGCTGTCTCACTCATTTTTTTTTTTAAGTTGTGTTTTATCAACGCAAATTGCACGCACTTAACCCGCTTCCAGTAGCCGTATGTGGAGCGGGTTTTCCATCTATGTATGTTTACAAAAAATGCCGCCTGACGGCCCCGATGCGATGGATGTTTATTGCCTGTGTCATGCGGTGCGACGCATATTAAGAGTAGCTTGTGTCCTACGCCTTATGCATGCCAAATTCCAAAATAAAACCTCAACCCAAAATACATTTGGTTCACCCTGTACTTGCACAGTTAAAAGGTCTTTTAAATTTTGTCAAAAAAAAACAAATGGAGCTTACTATTTTAGGGGTGTTAGCGGAAAATTGCATTGCGAATAATTATAATAGAAAAAGTAGGATGTTTGTATTATTTTTATTATTTTTAGAATAAGTACAGGGTTTGCCACAAATTCGAGTTTTCTCAACAGTAGCCTTTCCTACTAGTTTTTTCTCTCTCATTCTTTTTTTCTCTCCCTCTCTCACTCACTCTCTCTCTCTCTCTCTCTCTCTGTTTCTCTCAGTGTAGATTAACGCGCCAATTTGTCGATTGCCGTAAACTTGAGCTATTAAGTGCGAACATATCTATGCGTAAACTGCACTGCAAAGAGGTGGATTGGCGGATGGATTAGGTGGGTATCATAAAGAGTTAGAGCTACAGCTACAGCTACAGCTCGATGTGGACTGTGTAGCTGGGTGGCTGTGTATGGTACGGCTTTCATTTTAAACCGGATTCAAAGTGTGCGCTGTAATTTAAATTTGTTATTTTGTGCGCGTGTGCGGCAGTTGCTGTAGTTGTTGTCGTGAGACGGTCATTAATATATCATTTACAAGCCGGCGAATTGTCACTAATAAATTGTTTAGACTTGCGCGAAATACGAGAGAAATAAGTAAGTAATTCCCATCAAGGCGGCAACCACTCAAAATCCCTGCCACCGTGTGGGTTACTCAAGGAAATATAAATGGAAAGAGTCAAGGTAGCTTAGCTTCAGAAGGCTATCTTAGAGAGGTAATTAACTCGGACAACTATCGCAGATGTTACCGTAACAGTAATAAAGATCACATCGATATGGCATCAACAAATTAACTCCTACTTTTCTTTATCTTTGCAACAGTCTAACTGACTAGCTATTAATGCAAAATTTATTACAGCAAAAAACGTCATCAAAACAGAAAATAAAAATCGGCACGTGTTTTTAAATGCGGGAGAGAAACAAAGATTCTGCGGCGTTTCTAATAGATTTTTTTATTTCAAAAAAATTTTTATTGTAAAAAATATATATAAAAATATATAATTCGTATCTCTATAAAAATCTTGTCAGTATTGGGTTAACACATCTAGTTATTTGTATAAATACAATAATAAATTGTATCTTCGGCAACTATACCCGGAAGATGAATTCAATTGGAGGAGTCTCACAATCACGACCCACCCAAACATAAACTGTAGTGCAGAGTCGTATAACCGAGCACCCTACACCTTTCTAACGTCGCTTTTCAAACAGAAAACCACTAAGTAAACACTTTCTATACATACACAAGACAGCACAGCACAACACAGCACAGCACAACACAGCACAACACAACACAAAACAAGATACTCAGATACTTACACACACCATTTACTGCATTTACTTCATTTTTCTTTCTCAGTTTTCGTTTCGTTTCGTTTCATTCGCATACCAACGCGATAATTTTTACCCTCAACAGAATTGCCTATACGAGTAATACTCCCCATACCAGCACGTTCATGGCCATTTGAGTCGTAAATCTCAGTGGTCGAGACACGCGTCACCCACCAAAAACAAAAGAGGCTAAAAACAAATATGAAGAGAAGAAAACTGAAACTATTGAAAATTTGGGTTAGCCAACGAGGTGAGGGGGAAAATGGCGAGCAAATCGGCCAACATCAGAGAGTGCGATCTGGCAGCAACAAGTGGTAAACAGCCAAAACATGACCACCTACAAGTCTTAGTCCGGAATATATCCATTACACAGAAAATAACTGGATCAATTTATTAAGCCAATTCGCATGGCTCAGCTAAAAGTTGTTCACGTTTTTCAGCTTGCAGCTTTTGGTAATTGAATGCCGATTGCAACGTGTTTTGAAATGCATGCAAATTATGTGATTAATTTACATGTCAATTGGACCAGCGATGCCGTCGCTAAAATGCCAAATTAATCAAAAGAGAAAGAAAAAAATAATGATAGAAACATGGAAATGTTCAAGCAATTTGCTGTTACAGGCTCTACCGATAAGCCAGACTAACAGTTATCTGCACAGTTATTATTCAGCCTTTTTGGCATGCGGCTAATATATGACTCATTGCCCAATTCTTCAAACTCATAACACCTCGAAAAAACCATTTCTCATGCACTGGCGCCTCATGTTTCCTTACATGCACATACAAGAACATATTAATACATGACTCCATTAAATAAACAATAAATTTCATATCGGACAGCAGGTGCAATCACATTATCGTTCATATTGCCACATAGAGCTACAATGTATGACGAAAAGTGTGTCAAACAATCGAATGTGGGTTCCTATAAGTAGTGTCTGGGATTATAAATTAATTGCACTCTAATTGGCAATCGTGTAGGCTATCGTAAATCTAAAAAAACCAGAACGCAATGATATCTTTTTCCAGTTCACCGAATCGTCGTTTATATACCTTGTAGATAAGATGGACTCCAGAGATCGGTCTGTTAAAGGGTCTCTAAATTGTCGAGAACTGCTATTTATGTAAGGAAGTTGAATTGCTTTGTATGGAAACTAAATTAACATGTCAGTCAATATAATATTTAATAGTTTAATGGGGTGAACAACTTACAGAAATTATGCACAGGTATATTTATATCATAGATATTAAGTTATCTTTGCTGTTTTGTCATAATCAGCGATTAAATTAAATTTTACTTGGTATTTTGCCATGAAAATATATTCTAGCTAAAAGTTACGCATACGACAAGTAAGCCAATCTACCTATGCTTAAATTGAAGTATAACCAAAACATATTAAGCATGTTTTTAAGCACTTTTAATGTGTATACAATAAATTTATTACTTTTTCTTCAACTCTTCATGTAGTTGGTATCTGTGTCAATGTTTCTGCCACTGGGCAGCGGTCAACTTTTGACTGGCTGCTGGTTTTGTGGACGGGGTGAAAATGAATTGCTCGTAAAAATGCTTGTAAAACAACGATAATAACAACAACAACAACAACAACAAGGAGAAAAACAGCAGCCAGCAGTATGGTAACAACTGCGTGCAAAATATCATTAATCATGGTAATTTATATAGGCAGCCCAACTTCATAAATATTACAATCCAACCTGGTCTGCCTTACAAATTTTTACGAACTTTACGCATAATTTAACATTCTTGTCAATGCTTTTTTTTTGGTTTTTTTTTTTTTTTTGGGCGCTGTAAAGAAACCACATTGAAAATTAAAAGCGCCACTCGGCCATAAAAAAAACAGCAACAGAAAAATTGTGGGTGAATGCATATGTGTTGACCAAGTTAACCGAAGTGGCTTAATGGCCTAGACCTTTTACGTAATCGAAAGCAAACACTTGAGCAGTTTCTAAGCGTACAGTTCATTGCCACCAAACTAAAAATAGAGGCGGAAATCTTTTGCAGAGATTCAAAGAGAACGTCGACTTTGACGTTGACGTCGACGCCAACTATAAATCCATTTGACATATTGCGTTGTCCGTTCAGTTGCCATATACACTACATAATCTTATCTAAAACAAAACACTTTCACAGTGTTTTCTGTTTCTGTTTCCATGTTGTGGAGCGAACACCGCATAAATCAAGATACAAGATACACGCTCACTGTGATGAGCCGACTCGCTGACAATAGCACGTCAAGTGGTGCTGCACCACCCACGTAAACTGAACCACACGGTGCTGCCACTGCCAGACTCATTAGAGTCTATCCAAAATGTGTGTGAAACTATCTTCTGAATTTTTCATAAGAAACTCACGAATGTATCTAGATACATTTGTATCTCTGTGACGTAGCGTCTCAAAAATTGCTGTAAAAATAAATTTATGATATTATGTGCTGAAAATGATAAACATACGCGTAGATCGTTTTAGCTGGTCATTTAGATCTTGTGTTGAAATTCTTTGCCCTCGAATGATTACAATATTAATCATGATTATGCTCTTGGTAGGGATTAACGAAGTTTATGCAATTTCCCTTTGAGTTTCAGTTTATAAATAGTTGAAGAATGTTTAAGAAACTAATTTGTTGCTCAGGAATGTCTAGCTTTGAAGTCTAGCAGGTTTGGAAAGCTCTTTCGGCTATAGTATACATATATTTAACTTATAATTCCAATAGGCAGTTAAACCATAAAAATAAAATCATCATCGATTGAGAATTGGGTTGAGAATGAGAACAATGCAGACATTTGTTTGCCTTACAGCTTGACATTTATGTTCATAATCAAATTTGCTTAAAAAAAGAAGTCTCTTTAATGTGTCTTTATAAATTAAATGAACAAAATCTAGTATAAGTATATAAGTCTGTTCATATATGTTAAATGCAATTTACAGACAAGCCACAATTCGAATGACAGTGAAAGTAACTAAAGTCCGTTGGCGGCAATTCAAATCGTTGCAAGTGGCAAGTTCATCAACTCGCTGAAGACGTGCCGTAAATTAAGTTATCAAAAAATCTGTCGGAAGCTTTTAGCATCTACTGGCCAAAAGAAAACAGCTTCAGTCAACTTCACACCTCGCACCACGCAACACCACGCACTAAATCAGTCGCATAATTGCCCATGGCCGACGGTGCTCAGACCCCGAACTGACTGGACGTAGTCTCATATATCATTATGAAAATATGTACGCCCCAAAAAAGGGTCAGGTATGAGGTACAAGGATCCGGTCCATTGTGGCCATAACCGTTAGCCGCCTCTTGAGCAATTTGCAACTGCAACTTGAGGTCTTTGTGGTTGGCATTTGGAGGTCAACTACTTGATGAACTTGACTTCGAGCTGCTAAGAGCGGAAAATTCGACAATTTTCTACTGTTTGGACAGACGTTATTCAACGGTTGTCATTGTCTGCTTAAGCCTTTTAAGCTCTGACTTTCGAAAAAAAAAATAATATAAAATGGTGGGATAAATGCGACAGTCATGATAATAACCAAGCATTCAGTGTTATCAACTTGAGTAAATTGTTAAAATTGTTAATAATTTTATTGGTTTAGTAGTCGACAGAAGTCTTAAGCGATCTCGCTTTTATTTTGTTGCACTTGACGCAATTTGAGGCACATAAAGAACTCACGAACTCGCCACAATAAAACCAGAAATAGGTCTGTTTGCTTGAGAAAGTGGGCAATTGGGCAGGTGGTTGGGTGGGTGAATGGTCTGCCAGCTATATATTGGGCAATGGCCACTTGTTGTGGCTGCCATAAAAATCATTTCAGGCGCCTTATAAAAGCTCTCTCGGATTTTGGAGGAGTAAATCTTATCGCACCCGGTTCGCATTATCGCGTGAGGCAGGCGAATGAAATCAAATTAACACCTGAGCAATAACAACACTAAAGGTAAAGTTTATAAAATTCGACAAAAAACACAACATCTCAACTATCTATGCGGCATCGAGCACACTGAAGTCTCAATGACGCGATCAGTTGACGCGATAACGCAAGCGCGGTTAAAAACGCGCACAAACCGGCCGCAAATCGCTCGTCGCTTGTCGTTTACCGTGTTGTACAACAAGTTTTCGATTTGCCGCTTGTCGCTTTGTTATCAGCATTGCAAATTGCCGCAGCAAATTCGGAAGAAAAAACTACAAAAAGGTGAATGAAAATCAAGTTGTAAATTTAATTTGGCAAGAGCTTTTTTGCCGTTGCCTCCTTATCGCTGATTGCTGTTAACCAGGTTATGCAAATGGCCAGCAGCTGATCTGGCTCTGACTCATAGCAGTCCAGCTAATCAGGTCGCTTAGTTCATTAAAACAAGATTTATGCCAGCATACACACATATACACACACACACACTACGCACAACATAAATTTATATGGCAAATAATACAATAGATTCTTCTCCTGGGCGCCCTCAGCAGCTACAACAACAACAGCAACAACAACGTTAGCAGATTGCCAAATCAAGTGTCTGACTTAATGATGCTCAACATAAACAGCTCGCTACAAATATTTTTGTTAAATTTTTCGTTGATTTTTCCTCAATTTTTTTTTTACTTTTTTTTGTATCTGTTCATTTTGTTTCTTGGCAGCCCCCTCTATTGAGATAGATTCTTACAGTGTCTAACGCAGCTTTTCGCGTTGAAACATACACATTTTATGAGAACTTTCAACTTCTAGGCACTGCGTGAGTGGGCGTGTATGTGTATGCTACATATTGTTGCTGATATATTTCAAATATTACGTATGAGAGGAGAATGCGCATTAGTTTATTTGATTGTTTATGTCTTCAAGATAGAAAAACTAAACAACATTTTTTTGGAGTTTCATCTCCATGGTATATTAAACAACGGGGTGTCAGCTTTGAAGTTCATCTGCAAGCTGTACATAAGGTCAAAGTTACAATTTACACCATTTTACACTAAAGAAACTGTAATTCAATTAAACAGTGTTAGGAGCAACATATTTTTGGATTTATTAAGATAAATAATTTCTCCTCTTCTGTTAGACCATAAGGAAACATAAATAATTCGATTCAGTAAAAGGAAAAGTTTATGTATAACCTTTTATTTTTATATTAGAAACATAAAAGAATTATTCTTCTTATTACTTCATAATATCACCCACATTCTTAAAATTTTTGTTAATTTATATAAAACCATTAATTTCTTGTGTCTTAGAAAGTATATATATTTTCTTCAATTCTAAACTTGAATTAGTTTAAAATATATTTTCTTAGAACAGGTATTTCAAAACTATACTATAAATAAATTATTCATATTTTTCGAATCGGATTAAAGTGGAGCTTAATAAAATCTTCGCCCGAGTTGCTTACTCAAAGTTTCTAGCACTTGTGCTGTATATAGCAACCCGTTTAAGTGATATTTTAATTAAATTATGTAAGTAAATAGTTACATTTAATAGATTGTGTTGTCATTTATAACGTGTACTCACCGTATTCACTCTGCTCGGTCTGTGTGCCATTGACAGTGCCATCTGGCAGCAGCTGTAGAAAACGATTCTTGATATATAATTGTATCTTGCGGGATGGTCCAGCTAGATGGGAGATTGTAGAGCGTTCATTACGATCCAAATTGTTGTTATTGTTGTTTTGTTGTTGATAATGTTGGGATGGTTGTTACTGCTATTTATGTTTAGATTATTTCTAAAGTTATTCAGTCTTTTCGATTTCGAACCAATGAAATTGCTGTTACTATTGCTGTTACCATTAGCATTAGCTGGCGACTGTTGCTGCTGCTGCTGTTGTTGTTGCTGCTGCCGATGATGCAATTGCTGATGATGCAGATGCTGTTGCTGTTGCTGATGTCGTATGCTACGCTCTGTCCGTGAAAGTATCGCAAGATGCTCACGACGCGCCACTGAGATGCTAAATCCTAAAGCATCCGATTCCTGATATTCATCATCCTTATCGGTAATTGTCGCTGGTGTTGTGCTGCTGCTGATGGTGCTGCTGTCAGGATTGGGTGTTGTTGCTGTTGTTATTGTGTTATTTATTGTTATTATGGCAGTTGATTGATTTGTGGTTGTGGTTAACGTTCGCATGTTAAATTCAGCACTAATACTTTGATTTTGATTTAAACTATTTTCACTCTCCTTCTTCTTGTTCAGCACTAGAGGACTACTACGACTATGATCACTTTGTATAGAACTATTACTATCAATTAGATTACTTATATTGTTGTTATTGTAATTGTTGTAGCTATAAGTGCTATTGCTAATATTTGTATTTGCTTGCATATTGTTTATAGATTGGTTCGACATCGTCGTTAGCGCTGGCATGGCAAACACCAGACCCGGCCAGGCTATGATAAACGAAAGGAGGGCGCCCAGCAGCGCCAGGGCCCTCCAATCCAAACGCTGGTTTATTCGCATGAAAGATTACAACTGCAGTTCCACAAGAGTTTTCAAGTTGTTATTGCTGTTACTGTTACTGCTTTTTATAAAAGTGTTGTGTTGCTTTTGCTGCCGCTTCCCTTAGTTGCAGCAGTTTATTGTTATGCCTTTTTTTTTGGGCTCTGCCCCCTCAGTTTTGTCAGTTGTTTCTGTTGCTGTTGCTGGGCGTATGCCACGCCCTTAACTGTCGTTGAAACATATGAACGCCCCGTTTTCAAAAAAAAAATCGTTTTACTTTCGTTTCGTTGTTTTTATAAACTTTTCTTAGTTTCTTTTATAAGTCTCTGTTCCAGTTGAAAATTCGCCGCTTGCTGACAGGAAATTAGGTTATCATATCGTAGACTTGTTCAACACTTTTCAATTTCAACTGTTGCTCTTGTTGTTGTTGTTGCTGTTGCGGATCTTCATCTTCGTCTTCCCCGCTGATATTGCATCTTATCAACTTCAGTAACTTCTTTGTCATGTCAGAGCAGTTAACAGAAGTCTACAAGAGTGGAAATCAAACAAGGTTGTTGTTGTTTATAATGTTGATGATCTTGTTGCTGTTGAATGTTTAGGTTTGTCGTTGCAACATCAACATGTTTCAGTTTTAGACCTGTAAAATTAAGAGAAGATATAAATCATAGATTAATTATTTATCACATTAAAAAAAAAATTAAGTAACGTTTTAAAATGATGCTAATTCTATGAAATATCTTATTGTGATTATTATGCATCTAATAAAGTCACTTGACATTTTTTAACATTTTCTGCATTTTTTTATTATCGTAAGATATTGTATGCTCAAGTTGACTTTGAAAATTCCAACGACAACATTTAAGATTAATCGAATTGTATATAAATTCTTCCGTTTAATCGTTTTTATGCGAAATTTTGACATTTAATTAGTGTATATCTATATTAAGCGACTGTCGTCGACGTCCACAAAGTGGCACAGTTTATTTTTGGCATCGAATAACGAACTAAGATACAATTGTATCTATGGGTGCGTCGAAATGGTCAGCGGGTTACATAAATACGACTTATCGCTAAAAAGGGAGCCAGCAGAGGTAGTTATGCAAAAAACTCGGTGAAAACATCGAAACATCGGAATTGACTTTCCCCCATCCCATTTGAAAGAGTGCACAAATTGGCCAACTAAGCAAGAAAAACAAAAAGAAAGAAAGAAAAATACAAAAACAAAGCCAAATAAAACTAACAAAAATCGAAAGGGAAAAACTCAAAGACACTCACCGACTGGCAAATTGTTTAAAAATAAATGTGGCAACAAAAACAATTCGCGCATAAAACTGTGTCGAATTTGAAAATAATCACGCACTAACTGCAGCATCAGCAGCAGCAACAGCAACAGCAAAAGCGACACCGACACTGCCGGCAAGTGTATCTATCAGATACACGATCAGGAAGTGGCGCAGGGCGTATAACGGGGCGGCTGAGTGATGCTTGTCGTTGCACTTAGGCGCTATGCTGCCTGTAGGCTGACTTTTTGGCACGTGTTCACATGCCTACGCAGCAGTGGCATCAGCATCAGCAGCAGCGATAGATGCAACAACAGCAGAGGCAGAGGCTGAAAACAGTAGCAGCATTTTTTATGCAACATTTAAGTGCTCCCCGTTTTTAATTACTATAAACAACAACAATTCAATTACCAACTCGACAACAAAAATAAATAACAGACATAGACTCATAGGTTCCACGTTCCACACTGCACGTTGCAAGTTGCAATATCCATCTGTCTGTCTATTCGTTTGACTGTCTGCTGTGGGCCGAATTTCAAGCATCAAAATGTTAATTGCTTTCTGCTGCGACGACGCGACGTTGAACTGCAGATAATCAGCACACTCATATCACACACACACAAAATACACACTCTTGTACAGTCAACCACTCCTCCCGCGCCCCTTATGTTATGTACAAAGGCGTTAAAATTCAAATTTGTCGTCTTGCCACGCGCGCGTTTTAAAACGCACATAAAACGCAAACTGTTACGACCGTTCAAAGTTGTCGAAAACGGAATTTGCATACCACTGAAGATACATAAGTACATATTTCAAAGCCAGGGCTGGACACTTTGTTCTTAAGCCAACCATTTCTCTAATATATTAAATTCTTTCAGCTTAATTTAATACTAATTTAATAAAGTTGTTCATTTTTTAAAAACATATTTTGTTACTTTCTTTTACTAACAGCTACATGTGCTGTTAAGCTGCACTGTAATGTTACATTTTACCTTAACAGCATTAGGCTGTTAAGCTTGACTGTAATGTTACATTTTACCTTAACAGCATTAGGTTAACAGTTTAAATTTTTAGCCAAACTGTTGCAAAATATTGAATTCAACTGCTGAACTTAGGTTCAAGTAAAAAGTGTGACTTAATTTCAGTTTTGTCGGCATGCCAGCGCGCTTGTACATAAATACAAAAAAAAATACAAAAACGTTATGAGCATTTAAAATATGCATAACCCTTTGGCATTGCCATCTCACTTGACTTTTATGCCTTTCACCCAAACAAGCTGCCAAAAAGAAGACCCAACCGGCAAGGCAGACTAAAATGTGTGCCAAGTCAGGCCAAGTCAGAGTTTCATTCTTATTGGTGTTGTTGTTGTTGTTTCTGTTTATGCCGCCAGTTGGTAGAATTTATGTTAAATTCTGTAAGGGCATCAAAAGCTCCGACCACAGCGTCCACAGCCACAACAACAATAACCACAATAAAGGAACAACATAAAAAATACAAAAAAAAAAAAAAAAATAACAAAAAGTGCCTATAGAAATTTATTTAAGGGACAAGCGACACATGTGCCAAGTTATAAAAATAACCGAAAATAGCTAAATATGTAGTTTGTATATAAAATAACACCTAGACGTCGGCCACAACAGGCAAATGAAATGGATCTTTTAATGATCGACGGATCCGGACTCCGCACTCGGAGTCTGTCGTCTGTCATTCATAAGCCCAGAGGCACATAATCAACAAATTATGAAGAGCATAAAAAATAATGAAACAAAATTTTAATGCCCTATTTAATGTGGCGTATCATTTGATATTGATACGAGAGGCAGGAACTGCCAACTTGTGCGGGGCAAGTTAATAATACTGTTACCAGACTGACTGAGTTGCCCAATTTCAATTCAGAAAGCGAAAGTTTCTCCCCTTTTTGATAAGCCAATCTTATCGCTAGCATATATAGCCCAGCTAATACACTACCCTTCTCTTTTCCTTACTTCCCCGCAATATATGTAAGCTATCACCATTAGAACAGACGACACTTCTATTGTTCACATAACCCAAATTCTTAGTACAACTTTAGCGGCATCTTTTATCAAATTAATGTGCAAATAAAACGATGATTTAAATTGAAGCCAACAATAAACATTCCAATAAAAAACGGAAGAAAAATAGTGTGGCGGCAGCTTTTATTTGGCGTATAAAAAGAAGAGAAATGGAAAAAAAATGTTAATTTATTTTAAATTTTTTGAATATGTCAAATTTCGGCAAAAAAAAAACTACTTGAAGTGTTTGGGCATGCCATTTGTATAATGTAAAACATAATTTGACTTCATAAATTTCTCAGGTATTTTTCAAATGTTCATCTATTTTCACTCAAGATTTTGTACGAATTTTCGCTAGATTTTTGAACGGATTTTCGAGTGCGGCGAGTTCGTTTAATAAATTAAGCAAATTCATCTTGTAGCTTGCCTGACGACAACTCGTTTCAGTCAGTGACACAGCAAACATACACTTACACATATTCAGTAAGAATTCAGAGTGTATGCGACTAGTTTGTACTCTGTGATATTCAAAATCTGCTCTTAATTGCAGCTAATTTGAACAGCTCTATTATTAATCGATTTTTATGTGATGTTCTGTGGAAACTTTTAAAATATGCAGATTGACCTACTAGGGTTTTTAAAAAAGTCAAATTTGGCAACTTAATACTATTGATGCATCTGCTTGCATTTTGTTGATATTACAGGGTATGTAGGCATATAAGTGACCGATCATTCATAGCTCGCTCAGCTGAGTTTTGCCAAACTGTGCCTAGACCTAGTCATTGAACTATGTGCGTCTCCCAAGACTGATTATCACGCGGCTTTTTGTTTTTGTTGTGCTCTACCGTGCCAAATTTATGCGCTTCAAATGAATGTGACATTTGCTTTTGTTTAGTTTTGTCGTCGGCTATTTTTCGGAAAGGTTTTGGAGTCAATTTGGGAAAGTATCGTTCGCGGATCGCTGTGGCAAACTGGTCGGCAGTAAATTTGATCAAAGTGCGCAACTTAATTAGTTCATGTCAGACGCTTGGCTACCCCGTGCTTAGGGGCATCCATCCATCGGTCAGTCAGTTTCGCTGGGGCGACAACACGGCATTCACTTCCCCCAACCTGTGGAATGGGGGCTCGCTCTTGGACATTTATCACCTCGACAACATTTGAAATTTAAATTTGGCTTTTGTTTTTGTTTTGGCTTTTGATTAACTTTGAATGTGCTTTTCATATGCCAATTCAAGAGTATCTCATACCTAGTTTAGCTAAGAAAAGAATGTGAAACGAATTTAATATAACAGCTGAATATTATAACTGACTGAATATTGTCTATTAATATTATTATGCGTAGATATTTGCATAAAATAAATTTATTTATGTATAAAAATAACAATACCTAAAAGCCAACTTGATTTGACGTTTGAAAGTTACGCATTATTGTTGTTTTCAATTTTTATTTTTATTGCATACTAATATATGTATTAGTGTTTTTGTTATTCTCGTTTTCATCTCATTTAGTATCATTAAATAAATTTATTTTATTTTTATTTTTAATGAAATAACTTAATAAATGAGTGGCAAACCAAACAAGTTTAACTACTTTATATATATAGGAATCTTAATCAGTTTTTACTTAACATTATAGATTGCATCGCTCGTTGACAATTTCAAAACACAATCTCTATAGGTTATACTCTAAAAATTCCTTGTCACACTTTTGTATATTTTCTCAGATATTGCCTCAGCTTACCGCAATTTCAATTTGGTAATGCAACATAGCCCATCTATATAACCACAAAATCCACTTTTATTATGCTTTATGTGCAAATTATTCATTTTTCTGGGTTTGTTTTTGTTATTTTTACTACTGTGGTTTCTGTAGATACTCGTACTCCTAGTTAGATAGATTTCAGTTGAAACTACTGTGAGCGAGGTAATAAAAATAAATGGCTTAAACAATTTAAACTCGCGCAAGAAAACAAACAAACTCGTGTTGTAAGAGTTTTGGATAGTATTTATTTAGATTTTTTTCAAATCGGTCAATTCAATGCCAAACATTTCACATATAATAAGCAAAACAAGTGAATTTACTTGTCTTGTGATTTGCTGTATATTAGCTATGTTAAAAGTCACAAGATTAAATGGGAAATATTATTCTACTTGTGTATTATATATTTCTATAAGGAAAGAAGTGCTTAGAGTCTGATTGATGTGCGGCGGCATTTGCTGACAGAAACAGCAACTGACTATAGATAAATGTCTATTTGAATGCAAACAACAATATATTAGGATGCATTTGCTTATGGATATTGTCGCTGAAAATGCTGCCAAGAAAAATAAATACATATATACAAGGAATAAGAAAGAGACGATATCCATGAGGAGCTCTATTTCTGTTCAGTCTCACGGCAATTGTCGATTTCATTGCTGCATTTTGTCATTGATGATCCCAACCCCAATTTTAACCCCAACCATAAACTAAAACTCACGTGTTTACAAAACAATTAATTTTCTTAGGAAAAACAAGAAATGCAGATGGAAGAAGAGGAGAAAAAAAATGAAAAAGATACCGAAACATAACTCAAGCAAAGGCAAACACAAACGGCATTTACCTTAAAAATGCACTAATCGATGTGCACTTCATTTGTATAGAAACAAAAACAATAGCAGCAACAATAAGAGCATAAGACACTTGAGCGCATTCTGTCAGATATAAAATGTACTTACTTGCCAACAGTACGAGTATGATTATTTAGAAAGCATCGGAAAGCAGAGAAGAATTGAGAAGAAAAGAAAAGTGCTGGGCGCTTTTTGTGTAATCGACTTGAACCGGAAGCAATCGGGGCACCGCAATCCTCTCAAGACTCAACTATTTTAAATATTTAGTGCACGAGACAGGCGAGGGCAAAGCCGCATTCATAGGCACAGTCAAGTGAGTGGCACAATGATCACATGCGTTTCTCTGGTTGCTAACTACAAAGCAAATATCACTAGCTGAGATATTGACAATTGTATCTGAAGAATATATTTTCAAATTGCGCGTGCAGTTCAAGCTTATATGTGATGAGCTCTCAATGAAAGTAACAATAGTTAATACAAATGGCATACTAAAAGCATCTGCAGCTCTTTTCAAAGTATCTATGAGCTGTAAACAAATGTATCTTCAACAACAAATTATTTGAAAATGCAATAACAAATGTAATGAAATGATACTCCCACAAGTTATTTTCACATTTATTATAGTCTAATTAATTGACAAGCATTTACGCGCGTAAATTTAAATGAAAATCAAAGACAACACATCGTATAAGTAATCTTAAAAAGACCACAACAACAACAACAATAATTACGTCTAGGATATTTTTAAAGCGCGTCAAACAACCAACAACAAAAAGCGACAAAAAATGCGTGACAATTTTCTACGTTTTCTGTTTTTATCTTTTTCTTTTTTAATTTTTTTTTGTTTTTTTTTGCTGAGAAGAGTACCTAAATGTTGGTTGTTAAAATGTGTGTGTGTGTCACTAGCCGAATGTGTGCCGCACATTATGTGGTCTAGTGTTCACGCTTCGTTAATAAAAAAGGAGAAACAAACACGAAACAAATGTAATGCAATTTTTGCAGTGTTTTGTGGCAGTTTCTTGCCACACTTCTGCTGACAGTTTTTGTGCCACATTCAGCTAAAGTACTTTACACTATTTACGCATGGCCATAAAACTTTGCCAGCGATAAGCATTATCTGCCATTTGCCTACCCCCATCGTCTCTTCCATCACTATTTTTATTTTATTTCTTCGCCATCGATGGTATATGACTCGGTTGTATGTATTTCTAACTGGAAAGTAACTTTGTTTTTGCATAGAATTCCATGCCAATCAATCAAGCATAAAGAGTCCACGAAATGTGTCAAAGTACAGATGAGTGTTGCCTAACAAATTACGCAAATAAAATAATATAACCTTAAACACAACGAATTAGAAATACTCTTTTTCACCTTTTTTTTTTAAACTCACTTTTGTGTATTTTGCTAATAGTATTCGAATTTTTTACATTTCAATAACTTGTTTGATAATACGTACGACCCTTTGACAGGGTATTTAGAATTAAATTCGTATAAATTATTTCTTATAATCGTAAAACTTTTATGATAACAGCCAAAAAAAACATGCGACTCTCTGGGGTCCGATGAAGCTTTTATAGTAAAATGGAATTTGGAATATTTAATAGTAAGTAATTAAAATTAGTTTTATACATTTTAGTACAAATGCTACAAACTAAAAACTATAATTTATAGTTTGCTTCTTATTTGTTTGTCCTTCTAATGCGTTTGCTTGCCACTGAAATTTTTCAATTTAATATGTAGCCTACAAATGAAACATTGTAATTGTTGTAGAAATAGTACAAATATATCAGAAATTGCAGAATTTCTTTAAAGAAATTTATTTAATTTAGTATTATCCGAACCGAACTGATTCACGATCTCTGTAGGTTTGACGTCATGTGATTAGCAGTTGTTGAACCCAACGCAACTTGACGTAACAATAACGCAAATTTGCATGCAGCCACTTATACAGATACATTTCTCGTAGTATCTAAGCTTAGATAATTAGCCCTCATACTCGGCTAGCCTGTTAGATAACAGCAGTCCGTACAATAATAATAAAAGATAAATATATATAAAGGTTTGCAAAAAACAGAAAATGCGATTAGAAGTTGTGTGCGTGAGATACGCATGTTGGCACACACAGATACGTTCACATACACAGATACAGATACTGTTTGATGAGAATTCTTTTGCAAAAGAGAACTATAAATAAGTAAATGAGGAGAGCTGAGCAATTTGGTTTATACAAATTTCGCTTTCTCTGACGCATTTTTTTTTCAATAACTACAATAAAAATTTAATAAATGTATTTTATTAAATCTACCTAATACGTTTATCTTAAAGTGGATTAAGCGGAAAATTTCTTGATATAATGATGAGTTGTTGTTTTTGATAATGCAAAAAATTAGCGTATTTAATGGCAATCGTTTATAAACAAGTGCAAATGGGGATTTAGAAGCAAAAATACGATTTAGACGATTAAGTCGTATTCTCATGTTGATTTAGAGGTTGTTTTTGTGCTTAGCTGTTTTCTACAACAGTTTATTTCTTATCAAATAAAATAGAATTTGTTACAATTAACGGTTAGCTAATTGAATATGTGTCTTTGCCAATTTCTACCAATATTATTGCTATTATTTTCATTTTTTCAATTCTCTAAAACACTGAACGCCAATATTTTTTTGCTTAATATTAACGACATTTTCTATGGCGGAAGAATTTTTTCAATATTTGTATATAAATTTTTTGTCTTTTGCTTTTTAAGAAAGAAACATTAAAATTCACTTATTACTCGGCTGGCTGCCAAGTTTGAGAAATTTCAATTTGTTGAAATGCTTATATTTTAGTGCAAAAAATCACATATGAATGTATATATTCCAATTTCATTAATCCAACCGATTTTTTATGAAAAACCATTCACTAATTACTGTCTTGAATTTAGATAAATTGCAACTCAATGCCAAAACAATAAAGCATTAATCGCAATAAATGTTTTGCAATTTACAAATAAAAGAAAAAACAAAACTTATGTAACGACACTTTTTGAAGAATTTTTTTTTTTCAAAAAAAGTTTACGCACCTTTTTAAAATTGTCGTGTATGTAATTTGTTATTATTTATCAATTGACCCTTGAAAATTTTTCACAAACTTTTAACAGCAAGAATTCAACATTTTCTTTGCTTGCACTTATATCACAACACAAATTTTCCACTTTTAATTTTTTACCGAATACTTGTGGTTATTTTTATATTTTGTTGTTTTTTTTAGTTGTATTTTTAAACTTTTGAATAGGGCTAGCTCAGCTCAAAAGATATTTTTCACTAATTTGGTAATTAATGAAATGTTAATAAATTGTGTAAAAATCTTTTGGCTGGCCAAATAGAGCTATTTCGGATGTTGCCAAACATCCTCATCAGGGACCTTTTTTTATTTATATTTTTTTTTGTTCAATCAGTGCTTAATATTGTATTGGATAATTATTTCTTTACTTTTTAATTATTCTTAAATTTTCCAATGGCTTTGTTGTTTGGCCTTTTAAAATATAACAACTATTTAATTTGAATTTTCAATTTTTGCACTAAATTCGGAAATGGAAAGAACTGCGTTAACAGCGACGGCAACAGCGCCGATTTCGAAACTGATCAATGACCGGCGAGGTCTGCTCTTAAGATTCTTTCTTTATTTATTATATTTAGTTGTTGTTTAATGTTAGCACCAATTCACAAGGTTTCGTGGGTGAAAACTATTTGAAAAAAACCGGAACAACGATTTCAAAACACGATCGACGCGACATCCTATATATTTTTCTCTCTTCTGTTTGGTTTTTTGCTACCAACAAACAACACGAACGTATCGAAATGAATCGAAAAAGAAAAACAGTTCGATTTCGAAAATGAAAATTCTGCCGACGGTGCAGTCAGCGGACCCTCCGCTCAGCGTGTGTTGTCAAATCGTTTGCCAGCCAGTGACTGAAATTTCATTCAAACGTACTACGCGAAGCACCCGCTCGGCTCTGCTCAGTCGTTGCTTCGTATTCGTGTCGTGCCCTCTTCGTTTTTACTTTTTTCTGCATTGAGTTAGTGCTAGATGATATTCGGCCGAATATAGTTCGGCTTCGAACTGTAGGTTGAATTCAAACATTAGCTAGAAAGCGAATCTTAAGTATCTAAAGTGTAGCTGAAGTATCTGACACCGTCCTCTATTGATGACGTTCGTTAGATTTCTGCAGTATTCCGCGGTGGAATACACTTTATGCCTCAAATTGACGCTTCTTTTCTGGAAGGGGCTTAGTAATATAAAAAGGAAGATTTTTATATTTTAGAAAATTATTTTGATTTTATTTCCTGCATATTTCAACCTGAATTTTATTAATTCTTAAATAGTTTGTTATTTGAGTATCAAAGTTCAAACTATATATGCAATACTAAAAATAATTATTCTAAATTATATCACATATAGCGGTTACTCTCATAAGTATATTTTAAACAAATGGTAGTAACGGTATTCCTACAATTGCAAAATATGTATTTATTTGGTAATTTTTTTAGTTTCAGATTTTAAAGAATTTTAAGTTGTATTTTAAATTAATTTTTGGTAAATACAAGGTTCTAAAAAGTGCATGATCTATTCACGACATTTAACTATTTCATGAATTTAAAAAATATTAAATTAGGCTCACACATTTCTGTTAATTACAACTGAAGGAGCACCCATAATACGGCAATAAATTCGTTTAATTTGCTGCTTTTCCACATTGCTACGTGTTTTTACCCGAATAAATTAGCGCGCGTTTCGCTAGCGTTTTCAGGGCGATTTTATAGCGTTTTTAGCGCATTCTGGCGTCTGTGACTTTGCGCGCGTAGACAACTTTTTCCGATTTCACAAGTGCACACATACAATTAACATTTGCCCAAAGTGCAGCTGACAAGCATGAAAACAAAAGCGTTAATAACTCAAAGCTCACTCACAACTGCTAGGGATACTATTATAAATGGGTACAGATACTCGTAAATGACGTAGATAACCAAATTATTAGATAGCTTACGTAGTTAAGGAGCAGAAAAAAGTATAAAAAAAGCGATGCTGTGATAAGCAAATGAAGACGTGGGCATTTCAAATGGGCAGACTGTGACGTTCGCCCATAAAAATTTAATGATCCAATTACGTATGCTCTCTGCCCTCGAAACTTATCGTTGGTTTATAAAAATTTATTTTTGGCAATCATAATGCAGTCTAATTTTAAAATGTTGACCAATTTACCATTTGGTCAGTAGCTCGAAATACCAAAACTGCCCATCTGACACCGACTAAATGCATTTAAAGCCTCTTGTTTATGTGAAAACCGTAAAGATTTGAACTAAGTTTATAGATAACCTTATCTGTTTCCTTAAAAGGGGGTAAAAATCACATGAGTTGCATGAACGTTGTGTACATTGAACTTGGCAATCGCTTGGCCAAAAATGGCAAAGAAAAATGTTTTGGGGTAGACGCGTCAGAATGCGTCATAGCTGATAATAAATATGTTAAAATTCATTGATAAGCGATAACCAGAAAAAGAAATATGAATGTCTATTTGAAATCAGACATGAGTTTTGTAAATGTATTGGAACTTTTATCTATTCAATATTACATTCTTGTAATAAAAAATATCCGATTTTGTAATTATGATGACTTTTTTAATTAGACCCAGACTAAAATTTCAACCGATTGTTTTGAGTATTTGAAAACCAATTCAATACCGCGAATCTACTCGCAACTTAATAGAAATTAAATTAATTTTAATGATTTAGTAAACAAAATTATAAAATAAAAAATAAAAAAAATTTAATGCATACAATTGTTATACAATTTTAAAAATAGATCTCAACTCTAAAAGCATTTAAAGGTTTTCGAAATAAACAGAGTGTCATACCCCAACTTAACCCCACGCTATCAAAATTCCTTATGTAAGTGCAACTCAACTATTTTATCCCTTGAGAGCCGAAAGAACAACCCGAACCCCAATATTGTGGATCTAATTACCAAACCACATTCAACATTTTGTGCCCAACATTTTAGAAACAGTTTCTGTGCCAATGGCAGCACATGCCAAATGCTAAGACCCTGCCCTGTTCTACCCTGGCCTGACCTATAAATAACCAAAGACAAAATACGCTCCCCCGCAGTTAATGGGTGACTTGTTCCTGTTGCACTCATTGTCCTTGACTTTGGCCTGAGGAAACCAAGAGAGCACAATACACGCACACAATTAAAATGATTAATTAAGTCTGAGGAGCAGCAGGACATTTTAGAGCTAATGACTTAATTAACCCCCGAGCGATGTTGAGTGTTTCGGTTTAATGTGCTCGCTTCAACAGCCGCCGACCTTTGACCCTTTTTCCGTGTAACTGCAGCCCGTCAAGATGTTAGATTAATTAAAGCGTAGCCACAGCAAGTGGCAATTTGGTCCGTCGACTGCCTACGACTGCGACTCCGACTTCTGATCCCAATCCCGATTCTGCTCCGACTTCGGCTTCTGCTGAGGTGTTTGCCAAGTGCTGCCTTGGCAGCTGCTCGGTTTGCCCTTTCCCTAAGCTGTCACATTATTAAACGCTTCGCTGGCTGATCCTGACAAACGTGACTGCCTATTTTACACCTTGTTTTAGCGTCGCGCGGTTTTCGTGCGTTTTAAAACGCGCGCTCCCCATGCCCAAGGTTGCACGCGTTTCCTGCTTGTAAGCTGTCGATTTGCTGATTGTGTCCCCAGTTGCCGGTTGCCAGTTGCCAGATCGCAATCCGCATCTCTGCGATTGTCCCAGATTAAATTACAAAATATATTGTCATGTACAGTGTCATGATATGACATTTGTTATGTCGCCTGAAAAGTAGTAAGCATTTTATACCCTGTATTCAAGGTTAAACGGGTATTATATAAAAGCTGTAGATATGAGTGCTGGCAATCAGTCGATTTATTCATAAAATGTGTGTAGGACATTCCACAGTCGAGTATTCCCCACTTGATCGCAATTGTTTTGCCCACAATTGTTAATGCTTGATATCAATTGATAACTTCGCAGAATATTTGTTGTTCCAATCAAATGCACATTCCGGCAATTTATTAATTGAGGTAAACAATTTCGCCACAATGCATTAATCGGCATTAATTTTTCATCATTTATCGCCAGCAATCGATAATTTATGTTAATAAAATTGTAACAGGCAGCAGGCCTGTCAGCGATTGGCGACAAACAGCATTAAACCAGCAGACAGACACTTCAAATCGAATTGAATCAATTACAAGTTGTAGTTGCCAATGTTATGCCCATTGCTGTCTTTTGTCTTTAGCCAATCGACTGATTAATATAAACAACTGCCAGTGAAATGATTTTGCTCCAGATAAAAATAAGCTTTAACCCATTGACATCTGTTTAGAGATAACAATCTTGACTTTGAACAGGCAATATTTCTTTGGCTAAGGAGAACTTTAGAATATTTTCAATTCAAGAAGGAAAACTCTGAAAGTTAAAAACAAATGTACATAATTAAATAATAGTTGTAAAATACATATTCTCCTATTTTTATTTGATAGATACATATTTAATTCTAAACTATCAAAAAGTCCTGAAACCCCAATCATAGCCCATAAATCTTAATGTAATGATCCAACCACATCCTAATTAATATCATTAGAGTAGTTTTCGTAGAGCAAGTCATTTAGAAAAGTTTTAATTTTTGTTTAATTTCCGGCAAATTAGATAAAAGAAAATAAATAAAGAATAATATTTGCCTGAATGAGAGATGCTTGGTATTAGATGAACTCAAGGAAAATTCATCGACGGCAACTATGGTATAAATATTACTATGGTCTTATATGCAAATTGCATTGGACTCTGTTTGATCTGTCGTCGCCAGATAGTCGCCGATGGCATTGGAGTGCCCAGCTGGGTGATCGATTATGCTGGAAGTGATTGCGGTAGTCGCTAATCATAATAATTGATTTGTAAATATTTTGATATTGATTGCAATGTTAATTAAAATGCAGACTGGGCCATAAATTATAAATCCACAAGATCGAGACATCAAACAGACGAGACTTTTCTCAGAAGTAACAAATCTATTCATAAATGATGAAAACTTTTGCCTGATGAAAACAAACTCAGCATGCGTGGTATTTTATGTCTCACGGAACTAATTATCCAGCCAAAATAAAGGATCAAGGACTGCTGGAGACGCTGAAGCATGCATTTGTTGAAGATTTGAAAGGGAATTCTGAAAATGCTTCGACAAATGGATGTGAATTGTTAAAATTTGATGTTTATTCAAAATTGAAAAATAAAAATCTAAAAAGAAATGTCGCTCATCCATGAGATACTTAACCAGCAATTGCGGCACCTCTTAAGAGCAAAAAGACGGTAAAAGCGATAGAGTATATTCTATGCTATCTACGTAATCAGTTGATCATCTTTTCATATCAGGTCTGACGATAGACGCACAGACTATGCGATTAATAAGAGAAGCCGCAATCGCTGGCGTTATCAATGCAATCGGCGATGTCCTGGCGGTCAGGATCCTCAATCCACCTGCTCCCGAACCGAAACAATATCCAGCAACATTAGACTAAACAGACGGGCCAGTTTACCCGTGGGCAACCATTGCATAGTCCCATTATTACACATCTGGCTGAGACTCAACGAAGTTACACCCGCTTCATCGAACGCGAGTCGACAGCGGTGCATGTACCGCTTTCAACTGAGGCAACGTTCTCTATTGGATAATGTGCGACAAGTCATTCGTATTCATTGGAACAACTTTCGTCAGCTGATAATGCCAGGAAGAGAACAAACTACGGTTGGCACCCAAACAGGTAGGCGTCAACAAGTTGAAATTATCAGATGTACCATTGTCCAGAATCAGATCACATGGCTACAGAAGTTAAGGAGAAGATTTGAATTGGTAGGAAGTAGAAAATTACTTAAGCATCAAAATTAATTAATGTTCGTATTTTTCTGCAGATCTCCAAGCAACTGGAATCAGCGCTTACCAATGTGAGTCCAAGTCCTGACTATGTTAACACATCGGCGGCCATGGAGTTAATTAATCTTGCTGATTTAATAGAGCAACTGAACTCTGCTCTCATTGATCATCTTATTAACAATGAGAACTATGCAATAACCCCAACCCCTTCACTCACACAACTTGCCTTATTTTTTCCAGTATAGTTAGAAGTTAGTCTTGAGCTTCCATGGGTAATCAGTAAACGTATAAATTTTCCACCTTTAGTATTTATTCTTTTTTCTATTTGTCGATCTTTTATAAAAATCGCTTGCAATAAACCAACTCGTTCTGAAGGCGAGTCACCAGCCTAATTCTAATTTAGTGGACTTTTCAACGCCCCAAGGCGTTTTACAGTCCATAAACTGTGCATAAAATAGTTACCAATACGAGTTGGCCAAAATCAACATTGGCCAGCCAGTATGCCGGCCATTGATCGATGGAATCACCAGTTGGAAGTGGTTCAGCCAGTTGGCCACAATGTTAGACAGAATGGTTTTCCCTCCTTCAGTTAGCAGACAGTTTTTCCTAGTGAAAATTTATGAGTATTAAAAGCATATTCTATGATCGCAACAGGTGCCGTCACAATTTATGCTCCAAGAGTGCAAGTTGATTTGATTTTGACCCATTTCGTGTGATTCATATTATTATAAGGCAACTGGCAACTGGCAAATGGCATCTGGCGCCTGTCGCCAGATCCTCACATCCCAATGAATGTCATCATCAAGCTGGTCAGCATCAGAATTATGTGTTCGACACATGCAAAGAGGCAACTGAATCGGTTTGCCGATTCCAGCTGCATTCCCACATGACGACAGCTAAATGAATCTCATTTAATTTACTAAAATATTTATGCATTCCGCATTTTGGCATTGATTTTGTCTTCAACTTGGACTGCGGCACGCCCAAAATGGGTCTCTAATTTATGGGGCTTATGAATCAAACAAATCTGTCACCCAACTTTATGACACTTTTCTTTCTGTTTTTTTTTTCTGGGTTTATTATTTTTTCATTTTGGGTAACTTTTTAGCTGGGTTCTGTCCACGCGGCTGACATTTTAATTTGGCAGCCATCGATAGCAATTTAATAAATTAAGAGCCTGATTTTAATGGGATCGCATAAGTTTTGGGTGCGTGTTGAGCAATTGATGGATGGGCGAGTGAAGGGCACCTTCAGTTGGCAAATGAGAACCTTGAACTAGCAGAAGATATCATAAGGCATCTGCAAGAGATTCAAATACTGTGACATATGCTTTTTAATTAATTACATTTTTTAAATATGAAAAAATCATCATAAATGTGTCAAATTGCATTTTTAAAATGCATTAATTCAAATATTTAAATTCTGAAATTTATGACATACATTTGTAATTAATATTTCAAATATTCGTACAGAATTTATACGAAATTCTTTGGCTTTTATCTTAAGTGTGGCAGGCTACTTGTCTGTGGCATATTCCCAGGCATTGAAAGACGACGACACCTGTTGAATGATGCATGTGCCAGTTTACCACAGACTGTGGCTGCTGCATTCTTGTTGAAGCTTTAATGTGAGCAATTTTTATTGTGGCTGCAACGAAATCGATATCAATATCGCGGCTATTAACCAAATCAGTGGAACGGCTATCGCACGATTGACAACAATTTATTGAACTTTGTGGCAATAACAATTAATAAAATTAGAAGAAAAGCCAAACAAAAAAAAAACCCGAAAGAAAGGTTTATTTCGACACGCCGAAAGTTTGATACACTTTCAGAACTTTAATTTAAATTTTCTATGACAGCTAATGACATTTGACTAGAGTTCTTATGAATCTAAAATACCAAATACACATTCTTGGAGAATGAATTAAATATCTCAAGAAACAACAATAAATTTATAATAAAGGATGAATTTGATTAAATAGACTAACCTGAACCAAGTTTTATAAGGATTTCTTCAAAATTGGCAGTCCATTTTTACATAGTAACAGACAGACACACGATCAAACGGACAGATGGAAAATGTAGAATGATGCGTTACAAATTTAGTGACAAAATTAGAATACCCATTGCTGTAGTATAAGTATTCAGAAAATAGAATAACACACAGATAAGGCAGCTCTGGTGGCCAATGGGATGCAGTCTCGGGTTACGCTGATATCAAAACTTAATCAAATGTGAGAGAGACGAGACAAAAGAGTTGCATTGAGCATCTTTTTATTTTTTGGATATGGTTCGGTGTGTCTAGCGCCAGTCGTAAAGCGTCATTTGGCCAAAGTCAAAAGTGTAAAGCAGCAGCTACAAACCGGCCAGATGGGACCGTTAATACAAGTAGAGAGTAGTCTGGAGTCTAGACTCTAGACTCTAATCCTTTTGAGATCTTGTTGTGCGATAAACTTGGCTCTGCGTCTGATTAGTGTGGCCTAATGTGACAGGCAAGCGACGTTGCAGATGTTTGGGGCACTTTTAACTGTTGTTTGAGTGATGTAATTGGAGCGGCAGCGACTTCTACTCGCACAACTGCTGGCAGCATTGTTGGCCAGCAGCCGCAGTATAAATCAAGAGCCCAACATGATGTTAGATGCCGACCGTGCAACTTGTTAAACAGGCCTACAAACCGGCTGCTGTTGCTCTCCCCATTCCCAAGCAGTCCTTAGGTAATGGGATAGTGTGGTCCAAGAAAGGGTGCCATTCTTTGAATGGATGATGCATCTCCTGGTCTTGTTCCTGCCCCGCATATACTCGAATGCCGTTAAGATTTACGAGTATGTGTGACAGGGCAACGCCTTCGTTAAATATCGCGTGTGGTCCCCAATTTAATTACAACTCAATGAGTTCGACTGAACTCGCCCAACAGGTGGTGCCTGAGGAATTCCCCTGCTCGCCCAAAAATTGAAAAGAATAAAGACCAAAAACAAACAGAAGATGCATCAACTGCAGCCCAAATCACTTGACACAAAATTCTCTTTTAACTGATTGAGCATTGACATTGAACTTTTTGTATTCAAGTGTTATCGAAAACGATCAAAAATTGATCCCATAGTCCATAGAGATTTCATGAGAATACCCAACGTTCCACGTTGACATATCTCAATAATAATCTTTATGAAAGAACAAGAAAAGGGGAAGCATAAATGTCAGAAATACTTATAAACATATATATGTATGTATACCAATCAGCTCATATATCAATCTCATAAGTTTACCGTTAGATGATGCGTTAATCGATTGAAAAGCCATTCAATTATTACCTAATAGCCGAAGAAAGTCAACTTTAAACTTTATTCTGGTTTTGTTGGGCTTTTAAATGCCAAACTAATTAACTTTGGAACAAAGCATAAATTAACTGATATTCTCTTACCATGTTGCCCCCAAGGCTGGCGCTAAGTTAAGGGCCAAGTTAGTATATTTCTGTGAATTTTTTTTTGCTTTGCAGAGTTTGCAATAAAAACCATTGCGGCTACAAGTCAAAAGCTAATTGAAACGACTTTATTACTACCAAAAAAATGGAACGTTTTTGAATGGTCTTATACAAATGAACATACATATGTATACATATATCTGTATTATAGCCGCAGGATATTTACAGCAGAGAGTCTCTGGCGAAGGCGTCAACAGAAGTTTTTTATGTGCCAACGGATATTTATACGCTTTAATGGCTTACGAATTGTATTTACCAAGACGGAAGACGATCGACCGATTTGTCGATTGGCGATCGGTGATCGTCGACTGGCGCTTGGAACTTGGAACTTGGCGCTTCGGTCTGGGGCAATGTTCAATTTAACAACTTTCGCAGGAAAGGAAACACAATCCTTAACGTAAATATGAGCCACACACACAAAGAATAAAAGAAGAATTTCATAATTTACGAGCTCATAACTGGCCAGAAATGGAAACCGTAGCAAACGGCGTCTGCAGGCATTGGGATTTCAAGATTAAAACAATGCCATGTGGTTCATAGACTTGATACCAGTTTGAGTTCATGTGTTGCATGCTCTATGCAACTGTCAACTGATCGTGGTGTCTGCCTCACCTGGGCCTGTGGCCAGCCAAAGGGCGCATCTTAGGTTTCCCCCAAGACAAGTGTCGCACAGAGCATCATCTGAAATCGATATTTTCTTTACATCTTCAATATTTTTTTTTTTTTTGCTGAACAGAACATTTCTATTGAAATTGTTGTGTTAAACCGGTTTGCTTTGAATCGATGTATATTGGGATATTTATTTTCCTTAACATATTTCGACATTTTTATTGATTTCTGGCTGCATATTTGTCTTACATTCGTACGAATATTTCTAGTATTTCATGTGAGTCATTTGAGCTTTGGACTTGGAAAATGACGCAGCGATTCAAAAGGTGCGGGCGCGTCAAACGCCAATTCGGACATGCATAATAAAAATCCGAAATTAGCAAATATGCGTCAAATGTTTGCTGTAGTATTGTTCCGGTAAAAATCACACGTTGCCAGGATTTTGAAATCATTTTAAGAATTGCGTAAATGGGGAACATGTGTGGATTTGGGCACGTAGTCCCCGATACGCCGGTGGTTTTGATGCGGCTTGCAATTTCTTATTAATGCGATTAGACAATTCGGGGAAATATCACAACTTTCTGGAATTTCTGTATATTTATGAATCAAAAATATTAGGGGATTTTCTATTTATGCAATTATAAGGAACTTTCTGATTGATTTCTAAACATAAACATTTAATATTAATTTGCAGAAATATTTTGTATTAAAAATGATTCTTGATGAATAATTTGCGTAAGCTATTGTCGTATGAAAAGTGTACAAATATGAAGTAACAAATTAATACATAACATAGTTACACTTCACAAAACTTAAATTCAAATTTTAACTTTGTCTATCTTATGAGTGATTCATACAAGTTAATTTTAATTGAGGTAATTTATCAATATTCTATTTTTATATTAACAAGTTTAAGAAGTAATGACGCTTTCTAATGCTAAATTTCTAGTTTTACTTTGGACTATTTTTCATTCAAATTTTAAACACCCGCCAATTGCCCGCATGTCGAATACAACTCTGCGCACGGTTTGCCTATGTGGCAACGCTTCGAGTTCACTACGTTTTAAGACCGCAGCATAGATGACCTTACGTTTTTCTATTTGTCATTTGGTTTAGGTGTTTTCTCTCAAAGCCTTTCATCATGGCAAACGTAGTGGCGCGATTAACGGTTAAAACCAGTGCATTTATTACAACAAGACAGCGTTTAGCAGTTTGCAAATCGTTCTACAGAAATGCCAGCTTCGGCTATCGACCAAATTTACAGCCGAATAAAAATCGTCGCCTGCTGTCGCTATTGGGCTGCAGCGCTGTCTCTTTGGCGGCACTGGCAGCATTTATCACATTTCGAAGTTCCATCAACAAGGCGAATGCAATGAGGAAGAAGAGCCTGGTAAACAAAGGAAAAACAATAACAGTTGTCATTACAGTGAATTGTGTGTGTGCGTGTGTAAAGTTTGTGGGAAAGTCACAGTGGAAAAGTCAATAAATGACCGTAAAAGACTCGCGCAGTTATTTTTAGCTTGGGGCAGCTTACGTTACGCACAGTCAGCTGTTGCGTTACGTTATGTTACGTTACACCTAATACATCAGCTGTTTGACGATTAATGATTTTTGCTTTTGTTTTGCTCAGAGCATTCGCTGCAATTTTAAGTTTGACTGTTGCCTACTACAAACGATTACTCATTTTGAAATCGCTTCTAGCATGAGAAATAGTTCATGGTCTGAATCATTTTTTGGGACGCCTTTTACAGCTTATGGTTTTTGTTGTTGTTTCGTGCTCAAGTTCATTGAACAAATAACACCAACAACAATAACGAGTAGTTTTCAAACCTGTTGACATTGTCTGATTTGAGTGGGGCAGACCCAAAATTGTTGACGTGAGTTGCGTGCCAACGATCTGATAAGCATTTATTTTTTCTAGGGTGTGAAGAACCAATATTTACATTAAGTGCTAGGGGACTTATTTATCAAACGCCAAGTAAATGTGGGTTACATTACGCTCTTTACGATTTATCGCAGTTTCTTGGGAAATTACTTGGTTGTAAAAAGCAGTTAATATATTATTAAGAAATTATTAGAATTATTATAATCAGGATTCATTGTAAAAATGTTCTCCTTTTTATAATTGACATTGATATAGGGTTCTAAATATTTAACAACTTTCAAGATTGTAATTAACATATCTGTCACAACATCTTAATCCTCATATCTGTCGGCTTTGAAAAATTTACATGTAAAGTTATTATCTAAATGCAGCAGAATTTTTGTTGAGAACCCAATAGAAAATCATGCCACACACCTTGAAAAATGAAAAGTGCATTTGGTTATATGATGAAGTGGCAAGTAGCTGCGAACTCCGCCCACGCACCTGACTGACAATGTTGTTGAATGCTGACAGAGTGTCAGTTACTGAAAATTTATCTATCAATCGATCTGTTTACCGATTTGATACACCCACTATGCCAATGCCAGACGCAGGCGTGGTTTCTCATTTGGATGTTGGTCCAAAAGGCGTCCCTGACATGTGCCAAGTCCCTGAGCCAAGTTATGACAACTGCGACTTCAACTGCGACTGTGACTGTGACTGAAATTGCGCCTGATGATGATGATGAATGAGTTTTAATTGTTAACTATAAATCCAGTGCCTGCAGCGACTTGTGGTTTTCCTTCTCTTGCCTTGTCTTGTCTGGATGATGTCAGCCCAGTTATGAAGAATTATCACACGATTCTCTTGCGGATCGTGGGCGTGGGTGTGGGCGTAAAGTGCTCCGGCTGTTGCTGCTGTTGCACATGTCTAACATTCAAATTGCGCATTGGCCTTTGTTTTTGGTATTTTGGGGGCTGCCTGCAGACATATGTATGGCCCAGACATCGAGAGAGAGAGAGAGAGAGAGAGAGAGGGAGCGAGAGAAATACGCGTACATTGAGTTCAAATTGAGTCATATCCCTGGGGCAGTGTCTACATGTTGTGTGTGTGGCATTAAATGTCAGATTTATGGAGCTTATGTCAATTTATTATATGCGACCAAAATTCTTGTTGCCGTATTAATTATGCACTTTATTTGGCAATTGGATTAGCCATGCTTAACGTGGGAATCCTGTCCAGCTACGGCAGCTCATCAATATCACAGTTTAAAGCCCCACACACAACTGACTACAAATTCTGATATTTAAATGAAGTTCAAGTCGCGAATTAAACATTAATCAAAACGTCACCAGACGCTCAGCCAGAGTTCCGATATCGATCAGTATTCCTGACTCTGTCTGCGATGCCGCCGGCCTTTGTGAGCAATCGGCGGAAATTAAGGCGATCCAATCACTGCGCTGATTTATGCCAATTATATATTCTTACCATATATGTATGTGGAGATGTATTAAATTACCCAACGATTCATCTTTTATCGTCTATCAATAAAGCACCGTGACGAGACGGAGCTGGAGAATATCAAGCTCACCGCTCGAGAAAGGCGCTTCATCAAGTTCGCCTCTGTGGAGTACGACGATCAGTTGTACATGACTCCACAGGACTTTCTTGAATCTGTGGTTGAACAGGAACCCAGACGTAAGTACTACACTCAATTGAAATCATGGCAATCCTTTAATCAAGCTCAAACATTTTGCAGCACGTCTGAAGCGTCGTGTTCTCAGCACGGAAGAGGTGGAAAAATACAAGGATCAAACGCCACCAGTGAAGAAGGGTTCCTCGCGTCTATTTCGTAATCTCAGAGATAAAGGTAAGATAATTCAACTCTTTATATATATATATAATTCAAAATAAAACGACTCCTGTAATACTTTCTGATTATAATATTAATGAAAACGGCTTAGACAATAATCATTTTTCGTTTTTCTTCAGGCATCGTTTCCTACACGGAGTACCTGTTTTTGCTCTCCGTATTGACAAGTAAGTTAACAATAAATCCATTATCTATTTACTATTTGCTAATATTATTTTATTGCAGAACCCAAATCGGGCTTTCGCATTGCTTTCAACATGTTTGACACCGATGGCAATCAGCGCGTGGAAAAGATCGAGTTTCTAGTCGTAAGAATCATTGAAATAATATGTCAATTGTTTATGTTTGTGTTTGTTTAAGTGTGTCCTTTTTAATTTGTACTTCACAATTATTTTTAATTTTGTATAATTTCTTAAATTCACCCAAACAACAGATTGTTTCGATTTTGGCCGGTGCCTTTAAACACATACAAGACGTTGATCCGAAAACAAAGGAAATTGTAAGCTTAATTTTTGTTTTAATATATTTTTTTACTAACGTTAACTCTATTTAAAAAACAAACCAAAATTAGCCAGCATTGACGCAAGGAAGTACGCGTTTTATGAGTCGAGAATTCTTTTTGATTTTAATTATAATATAATTTATTTGATTTGATGATTTAGCTGCTTCGTTTAGTACCTTATGAGGAGCCAAATAAGGACAATAAGCGCACTTCGGAAGCAAGTCCAAAACCGAGGGGATTTGTAAGTGTGCTGAGAACTACGAATCAGATTTTTGGCTTTGCTTCCAAAAAACAATGCGCATAGTTATACGTTACTTTATATTACGTTACATTATGATATGTTACATTATGTTACGTTACATTATGTTACGTTACATTTGATTATGTTGTTTTTTGACTGTGACACGAACTGTAAACTGTTCCCAACTGTTAACACATATGTAGCAGCTTAGCATAGTTTTACGTTGTTATGTTATTTTTGAATTTGTTGTTATAAACAGCGCTTTATGAGACAACAACACCAACATTTGCTTTGTATATTTATACTTTTTCATCTCCCACTTTTATATTTATATGCTTATGATTTTTTGCTACGTTTTTGCACTTATGTTACGTACTGTTTTGTTCTTTACGTTTATTTCAAACCCGTTCTTTACCGAAAACTGAAAATGTTACCAATTACCCTCGTATAACCACCTAACTTATCTTCTCTCCCCATCTAACGACCCTTTTCCCCCTCCTCCTGTCCGTAATGTATATAAAATCCCAGATGGAGCGCATATTCAGTGGCGCTTGGAATGAGAAGCACGGCGATCAATTGAAAAAAGATGAAGAGGACTTACCTGAGCAACCAGACGAGGTAATGTCAAGCATGCCGCCTGCACTTATGACGTGTGACTAACATAACTTAGCAAATCGAACTAAGATATTAACAAATTATGTTATGGTAATTTACAGCGCGATTATGCAAATGATAGTGAGGGACTGCAGCGACGTCATCAGGTGTCGACCACGTTGCAGCTTCATTTGTTTGGGAAACGCGGAACAGGATTCATAAACTATGACAACTTCTATCGCTTCATGGACAATTTGCAAACGGAGGTGCTCGAACTGGAGTTCAATGAGTTTTCCAAGGGCCAAACTCATATAACTGAGTTGGACTTTGCCAAAATTCTATTACGCTATACTTATCTGGCCACGGATGAGTACGATGTGTTCCTAGAGCGACTGCTGCATCGTGTCAAGGATGAGAAGGGAATTTCCTTTAATGATTTTCGCGATTTTTGTCATTTTCTGAACAATTTGGATGACTTCACCATTGCCATGCGAATGTACACGCTGGCCGATCGTGCCATCTCCAAGGGTGAGAAATTGTCTCTATTAGATTTGCATTGATTGATTTAACATATTTGACTTTCCAGATGAATTCGGACGTGCCGCCAAGATCTGCACTGGGTACAGTCTAAGTGAGCATTTGATTGACACTGTCTTTGCCATATTCGATGCGGATGGCGATGGACTGTTGCATTATAAGGAATTTATAGCGATTATGAAGGATCGACTGCATCGGGGCTTTAGAGTAAGTGGTCGTTTCTTTGATTACAATGAGGCGCTGGATACATACGATGAACCTGAGTATCCCATGTTCCAAGCCTGGCGCCATAGCGTCTGTCGTCACTTGGATTTCTACATTGACAGCGATGCGCTTTGGCATTAAACATCTACATCGCTTTTATTTGTTGTTCCGCTTAACTGTGTGTCCTTGTGAAAGTGCCTTACGTGTTGTGCTTGTTTATTGGTTTTTAGTTTTAAGCCTAATACTTGTGTTTTTGCTTAAGCTTTAATATCTATATAAGTTTATTAATTATTTAATTTGTATTGTGACCAATTGTTTAACGACTCAATTGGTCTATAGCACGCATTATACAATTTTAATAATAATATTACATATTTAAAATATTTATTGGCCGTAAACATATTAAAATTCTATACATACAATCATTTTGACTTTTTATTTTTTATGTTTTAAAATATTAATATATATTTTTAATTATTTTTCATCACTTTATTTATAACAACAAAACTTTACGGACATTTCTGCAATACAATAAGAGTACCTCAATTATGTTCCTAGTCTTTTCGTTTTCCTTAAATTCATTCAATTTCTATTCACACCTTTTGCACATATCTTCAATGTCATCACATCCATTAGTTAATTAGCACTTGGTTTTTATTAGTTAATCAAATATTTTTAATTTACCAGCGATGTGACTCACTTTCCCGACTAAGTAGAGCTGACGACATAATACGAGTCCAAAGATATACGTATCGCGGTTAGCAATCAGTTTTATTTGCTTTTTTGTTATTCCTTAGACTGATGATGATGATGGTCAGAAATCAAAAAAATCCGATGGCGATGCAAAGGTTAGTTTAGGCCATGTGGAACCCCAGTGTTATTTCTCTCTCCGTGTTTCTGTTGCTTATCATTCACTAGTCGTATCTCCCAATTTCATACTCTTACAATAACAATTAACTATGATATGTGTTCCGTATTTTGTGGTATAACTAATAGCCAAACTGTTGCCTTACAGTCAGTGGCCAAGAATGAAGGCTGGGATGCCTTTAAATTCTGCCTGCATCACGAAATGAAAGCGTTAAAGAAAGGATCCAACTGAATAACGAATACGTGGAGTCCTAATCCAATCCAAGTTTGCTGCATTGAGGATGAATCAAAAGCGACGCCAAAATGAACCAAAACAAAATTCTAGTTACCAATTTTTTCTTCCAAAGAATCCAAATCTCTTGTGTTAGCTTAAAGTACTTAAAACAAACTATTTGTTATTGTTAAATAATTAAATTATTTTTGAATTTGTTAAACGAAATTCGTTATGCCAAACTTTGTTATATGATTTGAGAACTTTATGAGCAATTAACACAAACAAATGCTGTTGTTAATTTAAAAAAAAATCAAACAAAAATTAAACACAATATTTATTTAAATATATATTTATTTAATTATTTAATTTAGTAAAATTAAGACATTTAATAAAGTACAAAAAAAAGGTCGTTGAATTCAAATGAAACGAAATTTGGTTGCTATATCGAAACGTTTAATACTAATAAGTGCATTATTATTTAGTTGTATAGCTGTAGATAATTCCAACAAAATTTATCTTATTTTTATCGTCTTGGGGAGCAGGGTCTTGAGGAGAACTTAACTAATATAAATATACATACATTAATGATTTATATAAAACTTGGACTATTTTCTATATAAATGTGCACTTGGGCATTAAACAAAACTACATTAAATTATCACAGTTAAATTCCGTGCATTCGATTAACACACTTCTCATTCTATTTTCACTTGCCTAGAGATTATACATACTTATATAAAAATAGAGCTAGCTTTCGTATGAATATCGATCAGTACGTTTTGTTTTATCAATTTTCTCGTTAAATTTAATCTAAACATTTATCTAAGAACGCGAAATTGAATGGGAATTGTTTTGGAATAGTTGCATAAAAAAATTGCACAGATAAAATTATAATAATTATACTAATATTATTGATAATAAACGATTTACAACTACAACAGTGATGTTGTGTTTCAGTTTTAATTCTAGTCCGTTGTAGCTGCTGGCAAGGTCCAGCTAACAAATTTCTCCTTGTCCTGCTCCTTAGGATTAGCAGTGTAATTCCGATTACCTTGTTTGGCTCGGCGAAATTTAAAATTCGCAAACACATCACGTCTGTCTATATCCGCACTCGCAATCTGCGTGTCCAGATCCAGATTACGTTGGAGTCCCACGCCAGGTATCACTTCCTCGTTGACTTGTTTCCGAAAGTTGTAGGCGCCTTTACGCTGTTTCAACTGCTGTTGTGCTAAGGATGAGGGCGCCGGGGGCGTCTTTTTGGGGCTTCCCACCTTGGGCAGCGGTTTGGGATCTCGCATCAGCATTGGAAACAACGCATCGTCGGCATCAAAGTACCAAGGACGCGAAAAGTGAAAGCCAGCGCTGTAGTACGGTTTGAAGATGGGCTCATTCGAGCAAATACTGAAGGCATGATATGCATGTGAGATAAGCTGCGGAAATCGATCCACCCAGTAGTTGGTGAACTCATGTGGTACGCAACCGAGCAGCTCCTGAGCCTCGGAAGTAAGCTCGTGATAGTGATGCTTCTTATTTCGCAGTGCTCGCAACAAATCACGTACACTGGCGCCCATGTAGCCGCGATACTTTCTCAGATCATCGGTTATCAATGGATCCAAATGCACGTTCCAATCGTCCAGGACCACAATACGTCCATTCTTTTCCAGCGATTTGAGTGGCTCGGATGTAAACTGCAATTTCTCCACACGATCGCTAACATCCTGTAAAAAGCTGAGCATTTTGGGCTCATCCCAAAACAGTGGATGGTTGCCAATGCAACGCGCCGGTGGACGTGATTGAGCATCTCTGTGTATCATATCAGATATCAGTTGCTCGGCCAATATCTAAAAGTTTATATAAATTAATATTTTATATGAGTAATCGAGTATTTATGAGCTTACAATTTTGTTATGTTCTTCAGCGTCGTCAGCACGCAACTTGGCCAGATTGTAGTCATGGGAGAGTATATTGGCCTGTCTTTTGAGTGTGTCACCAAAGGCATGATGACCACCGCTCAACACATAGTAGTAAACGCAGCCGAGTGAGAATATATCCACGGCTGTAGTCTGTAAGAAATTAAAACCATGAGCAACTCATTTTGAGATAATCTTTTCAGGTATTGAACTTACAGTTCGTTGGGCACGCATCATCTCAGGAGCTATCCAGCCATCAGTGCCAGTGACTCCCGATCGACGCGAAAAACTGGTGCGCCCAAAGTTTAGTTTCTTGCACAGTCCAAAATCCGAGATCATAACGCGAACCTTGCCTTTGACATCAGGCAGCGACAGCAACACATTCTGTGGCTTAATATCCCGATGAACTGCAAGAAGGAAAAATTGTTAACTTAAACCAGTTTAGCTCGTCGTAACCTTTATAGATGCTTACCAATATCTAGAGAATGCAGATGACTAAGACCAGCAGCTGACTGAGCTAGCACCTGCCAAATATCAATTTGCTGACGCAATTCCAATGAACGATCCCCTTCTGTGTAGTCCTGGAGTGTGGCTGCACATAGTTCCACGGCAATATATCGAAACTGGCGATCCTGTTCGGTGCAAAAATAACGCACGACATTCTCGTGGGCATCAGACTCGCGTAGTAGTGCCACTTCACGATCAGCAAAAGTGAAACACTCGGGCAACAGACGCTTGACAGCCACAAAGCGTTCCTCGAAGTTTCCCTTGAAGACAAAGGTGCCCTCGCAGCCCTTGCCCAAAACTTCGTTGGAATTGAAACTAATCTTACCCACACGAACTTGTCCTTGACCTAGATCAACAAGATCCTGAGCACTTATGTTGCTTCCATTACTGCCATTGCTTCCATTTGTACTGCCAGTTGCGGCCTGCTGAGCCATCGTCTTGGAACCATTCTCGCTCTGCTTTTGCAGCTCCCTCATTGTGCTGCACGTGTACCAGAACAACGCAATCATTCCCATTACAATGACAATCAGTATCTGATGAACTTTTCCACTTGGATGCTCCATGAACCATTCATTAATGAATGCTTGAACCTTGTTGCTGTTTGCGATAATGATGGTTTTAGTCCGATTAATTGTGTTCGGTCGCGGCTCGATGGTAATCTCCACTATTTCCGGCTCTGTTTGCACGCCAATATCAGCTGCATTCTTTTCGTTGTTGGCCAACAGGCCATATCCATCATTATAGTTGTGTATTGTGGCCAGACTGTGAACATCCTTGTTTGCAGACGGCGTTGGTGAAAGATGTAGATTGCCCTTGCCCTCGTTGGGCATATTGTAATGACCTAGCATAATGCCCGGATTATCCTGAAGCATATCATTGATATAAATTGTGCGTGGATCATTATCTTTCTTATTGTTAAGCTCGGCAACGGGTCCATCCAACAGCTTGATGGGAGGCGTCGTAGAAATTCGGGGCGTATTCTTGTCCACCAACGATGGCAATGCATAAAGACCGCGCTGATGCTCGCCAACGTAAAGGGATTGGCTGTGATATAGAGAAATTAATAGACTTAGTAATGTTGGGTTTCGATTTTGATGAATTCATTAACTTACAATAGTTTCACAGTGTTCACATTGCCAATTTTTGACTCCTCCAAAATAGCCTCGTAGGCCTCATCAGAGACCGTTGTAAAAGGCACACTGAGCAGTCCATCAGGTCCAAGTAAAAATGCCGCAACCACAGGACTGTTTAAATCTCGTTGCCACAAAAACTTGCCCTGCTTACGATCCAGGGTGACAATTTGACCATTGCTTGTGGTAGTCAGGTGAATGTACTCTGTTAAATAGAAACTGTTTAAGACAAAGCCAAATAATTAAAAATTGTGTTTCTTTACCGTATTCCTTAGCCAACTCTGGCGGTGCACTGAGTGCATTATAATCATAGAATGTTATGTTCCAGGGCTTTGCATTCTTATCCTTGGCCAGGCTGTCATACATCATGACCGTATACTGTGTACGTCCCAAATAAATGGCACGCGACGTGGCCCAGCCAATCTGATCGCCTTCCTTGCCCTCCATATTAGCATCTCCAAAGTCCATGACTTTCTCACGTCTACCCGTCTTGGGATCGACAATGTACCATGTGTCGCTCTTCTTGCCCGAGTATAAAATGCCATCGGAGGATCGACAAGGCGCGTTGGCCACCAACTGTGGTATAGTATAAGGCAACTTTTTAAGGTTTCCCATTTGACCTAATTGATATATGCTGCCATCACGTGGATCGGGTAGATAATGTGGAACCTGCACATTCTGTTGTGGTTCCGCAACAATAGGTGGATCTGCAATAAAAGATTTAAATGAAAAAAATTCTTGCAGATATAAGGATATAAAGATGGTCGTACTAAATCGAAAGATATACGTTTCATACGATAGAAAATTTCTATTCCACAATGTTCTACGCAGGGAATAAACAAAATTTGTTGTTTAATTAACTACTGTCTTGGAGGTAAATTTCAAGACAATCTTTTATTGATATAAGAAGTCTCAAAACACTTGAGCACATATTTGATTAGCGAATGCAGGTGCCTCCCCTGACAAAGGTGTATGCTAATACATTTTCTGTGAAATTATCTTTTAAGATTGCAAATTATCAAATTATAAATAAAATTGCACTTAAAAAAAGGAAACCTCAACTAAATTGGTTCTTGATATAATAAACTGAGAGAAAAATATCCTTGTTTACAATATTATTTAAGTTATCATATTAATAATTTTAATTCAATATGTAATCAATCCCTCTTAAAAAAAAATTTTTAACTCAATCAGTTAGTGTATATAAGATTTAATGTACTTCGTTGATACACATTTCTGATATACTGGTGTTTAATGAGTTGATGTTTAACAATTAAAACAAGTGCATATACATTGCCAAAATGACAAATAGTGAAATATTGCTACTTATTTAAGGTTATATACGTATAAGTACAGCCATTACCCGTACACCATTTATCACTGCCAGCTCTAGAATGGGGTTGTGAGTTGTGAGTTCTGTGTAACATTTTATAATCATAAAATGCAGGCAGTAAGCCATATCGGTTAAATTAGGTGTTATTATTTGTTGTAGTGAGTAGAATTTGAGTTGTTGCGGGTAGACGGCAACAAGGAAACAATGTGACGGCTTTATCGGCAATTGCGTTGCTTGCGCGCCCATTTCTCGTGTCGAGCCTTATCACTAATTAACCCACACAAGCCGATGTTAATTGTTCGAAAAAGAGAGCAAGAAAACACAAAAGAGAGGAGTAATACAAGTAGTTTTAGAGTTGGTAGGGTTTAACATTTCTCTGCACTTATGCTAGGTCATTTAACCCGCTCGCCGATCACTTTAATTAGCATGCGCATTCTAATCAAATAACGGCAGACATCAATCTGTTCGGACATGTGATGAGGTAATACTCAGTACCATATTAAAATCGATATCTAGAGCGATAAATCTTATATATATATATATCTGTTATGGTTGACCAATTGCATTAATGCATAAATTATATTTTAGTGATCCTAACTTTGTTCCAAATAATCAGCCATTAAATGTTTCAAATACTTTGACTAGCCTGGAAAAGTGAGCTCAGATGTTGTCCACATGTGTTTTCCAATTCATTTGCAGGAAACGAAAAGCCACACAGAAAGCAGCGTTAAATTTTCAATTTGAAATACATATTACACTCGCCACATACACATATGGTCATATATCTATGTATCTACAATTGACATGCCTGGTTTATTTATCGCTTCCAACAATCTTAAGAGGGGGGCGTTTAATTTTCCAGTCCATGCATGTTGTCCAAATTACCGACTAGAGCCGCATGGTGATTCAATACAACTCTCATAAATAACAAATAATACATTATAATCGTCTGGGTTTTAGAGATAACCAACGGGAGAATACCAATACAATGTTTTTCCTTGATAAATCAAATTCTAACACACAATCAAAGGAAAAAACAAACAAACATGCTCTATTAATAGCAATAATTCAGCAAGCAAACATAAAACAAATAACCCACAAATTTAAAGATACATATTTGTGTTTTTCCGTTGACAATATTCCAACTATAAATTTACCAAATACCAGTATACCCTGTACAAATAATTACTACAGAGCTAATTTATAGCTTGCGACCTTATCTAATTTTTTTAGAATGTCACAAAATTACAACAGAGTTTAGTTAAATAGATACAACGTACAACTGATTAAAGAAAACTGTATAGACTGAGAAATTAAATTATACTAGCTAAAGACATTTACTTTAAGTTATAATACCACTTTGGGGTCTTTTTCAATGGGTATTTTTATGTATATAAACAATTTAGTGTATCGTCAAATAATGTTTTAGTTGCGATGGCAGTTTAATTAAAAAAAATCTGTCGTGATTACGCATATATACGTTTGAGCATATGTATGTGTGCGCATGCATACGTATACAAGTAAACATTTCTGTTATCAGTAAAAAATACACAAGAAAATCAAATCTGATGAGAGGGAAACTTTGGAGACGAATCCGAAGCCGGGCGGTAAAAGCCCACGCACACAATTGTAAATATTTATACCCACATACGTATGTATATATGTATGTGTATATATACGCATGTTATGCTTTGTTGCCCGCGCGATGAGCTCATCAGAGTGAACAAGAGCAAGTTGCTCTTGTTTATGTTGCAGTTTTAAGCAATTATTGCGAAATGCCTTTTGATGCAACAGTTTCGGGGTCGAAGTGGTGCCGGTGTCTAGAGAGCAGGAGAGTGGGGGAGAGTGGGAGAGCGGGAGCATTGTCGCTGCCATATGCTTAGTATCCCACACATACACTCGCGCACTGTGAGAGAGTGACAGGCGGAGTGAAATGGGGTTACCTTTTACGATTGCATTACAAGTATAAAACAAAGTACAACTACTACAACTGATGCACAGTAATATGTGGTTTCGTTCTTTCAATAGTGTATGTGTGTGCGTGCGTTGTGTGTATGTTCGTAATTACCATCTGCTATTGTCCAGCGTATTTCACTTGTAATCGGATCGATTGCCGTTAGCCCGCCACCCAACGTTGAGAATACCATCAATGCCTCCTCGTCGCGGGCAAGGTCCGTACAATCCTATCCAAAGACCAAAACAATTTGTTAATTGTCATTAAAAATGAATGTGTCGCAGTGCCGTTTCTGGGGCAAAGGCCACCAACCAGCACCCGCATATTCGCTAAATCTTACCGTCTTTTCCTCGACACTGCTAACAACTTCTGCTGAGTCGGCATTTGCACCTGTCGTTTGTTTTTGCTGCTTTGTTGCTGATGCAATCACGCCGCTACATAGCAAAATTAACGCGCAACAAAATACGTAGTATTTCATTTTGCAAACTCTGAACGACGACGACGTCGACGCCTTTGTTGTTATCATCGCGTGAAACACGGCGAAAAAACTATATTTGCGGTTGATTTCTTTATGCCCTTGCAATTAATTGCTGTTAATCGAATGTTTCATAACTTCACACTATTCAATTAATTATTTTGATTCTATTTGTCACTTCACTTTCTTGCATTAGTTTAGATTTATTTAATGCGTATTTCTTTTATTCGTCATTGTCGCGTAGCGTTTTTATACTGAACTGCTTTTCGTGAAGAGCTGCACACTTTAACGTTGCCACCCGGCAATGCAGATCGGGAAATTTTGCAGTGTGGCAACCTTTCGGACCGGATGGCAACCTCCCACACCAGTGCTGCCAAGTTTTTAAAGGAATAATAGTTATTTCTGTCTGGAAAGCATGTCAATTTGTAACTTTGTAACTGTTAATCAGACCATGGCGATCCATAAAACAAGTTATCTATATTGTTATAAGAATTTTAAATTTTGATTTAATATATAAACCCTTTATTAAAAAAAAGCCAGCGAACACTGAAAATAGCCAGATTTAGCTATAAAATAGCTACGTTGGCATCAGTGAAATGTACTAAAACCTTGGTATTTCCATTGTAAACACCTGTTTTGTTACCAAAATGCGGCAACCGTTCGCCAATTTAAGTAATTTATTAATCCGACGCTTCCTGCATACCCGAGAATTCTGTGCAGTATGCCAAGCAACAGCCCAACAACCTTAAAGGAAAAAGCAAAAGCTCGCAGGATTGGCTAACACGGCAGCTTGCCGATCCCTATGTAGAAAAGGCGCGCATGTTGAATTATCGTTGTCGCAGCGCATTTAAGCTGCTAGAAATGGATGATAAATATAGAGTTCTAAAACCGGGAGACGTCGTGTTGGATTGCGGTGCTGCGCCTGGAAGTTGGACCCAAGTGGCTGTTGAGCGTACTAACGCTAATGGGAAGATAGAACGCGCGCCTCTTGGTGCAGTCTACAGTATAGACCTGTTGCATTTCCATGCAGTACCAGGAGCCACTATTTTTGGCGGAATGGATTTCACAACGTCGCTGGCCAAGCAACGGCTTCGAGAGTCCCTGGCAGGTCGTCCAGTGAACTGTGTGCTCTCTGACATGGCACCCAATGCAACTGGCGTTCGTATGCTGGACCAGGAGAGCATCACTAATCTATGCTATGAAGTGCTTAAGTTTGCTCTGGCCATGTCAGCACCACAAGCGAATTTGGTGATCAAGATCTGGGACAATGGCGATGTGCCTAAACTGGAACGAGACATACTGTGTTATTATGAGAAAGTCAAACGCGTTAAGCCACGCGCCAGTCGTGGCGACTCATCAGAACACTTTTTATTAGCGCGAGGATTTAAAGGAGCTCCGCCTTTGCCTACATAATTTTAGATAAATTAAATATATACCAAAGTAAATGTATCTTTAGATCCCAATTTCTTATTGTTAATTGCATAATAAATCTTAAGCACAAGCAAAGATGTTTTCCTAAATAGGTAAATGGAAAGCCAAAATTTTTAAAATATATAATTCAACCGTAATGTTCGACGGTTAAAAAAATGTGTCTTATTTTTAGCTAATTTTCATCGTATTTTAAACTATTTTTCGAATGCTTTTCGGCCAGAAATAGATATTTTTCGCCAAAGTTGGCAACACTGAACACAGTAGCATTGAAATCAACATTCACACTCACAATTTGGGGACAATCGAATATCGATAAAAAGTGCTCGCGCACTACACCCACTCTGGCAACGCTTTGGCATTGTCCTCAAGTTCTAAGCACAAATAACACAAACCAGCGCCAAAATACAATACAAAAGTTCATCAGCTCTATACAAAGATGTCAGTCGCCGATGCAATGGAATACATAACCCTTGGCAATCCTATTAGCCGTGCTGTGATCTCTTCATCGTCAGCCGTGTTGCGTGTGATAGTGAGTGCATCTATTGTGCAATTGCATTGTTTGCAGGTTTATTTTACAATAGCTTTTCTTCACCACTTTTTAGGGCCTACGCCCTAAGCAAATTTCTGGCAAGGATGCACCAATAATGATACAAGCTCAACCTCAGCAGTTGAGAGCACCATTGCATAGCCTTATGGGAAACCACTATCACTTTGTGCGAATTGCCGGCCTGGGCGGAGCGTCGGCCATTTTTATGGGTGCCTATTGCAAATATTTTCTGAAAGATGTCCACGATCCGAAGGAACAGCAGGAAGCACAAGCGTTTGCTGATGTTGCCAATAGAATACATTTCCTACATTCCTTTGCGCTTTTGTGCATGCCCCTGGCTCACTATCCGGTGTTTGTAAGTATTAAAGTGTTTCATTACTGTTGTTCATTTTAATAACCATTTTCCAGCTATATTTGGCAATATCTTAATTTAGGAAAATTTAATGAAGTCGTATTAGCTAATAGCCAGATAGTGATCTGTGCAACGGTTTAATAATCTCAGATAATTTTCAATACTTAGGAACATAACATTATACTTTTTTCGGAAATTATTATAGTATGGGGAAACAAAACTGCTTGAATTTTTTTGTAGGAAGCTAGCTATTATATCCATTGTGATTCTGGCAACACTGGTGCGTGTCTGTGCGGGGGCTTTCCCGTAATTGTTTTGTTGGCCAACAAACACATAAGGAAAAATATCAAGTATGCAATAAATTGGACAATTTTGATTATTTATCATTTATTTGAGCATCATAAAGCTTTTCTGTTATTTCTCATTTGTAAAGTTAAATTTCTGAACGGAATTTACAACAACTCGCGTTACTTTTTGAATGAAATAATTGATTTATGCACAATTTTCATTTTCTTCTCAACATTGATATAGTATATGTATATAAATATGTATTATTATTTCTTGCCTGTTTTCAATTTTGTATGTATGTATATATGTAATTGACACACTCTCCCTCTCTTAGTTAAATTCTTATGCGCTCTTTAATTTTTTAGATACAAAAAAATTGAACCATGAGTGTTCTTTGATTTATGCTAAGCGCTCTCTTAATTCTTCTTCATAAAGATGTGAAGATTGTATATGAAATGTTTTTAAAGCTAAAGCTAAATGTCCAACAACCACTAATTGCAGCTTAAAAGTAATTTCAATACCACATTACGAAACTTGTATACGATAATTGCTAACATTAACATTGTTTAGGGTGATATGAAAGGTTCATAGCTGATATGGGCTTAGGATATAGGAAATATTTCATTTATTGTCTTCTTAATTACAAATACTTTGTTTAAAAACGTACCAAAATGCAGCTTAAATAATGCTGCTTAAATTTCATTTTGTTTTCATTGGTTGTTCAATAATTTTGTTTTCAGCCTTATTCGATAAGTAAATCGTAGAGCTTCTTTTCGGGTTTTCAAAGCCAACAACTAAAGCTAACATCAAAATATGCAGGCCATACATTGTTTATTGTCTAACACTTAAATGCAGCGCTTCAAGTAAATATTTTGTTTTTGAATAATCCCATGTTAAATTCACTATTTGCAGACTGGCATCATGATGACCGTTGGCACCGCACTTTTCTCCGGCTGCATGTATTACCGTGCTCTGACCGGTGAAAAGCGACTGCAACATTATGCCACAATTGGAGGATTTTGTCTTATCGGCGCCTGGTTATCTCTGGTGGTCTAAATGGGATATTCACATGATATGGAAATACATAAATACGTTACAATTATCTATTTATAAATTCAGCTAAAGCTAAAGCCTAGATGAAGTTACGAGTGTACAGCAGCTGCTCTATATATATATAAATATATATTTATGCGCTTTTCAAAAGCGCGTTTTTTATATATAATATATTAGTTTTAAATGTAAGTTCTAGTGATTTAAAAATTCATTTTAAGATATCCTTTTTTAACTTGTTATCAGTTTAAGTTTACAGCAAATGGAAGATACTTTTTGTTAAATGCATCTCTATTTTGTAGATGATTTAAATGCAGTTCTACTAGTTAGGATTACTTATCTCAAAACAAAAAGGCAATGCGCAACATAAAGGATATAAATCATAAAGGAAATAAAAAGTTAATAAAGTGTTACATTTATTTTGTATACCTGTACATTAATAAATTACTATAAAAAACACACATACATTAATACTAGACGTAACAGTTTTATAGTTTTTTTTTTCTTTTTTGTTTTGTTTTGTAATCGTTATTGTCGTTACGGAACACATTTTATACACTTGGAATGCAACCAACCTTTTAAAGGTCAGGCAGAGTTATCATTTGATTAGCACTCTCAATCTTTAGCTTATTGTCATCCACAAATCTACAATTCTATAACCAAATCATCTAACATTTAGTTTGTACACGTGTGTTATAAAAATTCTTAGCTGACTTTCTAGTTGTTGTATGTGGTTGCATTAGTGTTTTTGATTTTGCTACCCTAATAATTTTTGCTTGGAGGCCTCCGCAAATAGGAAGGTCTTTTGGATGCGTGCATTGGCCGCCGGGTGGTTCGTAATTGGTTCCAGTATCTTAAGTATGTAGTCTTTGAATGCCTTCGGAACGGCAAAGTGTCAAGAATCTTTCTTCGCCCGCAGGTTGTCCTCATGCGCCTGTAAATTCAAATGAATATTAAAACTTACATATATTCAATATAATTCCGAATAGACTTACCTTCTGTGCGACCTTTAGCAGCACATCAAATGTCGAGTCGCCGGTCTGCTTAACCATGCCGTGGAATACCTTCTTCTCGCTGACCGTTAGCAATTCAAATGGCGATCCAAACTCAACAGCACGTCCAGCATCCATAACGAGAACCTTATCAGAATCCATGACTGTGTGCAGCCGATGGGCAATTGTGAGCACCGTGCAATCCTTGAACTTATTCCTAATCGTATTTTGAATGAGCGCGTCCGTTTGTGGATCTACGTTGGCAGTGGCTTCATCCATCACTAGAATTCGATTCTCACGCAAAATAGCACGCGCCAAGCACACAAGCTGTCGCTGACCGACACTAAAGTTGGTGCCGCCTTCTGAAATTTTGCTCGACAATCCGCCAGCCAGATCGGCAACCACTTCTTTGAGTTTGACCTCCTCCAGGGACTCCCAAAGCTTTGCATCAGAGTACTCATCAAACGGATCCAGATTGTAGCGCATGGTACCCGAAAATAGCACCGGTTCCTGTGGAATAATTGAGATCTTGCTGCGCAAATCGTGAAGACCCAAGTCGCTGGTGTTGCGGCGATCGATAAGGATTGATCCTTCATTATAAGACAATCGGAACAGGGCATTAATCAGTGAGGATTTTCCGGCGCCAGTGCGTCCAACGATTCCAATCTTTTCGCATGCCTGAATGTCAAAGGTCAACGAGCGAAGCACATAATCTGCATCCTTATCGGGGAAGTAGCGCAAGCTAAGATCATCAAACACAATCTTTCCCTCATCTGGCCAGTCCTTTGGTGGCTTCTTGTTGGGCTTCGAATCGAACTCGCCCTCGGGCTCCAGATCCTCGTACTCAACCACTCGCTCCACAGACGTCATAGTATTCTCCAACTCCGCCGACTGACGCATTCCCCACTGCACCATGCCCGTCATGCCCATAGCCTGTGCAAAAGATATAAGAGAAGAGTCAGATTTCAATAACTGCAAGTTTACGTATTGAATCTTACCTGTGTGATAGCCAAGCCGACATCGCCGCCATTCTCCGGGGAGAACAGGAAGAAGCTGAGCGTAACGATCGCAATGTAAAGAACACAGACCAAATCTAGCCAATAGCCAAAGGCACGACTGGTTGCCAAGAACATGTAAAAGCCCGAGCTGTGCATATCCTGGAAGTTATCGAACTCAGCAATGAGCTCCTTCTGCGCTCCAAAGGCACGAATAGTGGGCAGACCATTAAGGGATGCACTCAAATGGGAGTAAATGGGCGAGCGTGCTGCAAGTGGGGAAAAGTGTTAATGTCTGAAGTATACACAAACAAATTACTACTATGAGCACTTACTTATGGCTTCCAACCGCTTGACATCGCGCGAGGTGGTCAGATAGAAGGAACGCAGCAGATAGAAGATACAGACCAGGATGAAGGTGACCAACAGATACCAGACATTGACAATACAGAGGACCACAATGATGCCGAGAATGCAGAGGAAAATCTGCATGACATCCATCATCACCGATGGCAGAATCTCATCCACTTGACCCAGATCCTTGGAGAAACGATTGAGAATGCGACCAGATGGATTTGTGTTAAAGAAATTCATTGCCGCTCGCGTCACACCCTGGAACATCCTATTGTGAAGCGTCGTTGAACTCTTGGCGGCCAAATGGAAGAACAGAACACTGCGCACCAAGGAGAACACAATGACCAGAATGTTAATGGCCGTAAAGTAATAAATATCGATGGGATCAGTATCACTGTTAATCCTTGGCGTAAACGAGCGACGCAGACGTGATATAAATGTATCCGATTCCGTATCAATATCTCCGTTCTTATTCACCCTGAAAAATTAAAATATCACTTAAGTATGAAGCAAAAAAATTAATAGATGATTACTCACCAGTAGGACAGGAACATATCGCCTCCAGAGCCCAGCACCTGGGCACCAATGCAGAAGAAAGCAAACACAACGAACAGGAAGTAACCGTTGGCAGCAAAGTATTTCTTGTAGAGACCCATGCCAATGCGTCCCTCGGTGCGGTTCTCCTGCACCTGCATAGGGGACTCCATTACCACCGAATCGGCTCCTGATTCCATTGACGAGACACTGTTTTGGCGACTGCGCAGCTTGCCGCTTGCCTGCGACAGTTTGCGCTTTTCGGGAGCATCTCCGGCGCCCTCATCCTTTTTGCTGGGATCCGTTAACATTTGGGCAAAGTCCAGGCCGCTCTTGCACATGGACTCATAGGTGCCCTTAGCACTGATCTTTCCCTTGTCCAAAATAACAATAAGATCGGCCTGTTCCAGAAACTGCAGCTGATGTGTGACCAAGAGCACAATCTCATCACGCAGATAACCTCGCATGCACTGATCGAATAGATGACGTCCCACATGAGTGTCCACAGCGCTGAGAGGATCGTCCAACAGGTAGATGTCCGCCTTACGGTATACAGCACGGGCCAGACTGATACGCGCCTTCTGGCCACCGGATAGGGATGCACCACGCTCTCCCACAATCGTCTTGTCGCCGTAGGGCAGCAGCTCAAAGTCACGTTCCAGAGCGCACTTCTTCACCACCTGGCGATAGCGACTCTTGTCCATGGGCAGGCCAAACAATATATTCTGACGCACTGTGCCGGTGAAGAGCCATGGCTCTTGTGAGGCATACGACACGCTGCCATTGACCTTGACTGTGCCAGATTCAGGTGGTAATTCGCCCAGAATGGTTTGAATCAGACTCGATTTGCCAGAGCCAACTGGTCCAATAACAGCCACCAGCTGTCTTGGCTTAAACTTCAAATTAATGTTATCCAAAGTATATTCATTGGCCTTGGAGTCCCACTTGGCCTTCATCTTGCTGATGTTGACGCTCTTCTCCGCATCACTTGGACGACGACTGCTTGGCTTGAGCACTCCGGTGCTTGTGGCTACTGGTTCTTCTATTAGGCTACCCGGCGCCTTTTTGCCCAGCTTCTGTTCATCGACATCATTGGATTTGTCGCGTACTTTCGTCTCCTCGTGCAACATAAACTTTTGAATGCGACCTATGGAAACGAGCAATTCAGCAAACTACGAATTGTGAAAGAAATGTGATAATAAAAAAAAATGGAAATGTAAGTTAACAATATTTATAAACTGTAAAGTGTCTTTTAATAGAATATTTGAAGCAAATAAACAAAAACTATATAGTGATAATTACCTGTGAAATACCCATGGGGAAATAAATTGTCATCGTGTTTCGCAGAATATTGTAGAAAGCGGTAATCACAAAGGCCTTTTCGGCGGTCAACAGTTGGCCCAGTAGGACAAAGCCCACCAAACTGACAAATACGGAAATTCTGGTCACGTACATGATGAAACTTTGGAGTGTTCCACGAATGTAGTTCACTTTTCGAATGGCATTCATTTCCTTGCCGCGCACATAGTTAATCATCTTGCTGAAAGGTATTTCCCAGGCGTACATCTTGATCACCTGAATGCCCGATATGATCTCATTCATCATGCGAACACGCTCATCCGTACGCAATGCCGTCTTTAGACGCAGCACCGATGTCTTCTTGCCCAGATATGCCTGCAGTGGAACGAACAGCAACATCACAGCCACTCCAAAGAACGCCGAGACGCCAATCTATATTGGAAAAGGATGGAATTGTTAAAGAGAAGCTAACAAACATAACGTAAGAGTCTGAAGGCTGTAGCTTAAGAGAAGTCTGTTTGGTATCTTCAACCTTTAGATGAGTCAAGAACGACCATTTTCACACAGATCAATTGTAATTCACATTACTATTGCGATAATGCGCGCTAAGAAATAATCGATTATAAATTCCTATCGATACATCAAAGAATCCATTTACAATATATTATATCTTGTAATATGAATTAATTTTCAAATAATCACATTATTATAACTACATCGGAAGCGAAAAAGCAACTTATCAGCTAAATTTTACCTCTATATTCAATTTAACAAGATTTTAGCTATTTTATAAACAAATAGGATTTTGTAAAATCAAGTTCATGTTCAAGTTCATTTACCTCTCTGTACATAAGCCAAGTGACCACTCCAATCTCCACAGGTCCCAGCCATAAATAATGCATGTGAATTACAGAGACATCGAGACGTCCCACATCGTTCGATATAAGATTAACCACCTGGCCAATTGTCGTGTCTCCCAGCGCAGTTCGACTCAGACGTAACGCCTTTCGATAAATCATGCTGCACATTGCAACGCGCACCTTCATGCCCGTGTGGAACATTCCCAGCATATATGGATGCATGAATAAAACATTGAAAGCACTGCACAAGATCACGCCGCCGGCATATAGATATGCCGTAGTCCGGTCATCGCTGTCCTGATTGCTCTGATCCGCATAGAAGGATACCAGACCGCCCAAACATAAAGGCTGTGTGACGCTAAGGCGAAAATACAAAATAAATAATAAACATTTAATAAGTATAATAAATAACTCAAGCTCTGTTGAGTGTATGGGCGTGTCTTCACTCAGTTGAACTTACCGGAAGCCCATTTCCAGAATAAATAAAACAAAGCCCAAGATACCAAAGTTCCAGCCAAAGACGCTCATCGTGACCTTAAACAGGCTGGGAGTTTTTTTCTTCTTGCGCTTTTGCTCCACCTCCTTCTCCCAGGCATCGCTGAGTTTCTTGCCAAGAGTATCTGAAAATTAAACCCACAATATATGACAGGCACTTTAATTATATATATAAAACCCTATCTAAATTACCTATACCAGCTTTCAATCGATTCATAAACTCTACGAATCTTTTAGAAAAAGAGTTTTGGACTATGATTTCTTTTTATCGCTTACGTCAAGCATTTATTTTCGATTGTCTTTGGTTTACTTGTGAGTTATGGCTGTGCTGACCATAAAGCCCCCAAGTTTCAACCAGCTGTCCATTTCATTGGCCAGTTATCAGTTAACAAGCTAATCCCAAAGAAATGCATATAGACTTTATTCCCTTAACTTTCTATCAAATGGTCATGGGTACTTCCGCTACGTTTACCCCATGCTTTAATTATCTTAAGTGGTTTAGGTAATTTATATTAAAGTATATAAGTAGAGATTGATACATTATTGTACAAAATATTAGTTATTCTTTATTGTTTACCTAAGTAAATATTTACTCAAGTCGTATACCCCGATAAGATTGTTTAGGAACCACTTAATGTCAACGCATTTTGTCTCTATGGGCTCATTTATTATAAGTAAATAAGCGCATGATATTTAATTGTATATCTAATATATCATTTTCGGTCAAAAGGAAATTTATTAATTGCGGCAATGGTAGTTGTCAAAGTTATCATCGTTTATCAATGAACATTTCGGCAGTTGGGCACCTGATTTTTTTTAATAGTTCTACAAAACTCAAAGGTTACTTTTTTCGTAAATTTATTGAAATAACCTTGATTAGCTTTAAATAATCTCAAAACTTATTGGATAAAAAATATTGTTGTCTCATCATTGTAGCTTCAATTTATTAATTGATTGGCAGACATCTTATCTAGGGATAATGAAGCCATTGATTTATGAAGACCGTTGAAAATTTATAAGATAATACCGAATAGATAAGTTATTTATAAGCATTTTTAACTGCTATAAAACGATGTATGTATGTGGGTTCATGTGTACTTTCCTGACTATAAAAATAAGTTTGTAATGTTGGAAAAACTAGAAGAATATATAAATGTGCTTATCCAACGTATGACACAAGTTTCATACTAAGAACCTCGCCACATGTTCAATTCTATCTAATCATTAAAACCTGTACCTTTAAGTGGCGTCCCAGTGCCATTGTTTTTGCCACTTCAAGCCACACGTAAAATGTGTATGAAGACTTGATATTTCCATAGATAATTCTTAGTGGTATTGTTGTGCTTTATATATAATAAAAGCGTATATAATAAAAATCCAATGACAATTGCTTTACCATAATGACAGGAAGTCAATCCATCAAGTAATGAGGCAAAGGCCGAACTTTAAAAGATGCCGTCATTGAACATTGAACCCTATAGTGGGATGATTTCCCCAAAAAAAAATTCTGCGAAGGTCTTTTCATTATCAAAGCAGACTAAGTATTATATATGTCCTCACCTAACTCATAACTTAAGCCGTCTACTGATTGAGTTTAATATACACTGGCAATTTAAGATCATTTTTTCGTTAATAAAGAACATCTTTAAAAATAAAACTTCTTCTAATGGCAACTCATTATATTCAGCGCAGTTTATCTAATAATTTTTTCGGACTTAGTGTAATTATTCATAAGCATTTGAAAACAATGTAAAGTATCCTTATTAATAATAACCAAAGATGAATCATCCACTTACCGGACTTATGCTCTTTCAGAGCTTTATAGAGATCGGTTTCGTCCAATGTCTTTTTACGTCCTTTGAAAAATGTGGGCATCGTATAGCTGAACAATTGAAAAAAATTGAATTATATTTTTAAGATTTTGGGATAGGATATGATTAATGGACTTACCAAAACATAAGCGATGACAACGGATTCGATTTCTCGCGCGGATTCGGCGGCAGCTCATCGGCATTGATGGACTGCATTTTGACGGTCGTTAATTTCTCTCTATCCGGGTCGTTTTAATATCTCAATAACTTGTCATTTGTTGATTGTTTTATCATTCAACAAGTGCCGCTGAAATGTGGATTATATATAGAAATATTATTTTCCCATGGATCAACTCTATCGACTCTTAGTTATGAATGGAACGTCATAAAAATGACTTGATAAGATTTTTATTGTAACTCAATTGAGTCAACCTATAGCGCAGCTTATCTGCGTTCGGGAGGCTGAAACCATATTTCTTAAATTGTATTTGTATACCAATTATATAATGATAATTATAGCCATAAACTTAATCATTATCATGCTGACTTGGCAAAATAAAATTGGCTAGTGATTTGTTTTCATTTGAGACCATGAATTGATTGGCATTTATTATCAGGACTTGGAAAACTTTTTTAAGAAATGAGTTAACTGATTTTTGGAAATGTCTGTAGTGCATTTGGAACAACTTTCTTCACTTTGAGTTATTTATAAAATTTGTTTAAAGTTGAAATATTAAGTTTCAGTTATTGTTCACTTTAAAAACAGATTTGTTTATCAATTGGATATTTGAAAATCACTTTACACTTTATCTTTTGGCACAAGGATAAATGGATACTGAAGCAACGCGAAGAACTCACAAAATGGCACTGGAACGGACTGGCAGCAACGCGTCTCGTTCAGATCTGGTAACAAATAGCAACTGGGCTCTTGGCCAGATGCGAGACGCCCTTTTATAGCCAACTCTCTTATCAGACTTCGACTTTGTATTAGTGGCGCGATCAGGAGCGAGAGTGAGAGAGAGAGAGTGAGAGAGAGAGAACTTGTGAGAGAGCATATGATAAAAACCTGAGTGAATTCTCAATAAAATCAACTATTGGTAATTGATAAGAGCAGCTTGACACAACAGGAGTTGCCCACACTTATCAGTGCTATTGTTACCGCCTTATCACGAGCATCAAAGTGTGGAAATCTCGGAATGCAGCTAGTTAATTTTCGTAGTAAGTAAACAAATATAATGTTGGTTAACCAATATGTGTATATTGCATACCTTTAGCTCAATATTTCACCAATTGATAGCGTCGCAATTAAATTAACAAAATACAAATGCAAAATCTTGACAGAAAGAAAAAAATACAAAATTGATTGCAAATCAATAAATAATTACTGTGCCAATTTAAACATGTGCAATTCACTTATAATCACTAGTTCTTATTGTCGCTTTAAATAAATAGTGCCCTATGTGCGTCTTTTACAGAATTAAATTTAATTGTGCAATAATAAAATAACGTTAAACAAGTTTGTGCGAGCTCGAATTTTCGTCTTCCTCTTCAACTTAGATTGCGCCGGCGCACTTAAAACGATAATATATCTATAAAATTTCGTCTTTATTTAGCGACAATTTATCTATTCAATTTGATTTTACATGTTTAAACAATTTTCAATTTAGTTTTTTAAGTTCTAGTGTAATCGAAATCAAGTAAATTAATAATTTTCTATTTTTGTTGTTATTCAATTCAAACCCGAAGACTGTCACCCAGAGTAAAATTCCGATCTGGCAAGTCGTACCATTTAAAAACACTGTTAAGCAACAGTACGGTAACTGTTTTTCTTCTGCAAATCAAATCGACCAGCGGTCACTGTTAACGCATATTTGGCTCCTGTTAAAATACCAAACTATCAATATCAATAGTAAGGAAACATCGAACAACATTTTTACTGGGTGGCAACCTTCGGTTATTGCTTGGACTCAAAAATAACTTCTCTAGTGACTAGAATTTTATTAGATTTTTAAAAGTTTTTAATTGATATTAAAATAATTTCTTTTTATACATTATTGTCTAGCAATTAAGAAATATACAACATGCAGTCCATTATGAGAAGAACTGTTAATATTGGTAAGTTGACACTTGAGTTGGACTTTGACTTGTTGATTGATATACATATGTTTTTACTTGTTGCTGTCTTATCAATTAAATAATTGTGCAGCCCGAAACGCAGTGCATCTTCGCCAGATTGCATCGATTGCGGCATTGCCCGATACACATCAGATGCTGCAGAAAACATGCCGTGATTTCGCCAACTCTGAGCTGTGCGGCCCAAATGCAGCTAAATTCGATCGTGAGCATCTTTATCCGGCACAACAGATTAAGCAAATGGGTGAACTGGGCTTAATGGCAGTGGCGATTCCAGAGGAGCTCGGCGGTACGGGATTGGACTACCTAGCCTATGCCATTGCCATGGAAGAGATCTCTCGTGGCTGTGCCTCGGCTGGAGTCATTATGTCCGTTAATAACTCTTTGTATCTTGGACCACTGCTTAAGTTTGGAAATGCTGAACAAAAGGCTGCCTACATTACGCCATATACAACAGGTGAACGGATTGGTTGCTTTGCACTCTCCGAACCTGGCAATGGCTCGGATGCGGGTGCAGCTTCCACAATAGCAACGGAGAAGGGCGATCACTTTGTGCTGAACGGCACCAAGGCATGGATAACCAATGCATTTGAAGCGGAGGCAGCGATTGTATTTGCTACAACCAACAAACAATTGAAGCACAAGGGCATCTCGGCGTTCATTGTGCCCAAGGGTCTTAAGGGATTCTCGATTGGCAAGAAGGAAGATAAGCTGGGCATTCGAGGTTCCTCCACCTGTCAATTGATATTCGAAGATTGTGAAGTACCAAAGGAAAACCTGCTTGGCGAGACGGGATTTGGTTTTAAGATTGCCATGCAAACACTGGATGCTGGACGGATTGGCATTGCCGGTCAGGCGCTGGGCATTGCGCAGGCTTCACTGGAACTTGCCGTTGACTATGCGCAGAAGCGTCAGGCATTTGGAAAGCCTATATCAAAGTTACAGGCAATCCAGCAAAAGATTGCCGACATGTCGATGGCTGTGGAGTCGGCACGGCTTTTAACTTGGCGCGCCTCTTGGTTGAAAGATAACCACTTGGCTTATACGAAAGAAGCTGCAATGGCTAAACTGGCTGCCTCCGAGGCGGCTACACTGTGCGCCCATCAGTGCATACAAGTCTTGGGCGGCATGGGCTATGTTACCGATATGGCAGCGGAGCGGCACTATCGAGATGCTCGCATAACGGAAATTTATGAAGGCACCTCGGAGATTCAACGCTTGGTTGTAGCAGGTTCAATACTCAAGGAATACGCTAGTTAATTTCTAGTTTGTGATTCACTCTGTTAAATTTAATTTTAAGCACAAAGGTAGAAATGTAATAAAGTTTTGGAACATAAAATGAACTATATTGTATTTGTTATGACGGGTAAAGCTTAAAATTCAATTTCGACCGCCAAAATGTCGCTGCATTGTCTAATTGGGTATTTAATGAAATGATTGGTATTTTAGGTATTTTTAGGTATAAAACATTTTGGTATTTTCTATTATCGATAAAAAGTCAAAATTCATGGCCCAAAACTGCCAACCTGTTTTTCCGATGCAATAAGACTATTAAAACCAGTTGGCAGCACTGAAACAACACTGGTGCTTATTTTACAGCGGCGTCAACACCTCTGCGCACATTTAGATAAAAATTCGTATTTAGTGATATTTATACGTTATAAAATATTTAGCGCATTGCGATTGCAACAAGTGAGTGGTAATGAGGCTGTTTACGATTTGTACAAACGCGCACAACAAACCAAACGCACGTTAGCATCACAGTACGAATTTTGCTTCGTTTCCGTTCCCGTCCCCTAGGCGTTCCACAGTGCCAGGAATAGCCCCTAGGCTTACTAACACAGTAGCAGCTATGGATGTTGTTTGTGTAATTGATACAGTTGTGGGCGATCATCTGGAGGACCGCCTCTGTGCCCTAGAGGAGGTCAAACAGGCAGTACAATCGGCGGGTGCCAATTTTCAGCGTGTTCAGGTGCGTTTTGCGTTGGCGGTCAACACACAATTGTTATACAATAATTGAATTAAATATATGCCATATACATATGTATGAACATATTTTGTATTGCAGTTTGAGAGATTGGATTTTGGGGAAACGAATGTTACGGAAACATTTATTGATGCCGATGTAGCCGTTATAGATCTAAGCATATTAACCCAACAGCGCCCATTGTTCTATCATTGTGGAGTTCGAGAGAGTTGCGGAATGAAGGAAACAATATTAATCTACAACGATGTGGAATCCAAACAGACGCTCAGCCTTAAGGTGTGTACAAAAAAAAACACAGGTGTGCGGCTTGATTAGCAAAGATCTTTGTAATAAACCGCAACTGCAGGCAAAACAACAACAAAAACAACAACACAGCATAATCGACTCGACACTGTTGCCGATAAGATAAATGACCAAGCAATAAGCATTTGTTTTATAGTTTTAAAACAGCGCCCAATCGCAGCAGCCGCTATTGTGCTTGTTGCTGTTGTTGTTGTTTTTAAGTTTTTGTTGTGCTTCCGTTTCGTTGAAAAAGTTGTTATTATACATTTTGGCCGCGGCAGCACGAAAAGTAAAAGCATTAAAGCCATATCAAATGCACGGACGCCAACGCAAAACTTAAAACAACTCGCACGCCACACACACACACACGCACAAGTAAAAAAAAAACATACATGGACAACATAAACAATCAAAGCGCCTCTTGCATTTACGGCGGCGTCCATAAAAACATGTCTAGCTGCATTAGTAACATATGAATTTGCTTACAGCAGCATCCAAGAAAAATGATCAAAGATTATTAATTCATAGAGTTTGTTTCTTTTGCAGCTATTATGTGCCAACTACTTGTTTCTTAGCTATAAGTTTAATGGGGAGACCAACACCTGCACTCTTACAAATCAGTCCAGCAATAAAGAACCACCCGCCACATTACAGTCACGTCTCGCGCGCAAATTACAGGATGTCGAAATACAATCAAAGTGCGTCAACAACAATATTGATTAACTTGCAAGTTGCAATCAAATGTAAATTCTTTTATTCACACCTTTTTCTTATTATTTGTAGAGCACACATGCGTGAAAAATTTCTCAGCGATTTACGCGCGTCTCGCGAGGAACATGGGCCCTGCAAGTTGAAGGAGATTTTACATGGGGTAAGATGCATGTATATATTTTCATTAGAACTTTTCCAACTTCCCTATAACAATTTTTTCTGTTGTCTTTATGATATTATTTATAAAATCATTTGCACAATAGATTAATAAAATTTTTTTAGCAGTTTACACGGGATGCACTTATGACGAACTTTGGGGCTCTTATCTTTTGTGTTTTTTCTTTTTATCTATTTCTATAAAACTGCATATGAGAATTTTCATACAAAAGTCTACAGTGGTAATTTTTTTCCCTATCACTGTCTATTTTATCCGTACTGGGACTGGGAGCGGGGCCTGGGAGAGGGACTGGGAGAGGGACCTGGGAGAGGGACTCGGGAGCGGGACTGGGTGCGGGACTGGGAGCGGGACTGGGAGCGGGGCCTGGGAGAGCGACTGGGAGCGGGGTCTGGGAGAGGGACTGGGAGCGGGGCGTGGGTGAGGGACTGGGAGCGGGGCCTGGGAGAGGGACTGGGAGCGGGGCTTGGGAGAGGAACTGGGAGCGGGGCCTGGGAGAGGGACCTGGGAGCGGGGCCTGGGAGAGGGACTGGGAGCGGGGCCTGGGAGAGGGCCTAGGAGAGGGCCTGGGAGCGGGGCCTGGGAGCGGGGCCTGGGAGAGGGACCTGGGAGAGGGACTGGGAGCGGGGCCTGGGAGCGGGGCCTGGGAGAGGGACTGGGTTCGGTGCCTGAGAGATGGACTGGGTTCGGTGCCTGGGAGAGGAACTGACGTGTCCCTTGACCCTTACTCAAAAACTTCCAACTCTCATAACTTTGCCAAAACTTGACCGATTTTCATGCGGAATATCGTTTTGATCATTTTTTGGCCTCTACTTTGATTTTGCATCAAAATATTATTTATTTCAAAAATTCAATGTTTTTTCCCTATCACTATTATGATCTCAATACCGATAAACTAATATGAGTTTCTTTTATTTCAGATGCGCAAACGTCTGGATGACCCACATGTGCTATCCGGTGAGGTGTTGCACAGTTTTATGTTCTCTCTACGGGATGTACAGGATTATGATGCGATGGTGCGACTGGTAAACGATTTAAAGAATATACCAAACACCCGCAAGTATGTCGAGACGGGCAACATGAGTTTCCTATATGCGTTTGCTCTAAATCGTCGCAATCGGCCGGGGGATAGGGAAAAGGCACTTGAATCATCGCTGAAAGCTCTGGAAAAGAAAGAGAATCAGTTTCCCGACATGTTGTGCCTATGTGGACGCATCTACAAGGATATGTTCGTGGAGTCAGACTGTACGGATACAAAGAGTCTGGAGAATGCCATCAAATGGTATCGTCAGAGCTTCGAGGTGCAACCAAATGAATATGCTGGCATCAATTTGGCCACCCTGCTGGTAATTGAGGGCAAGGAGTTTAGCAATACGGAGGAGTTGCGGGATATTGGCATGACGCTTAACAATCTCATTGGGAAAAAAGGCAGCTTTTCAACGCTGAGTGGATACTGGGATGTGGCAACATTTTTTGAGATCTCAGTACTGGTCGAGGACTATACCAAGGCAATACAAGCTGCTGAGTGCATGTTCAAGCTAAAGCCACCCATTTGGTCACTCAAGTCGACCATTGGAAATATATCATTGATACATCGATTTCGACGCAAGCCCGAGGATCATCAACTGACCATAGAAGAGCAGGCGTTTCAGTTCTGGATGGACTTCTTTCTAGCGGCCATCAACAAAGAGATTAATAGCATACGATTTCCTATATTGGTAATTATCATAGATGTCATCGTTTTTCACGAAAGTCATGGACAAATCTTCTGTTTTGCAGATACTCGAACCCAACAAAATTTATATGCCCAGTTATGTGACCATGAATATGGACGCTGACGAGAAGTCAATACAAATTGTGAACATTTGCCTGGCGCACTCGAAAAATGATTGCAAGAAGCTGCACGACTTTCTCTTCGTTGCCTCTAAAATCAAATCCGTCAGCCTGTATAAACGGGACAATCTCTGTGCGTATCTTTATGTGCATCACAACTCGGATGATTTTCAAATCTACTTTCCGTCCACTGAGTGCCGACAAAGTTTTTACGATCGGATTCTGGAAATGACCGCTGATCAGCAGGTTTTTGTTAATCTACAGACTGACGAATCGCAAATCGAGGTAAGTATTGATAACTGACTGGAGAGCTTTCGATAACTTATCATCTACTTAAACTCGTGTGCAGTACGAATACGACTACAATGATCAGAATCGAAAGATAACGCTGGGCAAGGGCACCTATGGTACTGTCTATGCGGCTAGGGATAAGCAGACTCAGGTTCGCATTGCCATTAAGGTGGTGCCGGAGAAGAACTCACAAGATGTGCAGCCGCTACATGAGGAGATTAAGCTGCACTCGCAGCTCCGCCATCGTAATATTGTACAGTATTTGGGATCACGTTCCGAGGATGGATTCTTCAAGATCTTCATGGAGCAGGTGCCCGGTGGCTCGTTATCCGATCTGCTTAAGACCAAATGGGGTCCACTCAAGGATAACGAGTCTACCATGGCATTCTACTCCAAGCAGATACTGCAAGGACTCAAATATCTACACGACCAGGATATTGTGCATCGCGACATTAAAGGCGACAATGTTCTGGTCAACACATACAGTGGCGTCGTCAAGATCTCGGACTTTGGTACTTCAAAGCGACTGGCGCGCATCAATCCCATGACAGATACCTTTGCCGGTACATTGCAATACATGGCACCGGAGGTGATTGACCAGGGAGTACGTGGTTACGGACCGGCTGCTGATATTTGGTCTTTCGGCTGCACTGTTGTCGAAATGGCCACGGGCAGTCCACCGTTCAGTGAACTGGGCAACCCACAGGCTGCCATGTTCAAGGTCGGCTTTTACAAGAAGCATCCCACCATACCCGAGGAAATGTCACCGAATGCCCAGAACTTTATATTGCGTTGCTTTGCCATTAGTGTTCAGGACAGACCCTCAGCCTCTCAGCTACTCGAGGATCCGTTTTTACAAGAGTAAGTGCATCCCTAGAGAAAATGCTAGAAGTCTATTACATTTGTGTCTTCTACTTTGACAGCAAACCACGCAAATTGCGACCCGCATTGCCCATTAATACCTCGGAGTTTGGACGCAGCATATCCGTGCCCGCAGATCGTTTGGTGCAGAAAACAACGCCGCCTTTAACGTACAACACTACGTCGAATACGCCTACCACTCCGGATCTGGAGTAAGTCGCTCCTTTTGCATTTGCTAAACTCATTCTTATTTGAATAGCTCTTTTAACAGAGTTACTCTCAGCACATCCTCTGTCGACATTATTGACCTAGGCACCAATCACATCGAGCGACGTAACTCCTCCGGCTTTTTACTTTCACCGGAAATAGAACCAATGACACCTTCGCTGCGAACAAGCATCAGTGACACAAGCGAAACGGATGGTTTCTACCGTTTGAAAAAGGACTCTCAAAGGCGGACAACGCTTTCCAAGGTGCTGGCACTGGACGAGTCAAAGATCTGTGAGCTTTGGGAGAAGAAGCTCAATGCGGATCAGAATTCCATAGCCATACACAAGAGCGATTTAGAGATGCTGATTCGCGGCCTGCGCGACTACATTATGAACGAAAATGAGAAGCATCTTGAGGCGACCATCAATGAACTTAAAACGAAACTCAACAACGATCCGGTGGCGTTAGATCATTTGCATTTGGCCCTATACTCATTTCAGGATGCAGTTGTTTGTGCTTTGCGGCTGCACTGCATCAAACCACATTGGATGTTTGCGTTGGACAATCTCGTTAAGCGTGCTGTGCAGGCGGCTGTTACCATATTCTCACCCGAACTAGGTGCCAATCTGGCCGATAAGGATTTGTCTGGCAATGTTGATGAGAGCGTTCATAATGCAGGAGCGAGTGTTCTTTTGGATAGTCCAGAGAAGCATGCTGTTAGCAGTTCCGGCCCCATGTTACAGTCGGATCAGTGCGACGGAGTCGGCAACTCAGCTGAGTGTGTCCGCATCTTGCGTGATATACGTGACAATCAAAAACAGCTACAGTTACAGATTATGGAACAGAACCGACAAAGTTTGCGCGCCCTTCATAATATTAGTCAGGAACTGGCGCACATTTATATGGGCGGACGGAAGCGTTTGAGGTGAGTGATAGCAACAAAACAACATTAAGTGATACACTCATTTGTCTAGCTTTAACTACAGACGCAGCTTTAACGGATTCAACAAGAAGTGCCATAGAATGAGTCCCAGTGGCGCTGGCAACGTTGCCGTGCGTCAATCTATTAATGCCAATCCCCGTCGCCAACTAACCAAGCACAATTTTGGTCTACACGAGATAGACGAGCAATTGGAGCAATGGTTGGTCCAGCATGACATTGATGATTTCTCAAAAACGCTTATTTTGAATGAAGGTTTCACATTTGAGGATTTCATTTACAACATGGAGAAGCTGGACCTTATGCGTCTGGGCTTACGGTACGATTACTGTACAACATATCCCATTCCTTTCTAAAATTTTTTCTATTACAGGGTTGGCATCGAGGTGAGAATATGGAAACTCATCATACAGGAACGAGCCTGTACCTCGGAGTGCATGGAGAGTCCGCCGGGTACATATCACAAGCCAGTCAACAATAACACCATAACTACTAATGTAACTGATGATAACGTTGTTAGCCTGGCCAAGCCAAAACCCAAAAAAAGTGACAGTGAATATGCTTCGTGCAGCGAATGACTAAGCCGCCCGGTGAATTAAGGATCTAGTGGATGGATGGCTTTAGAATAGAAGCAGGAGAGAAGAGAGATGCATACATCGATTGTTGTTGTTTTTACTGATTCTGTTTAATTGTAAATGTTGTCTTTGTGCTACTAATAACAGTTGCAAAACCTATTATTAAGTTTGAAGTTCTTCAATGCATGCGAAACTTTGCCTTTAATTAACTCTAAATGTTAATTTATAAAATGGAATTTAAGTGCCTTTAAATTAAAAACTGAAATGATTAATGCAAAATGCAACAAGAAACAATTATGTAACTTTTCTAGTTCGTTTGCCTTTATTTTTTTTTTGTAAATTTTTAGTCATTATTGACATTGCAGAAGTTTGATTTTGAAATAAGTTATTTAACACTGTATTGTTATTTAACAAATTGCTATTATTGTTATTCGAAAGCGTTTCGTTCTGTTGCTGCAGTTGTTCTTGCTGTTGTTGTTCTTTTGTATTGTTATTGATGTTGTTCTATTTGTTGCTGTTGCTGTTGTAAGTAGTTGCTGATGTTGTTGTTGTCGTGGTCTCTTATGCCTTTGACTCAGCCTCGCTAGCTGTCGCTGCGGACTGAGCATCACTGGACTTGCCATCATCCACCTTGCCAAAGACACAGCATGGGCACTTCTCTTTCAGTGCCAAGCGGTACTTGGGATGACTATAGGAAAAATGAGAATGTTATAGAGAGTCAATCCAGAAGAGAGGTATTTAGAACTGACCTGATGCCATATACAATTGGATTGTAGCAGGCTGCTGACTTGGCAAAGCAGGCGCCCCAAATGGTGTTCAATGGTGTAAGGCCCTCGAACTTGAATAGGCCCATGCAGTTGATGACCAGATAGGGTGTCCACGCCATGAACCACAAGGAGATGGTGACCAGAGCAACCTTGGCCAGTTTACCCTCAGCACTCTTCTCGGCATCCTCCGACGAGCGCAGAGATTTGACATTCATTTTCTTGGCCTGCTCGCGCATAGCTTTCTCGTGGGCAGAGACGGCCTATTGGGGGAGAGACGGTCAGAGACGAGCTGAGAAAATATTTGATATGCCAGCAACTTACAGCAATGATGAACCAGTAGGAGTAGCAGATCAAGAACAGTGGAATATAGTAGACAAAAATGGAGTAGAAGATCAGATATGAGCGTGGATTCCAATCGCGTTCCAAGTAGTCAATACCACACGATGTCAGATTACCCTCGGGCACATACCTAATCAAAATATACATGCGATCAATAAAGTTTTTTAAATATTACTAAACTAACTTTTAACTTTAAAAATATTATATATTTTTTTTAATTTAATTGTGAATTTGAATTTTTTTTGATAATTATAAATTAGAACTTCTATTAGCTGATGTATTTTCTCACCTGCTCCAGCCGAAGACGGGCGCCAGGCACCAAATGCTGGACATGAACCAAATGTAGGCAATCTTTCCCAATGCCAGAGGTATTGTCATTGGGCGGCCGGCCATGCCCTTGACGATCACTTGATAACGGTCCAGCGAAATCATGCACATGGACCAAATGGAGCTACAACCGAAGGCAGATCCGAGACCGGCATAGATATCGCACATCATTGGTCCCAGCACCCAGGTTTCGAAGTACAGATTGATGCCCATCATGGGCGTGTTGGTAATCATGATACCAAAATCAGAAATAGCCAAATTGATGACCAATAGGTTAGCAGGCGTACGCAACGATTTTGTTGTGGCAAATATGTAAATCACCACACCATTTCCACACCAGGAGATCATGCCGATACAGATCATGTAGGCGGTTAGGATTTTCGCCCAAATGGGATCCATAGCGGGAAATTGATTCCAATATGGGCTGATTAAGTGCGCCATATCGGGTGTGACCTATTAGAGTAGAGTAGCAATGCTTAGACACTTGGCTAATCCAATCATTTAGATCCAGTTCTCACCTTATCTACTACCGATCCATTGGATAATGCTGCAAAGTGCGGCCCCAGTTGTGTGGCTACTGCTGAAAAGCTGTGCAAAAGGATTCAATCATTCAAACATGGCTCAAACGAACACTGGGACAACTGTTAAGCCTACCTCTCCATTTTGTTAATATTTTCTTATCTTATCGATCTAGCACTATATCCCGGCTTTCACTTAGACCAACTTCTGCGTTACATAAAAAGCTGCAAGTTAACACTTTTAAATTTCAAACACTTTTTACATAAATCTCTTGCTTTTGATTTGGTTTTGCTGAAAATTTCACTGAAGCGGACTATTCGCGGCGATTGGTCGTTGGAAACCTGCGTCTTTGACTCTTGTAACTGGCGTTTTTATAGGCAACGTCAAACGTTGCACGTACAAATTGAATTAGGCGCCACACGCGGCTCAAAACATTGTTGCATTCAAAAGGCCTAAAAATATCAGCGTTAACAGCTTTCGGCTTATATTATAAGCGTTTTGCAAAAACAAGAAACTGCAAATTATAAAATGAAATATAAAATATTATATACGCTTGCAGCGGTGTCGCGACGACACAAAAGATACGGCACAATGTCAATAGTTATAGTTCTTTAGAATTTCAAAGGTTTCCAAGCTTCAAATTCTAGCCACCTTCCATCTTTGTTTGTTGGCAACCCGCCAAGTAGCCTCTTCGCTTGAACTGACATTGTGCCACAAAGGGGGCGTGGAAAGTCAGTGATTTAATGTGTCAATGCAATGTGTAAATATGAACAGCGTAGACAATCAATAAGCCAGAAAATGCTTTCAAAGAAAGCAAAGATAAACAAATTATTCATAAGTCAGCTTAATAGCACATTGACTTCACGGTGCGTATGCGTAACGTAAGCCAAGATATTGCCTGATTGCGCATACGCACTGTTGTGGGTATTTAAGTTATATATTTATTAAACGTTCACTAAAAGCAGTCATTAAAAATTGTCTTAAAATTTAAGATAAAATTAAAATATTAAATTTAAATAAAAAATTTTTGAATTATATTTAATTAAAAATTGAAAGGATTTTGATTTATTTTATTTTATTAATTTTAAATCATATTCCCTCAATATTTATAATCTAATTAAGTTTTAATTGCTTTTAAGCTCGGAGATTGTAGATCGTGTCTAAATGCATGTAGACAACCATTAGTTCTATATTTAATGATCGAATCCCCAGCATTGCTCGTAAGCTGCTTATTCATCCAGTATGCCAATTGATCTATTCACACTTCAATTGTGACGCTCGTGTTTTATTGTTTACGTGTTGTCTCACATGTCAGAGAGCGTCCAAGTTAATGAGCGTGCGAGGGTGGGCAGATAAGTCATTGGGTACGTAGAAAATAATTTTTAAATTTATTCATTACAAATTTCATATAAAAAAACCGAGAAAAATTCATTTCCTGACTTATTGGCGGTTCCCAGCTTCAAAATAAACATCTTAATATTTCCAACTTCGGCCAATGACTTGTTAGCCCACCCTCGTATGTGTGTGTGTGCGTGTGTGGCCTATCTGAGGGTGTGGGGGTGTAACATTTGGCGTGGGGTTTGCGCTTAAGCAATGTCAAATCTTCTAGTCTGGGGCATAAAGCTCTTTGTTTGTTTTATGCGCACAGTTAACTCAACACATTCGCATAAATTGGGTCAGCTCAGTCGGCAGTCAGAGCTCGAGAGCTAATCCGAATGCCGAGCGCTCTTTATGCGACACCCTTATATGGTTATGGAACGCTGGAGCGCCAAGACAGCTAAACTAAATAACTGTCAATTTATGAGACAATCAACATGTGTAAAGGTTGAGATCTTTTGGTTAAAATCAATTACCGCAAACGGCGCTCGAAATGAGAAGCGAATAAGACACAAAAACATGCAATAAAGATAGAACAAAATGAAAACCGGAAGCTGCGCTCCGTTGATTTGAGATCGTCATCACAGTAGCTGCAACACTTGCGGTTAACCCTCCCGACATGTCTGTGTGCATCTGTGTTTGTCTGTGTTTGCATGTGTAAAATTGAACAACAAACAGGTAAATAATAAAGATGCCTCATCGTACAATTTATATGACAGATGATCGCACAGAATTTGAACATCATTTCAAGTTTCTCTCAACAAACAAAAGCGCCCACCTGCAAAATTCATATAAACAAAATACTACACACACAAAACAGCAAAAACTACCAAAAAATTAAACTCAATAATAAGATGAAAAAACCTGACTGCAACAAACATCGTCGATATATGTAAGGCACGACAGAAATAAGTAATTTGGCATTAGCAAAGCGAAATAAATGTTTCAGGTTTTATTCTTTCCCGTGTACCACACAAAAAATAGTCAAGTGGTGGCTTATATGACAATATTGAATATTGTATACCCTTTTTTAAAAAATTTTTAAATTTGTTAATAATTTATCTCTTGATTAGCACTATGATTGGTTGATTTCACAAATTCGACAACTTGATTTTCGCTAAAGCGATTTTAAACTACCTTAACTTGATTATAATTGAAATCTGTATGAAAATTGGAAAATTCTATTTTTTTCTGTCATAACATTGTCAAATAACTTTTTTAGTCCTTAATAAAAAAATGCTTTATTATAAAAATTTCACAAGTGTAATTTTTTTTATCAATATTAATTTTTGGCTGCGAAATGACCACATGCGCTATTATGTGACTGAAAGTAGTATTTAAGCAACATTATCAGCAACAGTACCATGTTGTCAAAAAAATTTCATATATCCCATAAATTTTAAAATAAGATAAGCTCAATGGACCCGCATTTTTTATTTCTCGTTATTAGAATAATAAGCATATAAAGAATCACCAAATAAAAATCCAAGTAATAGTTTTTTATTGTGCCAAATAAAATTTGTGATTTTTTTTAAACAATTTGTGGAATTTACATCGCAAGTATTGTTATGTATTGGAAGAATGACAACTTTGATTTCCTAATTTTAATCTTAATTTAATTAATTTAAATCTGTATCAAAATTTGAAAATTATATTTTTTTCTTCACTGTCCCTTTTATCCTTTGTTGTTGCCTTGTCAAACTTTTTTCAAACTTCAAACTGATTTATTGTAAAAATTTATTTTCAAGAGTGTTATTTTTTATCAATATTAGTTTTTGGCTGCGAAATGACCACATGTGCTATTATGTGACTAAAAGTAGTATTTAAGCAACATTATCAGCAACAGTACCATGTTATCAAAAAAAATTTCATATATCCCATAAATTTTAAAATAAGATAAGCTCAATGGACCCGCATTTTTGATTTCTCGTTCTTAGAATAATAAGCATATAAAGAATCACCAAATAAAAATCCAAGTAAAAGTTTTTTATTGCGCCAAATAAAATATGTGATTTTTTTTCAAACAATTTGTGGAATTTACATCGCATAGTATTATTAAAAATGCAATATACCCCATTGCGTTGAACAGCGGATAATTAACAAACACCTTTGCTTTGATATGTTGCTATTGTTGTTGTTGTTGTTGTGTGTGTCGTGTGTTGTGTGTGGGTACGGCAAGTGTTCTGCGTCTGCGTCTACGTCAGTGTCTGCGTTTGCGTCTGAGTGTGCGTGCTGTGTGGGGGTAAGTTAGAGAGCAGTTCGCATAGAGCGACAGAGGGAGAGAGAGAAAGAGAGAGAGAGACAGTCTGCAGTGAGTGTTCTTGCTCAAAGAACGCCAAAGTAATTGCGACGTTTGGCGCTCTCTTAAGCATCTGAATAAATGGATATGTGTATGTATACCTGTGTGTGCGTGTGTGGGAGCGCCCTAACCAAGTGCTCTCAGTATCATTAGTTGCAGCAACAGCTGAGATCATTTCCACTTTGTACTACGCTCGCCAACACCAGCGGCGACAGCGACGTCGACGTCGACAGAAGCTAAGACGACGGCAGAGGCTGCGAGTGCGACTGCGGCAGAGGCTGATGTTATTTTCAGCGGCCAGCAGAGCAGCCAAAGATTTACAGTAACAACACGAAGCTAATCAGCAGCGCTCGCGTCCGCGTGCATTGCGCTCGGTAATTTTGTTTTTTGAACGTACACGGCAATATTCTGTTAAATTTAGCGCCCCGGTCAAAGATTCCAAAAGATTTTCCGCCAACTTGCCAGATGCGTACTTACAAATACTGTATGTGAAAATTGAAAATGTGTAAATGTGGTAATGTGTGCTTCTGTGTCTGTGTTTTTATTAAAATTGCGATTCGCTGATCTTTGATCGGTGTTAACTTGTTTTCTATTGTGGCTTAAATGAAATGTCAAATTGCAAATTTCTATTAACCTCTGTTTGATTTCATTAATTAATGACGAAATCCAAAACAGAATAGAACGCGTCACCGTCGACTGTCGTCAGCGTGCGCATGCCTTTGGGGCATAAATGCAATTAAATCATTAATAAAGTCAGACAAACATCAAAATATACTCGATAGTAGAGAGAGTGTACACACATATTTGCGTATGTTAAGTGCAATAGGAAAGTGTGTGTGGCAAGCTACATCATCAGAGGCAAGGAAGCAACATCAGCAACAGCAGCCATAGACACAGCAGCAGCAGCAAGAAGAGCAACAGCAACATCAGTCTCAGCAGCAACTACTTCGAATTTATTTTCGAATAAATAGTACAAAGTTGAAGAAGCAGCAGCAGCCGCTACACGTAAAAACAGCAAAAAAAAAATAAAAATAAAAGACGCAACGGGCTAAGGGGATGCTTTTAGTTTTCTTACGCCTGCACAGTGTGCTGCACTTGATTTGCTTAGCACCAATTATAAAATATGCCAATGAATTCGTAATTAATTGTTGTCAGAATACAGTTACATTATATTGCTTGTTATCCAATATATGCTGAATATTTCACACCAACTTGTGATAAATAGTTATTGCTTTCAACAACATTCAGGGATTATCACACCTTCACTTTAGAAAATTGAATACCATAGATAAAGAACAAATTAAGAAATAAAACAACTAGAAATAGAAATAGAATTACTTGTTGCCCGAATATTTGATTTAAAATTCACTCAGTTTTATTCCTTAGAAATATTTACAGAATTCCTTCAGTTTAATATCAAATATTATTGCTAATTTAAAGTTTTTACATTAATGACAACATATTAGAATTATATTTTAATAATATTTTGTAAATTCTAATCTTAGTAGAGCACGTGATCTTTCAAAATTTTCGTATTGCTCCATCGCACATTTGCAATTGATCTGGAACCAGTGTAGGCCACAGTGTGCGCGTTTTACGTATTGAGATGATGCCCCGATCCCGATGTTAATGCCGCCGTATATTTTTGTATGTGCGTCTCCGTCTAGATCGCCGCGGGCTGTGTGTTTCGGCAACTGAAATAAACGAAATAGGAAATTTTGGTATTTCTTTTATAAATAGATTTCGCCATACGGAGAAAAGTTAAAACGAGGAAAATGTGAAAAGTGAATGAAACGCACGAAAATTTGTTAAAAATCAAACCGAATTACAGGCCACAATGCGGCCAGAGTGAATTGAGCGAATTGTGAGTTGTTCGAGTGAGAAACAAATCAAAATCAAATTGGATTAGACAAATACAGTTCAAATGCACCACACTCGGATATATATTAATAGACAAAGACTAAAATGTGAATTTTTCGTACATATAAATTGTGAGTGCAAATAAATATCAGTGAAAAGAATAATCATTTAAACGGAAAGTTACATTAAGTGAATTCAATTGTTGAGTGGCATTTTAGACAAAATGCAAGCGTCTTCGACGACAACAACAACAACGACCAAAACTAAAAAGCTGAGCAGCAACGGCGGCACCGGCAGCGGCCCCGTCAGCTCGGTGGCCATGACGAGCGCCAGTAAAATAACAACAACAACGACAACAACACGCAAGCCGGCAGGAACTGCTGGACAAAGCCCCAAATCACCCAAAGCTGTGCCGGTGATCAGCAACGATGCGCACGCCGAGATCGCCGAGCTGTCAAAGAAGATCAGCGAACACGCCGACGCCATCTATCACACGTGGAAGAGCCGGGGATTGCCGCCCGCCCAGCTGCTTGAGATGTACACAAACGCGGCGGCCTCGGGCGATTTTGCGGATGTTGCTGTTGCAGCTGCGACGGCAACGGCGGACATTAGCAGCACTGAGGGCTTGCAGAAGATGGTCACCAGCTTTGTGAATAAAGACAAAGAGCAGCGGGGTAAAAGTGGTGTTAAAAAATCATCGGAAGTGGGCGTGACCCCACAGACGATTGGCAATGGGAAGCTGAAAAAAACAACAGCAACAGCTACAACGCCAACAACTGCAACGAGCAAAGCCAGTAAACCGAGTCAAAGCGATCAGGCATTGCAATCACCCAAAAAAGTGGCTGCCGTTGCAAGTAAATCGTTGCCCGATGTTAATCTCAATTATGACATCAATTTACATCTGGATGTTAACAATTTGTCGCAGCAACAGACGCAGCACTTGCTTAAAATCAGCGAGTTGCTGCAAAGAGAGGCAGCAGCAGCAACTGAAGTCACAGCGCCCTCAGTAACAGCAACAGTAGCAGCAGCAACAACAACAACAACAACGCCTACAAAAAAGCGTCAGAGTAACAGCAGCAGCAAAACAAGCAGTAGCAGTAGCAATCTTTCAATCAATAATGGCAGCAGCAGCAACAGCAAGTTAACAGCAACATCACTGAACAGCAAGAAACTAAGCAAAGTCAACAGCAACAGCGAAAGCGCTGTGGATAATGTAGACGGTACTCGTGTGGGCGTGGCAGTGATAGGTGTGACAGATAAAGGCGCCAGTGAGTCCACGATCAGCAATCGTAAAGTAAGCAAAACCAAAGAGAACAACAGCGAGCAACAGAAGCCGGCAATGGCTACAACAACAACAACAACAACAGCAGCGAATGCAACCAAAGAAAAGCCAACGATCACGAGGAAATTGGCTAACAGTCGAAACAGCAACAGCAACAGTGGCAGCAACACTGATAACAGCAACGCCAGCAACATTGTCGCAAACGCGAAGGCAACCGCAACAGCAACAGCAACACCAACTGCAACTGCAGCAGCAACAGCAACGATCGTTGAATCACCCGCAACATCGGCGGACACAACGATGCCAACGTTGAATAAAATCAAACCGACAAGCGGCAGCCGTGCAGCGCTCAGCAATGGCCAGGATAAGAATTGTAATATAAAATTGAATGAATAATGTACTTGTTTAGCATAATCAAACACAACATATTGTTGTTGCTCTTCCATATCCATTCCAGTGGGCAGACCAATCCTAACACGTGGCTCCGTTGCCGAGCGCGTAATGTTGTTTGAGAAGCGTCCGGATGTGCGCAACTCGTTTCTCGACATCAAACGACCCGCGGAAGCGCCGCCCAAAAGTCTACTTAAGGTAGGAGACTCCAAGCATACCCCTTACCCCATTCCCAATACCATTCCATAAACAAACCATAATTTTTAGACCGAATTATCTGTCTATCTGTGTCTGTATGTGTGTGCGTTCAATTGTTATCTAACAATTGCAAATAGCAAATGCAAAATCACCACAGCAGCAGCAGATGAGCACAGCAGCAACAATTTCTGTTGCCCCGCCTTTCCCGCCTTCCTTTGCCAATTGACTCGCCCAGCGGTTGAAAATATCGTGGCTGCTGCTGTTATCGGGCCGCTGTAGCATCATTGATTGATTTAAGGTTACCCCAAGACGCCATCGCCATCGCCAGCGCTGCCACGTTGCCGTCGTTTGCCAACAGAGAGGAGACAGAGACAGGGCGAACAATACATTTTGAACAATACTATTGCCAATAAGCCATTAGGGTTATTCACTCCACGAGTGGGTTTAGCTTTGGCAATGTTTTACTGAGCTGCATATTCCAAACGATATTTGATATAGAAATATCGTAGGCGTGCTACACCATTTTAGGGCAATGTCTTTTACAAATCTTGAAATACTTTTGAATCTACTCCCTATACTAAACTTTCCTATATCAACGCTAGTTTCTCTGTAATGTGTTTTTCTAAATGTGTTTTGTACTCCTTATTTATATTTATAATTTCCTTTATTCTTAGTTTTTGTCTTTGTTTTTGAGTTTATAGTTTATAAATATGTTGCAATTGTGGTTTCCTTATTGTGATATAAATTTTAAAAAAAATTATGTATTGAATTATTTATTTAGCCTTGACTCATTTAATATATTCAATATACTGAATACCCCTATTGAGTATGCATATTCTCGTATACAAACAATCAAATCAAGCATTTACGATCAGCACGATCGTGCATAGACGAAAAAAAAACTAAACAGAGGAGCAAAAAATGTGTATAAACAGCCCAACAACAAATAGAATAGAAGCACATGATTATTTAAGCAACGGAAAGTGCATACACTTTTTGTCATGTTTATAGCTTATATTATATTTTTTGGGGAGTTTTTTTCTCTGTAGTATATTTAATTATTTAATTACAATATGGATGAGAAGAGGTACACGAATTTAATAACATGTGAGTGCCTGAAAATTATCTACTTTATTCAGTAATTCCTCGCCCACTTTGTTTCATTGTGAAATTCCTTCAGCATTGATTTGTTGTTCTTCTTTTTTTTTATAATGTTTATGGTTTCTAAGTAAATAATTGCTAAAAATAATTCACAACTCTGTCGGCAATTAATTGTGCAATTAGTAGCTCTGAGCAGACACAATTGAAGTCTTATTCTTTCACCTCTTCTCGTCTTATTTATTTAACAACTATGCGTATGCGTAATATTTTGCTTTGTTATCGAGCGTATCCGTGCGTATACGTAATATGCCCAAATTCCCCATGCAATCAACCTCATCTGTGTGTGTGTGTGTGTGTGTGTTGAAGTCTTTTCAAGATTAATATTAATGCTGCCGTTGACAGTTTTAAAATCATGAATGGTCTGGGCGTAACGCGTACAATCGATGTAGATTCCGTTAAGTTGGATCTGAACAAAACGAACAACGACCAAAAGTAAATATTCTACATTAAAGACTGTCTACGACTGAAACAAATGCTTCAACCTCACAAAAGATCAGCTAGAAAACAATAGAGAAATTTTTGCTACGAGCAAATATTTAATTGAACCTGGGGGTGTTGTATGTGTAATTAGAGTACATAACTATGCTATTTTTTAGGTAAAGAAAACTAAATTTCAATCAGAAAAATGCATTTTCATGAATTAAAAAGAAAATTTTAATCGAATTGTTAAAAAGCAATTTATTGAACATTTTTAGGACCTAAAATATCAAATATCTCCACAGTAAAACAATAATTAAATTAATTTAGAAAAACTTTTAGAATTTGCGGCTACAATCACACTTAATTAAATAAATTTATGTGGTTTTAAAGAGCTCTCTATGCATATATAAATTTCATTATATAGATCATTTTCATTGGCGCCAATTAAGTTATTGTAAATTTCTCTTCAATTTGCGCACAATTTGTAGTGCAAAAAACGCAAGGAAAACCCATATATTGAGTGCTTTCTCTAACATACAACTGATTTCCAAAAAATATTGTGTGGCTGAATATATGTACGTATGTATATGGAGATACTATATAATTCGGAAATGAAATCAAAAGAGAGCCCACACAAAGAAATAATATGTTACTAACAATTTGTAAACTACACAAATTCCAGTGCTTAAATTAAACCAAAGCAAAGCGAGGCAAAGTTCGGCTCGACTCGCAGATACTCTGTAAGCACAAATACGCTTTTTTAAAAGAAAAAACTACAGATTGAATCAAATATGAACGAAGACTCCAAAAGATCATACCCATTTTTCTTAGTTCCATTTTCAATTTGTTTATTTAAATGCGTTAGCATAGTAAATATTATAATAAATTTTAAGGGCTTTGGCAATGAGGCGTGGTACTTTAAAATTCGTTCCCCGAAATTTTTGAAATGTAAACAGAGAAAAGAACTTGGCAAACATTTGAAAATAAATATGGAATTTTAATTTAGCGGTGCTTCTACATCACCATACCAAACCACATGCTCATTTTGTGATGTGTATAAAGATGTGGTAAAATTATAAACTGAATTAGGAATTAATTGATTTACGATCTGTTTATATTTCAGGTTAAATTACACGCGACACCGCCTCCGCCGCCGTCACAGGAACAGAATTCCCTGCAGAAGGAGATTAGAAGCTCAAAGAGTGTCTATATTCCCCGGTAAAAATGATGATTCCAGCTTCAATTCGAGAAACAACTATATAAAATTTGGTTAATTGCAGATTCTACTTTCCACATGGCAAACCACAGCCAACAATTGCCATGGAGCGGGTTATACGGGGCATTTTATCAGCCTTCGATAGCTTTCCGAACAATCAGGTGACCAAGGATGAGCTGCCACGCATACTGAAGCTATGCGGTCTGCCCTTCTATTGGCGCATGCCTGTCATGATCTTCTGCCAAGCAGGCACCACGGGTCTGGTAGAACGTCAGCGTTTTGTTGAGTTCTGGAAACAGTAAGTTTCATTTAAAGTGGTAGAAAATCTACAGTCGAGCTACAGTATCCACCTAATTTAATTCTTCTTTTTATGATAGAATGAATGTGTATTGCCACGAGGCGGCCTCGCGATTTGTTTATATTTTATCTCGTGGTCAGCGTTTTCGTTCTTATATTGTGCCGGAAGATTTGGTGCCAATGGTGCAGGACGTGGTCGATACGCATCCAGGCCTGGCTTTTCTCAAAGAAGCCACCGAGTTCCATTCCAGATACGTACACACGGTCATCGCGCGCATATTCTATTCGGTGAATCGCAGTTGGAGCGGCAAAATAACAATATCGGAGCTAAAGCGATCCGATCTGCTAGAGGTGAGTCAATCGAAAATTTCAAAAGAAGGGTTGCACTCACAACTGAAGCATTTGTTGGATAGATGATCAGTTTGCTGGAGGAGGAGGACGATATCAATCAGATAATGGCTTTCTTTAGCTACGAGCATTTCTATGTGATTTATTGCAAATTCTGGGAATTGGACAAGGATCACGACTTGCTCATCAATCAGGACGATCTGGCCAAGCACAGCGATAATGCCCTCTCTACCCGCATCGTTGAGCGTATCTTCTCCGGCTGCGTAACACGGAGTGACAACAAAAAGGCACCCGATGATGAACCGAAGATGTCCTACACAGACTTCGTCTGGTTCATACTCTCCGAGGAGGATAAGCGCACGCCCACAGCCATTGAATACTGGTTCCGCTGCATGGACATCGATGGCGATGGCGCACTTTCGATGTACGAGCTGGAATATTTCTATGAGGAGCAACAACAGCGCATGGAGGGCATCGGCATTGAGTGTCTGCCCTTTGAGGATTGTCTCTGTCAGGTGGGTACAAATTTGAATCTTTAATAAAACTCCAGAGCATAAAAGTTCTTCCACAGATGCTGGACATGATTAAGCCTGCGAACCGTGATTCCATAACGCTCGGAGACTTGAAACGCTGCAAAATGACGCATGTGTTTTTCGATACCTTTTTCAATCTAGAGAAATATCTGGATCACGAACAGCGTGATCCTTTCGCCGCCCAGCGGGATGAGTCTGTGAGTATTTCTCTAGAAGCTCACTCGAAGTTCGCAAATACTTACGTGGTTTTTGTGTTTTTCAGAACTCGGATTGGGATCGTTTTGCGGCACAAGAATACGAACTGCTTATATCTGAGGAAAATGATTGAAGCTCATTTTATCAACTTATCTATATAAACACACCCACACACACACACACCCATACTCACTCATGACAAAGATATTTATTTACTTACAAATTTTTATACAAATTTATACACTACGTGAAAGAAAATACTGAAAAAACCCAAAAAGAAAAATATTTTAGTGCAAATGTGCAATAAACTTAAAAACTATTTATTAATAGGGCTATTCTGTTATTCAGTTGCACTGTTAAACCAATAATAAACTTTACTGTCAATTTTAGGCTGAAATCGAAACTGAATGACGGAACAATCCGAAATGAGTTTTGAATATATAAATAAAAAGTTGCATCAGTCATTTTTTTCTTGAGTAGTTAACCTTAGTCAATTTAATTTGTGCAAATTTTGTTTAGTTGAAATATGATAAATAAAATAATAATAATAAATTTCATTAATTCGATACTGTAATTATCTATTCGTAATGATCATGATCATTACGTGGAAACTCTTTGAATCACCGATAAATGGATGGATATAGAAAAACCATTAATTTCTACATCGGATTCCTCGTCGAACTGTTACATTATTTAATTAAGTAAATTTAAATAAAATACAGTCTAATGTGGGAACGTCTACAATATCTAAATTAAAGGATCAGTTATGATAATAGAAATAGGAAATTCCTTGAACTTTTGATGTCTTTCTTTGAATGAAATTTTGTTAATATTAAAGTAAATTGATTCTTATATTGTATCTCGATTTGTTGTGCAGCCTACTGTGGATACTGATTTAAAGCCCCGAATCTTGCACAATGTGAAATCTTTTATGACTTTCCTGATCAAATATTTAACTATATTTGTTTAAACCAGTAAAACTAATAAATATATTTATTAAACGAAGTCATTTAAATTTATATATTTTTTTTATTAAATTATTTTAAATTTTTTTCAACTTTTATAACTTAAACTAGTTAAAAATATAATTTGCTTCTCTTTGTCATCGTTATCTTATAAGGATACTAAAAAATTATTAACATTTTTAGCTACGCAATTTGATTTGCCTAGACAATTTGCTTTCTATACATATTTAGGGTTGAAGTAATTGAAAAATATATATATGCATATGCAGTTCACATATGGCCAACTGTCCAATTATAGTAGATATTACATTGAATTTTAGAAAAAATTTTATTATCTGGTTTACAATTCTAAATTATTTTGTGTTTTTATTACAATTGCTAGTTGTTAACAATTGATTGATGAACGGCTGCGATGAAGAGACAATCTGTGCTGCTCGTCAGTTTTTGAATCACAGGTGATATATATTGATTTGTAATTGTTTATATGAGTTGCGCAAATGCCATTCAAAGTTTGTGGGGAAGGGATTGTAGGACGAGGGGTTATGTACCATTTAAACGTGACTAAAAATAATATAACATATTAACGACAACTCAATAGTTAAAGCATTTCAAGCAAATATGTGAAAGTGATCAAGAGTTTAAATGAATGAAGCACAGACGCTTTTAAGAAATAATTTAAGAAAAGCAATACATTGGTAAAATGTTTTCTCTTGCTGCGAGCTGTTTTTTGCATATGTTTATGTATTGTTTATGCTGTTTTTGGGTTGGAGGCGCATTAGCTAATTTACTGTTTAATTCGTACTTTTTCACTATTCTCAAAGTTCTTATCATTATCGTCGGTGGGCTCCGAGTCTGGTGATTCTTCTGAGCCGCTACTCGCCACGGCATCAGCATCCGTGCTACGACTATAAATCGGTTTATCATTGCCTCGCACATAGTCTGCGGTAATGTGCACACTTGTAATGTCCGAGCCAGGCACAATAAACATGGGATCCAGTAGCAGTTGCTCCTATAAAATGATGAAATCTTTAGAATTAATAACTGTCAAATCGTGGTATTATATGAATATTTGATACCATTATGGAGCGTAGACCGCGTGCACCCGTGTGTCTTTCCATGGCTAATGCAGCAATTGATTCAACCGCTTCCTCGGTGAATGACAGTTCCACTTCGTCGAGACCCAACAATGCCTTGTATTGCGGCACCAGAGCGTTGCGCGGCTCGGTGAGAATGCGCACCAACATGTTGACGTTTAAACTGTGGAAAGGCACAATGACCGGAAAGCGACCAACGAATTCCTGTTGTCGGATATAAAGACGTAGATGTGCTTAGGGTATGTACAAAAGGCTAAGACATGAATTTACTTACGGGTATCATGCCAAACTCTACGAGATCACGCGCCTGCACCTTGGTCAGGCATTTGTCACGCTCCTCCTGATCATTGTCCATGGGGCTGGCTGTCGATTGGGCGGCTCGACGACCAGAGCCGCTGGTTGAGGGCATGCCAAAGCCCAAATACTGAAATGACATGTTCGAATTAGAGAATGTAACTGTAATCAGAGTGCTAGGTCTTACCTTCTCATTGAGGCGACGGCCAATAAGACGATCAAGACCCGTGTAAGCTCCCGATGCCACAAAAAGAATGTTGGTTGTGTCCACCTGCACTGTTTCGCCACGTAGCTTGCGGGGAGAGTTGCGCTCAGGGACATTCACAACGGTGCCCTCAAGCATTTTGAGCATGCCTTGTTGAACACCCTCGCCGCCCACATCGCGCAGCTGATGAATGCCAGGCACGGCGCCAATTTTATCCACCTCGTCCAGAAATACAATTCCAGTTTGCGCTCGTTCCACGCTGTTCGAAAAAAAATCATTCATAAAAATTAAAGGAATCTATCGTTATGCAGTTTGGACTTACTTGTAGTTGGCATCCTGGAGCAACTTGGAAATAACGCTCTCAATATCCTCACCCACGTAACCCGCTTGTGTGAGCGTTGTGCAATCGCAGATGGCAAAGGGTACATCTAAGCAACGGGCAATTGTCTGGGCAATGAGTGTTTTCCCCGACCCTGTTGGTCCGAGCATTATAATGTTGCTCTTCTCCAGCTTAACATCATTGTTCTGATTGTCCAGTATTTCAGAGCCGGGGCGTTGATCTCCGCGTGGTATAGAAGCACTGCTGCCGCTGCCATGGAGACCGAGCCCTGATCCAGTCAGCCCAGCACCACCACCCAAGCCCATCTGTGCCGGCTTAGGCGGCAACTCACTGCCTGGTGTGCTACTCAGTGTGTGACCAATGCCGGTGATGTGCAGCAGATCCGAACGTGGTATACCATCCATTCCGCCAGAGCCGCTCGTGGAGCTCTGATTTTGCTGCTGCAATTGAGGCAGATTGTGATGGATGCGCTTGTAGTGATTGTATACAGCTACAGCCAGCACTTTCTTGGCAAACTCCTGGCCAACCACATGCTTGTCCAGATATTCCATGATCTTCTGTGGCGGCGGCGGTGGCTTGCGCTGATTCTTCGGCTCCTCCTTGACGCGATGCTTTGTCTCAACATCGGACAGCACCACGAAAAAATAATTGCACTTGGCGCACTTGACGAAACGTGTCGAGCTGACGAACGTCTCCACCTGGGTGCAGGCGCTGCCGCACTTTGGACAAGACAGAAACTTATCATTTCCGCCGGTTGTGTTTGCGCCACCGCCTCCCGCTCCCTGGCCAGGTATCTTAGCGGGACCACTACCATGTGCACCGCTTGTGCTGCTGCTACTGCTGCTGCTGCTGCTACTGCTACTCTCCCCATCTGACATCGTGGTTACCCCATTTGTTATGTCAATGTAGGCAGGTATCGTCATCAATGGCTGCACCATGACGCGTCCATTTGCGGAAAGGTGCCTTGTGGCCAGATGAAAGTGTCGGGTGCATCCTGTGCTCACTATAATGCATCTGGATGTGTGTTGTGTGTGACTCACGCTGGTTCCTGCAAGACAGAGAGAGAGAGAGAGAGAAAGAGAAAGTGTGAGAATGTTGTTTATACTGGATGCTCTCCTTTGTTTGTCAACAGATTGATAAGCACTCACCTATAAGTTCGTACTATTTATCTATTATTAATCTAGAAGGAAAGTGTTGAAACTGAACTAAATTCAAGGCCAATTATCATCTTCATGCATTTAACAAATGACTCAATTCAATTAGAGCCGTTTTAGTTGCCAGTTACAGGCGGAAACTTAACGTTATATTGTAAATAATAAGTTAAGATACTTTTTAGATAACAATTCAAACAGAAGGTACTATTAAACAGTAATATGACTGCAATTATGCTTATATAATATGCCTTAATGCTAGTGTCTAAGACTATTTTAGACATTTCCAAAAACCTCTTCCTCATAATCGTTGCGTTACTCTTACTTTTGTCTCGTAAAAATGTTTATTACCAACTACTCAAGCAATGACTGAAATTACACCTAAACAAAACATAAATATTACAAAAAAAAAAAAAAAAAACATATCAACCGGCTACTTGTTGCGTCAAAGCTGTAACCGCAATAATTAAACCTCGACCACATTTAAAAACAATTCAAGTTCAGTTCAAAAACGCGCTCGCTGTCTGTAAACGAGTAATCGAGTAATAGCAATAACAACAAATCAATGCGAATACGATACACGCTACGTTTTCTGATTGGAATAACGTAAAGTCTTACCGACGACTAGGCCAAAGCAGCGTAACGCTGACCTTCGAGCATGGCCTGTTTGACATGAATTTAAATCAAAGAAACAGAAAAAAATGAACTCAAGTTGGATCCATGTTGAGAATTAGCTGCATTGAAATCGAATTACGACCTTCGTCAAAGCCAAAGCCAAAATGAGAGACAGAGAAAGAGAGAGAAACGCAGAAATCTTATGAAAAAACGTAAGAGCAGCTAGAAAATTCTGATAAGCGAGTTTTGCATTCTGTCTCAATTGGACAACAATTGTACATGCTGTCGTTGCTTTTAATTATTTCATTTTCTCACGGTTGATCTACTCTGTCTGATCGTAAATACATGCATGTATATACATACATATGTCATTATGTATTTGCTACGTGACGCCCGCTCTCCGCAAATGACGCAGTTACGTATGCGGTTTTGCACAACAAGCACAAATTATGTCTACGCGTATGTGTGTGTGTGTGTGTGTGTGCGTGAGTTGCAGTTAACAATTGTCCACTTCTTAGCCTTACCCTTTGTCCAAATTTTGTATTTTGGAGCCAGTAATAGTATGCGCCGGACCATGCTCATTCTGGAGCTGTGTTGTTGCCCCTGCTATTACGGAAATCTCAGCTGGCGGGCCCGCACACACTCTTCTTCCTCCAGCTACTCGGTTGATGTTGTTGTGGTTGTATTTGTATTTGTATTTGCCAGCCTGTTCTCGACTATTTTGACAATCAAATAGTGCTGATCATTCGATTTGGTTTTGGTTTTGCACAACCCTCAATTAAATATTGTTTTTCACAAATTATAAATTTTTAGCGACTTCTTCTGGCTTGTTATACGACGCAATTGTTACTTTTTCACTGCTGCGCTGTTGTGCTGTAGGTTTTCTGTGTGGAAAATGTGAATAAAATAGATTGCGCTCGGCGCTTTGCTGTATCTCTGCACTTGTTTGGCCGTGTGTGCGTGCCTGTGTATATGTATGCGTGAGTGTGTGTTTCGTTTTTCTGATTTCTTTTTCCACGCTGTTTCGTGCGCGATGGCTACAGCTGCTGCTTCTTCTCGAACGTGAACCATTCACTTACCAATGTGTTGTTTGAAAGCTTCAACTTCGTCAATCCATGGCATAAATTTAATTAAAGGAGTAAATTAATAATTGCTTAAACATTAACCAAATCTTCGATTCGCTGCAACTGCAGCTACAGTGTGACTGTTTTTGCGTGCTTGTGCAAACGTGCTGTGTTTAGTTCACAAAATACAACAATGCGATTGAGTCGCAGCTGCTGCTGGTCAATAACAGCTGTTGCGCGCGGCTCTTCTTCTTCCTTTGTTGCCAATGCTGCGCACCGTGACACTAAGCGACCAATGGGATAAACATATGTTCCGAAATACACAAAAGAATTTGGACTAACTTTACGGCCGAAAAAGGTAAAATTTTAATAAATAATAATTTTAAAAGCACAGAATTTCGGTCTGTCAATTTTTATTTGAGTTGTTAAACTGCCTTAAATTGTCAACAGTTTTTAGAAGCCGGCTATAATTCGTCCCTTTTTGCTCGCCTTTTTCATTTTTTTGTTCTTCTTGTCCTTACTGCGCTTGTCCAAATTCTCCTGTCGCTTCTTCTGTCGTTTCGCGATATCGTGCTCTACCTTTTGCTTACGATCCGTCCACTTCTTCTTCGCTACACGTTTCTCTACCTTTCGCTTTTTGATTGCCTTCTGCAGAAGCTTTGTGTCATCCTTGACTTTCTTGCCCTCAATCTTATCGAACGCCTTCTTCCAGGCAATGTCGTTTTGGATCTCTGCAGCCTTGTCGGTTTCGCCTTGCTCCTTCAGTTCGTTGATGTGTTGACGAGTGTCTTTTAATTTTTTCAATATTTCTTTTGGATTTTGGTGTGACTTCTTGGCTTTTGAGCCTGGATTGGCAGCAAAATCGATTTTGGAGTAAACGATTTTAGCTTCTTCATTATACACGGGCTTTACTTTGACAGGCTGGATTAGCTCCTTGCTCTCCATCGCATCCGCATCTCCGTTGTGTTCCATTTTGACAACAGCGCCCTTCAATTTCTGTTGCTTAATGTTTTCGTTCTTCAATGTTTTCGCAGTGGTTTGTAGTAACTTTTGAACTCCTTTGCTACGCTTAAGTTTCTTTGCCTGCCGCTTTTTCTCCTGTCTTTCTGTAGTTGGCCTCTTTTTCTGTCGCAGTTTGTTCTTTATGGAAGCAATGCGTTCGTCTACATCCTCATCTCCCGATTCGGCTTTACTGTCCATCAGCTTCCTCTTCTTGCCTTTTGTTTTATGTGCGCTTTCATCATCGGACAGTAAATAATCCTCGTAGGTATCTTCATCTGCAAGAAGGTTTAACAATTTATAACGAAACCAAAAAGATAGTTACGACTTTACCTTCTTTTTTGGAATAAGGCACTTTGAACATTTTCAACAGGTGGAGTACATTCTGTTGAAAAGGCTCTACAATATGTACAAAATCATCTTCATCCACAGTAGAATCTTGCTCCAGACCATGCTCACGATTGTAGTACTTCTCTAAACTTTGTTCAATTTCTTCAACACCCATTTTGGCTCCTTTATTTTCTATAAACAAAATATATTTGCACCTCACACGTGCATTAGTTTTTTTAAAGACGTTGCCAGCTGGCTAAAAAAGAGTTGCCGTTTATTTAAACGAAAATGGTACAGCTGCCAGATCGGAAATCTATCAGATGGTAATTAAAAAATACTGAATCAGTATTAATTATAACGCATTGAACGAAATAAGGTGGCAACCTTATTATTAAAGGGTGGCAGCCTTTGCACAGGGTGGCAATCTTCCTCACCAGTGCTGGCAAGCTGTTAGGAAAAAACAACAGCTGTTTCTGTTAAATTTGTTATTGTGGGACTTTTGCACAGTTTTGCCAAATATATTAATAGCAAAATTCAGCAGAATATATATTTAAAATACCCAGTTTTCCAGCTATTAGCAATTTTGAATATTTTCTAGCAAACGAATTCTGAAAATAGCCAGACCTAGCTATAAAGTAGCTAAGCTGGCAACAGTGGTTGTCATTTTGCATGAAACGTTGTTGGAGAATGACTAATATCGTCAGTGTTACAAGTGTATTTACTTATTAAGTAGTATTTACTTGATGCCGAGCTAATTACATAGAGAAAAACCACAACAAAGTGCATTTTTACGTAAATCGGCGGTCGGAATTGTGTGTAAAGCTGCAGCAAAATGAAGAAACAATTTGCGAAAATTAAAATTGCTGCAGAAAATTTATCTAGGTAAGTTCAAAGGCCAGGGCAAACAGCAGAAGAGCAGAAAAGACGCACGAAGCTGGACAAGAGCGCGAGCAGCAATCAACGGGCAGGTGTTGCCTCATAACAACAACAACAACAACAACTGCAACAATAATAACTATAGCAACAACAAGAAGAAATCAATGCCAAAATACAAATAAAGCGCTGCATTTACATTTTACGTTTCGTACGTTTGTCATCAGCTGCGCCGCTGATGACCTAACGGCAGTTTGTAGCTCATATTTTGTGTAATGGCATTTCCACAAACACATACATATATACACACATAATACATTCGTATATATAAATATATAAGCCATACTATATCTTGTTTGTGTTTTGTTTTTGATAGATCAACGAAATCGGACTGCAAAGATTCAGAGCTTGAGATAATTGAAAAACAAGTGGACAGATATCGTGATACCATTGAGAAGATTGTTCGGAAATTACCAGCGCTGAGCAGCGGCGGCAACAGCAGCAGCAATGGCACAGTTACCCATGATGAGCACGAAAAGCGGATGAAGAAAAATAATCACTATAAGATTGCACAAGCACTGGACGAATCGGCCAAGGAGTTGCCCAAGGATATGCCCCTGCAGAAGGTCCTATCGAATTGCGGTGAGTTCTACATGTGCATGTATAAGTGTGTATGTGTGATAAGACAGTGATAAGGCCGCCACATGCGGGCTGTCATGAAAGGAAAAATTGAAGGAAATATGAATTCACCTACAAAAAAAAGAGCAAGGTGTGCACAATAATTTGTACATGTGTGTGCGTTTTTGTGTATGGAAATAAGCACATAAATACCTATGCATATGCTGATGACTGTGTGTCACGGGCTTGCGTGCGCTTTACAGTCAGTGTATGTGCATGTGTGTGTGTGTGTCTGTCTGTCTGGTTGTGTTTGTGGCCTCGCCTTGTCTGCGCTTGGCCTTGTGGCATTTACATTTCTCAACTTCGACGTCGATTTTCATTGTTGTTGTTGTTTGTTGCTGCTGCTGCTTAGCGTATTTTTTTAATCATTATGTATAATATTTTTTATGATGATTTTTTGTTCGTTGCTTTCTTTTCAACACCCGTTCGCTGTTGTCTTCTGTTGTGGTTTGCCGCTCTTATTTTATTTGCCTATCTATTTAGACCGTTTTTTTTTTGTTTTGCTCGTCATTGTTTTTTTTTGTTGTTGTTTATTTCTATTAATCGCCCCTTCTCATGCAACTCCCGCTTATTTATGACCCGCTTTATTGCGGTTTTCTATAAACTATAAAAACTCATTGTGCATTTCATTAAAAAAGAAGAAGAAAAAAACCCAAGTAAAAGTAAACTGTAATAATAAGTAAAAGTTGCGCCAATAATCATTCATAGATTTAAACTCCTTTATATGTATGTACATATTTAACGCAACCCCCACACCTTTTTATTTTTATCTCTGCGCTCTCTACTCTTCGTTGTATTACTCATTATTGGTTCCACTTACACTTTTCGCATACCACACACACACACACATACATTTGCAAACGTAAGAAATGCGTGTGACAATTGCAATTCAGTCGCTCTGCCAACGTTGACAGCAGCGGCGCGACGTCAGCGCAGCAGTTACAACTGTAACTTACCTTGGTTCAAGTGTATTGGATTAGCGTTGCATTTGCAACATTACCACATAATGAAAAACTTAAGTCTTTGTTTGCAAAAATAAAAATAAAACAAATAAAAATACATGTGGTCAGTTATTCCAATTACTGCTTAGTACGTGAATTGTATATGTTTTGACATATCGCAAGTTATCGTATTTATACAAAGTTCACGTTCCCAAATGCACAATTCAGTGAATACATATGTATAAGGATTTCCGATTTCGCTCTAGTAAATTAATGTTTTGGATAAATTTTTTATTATAATTAAGAAGTTAAGGAGTTTCGATAACTTGTACTAACTTTTGAAAAAATCTTTATTAAATGTAAGTTCATAGTATTTTGAATGCTTTATTAATAACCATTTAACCTCATTTTCAACCGCACTGGCTTCAGTGTGGCAAGTGTGCCCTTTGCAACTTTATTTCGTAGGCACGACGCGCTTCAATTCAAGTTTTTTTCCCCTATCTGTCGTCTCACTGCCACAGAAAAGGAAAAAACCATGCATATCTTAAATGTAATACACCAGTGGCATTGTCGCCCGGTCTGCCTATTCCTCGTACATGGGTCTCCTTCATTGCATTATTCGCTCAGTTGCTGCAGCGACGCGGCGTCTGTGTTGCACTCAACACAATTATCACAATTTTGCTTACTCAGCTTCGTCAGGCTCGTTACGCCCCCACTGCCACAGCCACAGCCACAGCCACAGCCACAGCCGTTGTCACAATGTGCGGCCCACAACTCTGAACCGGCACAACAACACGCCAACAATAATGTTGCTACCGTCCTCGCCTGCGATAAGGTCTTAAATAAGCATTGACTTCCTCACTTAGACACTCCAATACAAAAAAAAAAAAAAAAAAAAAAAAAAAAAAAAAAAAAAAAAAAAAAAAAAAAAAAAAAAAAAAAAAAAAAAAAAAAAAAAAAAAAAAAAAAAAAAAAAAAAAAAAAAAAAAAAAAAAAAAAAAAAAAAAAAAAAAAAAAAAAAAAAAAAAAAAAAAAAAAAAAAAAAAAAAAAAAAAAAAAAAAAAAAAAAAAAAAAAAACACACACACACACACACACACACACACACACATACATACATACATATAAGAGCAGACACTTTACATCATCTTGTGGCTGTAAAAAGCAAGTATAGTTTTGTATTTATTTTAAATCTTTCGCAATTTACAGGCGAACTGGAGAAGGCAATTGCCGAGTGCAGCATCGAGAGCGAAGTGGAAACAGAGACCAAAGTTGTGCGGCGTTTAAAAAACATCTTAGATAAAGAAATACAAGAGATCTCAACATTAAAGCGTAATGTGTCCCGCACTCTGCAGGAATACACCTCATTGAAGCGCAGTCATGAGGTAAGTTTAAGCCCCAAGCAACCAAAACCTATCTCATAAATCTTCGCTTCTTCTTCTTCATTGTGAACATCTTTGTAATTCCGTGGCAAACAGAAAATCTCTTATGATATTTAGTTAACTGAGAAATTCAAGCAGTAGCAGCAGCTGGTCAAGTTCTTTATGATAACAGCACTTATCCAAATTGAGGAATTCGCTCTGATTATGATGAAAGCGAACAATGGCAGAGAAGCGGCAAACTGCGACAATAACAAATAATAGCAACAAATACAAGTACAACCACAACAACAATAACCATAACAATGGCAATAATATTTATACAACTTCTCGATTGTTGCCGTGCGTGTGTGTCTTTTAATAGAGGGCAAGTGACTTGTACAGTGGTTTATTGCTCAAACTTTGTTAAAAATGCATCGGAAGTTCTTTTAAATATATCTAGAATATTGTCTAACGATAATTAGATATGCATCGGAAGTTCTTTTAAATATATCTAGAATATTGTCTTACGATAATTAGATCTAATTCTTAAAGATATAGCGGAAATGAGTTAATTTTACCTTCTGGCTTCTCGATAAGCTTTCATTCAAGTACAGTTTTATGTTACTTAACACAACATATAAACATTATTAACCGCACAACAATTACTTACAATTTTATAGTAATCAGAACCGTCTCTTATTTAAATTACTATTTAAACAAACTTTGAAACACTGTGCGTCAACGAGCGGATGACAAGCGCCGGCAAGAAAGCAATCAATTTTTTTAATTTCAGTTTATTTCTTTTTTATCTATAAAACTCGCACAATTGATTTGTTGCTGTTGTTGTTGTTGTTGATTGTTGTTGCTGTTTGCCAAGCTATTCGTTTTACTCTGGCGTCAAGTTTCTTTATGATATGCCAGAGGATTAGGTGACTCTTATTGAGTCTCGGTTCCAGGTTGCCTGCTCTTATGTTCTGTTCCAATTTCTCTAAATAGATTTTAAGAGTTTTGTACTTTTAGGTCTTTTCCGTTATAGTTCTCTCAACTGTTACGATTACTTGACAAATTTTTGAACAACGTTTTTTGTTTATGGTGCATTTTTTTTATATTTATTGTTATTGTTTTTGGCATTGCTTTCCGTTTTACACAAGTCAAGACAACTCGACGACACGCTTTATGCCATATATGTATGTACGTATTTATGTATGTCGTCGAGTCACCCAGTCGAGTACAACTGGTCATTGTTGTTGTCTAGAGTTGTTGCTGCTGTTTAAGGTGTCGGAAGACGTTCATTGACTTGGTTTGCACAGTGACATCATAATTGAAAATTGACTGAGTGAGTCGAGTCGAGTTGAGTTTCTCGTTGAATAAGTAGCATTAACTTGTATATCAATTGTCCACTCGAATGTCATATACAATTTGATAGAACTCCAACTTATGCTCGTTTGCAAATATTGGTCAACAGCTATTTACAGTCAACCATAATCTTATCATCCGTTTCGAAGTGCCTTCATAAAAGTGATGCGAGCGCTTGCTAATCAACGTCTAGCCTTCTAATGGGAACGCTCTAATTGAGCTATGTACATTGTACATACTTATGAGCATATGACACAGTTACATGTAATGTATATTTGGTATGTACCTTGCAAGTGCTAAGTTTGGTCTAGGCTCTGGAATGCCTGCAATGATATGCCAACCCAACGATTCTCATGTAGGTCATTAGAGGTTACCCACATGGAAATGATGTGATGTGATGTGTTGTGAAGTGAGTCACACGGTAAATGCCGTTGAAGATGGTACTGCGACTTATAATTAGATGGTTTCCATTGTTTCACTTACTCTGAGCTGCAGATTGATTGGCAGTCGAAGTCGAAAGGGGTCTTAGATTTCAATTTGTCACGATTTGTTTATTTTTAGCAAACTTACGTTGCGCCAATGAAAGACCCGCATGAAGTAAATTGTTGAGCGAGTCAAGTGATTAGTTCATTGGGAAGTACTATATATATATAGTAATAAATACCATTTTTAAGTCTTATTAAATACCAACTGTACCAAATATGAGAGCATTTAAAATTATTATCTTTAAGTTCCGAACGAAATAATCAACTTGTAATTTTTTTTGTATTATTATATTTAAATTTAAATTTGCTTTGTATTTACCTCAGCGTTCTTTTATCTTTAGTTTCTTATCCCTATGTCGTAAATTTGAGAACATTTTTATTTGCGCGAATGAGTCAAAAGGGGCACGAATTGAAATCGGGTATCGGCTTGGCGATATCAGTCAGACGCCAATATATATTTTAAAACTTTTGAACCACGTATATTTTAGGGTGAGAGGAAACAAAGAAATTGATTGGAACAGTTGGTCAAAGGGTCTATTTATAGATGGGTTTTAATAAGACAATCACATTCACTTGTAATGCTTAAAGATCGTACAACACATTCAGAGAGATAAGATAGATAAATGGGAGAGAAGTAAGTGAAGAAGAGGCAACTATATCGTCACACTTTAAGTCAGAGCGTGTGAAAATGACACCGGCAATTTATGTAAACAAAAGAAAGAAAACCAAACCAAAGTGAAGTGAGAGAATGTTGGGCTTATCTTAAATGTTTGACTAATTGAAGAACGTTTTTCATATTATTTTTAGGCCGCCATTCGACTGGATGAGCCCGCATCCAAGGTGAATCACATAAAGAGTCAGCAGGAGGAGTGCGAAGTTAAGCTGGAGAAGGAGCGCGATGCGTGGGCGGCACAAATGCTGGAGCTGATTGCCAAAGAGGATGAGATTGTCAACTGCATACGCGATTATGTGCTCAACCAAAGAAACTATCATGAACGGGCATTGCAGCACGTCAATGCATCCCTGGCACACATCCAGGACACTATACAGGGCACAGAGAAGTCGCGCTTTGGCACCTCGCTTAAGGAGCATCTGACATCGACGAATCGTGAGATTTCCTACATTGTGGAGCTTTGTTGCTGCTGTCTGCTGGAGCATGGTCTGGAGGAGGAGGGTCTGCTACGTGTGGGATGTGCCAGCACCAAGCTGCGGCGCATGAAGCATGCGCTGGAGGCACAGCATGTTAAGACGCCCCTGCCGCTGGAGTATCAGGATCCCCATGTCATTGGCTCCATATTGAAGCTTTATCTGCGTGAACTGCCTGAGCCGCTGCTGACGTATGCGTTGTACAAGGACTTTATAAGGATTGCGGAGCGTCACAGCGAGGCGGAGCGAAAGACAGAGATTAAAGCAATACTGGGAAAATTGCCCAAGGAAAACTATGCCAATCTGCGCTACCTTACACGCTTCCTGGCGCTTCTGCAACAGCGCGCCGTGCACAATAAGATGAATTCCCAGAATCTGGCCATTGTCATGTCCCCCAACATGCTCTGGCCACGTGTTGACAAGAGCAGTAATGCACCCGCTGACTATATTGGCCAGGTAAACAGCTCCTCGGCCGCCAATATCATCGTTGAGCTATTGATAAGTCAATGGGACTACTTCTTTGATGGGGATGTTGAATTTTATTTGACTCTGCAGCGTCAGAAACTTTTTGTCGAAGGCAAAAGCAAATCGAATTCCTCGAATGAGCATTTGGACAGGCATGACAGTGGTGAGTAATACTTTGAGATAGCCTCAGAATCTTTGATTAAATCTGTATTTGTTAACAGAAACCATGGAGAGTCCGCGCTATGGCACAATCCGACGCCAGAAGCCCAATGCACCATCACCGCCTACCAAAATCGAAGCCACAACCAATGGAAGCGGTCCGACCAATAATTCGCATTCAAAGCGCCCGCATGCAAAGGAGTTGTTCCCGCAGCAGGATGACAAGCACGACAAGCCGGAAAAGCAGGAGAAGCCCGTCAAGCCTCCACTGCCTAATTTGGCACAGCTTCAGCAGCCTGCAACACAATCTGCCTCGCAGTCTGCCATTAGTCAACCTACGTACACGCAATTAGAACCGATGCCACCTCCGCCAGTGACGCCGGCTAAGCCTGTACCGATGACGCGCACACAGTTCTTCGGTTTGGACAATCTACCGTCGCCCACAGCAGATCGCAGAAGCGTAGACAGCATTGGTAGCTTCAGATTGAAGCCAGATTTACCACAGAAGCCACAGCTGCCTAAGCGTCCGGTGGTGCTGGCTGTGGGCAGCGGGAATGGGATTGGCCCTAAAGGCGACAGCAAGAGCGATGATGAGGTCATCACGCCTACACAGGCCAAAATCGACAATGGTAATGGCTCCGTGCGTTATACAACCGAGAAGTTTATCGAAAAGCTGCGGCAGGAAAATTGTGATACAAATGGAACGCGGGATGAAGCGATTACAAATGCAATACCAACAACAGCAACGACAACCAGCACAACAACTGCAACACTAGCAGCAGCTCAAGCAGCGGACAGGGAGCAGAATCATAACCATGATAACCAGCATTTGGCACCAGAATCAGCAAATAATACACAGAAAGAACAGCAAACGCCTACCACGCCCATATCGCCAAACTCATTTCAAACGCCCAAAAGGCCAACGGTGCCAGCGCCGCCTCCGCCGACGTCAATACGCAAACAGGCAGATTAGATTAGGGGTTAAGAGAGAAAAAGAAAGAGAGAGAGAGAGAGAGAGAGAGAGAGAGATAGAGAGAGTCCTTAAGGGTCGCTACAGTGGCGCTTTCTTAGTTAATCGTTAGACTTGAACGCACAGTAATTTAGTTAAACGAAGCCTTTAAATAAGTTGCTGACGGCATCATGGTATATATTTCAATATATAGTAATAATATGCAATTAGGAGAGAAAGCAACTTAATTCTGTATTCTGCATTTGTATTCTTTGCATTGTGAATTAGCAATTTGAACTGTATGTGTTTTAAGCCATATGTCAAAACGATATCCATATACGATATACATTTATCTATAAACTTAATATATACATTACATATATATATATATATATATATAGTCTATAGTAGGCATCCATGAATTAACTTAATTATCTAAATTTCAAGCGAAATAAGCCCAAGCGAAGGTTTTTTGTAAATTAATTAATATGTTAATATCCTTATTTGAAGGTTGTGATAGACATGAAGAGAAAGGTTTGTGTTTCCTTAATTTTGTGTTGCTCTGTTGCTCCCCCATTTTTTTGAAAGACAATTTCTAGTGTGATTCTTTAATTTAATTAATTAAATTTGAAATTTTAATGAAATTTAAAATCTGTTGCGCTTTGTACTTTGTTTATTTTGGGCTATACTATATAGAAGAATTATAACCAATGTGTATTCCTTTAATCGTATTTTATTTGTATTTGTATGCAAGGGCGACAATAAACGACGCTCAAACGTTTATTTTTATGTACATATTTTTTAAATTGAAGTCTTATCAATTTTTATTTGATGTATTCTGTATTTTTTGCTTTATTAATTTTAAATGCAACTACTTTTATTATTATAATTTTTTTCTATAATGAAAAAATGTATGAAGATTTGTTGTGTATATAAAATATACATTAAAAGTGATTATGATTTTCTAAACAAATGTTTATTAGTCTTTTTAATATTATTTTTAATTGAAATGGAGTTATTTAAAACAAATTCTAAACAAGGTTGCAACTATAGATGATATTATATTGGAAAATCTGAAAAATTAATTTATAAGTAACAACACTAATCAAAATAATACTTGATGTGGCTCTATTATTCAAAATAGGGAACATATTTTGTCTGAACAATATTCCTATTCTTCACTTATTTTATCCTATTTCCAATTAATGCTGAACTAGTTAAAAATAACGCACATAAGAAATTTTTATTCTATTCTATACAATTTTATTCTATATTCTATTTTCATTCTCAAAAATTTTTCCTATTTCACAAATACCTTTTAAAATTGTGGTTAAATTTTAATATTTGTGCCATAATTGAATTGAATACCTGAGCGAAACATTTCCAAGTAATGCTAAAAATTAGAGTTCTCATTCTATAATATCCCAAAACTTTGGATAAACCCAAGCAATATCTATGAAATTTGTAAGTGAAAGTGCAATTTTTTTAGCTTGTATCGAAACAGACCAACAATCATAAAACTCTTATACAAAAGTTAATGGAAATCGTACACATTTATAGTATTTATAGTAAAGCTGAAGAAAGCAGCATCCCGAAATGCTTATAAGTCGGGTTAAAGTAATGTTGAAAAATTGAAATATATATTCTGCTACAATTTAAATAAAAGCGCCTTGAAATTTGGAGCACATATTTTGGATGTATTTTATGAAACTTATATAAACTAATAATAGTTATATCAGGTATAATCAATTCAATTTTGTAGAGATTTAACTTATAGTACTGTCTGCAGAGGTTCGCTGAGCTCTACAAATATCAAGTGAGTATGCGCCAGTGATTTGCATGAATCTCATCATGATGTGGGAAATGCCTAGTTGCGGCTCTAAAATGTCATTCAATCCATTGTTGACTGACTGCTTCTCCGCCTGATGCTCTGAATCCAAGTCACGCACATAATCCATAAAATTATCCACATTAAGAGGAGTCTCTTCTGTTGGCTTCGAAGCGCTTGCAATTTGGATTTTGCGTTGAAACTCGCTGCGATAATAATCATTGATCATAGACATCATGCTCTTGGAATACCTGTGAAGAGTTCAGTTATATGGTAAATACTTAATCATTATTGAAAATCAAAGATAAAGGGCTATACCAATAGATGATGCCTATAAGTAATATGCCCTGCATAAATGGGCCCACCATGATTAAAACTTGATGAAGTTATATTAATCTATTGCTGCTGATGTTCGCGAAAACTTTCCCACCATTGATTAAGCATAAAGAACTGTTCCTTAATATGGGGCCAGGCCATGGTAACAATCAACATAATAGTATTGGCAAAAACAAACAATTTCATCATCTCAAATGCTGTAAAGAGACAAAATTGAGTATAAATAATAAAATCTTATTTTTGAATACGATTTCATAGATTCCATTGAGCATTTACAGACCCTCCGGCGTGCGTAGGTAATCACCGAAGCCGGAGTTTAAGTCCTTCTCCTGCTCTTCCTTGTGCTCATGCAACGGTTTTTCTTTGCCTTCCTTTCCTTTGGTCTTGCTGCTCTCCGACTTCTCCTTATTGCCGGCGTGACCTTTGCCGTGTCCGCTGTGCTTATGCCTGCCGTAGCCTGTCGATGTGTTGGCAAAGGCAGACTTCTTGGATTTCATCTCATCCAAATCGAAGCAGCAGTATCACAGATAGCTACTGCCCCCAACGTCCTATCGACACCAGCGTTGCTCCAACAATGACGGGCTCCAAAACATTTTACGGCTCAACGTTGCGACGTCTCGCAATTTTATGGTTTCATTATTATCGATTTGCAATTTCACGTAGAACAGGTGGAATTACGGGTACACCTAAACAGTCAGTAGAGCAATGCGCTTAGCATATCTATGTATCTATACCAATTATATTTTTTGTGTCACACTCTCATAGAGAGGAGCGTGGAGAGCGGGGTTTTCTGTACTAGATCCGGTATAAAGAGTGTTAAACTGACAAATCATTTCAGCCACGGGGAACTGTGTGTGTGTGTGTGTGTGTGTGTGTGTGTGTGTGTGTGTGTGTGTGTGTGTGTGTGTATGTGAATGTGCTAATTTATTTTAACTTTTATTATCTTGGTCTATTACGCAAAATTCTATACCATAAATGTTGGTTGAATTACATTACTCAGAAATTGATATCTAATTTCTTTGATAGCTTATATCTTATTTATAAAATAATTTATGTTATTTCATCTATATAAATTTAGATCTCTTTGAATACAATGAAAATTTGAAAACATAAATTTATTATAATTATCATATGAAGAATAGGTACTGCATGATTAAATTAAACTTAAACTAAATTATGATTTTTGTAAATGTTTTTTTTTTTTTTTTTTTGTGGTGTTTTTATATTTTCTACATTTTTTATTTTTCTATATTTTAACTATACAATTGATTCCTAGCTAAGCTTAATAAATATATTATTATAGTACACATACTTTATGCAATATTTAAATAATACTAAGTATAATTCACTAGTTTATCACATGCTACAAATGCGTATTAAAGCTGACAGCATCGTTATATTGCTGCTCTTCCGGATTCTCCTGCTCGTTGTCTCTCTCAAGGGGCGTGCGGAGGCAGCAGGTGCAGATGCCGCCCAAGATGACGAGGACACAGAAAGCGGAGAGGGAGAGGGCAATATTGAGCTCTCTGAGCAGAGTGAGAAATGAGGCGGAGAGCAACCAGACACGTGCCCAGGTAACCACAGAGAACGCGAATGGTTCACGTTTCTCAGAGGGCACAGACTCGCCCATGCAGGTGAGTAACATGGCCTGGGCGCAGGAGATGCTAGCCTTGGGCAACGCTGCGAAGAACATCCAGAGAGCAATCCCATAGAATTCTGGCACTGAAAGAGATTAAATAGATTAGCTGGGCATAAGATATTACCGAGTGTTCACCTACGGTCCACATCGTTGAAGAACCAGCAAAGACAACCAACTGCGCCGCCTAGAATGCAGAAGGTTCCAGCCCATTGCCACTTGTGGGCATTGTGTTTAAAGGTCAAGTACATGGCCAACAGGCAGCCGAGGATTTCGACCAGGCCAATGACAATGGTATTAGGCGACAGATAGTCTCGTCCAAAGGAGCGTATGTTGAGCAGCAGACCCATGTGGCCGATGAGGAACGTGGCCAGTGCCATGTGAGTGGCCATCATGTGAATCTTGGCCCGCTTATGACCACGCCACAGCTCCAACCAACGGGCAGATGGTGGCTGAGCTCTCAGCTTATCACCCAAGTGCTCCAACTGGGCAGCCAGGTCGTGGGGTACCTTGTACCTGCGATCATTGACGCTGGCCGCCTTGAGCAGTAGCTCCATGACGTTATCCACTGCACCATCCATAGACCGGGAGTGCTGGAGCTGCCAGCGTGGCGAATCTGGCAGCCAGGGAAGCAGCAGGACAATTACAAGGGGCAACAATGTAATCCCAATTGCAATCTGACGCCAACTGTGTGCGCCGGCTGCGATCGCAGGCAGCAGGATGACGCCAAGGGACCAGAAGGTCTCGTAGAGCAGCAGGACACCCTGACGATACTTGCCCGCCGTAATGTCAGTCACTGTGGGATCAAAGATTGAACATGACTTAACTAAATGATAACACTGCAACTGAAGGTGTACGTACATATGACCTGGCCGGAAGTCATCATAAAGCAACAACATACTCCGGAAAGACAGCGAAACGAGCAATGCAAGCTGAAGTCATTGACCAGACCCGTGCAGATGCCGCAGCAGATCAGGCCCAAAATACCGGAGATGTGGACACTACGTGGACTGAGAACTCGCATCAGGCGGGTGGAGACAACACCTCCAAGGAACATGCCAAATAGATGCCAGTACTGAGACCAGGCAACGAAAATGTCGCACAGACAAACCAGATCGAACTCCATGATGAGGGAGTGGAAGCCCGGAGCATAGTTGAACTGTTGGCACTGACGCATCGCATAGTTTCCATCGCCATAGGCCACCAGCACGGTGCACTGATCCTCTGTGACGCTGCAGTTCTCGGCGACTCCAAAGACACTCGTGTCGCAGCTAAACTCCTCATTGGGATAGATGTCTGGAGCCGTGAAGATGATGCAGGCCATGAACCAAGCAGCCGGAATCTTGCACAGAAAGATGATCAGCACAGATCGCAGTTGCCAGATGCCAAAGTTGCCCAGGATCTGTGTAATAATATCATCCGACTCGCTTTGCGTTGGTCCGTTCCTAATCTCCGTATCCGGGCAACCGTGTATACAATATGATATCTGAGCCAAGGCGTCGGGATGCGGCGACGAGCGACGTGACTTTGAATGGTCGCCATTGATGCGGTAGCTTTTAGTCATCATCTTTCAGTTGAGTTACATAAAAATATTTAAATAAAAAATTATATATATTATTTAAAAAAAATAACCTTATCCTGAAATGTTTTATTATAGTTGCCTTTTATTTTAAAGCAAGTTAAGAGAAAAGACATTTTTTTAAATCGAAAACAATGTCAACTTTTTCTTTGCAAATCAATTATTTTTTTAAATTTCCTAGAATAATAAAACTAATACCTTTTCTTGGATTTTTTTCAAATTTGCCTTCTAATTTTATTATAGAGAATTTAACTAATATAACTAATGAGATCCATAGGTTTTATTTTCTTTATAAATTAAAAACAGATATTTGTATATTATTCTTTGTTAAATCAATTACTTGACTAACTAACTAACTATGCATATCAATATATGTATAATTTAGTAGCCACGTCTTGCTGGTTTCGACCCTCCAGCATAACTGCGACTTCGCTATGGCGTTGCGTAAGCAGCTAAACATCTGGACAATCGAGGGGAACGGCTTCAATTGGTGCTAGCCAACGATATCGTCGCTAATCAAATTGTCACTCAAATTAATCAGACAATATCAATTGTCGGCGAAACCAAATATCGAATGCTCCTAATTGATTATGTCAATAGGCGGGTAGATTAATTTAAAATCTTGAACAAAATTTGCATAAAATCATCATTGTTTTATTCTGAAGCGTATGCTAACTTTTTGCAGTCAATGTCCAGCTACCAGCACTTCCTTTATTTATTCTATTTTTAGTTGTTTGTTGTTGGAATTTGTGAACAAAAATCGCGCGCCTGCAAAATTCTTCAATGGTTGGCAACTCGCTAATCGTTAGCCAAGACAGCAACCAACAAAACAATTATTTACAGCGCCATCTGTGGCATGTTAGTTCAAACTAACGAAAGTAAGCAGTTTACATCAAATTGGTCATTAATCTTTATTTTCGCAATTGATCAATAAGAAATAATAAACTTATGCACAGTTAATGCAAGTTAATTTAGGATGACATTGCCTTTCTTGCCGTAATTGTGTAGTACAATTCTCGCTTGGACCCATATCTAATTTCCGTTATACTTGTTTAATTTTGTTTACATGAAGGAGATCTCGGCCAAAATTGCGCAATTTCTGCAAGAAAGTTACGTGAATTTAAGTAGCTTACGTCGTGTCGTGTCGTTTGTGCTATTTGAAGTCCAGCTTCATTCCAGATCTGCAAACTGACGACTTGTTGACGAAAACTTGTTTTTGTAGGATTTTTTGTGATGCTGTTTGTAGACTAAAATTAGTAGTTGCCAAACGTCTTTGGGTAAGCTTTTCACTTTCAGTGCAGAAAAAATAAACAAACATTGATGTTGCACTTGCAGTTTGTGTTGGGAGAAAAGCAAAGTCAATCAGTTGGATGCCTGCCACTAAAGTGAACACATGTGCCAAGCTATGGAGGGTGATAATATGGAGCGCAAATTGGATATCTACCGAGACTCTGTCGTCTTTATAACAGGCAAGTTTTTAATTGAATATTGTGAACGAGGCTGTTTTATAAGTGGAATTTTTTTTGGTAGGCGCCACTGGATTTGTGGGCAAGGCATTGCTGGAGAAGTTACTCTGGAGTTTTCCACAAATCGAACGTATCTATATGCTCATCAGACCCAAAGGTGGTGTCGCAGCTGAGCAGCGATTTCAGAATTTTCTACAAAATGGGATTTTTGAGCGTTTGCGAAATGCGTATCCGGAACGCCTGAAGAAAATCGCTTACTTTCCTGGCAACATTGAGGATGATAACTTTGGTAAGACAAGGCATGAATAGAGAGTGAAAATTAATAAAAACTACTTTAGAGTCAATAAATCAATACCAACAGGTTTAAATGAGTTGGACAAACTTAAACTGTGCGCCCAAGTACAAATTATTTTTCACAGCGCAGCAACAGTAAGTTGAAATCTGATATACTCCATTATTCCGCACTATACTTATCAATTTATATGTCATTATCGCCTACAGGTGCGATTTAATGAGTGTCTTAAGGTGGCAGCACGGGTCAATTCAGTTGCCACCTACAATCTGCTGGAGATGTGCAGGGAAATGACTCAATTGAAGGTAGTTATTATTATTTTGAAAATGATTATTAAGCTTATAATCCTTTTTTATCCTTTATTCCAGAGTTTTCTCTATGTTTCGACTGCCTACTGCAATCCGGGTCGTAAATACGTAGATGAGTGCATCTATCCAACTCTTCCGCCCGTGGATTGGCTGCAGTTTCTCACGTGCACCAAGAAGATACCCGATGATTATCTGAATCGAATGGCCGACTATATAAAGGGTCCACATGTGAATACTTACACCTTTACAAAGTCAATAGCAGAGCAGATTGTTAACTCCTATAAGGACCTGATACCCATTGTCATTGTGCGTCCATCGATTGTGACGGCAGCGTACAAAGAACCTTATCCAGGTTGGATTGATAATATACAGGCGATCAGTGGGATTATGATGGAGATTGGCAAGGGCGGCATAAGCAGCATATTGGGTGACAAGAATCTCATCTGCGATATCATTCCAGTGGACTTTGTAGTCAATGCAATGATCATGATGGTTCACAAAGCAGAGCTTGGCAGGTGAGTGGATCTGGACAGCAGAACAATATATCGAAAAATATATCGAAATTCGATATTTTTATCCGATAGTTTTATTCGATATTTTTCGATATATTTTTCGATGATTTTTTCGATATATTTTTCGATAAACTATCGGTTAAATATCGGATACAACTCTCTATCGGTATATAATAGTTATTTAAAACTCGATTTTCATTTTGTAGCATCAGCATTTGTAATGCCACTTCGGGTGTTACGAATCCCATCAGCTGGCAGAGATTGGGTGAACTCACCATGAAATGGTCACGCATTTATCCCACAAAGCGCATGATCATGTTTCCCAATTTCAAGTATCGTCGCAATTCCCTAAAACACGAGTTGGCTGTGTGGTTGCTTCACTTTGTGCCCGCGATCTTCATGGATCTGCGCACTCTTCTCTCTGGGACAGAAGAAACGCTTCGTCACGCCCATTGCCAGTAGATTTCGACAGGCCTGCTTGGCAGGTAAGCCAGAATAATCCCGAAATTAATCAAGTATAAGATTTCAGTATAATTTCAGGCAGTTTCTTTTCGCTAAATGAATGGATCTTTAAGAATCGCAGTCGATACTACTTTAAGGACTTGATTGAGAATGGAACATTTCGCATGCTTTACTGGAATCTGGATGAGCTTGATTACGATGACTATGTCCGGTGTCATATGATAGGCATTAACAGATATTTACATCGTGAAAAGTTCACAATTGATGCGAATAAAATGCAGGTGACCAGGTGAGTTCTATTATTGACTACAGTCATCATTTTCAAAACAATAACAATGAAATCTTCCAGAGTCTATTGGTTTTGGATTTTCGCTCATCTCTTTTTCTATATGATCATTGTTTATGTGTTTTTATAGTCAGGTTGAAATAAACGGCAAATCAATTATGTTTGTTAAGATTGTGCAAATCACAGAGAATTGAGTTTTATTAGCTAGTTTTAATATGTTGCAACTGATCCTGATACTTATAATCGTGTATTATGCACATCGGACTCTATCGTCCAGACTGGCGCATTTAATGGCGATTGCTCCTTCTTATCCTGCTGCTCCACCTGGAGCACAACGGGAACTGTGCTGGTCCGAGGTGTTAGGAGCAGGCAGGTACAGATGCCTCCGAGTATGCTGAAGACGCAGTAGGAGGTGAGGGACAGTGCCGTATCGATCTTCTTAAGTACGTTAAAGAATGGTGCCGAGAGGAGCCACACACGTGCCCAAGTGACAACGGAGAATACAAAGAGCTGCTTCTTATTGGCCGGCACCAGCTCATTCATGCAGGCCAAGAGCATGGACTGGGCACAGGAGACCGCAGCCTTTGGTATGGTCGCAATAATCATCCACAAGGACACCTTCAGATCAGCATTCACTGGGGAGGAGTTGAAAAAACCAAGGACATTAGTTCAAGTTTGCATAGATTGTCCACTTAAAACTCACTTGAGTCGGCGCCAGTGAAGAGCCAACCTAGACAGCCCAGCATCCCCGCCAGAATGTTGAAGGTGCCAGCACATTGCCACTTCCATTTGTTGTGCTTCAGAGTAAAATGCAGCGCCAGAAAGCAACCAATTATCTCCGAGAAACCTGTAACCTCAGCACATTAAAAGACATTCCAGCAACTGCTTTAAAAATATCGATATCTTACCCATAGCTATGGTATTGGGCACCAGATAATCTCTGCCAAAGGATCGTATATTGAGGAGCATGCCCATGAAGTTGATGACAAAGAACGCCAATGCCAAGTGGGAGGCCACCATGTGGGTCTTGGCTCGTTTACCCTGCCACAACTGTGTCCAGGGTGCAGCTGCTGGCTGTGCCTTCAGCTTCTCACTGAGCAGCTCCAGTTGCTGCCTGAAGTCTGGCGGTATTTTAAAGCAACGATCATTGATCTCAGCGCCCTCACGCACCATCTGTTCCACATTATCGATCGCCTGGCGATCCGAGGCGTGTCGGAGCAGCCAACGCGGTGAGTCTGGTGTCCAGTACAACAGGACAATCAGCATGATTGTGGGGAATGTTATGCCCACATAGATCAGGGACCAGCTGTTGAAGAAGGACGACAATGTGGGCAGCACGATGACGCCAATGGACCAGAAGGTATCATAGAGTATAATAGCGCCAATACGATGCATACCAGCGGTTATATCGGTAACTGAAAGATTGACATGGATATAAATACACCTTAATTTCAATAGATAGATAGTAAATATAGAAATAAATATAAAAGTACTTTCTTTTTATTAAAAAAATAATAAAATATGAATTAAAAAAAATCGTATTTAAAAGCATCGGAATAACAATTAATTTGACTTTTTCCATAAAAACCAAAAATTCTTTTCTTGATTTTAAAATGAATGTTGCAAGATAACACTACATTAATGTAAATGAGCAATTCATAGTGAATAGTTTTAAATCCTTTTACGTTACTTTTATTTAAATATCAAAATTAAATTTAATTGTGTAGTTATTTTTAAATAACAAATTAATGTTATATTAGATTAATTGTTTTTTGCAAACTAAAAAGTAAGTGCTATTTCAATAGTAAATGAAACTGCTTTTATTATGTTGGTATTTTGAAATCTGAGTTGATAAGATTGCATTGTTTTTTTTTGTAATCAGATTCGATAATGTGGATTAAATTATAAATTTATTACTTATTATTTATATCATATTTGCTTTACATTGATTCATTAAGTTGCAATTTGATTTCAGATATATATTTAGATATATTTGGTTATAGATATTAGATAGATTTAACTTACATATTGCCTGTCCAGCGGTAAACATGACGGCACAACACACGGCCGAAAGACAACGGAAGGTGCAATGGAGGCTGAAATCACGGGCGTATCCAGTGACAACGCCACAGAGGATCTGGGCAATGGCACCCACACAGTAGGTGCTACGCGGACTAATGGCCAGCATCATCTTGGTGCCCAGCACTCCACCGACAAGCACTCCAAACAGATGCCAGTACTGTGTCCAGGCAATGAAGATGTCCCTCAGACAAACCAGATTGAATTGCATGATGAGTGAATCAAAGCTGGACACATACTCGAATTGCTGGCACTCGCTGCTGCTGCCCGTGATCTCATCCAGCACTTGGCACTGGTTATCCGAGACACTGTAGTTGGAGCTGCTGTTGAGGTAGCTCGTATCGCAGGTGAACTCCGTGCGGGGATACAGCTCTGGAGCCGTAAATATAATGCAGGCCATGAACCAAGCGGCTGGAATCTTGCACAGAAAGATGATCAGGATGGTTCGCAGTTGCCAGATGCCAAAGTTGCCCACAACATCGCCAATGATATCGCTGCTGGGAGCTACTCACTGTTGCAGTTGGTGTCGCTGTTCTCCTGATGCTTCCAATTCTCTCGTTATCCATTTGATTGGAGTGCAATACATTGCGATGTGATAATTGTGGACTTGGCAACGGGGAATGTCCACCGCCTTGAATTGTTGACGCTTGATTGACCATTTCCAATGATTTTCTAGTTGAACATTTTGCGATTGTCCACGAGTTCAATTCTTCTGTAAATACCAAGCGAAGGCGAACCATTTAGTTGCTATGCGTGACATATTTTGTCATTTATTCATTTTATTTATGGATAAATATTAGCATGCGATATATATAAAAAACATTTGTTTACTCTCCCCACTTTTCCCCACCAACAGTTCAGTTCAATTGAAATCAATTGAAAACAGTTCCAGTTAAAATCAGTTGACTTCCCATGACGACGGCATTGAATTTCAAAGTAAAATTCATCAAATGCCTGTGGTTCGAAATTTGATCCACTTTTATTTGTATGTGATTTTGTTTTGACCAACCAAAAGGAAAAGTCTGTTTTAACGGTGTCAAACGTTTTTTAAAAGCAGAAGTTTAGTATTAAAGAAAATATTTTAATTTTATTTCCGTGGACTGAGCTAACTTTATCAATTAAATATTTTTTGTTGGAAAAATTTCTCTATATATGGAGAAAATTTATAATATAAATTTTTATCAGTACTCCGAGCATTGTTCTTTGCAAACTTTACACTATTCCACAAGTTAAGAATAAAAAGAGATACCTCTTGAACTTTGTGTTGTTTAGTAACTCCAGTAAGTTCCAGACATAAAAGAAATCACATATAATGCACATTTTAGCCTTATCGTGATTGTAAACGGGCTATCCTCGAGTATTTACAAAATGCGATCAATATGTGATATGATATCTTTCAATTGTAATGTCTACTGGGTTACCAAAATCATATTTATATTCGTTATTTGTCCGTTAATATTGACAATTGATTAATACTTGGCTTTTAGCAACTTTACTTTAAATATTTCCCGAGAAAGGTGCTAACTCAGTTTGATCTATCAATATGCAAGGAGTGCGATTTCATGTGGAGCAGAAACAATACCGCAGACATCTGTCAACCGTCGCATGGGGCGTGCAAATATTTTAATTTCAAATTTAACCGGTAGTGTTAATTGCTTGGGGGTCCGCCCTGGTACGGAGATTACAAAACTGGTTCCCCAATATTTCATATTTGAGTTTTCCATTTGAATTCCAAAGCATTGATTGGCACTTTTCTATTAGCTGACCATGGGACAAACACAATTAGTTGAATTACTTGTTGTGCAAATGCAAATTATTTAGTATATTAATAATTTGCTGTAACTTATAATAAAAAGAGCGCAATTTACTAATGGACTGTGGGCAATATTAGAATTTCATTTTCAATTAATTAACTAAGCAAATATGCAAGTGACAATTGATCAATTTCCGTAACTGGATCAATTTATTCCTGTAGATGAAAACTGATAGAAGAAAACTAATGCAAATGGAAACAAGTTAGAAACTTTAGGTCTGATCTATACATTAGTTGTATTTTATTTACTTTTGTTATTTACATACGCGTATTTTACAATCTTGGCTCAATTTTTATACAGTTTTTTTTATTTTTCGAATTTAATTAACACCAAGCTTTTGTCTTTCCAATAATTATTTACTTTGTGCCGTTTGTGTTAGTTTTTGCTTCTATGTTTATTTATTTGATAACATACAAATGAATATAAACTTATTAAGCAACAATAAACAATTTGTTTAATACGACTATGTACAATCGTTTATGGTAGCGTTTCAATTTGCACGTTGCGCGTTTTTTCGAACCGCGGTTTCAAACAGCGCGCGAGCGTCTTAATCGGTCGAGGAACGGAATCGAACTGACGACGAGGCACTTTATAGATATAGAAGACGAAGTCACTATCGTAGGTTCAACACTCGGTGCGTTAATTTTCTTAATGAACTTGTGCAAATAATTAAAAGCTATTGACTGCTTGGTTTTCAAAATGTTTTTCAAACCGAACTCTTTCCGCTGAAACTAGTCGTGTCTTACGTTTCTCGTCTGACTTCAAGGTCCTACCGGAACTGTTGTCTGCTGCATCAAGTTTCCACAGGATACTGTATTAAATTGTGAGTCTTAGCTTGGTAACCCCTTTATTTTCACTTAATCAATAAAATTCTTTATTTTATTAAGGTTAACACAAACTCGAGTACTTTCTGTGGTATTCACTGCGATATATCTTTAATAGATTATGAGTGCTGATAATGGTCATTAAACTTATTATAATCGAGTAAATCCACTTACTACGACTGAGAGCCGATAAGAACACCCTTTAAGTTGCCTCCGCTTAAAATGTGTGTTTCTATTTTAATCTTTAGTGTACCTGTCGCATTTATACTTGAATTTGATTTTGTAGAGTGACGAATTGTAATCTATTTTCAAATCGCTGACACAGATAAATTCCTAAAAATAGTGCGAATTTCTGACAGCCGTAGGTTAATGCCAATTAAGCAGTATATGTTCGAATTTTGATCTAGTTTCCAACCATTGAACTGCATTTTTACTACCTATAACTTGCAATTTTTGAAATTTTTTCGTTAATATATTTATCGACTAATAAACTCCCTAATATGCTTGTCGGGTTCTCTTTGCTTTTTAAAAGTAAAGCTGTGTAAATATTTATGCCGTTATTAGTGATATAAATAATTACTAAATGGATGAAATACAAATATTAATATTACATTTATTTGTTTGATTTGTTTATTAGTTATTTAAAGTCAACATGAAACAGTCGACAATAAAAATAAACATACAGATGAAACTAAAATTAAAATATTATTTATAAAACGAAGAGTTCAACTAAATAATAAACTAAAAACTGAAATGAAAAACATATATAGATCAAAACTCTGGAGAAATTTAAAATTTGGTGTATATTATTAATAAATATTCTGGAGATTTTAAATGAAATTCAATCACGCATTTTGATTATTTTATTGTACTAAATAAACTCACACCTCTCACATTAGTTAAACAATAATTAAAAATACTGGCTATATTTCAATTTAATTAAATTAGCTATTGATTAACGCATTTCTGATACCAACTACAATTTTTGTTAAAGTTATTGTCGATTACGTCAAACAGTGACCCGAATTGATGTGCTAAAGGCGGATCTTTAATAATTTTATAACTAATTATATAATTTACTTTAAAGTGATACAGTATAATAATATTTTTAAGACTTATATCGATTGATCGCATTGGATATTACATTTCTTGCACTGCTTGACGGAAATAAAGTGTTGCATACTTTTGGGCGGTTCTGAAATTCTGTATTCAAATACTATGCATACTACTGTGCGGCTTAACGGCAGCCTCGTTGACTTCCGTTAGACTGTCACACTCGTGGATCGTATTAAAATTGATGTGCCAGAGATCGGCAATGCTAACGGCAACGTTTTGTTCAAAGTTTCGGATCAACTCATTGCTATATCCACTCACATCAGAGCTGGCTGTGCTGCAGCGACGTAGAATTACGGCGGAATGGCGACGATAGGTGTTGGGTGTGGGCACCTGACCGACTTGCAGTTGCTCTGTATTCCAATAGTAGCGATTGAGGAAACGCATTGCGATGCCATACACCCAGCCCACGGTGGCAATTATGGTAATGGGCAGCAGTCGATGTACCACAGTCAAGGTACTCAATAATGGCGAGAAGACCAAGCACAAACGACCAAAACTGACCACGGAGAGCATCAGCAAGACACGCTTTTCCGGCGAAACCATTTCCCCCGTGCAGGTAGTGAGCACGGCTATGGAAGCCGAATTGGCAAACTTCAGCAGCATCCAAAAGGTGAGCTCCAATCCCACGCGACGTGAGTTGCGGTCTGAATGAAAGAGTATTCCTTTAATTTTGTATAATATTTGATAATACTCGTATGCTTACCAGTTTCGGGTAACAGCCAGACCAGATAAGTGCACAGACCTGCGACAATCATAAGATTGCCAGCCCAGCGAAAATAGCGACGTGTGTAGAGTATGAAGTAGAGTCCAACAAAGACGCCCACCATTTCGGCAAAGCCCAGGGCGGCGGTATTAACGTGAACCTGCGCCTCGCCCAGGCTGCGAATCATCAGCAGTATAATGTTATATAAGACCTGAGCACAGCCCCAGATAAGATGTATATAGATAAGCTGTCGACGCTTTGTCTCCTTATCCCAGATCTGGCAGTAATTGCTTTTCGGCTTTGCACTCAATTCTGCAGCGTAGACAGTCAGCTGCACATCTAGGGTTAAGGGCACCATGCGATTGTTATATGTGGCCGATTCCAGAAGCATTCGCAGTGCCGGCTCGACACGCTTCTCACGGAGTAGCCAGCGTGGCGCATCCGTAATCCAGCGATGCAGCCAGACGAGCACAATGAGCGACGATGAGATGGCCACATAGAGATGACTCCAGTTATCAAAGTATATAGATATGGCAGGTAATAGAACCAGGCCAATCGACCAGAACAACTCTGACAGTGTGACCACCAAAATACGTGCCTTGCCCGACGTAATATCCGATACTGCCGAAAGAGTGTGAGTGTGAAATAAGTTTGTTTCTTAAGTCTTTTGTTTTTTAGCTTACAAATGAAGTGACCCGCGGTGTACATAACCGTGCAGCAAACGGAGGTCAGGCAACGGAAAGTAGATATGCAGCTGATAGGTGTCCACTAGGCCAGTCAGATTGCCACAAAAGATCTGGCCTAGCATGCCCAGTAACATCAGGCGACGCGGACTAATACTGCTGACCAAATGAAAGATTCAATAATGATCAGAGGGTTATATATATGAAGGACTCACTGCCGCAGCGCTTGATGGGCCAACAGTCCGCCGAGGAGTGCGCCGAGCGCATGAAAGGATTGCGTGACTGCAACCAAGACGCGACGCGAACAAATCAAATCGAACTGTGTTATCAGCGATTTGTACGCCGTATTGTGTTCCACTTTCTCGCACGGCATCGTTTCCTGTGTCGATGTCGTTGCATTCCAGCTCTGTCCATAGTGCCGGACAAATGTCTGAGATAAGCTCTGGGCATAGGCATTGCACACCTGCACACTGAACAGTCGATCCGTGTTGCGACTATGCAACATGCTGCTCCGACCTTCCACCACACGGCTGCCATTCCAAGAGGCCGAATGACACACTAGCTCACCTCGCTGTGGATATGGTGCCGTATAGATGATGCAGGCCATGAACCATGCTGTCGGTATCTTGCACAGGAAGATCAACAGAATGGTACGTAGTTGCCAGCGCCCGAACGGACCATTGATATGTTCCACAATATCCACGCTCGGATGCGGAGCAGAGGATTTGCGACGTTGGCAGATTGTATCCACGGCCGTCATGATCAGCCTGACATTTACACGCGTACTGAGCTTTCGCTAATTTTTCATCGACCATATAGATTATGCCGCAATGGGAAAATATATTTCACGTTTGTTTTTGTTGTTAGCTCAGTCCACAAATTGGGTGCAAATTAGTTGACGTAGTGATGTCTCTTTTTACTTTGTATCATAATGAGAACTACGTAAGGCCATATGCAAATAATATTATCTAAAATAAGAATTCGTGTTGTGGAGAAGCAATCAGATTAGGAAAAGAGTCAACTCTTTATAATTATAAACTAGACTTAGGCCACCGTTGAGTGATCGAAAAAGAGAGAAAAAGAGAGAGAAAAAGAGAGAGAAAAAGAGAGAGAGGGTATCTCAAGCTGAAATAGATTGCTCATAATTTGTCCTGAAAGAATAATGCAACAATATCATTATTTTAACCTGCATTTTACTTTTAAGATTCTTAAAATATACTCAGTTTTCGCAGTACAAATCGCACTGTTTGTTTGATTTTCTCATTGTGAAACTTGAAATCAAAAATTAAATAATCAATTGGTTATGTTTATCGCAAAGTCATGTTGTTTATTTATTTATTTAGTTAGTTTTTGTGTTGTGTGTTGCTATAAAATGGCACATTTCAGATGCCTTCTTACTATATGCAATTTATCTCTGAGCTGATTTTTATATTTGAATCTGAAATTCGAGTACTCATACAATATTTTTGATCCCTGCAGCGTCTAATAATTCATATTAATCTCTTAGATCGGGATACTTTATAGCTGCCATCTGCAAAGGTATTAGATCTTCAATACTTTAAAGAAGATTGCTCTTAATTCTTGTTTTAACTTTATTGTAGACAATTTAATTTTTTGTTTAATTCGTTGCACTTATCAATCGAATTGAATTCAATAAATTTTCGGTATTTATGTTATGTGATGTGTTTTTTTTGTTGTTCTTTTTTCCAATTGATTATTGTCTTAAACAATTATGCCAGCTAACAATATTAACGCTTTACACTTATTCGGTTTTGGATCTTTTGCAACTAATATTTATGTAAAAATTTAATATAAATTTAATGTTCATTAATTGGTACTTTGTTTGTTTCATCTCTAAATTAATGGTGGATTGTGTGATTCTTCATGATATTTACATGGTTACATGCTAGAGCGTTAAATAAAATAAATGCATTTTTGGATCGAAAATATTTTTCAGAGCTATGCACTAAATATAGATTTGGCTTCGCAAAGGCATAACATTTACATAACAAATATAAAATAATTAATAATAGTCTAAAATCATATATTAATTGATGAGTATAACTAAATTATGGCATGTTGTTTATGCGCTGGGTGAATTACAATTATCTTAGTAAATCCTTTTATAATTATGGGATATATTCTGAAGTCTATATACAATACGATTAATGTCTGGAGTGTGACTTATTATCGAGAAGTGTAGTGAGTTAATTAATTTATAAGTAGTAACCTAACAGCTTAATCATACAACTTAAATGTTATATGCGTATAGAGATTGTTGCTTTTCTGAGAGCAACAGCAATGCCAAATAATGATTAACAGGAATATTTATGCATTATTATTTCGTTTAGATTTGATATTGCAATTGAGTTTTGATTGAGTTATAATTCGAATTGGTTGCCTTCAGTAACATTTTAATTTAAAGTCTTTTGCTTTGTTTATTTTTATACTGCACCAACATTAAATTGTAATTGTTTTTTACTTTTCGCTGCTTTAATTTCCTGTTGTTATTACTACGTTGTATGAGGGGGTTTCGTTCTTATAACTAAGTGCTAAATATTAATTTTTGGTTTCAGCCATTCATCGGTTCAATGATCCGTGCTCAACGCATCCTCAATGTTGCTATCCCAATTGAATTCCGTAACACCCTGTTTAAAGTAGATGTTGCCCAGATTCGCAAATCTTTGCTCAAACTTTGCATCTTTTGCTTTCAGATGCTCAAACCTGCAAGAGAGAAGGAGAAATATTTATATATTTATTTTTATAATAAGCCAAGTTCAATTAAAATGTTTTAAATTGTGCCACTATATGAGACTTAATTAAAAAAATAAAATGTATTAAATAAAAATTCAATATTATATTTTTAAATTGATCAACTTTATTGATTTATTGACAGAGTAAGGTTTCATTGAACCTTCAGGGACATTTTTAATATTTGCTTTCTCTGAACATTAAATATCTTAACTATACAAGGTTTAGCCAACTACCTGTATGGTCAGAAAAATCCCAGAATACCTGCTCTATACCAAATTCAAACTAAACAATAAAATCTTTAAAAGACTTGACATAAACTTAGAAAACACAAAGCGAACATGTTTCTGAGAAAATAGTCTGTACTGTACTTTATTTGTAATAGGCTTGCTCGTAATAAAGTCTAGGCTGCTGAAATGTCTTTATCTTCCACCCTACAACCTTTGGTATTTCTAAAAAGCTACCATCACACTTCTGCGATCGATGTACACACGTTAAGTAAATCCGAAGACATGTACGCTGTACAAATCGTAATTCAATTGTTGTTGCAGCTGCGCTTGTTGCAGCTGTGCAATTAGAAGAGAGACCAAGAATACTACAATTTTGTACCTTACCCGGGCCATTGTTACGCGCAATATGTCAAAGGTCATAAGCAGCGATTGTTCGTTCGTTGTGAACGTAGAACCTGAACGAAAGCAGTGAAAAAAATAATAAGAATAACCCAGAGCACAAAGACAAAAGGGGCGACAGGCAGCAGATTTTACAACAGACTTAACTCAAGGAAAAACCCCGCTCAAGTCTGTGAATGGAAACACTTTTAACGGCCCAAGTTTGTTGGTCGTTGGTTGTTGGTTAGATGATGGACGGTAGTCCACCCTTAAGAAGCGCATGCGCAGCTGCACATCTGCCTTCCTTCCCTCCTCGGCCCGCCCTTTCCGCTCCGTTCCGCCTGAGGAAGTGACAAGGAAGTCGGTTGAGTAACTCGAAAAAAAAGTTCCCATTGAATGCGTCTCAGGCAAAAGACGCACGTGTGTCGTGTTCAATCAGCGTCGAGTGTTACCTTTGGGGCTTAAGGGTTGCAACAACTTGACTGCTCTGGGAAAATAGAAATCAAAACGAGTTTTGTCTAATTGTCGTATGCAACAATGTACATCATGTATTTCATCATATTACGTGCCTTAACTAAAATATATATGTATTTCTAATAATTTATTATATACGAGAGAGTTGTTGAAAATGTAGCCTAAAGTTTTCGTTTTGTAGTTTGCGAGAGAGTTGTTTGTGTCTCTCTCTTTTTTTGTCTCGTTTCGACTCCTACATGTTGCGCGCCTTGAGCACCTGCTTCTGTGGCGGACTTGGCACATTCTCCTTGCCGCTAGCAAAGAGCAGCGATTTCTTCGGTGTGCTGCTCGCGGATTTGGGAGTGCGCGGAGTGCGTGGACTGTGTGGAGTGCGGGGAGTGCGAGTTTTAGGTGATTTGCAGGCGAGAATGTCGCTCAGCTCGCTGTTGTTGTCCTGACGCACACACTTCTCCGATGAGTTGAGCAGCCACGATGTGATCTTGTCGCATTCGGCACGCAACTCGGAATCGATCAACAGATCCTCAATCTTCTCCAGATCTGTGGTATTCGGTTTGTTCAGTTTGCTGGGCGTTAGCATTGCCACTGTGGGTTGTTGCTTCGATTTCAATGCGATATTCTCCAGCTTGAGCTGTTCGCACTCCTCGCGCACCTTGAGCAGCAGCTGCTCTTTGTTGTCCAGCTCGAGTTGGGCGAACTGCAGCACGGTGGCGAACTCGTCGAGTGCCTTCTTCATGTCCGCCATGTAGAGTTCCCGTGTCTCGTCCTTGCGCTTCAGATCGCTGTACAGGTCGCTGTAATGGGCCAACTGGGCATCGCCATCGATGCGATCCTGGAACGAGTTAGCAATCTTATTGAATTTGGCCAACGTATCCGACTCGCTGGCAAGCAGCTCATGCAGCATGGACTCTTTCAACGATACCTCACTCTGCAGTGTCTGTGAGGAGCTGCGCAATGCCTCAAGTGCCTTCTGGGATTCGTTGAGCTGTTGACGCAGCTGCTCCGCATCCGCTTGTAGGGTCAAATAGCTCTGCTCCAGTGCACCCTTGGCCAGCTGCACCGACTCCAACTCCGCCTTGAACTGCTCCACATCGGCATCGGACTTCTTCAGGCGCTCCATCAGTATGTTGACCGTGGAGCGTGTGTTGTTCAGGGTCAACTGATAGTTGTACTTCTCGGTAATGGTCTTGGCCATGTCCTGCTTCAGCTGCACCAGTTGCTGCTGCAATGTGTCGCTCAATTGGATGTAGTAGTCGATGCCATTGCGCAGTTGCTCCTCGCACTTTTGCAGCTTCTCGTCACGCTGACGCAGCATATCATTGGTGGTCTCCAGCAGCACCATGACATCCTGTTTCTCCAGCTCGATCTTGATGAGCTCATTCTCGGCCAGCTTCTGGCGTTTGTCCAGCTCGGCACGCCAGTAACACTTCTCACGCTCCACAGCGCTCTCCAGATCACTCTCGACCTGCTGTTGGACCTTGGCCACCGCCTGTTGCTGCTCCGCCTGCTTGGCCTTCTCCTGGCACAGCTGGCGTATGGTGTCGCAGTGGGCATCGATCTCACAGCTCTTGTCCAGCAGCTCATCCTGCAGCGAACGGATCAGCGTACACTTGTTGGCCAGATCATTCTTGAGCGTGTTGCGCTCCACGCGCAGACACTCGAGCTCCGTCTGACTGACCTTTGCCTCCTGACCATAGGAGAGGGCATCCTGTTCGATCTGTTGCTTCAGCACCAACACATCCGCCAACAGTGTGGCATTCTTTGACTGCAAGTCCTCGATCAGTTCCATGTGCTGTGTCGTCTTCTGCTGCTCGGCGCTGCAAGTGTCACGTGCCTGGGCCACCTCTGTCTGTAGCCCAGTGAGCTGCTCCTTCAACTGATCCTGGGCAGATTGCTGCTGTTCACACACCTGCTGCAGCTGCTCATTGGCCAGCTTGTAGGCCTCGTTCTCGGCCAGAAGTTGCTCCACTTGCTGTTCGTGCTGCTCACGTTGTTGTTGCAGCTGCTGCTCGAGATTCGCATAGCGTTCCAGGAGCTCTGTCTGCTCCACAGTCAGCTGCTCGTTGCGCTCCTTGTGTCCCAGATTCTCGGCACTGAGCGCCTGCACCAGCTGATCCATTTTGGCCGTTGTCTGCTCATGCTCCTCACGCATCTTCAGCTCGGTCTCCTTCAGCTGATCGACATGACGACGCACCACATCCAGCTGGCTGAGATAGCTCTCAATTAGCTCATTCTTGTTGCGAATCTCCTGCTGCAGTGCCTCCTTGCCCTTCAAACGATTCACCGACTTGGACTCCTTCACCGGCGTCGTTGCAGCCGAGTGCAGCGGCGTTGACGCAGCCGTGGAGGCGCCACTTGCTGTGCCCGTGCCGACAGCACTCTCCGCCGTATGGCTAGAGGCTGGACGGAAACGCAAGCGTTGCGGCAACGATGGAGTACGAAAGAGACGCAATCCCTTGGACTTCTTGTCCTCCTTGGGTATGGCGAACTCTTTGGCCTCCTTTGAGCTGGAAGCAAAGCGCACGGCATCCTTAAAGAACTTCTCAATCTGCTCCTTACGCTCTGGAGGCGGCACTACTGTAGCAGCAGCAACAGTCGCTGCTGTGGGCGTGGCACTGCCCGAGGAGCCCGCCGAGCTGTTCGAATTGGAGACGGACACGGAACCGGCTGGTGATCCACACACCACATCCACATCATTGAAACGCTTCAATTTGGCCTTGGAAAACGACATGTCGAATTTGGTATTTGCTTGCTTTTCAATTAGTTAACACTTTTCTTAATTATAGTTCAACGTGTTTGTTTTATGGTCAATAACAAAAACTCAATAAAACAATGTAAAAACACAACTTTTAACGATTTTTAATTTCAATTTTTTGAATAAAATGTTTAACAAATGTCCGTTTAATTTGAGCTGTACTATATTTGGTCCGTTGCTGTTATTATTACTATAGTAATAATTGTTTCTTTTTTATTTTTGTATCCCGTAACCCGCCTGCCCCTATAGCTGTAGCTGTAGCTCTGTTCCTACGCGTTCCGATGTCAAAACCTAACTGAAGCGTTGCAAGTTGCGACTGCGCAAATGCAGACACCGCAACGAGACGATCGAGAAACCAGATAGAAAAAAAAACAAAAACAAAACAACCCTCGAATTCTATGGACGGTGAAAAGGTAAAGGCAAAGGAACAAGGAGGGTAACTTTGCGAAGCAGTGTTGCCATTTTTAGCTGTATTTATGGTAATTAAGAAAGCTAGAAAATTTGAAGAAATAATATTAGCTAGAAATCCGACTTCTTTATATTAACACATAACTGCTATATATCATAGTTATGAATATCAGTATAGATTATCTGTCGAACCGAGTGAGTATAAGTAAGGTATTCATAAAAATAATACCTAACGTGACATTCCTTTATTATAAACTCAATATTATTATTATTATAATGGACTGATATTAGTTTAAGTCAACACCTTAAAAAAAAAAATTTGATTTTCTTAAGGCCAGTCAGGAATTCTTTTTTTTTTTTTTTAGCTATTTTTAGCTACTTTTGTATTTTGAAAAACTAGCTACTTCAGCTATAAAAATTATAACAACACTACTGTGCTGTATGTCTTGTCCCGCGGTTTGGTGGTGGTTCGTGCCACACTGTTCACACACACATACAAACACACACACACACACATTTGATTCCTTATCTTTATCTTCGTGAACTATAGAAATTTACTTTTGGCGCGCGCAAATGTTGCAATTGTCAAGACGACATCGGAATCCCTTAGTTCCTCTAAGGAACTCTCTCAGTATCTCTGTGCGTGTATGTATGTGGCACACAGCTGCCTAGACACAATCACACATATTTGTGAGTACCGAGTAGCTAGAGCAGAGACTCTATCGTTGAAATAACCGTTAGCCCCCCTTTCAATATTGAACAGCTGGCAACCAGCATTAAGTTGCACTCGACCCGCATAATTAAAGGAAAATGTCAAATACGTGAAAATTCTGGAAAGGGGCAACGTTACGCCTGCGCCTCAAATTGAATTGAATTGCATGGAAAATGATTTGCCTTAGCCATAAATTGAATTGCGATCACTAAGCGTTTTTAATATTAATTATTTTTTTTATATAATAACCCATATCAATATGATCATTTGATGTCCTGCAGCAAAGTTGCAGCTGAGTTGTTGTGACATTATGGAAAATTCTGGAAGAGTACAGACAATGGCCTTAGGTATAAGAGTACTTAAGTACACACATATATTTATACATACAAGTATCTTATGCCCTGCCTGATGTGATAAGAATGCAATAGACACATTGGCACGACAAAGTATATAGTAAGATTGTTTACTTCACTTTTCCCGCTGTGCAAAGTAATTTCAGCCAGATGGTTTCTTATATGTGGACATTTGTGTTGTACAACTGCTGTGCTGACTGTGAAGGTCATTGAGTGGTTTTATCGACCACATAGACAACGTGGTTCATAAGGAAATAAGCAATGTATACGACTAAAAAAAAAACAGTTTGCTATAAACTCGTAGTAGTAGCTATCATACTTTATTATTTACTTTTAGATTTAACCATTTTGCTCTAATATTTAGCGGAAAATATCAAATTTTATAATCATTATATAAAATTATAATAAATAAAAGTAGTTAATTTAAAAATCTAATATATTTTGTTCAAATAATAAATTATTTTAACATTTAACAGAGTGATATATGAGTTAATAACTCAAAATAATTAATTTTTTAACTGTTCTATGTTGTTAAATAATTTCATATTTATATATCACCATAAATTTCTTTCTTGAGCTATGGGAAAGTCTTCAAACTATGACCTGTCAGCCTTATAGAGCAACTGGCTTTAACATATTAAGAGTACCGACAATTTCCCATGCCTGACGAGGCATAACCCAAGTTAATTTCATTTCAATGAGCCAAATATAACGCCAACTAATGGAAGGTACATCTATGGGATCCATTAAATTAAGAGGGCTTGTGTGTGTGTGTGTGTGTGTATGGCAACTGTAGCCTTTAACCTAGCAATGTCAATACAAAGCGATCGCTGACAAAGGAAAGTCCCTTGTAAGGGTTATCTTACCCTCAAAGGGATACAAAAGCGTTAAAGGACTGACAATGAGTCATCGACCTTAGCTGCAGACGCTCTGCGCAAGATATGTGCATCTAAAGCGGCCATAAGGATCAGGTTTCCCAATCCGGATAAACGTGTTGCAACGTACAAGAAACTAGAAACCGAGACTCTGTTTGGGTTAACACCTCGTTGTGCAAAACTATCAGCTATCATTGTGAACCAATTATCTTCGTATTAATAATGAATAAATATATAAAGATAAAAGTATTGTGAACAGTTCATATATTGAAATAAATATCCTTTTGTTGCATTCCTATCAACCTTCTCTTAATTTATTGATTCATTCCTAATATAATTGATTGATTTATATAATTAAATTTTAATTGCACGCGACATTAAAGTAAAGAAAAGGGAATGATAAAGTTTGGAGGCATAGTTCTCTTTCCTTAAGACAAATGCAATTAAGTACCCATTCCAGATAACGAATGGAGTATGGTGCTCGTTCCCTCAATCGAATTAGCAAATATAACTCGAGTTCCCTTTCCAAGTAGTCTGCCATCATGTACTTTACTCCAGCTACAAAATAACTTGAATATTTCCTTTTACTTACTTTTGTAAATAACAGCATAAATAATAGTTGAATTGACCAACTAATGATGCCCATTGTTTAAGTAACTAATTAAGTGCCAGTTAACAATAGAGTACTCACCGTTGAAACAACAAATTCTTGGCAAATGCATAGAGCTCAATGTCCAGGCTATTGAGTTTCTCGATGCGTCGTCGTTGATCGGGACGCAGATTGAGGACAGCAGCTGCTGAAATGGTTGCATTGTGCTGCTCGAAGGGTATGGCAAAGCGCAGGTTGAAGGTCTCTTCAAATATGTATTGGGACATCTGCAAAGCAAGTACAATATTGTTAGATTCGTAAGGTTTTATCACATATTTTATAAAATGTTTTTTCAAATCTTACAGTTAAACTTACCTTTTGATATTCCGTCAGTCCAAAGTAGGCCATGGCGGCCAGATTGCGCTTGGCGCTGGCCAGCATGACGCGATCACGCTCATGAGCCGGCATCGATGACTTGTTGTAACAACCGACCAGGGCGAGATCGGCCAACATGCGGGTTTGCCTATTGGCGGCCAGATTTGACTCACAGCCAGCAAACTGATCGAGATCCACATCCAGCCAATCTTTACCCTTATAGCAAGGTGGCAGCTCAATAGCGCTGGCCTGACGACCCAAACACCAATGCCTGGATCCCTTCCAGGTGGCGCCGCGTCGCACGTGCCGATACTCGGACATATAGCGTGAGATCGGCTCGCGTAGCAGCGAAATGTAAAAGTATCGACGCTTCGCTGTCTCACCCTCGTTCTTGTCCAGCTCAACGTCCACACAGCTGGTCAGCTCAGTCCAGTCGGCGTGCAGGCCACACTTCCAGCCTGTTGAGTATCTGGAGAAGAGCCAGTTCTCATTGCGGTGTGGACGGAAGCAATAGCAACGTTTCCGTTGACGCTGACATTCGCATGGACGCTGAAACATAGGTGTTTATTAATTACTAGCTTAATTTGCGCAATATTTAAATGTAATTGAAATCTATTTCATGAAATAAATTTAATTAAATAATTCGAGTCATTCAAATCGACTACCATAAATATATTAAGAGATTTGATGAAGAAAATTTGAAATTTTATTTAAATCCTTTAACAAATGCTTGGACATTTAAAAGCATTCGTGGCATGGTTTCAGGAACAACGACAATTGTTCTTGGTTTCCTTTTGTTTTGTTGGAGATTTGTAGAACATGACTGAAAATGACAAAGGGTCTTTGGAACTCACCTTGAGGTCTAAATCGCGCACCAGGTGCCGTCCAAAGGAGGTACCGCCCGTCTTTTGTATGTGCAGAAATACCATCACATCATGTCCATCCATGTCGAACTGAAAATCATCATTCAACACATCCTCATAGCTCAGTCCGGCATTGGCTATTATGTTCTGTGGAGCTGATGCTTTTGATGCAATTGCTGTGCTGCCACCCACATTGTTGTTGTAGTTGTTGTTGTTGCTGCCAGCCTGATGTAAAGCCACAGGCTGGAGTTCATTGTAGGCCAACATGTCCGAGGATTGGAGCATTACGGCGCGCTTGGAGAGAGCACATACCTGCGGTTCGAGTAAAGAGCAAAAGAGCAAACATTAAAATGTGTCTGCAAAATTGTTTCATACAATTGCATTACTCATTTTCATTGCTGTCATGGGGCTTAAAATTCAATTTATTACCTCCAGCAAATATTACATGAAGCCACCCAACCACAGTGTGTGTGTGTGTGGGTGTTTATTTGTTTTTAACATTAATTAAATGAACAACAGGATTAAATGAATATTTTTTGATTCCAGACCCTTCGGCCGTAAAATCTTCAGGCATATCAACACTGAATATTCTGTGTAAATCGCCAACAGAATGTGGGCATCTTTTCAGCTTTATTTACTCACTGAAATATGCACTTTTATTTATTACATTCGCACGACAGTTGTTAACCATGCACTTCAGGTGTTTTCCATAATTATTGCCCTTTTTATCATATGTAGTTAATAATATCGAGAAAAATTGACGTGGAATTGACATCACTTTTGTTGCATACTCTCAGGCGAATGCAGAAAATTGAAAAAGGCAATCAACACTGAGGGTTGAAAATGATTGACATTTCCATGGCAATTCTAACTAGAATTGTTAACTGGATAGAACTGAGATCTAATTTGAATTATTCACTTAAAATAGTTTCAGAAAATTAACTGCTTACTATTTCATTAATACATATATTCTGTAATCTATTAGAACGTCAATTAAAATTAACAAGCGTATACGAACCAAGTTTCTTAATGAACCAACTGCACATGTTGTTGTTGTTATGGTGAGCACAAAGTCAGACGACTGAGTGAAGATAAAAAGTCTCTCAGTTTCATGTATTCAAGTACTTATGTGCAATCAAAGTGAAGAAAAGTTTCTCGATTAAAATGAGCAACTTTGTCGAAATTCTCTTATCTAACCATTTCCGCTGCTTATGGCCTAAAGCTGAGAGTACAAGTATAACGCTGCTAAAAACAGCAGAACAAGTAACAATAACAACCGTAATGGGGCAACGGAGAAGCTCATTAAACAATTGGCAGTTGTTGGGCGGCTTATTAGAAATTAAGAACATTATGGGATTGTTAGGCCGATAGGTTTTATCTTAAAGTTCTAAGCGAACTCGAAATATGCACATGAATGCGTATAAAATTGTTTTGTAAAACTTTCATCTTTTAATGGCCAAGCTATGAGCCAAGTAAACTAAGCGATAAACCATTGCAACCATTCGAAAAAGTATGTGGTGAAGACAGAGGTAAAGGTCGACCGCTTAAACAAAAGAAAACTTTTAAATTTATTACACAACAACAACAATCACAAAATGAAGAACAACGGCAACAAGATTCTGTTTCGATTATCAGACAACACCGGCTAGAAAAATGGTCACAAATGTACGGGGAATTTTAACAGGCTTTTGGATTTTACTGCAATTGAGAGTGGCTTTGCATTAAAGCTTGTTTCATTTATCAAATAAAAAAATTTGATAATAATAAATTTATGCGAAAAACGTATAAACGCATAAAATGCAATTTGCCTAAAATGAGAGGAAAATCTACCACTAATGGGTAATTTAATTTTATTTCCGCGCTGCCATTTTGGCCAACGTCACTAAAATGGCCTTCATATCATCAACAACAACAACACCAAAATAATAACAATCCGGCGTGTGTGTGTGTGTGTTACAGCAAGCACTGTGCTGGCGATTTAATTGCTTTTTATAGGCAGACATAAAAAGAATTACATGGCTATGACCAGTGCTATAACCACTGACCAAAACCCACCCAGCCACCAACCATCACACCAAAAAAAAATTACCAACAACAAATGCGCAAGCATCCAAACCACGTTGTAGGTAATGGTGGCAGTGGTTCGTAATAATATAATAATAGTAATCATTTAGTGGGCAAATTTGTCGGATGTTCGCGCGCCCGAAAATTCCCATAGACGCACACACACATCATACAATGACATTTTCTGAGTATATTAAATGAGTGAGCATTTTTGATTGCTATTAAATGATTAGAGCATACACTAACACACGCAATGATAAGTGTTTTGTGTCGCACCATGATTCGTTCCTGTTTATTGTCCTAAAAGTATAACAACGCTCACCCGTAATATTAAATATACAGGGCTTTCTATTTAAAATTTATTGTTTTTCTCATTTCGTACCTAATGTTACCCTCGATCAGGCAGGTGTTTCTTAAGCTTACTATGGTTACTTTGATTCAATTAAAAATTTTAAAATTTGTTAGAAAGGCTGTGACTCAGATTATGTTTAAAAAAAATAGAATTTCTGACATTTCAGAAACACTGACATTTCTTTCAAATTCTATTAAAATGAAATGATTGTTTTTTTAAATTAGTTTAGTTTTGAATAACAAATGTTGCATACTTGTGGGCATGTATTTATATAAAGCAGTTTTTTCAGAAAGGAAATTATGTAGGACATTTATTGAGGAAATTTTATTGGAATTAATTTGATACAAATATTTTTGAGCCTTAGTATTATTTTTCTTTAATATTAACAATTTTATGCAAAACCATGACATTTTTCATGTTCATACTTTCAAAAAGAATCTCACGAATTCTTGCTGTAAAAATTACTTTTCGACGTTGACAATCAATTTAAGTGCATAATTTGCAGGCAATCTAAGTTAATGGCTGGTTGCAAAGCCATAAATATGAGCAATGTCAGAACAGGTAGAAGCGAATTGACATAAACCATTCTGTTCACGCTTATGACTCTCATAATTCTTGTATCTACGAGTAGGAATCGCAAAATGGCTGGCAACCAAAAGTCAACTAGAATAAGCCACAAAAGCCGCAAGTTTCAGCAAGTAAATTAATATTTACGAGTGTGCCACTGAGATTTAAGATTTGTATGCTTTATGAGCCAGCTTACAGACAGACACACACACAGCTTAAACTGTGTCAATGCACATATCGCACACACAAAAACACACACACACACCCACCCACATACATATACGTACAGTGGAAAAGGCTCGTAAATTTCAAGCACTCTAAAAAGTAAACAATAAAAGTTTTTTGTGAATCTCAAGATACAATTTGATGTCGGCAGCCATAAAAATGCCAAGAGAAATAGAACAGCAAATGGAAACTGTGAAAATAAGGTACCACATAGTCGTAAAAATGTAAAATGCAAATTGAAGAACCTAGAAGCTGTGTCAATCAACAGACTGTATTTACAATTTTGTTTATTGCTTATTTGATTCATGAAATTTAACAATTAATTTTTATTTTTTAACACACGTCGCAAAGCTTACGATCGTACCAATTAAGCAAACAGTTAAAAGAAAACGGAATTATTTAATTTGAAATTTGTTGATTGAATAACATAGTTGAAACAGTTTGATTCAGTCAGAAGTCGGCAGTTCAACTTTAAATTAATATACTTTAATGCTTACATTTTAAAATTTAACTCCATGAAATCGTTTATTTTTGCTTATAAATTCGCACTGATAAGCCGATACACATTGAAGGGATTGATCATTACGGACATAGCCAAACTTGCAACCACAACCCAACTTGCAAATACTCAAATAGGGGCATTCTGCGTCAAAGTAATAGGGCTCCTTGCAGCTTGGCTAATAGCAGGCTAGACAGGTGAGCTCCTCATTATCGCCACAGGCTGTAAGTAAGGTGTAAGGATATAAAGCAATTAAGTTAAAACTCACTAGCTAAGTCCGCTCTTACTCTGTTACGTACGTTGCCCATGTGGCGCCGCAAGGACGGAAGCCAACAAGCAGCTGACCAATTTTAGAGCTCGACGCGATGCAAATGCAAACAACATGGCACAACAACACAAACCAACCACCTGCCTGGAGCATGGCAACAACGGCAACTCAGTTGACCGGTTGGCTTTACGCTCTTTAAGCAATTCAAATTGTGGATGTTATGGCAATTAGCTATGTTTGTGAGACACTTAATTTAACCAGAAATAGTTAATATGCCTTGGGAGTTAGACATTAATATATAATAAATTGTTTGCATACAGCACTGTACAATGAAGACTAACAAATAATGCAGTAGAAACAAGCTATAAAATTATTGAAGCTGAATCGAAAGACATCTTTATCAGGTGTGCTCAATATAGAAACAATTGTTTTTTGAAACAATTAAACTAAATGACTGAGTTTTAATAAAAAGCGTCTTCTTCAAATTTATTTAAAATGTGAACCAAAATTAAAAAATTTATGAATTATTACTATATCTTTTACAATATATGAGTACGTTTATTTATATGTTATTACATATTAATAAAGTTTAATTTAAAGTGATATAAGATTTCTCGACTTATATAATGTAATTTTTTAGCAACCAAAGTCGATTTTAGAAACACACTCAATTGCTATTGGGTTGTTAAAACAACATGGCAATAAAGTATGTAACGTTTAATAAAACCTGTAAAAGCTAGGTATGTCGATCTACCAAATGCCGTCGTTGATGGATTTCAAATACTGTTGGTTTCACCTGTGTTTGCATTAAAAACCGTTGTCAGTCAGTTATGAGAGCTAAGAGCAATCGCTTTGATGGTGTCATTGACCATTTTTGTGGCTAACAACACAATGGCCAACTTGAAAGCACACACATCCATATACGAGCACAATCAAAAACACAAAATGGCCTGCCAAAAGGACTATTCAAATGAAATTCGTAGGGCACACATATGTACATACAAATACCCTTATACACACACAGGTAAGCAATAAGCCATGGCCCATGGCGTACAATCGCATAAGATCCCAATCCCCAATGTGGTCGTCATGAAAACCGGAAATATAAAAAATTAAACAACACAGAATACATAGATGCATGAAAGCCTGCAGAATGCGACGAGTGATAAATTACATTACAGTGCTGCATTTTATTATCATTTAAACAAATGCAGGAAACACACAAATGCGGATATGGGCCGAGGGAAGAGCAGGCCTGGTTTTTGAAATTTACAACGAAAATTGTGTAAATTTTGTGCATAAAATTGCAGCTTATTATATTTTAGCATGCCAATGCTATTATTACACGGCATTGTGAATATTTTTGGCACTCACTGTGGAAATCTCACAGTCACGCAATTACATCAGCATGCAGCCTTTAAATATTTTATAGCATACTTTTGGCCTGTTCGTTAAATGAAAATGTGTCTATTTGAAGAGGACATGGAGTTTGTTTAAAACCTCTCGGAAGAATTCACGAAATTTAGCGAAATATTGAATAATTCACATTATAATAGCTTTGGGATTGGAATGCAAATACACGCAAAATGAATCAAGAATTCATTTGGTTTATGCATTTCTTGTCTGCATTTCAACAGGGTATAAGCTAGCTAACCTCATTATTTTATAGTCTGTTTTGAAAATCTTGCAGTTCTTAATTGTTTTCGTGCTGAAATATGTATTCAAAGAGAATAGAAAATGCTTTCGCTTAGTCTAAAATAACTTTAATGGTTACTAAAATAGTTACATAAACAGAGTTAAAAATGTACAAAAACAGTGAAATGTGAGAATGGAAAATTTATAAATATGTAAATGATAATCTTCGTTTTTAGTTAACTTAAATGTACATACATATGAATTATGTCTTAGCAAAGTTTTTGTTTATGGGTATGTCTAAGTCTATATGTGACGTATAGGTATACATAGATTATGAGGTAACAATAAATTTTTTTTTTTGTAACTACTTTTGAATACCGAATGAATTTAGAGACCAGATAATGATCAAGACGATATTCCTCATGAAAATCGGGCAAGTTTTGGCAAAGTTATGCATGTTTGTGTTTATGGGAATGTCTAGGTCTATAACCAACGAATGGCTTATGAGGTTAACAAAATTTTTTTTTTTACTACTTTTGAATACCGAATGAATTTAGAGACCAAATAATGATCAAGACGATATTCCTCATGAAAATCGGGCAAGTTTTGGCAAAGTTATGCATGTTTATGTTTATGGGAATGTCTAAGTCTATAACCAACCTATTCATGGCTTATGAGGTTAACAAAAATTTTTTTTTTAACTACTTTTGAATACCGAATGAACTTAGAGACCAAATAATGATCAAGACGATATTCCTCATGAAAATCGGGCAAGTTTTGGCAAAGTTATGCATGTTTATGTTTATGGAAATGTCTAAGTCTATACGTGACGAATAGGTATACATAGATTATGAGGTTAGCAAAAAATTTTTTTTTTACTATTTTTGAATACATATACAGATACTTGCTGTTATGTTGTATAAACAATAAAGTAAATGAACCTGTAGTTTTCAATAAGAAGTTATGATAGTTGTCAGCATTTTGGGTCATATGCTACGATCAATTTGGCAACAGAGAACAGTTCAGATTGATGTATTCATTTTGTATTCGATGTGTGTGTGAGTGTTTTATATGAATGTCTGTGAGTGCTGTGAAAGTGTTTGTCGTTTCATTTATCAAATTATATATGGGAATGGTTGTGATTTCAGGCATTAAATCATTGACAGTTGCTTATGTTTCAAATGGATTTTCTATTATTTGCAGACCCTAAAGCTGGACTGGCCAGCCTCGCAACAAAAAGGCAAACGTGAAATTATGGCAAGTAATTTATTATTTTTTAAAGAACAACGTTGAAAGCTAATCTATTTTAAGTGGCTGTAAAACATTCAAGGCAAACTCGTTTCACCCGCTCTGGAATTTCTGTCTTTGGGGTGTGTGTGTGTGTGTGTGCTCTAATGAAATGTAGCGTAATATTTTAAGTTTAGACGTTGGCCAAAACTCACGACTTCACTCATAGTGTATGGGTATGAGATGTATGGGATATGTGTGATAAGCGTGGTGTAAATCCCAAAAATAAGCAAAGACACAGCAGATAACACACATACACACGCACATCCATCCATGGGCACATACAAAGTCCCTTGCCTGGGACAATAGAGAGCTGAATAGCTGTGGATAGTCCTGGTTGGTTGACTGTCCGGCGCTTTTGGTCAATGACCATAAATTCAACTAAAATATATTTTGACATTTTGCACGCAAAAGCGGGATGATGTAGGGTGTGTGCTTTGTGGCTAGGCTAACAGCTAACTAAGCGTATTGGCCCCAAGGATCTCTGGGTGCAAAAGGGGGCTAAAAGGAGTCGCACAGTTATATAAAGGTCATTGCAATGATGAAGCTGGAACCAAGCCACATTTCCTATGAAGTGTTAACAAGCGATAACAGAGGCCCAACACAACCAAATCAAACACAATGAAGCACAACTGATACCGAATGTTGTGATAATGACGACGATGATGATGATGGCCAAGGACAAATCTGGCTAACTCGTGAACTCTTATATTTATCGCTTATTGCTCCGTCATTTGGCATTGTTTCGGTTTTGCAGTAAGTTTCCAAGAAGTAAATGAAGTGAAATGGCTTGAAAACGATGATAAAGCAAATCAATGGTTTAACATTTTGTATTTTTTTTTATTCTTTGAGATCGTATTTAAGTAAGTGTTGCATAATTTTAGGCGCATCCTTTGCCCTGTCGAAAAGCATTTTAATTGCTGTTTTTGTAACAAAAAGAAATTTCTTTTCTCATGCTCATAAACCTGGCTTAACAAATGTTGGTATGGGTGTGTGTGTTGGATATAATTGGCGACCGCTGTGCCTTGGGGTGGTTTTTTGTTAGGGACATAAAAATGTGTAAAGTACGAGTTTTTCGTTCTCAGAATTAAGTTTATATAAGTATGCATATAGAGTCAGCGGTTACGCAGCTTGTCTCAATTCGGCTTTAAGCCTTAATAAGCAACGGCCTTACGATTTTAATTCAACGCCAGCTTATGCAAACAATTTTGTTGTTAAGTGGACTTTTTGGACCTTACTTTTTACTTTTTTCTTGCGCCAGTTTCATATTTTCTTTTATTACACGCAAGTTGGCACGTAAATTTAAATGAAATGCGATTTCTTTTCAAAAAGTTGATACAATAATTCTTTTTCCTTCTTTTTTATTTGCATGCATAATATTTTTGTTGGTAACTTGAGTATAGTAAATCAGTGTAAGGTAATCCACTAGACTTTCCAGGAAGTTACTCAGTTCATATATAAAAATTCACGCAAAGAATTTTTCTTACCCATCTGTCATAAATTACAATGACAAGGGTCCTTTTATGAACTTTAAAAACCATTTAAGGCATCCAAAAATATATTTGCCGAAAGTATTAGAACTGAAATACCCTGTAAAAAGAATCACCCTTTGATTAAAGGTAATTAGTGTAGTTCAAGACAATTAAATAAATACTCTCCCAAAAATCGCACGCACATGTGTGTAAATATTCCTTTTAAAATATCATTCACAGCTACATTTTAGGTATACATATTGTGAGCAGGTTGTTAAAGTTGTTGTTTTAAGAATGAAATAAAAATGCTTGGACTTTAATTTAGATTTTTTGCTCATTTGGGAACACAATTCAATTTTGTGTGACATGGCCAGGAAAAATGGTCAAATGTTTTTCTACAATGTCATTTCCTTGATGTTTTCTTTTATGTTTTTTCTTAGCTTCTTCTGAAAAATGCTGATTGAAATGGAGCAAAAACCAACTCGACTTGTGCGACAAACGGCAAAAGGCCTGGATTTTAGCCATGCCTTTGTTTGCCGTAGTTTATTTATCTTTTTGCTTACATATTTTTTTTCTTTGCTGATTTGATTTGATTTCATGGGTCCCATTGTCCTCGACTCGTTTTTATTGTAAATGTTCGCACTTTAATCAAATGCCAGCTAATCTTTTGGGCAGCAGAATTTCCAATTGTTGTTGTTGATGCCCGTGGGGATTTGTTTTCTTAGGATTTCGAGGACAACAGCCTAGACAAGTCGTTTAACGCATTACGTATACGTAAACGTTTGTGGCTTTACTGGAAGCTTTAGCTTTAGCCAAAAATATTTGTTTATTGCTGACACGGGCGACCATAACTGGCCATTTAGAGGTAACTTAATTGAGATTTGATACAAATTGAAACCGAAAACTGCAGTTTGCCCGGCTGACTATGGTCATTGCCACATGCACAAAGTGTCCAATTATAATTTAATTAAATTCTGAAACACTGTATGCATATTTGTTGTTGCCATAAACAAGATTCTTGCATTCAAAACACACACTCACACACACACACAAAGTTTTAGATGCATGCCAGACACGTACTCAGTCCACAGACTTTCCTGTTGTTGCTGCTGTTTTACATGTGCAACAATATGACACAACAATGGAGACGAGTCGTGCGGCAAGTCGTGCAACGAGCCGCATGAGTGCTGACTGCCGCTTCCCTCGGTGGGAGGTGCAGTACTTTGTGTCAATGTGTTCGCTTGGCTTATTATGCTATCGCATGCAAGGCCGCAACAAATCATGACAAATGAAAGCAAAGAGAAAGAAATACATACATAGATTGTTAAAATATGTGCTAGCATAATGTCAAGTGGGCGTGGCATGAGCAAAACAAACACACTAACACACACGCATGCATATTTATGTAGAGCTAAAATAGCACACAAAAATTCAGAAAAGTTGCACACAAATGTCTTTGTTGTAGCTGATGGTCTGCTAACAATTGTTTCACACACACACAGAAATAGACTCGTATGGCCTTTGTTTGAGTTACTCCCTTTTGTGTTTATTTATTTACTCAACTACTAGTGTATGGCTCCTCTCTGTGTTCATAATGTGTTTATTCCAAGTGTTTATTCAATAAATTTTCTCTTTTTTTAAGGCCCCAAAAGGGCCGCTCAAAGCCTTCCACTTAACATATTACGTATACACTCAAAAAAAAAAAGAATTGAAATAAATAAATACATTCGCATCTAAAACACAAACTTTAAATCAACTCCAATTTTTTAATACTGACATTTATTGACGACAACATACAAAAATTCTGCAATAAACATTCAACCACAAAAAAGCATCCAACGCTTTATTTTGATAAAAATGTATTTATATTAAATAAAATAATTTTTTTCAATTAAACCATTTGGCATAAAATACTTTTTATATGCTTTTATTTATTGTATAGAATATAACAATAAATTACAATTTTGGTAAAGTGTTAATGGTAGTCGATTTTTAAATTGTCGTCAAAGTCTGTACAAATTTCTGGAACACACCTGATGAATATTATTTACACAACGTCACAAATCTGATAAACAATATCAACAAAGTACGTGCATTTTTTGCAAGTCGAATTTTGAAATACACTATTCAGTTAATACGTTAATGATAAAATTATTATTATTCGGCTTCGGTATAAAGATAAAGCTTTGTTTCGGTTACGGTTACGGTTTGAGTTACAAAATTCAATTCAATAAATAGCGATAATAACCAGTTGTAAATATTGATAACAGACGACGCCATTGCCTGTGCTACAAATATCAAGTATGTTTACACGTAACTCGTTGTTGCCCATAATTAAGAATACTTGTTGGAAAATAAAAGGCTAGTACGCACTCGAAAAATTTGTACATAAATACAAGTTGGTCAAGTGCTTGCCAAAAAGCGCAGGACGTTAACAGCAAACAACCACAAAAAGGACAAGGGCGTCTAGACACTTTGTCGGTGGTAAATATGTGTGCATGAATCGAAAGGTTAATTAACACAGTAATAACACTTGTTGGTTTGTGCGTATATACATTCTTTAACAGCATGTTGAAAATGTATACAATTTATTAAAATATAATAAATTTAATATAAGATTACGAAACTTATTTGCTAGCCTATCTGATATTCGTCATACCGCAAAATACTTTTTCGCTTTTTAGTTATTTAACATAAAGTAAACTTGTGAAAAACCAAACAAAAATGCACACCTATATTTAATGCGACTTTCGGCCTCCTACTGGCCTTATATAGCCGGCCAGCAGTTGAATAAATTGGCAGTTGCGACGCGTGAGGTAAACAGTAAACAACGAACATGTCTCGCACATTTATCATATTTGGCCTTTTGGTTCTGGTAACAACAGTTTCTACATTGATTCAAGAGTGAGTTGAATTCGTTATTCAAAGCATTGCTAATTGGAATTTTCCAGAAATTAAAACGATTTGGGTTCATTTGCTTTATAGAACTCCATCTGATGGAGTGGTACGATTGGCCTACAATCCGACATATGACCTGTGGTTCTTTCTACCAGATGGCAGACCTAATAAACTCAATGACACCATTAAGGATGCCTATAAAGAGCGAAGGCCTGGTGGGGTTTGTTACAAGCCTGAAGATGACTGGTTCTTCTGTGCCACCGGAGAGAAAATAAAATAGTACTCAATGAGTTTTTAGTTTAAACTTATTGAGCTTCACTGCTGCACATAAAAAATTACCTAAAAAAAGAGAAAAATAAATTAAATTAAATTGAAAAAGTTATAGACAATACTAAAGTTAAGTTCTCGTAACAATTTCCTCCACGCTTATCAGCATTAACAAGAGGTAAGTATGACGAAGCAGGTAAGACAAAAGTAATAGATATTATTATCTTCAAGGAAAACAATGTGCAATTACTGCAATTACTCATGCAGTTCTAAAACGTGCTGGCACATGTCTTACGTTAACTTGTTAAAGATCATGTGAGCTGATAAACTTTTTCTTAAAAAATAACTTGACTTTAAAATGCAACAGATACAATTAAAGAATATCCAATAATCTTATATTTGTTATCCAAATGCAGTGAATATTACAGAAGATATGAACTGTTTTGACACAGTTCTTAGCAAAGTAAAAGCAATTATAATTTTGCCAGCTTTAGAAGTAGAAATTAAGTTGCAGTTTGTGTTAATATGTGTACTTTGGACAGCATTTGACAGAGAAAAAAACGAGGGTATTTTTTTGTAAGCTGCGGGGCAGAAATACATTTGATTTTGCCCCTACACATTTCTGTCATTGCTTACATTGTGACACAAAGGGAAATAAAATATGAAATAACTTTATAAACGAAGACAAACGAAAGCAACAGAAGAGTCTACTCTCGGCAGTAAAACTTTTGATTGGTTACTCTCAGATATGGATATACAGTGACGTTCAGATGACTCACTTATTGTTATTGTTATTTTTGGCATTAAGTTTTTTGGCAAAGGGGAAAGAACACTGACGGACAACCAAGATGGAAGGAATAACAAAACAAGTTCCTCTGAAATGTGTAGCAAAAAGTGGCAGAAACAGACAGTTACAAAATAAAGTGCGTGAAAAGAGTCAATTTGTTGTCAGACTTGTTATTGTTCATATTCGTTTTATATAGCCAAACAAGAGCCAAGTTTCCGGAAGCTGTTTTCATGTACCCTAAATTCTCTCAGCTGCCATAAAAACAAATGCACAAAAGTCACAATGAACGTTACAAAAAACACACTTAAATTGAAGAGATATTCTCTCTATTTTGTGACAAACCGCAAAAGTATGTCACAGTTTTTGACTACAACACTTTGTAGTACATTGCGAATACGCAGTGTTATTTTATGTTGGGAAACAGTTCTTTTAGCTAATATGTACCAAAATCAATTATGTCACATTTCCTTTTTGTTACAAATCTAATTACAATCTTTCAACTATCTAGCTGGGCTTAATTTCAGATACGAATTAAATAGAATGGTCAATCTCTTTGAAAAGTTATCCAGTTCAATGCTACAGAGAAAATATTTTTAATATAATAACTTTAAAAATATTGATAGTCGAAAAGTTTAAGGCAGGCCACAAAAAACTATTTGCAACTAATCAAATTGGCATTCTAACAGAAAAACTTTGAGCGAACACACACACACGCACACCGCACACACAGAAAACCGACAGATTGTCAGCAATGGCAAATCAAAGCATGCAAAAAAAGAAAAAGTGAAAGCAATAATGCATGACTAAAATACCCTGCAATTCTAAGAAATGAATTTAGTCACATTTCTGTGTAAAACATATTTAAATTTGTGTTTAAAGATAAAAATCTTCTTTAACATGCATTGCTTTCAACATTTAATAATAAAGTTTGATTCATTTTAAATATATTTATTTCCATCAAATGTTCCTAACATGAAACAAATGCACAAATGCACCACAGTAAGCTTACTTTTTTTTATACTTAAATGTTAATACGAGTACATATAATTTGGGTAACTTGGAAAAGTTGACCATGTATGAAGTACGCGTTTATTTATCAGATCAAATTGACTCGCTTTTAACTGCTGCTCAACATCAAAGGGTATACCAATGTACGTTTTTTATTTTCTTTCTATACATAAATTTATTGATAGAAAGTGCAAAATAAACCTTTTTTACCCAATGTGGTTTTCAAACATACACACATCATAAGCTGCATCGCAAATTGAAATTGTATTGGTTGTTGTACTTTCGGCATAAATATTTGTGCCACAAAATGTTTGATTTTTGGGGAGAGTAAACTGGCATTTTGCATTAAGCTTTAAATTTTTTATGGAAGGTAAATTTGGTGTTTGATTAAGTGCTTTTAATTGTTTTTTCGTTTCAGCACTTCGAATGATTATATTTGCCAATGGGATGGACAAGTTTGTGGCTTCAAAACAAAGGAAAAGCTTAAGGTTATGAAGACAGTAACTCCCGAGGTTTCTCTTTGTACTCCGTATCTTGCAGCCACATAAATATTTATGAATATTACGAATGTGATGCAAATAAGCAAAAAAGAAAAAGATACAAAAAAATAAAAGAAAACAGAGACAAAAAGAAATGCCAAGCTAAGCGCAATCAAATCAAGCTTGAAAAGAAAAACAGGACAGGATTGAATGCAAGGCTAAAGACAAGAGAGAGAAAAAGCGAAATGGATAGCAAAAATCGCTGGAGGCAACTGGAGCAGTCACATCAGCTGCAGCAGTGTGAAAATTATACCCGTTGACAATAAGCAACCGCATTTGCATTTGCATGCGAGAATTTTAAAAGAGATTCCAATTCGTATTTTGTATAGAAAAAGCGAAATACTCGTTAATGTTAAGGTAAAGTGCATAAAGCTAAGGACATGCTCTCGATCATGCTCTCGCTCTGGCTCTCGCTCTGCCTCTCGCTCTGGCTCTGCCTCTCGCTCTGGCTCTGCCTCTCGCTCTGGCTCTGCCTCTCGCTCTGGCTCTGCCTCTCGCTCTGGCTCTGCCTCTCGCTCTGGCTCTGGCTCTGCCTCTCGCTCTGGCTCTGCCTCTCGCTCTGGCTCTGCCTCTCGCTCTGGCTCTGCCTCTCGCTCTGGCTCTGCCTCTCGCTCTGGCTCTGCCTCTCGCTCTGGCTCTGCCTCTCGCTCTCGCTCTCCCTTTCGCTCTCGCTCTCTCTCCTGCTCTCCCTCTCGCTCTCACTCCCTGCCACTCTCGCTCCCACTCCCTCCCACTCTCGCTCCCCCTCTCGCTCCCGCTCTCCTTCTCCCTCTCGCTCCCGCTCTCCCTCTCGCTCCCGCTCTCCCTCTCGCTCCCGCTCTCCCTCTCGCTCCCGCTCTCCCTCTCGCTCCCGCTCTCCCTCTCGCTCCCGCTCTCCCTCTCGCTCCCGCTCTCCCTCTCGCTCCCGCTCTCCCTCTCGCTCCCGCTCTCCCTCTCGCTCACGCTCCCGCTCTCCCTCTCGCTCCCGCTCTCCCTCTCGCTCACGCTCTCCCTCTCGCTCTCGCTCCCGCTCTCCCTCTCGCTCCCGCTCTACCTCCCGCTCTCCCTCCCGCTCTCCCTCCCGCTCTGCCTCCCGCTCTCCCTTCCGCTCTCCCTCCCGCTCTCTCCTCTTCTATGGGTAGCATTTATGAATAAGTGAATCCGTTACCGTTTTCAATTGCCGCATAAAATTTGCATTTCTTCTGTTGACACTATTGCATTGCACCATAAAGCGTGCGGTGGCACCACAATGATGCCACATACATGCATTCCCGTATGTATATATATATTTGCTGGTATTTCCCATATAGACAGTCACTCGATTGTATCCGCAAACCGTAGCGTAATTCCCAAGTGGCGTCTCTCTCGCTTTTGTTATTGCCGCACTGAGGCATGTCCTGGGCTGGGCCCTTACCACCAGCTTTCATATCGTTTTGTGCCGGATATTTACGATTTACACGTATGCCAAATGCAACACCATCCCCAAGAGCAACGGCAACTGCAACTGCAGCTCAACTCCGCCAGCCACTGCGGCATTGACTGTTGTTGCAGCTGCTTCTGCTGCTGACTTGGGCCCTACTGGAGGGCGTTAATGGTTTCATGTTGTTGGCTGAAAGCAGCAACAGCAATCTTAATTTGTGGTTGTTATGCCTAAATACCCTGTAGATTTATATGGACAAGACGTTGATCTAAGCATTTAAAATAAGAGTTTTTATCTGTAAGCTACAAAACTCAAAACCTCGCTTCGGTGACATAAAACTATTATTTTTTCAGTTTTTATCGAAAAAAACACCGTTTTATGTTTGTAAGCGGATATAGAAATTGATTTTAGAACCATATCTCTTTGGTGAAATATTCTTTGAATTTTTCGTAGATAACAATTGTGGTGGAAGCCTTTTGAGTAAAAAATAGATCCGCTCTAATATATAAACTTAAAATATCTTCGATTATTTAATGTTCAGTTAAGGCCTCAAAATGTCAGTCGTTGTATATACCCTGTTAATCCTATAAATAAAGGGAGTAAAGACAACAATGGCACACCAAAAAGTACCTATAGAATGGAGCCGTGGCAAATAGTGCGCAATGCAATTCCGCCTTCAAGTATGCAACACATGCTGGCTTGACAATTATTGTGACGATGCTATTGAAATTCAATTTTGTATGCAGCGTGTTGTGGCATGCCCCATTGGCAGCCACACCGAAGTGGCCAGCCATTTTTATGCTGGAAATTCTGCATCAGCTGATGATTCGCTTCTTTTATGCAGTCTCCCTTTTGTTTACAGAATGTTAAATTTCTGTGTGAGTGCTGTGTGTGTGTTGTTTTTTCTGTGTGTATGTGTGGTTTCTTCTGTGCGTGCTTCTGAGTAAGTAAATTTCAGAGGCAGACAAAGAGTTGGCTCTGCAATTGCAGCAGATTTTTGATTTATTGCCAGAGTTAAAGTTCTCTGTGGCATGCCTCATTTTTGCTATTTGAGCAAAAATAAAGCCATCTTCAAAATGCAGCTAGCTTCTTGTTTTGTGACCAATTCAATTGCAAAGTAAATTGGTTGAGAACTTGATAATGGAATATTAATCGGATTTTATTTAAAATCTGATAAATAATTATAGCTACGTTTGCAGGCAGAATAATTCATTTAATTACCCTTATTTTAGCATTTACTTTAATTAAATTGGTATTTTGTTATCATTTAGAAAATGAGACATTCGTTATAAATTTGTTAATGGAACTCTTTTACATTGACTTTAAAAGCTATATTTTGTATCTACTAACATTTAACAGGTTTTCTTTTATGATTTTTGTTTAAGAAAGGGAATAATTTTCACATTTGCTCTTTCAAAGCCTCAACATATTTTTTTATTCTAGCAGGACCCTTAAGCTCTTCAGATTTTCTGTGTACAACAATGAAACATAATTAAAGTCCAACTCGGTATTGATATATGTAGTCGAAATGAGAAACCCAATGTGTGTATGTGCTCCAACGAATTCCAATTTTCATTTGTAGCCTAGTCCTGATTTTATTTTCAAATGCACATGTATTTTTGTCATTAACAAGCTAAAGGTCTTTTTAGCATTATCAGCAGGTTGGGGTCTGCGGGGGGCCAATGCTTCTAGAGAAACACAAACAAAGTAAAAACCGACAAGAAAAATATGCAAATTTTTTTCTATGCTGCTTTCTATTTCTTTTGTATGTTTTAACTGGGATTTGCCATTTTCTATTTGCTGTGCTTATACACTCAGATATCCTTGAGGTTACTTGATTTCAGTATGCTAGGACAATTTGCGCTTGGCTCTATCGTGGTTGGGGAATTGGCTGACTGCGGTTGCTCCCATTCCGGTTGTTGGTGTCGTTAGGTGTACTACATGGCACTATATGGTTGCTTGGTGATGCGTATCATGATCCTGGCACTTGTAAACAGACTGTCAGACAGACAGAGAGGTCGACCCACTCACACACATATTGTTACCATCAGGCTGGACCACAGAATCAATATGCATTTGAATAAGTTGAATATCTGAGCACGGGGACATTTCTGTTTATTGTGCACCTAGTAGGGGAAAGGGATCAAAAGTTTTCCACGCACGTGACCCCACGTGTGTTGTCCTATTTCTTGGCCAGACAACATTTGCATAAAGAAACGACGGTTACCGTTGTGACAGGTGCCACAACAGCCAATGAGCTAGTCACATTTGCTATTTACTTACCACGCTATATACTACTAAGTATATTCTCGTACATATGTGTTCTATATCAAGTAGCAAACCTAATTATATTCCTTGCTGGCGTACCGAAATTGAGACAGACACCAAATAAATCCCAATGCTACATCAGCACAAAGTCCCAAATCCAATAAGTAAATCCGTAACAAAATAGAACAGAAAAGAGAACAACAAATGAAAAAATAAGAAAAGGTGGTAGCAAATGACTGTCACGGCGTCAATTTTTTTTAGCATCCCATACACTTGCAGACACACACACTCTTACACACATATAACCGCATCGAGACCTCAATGAACATCATAATAATAAGCCTGGGGAATATATACATGCATATATAAAAAGCGTGAAAGATATGATCGAAAACAGTTCTCAGTAATGTTTGACTGTGATATACCCTGTTAGAAATGTTTTTTGACTATTTCAGAAATATCTTATATCTTTAAATCATACAAGCAATTTAAAATATTTTGATGTATTTTAAATTCCTCTGAAAATGCTTTTAAAATAAACAATAAAGATGGTAACTAAAAGAAAAAACTATAAAATGTATTTAATTGGATTCGATAAAACTCATAGACGCAATATGCATACCCAATGCTGGCATCCTTTGCTACTGGGTATTAGAGGCAATGTGTGTTACGCATATGGAAGAAAAAGCCACTTGGCTTCAGATGTAATTAAAAGTAATTAAAGTACAGCGTATTTTTGATGAATTAACGTAAGCCGATGACAAAGTCGACGCCTTGTCAAAAGTGATTAATTAATGGTGTTTCACTGTCATTTTATGTACAAATATATATAAGTGTGTCTTTGCTCATTTTCAAGAGTTTAAGTGAATGCGCATGTATTACAATGAGAATATAAATCTTTTTTTAACTGATTAGCAAGCATTATTTCACTTTAATACATATTGTAATTAGTGCATTAATGTTGAATAATGCTCTAGCAAGAGGAAGCATATTTAATCCCATAAATTATGCAATTCACAGTATTTAATTACGTTCTCAAACTGCATTAACTTTAATAGAGATAAGCATTAATGGCAAACAAGTATTGCAAGTAATTATACTTCTTACAACCATAATGCATTCATTCTGGTAAGCAGCTTTCGTTGATTGAAGTGAAAGATGTTTTAGAAATACTATTCAGCTCAAGAGCAGCTTTCATTTGATAAGCTTATTAAGTAATAATAATAACCTGAAAATTCATTCAAATTAAAGTCAATATGCGTCAAAGACTCAACACAAATTTGCATTGCTGTTGTTCTCAGTAGGTAAACTTTTCATAAGTCACATTCATGTTATTCTTGGCGCTGTAAAGTTGGCAAATAATAAAAAAAAACTTCAAGTGGCTCTGTATTTGACGGACTTCGAAATTTAATAGCAAACGCGTTAATATTCAAAAGCGCACAAAACTTTTGGGCCTTAGCTTCCACTACGAGTACATGACGGAAACGGAAATGTAGTGAAGTATCCCGCATTTGAGAAACTTTTGCATACTCGAAGTACGAAAATGTTGAACAAAAATAATAGTTCCTTCAGGCATAAATTTTATCAAAAATATTCACCTAAAAACTAAAGTTGAATTTTGTTTTATTTTAAGGGCAGCAGAAAAGTGGTAAATTTTGCAGGCCCTTGGGCGTAACTTTACACCAACAAAAGTGCCACGCCTGTAATGTCCGCTACGGATTTTGGCATGCGGCGTTCTGCTCTGCGGTTCGGCTCTAAATTAAAAGTTTTTCGCGAAATTTTAATAAACTGCTGCGCTCACTTAAATGCCACAGACGCCCCCAAAACGTTTTGTGGCCGTCAACGTTACGCATCCGACGTGTGAGCCCGCAGCAAATTTTAATTGGCTTGCCACGCGATATTTGTTTTTTTTTTTTGGGACCCTTTAGTGAATTTTGTAAACTAGCTTGTCGCTTCAACTGTGTATATGTGTGGCAAAGTTCAACGGGCTTTGATTTGCTGTTGGTTTGATTAAAAACTTTACATAGTTTCGGTTTTTGAGATTTTGTTTTGTTTGTATTTGGTTTTTGGATAGTTGGCCTGGGATTATTGTATAACTTTGTTATACAACTTGCCTTTAAAATTGGCCTCCATTGTAGTCTGTAAAGTTGTTGACGGGGAGGCAGGCAGTGGGTGCTTAGAGAGTTTCGCTCGCGTCTTTTCTATTAGAATAGTTTTTCTGGGGCCCAGGTAAAAGTTTCGGTTTTTAATTAGTTTTAGTCGCTAAGCGCCTGGGCAATTTGTCCCTATATATAGTTTCAGCTTAATATAAATCTTTACAGTGCCACTTTCTGCTGCGGTTGATGAGGGTCTTTTAGATTTATTCTGTTACTGCCTTGGTTGCGACTAATTGGGGTAAACTTGTGTAAAACGCTTTGTGGAAATTAGCAAAAATGTCAAGAAATTTTTGCTCAACAGCTGGGTATCATTTTTTTGTTCTAAACCAAGCTATTTCCAGATCGGTTTACAGATGTTGGAGTTGAAATATAAGCAAGAGAATATTCTATAATTTGGATAGAATTCGAAATGTTAGTTAAAGTTTAACTTTGATAGAAGTCAGAAACTAATTTTAAATAATTTAGAACACTAAAAACATGTTTTCAAACTTGTTATTGAAGACAGTAAAAATATTAAAAAAAAGCCATAAAATATGAAAGTCAATCAACTTGAAGTTTCTGCAAAAGGAGTGTCAAATTGAAATAAGTATAGAAACTCTTTTATAAAAGTACTTGACAAGACACTCACTTGAATGTGTGCACTCAAGAAATACAAGAATGGCTGAATGTGGGTCTAAAAATGTGTATGTGTGTGTGGACAAACAGAGTAATATCAAATACTGCACATTTCCGTTTCCGCTGTGAAAATATCGACGCCATTTTGAGCCGAAGCTATATACAAATATTAGCTCATTGCCTTTTGCCATTGCTACAGCTCTGTCCCTCGATCTGCTGCTAAAATCCTTGGCTTTCTGCGCTTGCAATGTCCTGGCAAGTGTTTCAAAATAAACAGCTTCAGTGTAAATTGCCCTGGGCAAGTTTGGTGCCAATGCTCGCGTTTTCTCCTTTTGACTCAAGTTTGACTTGTCTACACGCATGTGAGATGAACTCGAGTTTGCGAGTGTGTGTGTATGTGTGTGTTGTGTGTTGTGTGTGTGTGTGTGTTGTGTCTGTTTGTGCTGATGTGCGTATTTTTGAGTGTGTGTTTGCCATATCGTCGTTTGCTTCTGTTGCCATTTTGCTGCGGCAAGACAAACAGTAAAAGTTGCTGGCTAAACATTAAGAAATCAACTTTAGACGCCACTCGCGTCATCCGACGCGCCTTTTGTTATGCTACAATATGTGTTCCTTGCACACTCATGGACTGAGATGGAGATGCGGCTGCTGCCGTTGTAACTTTCCCCTCAGGTTGTTTTACCAACAACTTTCTCAAGTATTTCGCATGTTGCTGTTGTTGTTGTAGTTGCAGCTATTGCAAAATGCTCAAAAAGCTACAACATAAACATAAAGTTATTATATAAATATGAAGTAGCACTCTTACCAACACTCGAGGGCGTCAGCAACCGAAAATGGGCGTGACGCTTGTACTCTGCTTTTGGCAGAAGTCGCGTTAGCTAAGCGCTGAAATAAATCCAGGAACAAGGAGCATAATACTAAGGAGCTGTTGCTGAAAACTTTTCTCCGGCAAAAACTTTAGTTGACTTTTGAGGTTTTTTTTACTTTACTTGTGTTCTCGTTTTGGTTTTAGAAATGAGTTACTAGCTTTGCTGCTGGGTTCCTTTTTTGTATGGCGGTGAATTTGAATTATGTGGTGGATTAACTTACAGCGCATGCCTATAGGTTATTTACATTGAATTTTTGGTTGTTGGTCAAAATAGAACTTGGCAAAGTGCCCCTTTTGAGGTTGCCAAATGAAGTGGAAATGTTGTAAAAACAGAGCAATTAACTTACTTCAATTTCAAGTTACTTTTATGAATTTTGATTTAAGAAAAGCAATCAAAATCTATTTTAACTGAGACTTTGGCATCTTTATTCAATTTAAACTGACCAATTTGGCATAAAAAAACTTTTATTTATGCATCTACACACTTGAACACTCGCACATGTTGTTGAAAGCAATGCAACCGCAAAATAAAGAACAACAAAGGGACGCACAGGCCAAAGCCATTACTCATACGTCATGTGGCACCGCCAAAGGGAATACAAATACAAAATGCATGAAAAGTAAAGAAAACAAAACGACAAAAAAAAAAGTAAATCGCTTGAGCGCCAAAAATAACAACGACAACAAACGATAACTAGAACCACGCTGGGATTGGAATTTGGATTGGGTTTAGGTTTACGTTTAGGTTTAGGTTTGCCATGTAGATCAGAAAGCGTCGTTGCTGCATTTTTTTGGGTATTTTAGTGTTGGCTCAAACCGCTCTTGCTGTTTGTATGTCTGCTTCCACACATACACTCAATTCGAGTCGACAGCGTAGTTTTCGAGTTAGCTTTCGCATTGCTTTTTGGTTGAAACTTGCGTTATTTCCTTTCCGCAATTACACGTTGCCAGGACGACTTCTATATGCTTTCTGCCGTTCATCCGACCCTCTTTTGGCCCATTATTCAAGCTGTGTGTACGTAACCAACTGATTGTGCGTTGTTGGTGTTTTTGTTGTTTTCTGCTACTTGCTTACGACTAACTTGCGTTTAACCACAAATTGAATTACCCAACAGTTTACCAACTGCGTGATGTGCACCACTAACTGTTCCCTTAGCCTTCCATTCATGCCCCATTCCTCCTACGCCATTGCCTTCACATGCTGCACATTATTATCAACTGTTGTGGCACGCGCTGTGGAGTCTACAGCATTCAAATCTACAAATGCACTGCGTCACAAGGGTACGTGATGCGATTCTCTGGCTTAAGCCTTTTAGTCAACGTTCCCACTCCATCCACTTCTTCCCACGCTCTGCACACAATTGAAAAGTGGCAAATGTATACCTTGGGGATTTTACTTGAAAGGTTCCGTGTGTTTGCATTCGAACTGAAAGCATTTTCATCCCAATAAGAAACGTTCATTCGTACCTGTAAGAGAGACAGAAAATTCATATTGTAGTTATAAGTTTGATAGTTCAAATGTGTTACTTAATATTATAATGCGATAAATATTCTACCTGACGACTCTTTAATCCATCAAGTTTAACATTTCGTATGCTGGCTAATTTGAGCTCAAATTAGACAAATTTTCAACCATTTACGCTCTTTGGCCATATTGTCTACAATATGTCAACTTAAGTCTGTTTAACTATTTAAGCATTTTCAGCACGTATCTGCCACACACACACACACACACACACACACACACACATACACTGAGTTAGGCAGAGTTAGAAATTACGAAAATCAGCAAAGTAAATAAATAAAAAAATGTATGCGAGAGAAGAATGTTGTTCCCTTTAGTCGAGATCGTTATTAGAATGCGAAATCTCGTAATAGCCGGAATTGACGACAACATTGTCCTAACTGATTTCATCCTGATGGTGAATGTTGTGTCAACATGAAAGGACAACAACCAGGCTGGCAGACAGGATGCCTAATTGCCTAGTATTCATCACACGCCCGGCCATGCGAGTAAACGTGACAGATGCCGCACGAATTATCCACAAATAGCGTGCTATACTCCTATACAATCCCTATACAATGTCTACCTATTTAGACTATATATACGCATACTTAATCAAAATGCGCCACATGCCACAAGGTAATAAAAAAAAAAAATAAATCGAAATTAAAGCTTAATAAATTCATGGATTTTAGTTTAATATCAATTGCTAAAACCGTTGCTTTACATTCTTCTGCTGCCAATGTGATAAGGCTCTTTCCTTTGCGAGCTAATCTAATTCGTTTTTGCTGTTCAATGTAAAATGTGGCAGCTAAAGTGCAAAATCTTGGCAAGCACAATGAAAAAGTGCCGAGAAAAAGGTTGCAGACTCCGGCTATCAGCCACATAACTTAGATAGCTTGAAACTCGGCTGGGTGGGGACAGTCAGATGTTGAATTATGGACTCGACTTAACGCTATTTGCGTAAAATTTCTGAAAGGTAAAAGTGCTAAGCTTAACATTTTCTTTTCTTTTAAAGCTACATGAAAAGTTCGAGTATACTTGTGTTTAGATAGAGTTTAAATTTACTACTTTTAAAAGGGAAAATCCTTGAACTTTAATATTTTTTCTTAACGTTGTTCATCTAACTAAAATCTATTCGTTTTTTGCCATTTTCGTTCTTTATTCATTTTTTTAATAAATACGATTAATCAATCTCTTCAAATCGTATTTGTTATAGAGTACATTGATCATTGACAGGGGCTGTCAAAAATAGTTAAAGCCATTATACTGTTATCATTTCCAATTCCCTTTTTCAGATCAACAAATTTCTGGTTTATGTCATTGCAATGTAGTTCACTTGAGGTATAAATCGCTGAACCTGTACTGTACTGCAGCAATATCAGCTAATGCTGTGTGTTTCGATGGCACACGAAAAAAGACAAAAGCAAAAACAGTGGCAGCGGAGAAACGCATTTGCAATGTTGTTTACGTGGCGTATGAGTAACAAATCAAATCTTGTACGCAACAGAGCCGCACGGATGTCAACCACAAGCAAAATGTCTGATTGGCAACATAAATCAGCTACAGCAGTAACTCTTACCAAACACACTCACACGCACACACACACACACACACACTCACACACACTTCTATCTATATACATATACTAAAATGAGAGGCTGCAATGAATCCAGGAGATGACTGCACACGACAAACATAATGAACACTGCCTTGTGTTGGGTTGAACTTGCAACGTTATTTGGTTGGTTGATTTCTTTGACTTTGGGCTTTGGCGCTGTCACGTTGCCACAAACGTTGAATGACTTCGTTAGCAGCATACTAGCTTACAAAACACGCGACACACGTTGCTCCAAACTGTCAAAACTTATGCAAAACAGGCGCAGACCAGACCGAAAGACAGACACACTGCCGGCAATTCGTGCAACGAGTTCAATTGAGCAGCAAATTGGCTGTGCGAAAAAGCAAAGGGCATACAAAAAAAAAAAAAGTTGGCCATGTCACAAATAAACGAGAGTCGAACGCAAAAAGTCACCTGCAACGTGCAAACGCTCAAATTTATTGCGGCAAATGCAGCACTTGGAATTTGCATGCAGCGCCAAAGCTGCTCCCAATTGCATTTCCAGATTTCAGATTTGCAACGGTTTATGCGAGCGAAACAACACGTAAAGTCAGTTATGCGGGAAAGCGTATTTGCTTACTAAGCAGCCTTGCCAACTGAGTAAAATTTAAAGTTAATACATGTACAATGTAAATACATACCAGTATGTGCTGCCAATTTGTGTAGTTTTTGTTTTTTTTTTTTTTAAACTTATTTTCAATTATTTTGCAAAGTGTAAGCTAAGATTTACGACAGTTTATGCGTCCACACAAATCGTAAAGTCGGTGATGCGAAAAGCTAACAGCAAGTGCTGCCAACTAGTATATAAATAAATCATTGACGCCAACTGGCAAGCTATAGTTAATATGTCCTGCCAAGTAAATCATAAAGTGTTATAGAAAATAAACGACAGAGAATTAACATTTTTAAACATTTTATTTTATATAAGTCGGAAATTACAGATAATACACCATTTTGGGTTATTGAAAACTCTACTATAAAGTTTAAAATGGAATCTTCAGTTTAACTTGTTATCTTGAGTTGCAATTTTCGTTGCACTTGAACATAAAACAGCCAAGAAAAGAGATATATATTTATTTGTCGCATCTTTACGAGTTAGCAACGAAATTCGATTGGAAATTTGGCTTTGTGCTGTTACACCTTTTGCGCATTTCGGGCTGATTTACATGCTGATCGTGTTGTCTGTCTGTCTGCTTGTCCCTGTTGTTTTCCAGTGATTTAGCACTACCCTCGAATAGTGCACCTTTGGCAAGATTTTGTAGAAGCCAAAGGGGGTCTTTCGTGCAGGCAAATAGAATTTCACAGTGCAGTCAGATTTAGTGTTTGCTTTCGTTTTTAATTTGGACTTTATTTATTTATGTCTTGTGCCGTTTTGTAGATGGAAAATTGGTGTCTAAATTAGAATTCAGCTCAAGTTGAATTCGGCCCTAGACTATGCAGACTATACACTGTCGACTTGTATGTGGGTTAGGCAAACAAACTGCAACCAGAATAGAAATGTGCGCCCATTTTGGCACTCACTATGCTTTGGTTGGTTTCCATGCAACATGACAGCAAGTTCCTCATACAGCTGCTGCCCTCGAGCTAAATGTAAGCACTTCTGTGGTTCAACAATTAAAACGAACCGTTTGTGGAAGTTTTGTCTGACTAACCAACTCTGTCCCCGTTCTCGATCTCATTCTTCTGCCTCTGTGTGCATCTATTTGCCGGTATTTACCCCCGGGTACGTGTGAATCTGGACGAACTACGAGTGTCCCATGGTGCCATGTCAATTGTTTTCCATTGCAATTTTTTATTTTCTTTTTTTTCGTGTTTAGAAACGGGTACAACGCAACTGGCTGCATCGCCTCTAACATTTGGCAGCCATCTGGAAATTCTTGATATACTAAATCCAAAATACTATAAAAATTGAATATTTTATCAATTCCTTAAAGTGCTAAAAATGTAATATCTCAATTAAACATGTCTTTTACATCCAAAGAACTTTATTTGATCTAGAAGTTTTATTTATTTATTATTTACAATTCTCTGTTCCAAATCGAATAGAAATCTAAAACGCAATCACATGTGACACCCCATTTATGTAATATCCTATCCCAACGCAAATAAATATGTTTGAAAAACTCATTCAGGCAAAACCATTTAAGTTTAGAAACAAACTCAATATGCAAGTGAAGAAAATAATGGAATACTATAAAATTTGCCTGATAATCCAATAAAGCCAAAGACACACACACACACACACACACACACACACATAGACAGAACGAGTAAGAGGATAAGACGAGAACAGAACGGAAAATGAGAACAGAGACAGACAGGAAGAGGCACTCGACTAACAACTTCATTGATACGCACGCAAGTCAAGAAACCTCGAAACCACACCACACATTTTGAGCACTTGGCACCACATACTTGCTTACAACAAGCCAATGGAAGCTAAACCACATTTATAAGTCGATGGTGGCACACATATGCAATATGTACCATACTACACTCTTGCTCTTTCTTTCTTACTGGCTTGTTGACAGTAGATTGTGTTTAAAGTGGTTGCGCACACACTCACATATCACATAACATACACGACACACATTCAAACACACGAGACACACATGAGTAGTGTGGTTTGGCATATATAATGCCTCTAAAATTGTCTACTTATACATTTATGCAAGGGCCTGGGCCTGTCGGGATCATATGCCACATTGTCACACTTCAGCGTTGAGTGTCACACGAATATAAGTGTGTGCGTGTGCGTGTGGGTGACTGGGTGTAAGTGAGTGTGTGTGAGTGCGTGTTTGACAATTGTTTGTTAATGTGCTTGTGTTGGCGGAAACGGAAGTCTAAATGACATTTACTCAATTGAGACGCAATTGATTTCTTTCCGAAATGTTAGTAAAAAAGTTATATCAACGTGACTTTTAGCTACAAAAGTTCAACTAGAATGAAATCACAAACCAAAAGCACCCGTTTTAAAGACTAAGCACTTATCTGAATTATAATTGATAATCCATGAGTTTTTTTTTCCTTTTTATCAACTTCAAAAGCTGCATTCACACAATGTGCTCGACTTTTTCGCTTGCCCTTTTCCCTACTCATGTGTGTAAGTGAGTAGATTGGGCCGATTGTATTCGATGTAATCATACATTGTTGACACATTATTCAAGTGACACTTTAAACACTTTAACCCCGAGTATTCTTTTCCGTTCCTTTAGTTTTACTTGGGGATCCTTTTTTTGTTTTATTTATATTGCAATAATAATTAATAGCCAATATTATGCATATGTTAAATACGTTTCTCCATCAATTATTATTCTGAACAGAGCATACGCTACTTTTTAATGCATATTTATAATTAATTATATTAATTACTCTTTTTATCTTGTCTGAACGTAAAATCTATAATTGTTGTTGTGTTATTAAAGCGACATAAATCAATTGTATGAAGGTCTCATTCAACCATTTACATTGAAAGCAGCGTGTTAATTAATGTGCGGAATTTTAATTTGAAAAAAGAGCGGGCTAAGAGAGAGAGAAAGAGAAAGAGAAAGTGAAGAGAAGGAGGGATCTGAACTGATATCCTGCATTCAGGTCACTAGTAATTTAAGTATTTAAAATTCAACATTTGAGAACCTAAGCTGTTTTATATTTTAATTATGAAAAAAAGGCATCAGTAACTGTTATAACAAGTAACGTAACAAAATTGTTTTCGTTGACTAATTGAATAAAAGATAGCGGTTTCCAATCCTAATTGAAGCAAAATCCTAAGGATTTGAATATGCAGGATACGTAGACACTTAATTATTAAAACTTTATTTATTTAATTTCTGTTCTTTGATGTACTATTAAAAACATTTTTGTTTATTCATTTGTTATTTTCTAGCAGTAAAGAACCTTCATCATTAATATCAGCAAACAGAAATCAGTTACCATTGGAGCAAGAAGCACACAGGACAAATTCGTTGAAAACTCATTGACTAATGTGTGGCATGAATGATAAAATTCTTTGGAGAAATATGTGCAGGCACTGTTGGGTGTTTTCTTATAAGCAAAATTGAATTTTTATCGTTGCAGCATCGCAGGCAAAAATAAATGGAGAATGGGAATGAATAAGAACTGAAAGCATGTTAGCAAAGCGCATGAGAAACATTCGAATCAATGAACAAGAAAAACGTAGCTACACATACACGCACACAAACACATACAGGGACACATTTACAAGTGGATAGCAGCCAAAAAGTATGCTACATAACTTTGAGCGTTGTGAAGTAGAAGGTGGCAGGTGATACGTGACCTAGTTGACGGGCATTGCCGCAGCAGCAGAGCAGACACTAGAAACACACAGAAAAAGAATTGATACCACATGCTATTGGAAACATTTTGGGCAATACCTTGGCTGAATGCCAGGAACATTGGAGTACTCCGCATGGTTATGTTTATGTATGCAAAATAGCAATAAGTGTATAAATGCTTGAATCACGTTTCGCGATGCATACCTAAATGGGTTAAGAAAGTCAAGGGAATTTATTTATACACATAAGCACAAGTGAAACAGAAAATTCTGCGAAGGAAATTGGTTTATGCATTGGTGACCCTTTAACCGCATTGTAATTTGTTATGCAGGACACATGGAGCTATACTCTCGGTCTTTCTCAGTCTTTCTTGAAACTAATCCGATCGGCTGCTGACCGGTTTGTGAACTGAGTCATAAAAACTTTATGTGTCAAATGTCATAATTCGAAATCACTTTGCAGCCGGCGGTCAAGCTCATAAATCGCTGACCTTTGAGAGCATTGCTTGAGCCGATTTCATGTAGCCATTTAAGGAATTTCCCATTTTATTATTATTTATGTTTCACTTTAGTTTTGTTAAACGAAGCACGCACATGATTCCGATAAAAGTTCAATCCCAAAACTCGTAATATTTACGGCCAACAGAAAACAATAAAAATAAAGGCAATACTAAGAATATTCGCAATGCTTTGCACTCTATTGCCCATTTTATGGCATAAACTCACTAAACGCTCCATAATTCTATCACATTTGCATCCGTTCATAATATGCAAATCAAACACTCACTTTATCTAAAAACCTCAAGCCTTACTCCAATTAAAAATATGAATATTTAAATTGTGATTGTCTGTGCACTTAAATGCTTTCTATTTAATTGCTCAGTGTAAGTGAGGGCAAGTAATTTAGCTAGGATTATGTATGAGACAATGACGAAATTTTATTTCAAAAATACGTAAGGCCACAAAATGTTCAGGCTTTGCATGTAACAGTGTATTTTGAACACTTTTTAATAGGATTATGTGTGCTTGAGTCGTCTACATTGAAGATATTTTTGCTATTCAAAGCAATTGAAATTAATGTGTAATGTTCGCATTCAGAGCACATCATTTAAGTCTTGGGATACAATTTCTAAGTACAGAAAAAAGATGGCAAGCTCTTTGAGTTCTGATTGATTGAAAGCCTTTAATTTTTATTCAGTAAGCATCAAATGAAATGGAAAATTTGAACAATGAACGGAAAACAATCTATCGTAAGTTTGTATGAAAAAACTCCACGTAAACTCCGCATGTTTAAACCAAATCCTCCTTTAGGTTTAATATTAAAAACCATTTTCAAGAAAGTCATCATAAATCACGCTAAGCATTAAATTATGCACATAAAATGCTAGCGAAATTCTCAACCAGGAGACACCCAGCTGACTTCATGAGGGATGGATAAAAAAAAGGGACAAAGCCAAGGAAAAGCTGCTACAATTATGTGTTTAATGCATAAATCAAAAACTCATTTAAAATTAAATCACAGCATTCAACAAATCGCAAAACAAAATCGCACAAGAAAAAAAAGCACTGCGATATGAAAAGCAATTATTTCCATTTTTCTCTTTTTTTCCCCAAAGGTTGGTGTTTGAGTGTACGTGTATTTGAGAATGAATTATTCTCGTATTCTACATGCATATAAAAAATTCAAAAGCCAGCCAGTAACAACAATAACAAAAACAAGAACAGGCAAACAGTCATCGTCAACGAGTGTATAAAATGTTTATGTAGAAATAAATTGAATGCCGCCAAAAGAGCCGAGCTGTGAGTGTATGAAGTTAGCAAGCAGCGGCTATTAAAATCAGGAAAATACAAAATAAATTAACTACAAGATTACGAATCGCAGTTACTCTTTAAAATATTAAAAGGGGGCTGAGTAAATATATTTTAAAATCAATATCTTTAGTTAGATTCTTTAATTAAATATATAACTTGTCTTTTAAAATTATGTAATATAAGAAATTAATCATGAGTATATAATAAAATATATTACTTTGTATATGGTTAAAACAAAGCCCTTAACTTTGTCTTAATTTTTTAAGCAGTCTTGCTTATAACATATTTTAAATTTATATATTAATGTTAAGGATTTAAATAATATATTTTTTGGTAGTGGCAAGCTGATTGATATTTTTGTAGCTGACTTGCCTCTGTAAGAGTATAATAAATGTAACTGTATTATATGCCAGGACACCTACGCACATGGCACAATAATTTAAGGAAGCCAACGCCATTGCAGCATGTGACAGGGGTAGTGTGAATGGGGTAGGTGTGCGGTTATGTGTATGGTATGAATAAGTATTACAAGCTCCGTTGTTGCAGGACGATGTTTGAGCGCCGCCTGTCAACTGTCGGCAGCTGCGCACATGCAAGTCAGACACTTCATGACGCTGTCATCCATACAAGCATATAGACACACACAACACATATATATACACACACGAACACACACACACAAACACAGACAAAGAGTGACAGGAAGTGAACGGAACACTCGACAATGCCGGGCCAGGCTGGGCTAACTTCAGTCAAGACTTGAGTACGTGTCGCCCCGCTGTTGCACAGATGTGTTGAGGACAATGGGGACAAGAACGACAAGAAGCACCATTTTCTTGAAGTAAAATGCGCTCAACTGTGCGGCCAGTTAGGTTCCCTGTCTCTGGTCGTGTCTCCTGTCTCTTGTCTCTTGTCTCCTCTATGATGCAAAAGCATTCTCTGATCTATTTGCACAAATGTACTTTGCATGCTGTCAAAAGTTGTCAGTGGCGCAGCGGTAACTGCAACTTGCAACTGCAGCAGCAGAAGCAGCTGCATCATCAGCGTATTGCCTGTCAGGCTAATGGTACTACCAACTTTTGTTTTTTCCCACATATCATTTACAGCAAAACCTTCCCTTTCCATGCGCTCCCTGCCGTTCCATTCTCATGACATGGCTGACTATTGCACCAGATATGCTAGTGGCTAGATATCTATTATAAAGAGCCAATGATGAGAAGTCGCTTTATGTGGCGCCGCATGTGACCATGTCAAGTTTTAGACGGGATCCAAGTTAAGGGTTAAACATCAAGTGGCAGGCAGCAATTGCTCTACTCTCGACTCTTGGGTGAAAGTGAACGACAATCCCTTTTGGCCCTACTACTAACACTGATGTCTAGTGGCTCTGCAAAGATGCTCAACCGAAATGGTTCAGAAATCAAGCTGTGAGTGCTCTTAAGAAATGAACAACGAGAGGGCTAGCACAGTGACACTTAAGTCTACAAAATTTATTGATTTCAAAAAAAGAAGGGCACTTTGGTAACCATACTGATAACAATAACAACATATGTCCATAACTAGGCTATCGACATAAGTATTTTAGAAGCAATAAAATGAATGTGACTAGGGGCCATGGGGCTCCAAAGACTAGCTAATTGAGTTAAATATAAATAATAGCTGTTGTGCTGTTTGATGATAACAATGTCAACATAACAACATTATTAAAAGCGCACAACCATCTACAGTTAAGCAAATATGCAACTGATAACGTGGCCAACAGGCGTCCATAAGTATGCTATAAAAACTATTTGAGGGAGTGCCATAAAAGTTAACTACAATCGCTCTATCATTTATTCACGCAAGCACACACATGCCAAAGTGAAGCTTCAACATTTTCAAGGAATTTCTCCCGCAAATGTAATATATCAACATAAAAAAATTGCAATAAATTCGAAAAGCCACAATATATACAAAATGTATTTTGTTGTAAATGTGTGTGTGTGTGTGTGTGTGTGTGTGCGCACATGTGATACCAAATCCATTCTAATCTGTTTCGCATGCAACAATATTGTTTGAATATATCAATATACTCCCGGGTACAGCAATTTCTCACTGACTGGATTGAGTTTCAAAAACTTTTTAATGTAACTCAATTGCAAATTGTTGTTTCTTTTCTCTTTGGGAACACAAATTGTTGGTGTAGTTGGTTTATTTTAGTGAGCTTGTAAGCACCTCTGTAATATTGAGAGCTTATGTGCGATATACTTCAATATGTAATATTTTTATTTATTTACATTGTTTTTATGCAATTGACTTGATATCTTTTGCTTTATTTTTTTTTCTCTTGCCCTGTTCTGTTTGCCAAACTCAACTCCCATTTCGTTTAAAATCCGTTTTTTATCCACAACTTTTATGCGAGATAATCGCTGGCAATAATTCATAACCATAAAATATCAATTTTTGTCTACAATTTCAGCATGGAGCGGGTAACTGTTATCAACGCGCATAAATTTCAATCTACACACACCCATATGTATGTGCACAGCATTTGCCACAACAACAAACAGGAACTATGCACAAAAATACTGACAATGACGCTACAAGCTGAAGGGCGAAAGAGACGAATCGAGTGACATGCCAGACAGACAAGTGTATCCAGAACAGGAGCAGCCGCTGGAGCAATGACAACGACAACGACAACAGCAAGGACATGGACTGACAACAGCACAAGGACTTTATCATAAGCAGTCAACGGGAGTATCATAAATATGTGACGGGGCTGCCAGCATATGTTTTAATGCCTGGCAATAAAAATTTATGCATGATTGAAGTTTTTGAAGATTGGCGAAAGGCAGCCAAAATTGTTGCTCAAATGTCTACCAGATGCGGGTTGAATTATGCATAAAATAAACGTCGTTTAAGATTTATATATATTTATGTTTTTTCAGCAAATCAGTGTAGGGGTGGATAGCGGAGAGTTGTATTTACAGCAGAAAAATAAGTCAAATTTAAACCTAAATTCACATTAAAGCTGAAGCACATCCAACTAGCAATCAGTTTTTATACCCTGAGCCCATTGAAAATGGTCAAAAAAGGGTATAATGTGTTTGGCAAACAATAGTGTTGCCTGCTTATATGGGCAAAAATAGTGTTGCCTACTTATATGGGCAAAATAGTGTTGCCTACTTATGTGGGCAAAAATAGTGTTGTCTACTCATATGTGCAAAATAGTGTTGCCTACTTTTCAACATCAGAGTAGAGTACCTGGGCTCAGGGTATCCTACTGTCGAGCGAACTCGACTGTATCCGCCCACTTGTTATCAATATAATTCCCTGTTAGATTCCCCAAACCTGTCGTCCGTGTCTCTGTGACTCCATGACTAGACACCTAATTGAGATGGTAATATGGCTTACAAATTACAAATCCCTTAAGTGTGCCACATAAGACAACAAAGGCGATAAATAAATAAATGCGCCAGTCAATGAAATTTATGCGCTCAAATTAAAATCTTAGATTTAAGCTGAGCTGATGCGCATTAGGCTGCCATTTCCCTGCTACCAAAAAAAACCACAACAAGGCATTTCACTTATTCTTTTTTTTCCTGACAAAAAAAAAGAGAACGGCAACAGAGAAAAAATACCATTAAAACGGACCTCAGTTACATAAACAACCGCAAGCAGCATGAACAGGAAAAGTCCGCAACATAATCTAATTGGCACAGCAAAAACACCCACAACATAAAACCACATTTTGTATTTCGCTTTCTTAATTTTCTTTGTTGACCATTATAATTGTATAAAACTTGCAAAAGACAAAAAAAAAATCGTTTATGGCTTTAAGAGAATTTCATGTTGGGTATTTATATCAATTTTTGCGGCGTATACGTAATGTTGCTATTTAGTTTGCGTATGCTTAATGTCTGCTTGTTTTATTGTTTATAATTCAATTGAATCAAGTCATTTATCATGTTCTACTTTTCGATTTCGTTTACTCTGTTTGCTTCGAAACATTGGCCGGATAAAAATTTCATGCAATTTCTGTGCGGTGGAAATATAATTTATCACATTGACGCTGATGAATTGTTTGTTTCACACTATGACAACTTTATCGTCGGCACGGAGTAGGGGAATGCCCTTTCTTTTCCTCTTTCGACTGCTGCTGCTCCATCACGTCGTGTTGTCGTGTTGCCATTTCCTTGAGTTTCCCCCAACTACAGATTTTGCTGCATCATTTGCTTTTGCTGCTTGTCTCTTGTGTTGAATTGCTTGTAAAATGTTTGTAGCTGTCAGCCAAACTGCTGTTGTTTGTACTCATTGTTGTTGTTCTTGCTGTTGGCGTTGTGCTACAGCTGATAATGATTTAATATCAGTGCCTTTGTTGCATATTTTATGAAATGTTCTCGCCTCGTTTGTTCAACTTTTCGCCGCATTGCAGTGAATCAAAATAAATATGAATTTCACATTGCAATGGGCAAAATGTTTGCCTATTCATTTGCAACTCAAGGGAAAATTATGTCGCATTGTGTTAATGTTTTGCAGATTCTGTGGCAACTCTTGAAGGCATAGACAATTGAAAATGGAGGGGGCCATAGCACAATGTTAAAATAAATCTTTTGTCCGATACGAAAAAAAACACATACAAAAATATTATATTGTAAAATTTTATTTAAAAGGTATTATTAAAATGTTTAATACAAATTAAAAGCAGTATTAAATATAAAACAAATTTTTGTTGAAAAATCGTTGTTTAATATACTCAAATGTACGTTAATTTAAGACACATTTGTAATTAAATTTGCTACTGCTAATGCAGCTTTATATTACTGGAAGTATTTACAGAACATCCACGTGGTCTAGAATCATGCAACAATTAAATGAAACTTCAACTGCACCTTTTCGTAGCAGACACTTTTCAGTGTGTGCGCCTCGAGCCATGTCTGAGTCGTCTACCCAATGGCTTTGTGGCAAGTCCAACAAACTAACTAACTAAGCAGCTGCTTGGTTGACTCCCTAAACTGTCTGGCTGCCTGGCTGACTGGTTGACTGACTGACAGTTTGACGGCCAGTCACCCAACCAACGAGAAGACGCAAGCAAAATGCGCCTACTCTGACTGGCAGCTGTTGACTGCGTCTATCATAGCTGCCATCAGGCAAAAGTCCCTTCTTGACCCCCTCATGCAAATGGTAGATGGTTACTGCAGCGCTTCATGACGACACTTTTGACATATTGAATTAAAAAACCTACGGCTACCCTCCACCCGGGTAATAAACACTTGACGCCTGCTAAAAGCAAATTACTGTCAGTCAATTACTTAGTTTGCTTGATTCATGACGAATTTTACTGAATAGAAACGGTTGGAGCTGAGATATATTTTAAATAAAAACTAGAATAAATTCAATTTCTACATCTTTAATGTAACATTTATCATTTTTAAAGCAAGTAGCTACAGTAATTTTTAATGTTATTGTCTTACTAAGTATTATTTGTTTTCCTTTTGTTCCACTTTAATTCTTCCACTTATGTTTTCCGTCTTTTGCATCTTGTGCTGTCTTATAAATAAAATATTATTTCAAGTAGTATCCGAAGTAGACTAATCGATATAATCCAACCCCTCCAGCAGTTGATATTTACACATAGACAGCATTTTATGCAAATGCGATCATATTTATAGCATCTAAGATCATAAACATGTCATGTGCAGAACAGAAAAATTTTCAGCATCAAATACAAACAAATTTAAATGCAAATGAAAAATATTGCAAATATTCAAGGAATAAATCAAAATCAATCACAATTTCCCCCTTATAGATAACGCAAATGATGCCATTAAAATGCAAAAAATTCTATTTCTAATAATGCTCTCAAGAGTTGGCCATAAACTGAAAGCATTAGGTAAACCGCCGCATTCCCCAACAACCCGAAGGCTACATTTGTACGAATATGTTGGATAGAAAACACACACTCAATAATAAATACATATATACAGATATTTTCGAGTAGCATTAAACTCTTTTACTACGTTGCTCATGGGCTATTTATAAAACTCGTTTTGTGTTCTTTTTTGGCCAAGAAATTGCAGGTTAAACTCACCGCACCACATGAAAAGTGATAAATTTGAGCACAAAATTGCAGCGCCAACACATTTCCACAATGCACGCAAAACGTGGGCCAACATTTTGCCACCTGCCGACTCTGAAGGCGCATAAAAAAATACTCCGTAAGGTGTTTGAGGTGAAGGCGTATTGTGGTCATTCTTCCGTCCGTTTTCTGTCCATTTGTCCAACTCTCCAGTTGTCTGCGAATGTCTATGTGTGTGGTTTCACTATTTGCTGCCTTTTGCTTAAAAATGCAATTAAATGTTGTTGAATTTGCCGCAAACTAAAATAAGTATTTTGTTTTAATTATAAACTTGTGCACGTTCCACATCCACAGTCAGAGCCTGACAGTTTGAGGGTTTCATATAGAATTGCACATTGTACTGCCACTTCATTTGATGCTCATTTCAGTTAATAAAATGCCAACTATTTAGCTACAACTTGCACGTTGCGCATCCAACTAAATTCATTTAATTGACGTTGAAAAATGGACATCGCGCTAACTGAAAAGCCAACTAATTGGCAATTGCTTTTGGCTCTGAATAAGTTGTCCTTTATCTCATTTATTTTCTAACTCAATGAAATTAACGTGTTCAGTTATTTTAAATTAGTTGAAATAAACTGATTTTCAAATTAAACAACTACCATTACATACATAAACAAAATACCTTATATGTTTATTACGATGAAATTTTAAAGTCAATGGCTAGCCAATTTGAAATTTTTTGTATAAATTCTACATTTTCCAACTAGTCAATAAACATGGGCACTCCATTAAAAATAGCCAGATTTAAAAAAAAAAACTATCAAACAGATTTCTGTGTTTTTCATAATGTTAAAAACTTATAAGTACATTTTGAGAAAAGCTGCAAGCGATATTGGGATATTATAGCACACAGTACTTTAAATACAGTTTATTATTTAAAAAGAATATAAAATTGAAGTGGAGTTTTTTTGCCACATCGCTGGCCAAAGGCATTAAAGCGAATGTTTTATTTAAGCTGTAAAAAAACGCCCCTAAAATCGGATTTGGTTTGCGTAACATTATTTTATATATTTACTTTGTACTTTTGAACAACGGCGGAAAAAATCCGATTGCAATTTGCATTTGCAGACAGTTTATGCAACATACAAAATTTATGAGCAGGCCAAAGGCACAGCAAAAAAATTCTTGTGCAAGGAAAAAAGGTATGTTAAGGACAACAACTGAGGGACGCAAAATGTAACAATGACCTGCCATGCGCCACAAAATGAGCCAATTTATTATTATAGCAAAATAAGTGCGGCGATTTGTGAGTATATGTGTGTTTGTGTATGTGCGGAAAAAACTATAATATACAAAAGACAATAAAAATAAAGCAACGCGTTAATTGCAATTCCCAATTGACCACAATGTGTATACGACGGAGGCAAAAACAGAAAATTTGAAAACATAAACTGAGGGCAGGTCCATGAGCCTGCAGGCTTGACGATGTGTATCTATGGGAGTGTGTGTGTGTGTGTGTGTGTGTGTTGTGGCTGTCACATAAAGTAGCTAATTACTGTTAGTTATGTTGCTTCCCACAAAATGCCGTAATTTATGCGTATTTGTGTGAGTGTGGGTTATATGTGGTAGTATGTATGCGGTTACAACACCATTTTATGGTGTTCTGCTTGGCATTTTCACTATGTGTGTGTGTTAGTGCGATTGTGAGTTTATGGTCCTTACGGCTAAATGCTGTCAAATGAACATTTTGCATGTGTCTCATAGGCAGTAAGCTTTTAGGCGTCGCTTTTCGTAAAAAGCCAACGGAAATTTGTCAAACATGTGTGCCAAAAACAGCAATTGCTATTTTCTGTAGCCAAAAATTTGAGCGCCTTTTTCATTAACCCAGTTGGATGAGCAATAGAATTTGAAACTGGCACGCCAAAACCAAATAGTAAGCTGCTGCTGTATAACCTCAAACTGTCACATAGCTCGAACGAATTCCATTAAGTTGGAATTTCAAATCAACTGAGAGAGAGAGAGAGAGAGAGAGAAAGAGAGGGAAAGAGATACCAATTACTACACAACCCGAGGCATACACTGCAACAACAACATCCAAGCCATCTGTCTGTCTGTGCAATTGCACAAGCAATTTTGCGCTCATTTGGGCAGCAAAGAGATACCCGAAAAAGTATGCAGCACTAAGCGTAAAACTATTTAATTAGGCTAATCTATTTACATTGGCAGCAAAAGTACTCGTAGCAGCAGACACGCCCAATCGACACAGAGCAAGCACACTTCTCTAATCCACAAACTGAATAGAGATGGACAGAAAGTAACTTCACAACATGTATCACGAATGTTCGATGAATACGCTCTCATCTCTATAAACCTGAGATCACTATGTTATATTTGTATATAAAACGATGGCAACAGGCAGGTAATTTTAATTAGTGAGTTATATGATACATTATTTTAAAAGAAAGTCTGCCGAACACCTGAAGGATTCTTGTAAATTGAGAAATATATATTCGAATATGTTTTCCTGTTGAAATTACTTGCTGAATCACCCTAATATCTTGTTAAGAATTATATTTGTGTGTGTTTTTTGATAAATCATTTTATGTCTAAATCAATCTTCGTTAGAGAAATATAAACTAAATAGACTACCTATTTGATACTTTTAAATTAACTGAGAAATAAGGAAAAGTAATATTTCGGCTATTCAATTTTCAATATGATATGGTTACGAAATAATATTTATTTCGAAACTATCATTTTCTGCCAGAATTTTTGCAATGCCAATATCGATATTTTGTGACTACACTCATCACTTTTATACACAAAGCGAGCGCCTAAAACTATGCAACGCACTGCAACACAATAAAAACTTCATCCTACGCGTGTTACAGGAAGAGGGGGAGGTGACTCAGTTCCATTAAGCAGTAGACAATTTACACTGCGAAATTGTCAACTCGATATTTGGATTGAGGGCAGAGCAATGCGATTTAGATGAGGCGACAAGTTGTGAAAGCGAGGGAAATCGAGGGGGTACTAACGGATGTGTCGTGTTTCGAGCTTTTATTGAATTTGCACAAAGTGCTTGTTTGTCTGCTGTCTAAGTGGGTAGCCGTTTGTGTGTGAGTGTCTATTGTGTGTATGGGTGTGTGTGTGTGTGTTCGTGTGAAACTCTAGGATTGCCAATTCAACGCATTATCGACATTTATTGTACAAAACATACTTGAAAAATCGTCATTGTCAGTTAATTGAATAGCACTTAAAAGTCATGACAACATAAGAAATAAGATAACAGACTATGCTAGACTGAAAATAAAAGTTGGGCAGGCCAATTAATACTAACACGCCTGGCTTTAGGCCATTTTATTTGTAACCATGGCCAACATATTAATATGACTGATAATCCAAAAGGTAATTCAAATGAGATATTTCCACATGACAGTATGCTGTAAAAAATTCCACTAAATATAACTAATGGCAAGCATTAAATAAATATTCCATTTTAGTTTCTTAATTAATGTAAACTTTTTTAAGCACATAGCCGGATTTACGCCAATTTAATTACACTGCTAATTGGCCATTAATTGGTTTTATCGTACGTTGTTGTGTTGTTGTTGTAACGGTCCGAATAAAATTAATGAGGTGTGTTAAATTGTGCCAATAATTGAATTAAATGCCAACGAACAGCATACGCATAGTATACGTAATTCACCAGCTAAAATTGCCAAGTAAAACATTTGGAAAAGGCAATGCTAATGCGAATGCAAATGAGAATGCAATTTTCAATGCAAATTGTAAATGCTGCCACAATTATTGTAAATATTAGATTATTGAACATTCTCCGTGACATTCTACACATTGCGTATACGCCACGTGTGCTGCAGAGTTTTCTGCATAGTTGCATTTAGTACACAACATTTGATGTCATATTTTATTTGATTAGCTTGACCTGAGGTTGGTCGAACTGACTGCCAGCTGACCATCGACCACACTTGTGGTTAACCCCTTGGTATGTAGAAGGCATTTTGCATCTACCGATTGACTCCATATGCCGCAATGTCGTCTATTTGTGTTGGCCTGGCCATTGTTTCGTTGTCAAACACAAAACGCTGACTTTAATTGTTGCCTCTTCATTATGGTGGTTATTGCTGATTGCTTATTGGCAGCCACACCACTAAACGCAAACAAGAAGGTGTATATGGTATTATATATATATCACATTTTCACCATTTAATAATATATTATTAGCTTCCCAATTTTCTCTTCTTCATACAAAGTTATAATTTATGTTTGCACAATAACAAAATTCTTTGTCAATAAACAAATTGTGGCTTTCAGTGAGAGCTTGGCATATTTATGGCCACATTTTCATACTTTGTTTTTTGCAGTCAAATATGCGTATAATTAATCATGCTGTGGAATTTATGTCTGGTTAGCTAAAACCTCTTTTTGGGGTAAAAGACGGAGTAAAATCAATATTTTGACTTCCATTATGATATTTTCGGACCAAAGTTCCTGAATTCATTATTTGTTATGCATTTTTCGATCAAATCAGATTGCAAAACTAATTTCGAATGGCATTTCAAAAATTTTCAATAAAATATATTATTCAATTATGTAATAGATAGTAATGGAAATTCAGATTTGAATATAATTAAATCGAATTCAATTTAATGTTATATTAGTAAATGTATAATGCAATAAAGAATAATTTCATTATTTACTATTGACTTTTCAGCTTGTTATTCGTACAGCCAACTGTTCACTTAACTGTTTGGAAATGCATACATAAAACCATGCCAAAACCATTTCACAATCCACAGCTCAAATGTCTGGCGCATTGTGTGCATGTCCAAGCCAATGACGAGTGCTCATATTTTGTGTGGACGCGGTTCAAACTGAAGTTGGCAAGAAAACGGAGTTAAGGGAGGCATAAAAAGTGCACTGACAAATGTCAAGTGTCAGGCCGCAAATGTCAGCAAGTGACAAGTCAAGCAGCGAGCGGGCAACCAGCCAAAACCTGTCACATGTCGCCACGACGTGATTTATGTGCGAGAGTAGACCAAATCCCTACAGGAGTCAAAGGGAATTCAACCAGCAGCCACACTGACGGTGACCATAACGACCGCAGCGTTTAACGTTGACTGACAGACATTTCTAAACCGAAAACAGGTAAAATAAAAAAACCAAAGTGGATAGAACAAAACTACATAATACCCTGTGGTCTCTAAGGGCAACTCTAGAAATTGGGTATTAAACCTTTTGAATACAGTTAATACTTCGGATTCATTCAAACATGATTACTATATAAATGGTTTGGGATAAAAAACTTGAACAGCTTCAGAAATTGAAATGATTGGTCAAATATTTAGTTTCAAAATTATTTTTGCATTTCAAGTTACTTAAATTAACTAAAATAATAGCACATGTTTTACTTCTAATTAATATATGGTTAAAAATCTACAAGGCTTAGAAATTCTTTGGCATGCCAGCGATTGCCTTTTGGGTCGTTATATGATAGACAATCAATGTCAAAACTTTTACCGTCACGCTGTGGATAAAACGGTTAGTCGTTGACTTTTATGATATTACGTATACGCAATGTGTGTGCCATGCATAGTTTAAACTATGCAAAGTGTTGCATACGCACAGGCTGCTGCACTTCGATGTGCTTTTAATTAGAGTCAGCGCATTTAAAGCCCGAACAATGCCAATTTCTGTCACTTATCAACAGCTGCACACATTTTGGCTTATATCTATGGAGCAGACAGAACGCGTTGCATGTCACTCAACTGTGCATTTAGATATGCACATTATTCGTAATTAACTTTTCAGATCGCTAATTGGCAGTGCAACATACGTTTTGTCAAAGTGTCATGCTAGGCATCATTAGTACGTATAATGCAAAATCAATAAAAAAAAGAGGAAAATCAAACAAGTAATATTATCCTTGCCTCAATGTCACTATCATGGCCAATCCACTTGAGATATATGTACGAGCACTTAAGCACGTACTTAATATAGGTTTTATAGACATAGTATGTACTTCTAGTTGCCAAAGGCATTGTCAGCATTATGTTCGACGACTTGGGCACTAGTCAATGTTAAAAACGGTCAAGAACAGCGGTAAACTGTTTTTAAGATCATCTGAAAAATGTATGTAACAAAGTCTATCTACGAACTCAGCTGAATTTCTGAAGTTGCCCACCGAAATGTGTTTAATTTATTAGTAAAATATTCGAAAAAACGAAAATTAATTTAAGTATGATTCCTTTCTGGTGAAGATCCAAGTGGCAGTAGAAAGCAACTCAGTGCAGTAATTTAAATGCTGAATGGTCGTAGATTATGCTTAAAGTTTGCGAAGCGGAAGAGTTCAACTCTTGAGAGATACAATTTATATGTTAAACATCAAAATTGCATTTACAATTACCATAAAATGAAATGCAACGTCGAAAAACTTGAAATTTCAACGTTGACCGCATCGATTCTTGGCACTTTTGGCCCTGAAGAGTAAAGGAACCGTACTTCCCTGGCAACTGCAACATTGAGTCCGCTGGCAACCTCTTGGCACCAAACAGCAGCCAAGCGCATTTGTATTCATTAAGGAATTTCCGCAAGTTTTTCAAGTTTTTTCCTGTTGCCCGACGCGCCTCTTCCGTTTCGTTGGCTATTCTTCCTAATCTGCTTGCTCTCTTTAAGAAATTTCTTCTTGCAGCTTTCCTTAACAAATGTTTCTTTCCACTGTCTGCCTCTCGCTTCTTTGTCCCCTTGGCTGGCATGGTTGATTAAAATGTCAAATGCCGTGCATATTTTAAATGCCGTCGCGCACCAGTGAGCGTAAAGCACAAACATAAAATGAAAAGGAAAAAGACTGCCCCAAAATCGAGAAAAATGGCCAAAAGCAACAGCACAAAATGGAGCCATACAACAGGCCAATTAAGAGACAAACGCGCCGAGCTAGTGGCAAGTGGCAAACAGCAAGCGGCATGCGTGCCAAGCCGCATGAACTTTCATTTAAATAGTACACAACATTTTTCGCTTAATATTTGAGTTGCTTTTTTGCGGTTTTCAAATATTCATGTGCCCAATTTGCACTTGAACAATATTTTTGGTTGCTTTCGTGTTTTTTGTTTTTTTGATAATTAATGCAGGATTTTTGCAAAGGATTTAATTAATTGCAAACTCCGCGATAAAGTCTCCTCATTCCCATCCAGCAAGCCAAGAAAATCAAACACAACTGACAACTCTGCTGACAGCACTCATTCATACTCTTGAATACACTCACACATTTCCTGCTGTCAGCGGTTTTTATCAGCGTCATCATCAACATTATCAACTTTATGTAAATTACAGTCCCTCTTCGACAACTCGTACAAATATTGACTTGAAGTTTTTATTTTACAATCACGTATTTAACCATTTATTTGATTTTTGCATTTACATTTAATTTTCTAAAGTTGCTGACAAACTTTTAATTGCAGCAACCAATTCATTCAGCTAATATTCATTTAGTACTTTTGCTTTAAATATTTAAAATTGCATTGCCGTCATTTTAATACGAACCAACACAAAATCGAATTCGAATTGCACAGAAACTTCATTCAGTAAATGGTTAAATTCACTCGATTTCTGTAGAAGCTCTTTTTAATGCTGGCAAATATTTCGAATACCTTTCTGGCTTTCTGTATTTTCAGACAACACAGCAAAAACTCACAAAAACAGAAAATAATAAAAAAAATTCAAGGAATTGCCATCAGGGGAAAAGTTAAACAATGAGCTGGGAAGCTGCAGCCAAGAAATAAACTATTGCTGCACATCGTTGTTGACTACATTATTGCGGCGATGTGATTTATTAATGATCCAGAGCTGCATCTGAGTGCTTGAGAAACAAATCCATTAAAATTTTCTTGCTCAGCTAAGCTTAAAGGTAGTTTGGCAATTTAAGTTTGAGTACAAAAGAATAAATTCTCAAGTCTCGTTGAATTCAAGCATTTTGTTATCGAAACTCCGTAATGGAATAATAGGAATATGAATAGGATAAGCTTAAAGTAAGATTAATCTATTGAAACATGAGTCATGTTTCAGCAAATGGACTATAAAAATGCTTAAGATATATAAAAAGGTTGAATAAATAAATAGTGCTGTCAAAAACATTTAATTAATATCTCAATTTTTTCATATTGAGTTCAACTAAACTAAAATCTGAAATATGAAACATTTTTAAAAGTATTTTTAGATTTTAAATTTTGCAAAAGCATTTAAAATGTCTTAAAATAATGACATATAATATTATTCCTTGAAGAGTTATTGTAATTTTTACCGTCCAGTTTAATATCATTTATTTTGATTGCATACCTGGAAAATAAACAGAAAAATATAAAAATTAGTTTCAACAGAATCTGAGCACGCAATACAATTTAAGTTAATATATTTTGGAGTACATAAAAGTAAAACTACAAAACAAACTGAAATTAAACGAAACTTTACCGCAACTTTCACAACGAGACGTTGAAAAATGGCGGCCAATGGCAAAGTTTTGCTTATCAAGTGTAAAGCGTTGCCAGACAAAAAAAAAAAAATAAGTACCGAAACAATTTGTTGCTGCCCTTCTTCCATTTCCCCTCTAAGAATCTGCACAGCAAATGGAGCTGTAGATAAGCGAAACAGTCAAGCTGCTTGGCAACATCCAAGGCGGACAAATACCAAAAATACTAATTTAACAGGGAAACCAAACGCAGTTACCAGTGAAAACTTGCCCAAAACTTTTTGAATAAAAAAAATAAAAAATACTAACAAGACACAAACAAAACAAGCAAGGCAGAAAAAGCGAAAGTTAAAATTAGTGAAGGGGAAAATCAAGGCGATAGCGATGGCGTTGAGTTGATATATTCGGTTGTTGTCCTTGTGAATCTCTCAAATTAATTGCCAAGAAAAGTAATTACGACGCACAAAGAACATCGAAAATTGTGGTGGGATATCTAGCTTAGATTAGCTTACTCAATTTACTTTTAGACTCCATCATAACTTATACGCCACGTTGACAATGGCGATAAGGCCGGTTTCTTTTAGCCAGCACTTGAATGCCAATTTAATGCAAGAACGCTTCACAAACTAATTTTTCGCATGCTGAGAAAAGTTATGCCAGAAAAAAGCAAAAACAACAAAAGAAAAAATAATAATGTTAACGTGAAAGATCATAAATCACATGAAATATAAGCGAACTTTGCGTGCGCCGGAAACACGTCAGCATGTTATGCACCGGAAGCTGATATACGTCAGTACTTGTGAAGCAGCGACAGCAACCAACCAGCTAGTTGGCCAAATGGCCAGACCAGGCCAAGGCAAGTCAGTCAAGCAGTCGAGAGGTTGCATGTAATGAGGCACTGATTGGTGCATGAGAAATTGCAATAGAGACTCGTTAGGTTTTTGCCTTTCATTTTTATGTTGATTATTTAAGCCAGGCTAAGTAAATCAAACAAGTTGACACTTGGCAGCCGCACTCTTGGACTACATTTTAGTACATGCGGGGGAAAATGGCAAGGCGTTCATAACTTTACCACTTTATGTGGCACTGGCGTCAGGAACTTAACCTGCATCCTGTTGCAGTTGCCATTACTCTGATGTTGCCTCCTATTTTGCTACTTTACCATTTTTGCTCCCACTTCGCTTCTTAACCCATTACAATGTGCGACATTTTTCATCACCCACATCAGCCTTTGCTCCACCCCATTTTAAGAATTTGCAGCATTTTTCAAGTGGCAAGCGCTTTGCTTTCTTGTCTACTGCAGTTCCAGCACTTTGCATAACTTTGTTGCATACTTTGTGCGTGTTCTGCTTCTCGGTGCCACTCTTGCCACATTATGTATTATAAATGCATAAACATTGTGCCTGGCGTTTACTTAATGCTGCCACATAACTTCTAGCAAAATGGCAAAAGGAAAATAGAGCAAAAGTAGAAAATATAATAAAACAAAACTTTCAATAATTACTGCTACTAGAAAACTTTAGTTGAGTTAAAATGCTTGAAATGGATCGTGCACTCAACCTAAGAATATAAAAATCATTTAAATTTTATTTCAATAGCTTAGCCAACGTGTCCCTTAAGTGCAGCAAAGTTTACTGAAATTTTAAATTCTAAAAAAGCTGCTCAAAAATAGAATTATATATTCTGCTACAGTTTTGCCTCAAGTCGACAACGTCAAACGCAATTGTTAGTAAGAAATAATAACAAGGCTGACAGTAACAAAAACTAGACACCTTTTAAATGCCCTAGACGTCAAGTGCAGACAGTCAGGCAGCTAGGAATTTCTAAAAGATTTACAAAAGTTGTGGAGAAGCTGAGGAGAAACCAAAGATAAGCGAAGGTACATACAAACACCGGCTCTCAGCCTTTTTGACTCAATACATTTTTAGTATGTTTTGTTTTTATGGCTTTATTCAGAAATAATACATATAAAAAAATTAAATATTTGGCTTAAACTGAAACATTTATTATAAAAACTCTTTTTGTACTTCAGGTTTTCTAGCATTGTAACTTTTCCCTATGGTTTTAGCTGGGAGTCCAAAGAAAATTGGCGAAGCAAACTTAGTTTGACAGGATGGCTAAACTAGAAAGACTGCATGAAAATTGAATTTTTGAAAAGTTGCATGCGGCGTATGCGTAATCTGACAGCTAATAAATATTACACATACGCAAGAAGTGATTGAAGTTAAAATCAATATAAATCTGTAAATCGCCAGACGCAAACAGAACTGGCATATTTCGTGAACCGATTGGTTGGCCAAGCTGATAGAAATAAACCATATCAATTGCTAATTCAAAAGTTGATAATTGGCAAGCAACTCCCTCTATGGGTGGAAATCCATGTGTGCTCCTCCAGGTGTTCCTCTGTTTTGTTTCTTACCGCTACCTGACAGGTTGCTATGTATGTAGGTCGCCAATTGGATTTCAAGCAATTAAAAACGGATTAAACCTGCTGCGCGTGCGAAAAATGAAAACTTTTCTTTGCATTGCATTTTTCCTTTACGCTTTTCTGTTGCGTAATCTGATTGTCAGTTCCGTTGTTCACGATATACGCGGCGGGACATTGCGGGACGGGGCGGACGGAATGGGCGGGACAGGTTGGGAAGAATGGCATACGAGGATGCCTTGGCTTACTGGTGTCTCACTTGTTACACCATTTTATACGCATTAACCGGGTAATTGTAGCAGCTTTACAGGGCTTAAGCCGTTTCTAACTTGTTGGCATGATTTACGCTTAAATATGTTCACGCAGACAGTTGCCAAGGATAAAATATCTCTTAGAAGACAGATTAAGAAATGTATAATTTGATTAGAATTTTAATTGGAGTTCGCTTCAAGAGGAAACCCTAAGTGATTCTGATTTAAAACTATTTTGATAACTTAAGAAACCAATGTGAATCCATTCTGCAATCAGGGGAGAAATGCCTAAAATAATCCTGAAACAGTTGCAAAATTCTGCAGCTTAAGTCAACTGAAACAAAGCACCATCAATTTTACAAAGACGAGAACAAATCCCTTTTTGGCAGACAACAATTTACGCACTAACCGAAAGTTGAACTAATTATAAAACATGTCATTGTACAAGAGAAGCTGTTGCTTGAACACAGGTGGCACAGCTATGACATTAGTCAGGTCTCATTAGTGCGTGCAACGGGGTTGCACTAACATTTTGCCAGCATGCTTGAGCTTATGTGAAGCTAAAGCGCATAATCGCATGTCAAACTGAGCTGCAAACACTGACTGAGAATGAGGCTAACAATGTTGTTGTTATGTGCATGTGCATGTGTAATGTGTGTGTGTGTGTGTGTGTGTGTCACAACTGTAATTAATTACTAAATACGTGTTTACAGTGCACATATGTACACACAACGACAACGACATTAACACATTGGGAAGTAGCTAAACTATGACTCAACTAACATTCGCACTTCAACCAGTATATCCTTGCAGAACCATGCCAAGTCTCAAGTGTGTGCGAGTGAGTCTCAATGGTTATGTTGCAACTTGCAAGCAACGGCCACACCCACTGTGCGTTGACTTTTTGCGTTTCAAGTTCAAATCAAGTTACAGGACATTCACACACTCCTTAGTCCTGGCAGCCAGAGTAAGCCCTGAGCTTATAAATGACTACCGAGCATCTTAGTTATGATATGCTATTTCACTTACTTACTCTCTCTCCCATTCTCGGTTTTCCTCACTTATTTTCAGTCTCTGAGTGTTAAGATAAATGTTCTCTCTTAGAGTTGTCAGAATTTTAAGGGCTAAAATAGCTAATTTTATTAAGGAAAACTGGTTGGGTTACAGGCTAGACGCTAGAATGCAAAATTCTTATATTATTTCTTTCTAAGTAAACTCAGTATATTAAAAAAACTTCGTCAAAAAAAACTTTGCCAGCGACTGAATATTAGAATTGTCGGAGTCCAAATTCATTTTATAATAATTTTCTACAACACATTACACCAATTAATAAGCAGTAAAGCTATAATTTTTTAATTGAAAATTTTAGAAAATGTTTTAGATTTTGCCAATGCAAAAAATACGTACAAAATAGCCAAAATGCCAACACTGGTTCTGCGTGTGCCGCTTGTGAGACATTCGAAATATGCTGGTAATTATTTTGTTGAATGTCTCACAGGTTTTACGGCGTCGAAAATTTATTGTCTGGCTTCTGGATGCCTGGACAGTTATTAATGTGCAGGTTAGTTTGGCTTCGCCCAAACACATTTAATAAATGATTTTAATTGCATTGTACATAAACTCTAGCAACTCAAGTTCTCCCATTCAAAAGGATCTCTTAAAACCTAAGTGTTAACATTAATAATGGTAAAATCCCAATTTCTAAGATTTCAGTTTATTAAAAATTATTTTTAAACCATCTTTACAGTTGCCAGATGTGTATACTTGCAATTTCTGATGACTTTTTTGCAAGTTCTAAGAATAAAAACTTTTTAATTTTATTAAAACACATGACGACAGATATCATATTTTATTTTTGTAACATTATATACAAGTTTAGTTTCTTCACATTAAGAAATCGTTGACTTTTGTTGGTTGTACAAAAGCGCCGCAATGTATGCAACATAATTTGAAAACCAAAAACTTTGATAATGTCAACAAGAATCAGCAACTTTTCTAGCTTGCAAAACTTTAAAGAAAATCACGTTAGCTACATCTGTCCTCTGTCTCATTCTTAAACTCACCAACCATTCTTTATTTCTCACTCGACGTTTCGATTGTCAGACGCATACTTGTATAGTCATTTTTAGACCCCGTACTTAAAAAAGTACAGGGTCTATCGTTTTGATCATTTTTTGGCCTCTACTTTGATTCTGCATCAAAATATTATTCAAAATAGTATTTCAAAAATTCGATTTTTTTCTTTATCACTGTCTACTTTATCCGTACTTTTCCCTTGACTTGTCCCTTGACCCTTAGTCAAAAACTTCCAACACTTATAACTTTGTCAAAACTTGACCGATTTTCATGCGGAATATCGTTTTGATCATTTTTTTGCCTCTACTTTGATTCTGCTTCAAAATATTATTTATTTCAAAAATTCGATTTTTTTCCCTATCACTGTCTATTTATCCGTACTTTTCCATTACTTGTCCCTTGACCCTAAGTCGAAAACTTCCAACTCTCATAACTTTGCCAAAACTTGACCGATTTTCATGCAGAATATCGTTTTGATCATTTTTTGGCCTCTACTTTGATTCTGCATCAAAATATTATTGATTTCAAAAATTCGATTTTTTCCCTATCACTGTCTTTTTTATCCGTACGGGGTCTCCGACTGTCGAATATGCTCGACTGTAGCACCGGCCCACTAGTTTCCTTTGGCCATGCACACAACAAAAAAGTCAAATAGAAGAAAAGGGGGAAGCAGCCAATTTTGCTCATAGCGTTTGCACATGATTTAGCGCGATTTTCGAGCTCTGTTCGTGCTTTCTGGCGTTTACCGTTGCCGTCTCTCCATTACCCTGTTGTTTTCGGCTTACTCTCCCGTTCATCCTGTTTTCCTTTTCTTATTTTTGCACTTTTGTACAGCTGTCAGCGACACACATGTGCTCACCTTTCTGATATTCTTTTGTGCATTTGTTTGCTGGAAATATGAAAATAATGAAAGTTGGTTGTCGCTGTAGCATTTCCAAATAATTACTTAAAAACGTTGTGGAAACATTTATTTAATACTTTTATATTTGTTTACTTTTGGTACAAAGTTGATTGAAATATTTTTTTCGAAGTTTTATTTCAATATTTCATATATTTGTGATTACACATATGCATTTAAATAATTACATCCTTTTGATTGAAAACATCAACACTCTGTTTGCCTCAATTAAACATACAAACACTTAAAATTTCAGAGCCTACAAAGAAGAGCAAAAGTTAAGAACTTCAGCCCTACACCAACAGAATCAAATAGCACACAGGAATATGCCTGAAAAGTTGTTAAATTAATTTGATTAAAAATGTTCTGCAATTAACATAAATACTTTTTCTCTTTATAGTATTTTCTGTTATTCTTTTTAGTATACACAAATATGTTTATCGAATTATATTGGACCAGGTGACTACATTAATTCAGAATTATTATACATAATATATAAAAAGTTTGAGGGAATGCAACATTCAGAAATTAAATTAAAGCAATGTGAAATAAACTTTAATTCTTTATTGCATTGTTTAACACGTAAAACTATAAACTTGACAACAATATATCTTAACATTTGCTGTTGTGGAAATATTAAATGCACGTAGCATTGAACAGAACTTTTTTTGACATGGATTAACAGTTCTGAAAACACCTTGCCGATGTGACTGAAGCAAACCGGTAAAATGGAAACTTTGTACATGAAACGTGCCAGCATTTCACTTGGGTTATCGACAAGTTTATATCCATATAAGAATTTTCTATATAGTGCAGAGGGTAATGTTGGCGCTGTCAAACCATTGACACTGAGGTAGAAGGACTTTATGGTAGAGGGAGTGAAAAGCCTTCAAATAGGAAAAGGGATGACGCGTGTGCCCATAAATGCGTCATTGGCTCATTAGTAAATGAACTGTAAATGGGTTTCAAAAGCCTGTCATAAGATATTATTCCTGGCTAAGTATGAGCAAGTTGAGTGGCAGCTGACTTCGTTTGCTGAGTTTGCCCATTCAATTATCCCCTTGGAAGATTTCAATGAATTCCATTTAGGCATTTGAAAATTAATCTGTTGAAATGGGCTTAAATTAAGGAATGCGATTCTGAGCTGTCAGGAGAAATGTCAGAGCATTGCGTGGTTTCTGGAAGATTAATTCATAGCTTAATCATGATATAAAAATATCTAATGGGAGCAAAGCTTCAAGACAATTGTATCTACATCTATATCTACAAATATATATCATTACCTTCTGAGATAAACACACTCATTGACCAGTAGACTTAATTACACCTGAAAATTGTAATCAGTGATAAAATGCTGCAAGGTTTCCCAAACCAGCTTAATCAATTTAGCCACAATCCTTGGAACAATACCGTTCGTGCTTAAAGTCAAGCTAAATATATACATATACTATTCTCGTTTATATAAATATAACTGATATATGGCACCCAACTCACAGGTCAAATGTAAACCTGCCCATTAAACACTTATTCACCTCTTACTTAATCGTACTTCCATATAATTTACAGGGCAAAGGAAAATAGCCTTCGGACAGAGGATTTGACAAATTTACGTCATTGAAACTCGGATATCGCCCCCACAAACACATGCACGCACGCACGCATACAAACTAATATTAATAGTAATCAGAGTAATCACATTAAGAGCAAAGCAAACGTCGCTACCCAATTACGTACAATTGTGGGTGTGGCCGATGAGCCTTAAGTGTAAGCAGTTTGCTGTTAGGTAAGTGGACACAATGTATATTAATTACCGACAAACATATAAACGCAACAGTACTAACATCAACAACAACAAACTAAAATCAATTAAAGCAACAGGCCGCAAAGAAAACAGGGCTGAAATGCATGCCACATTTAAAGATAAAAAAAAAATATGAATATCGTAATATTGTTACAGCCCCGTTTCAATTTAACAGAAAAAATAACTTCGTTATGTTTTTATTCAAACCGTTTCAAAATCAACCAAAACTGTATGCTATGAATAATTCAATAAAATTGGAAGATAAATTATATACAAAATTCTCTTTATAGCTTGAAATAAACTTGCTAAGTCTCGTAGCATGCAAAATTAAATTATAACTAACTATTTGGATTCCAAATTAATTAAATGAAGTATTTAAAATAAATATAAATAGAAAATCGTTTTTTGGGTTTACCACAACTTTGTGCAGATTAAACATTCATTTGCCTAATTGTTGATTCTACTAACAAAAAATACTAAAGCTTAAGTTAACTTTAAGCTTTTATTTAATAGTACTAAAAATATATCTTATGTCTTTGTTATCCTTAATTTAAACTAAAAGTCTCTAACCAACACGCTCTTATCTCTTGCGATCAAAGCACACAAAATACATTAAATGGCAAACTATTGACTCTGAACATGGCCAACATGTCATGTCAACGGCTTTTTTGGCAGTTCTAGCAGTGAGATAAAATAAACGCGCCAAAAATAAAAGAGGTTCATAAAACGTGGTTCCTGTTAAGTGCAGCGCGATATTGTCGTGGTCTGTTTGGGGTCTGCGGGTCTGGGGTCACGGTCTAACCTGACGCTATGTGGTGCCATTAACATGGCTACAACTGTGGGTGTGTGTCTCTGTATGTGCACATAATGGTAAACATTTCGACGGCTTCAGTTTTGGCCATGAAGAGCTTAATATTTGTTGCTACGTGTTGAACATGGAATTTAATTTCTTTGGTAATTAATTGCAATCGTGTTGGCATTAGGTTTAATGTTCTAATAGGGCAAATAAGTTGTGTGCGTCTGTGTATGTGTGTGCAGTTATCCTAAAATAGATGTACGTGTGTGTGTGTGTTTATCAAATTGTTTGGCATCGCGTTTTATTTGCGAAGTCAACGTTGTTAATTTGAAATGCAATGCTCGCTAAATTGATTTTATGATTTACCTAATTGCTTACGGGGGTGTGAACACTGCACACACTCTCTATGTTTGTGTGTGTGTGACAGTCGTTGTGTTTTACTTGTTTGTTATCACTTTATTGTAGTTGGGTTCACAAAATTGGGATAGGGAGCTGGATTAATTAAGTTCTCCTTTGTGAGTTGCCATTCCACTCAATACAATGTCAAGGTGTGTGGGATTGACTATAAAAAAAAAACTAATTGAGAAGAAAAAGTAATAATGATGGAATACAAATAAGAGGGAATACTAATCTTTGGCACATCGAATACTTAATATTCTTAATTATTCTTATTTCTTTTCTTCCAGGCCCGCTCCCAGTCCCCGCTCCCAGTCCCGCACCCAGTCCCCGCTCCCAGTCCCGCTCACAGTCCCTCTCCCAGGCCCCGCTCCCAATCACTCTCCCAGGTCCGCTCCCAGTCCCTCTCCCAGGTCCCGCTCCCAGTCCCTCTCCCAAACCCTCTCCCAAACCCTCTTCCAGGCCCCGCTCCCAAACCCTCTCCCAGGCCCCGTTCCCAGGCCCTCTCCCCTCAATAACTATTTTACATAATTTTTTAATATATTGTGACAACGATTAGAGTACAAACTACTTGGACACATAACTGACTCCTAGCCTGGGTCAAGAACAAATATATTTATTTAAAAACAAGAAATATGAAATCCTGCACAAGTGTGTAATAAATACCAGACAATTTCAAAAATGAATTGCACCAGTTTTGATTGTGATTTACGTTTCGACCAAATGCTCTATATAGAATCAATTTTGTACCACTCACATTTTTCCCTTTTTTTTTTGACCTTTGTAGCAATTACTTCCGCCAATTTTCCTGACTAAAGTGTTTGCTCGTAAAGCAAAGGAGACACACACATAAAAAACAGCACTTCAATTTTTACAAACGCTTGTGCTTACCTGCAACGAAAAAGAAAAGTAGATAAAAGAGCTTTTTAAAAAAACAGCTTTGTTTGTATAAGCAAAAAAATATGATACATAAAAAGAAACGACACAAAACCAGAGAAATGGAAAGAGAGAAGAGGAAACTGTTAGGTGCAAAGAACAAGTAAAGCAAAAGCGGCTCAAAAGCCTATTAAAACAGGACCTACAGAGCAGACCTGTGAAATCTGGTTGCAGGACAACACTTTATATTTGGGTAGCTGGCAAAGCGCTAGCCACGTTTGTGGCACAAACGCTAGAGGGCGCCACTCATTACCATACACACACAGACCATTAGGTCTCTGGCTTAAACGTAGTTGCAAAACTGGCAAGATGGGACATTTTACGTTAAGTTCCCCCATTTAAAAACAGTGTCAAAGTAAACATTGAGGAACTACGGAATCTGAGCACGTGTCAAGTCAACGCACTGGACTCAAATTAATTTGCTTGAATATTTGGGGTTATGCATATAGTCAGCCCGTAGAAGTGGGCAACAAAATTAGCAACGTCTTAAAGCCCTTAAAAGTTACCGAGTGTAGCTACTTTCCGAACATGTTTCCAGTACTACTCTTCATTTTCTTTCCTGTTTCACGTCGGTTGACCGCAAATTAAATTAGAAGAAAAAAGAAAACGTTACAAAAATAACGAGTTGTATACTTAACAAGAACAACACAAGAGAGGGGAAAAACCACAGCACCGAAATGCCTGACATTACGGAAGCAGAACGACAACAACGGGTTTCTAAAGTGGAGCAGGTCAGAGCTACAGGATGAAAACAATAGTTAAAAGACACAGGACATGAGACAGAACAAGGAACTTGGCTGTAAACAAGTTGCCAAGTGTTTCAGTTTGTGCTCGACCTCTTTCAGCTTAATAGGATAATTACGTAGCTCAGAGGTACGTAAGCCGCTCTTACGTTACGTAACGTTAGTAACGCCTTTTTCTGTCCCTTCTACACCCACTTTTCCCATTAATGCACGATTACCAATTAGTTGTATACGAATGCTGTTTATTTGAGTGTGTAAGAATTGCCGGCCAACCAGCTGACTGACCAACTAGGCCCGAGTCAGGTTCTGAAACTTTGCCAAAAGTACTTAAAAACTTAAGGTAAGAAACTTTTATGTTTGCCCCTTTTACCGTTTTTTTTTTCGGAGGAGCTTGGGTCTCGCCTAGGCTGTTGTTTTTGTCAAATGATCTGAAAGTTTTGTGCGGCAATGCATAAAAAGGGTTCTTTCAACTTTGGTTGTCGTTTTTAGGGGTTCTAAGAGGCTTACAACAAAACACAATTTCATGTCCTTTTTATATAAAAAAAAACAAAAGAGCATTATAAGTTTTAATATGTATGCATAATCTTATTGATATCTAATGACTTTCTGAAACTCATTAACCTAATTACAACCTAAAGCCGTACAAGCATAATAGAAATTATAATTATATAATTGCCTAAAATTTCTGAAAATTTAATTCATTGCGACTTCTATTTTATTAAAGTATAAAGCAGGCAAAATATTCCATATATTCCATAATATACACATTTTATGCAAACTTTATTTAACGCCAGCAAATAACAGACAAAAACTAAACACTGGAATAATTTATGCTGGCGCCAAATTCGTAGTCTGTCGTGAGATTCACAGCGAGGGGTATTCATTAAATACAAATAAAAATCTGCTATAAGTTCTCAACCATCAGTCAACACAAAAACAACACACCATAATCAGCCAATTGTGAAAAATATGTTAAGCATATGCATAAAAAAAGTCTGACAATAAAAAAAAAACGTCACTAGTCGACCGTCTGGCTGTCTGATGGCTAAAATCACAACAAAACAAAAAGCCGCCTCAGAATGTCGCGACAATGTCATTAATTTTGTTGCTATTATTTATTATTGTTGTTTGTTCAGTTTCTGTTGTTGTGGCTGATGACAGCGCAAAATATGTTTCAAGTGATAATAAGTAATCCTGATTGCAAATGATAATTTATTCAATAAATATAATACGCGGATGCATTGATAACGCCCAGTCTGCAGTTGGTATGCTAAAAATGATAAAACGCCAACTAGCACTTGGGATTCGAGTTCAGGAGGCGGAGCTGTCTTACGTGGTCGGATCAGATGAAATCGTATCAGATCGCACACTCAAGATGTTAATAAATCATTTCATTTATGGCAGAGTCGCCGACGCTGAAATATTGGCGACAATGTGGTTGCATTGATTCTGATGGCGCCGCTACTGATGCAAAACGAGAAAAACAAAATAACAAATTGTAGAAAACTGTTAAAGCCAATAACAACATCCGTCTACGCTTTGCATGCAAAATATATTAAATCAAGTAACACTTGCTAAGCAAACTTCAAATTATTAGTTTATTGAGCATTTTAAAGCTATCCATTGATAGATTAAAAAATGTGAAAATAAAAAGAATTTAAGCAGGAAAATTCAAGTCAAATTTTCTTATATTCTTACTTTAGAATCTGACTAATGTTTAATTTATACAATTCTACTAGTGAAAAGAGTAATAATGAAATCTGTCATTAGCAGCAGTTGCAACATACGCTGCCCACAAACTGGTTGAAAAGCAATTTAAATGTGGTAAAATTGCAGCTGCTGTTTTACTAACACGTACATAGGTTGTCGGCCAAAAGACAAAAAGAAAATGCTTATAAAAATAAGAGTACATAATAATGTACACATACGTATTTGTATGCCGTGGTCATTATTACAATTTCAGCACTTGCACTCTACTTTGTGAAAAAAAGCACAATGACCAATTTGTGAAAAAAAAAACAGACGATTCAAAGGGCCATGGGAACTACCCAAAAAAAATAATAACAGAGCAGAGAAAAAGGTTAACAACAAAAATGAAAAAGGAAAACGCAAGCCAAAAACTGAATCAACCGAACCAAATATATGTAAATGTGTGTTTGGGTGTGTGTGTGTGTGTGTGTGTGTGTGTTGGCAAGGCGTTAACAACAAACCACACTTCGGGTAATGGGCTTTGGGTATTCTTTAGTCATACCCAACGCAAACGGTCGTATGTGTAATATTGTGTGCGTGTGTGAGTGCCGGCAAGTGCATGTTGACTTTGGCAACAACACCCACATATTTTTTTAAGCACCCGCTTGCAACTGAATATGTGCATTGTTTGTTCACACACAAACCGACATTTTGACCTACATCTCGACACATATATGTACGCACCCGTCTAGTTGCAAGGCTTGATTTTCATTTGAGCCTTCATGTTGCCCGCATTTCCGTTTCTTATGCACTTTTTGGGCCAACGAATTTTCTTTTTCAGCAGCAAATGGGGGTCATGGTTTCCGGTTATTACTTCGCATATATATTCATTAGTATTTTTATTTTATTTATTTTTCTTTCTTTTACACATTTTTTAATTTGCCCAACAAACGCAGCGAAGTGAGTGCGCGTATTTAGTTAATGGAAATTATTCAAAATGAAACATTGTGCCAACAAACAGAACAGAGAGATGGTAAAAGAAGGAGATGGGTTGTCTACGGATATATATATTTATACATATCTGGATCGCGGCTATAGAAAGAAAATAGCAGCATAAATAACGAAGAGATTGGAGTAAAAATATTTGTTTATTATTCGTGCTTTTTTTGAAGATACAGTGGAAACGAATTTTACAGCAAAAATTGCTAAATTTAGAACTTTCTTCATTTTTAAAGCTTTATATGACATTTATAATGGCCATAAAAAACAATCTTTACTAACCCAATTCTCGTTTAATATACTTGTAATTATACCTTAAATTTGGTCTTCTATGCGCACATTTTGAATAACGAAACGTTCACCTTCCTTATCAAAAAGACAAGCCACGTGGCAGGCAATTCAATTAACCCATACAGCGCTATAATTTGCTAAGACACGACCTTTATCTTATAATTCGGTTGAGTCTTTCGAGCAAGCTCCAGCAAATGCCTTTTACCTGTCTGAGCATTAAACTAATTTTCTACGACTGCACATTAAACAAAATTTTCGGAAAGTTCCCTCCCACGGGACAATGTTTTGGGGGTGATTGCGGCAACGAAATGCAAAGGCAATTATGTGTGTAGTTTCATCTGTATGAGAATGTATACATACGAGTGCGTGTATATGTGTGTGTGTGTGTGTAATCTCAAATGGGAGTGCGCCAAACCTTGTCTTGGGAAATCTGCCCTTTACTTGAATTTCATCACAACAGCATTCAAATTATGCATGGCAGTCTTATCAATATTCATAACTTTATTAAAGGGCAGAGAGCAAGGAAATTTTCGCGAACCGAACTAGCAATAGCAACACAAGATTTATGATTTTGAGTTGAAGTTCTGCGTAATTCCCCTAGCATATTGATAAGACAGAGGCAAGCTAGCATATTGAACTACAGCTTGTGGCAAACATATTACGCAGATTTAATCACCGTTTGTAATGGTCCTTCCGGGATCAGCAGAAGGTTAACCGATGCTCGTCCCCCTCTGATTGTTAATTTAACGCCCGGCTTCAACTTCAATCTGTGGCGTGCGACGGTGGCAACATTGAGTACAAAACATTGAATCAGCATAAAATCCACATTATGAAAAGCCAAGCAAAGCAGTACGAAAATTTTATTAAAATCACCTCGCCTTGGCTGGGCGCCAATAGAATATCACCTGCCACATCTCCTGCCCCTAGTACTCATGTCTTATTGTCCTTGTGTAAGTCTGCCTCTTCCGTAGACTCATAAAATTAATAGCCTACGCCTGGTTTACGACACAGCACAAGGAACCAAAAAAAAAAAATTACACAAAAATTACCAAAAAAAAGAAAAATTTTAAAGGAAGGTTATCTTTGGTCTGTCGAAGATTTGATACTCTTTTAGAGCATGGTATTCAATTATCATCATTTCTATGTGAACTGTATGATATATTACGTAGTCCGATTTTAATCAAATTTGTAAATGTAAAAGATACTAATAAAATAAGATATATAAAAATTAATAACGTTTTTCTTACCTATGCCAGGTATGTAATAAATGGATCATATATACAGTCTGCAGTAGAAAGACTTAAATATATCAAGAGCTCATCCAGATTCATTAAGATACTTTGAAGACTGATTAAAAATATATATAATTTGAGGTGTCTGCCTCGCCTGGGATCGTGCAAAGCACATTTTGTGAGTAAAGAATTATAATACTCTCTGTAAGGGTATGAAAATGTTTTCAGCGCGTAAAGCTTGGGATAATTTTATAGTCCTGCCCTAGTCTGGCGCCCCACTCAGATAGGCATCATAGAAACTTTCATTTCAGCAGAATTCCAGTTGAGGCAAGGCACAAATTTTCAACGTGATTTTAGCTAAAATATGGCTCCGATAGTATGCGGCATTTTGGCTAATTTAGTCAACAGCCATGTTGGTTGTTCCTCCAGCCTGACAGCAGACAGATTCCTTAAAATGTTGGAGATGCCAACAGATTTTATCGGGATTAAGGTCCAGAAATCAGAAGGAGACACAAATTATGAAGCTGTCGGGAGTATGAAACATGCATTCAAGAGCTGACGACATGGAAAATACTTCTTATGTAAAATAGAGGGAAAATTTTATAATAAGATATCAAAAGATAATAAGTAGTTTTGCACCAATTTTTAAATAAAGCACAATTCAAAGAATTTTAATAAATTTATCTTTGAATACTTTTGTTAATCAGTTATTGCAATAATTTAAACAACGAAAATTTCGTTTCTTGATAACATTTTCGTAAGTGTATTGCCTGCGCGTATATTTTACAGCAAATTTTCCTTTAAACATCTCTATAAAATTGTAAAAACATCATAAATTGAGTACTTCTCATTGGCTACATCGACCTCATTTTATTCTACAGCACTTACAAGACAATTCGAGCAGCAGCTGCACTTCAACACTTCTTCGGCAAAAGAATAAAAGACGATGCAGAGGCGAACTAAAGAGTAAAGAAAAGTAAATAAACAAGGGAACAATTACAGGGCTTATCGACAATTAAAGACACGCCCGGATAAGTGGCAAATACGAAATGCAAATGCAAATTGCAACTACAAAATGCAACTGGAAATTGCAAACACTTCAGTTGGGTTGGCTAGTCATAAAGAACAAATTTATTGCGCACCGTTCGCTATGTTAAGCTTCTAATCATCTTCACGAAGGGGCATGCAACAAGAAGATGATGGAGAATAAGAAAAAAGTAACTAGGAAACAGAACTTGTCGTTAATTGCAATACAAAATGCTGCAAAGGGCGCACATTACAATTGCCTGCCTCTAATTGTTGCAGTTTATGCAGTTTAACGCACAGCAACTTTTCAATTGTTGCGACATTTTTATTGCGTAATTTATGCAGCTGCATAGAAAGCTAAAGAAGAGACTTCTTGATTGTGAAATACCCTGTAATCTTTCTACTTATTATAGATAATGGTAGTCACAATTTCTGAACATAATTTTAATTTAAATTTAATATTACTATATAAAATAGAGAGACTATCTTTTTTATAAAGATATACAGATAGACAGAAAGATGTATATAGTTACGTGCTATTTTCTGACAGTTTCATGCATATGCAAAAATTTATGCTACCACTCTTTAAAAACTCTATAGAGTCTATAGTATAGACATTTGTGTAGGATATAAGCAGGCAGAGTGAGAGTACGTGAGACCGATCGCTGCGGGACTGGACGTGCACTAAACTGGCGACAAAAAGTTTTGCAACTTGGAATAATGAACGCACGAACACACACACACATACACGCATACACATACAAAGTCACACACACACACACATATACAAAAGACGGCTGTAATTTAGGCATGTGTGTGCAAGTGGTGACATTTTGAATTAAGTGTAGTTAATGTTGACAAACGTCAACATTATGATGCCTGCTACAGCACAACAAAAACGACAACAACAACAACAACAACACCGGCAAAACGTAGCTGAAGAACAATGCCCCACAATCTCTAACCCACTCGGATGCCACATTGTGAGTCTCTTGGGACCGGCAGCACCGCCGACGACGCGGACACATTGAAGTGGCATTAGGCGCTTGATTGATGAATGTGTAAGTGCTAGATTAAGATAATCGACATTTCAATAATTCAATATTCGAATGGAAACGGCGCTCGCAACATAAATATGCTTAAGTGACGTGTGAGGTTGATTTAGGGCATTAAATGCGATAAAATTCAAAATATCCAACGAATTAAATTAACTTCAATTTACTTGACACGTTGAAAATCTGTCGAGAATTTATTTAGTATTCATTGCTAAACCACTGTTGAATACTGACTTCATTACTAACAATATTTTATCTTATTATTATAATATTATATCTTTGTGTAACGACTGAAACATTTTCGAAACTTAGTAACAATTAGATACATTAAGTTTTTTATTAAGATACTATTTTAGATTTTAATTTAAATCTGATTGAATATAATCTAGTTCTAATTAGAATATATTTTTTGTATCTGTTTTAAAATTATATCTCTAATAGATGGTGTATCTCAATAAGTAATTAAAAATCTAAGGAAATTGTTGCTCATAGATGCATTCCTATCCTCCAATATGCTTCTGAATATTAATTAGAAAACCTATATAACAAAATTTGCTTACTTAACATTATATCTTTGTTTAAATTTTATTTTATTTTGCAGCAGTAATTTGACTTACTTGACACTTCAGTTCCTGGTTTGCAATTTAAATCGCGCCATAAATTAGAAAAATTGCATACAAATGACGTTACAACAAAAATGAAGAAGCATTGTGGCCCCATTGTATCACATACGAAATGTGAATGCAATACAATGCAATTGTTTCTATTGTTGTCGTTGTTAGTTTTAAATGCGAGACGGAGTCGGGTTGAAGTTGCAGCTTGAACTGGACAAATGGGCGATCAACGAGGCGTCAAGACCCCGCAGGAGACATGCAAAATACGCTGACAACATGAAGATATATACATATACATATACATATGTATAGGCTTATAAATAAAAAGAATTGAAACATTTCTATGCGTCACGCGGCATTTGCGACAGTTAGTGGAACGACTCGTCGGCCTGTCTCTGGCCCTGACTAGGCTGGGCATTTGCCATTCAGTCGTTTGTCGTTACTTGAGAGCGAAGCGAATGCGGGTTGAAAAGAATAAATGAACCAAAAAAGAATGCCCGATTCATAAGATACCCTGTGTTTAGCTACACTTTCAAGATACTCAGGTTGTAAAATGTGCTTAGTATAATGAAATATTTTATTTCATGTTAAAAACATTAAATAATAAGCCTACACTTTATTCTAGATTAATCACAGCATGGTTATTACATTGCACATACAAGAATTTGCATTTATCCAAGCAACCTATCTTCACATTCCACTACAGAGTATCAAAACCCAGCTAAAGATAGAGTAAAACAAAAAACGAATTAAAATTGGCAAGGGCTGCCAATGAATTTTGCAATGGGGCAATGTCAATGCACTTTCATCGCGCTCTAAAATAGACGGTTGGGAAGCGAGTCGCGAATGTGGGCAGCGGGCAGCGGGAAATGGATACAGAGACGGAAATGGAGATGTACATGCCCAATCTGTTGTTCAACTCTAAGGGCAGCACTTAAAAAATGAATGGGAAATTGTGTGGAAATGCATTTTAAGCAAATTGCAAAACAATTAGCTGGAAGTCAAAAAGATTTGATAGAAGTTCTTCAACATTAAATCTTGACGCCTGATTAAATATGCGCTGTACGTGAATTGAAATTTTGTATCATTAAGTAATATACACGTACATGTAACAATAAAAGCCATAAATTTAATTTATTTTATTTACTTCTTTTATGACTGACCAATCAAATTTGGAACATAATTAGAGGGATTTAATGAAATTAACAACTTTGCTTTACAACAAATGAATTCCTGTTAGAATAATAATCTTACTTAAGAATATGCTGCTATAAAAAGCATTTATATATTTTTGTCACGCTTTTGTTTCCTGTTTTATAATGTAACGAGAAAAATAACAAAAATTTCTATTAACACATTCAAGTTCGGCACCTGAAAACTGACTGAAGGCAATAACAGGAAACGTGAATTATAACTGTGTTTGCTGGTTTAGATGTCATTGATAGAAGTGCTGCCTGTTTAGGCCTCGTCTCGAACGTGCCTATTGTTTGTCCCTTTGTCGCATATCGGCTTGGTTTATAATCCGCACGTATACTGACTGAGCTTAGCTCCTTTCTACTGTATCATTGATTTTTGTTGGCCTCGCCGTTTTCATCATTCTTTGTGTGTGTGTGTTTTTATTAGAGACGCAAACACTCAACGGCAATTTCCCTGAGATTTACCTGCCGCGATTGTGCGAATGTCAAGTCGGTGGCAAGTGGGAAGTTGGTATCGATTTTACATCCCCTTTTTTACAAATCTTTAATCAGAATTCGTATGTTTCTTTAAGGTTTCAGCTTAAGAAAGAATTTTTTAGTAAGTATGTGGCACATGTGACGGGGACCGAAAATAACATTCGTGAAAACAAATTTTTAATACTCACTTGTAATTTAAATGATTATCAGATTTAAACATTTTTTATATATTTCCAATAGCAGAATAATTTTTCTTTCGTAATTTGAATTTTACATTAAATTTAGGTACATTGTTTTGTTTAGTAGTGTAGAATATTTAAATGCTAACAAACTTTGTCACGCTAAAAGTCACTCTCTGTGACCTATTGATATGAATAATGAACATAGCAAACCAATTCGATATGGCGCGAGGAAGACGTAATATATATTTTTAGGCGTATAATTTTTTTCAGATAATAAGTCTATGCCACAGGTTCTCAGTCTTGTCAACTAGTCAAACACATCTTCAATTTTAGTCAGTCACAAATGGTTTATAGTCCAACTTTACTTTCATTTATTTCAGCCATCAAATGTTGAAGTCGATTAAGATAACTTATTGGAGGTTTTCATAGCGATTCGCACAGATTTCATAGTTTCCTCCTTGTAAGTTGTGCATGCGCCTTCCAAACAACATTTTTCCTTTTTCACACAATTTCCCCGATATCGTACAAATCCAATTTTACACTGACAGACCATTTCGCATTTCTTTGGACATAACTCTCCATCGTAGAGTAACTGATGGCACGAACTCTCAAAGCAATGGCATTGATACACCTCGTTATGGCCACACTCTTAAAGAAGAGAATATATATAGTAGAGAAAATATAATATCAGCTACTATGCTGTTGATGAGAAAATCTTACTTGAATCAGCATTAGATGATATAGGGATAACAAGTATAATAATTATAAACAGCCGGACATCAATCCTCAAATGATTCATCTTCTCGACTCGTGTGATCTCTAAGTTAAGCTATGAAAATTACTCAAAATAATCAATAAATTAGCATACATAATTCATTTGTAATGCAATATTTGAAAATACCAAGTGTATTTGATTGAGACATACCCTGCATAAAGTTCTAAAGTATCACCGATGATTCAGTGTGTTCATAGTAATCACTTAATATACATCCAATAACACTCTTATTGTTATAGGGTATCTGGTAATCAATCATTGTCTTGTGTAAAATAGTCCAACTTGTTGTTTTTCAACGTATTGGAAATGCATTTGTGAAATGTAATATTTGAAGTACTTCGTTTTTCAGTTTCTTATGAATTTTAGTGCTCAAAGAGAAATGATGAAAGGGAAAATGTAAATACGCTTCCGTTTGGTATCGGTTGCATTTGGAAGCGATGCTGTTGATGCCACAGACTGCCGGGTGGCAGTTCTGTGCTCACACTTTGTCAACATGTGTTCAACATGATCACAAAACAGGCCAACTATTACAATACATCAACATAAACATCAACATATCCAATCGCTGCTCGACCAGAGCAAGTTGGGAGTGTACGGAAAGAGAGGGCGAGAACTGCAGCTATGGCCAGATTTTGTTGTTGCATTTGGCCACTTGAGAGGCGCATGCTAAATATGCAAACACATTTTTGTAACAGATCCAGTTGAATGTGTGGCATTTCGTGCCTCACTCTAAGTGATATAGAATAGGGCGTTGAAATGCATATTGAGAAGTTTCTTTGCATTTCTATTTGCAGTTCTATTTCTCTATTGTTCTTGCTGTGGATGATGAATTGCTGGCCACTGTGCCGCCTCCATGTTGATGTCTGCCACTTGGCAGCTGTTTGTGGCCTGTCGGTCTACATGAAAGACATGCAGCTATTGAATTGTAACAGATTCTCTTTCAATTTTCATCTCTCTCTTTCTGTGATTTTCTCTAATGGGTTAATGCTATAAATATGTATGTACATATATGTACTGCAAGTACTAACTACTTGCATTGATTCACACAATGACACGTCCATCTGAACATGTCTGGGAGCATTATTTACGACTTCCGTGATGAATTTTCAGTGGCTACTTCTGCACACATACAGAACTTCTTCGTATGCAATCGACATTCATAAAGTGCCTCGATTTTAAATATAAACCTCAATGCGTGTTTCATATGCAATTCACGACTCAGATGTCTGCGCTGATGGACAAAAGGATAGACGGACAAACAGACATTGGGGGAAGTCGAGAATACTTGTGTATAGACACAGACAGGCAACTGCTCTGTGCGGGCGGTCTGCTATTCTGGTAAAAGATTAAAAAACTGCAGAATATGATTAGAGTCAAAAAACTTCAGGGTTGGTAAAAGTGCTAGACGAATCAAACTGAAAGTATTGTTTTGCATAAAAAACAAAAGACGGGAAAAGAGATAAACAGGAAATAATCAACAAAAATGCAGTAAATTTACATTTCTATGAAAATTTAAATTGAACACGAATTATTTTCCAAAGTTTTTTATAAAACTCAGGTTAAAATATATAACTTTTTATATGAATTAAATTTTTTGAGAAGTGTTGGAACCTACAACTAGGTATAGGTTTTTAAAAAGATGTTTTCTTTTATAGTTATCAAAAATCAATCATAGCTCTGCAATCATAAATCACGAAAATAGCCAAAAGATAAAAATATATCAAGGATATCAGCTTGCAAGTGGCGGCTGAAAGATTTTGTTAATACTTTTATCATAATTTGAGCACTGACCAAAGTAGAAAAGAAAAGCAAAATAAATACAAATACAAAAAGAGGAAAAACATCAAAAACAAAACATGTTTCGGTCGATAAGTTCTCTGTTTTCTCTCTCATTTTTATATTTATTCTTTTTATGTTGCTGCTGCTGTCGTCGTTTCCAGTCGAGCAATTAATACGTGAGCAAACTGGAAAATACTTCAAGCACCGAGCTGTCAGCCAAGTGCAAAACAATGTTAGCCCTGATGTATTTGTACTGTTGAGCATAAGCGCGAGGGATGAGATTTAAAGCGCTGGAGAGAGTGAGAAAAGAGAAGAGAGATGTAGACATGAGCCATAAGACGTTCAATTCAATGTCGCGACGTCGGGCGTCGTTGAGCGACGCCTGGTAAGTCGATATCCCGAAAACTTTCTTCCTCTTCTGCTTATTTCACTTAGGAGGAGTGGGAGAAGGAGTCGAAGCAAAAACCATAACCATAAAATCGTATTATGTGTAGTTAGCAGTCGTATTGCAATTGTGAAATCCAGACACGCCTCTCACATTGTCACATTGGCTTGGGCTATATTTAGAAGTCCTCGTCGACGGCTTTTAGTGCTCATTGTAATTATCATTGTCATTGTCATCATATGCGTACGGATGATGATTATCATGAGTGCCACCACTGGCGTTCAAAAGAAATATAACACATTTTCCACTGCATCATAAATTGCTAGACGGCTTTTCCTATGCTCAGCACAGACTGAATATAACATTCTTGTCGAAATCTCCTCATATTTCAAGCAGCCAAGCGGAAATCCTTTATCCCCCCACATCCCTTCCATTTCTTCACATTCATGCATACTTATTTATGCACAAATATACTATACATTATATAATACGCTCACATTTTTGCAGCTCGTTAGAAAGGCGACAGAATAAAGTTATTCATAGAATTGTTGTCGTTTCTATTATTGTAGTAGTAATATTTGTTGTTATTGTTGTTGTTGTACTTTTTAGTCTATTCGACCACACAACTAACTCATTGTTAGACCGACTTTTTGTCAGAGTGCCTTGCAATTGTGTGAAAAAGTTTTAATTGGATGCTCATTGCACAATTTGCCTCATCGCAGCACATTGCAAAAGTTTTATCACATTATTTCTCATTAGGCTTATAAAATGGAATTAATGTAGTATCAAATGAAAAAAAAATTAATATAGATTAGTTTATTTCTTATGGAAAGGCCCTGAGGTAAATTATTTCTTTTTTTTTTTTTTTGGGTGAATTATTAATTGCTATTTTCTTTACCGTTTTACTATACAAATAATAAAAAATAGATCAAATAAAATCAATAATGCAACGCAATTTGAGCCTTACCATGTCAAAGATAACACTTCTAATGTTGTTGTCAACTTGTTGGAGATTAAAGTACTTTACACACATTTTTCTATTTAACTTTCTCTCTGGGCCATATCAAACACCAAAAACTATTTTCAAATTTGTTTTCCTGAAATGGTCTAATTATCCATGGCTTAAATTCACATGATTCTGCCACAGCAGAAATGAAAAACACTGAATTGAACTGATCCAATTAGAAATTCAAAACGATAATTTCATTTTACAAAACATTTTGAATTGAATTTGTAATTGGTCAAAACGCTGGCACAACAGTTTTTCACATTAATGAATACTATAAAAACCGAAATGGAAATGCAAAAACCCGCAGCAGCTGCTGCTGGAAAATACCGACAGAATTGCACAATGGCATATTCAATTTTTGCTGGATTATTAGGTACACATACCAGCGAATTATTATTATTTATGCAGAAACCTAAAATTAAATTATTGCTTTGAGTACAGAAAGCAAATTAAGCAGGAAATCCTAAAATAAATACAAGAACTTATTGTTGTTGGTAAAAGCAGAAAATCAATTAAATTGAAAATGAAAACAAGATGAAATACAAATCCTTGAAATACTTCACCACCCAATTAGAAAAAGTCCATTAGCCAGTCACCAATGTATGTGAGTAAATAATTCTCTTAGGTTTCGTTATGGCCAAGATTCATTTGAGCCGGTCGCTTGCCATTTGTTGAGCCTAAACTGTTATGTAGATGAGATGCCGCTGCCAATCGTTTGATCCCCTTTGATGAACTACCCCAAAGGCATAAAAAAAGAAGGCATCTATCTACCTGCATTGCCATTTAATCTCATAAACGGCTATCAGCTTACAATGCTTTCAAAACATGAGACCGCCAGACATTCAATAATAAAAACAATCATCCCAAGAAACTTCGACGCACTTTTAATGCCCTGCAAGTAATTACTGGAGCTAAAATATTTACGCTTGTAATACTTACTTTTAAAGGTACGTTTTTAAAACAAGTTTTTACATTCAAACCACAATTTTCATATGATCATAAAATACAATAATTTTCTTTGTTGTTTCAAACGGCATATCAAAGTGATTATAATGAATTTGTGCAGGGTATCGTCGACCTGAGAGAGATAAACTGAAAACCAGTTTTTATACATGCAGCCCAGCCTTAAAAGAAACAACAAACGATATGTTCGGGGCTATCAGAAAACTTTTATCAACAAAAAACTTAGGCCTCAACACGGACGATGGATGGTGAGAGGGAACGTTTAGCCAGTTGGCTAATTTGTGCCAGACGATATTAAAAGTTCACATCAAAGTGAGAGCGTTATAGCCAATCTCAGCTTCTATCTCTCTCTCTCTCTGCTTTACCCTTCATCTCTCTGTCATGCTCAGTGATCTTCTGGCCACAAATTAACTTCAAACAGGCGTAAATAATGCGCACCGATCTTTTTTAAAAATCATTTGAGCTCCCCATTGTTTTTAAGATTTTGTTCTTGCCTCACTAAAAACCGCAGATGCGGCAACACTAATCCGAATTTCATGTATTCCATTGTTAGAACCGCTGGTACCACATTAAAGTGCCGCTGACACGCGTCTTCTGGCTTATGACATGTGGTCTCCGTTGGCTACTTCTTTACTTTAACCCCTACCCTCTATCCTCTTCGTTGTCGACTTCTTTTGCCCAGCACATGTCTTGGCATGTGCGCTTTTTGTACATTTTTCAGATTTTGCTGATAGTTTAATTGGTTTCGACTTGATAGTTTGCTTTGTTGTAGTTGTTGTTGTGGTTAAGCCACTGGTCTTACGTTACGGGTCGTTAGGATGATAATAAAGATATCATATGAATATTGATGTTAATTGCATGGAGAGTCGTTGTTGCGAATGCTAAACAACAATTGACAGAGTGTTAATTAATGCAGGCTGAAATTCCAACAATTAATCCATGCCCTTTCAATTTCCTATTATATTTGCAGCTTACACCAGTTGCGAATTACAATCATGTCTATTGTCTTCGGCTATCTAAGTTAGGTTCCAAAGAGGTTTAATCTTGGCTCAGATGTATGTAACAGCCAAAAGTGACATATAACCGATGTATATTATAAGAAACAATTTTTAAAGGAAAGGAAAAGGAAAAACCAATAAAAACATATTCTCAGATTAAGTTGAGGGAAAGAAACGATCACTACTTTTAATGGGACCCCTTATTTTAGTTACAGATTTATCGATTAACAACTGTGTTTACATTGTGGGGACATATCGTGTGTAGATGTGTTAGTCCGGCACACCATTAAGTTTATAAAAGTGAGACGCACCTTGGTACAAATGTAAGAGAAAAGCATGGTAAACAAACAACTTGAAAGACAAATCTAACATGACCATAAAGCAAACACGATCGTAAACCAAATCTATGCTAATAAAATACCTAAGATATGGAGGGACCTGTACATTATGTTCATTGGCTGCCGCTGTAGTAGTTGATTTGCTGATCAAACTAAATTCAGTTGCGTGTTTTTTATTTGGTTTCAGCAACAGCTAGAGGACAAGTGTTTGCAGTTCTAATAGAGCAATAAATTCGTAATAGTTATTGGAATCTGGCCTGGTAGATGAAGCGCCTCATAAACACACAGAAAATTCAACTCATAAACATTCATGTATGTACTTTTATTTGTTAGCATGTTAAAACCATAAAACGAGCTTTGTTTGTAGCCGGGAAGTTGTTAAAAAATGTAGCAAAAAACAAAACATTTGCATTATGGAAAACACAAACCGTAATTTATATTACAGGGCCAACCTACTAAAAATACCAAAGTCATAAATAGTCGTAGCTTTACATTTCATTAGGCTCGTCTGTTAAATTGGTCAAACATCACACAACTCTTGCCATAATTTACATGTGAAGCAATAGAAACAGCCAAAGACTTTCAATCACACATCACATAAATAATAAGATTTGAAAGAGTGCGAAACTATGGGATACCATAACAAGATCTTATAGGGAAACTCAATTACAATAAATATCAGCAACACATTTGCATTATTGAAATTAACCTTTGTACCTCTCGATTATTACGCAATGAGTACATTCGACTTCTCTAACCTCCACACCCCCCGTTGTAAATGTACAATGAAAACAATTCGAAAACAAAACAGCAAATTTAAAGCAACAACAACCAAAACATTTATTTAATGAGTTTTTATCAAAACGATGTAAAAAGAAATAATAATACACAGCAAGCTCACTTTAATTTATACTTTTTTCTTTTATTTTGTTTTTATTTATTTGTTCGCCTGACGTTTACCTAGTCGAAATTTGAATAAATGCAAATGTAGAAATAAAAGAGCAGCTAAAGTTGTGGCATCGACATCGAGTTAATGAATATTCAGAGTAAAAGTGTTCAATTTTGTTTGTTAGTTTAGAGTCCGATAAGTTTAACACATTTCTGCTGCGCTACAATCAAGCGCTATAGTTGAGCATATTGATTTCATTGGAAGCCTACATGGGAAATAAAAATAACTTAAAATGATGAGTCAAGAGACAAAGAAGTCTAGAACTGCTAACAGGCAAAAGTGGTATTCTAATATATTGACTAAATATTTTTGTTAGAGCTTAAATGCTCAGAGTGATTTAGTGTTAGGATAAAGTAGATTACCCAAATTTATTTTTAAAGTATAGATACTTCATTAAAAAATATATACTTTTAAATATATATGGTTTATCATCTCTGATCCAAGGTACTGGACTGTACCCATAAACAGATGTTAATCCATATTTATATTCATTCCCATCCAAAAATATAAATGATAAAAAATTTGTGTCGCTTTTATTTAGACATGCAACACACCCACGCAATGCATGATTTTCATTTATTTTGCTACACTTTTCATTTGTCGTAACGCGTCACTAATTAAGTTATTTTTGTAACATATTTCCCAAGCACCACATCAACAGCGGGGCGTGGCACGGCTCGTCCCATCGTGTCTGCCATGCCGTCTCGCTAGAAACAACCACAGCATACCACTACGAGTATAAGTTCGAGTATCACATTCAAGATCGCGTGTTGTCCCAACTGGCAGATGGGCCCAATTAATGTCACTTTGCTCACTCGTTCAAATTTCGACAAGAAAAGCCGCAAATAGTATGAGTACTGAAAATAAAGCATAATATTAACTAAATATAAATTAATCTATGGACGTTTGTGTGTTAGCAAAATTCTTTTTGCTTAAAAATAAACACAGAAATTATTCGTGTTGATAAGCTTGAAGTTTTAACCAATTGATCTGTCAAACAAAATTATTTTCGAAAATAAATGTATATCAGTATATTCTTACATACGCGATTTTATTTGACACTGAACTCATTTTCAAAAACATACGCCCACATGTCCCATATAACCAAATATACTATATTAATTTAAGAAAGCTATGCATGAATAACACATTTTTAGATAGACGGACGCACACGAGTTTTTATTAGCTTATTTTTAAATAATGGGCATATAAGGTATGTTTCGACTACATTAAAAAATTTAAGATTTCAGTATAGCATAAATGTCATCACTAAGTACAATATTTAAATGGCCTGTGAATGTTTATAATTAGATGTGAATAAGGTGAGTTCCACATTAAAAACATCTAAATATATATCAAAATATGACTGGTACGGGTATCTGAAAGTCAATCTAAAAGTATATAAATAAGAAAGAACTTTTTATATACAAAATTGGACGTGAGTAAATTTAAATGAAATTACAGTGCATAAAAAGCGCGCGCTTTTAAAATTTATGAGCTTCTGTAATGAATTTATAGACGCTAATATTAGAAATGACTTTGCTCGACAATTAATTGATAATTTTCATACATACACATAAATGCATATACACACACATACTAAAACAGAGGGGTACCCACATTTATGTAGCTGTAAACTGACTGATAGCCTGGTGAGTTCAAAGTTTATGAGTCCCTGGAGTGTTATAAAATGCGCTGAAATGCTTGGGAAATGCTTTTATGAGGGACATACCAGTACTTTGCACCTCACACATTAAATCAGTCATTATTTTTCAGTATTTTTAACATATTTAAAGCGTATCAATCCAGTTTTTAATGTCAAAAGTTCATTTTAAGATTACTTGACAAGTTAAGGTATGTATTTTCCAGATTTCATTAAATTGGAATTAAAAGCGTTCAAAAAATATTATTAATATTTAATATGATTATTTAATATTATTATTATTTAATATTATTAAATATTATTAACGGAAACACATTACCGAAAATTGCAGTACCATGGAATTATTTGAATTGAATTGCAGTGCTATGAGAATTATTTCAAATTTACTTCATGTGCTAACTTAATTAATTCTAAAAATAACCTTGGTTGTTTATCATTATTCACAACAATATTACAATTATTATATACAAACTTGAATATCTATATTTGCAAATATATTACACAATATACATTTTAAAAATAAAAGTTGCTTTCATCATGCACTTGATTATTTGTAAGATTTTCTGACACCTGTGTACATAAATATACAAAAATTTCTAAACAATTTAAAGCATACGGCGCCAATAATTTTGTAAAGAACAACAAATGCATGTAAACAACAAAATCTCTTTGTTTTGTTTAATAAAAGCTTCGAAAAGAAATGAGAGAAATGTGTTTGTTGTATTTGAATAACGTGTAATCCGCTAGAGAAACGGATTAATAAATTGTTTCTTTGGCAAAAACGAGTTTGGGGACACTAAAAAAACATAGAATCGAGTATTGAACAAAAATATATGTTAATTAAATGCAAACAGCACTATAAATTATTAAATTCAACAGTTGCTGCTGACTTCTTTGCATTGGCGCCAAGCAAAATATCAGAAAAAATTCGACAAAAAAAAATAAAATTTATGGTTTTGCGTCAAACAAATTCCAATTGAATAGAAAAGATAAAATTTATCGTTTAATGATGCTTATCAACTATTGTTTGACACTTACCTGATCTTGACAAAAGTAGCCGAATCCAATAATGCCTGCAATGGCCAAAAAGAGACAAAATACAATAATTGTTCGTATTTTGGATCGTGGTTCCATTTTCTTTATTTCATAAACACCGCTTGGCAGTAATAAAGCAAAATCACTATCAACTTGTACGGAGACGTTCTTATGCATATCCACGGGCATGTTCCATAGGGCCTCAATAATGTTTACAAGAACCTTTGAAATCCATCAAACCACTTGAGTTTTCCTTCACACGCCACCATAAAACGCAGCTTTGATACCGAACCGATTAACATTCACGTAACACATACAGGCGCCAGTCATTGTCCGATAACAATTGCCGCAAACAACGATAACAACAATCGCGCCTCCATCTGGTCATTTTTGCCAAACCATCACACTTTGGTGGAATAGTCGGGATATCAAACGTAGTTAGTTTTCTGTAAAAAAAAAATAATTTTTTACTTACATAAAAATAAATAACAATTAAAATGGAATTAAGAAAATTCATATAAAGCTTCACAATACTTGGCAGTGTAAGTTTTGTAGTCTATGACCGACATAGATTAGACATGCGTCACAAGACAATTTGTCTAGTCTAATCTCAAATCAATCGAGTGTACACATTAAAAATCTAATCAATTAAATAAACTAGTCTAGCTAGTAAAACAAGGGGCAGTCGAAAGCAAAAATGAACTCAATAAATTATTCGAACTCAGATTTAAATTGACTCAGAACGATTTCCTGTTTTCAAAGATTAATGCTTTGCGATTTACAATTTTAGAATTAACTTTCAGTTTTTAATGAATAGTTTAATTCATTTATTTTATGGACTCATTTGCACCTGTCTCTCCATTTCGAGTGCCTAAAATATTTATATACATACATTAACGAAGTTCTACCAATTCCACTAATTGTAGCTTAGTTGGGAAAAGAGAACAGATCTGATTACTTATATCGTTTCCTCTCTTTCTTCCTCTCTCTCTCTCTCTCCCTCTAACAATGAAAAATTCAAAACCTAAACAGATGTAAGCTTTAAGCTAACAAGTGTCATAAGTACATAAACTTTGAAGTCCTATACTAAGCCGGCAAATGCAGAGCTTTGAAAAGCTTCTGTCGCCCACACTTGCTATGTCAATAAATAAAGACATCTATAGATATGTGTATATGACTGATGAGATCAATTGGGTTTAATAGTTTTAAAATAATTTTCTATTTTTATTTTATTTTTATTTTTTTAAAGCTCTCGGAAATAAATGTTTCTTCCATTTGTTTTTTTTTTATATTAGTCGCGTATAAGTCGCTAGAGGAACAGACAATTAAATAAGAATCACTTGATATAACTGAAATCATAATATTCTCTGCAGGTATATAAAAATGGGCCTTTATGTTGATAAATCACGATGATCACAACTTCGTTTAAACATTGTAAAGTATCTTATACTCTATTTTTATTTTTTTATTATAAATTTTAAAAATGTAAAGGAAAAGTTAAAACCGGCTTTTTCAGATCTCTTTGTTGAAAATATAAATACACACTGATTACGTACATATGTACATATAATATACAATATAGTCGTGTGTAGGCACTTTTGCAAATTTGAAACCACAAGCACAATCTAAACAAGAGATACTGAGCATAAATCAAAAATTGACACAATACAAATGATAGAGACATTGAACAGTAGCCGAATGCGGCTGCCAACTGGACGGGGCAGTCGGTCTGACGCCCAGACGACGTCATCGATGCTGTGGGCTGCTCTCAATTTCCGCAAATGTAAAATGTGTGTGCGTGCTCATGCATATGTGTACTTGTTGTTGTTGTTATTGCTGTTATGCTAATAAACAGATTGCAGTAAGTAAATACATACATAGAAGCTAAAAATAAAAGTAAGTTGGTTTGCTTTCAAACATAAACAGTTGAAAGTATCGCAACATTTCATTGGCAACATATACATTTGAATTTGGCAACATTTACAATTGGACATTGAACCGCACTCTACAATGGGGCATATGTTAATGTTAGGCGTGTTTATTTTCTTAACTAACAAATTAGCAACATTTGGCCAGCAGTCTCAGTCGTAGCCGGCGGCAGCAGCAGAATCTGTCGGCTGACGTCAAAATTGGATCATGCTGTGTCCATTGATGGCAGCCAAATAAACAAAAAAAAAAACAATTCCATCAAGAATATACCAATATCAAAATAGAAGATAAATAAAATTAAACAAATTAAACGCATTACAACACAGCTCGCACATGCACATGCTGGGCAGCAACTAAAGCACACAACAAAAACAAAGTAGCAGCTAAAGCGGAGACGTAAAAACAGCTGTTCGCACGTCAATGTTGCAACATCGTTTTGCCCAATTTGCCAATTTGCTGGCCACTTGTAATAGTTTAATGATTCGTGTTTAACTTACTTTGTGCCCGTCTAACTTGACTCTTCAATTGTTAACAAATATTAGACAGCACTGGTTTATTTATTTACATTTTTTGTATATTTTTGTGTATTCTTAGGGCTTACACGCTCATTTAGCGCGCTTTTTCTTTGTGATTCACGTTCGCAGAGACAAAACGCGCCACACGACAAGCCCAAATGCATTTATATTGAAAAACCAACAAAAACGTTAACTATAGAATACACTCCACACTTTAACAACTTGATTGTTATATTATTTGTTTAATGATTTTGAGTTTTGCGAGTGGATTTATTAATAATTATTCACACCAATATGCGCGAATTCGCTTCAAACGTCCATTTTCATCAGCAGCGGCGGATATACTAACCAAAGCGAAAACAAAATACGCGCATGTGACGTCACGATGAATAAAAGGACTGCCAACTTGTTTTTGCTTAACATAACAGCTGTTAGGCATGTTGACAGCATGTTAACTTACAGTCTATGTTAATTGCAAAAGGTGGCAACGTTGTGACATGAGTTTTCAATCGAAAAAAATACGTTCAGCGCGCTTGATTTGAAATGCGTATATTAATTGTGTTGAGCGCCTATTTTGCGACTCTTTGCTACGCCAGCTACGATTATTATCGCTTGCCACGATCCGTAAAGCCGCAACACTATAATCTTCGTGTTCTTACACATCTGGAAGACGCATCACGCTTATTCTTTACCGGCGATGTCGAAATACAGATTCACATTCTTCAAGCCACCAGCAACATAACATTGCATGTGAACCCACGCCTGAATATTGCCACAAATGGCACATGGCTGCAGTCAGTTGCAAGCAAATGCAACAAGGATATTAAGATTAAACGTGTGGAGCGCAATTCAAAACACGATTTCTATATTATGCATCTGGACACAGAACTGTATCCCACACAACGCTACAAACTGCGACTGCAATTCTGGGCAAGACTTGGACGAACGATGTCGGGCTATTATGCAAGTTCCTATCGAGACGGATGCAACAGTAGCCAAATCAAGTAAGTGACAAATGAGCACACTATAGCTATGGTAATATGTATTGTTCAAATCACAGATTCATGTCGGTGACGCAGTTCGAGCCAACGGATGCACGTGCCGCATTTCCCTGCTTTGATGAGCCCAACTTCAAGGCGACCTTCAACATTTCCCTTGGCCATTCCGCCCAGTACAATGCCCTAAGCAATATGCCCCTTTTAGAGCGGATACCCATGTAAGTAAACCATTAATTAATTTAAATCGATGGGAAGAACTTACAACTTATCTTAAGACTTACAGATGCGAACGCAGGAATTGGGTGTGGAGCATATTTAAGCAGACGGAGATAATGTCCACCTATCTAGTTGCCTACAGCATCAATGATTTCGAAGGATATGCCTCCTATAGTGCTCCCTACGAGCGATCAGTAAAGTTTACCACCTGGTCAAGAGCTTCGGTCATTCAACAATGTAAATATGCCGCTGAGATTGGACCCCGTATAATGGATTACTATGAGCAATTGTTTGACATTAGGTATCCCCTGCCCAAAATGGATCAACTGGCTGTGCCGGATTTCAGTGCGGGTGCCATGGAAAACTGGGGATTAATAACATACCGAGAAGCATCATTGCTCTATTCAGAGGAGGCATCATCTCTGACGGATAAGCAGCATGTTACAAATATTATAGCTCATGAGCTGGCACATCAGTGGTTTGGTAATCTGGTGACCATGGAATGGTGGAGCGATTTATGGTTAAACGAAGGCTTTGCCACCTATGTGGCAACATTAGGCATGGATAAGATGTGCAGCAATTGGAATGCATATGAGGAGGAGTCATTGGACAATGTTTTAGCCATCCTTCACACCGATTCCTTCTGCAGCACAAGGCCCATCAATCAGCCTGTGAGCCGAGGCGGACAAATTGTTGAACTCTTTGATTCCATTACGTATCGGAAGGGTGCGGTTATAATCCGCATGATGCACATTTTCATAGGAGATAAAGCCTTCCACAACGGACTCAATTCTTATCTGGAAAGCCACTCCTATATTAATGCAAAGCAGGAAGATCTATGGTTGGCATTAACGAAGGCATCGCATCAAATCAAGAGCATTCCGCAGGATTTGGATGTGAAAACCGTCATGGACAGATGGACATTGCAACCTGGAATACCATTGATAACCGTGCAGCGACACTACGCAAAGAAAACGGCAACTGTCACCCAGAGACGGTTTCTAATGTATGATAAACCTATTCCACTTAAGGAGAATCAGCATCCATTGGAAGTGGACTCCTGTTGGTTTGTACCAATAAGTTATACCACAGATTCCGAATCCAACTTTATATCCACCGAGCCAAGGGCCTGGCTACGATGCTCCGAGCACCATGAGATATTGCCACTTGAATTAGAAGATCTGCCTGGGGAGGATGAATGGCTGATCCTAAACCTGCAATTAGCCACACCTTACCGTGTAAACTATGACACCAAGAACTGGGAACTGATCATTAAGGGTTTACAATGCGGCGTTTTTAAACGCATTCATGTTATGAACCGTGCCCAGTTAATAGACGATTCCCTCACTTTGGCTTGGAGTGGTCATCTAAGCTATACACTGGTCTTGGAGCTATTGGGATACCTGAAGCACGAGCATGAATACATGCCCTGGCGTGCAGCGTTGGATCAGCTAACGGCCATTGATCGCATCATGCGAAGAACATCAGAATTTGAAGAGTTTCAGGTGAGAGTTTATTCATTGCATGTAAGGAACACCAATATTTAAAACTAGTCTTTCAATACAGCATTTTATGATTCATCTACTGGATCCCATCTACAATTATCTGGAGGGCATGCTTGAAGATTCAGATAATCGTCATCATGTGGCACACAAAACCTTAATCAATAAATGGGCATGTCGCTTGTGTCAGGCGGATTGTGTGAAGGAGGCCCTGAAGTACTATCATCGCTGGTTCATCTTAAACAATCCAGATGAAAGAAATCCAGTGCCACAGAATCTACGCTCCGTAAATTACTGTACAGCCGTGAAACATGGCGATGCGGATGATTGGAACTTCCTGTGGCAACGCTACAGAAACAGCACAGTGGCCAGTGAGAAGCGTCTGATACTCCTATCACTGACCTGCAGTCACGATGTCGGCCAAATTGAGCACTATCTGAGATTAATATTCAAGGAGAAGTCAATCATACGCAAACAGGATGCATCGCAGATCTTTGCAGCCATTGTACGCAATGACGTTGGCTTTCACATAGCAAAGGAATTTCTCATGCACAAATTTGAGATGTTGCAAAAGTTGTAAGTTTTAATTGATAATATAAAAATCGTTTTTATTTTTTGAGTTATTGTGAAAAAACTGAGAGATTTGTTAATTTCATATTGCTTTTTACATACTTATATCCTGACCCAATTTGGTCAAAATCTAACCAAAAAATTATAAAAAAAGGCAATAAATAACAATATTGTTGTCTCAAAAATGAAAACTTACCTCTAAAAAACCATAAAAATATAAAAAACAAAACTTTTACATACATTTTTGAAATGATTTTTTAGTGATTAATTTATCCACCTTAAGCTATGAACCAAATAGACGCGAATTGGCCTCGCTGATTGTCCAAATTGCACATCATATTAACTGTCCTCGGGATTATCAAGAGCTGCGGAGATTCATAGACGCACACAAGGATCTGCTGGAGTGTTCGGTGCGCAGTCTGCGACGTGCCTTGGAGCAGGCCCAGCTGAATCTCCGTTGGCTTAAACGGCGCCTTCCCGAGTTTACCAAAAATCTCGTTATGCGCTATTATGATTGAATTCTTACTTATTGCTTTTTTCTTTTGTTAATGTTTTTTTTTTTTTTTGGTAATTTAATAAAAGTCGTATATTTTATTAGTATTATAAAAGAACATTAAAAGCCCAGGTATTAATCACAGAACACAAGACCAGTCCCACTCGAGGAAGATAGACCTAATTGCTACTTGCAGCCTCATCCCCCCCGCCTCCACCACCGCCAGAGAAGGCGGTGCTTGCATTTCCTGCACTGGCCGCAAACACTTGCCGTAAATTCTGCAGCACATTCAAGAGCAGAGTGCCGGCCATACCTAATCCTTCAAGGAGATTGAAACTAGTGCTCTCAATGGCCGTTTCACGATCCTCCTCCGTCTCAATGGCTGAGGATTCGTTGCCGCTGGGATGATTTGAATGCGGTGAATGATGCACTCCGTGGTGGCCAATCAATCGATGTGAGTTGGTGCGCACGTGCGTATCATTGACACCACCACCGCCCACAGCATTCAGCAAATGCTTGACCGGCTCTAGTACAGGAATAGCCAGTTTAATACGATGCCAGGCATCCGGAGTTTCCGTTGAGCTTTCATGCTGCTCACTGACTGCCTCATCCAAACTGAGCTCATCATCTAGGGTAATGCGTTCACTAACTGGTGCATCGTCCGTGTCCAGGCTATTGTTGCCGGGTCCTTGCAACTGCAATAAGCTGCTAAACAATTGTTGTACATGCACTGAATTTGTAGCCTCTGCCTCGTTGCGTTCAAAATCGAATTCCAGTCGTGACCTATTGCATTTCTTTAGGTTCACAAAGCTCACAATATGTGTCGACTTATTAGTGGGGGCTGTGGAAGTGAGTTATATCAGCTGGCAGGCTGCTACTGGTTGGCTTTGCGGTTGCTCCAGGCGTCGTCGTCAGCAACAACAGCCACACGAACTGCATAAAAATATAGAATAATAATTGTTATTATTACCTCAATCTTAATTACAAACCATATGCAGATTATCAATTTTAATTAGGCATTTCATATGCTGCACCGATCGTATTCTCAAGCACGCGTCGGGCCTTAATCAGATAGCGATGAGTAGCTTTCAAACATTGAAATGGTTCTATTATGCCCTACAAATACACTCAAGGTTTTTTAAGCAACCCAAACTTAGGCTTGTTTTAATAAGGACTGCTCTATAAATATTTAAATATGATTTAAAAGAAAAAGGGTAAGTGCTTATAATGAACAAAGGAGTCAGAAAGGTAAATAACAGATGTTAGATTCCAATGCAAAGATATGATGAGCACTTGCTGCTAGTTAAAGATTGTTTTATTTATTTTTTTTATATAACTAATCGGCCGGTGCTACAGTCAAGCATACTCGACAGTCAGAGACCCCGTACTTACTATGGAATAAACTTATAATGGAAAAAAACTAAAAATAATTTTCATACAAAGACTCGATTTTCGCCCGATCGATCCCAGTCCCTCTCCCAGACCCCGCTCACAGGCCCCGCTCACAGTCCCTCTCCCAGGCCCCGCTCCCAGTCCCTCTCCCAAGCCCCGCTCCCAGGCCCTCTCCCAGGCCCCGGTCACAGTCCCTCTCCCAGGCTCTGCTCGCAGTCCCTCTCCCAGGCCCCGCTCCCAGTCCCTCTTCCAGGCCCCGCTCCCAGTCCCTCTCCCAGTCCCTCTCCCAGGCCCCGCTCCCAGTCTCTCTCCCAGGCCCCGCTCCCAGTCCCTCTCCCAGGCCCCGCTCCCAGTCCCTCTTCCAGGTCCCTCTCCCAGGCCCTGCTCCCAGGTCCCGCTCCCAGTCCCTCTCCCAGGCCCCGCTCCCAGTCCCTCTTCCAGTTCCTCTCCCAGGCCCCGCTCGCAGTCCCTCTCCCAGGCCCCTCTCCCAGGCCCCGCTCCCAGTCCCTCTCCCAGCTCTTTAGCTCTTATAGTCTCTGAGATCTAGGTGTTCATACAGACAGACGGACAGACAGACAGACGGACATTGCTATATCGACTCGGCTATTGATGCTGATCCCAGAATACATCTACTTTATGGGGTCTACCACGCCTCCTTCTGCCTGTTACGCACATATTCAGTAAAACAAACCCAATAGACAATAGTACGGGGTCTAAAAAGAAACTCTACTTTTAAATCAGATTTATTTATATTCAGCGAAAAAATTGATTTTTTGCGAATTTACTTTATCAGATTTATTTAAGTATCCGGCTCAAATAATTTTTGTCACTCAAAAACTTTTCTTTTGTTTGAATCCTAAACACAAATTTTCTGATATAAAACATAGCAGAATATTAAAAAAAAGTCTGTGGTATTTTTTCAACTTACGTGTAGAAACAACAAAAGACATATGGAACTATATGTGGAACTTGGCAATCGAGACATTGTTGCTCATATATATGCACATATGAGTACAATTTAAGACGGTTTAAAATCGAAACCGTAGCGAAAAAACCAACAATTCGAACTTAGAGAGCCAAGTACTCGCGACCCGTTCAACGACAACTGAGTACTGACTTACTGACTGACTGAATGCCGATTGGGGTGCCCAAAACTGAACGTTAAATCTGAAGGTAGTCAATAAACGATTAATTAATATGCTGCAAGTGTACTTCAATTTTTGTACATAAATTCATTTCATTTGTTTTATCCACTTGAGCATTTTATCATAACTTTGTCAAGACTTGACCAATTTTCATGCGGAATATAGTTTTGATCATTTTTTGGCCTCTACTTTGATTCTGCATCAAAATATTATTTATTTCAAAAATTTGATTATTTTCCCTATCACTGTATATTTTATCTGTACTATTCTCTTGACTTGTCCCTTATCCCTTACTCAAAAACTTCCAACTCTCATAACTTTGTCAAAACTGGACCGATTTTCATGCGGAATATCAATTTGATCATTTTTTGGCCTCTACTTTGATTCTGCATCAAAATATTATTTATTTAAAAAATTTGATTTTTTGCCTATCACTGTCTATTTTATCCGTACTTTTCCATGACTTACCCATTGACCCTTACTCAAAAAGTTTAAACTCTCATAACTTTGCCAAAACTTGACCGATTTTTGATCATTTTGATCATTATTTGGCCTCTACTTTGATTCTGCATCAAAATATTGTTTATTTAAAAAATTTGATTTTTTTCCTTTCACTGTCTATTTTATCCGTACTTTTCCTTGAAAACCCGGTAATTTTCAGTAGGCTTTTAAACTCATTTGAATCGTAGTTACTAGTAAAATTTTGATATTTGATTTACATAATATAGTTGGAACTAGTCTTCACACACAGCTCAACGAGTACACATCCAAAATAATACAAAAAAAAGTAGTACGAAATTCTAAATTTTCAGTCAGATGTTCTGCTAATACAAGGAAACTTAATATTTCTCAAAATTTATAATTAAAAACATATAAAACATTTTTGGTAAATGTTCTTTGTTCAGTCATTTTTATTATTGTAATTGTTAATTGAGTTATTCAGTTATAATGAGGATATTCGGTAAAATGTCCCATTTTCTTCAGGTAAGATAATTAAAATTTATAATTTATTTGGATATAGGGTATATTAAATGCAGCCATAGAAAGGAATATGGGAAATTTAACTTGATCAAAGTCGCCTTTGACATAAAAAATTGTGATTTGATTCTGGGCAGTCTAGAGAAAGTTCAGTAGATTTATATTTCTCGTTCGATACACACATTTTTTAAATTTACACATATTTTTAGAAAATATAAATTGTCTTGTATACATTTGTTTTTTGTAAATTCTTTTGGTATTCAAAATTGTTTAAATTGTTAATATTAAAAATAATCGAATGGCGACATATCTATCGCAGATCTCCCGATGTCTAAGCTATCATGCACCAATCTGCCGACCACATCGCTTGCTCCATGGCAGCTGTAAGCAATGGAAGAAAATCTGCTCGAACTGTGTCTGCTGGCAGCCTCCTTTGCTGATGGAGATCCGGCCTCATATGCCAATGAGAGTCCATGTCCACGTCTTCTCCACGAGGACCACAAACGTGTTCACCTTTAATAGCACCTCGGATATGCTACGCAAGCGGATCAGCTTCTCTGGAACACAAAACCAGAACTCCGAGTCTGAAACGAGCATAGTGCCGGTTGGGATTATAGTACCAGATAAGAGTAATGGTACCAACATGAAAATTGTAATAGTGCCGCTGGATCTGGTTAACCAGGATACTGAGAGCTTAAAAAATACACTGAATGTCATCAATGAGCTGCGCAACCACGCCAAAGAGATCGACATCTTCACAAACAGTATTATTGAAGACTTCCAAAGGCAAAAAGAAAATAAAAAAGTAGAAACTGCTACCATCGAGGAACCGGAGCAATTAACTAAGTTAGATGATATTCATATGTGGGATACATATACTACAAAGAAGGTTGATGCTGTTGCCCAGCCGGCAAGAAATGAACCGAATGCAACTGAGCTGGAACTGCAGGCAGCGGTTGCATCCCTGGCCACAGATTTGGCTGTTTCCACCCAAGCGGATGTTGCACCAATGATTCCAACGCCATGCACTCCCAATTTGCCAAATGCACCACCCGTCATACCAGTTAACCCAAACACTCAGCCCAACACAACGCCTCAGACCCAGCCCGGCGTTATGCCCTTGGCTGATCCAATGGAACCACAAATATCTGCCACTCCCCAAAATGAAGCCAGTCCTCCAGAGGCTGTGGCCGAAGTTGAGATTGAGATGGAACCAGAGGCTTTGGAACCGGTTGCGGCTCACGCAGAGGTTCACCAGATTACCATTGATGTGCCAGAATCACTTGGACAGCATTTGGCTGAAATGGCCATCTCGTCAATGCAGCTCTCATTTGAGATGAATATGACAAATGTACGCGATGCAATCCTGTATGGAGAGAATGAAGCTATGAATGAACCTCAAAGCTTGAGCAACGATTCCATGGTTTTCTTGGAAACTCAGGTCAAAGTGGATCCAGCCCATGAGCCAGAGATAACAGTTCCCCTGCAGTTCAATGCCCTTATCAAGGGAACCGTTGAAATCGATGCCGAAAAACTAAATCCCGATCAGCTGACAGAAGAGAATCTTCCAGATTATAATGATGCAGTCACCTCAATTGCCGCTAGCATTTGCAGCACTGCACTTCACAAAGGCTTTGCTCCTGACCTATTTGCCAGCTCATCCTCCTCCTCCGCTTCCTCCTCCGACGGTCATCGTTCCCCTCTTAAGTCTTCGGCACAGGCACGCATGGCATTGAAGCGTCATCAGGCCCAGAAGCACATGAAATTCGATCACACACGTCCCACAGCCATGGCTGCGAATGCAATGCCATTGCAACAGAGTCCATCTCTAAAGGATGGATGCAAGAATCCCATTATCAAAAAGAAGAAGAAATGCCCCAAGCCCTGTAAACTAGACGATCCGTGTAAGGAAGACAAGTGTAATCGTCCCAAAAAACCATCCCAAAAGCCGCAAAAGCCAAAGAGCCAAAATAAACAAGTTGAGTTAGCTAGTGCCGCCAAAAAGGGCGGTAACGATCCTTGTGCTAAGGGTAAGGGTGATAAAGCTAAGAAGGATGGCAAAGGAGCCACGGGAGGTAAAGGCGGAAAAGACGGCAAGGACGGCGGTAAAAACGGTAAGGATCCTTGCGCCAAGTTCAAGAAGGGTAAGGACGGAAAAGATGGTAAAGACGGCAAGGATAAGAAGGATCCTTGCGCCAAGTTCAAGAAGGGAAAGGATGGTAAAGATGGCAAAAGCGGTAAAGGTGGCAAGGACGGCAAGGATAAAAAAGATCCTTGTGCCAAGTTTAAGAAGGGAAAAGATGGCAAGGATGGCAAAGACGGCAAGTGTGGAAAAGGTGGCAAGGACGGTAAGGATAAGAAAGATCCTTGTGCCAAGTCGAAAGGAAAAGACGGCAAAGACGGTAAGGATAAGAAAGATCCTTGTGCCAAGTTTAAGAAAGGAAAAGACGGTAAGGGCGGAAAAGGTGGCAAGGATGGTAAGGATAAGAAAGATCCTTGTGCCAAGTTCAAAAAGGGAAAGGACGGAAAAGATGGAAAAGGTGGCAAGGACAGTAAGGGTAAAAAAGATCCTTGTGCCAAGTCAAAAGGAAAAGACGGCAAGGATGGCAAGGATAAGAAGGATCCCTGCGCCAAGTTTAAGAAAGGAAAGGATGGCAAGGACGGCAAGGGTGGAAAAGGTGGCAAGGACGGTAAGGATAAGAAAGATCCTTGTGCCAAGTTCAAGAAAGGAAAAGACGGCAAAGGTGGAAAGGGTGGAAAAGGTGGCAAGGACGGTAAGAAAGACCCTTGTGCCAAGTTTAAGAAGGGAAAGGATGGCAAAGGCGGAAAGGGAGCTAAAAAAGACAAATGCGGTAAAGGCGGTAAGGGCGATAAGAAAAAGGACCCTTGTGCCAAGTTCAACAAAGGAAAGAACGGCAAGGGCGGCGCCAACAAGAAGGATCCTTGCAAGAAAAAGTACTCGACATTTGCAAGCCCTGTTTCGAAATTTTATCATGCTAATCGTTCCCTTTGGAACCCAAAGCGTCAACTTTCCACATCGTTCCCTAAAGTAGAAACATCGACTAACAATTGTCGTTCAACCCTTCCACGTTTTACAGTGTACTCGACCCTTGTACGTCGTCATTATGGTGGCAAGCCATCGAAGATGCAGATGAGTGCATGGATGCCACAAATGCAGAGCCAACGTACTTTTGCTAAAAAGGATGAAGCTAAAACATCGAAATGCAATGCGCTCCAAACCAAGGAACCTAAACGTAAGCATCAGAAACCACGTAAAGGTCTACGGACAGATTGCTATGGTTCCTTTGCGGAAGAGTGCCCAAAGGCCTCCTGTAAGGGAAAGTGTGATCAAGTTAAATTTCCAAGAAAAAAATGCGAAAAGAAAAAGAATAAGCCTACGATGGCCAAGAAAGCGTCTAAGCCCAAAAAGAAGTTGCCTGCTATCTGTAAACAGATGACTAAGCAGGGAAAAGATGGTAAAGGTAAAGTAACATGACATTCACCAAAAAAAAGTATAATTTAACTAACTCTGTTCCTCAACTTAGGTAGAAAGAAATAAGCTCTTAAGAACGGGCTCTTTAAATTTAAATCAGATGCGTATGCTTAGCGATTCATCGCATAACAGAAAACGGTACGTTTCTCAGGCAGTAATGGAAAAATGCTTACCCAAAGATGATGATATACCCTCCGGATCTGTTGAGGTTGTTAAAATACCAGCATCCTATCATATATGTAAAGAACATCGAATGCGACCCAATCTCAAGAAATACGGTAACTGAAACATTAATTATATTTATGAGCGATATATTTTATTAACAAGCGCTGTCTTTTTATAGACGTACTCATACGCACTGGTTCCATAGCTTTAACTGGATCCGATATTCATGTCTACGAGAATGCAAACCGTGATATCGAGGGCATAACCTTGGGCCACGATGCCACAGGTTTTATAGAAGAGATTGGATCTTGTGTTCAAAATTTGCATGTGGGTGATCGTGTTGTCATGGAATCGGCCTTATCCTGCGGTATTTGTGACTTTTGCAAACAGGGACTATACAATATTTGCACCGATTTGGTCTACAATGGCTTTCTAGCTACCCATCAATCGCATCCAGCAGATCTGTGTCATCGTCTGCCCGACACAATTGGCATGGAAGAGGGCACACTCACCCAAACGCTTGCCATGGGCTGTCAGGCATGCTTCAAAGCAAATATAACACCCACCAGCAATGTGCTAATAATTGGCTCAACCCCTACTGCAGTGTCAGCAGCAATGTGTGCTGCTGCAATTGGTGCTAAAAAGGTGATCATTGCTGGTACAATGGTCTCCTCGCTGGAAACTATCAACCGGGACTTTGGCTTCAATACAATACATTTCGATCCAAACGCATTGTTCGGTGAGGTACTCGAAGCAGTCTATAAAAATTTCGATGAATGGCCAAACTGTGCCATCAACTGTGCCATTGCACCGATGACCATGAATCTCGCTGTGATGGCATTACAGCCATGTAGTGTTTGTGTGCTGTCAGAGTGCGAGTCCGAATGTGCCAGTTTCAATGCCCTTGATGTGCTAATGAAAAACATACGAATAATACCTAGTTTTCGTTCCGCCAATATGTAAGTTTAAGAATGTATTCAAGTCCATTCGATAAACTAGTTATATCCAACAGGTTTCCAACGGCATTAACACTCATGAAATCTGGACGTGCACCAATGCACAAGTTCATTGCAAAGACTTTTCCATGGAGCATGCTTGAGCAGGCATTCAAATGTGCCCAACACGAATCAAACACTGGCCTCCGCAAGATTATTGTCAACAGCACGGAGGGCATCAACATTGGGAGATTGTTAAAAAAAAAAGTAGCCGATTATGCTGTGTAAAAGACGAAAAAGCCTGTAATAAATAAAAAAAAATTAATTTAAACAATTAAAAATAAGAATATTAATGACGGGATTTTTTTTCGGTGCTGCATTAACATTTTAATTGAAATAAATGAGATTGTTTTTGGTTTTCAAATTATGCAAGATTAAAATACAATACATAATTAACATTTCTTTAGTTTTCTCAGCATCTATGAATCTCCCTCTTTATAGACTATTTAACGACATATAAAAATTATTGTACTTCGCTGCTTACAACAAACTATTTTACAAAATTTACATACGCAAAAACTTAATTGAGTCGTGCAATTAATTGTATTCTAAGGAAGGAACTAAATGTACGCACAACATAAATTAATCATAATCAATTAGACAAAAGAAAATAATAACAGAATTTTTGACTGCAAGTTTGTTCATACAATTTTGGAATAAATACTATAGTATAAATAATAAAGAATGTTAAAAAAGATTATATAGTAAGCTAGATATGTTAGGTGTGCACTCATATTTACTGGACTGTTACTTGGTTTCTAATTATGCCTGACTCTTGTTCCCTGGTTGGTTTTTGCATTTAAATGTTCAAAAAACTTTTTGTATGTGCCCAAAACACACACAAAAAGCAGTTGAATTTGGCTAAATCCAAGCGCTTATGCTATAATGTAAGTATGTATATAATATAGTAGAATCGTCAGTGTCAAAAATAATGATAAGACGCTCGGTTCAAGCGGTCACTTGTGAAGGTAGTTTGTCTTTTGGTGTTCATTCTTTTCACAATATATTCATTTAACAAAAAAAAAAAACAATATCGTAATCGTATCCCCCCCATCTCTTCTAATTATCATGAATTTGCATTTCCAGTTCGATATCCGAGAGGTTAATTTCGCGCATCGAATTGATGAACATATAGCGCGAAGTGTAGATATACAGCCAGCGGAACCATTTCATTTGCGATTGATGCTCCATCATGGCACTTCTGACTACGCATGCATCCTTCCAGCTGAGAATACACCTACGATAAATCAAAGTATATGAATATATATACATGAAATGTAATTGGTTATTCGTACCAATGCGTAGACATAAAACATGTGCACAACAAATCGAAGATTGATAAATATTTCCGTACCAAATTGATCGAATCTAGCGTATAAAACTTACAGTCTGCAAAAAGTTATAGCCAAATATTAAAAATTATTGAAGCTATAATTAGAAAACGCAACGTTAGCAGCAACACCAACAACAGCAGCAGCAAGAAAAAAGCACCTACAATTAACATGACAATTAACATGTGCAATTTGGTCTGTGGCCTATTTGTTATTGTTGTTATTGTTGTTATTGCTGCTGCTGCTGCTGATGATGCCAACCCGCTGTGACTCACCCTTAGGCAATAAATTGGCTAAACACAATGAAGCGGCCGCATAATATACAGCACAATGATTGGGATGTGAGCTGACCCCATCGCGATCGAAGGTGAATATCGCCTGTATATCAAGACTCTCAACGGTATGCAAAATAAAGCTGGCAACTGCATCCGATCGCCATTCAACGTTCGGATCATCCGGCAAGTTGGTAGCGTTTACCAAAATGATATTCGACTCGGAAATGCCTAGTCGTTTGCAGGCACGAAACAGCTCCTCCCGTCGCACTTGTCCCTTATGCTCATAGTTGCCTAATTGTTTTGTAATGGGATTTTAGATAATTAATAAAAATTTAAATATTCTGGGCATACTAAATGCTCACCATTCGACAGGCACAGCACGTACACCTGACATCCATCGCGCTGTGTCAGCGTGTAGATCAATGGCCCAAAGAACATGCACTCGTCGTCCGGATGTGCGATGACCAAAAGCACCCGACCCATTATCGCTGCCTTGGGCAGATGAACGCTACGCAGACCGCTTTGTAAAGCATTGCGCAAGCCGCTGCTGGCAGTGTCACCGTTGTTGTTGTTGTTGTTGCTGGGGCCAGGCGCTGTCGCAGACGCTGACGCCGACGCTGAGAGCCAGAAGGTCAGCTTGTAAAGTCCCAGGCATACTAAAAAGTATACCGCACATGCAATCAGTATATGCTCCAGCGCTTCAGCCGATGTTGACTTAATCCGGCAATAGATGCTTGATGGAGTCAGTTGCTGGTGTAGGCCAACGAATGGGCTTGTGATAGCCTCGGTAATAGCGCTAGCGTTTACAATATTGGCCAAGAATTCGCTTAGCCAGTTCAATTTCATTTCATCGCGTTTGCTGTTGTTCTGCTGATTTTCGTTTGGTTAAAACGTTCACCAAAAATGGACATAAAACTCAGTAAATTATTTGTCTCACTCAACTTGATGGGCGTTTAAAACAATTGTTTTAATACTAAACTAAATATGAACACTAAAACAAGTCAACTTATTGAGTAATTTAATACTTTAAACGGCTTTCCAATATCCGCGGCGGAACTAATAAAATTGCATTTTATTTTTGCGCTGCGTGTTTTTGACGGGGGCAACGACTAGAGATGGGTGCGTGTAGCGCCAGTGACCGAATATCGTGTCCAACAAGAACCGCACGAAACTTTAATACTTGCTCTTAGCATTATTAATTACTTATGTATATATACCTGTTGACAAAGCACGATCTATGGCCAAATTGTTACTAATCTCACTTAATTTACTGCGTCGACAGCAAGTGCATACGTGTTTATTAAATTTCGTGAGTGTCCCTTTACCATCACCAACAGCTGTTCGAGAACAGCTGTTCAGTGTGGGAGTGTTATCGAACTGACTATCGATGGACCTTGTCTTTGTTATCGATGTCCTACATATTTTGTCGATATTGTCGACCATCACTGATAAAAATTTAAAATTTAAAAATTAATTTAAAATTCAAAAAATCACTAAAAATTTAATAAATTTGATATAAATTTTAAATTCGAAATTAGACAAAATTGTGGTAAACATTTAAATAAAGGCTTGGGGTATTTTATCCAAAGGTGAGAGGAATTAAAATTTTAATTCTAAAAAATATAGCTTCAAAACTAAGAAATTGTCAAAAATAGGTGGAAAATTGTTAAGTTAAGCATACTGCCAGATCGGTGAATTTAACAGGGTGGCAACCTTTCGGTCGGCTGGCAACATTTCATGCAGCTCTAGTTGCCGAATTTATGAAGAGCCGTAAATTTTTATTATTTAAAAAAATTGTTAGTTAATAATTTGTACAATAGTGTTTTTCTTGTGTGTGTTTGTATGCCTTCTACTGACCCCAAAATCCCATTGAGAGCAGCTGCTGGGTCTTACACCTTTACACACAACAAAACGTGCCGGGTTTAATACAGGCGGCATTTGGGGGACAAAAAAAAAACGAAAAAAACAAAGCGTGCGCGTTGCTTGTGGCTCGCTGTAATTAGGTTAAAAGAAACGACAGCAGGCATAACAGCAGCAGCGTGTGGTTAGAGTGAGGCTGCATATCAATAATAGAAACCATGGCACATCAGCAGCAGGGCATGGATTCGGCACTGTTCGAGAGGCGACTGCGACCTGTCTATGGTAAGTATTGATAATTGTTTTATTGATGATTTTGATAGATTAGTTTTTCAAACATTGACAGACAATCTGGAAGTGGGTAACAATCGAAAGGCGCTTCAGGAATCGGAGAAGCTCCTACGTAAGCATCCAAATTTGTTATGCGCACGTGCTCTGAAGGTAAATGGAGAACCTATTTGTATACCCAATGAAAATATACAATCAGATGCAATCTATCATTATTTATAGGGTCTGTCGCTGCTGCGCTTGGGTCGCTACGAAGAGAGCCACAGCTGCCTTCAGGTTGTCGCCGAAGAGAAGCCCGTCGATGATTCCACGCTACAGGTGCTCTCCTTCTGTTACAGAGAAATGGAGCAACGTAAGCCACATACATGCGTATATATATAAATACAGAGTATATCATATTTTTAAGCTTATTTCTTGGCACGCGCACATGGCTGGGTAATTAAGAATTGTCTCAGTCACTTTCATTTGCGCAATCCATCGGTTGGCAGCGTGTGAAACGCGTGCCAAGAATATATGTACATACATATACTTATATACTAGATCTCAAAATAGTCGTGTTCATGTTTTTGTTAGTTCTGCGTTGTTTATGATAAACAATACTAGCCCTGAAATTTATTTATCAAGAAAGAAGCGTTTCAATTAATTGTTCTTAAGAAAGCTATATGATATGGTTAGGATGTAAACTAAAATATCAAATACACATTTGTGGTTACAATAATAATACTCTCAGCAAAGTTACAAGCTTTTGAGCTTATGTTTTGTCACTAGTAATTAAAATAATTAATTAATTGATTTTTTTTATTGCAGTGGATAAAATTGTTGACCTCTATCAGCACGCAGTAAAGCAGAATCCAGGTAATGAGGAGCTACTGGCGCATCTGTTTGTTTCCCATGTGCGGGTTGAGGATTACAAGGCACAGCAAGCGGTTGCACTGCAGCTGTACAAGGCTCAGCCAAAGAATGCGTATTACTTTTGGTCCGTAATAAGCGTAGTATTTCAGGGAATACGAGGTCCTGAATCAGCAATTCCCGAGAAGCGTAAACTATATCTGGCACTGGCACAGCGTATGGTCGACAAGCACATTAAGGAAGGCAAGCTGGAAACTGAGCAGGAAGCATTCCTCTATTTGCACATATTAAAATTGCAAAACAAGTACCAGGAGGCTTGGGAATTTCTTACTGGCGAGCTGTGTGCAAAACTGTATCCTGGTGCTCCCGTTAGCATGAAGTTTGAACTGCTTAAGGAGCTTGGCAACTGGAAGGAGTTGAATGAACTGCTAAAACAGCTATTGGAGGCTGAGTGAGTATAATAACATACAAATTAACTGAATAAATGTTGGTTTATTTCCACTGTGCAGTCGCGATCGCTGGGATTACTACAAGGAGTATCTGAGTAGCTGCTTTGAATTGTTAAAGACGTCTTCTGAGGAGGGCACAGAAAATATGCTCACCACTTGCCACGACTTTTTACTGCACATCATTCAATCATCAGAGCGTAAAACACGTGGACCCTACTTAGCACGATTGGAGCTTCATCAACGGATGCGTGCTATTCAGCTACCAGCACAGGAGCTGATTGGCGACTTTGACCAACTAATCATTGAGTATTTTCTACTGTTTGGCGATAAATCATGTTGCACGCACGACATTGCCCTCTTTCTGCCCTCAATAAGCATGGAGCAACGTCAAGCACTGGCCAGCAAACTGATTTTTGAGAGCGGCATTAGCTCAACTTCATTGCCTCAGAATGTAAGTGAAATTAACATCTGTCATTATGTTTATACCATTATCTATATACCATTTACAGAAGGAGCATATGCAGAAGCATATTTGTGCATTGCAAATATCACGTATGTGTGGAGTTCACATTGAGCTATCCGTAGATCATCTTTTAGCGCTTTATACGGCACTGAAGCTGCACTATGAACATGGATATAGTTCGTTCGGTAAACAGCTGCTGTCAACGGAAATGGGACCCTCAGATCCGTATGCTCTGCTTGCGGCCAATGTCATGTACGATATCTCGATGCGCGAACAAAAGTCGGATCAACTATTCGAAGCATTGTGCTTGCTCCAGTATGTGCTGAGGAATAGCACAAGCAATTTCCATGTCAAACTGTTAAGCCTAAAGATTTATCATATGTTTGGCTGTATGCTGGGTGCACAGGAGATGTATGACTATCTGGACATTAAGCAAATTCAGCTTGACTCGATGGGCTATGTACATTGTAACTTGTTGCCGCTTTCTGGACGCTTTTCAGGTGTGCGTAATTGCTATGATTCTACATTAAAGTTCTTTACGAATAGCTACAAGGAGCGACTGGAGTACATTGCACTGACCTATCGTTTCTGCACATTCTCGAAAATGGAGGAGTTCATGAACTTCAAGGAGCGGCTGACGAACAGTTTACTGTATGTGGCATGCTCGGTGGAAGCTCAGCTTTGCGATCTGGTCAGCTGTTATGGCAACGTACAGCAAAATCTGACTTCCTATGTGGCAATGACTATTGAACCCGCTGATGATCGGATTGCTTGGAACGAGCTGAGCGACAACCGTGACTTGGAAGCAATTATAAGATGGGATCCCTTGCATTTGGTCGACGCCGAAGCCGATCGTAAGGAGTCGTACGATCAGGAGATTGAGGTGCTACAATTGCGTTCTCTGCTGCTCCGCTTGTTTGCCTCATTCATTGACTTGTATCATGCGCCTCCCAGCGCAAAGCTGGCCATGTCAAATGCCAAGACGAGCGAATCGGCTCCGGCCGATGATACAGCCACATTAGAGCTACTACGCGAATCATGGACTGGTCTCCATCAGCGTCTGCGCCTTATGAACTATAAGCCGCTATCGCAACGTTTTCTAGTCAATTTGCTGCCGACTCGTCTGCATCTGCTGCTCGAACTGCCATATGAACGTTTCTTCGATGACCTGGCCCAGCTGGTGCTCGACCTGTACGCTGGAGCGTCGCAGCTGGCGCTACAATGCAAGCGGGTCAGCGAGAATGTAGCTTCCGTGATGGAGATTTGCGTCCAGACCATAACAGAGAGTAATGAGTGGAATGGCGTGGACGGACTTTGGAAACGGCGAGCTCACCAACAAAAGGTGGCCGCCTGTTTGGAGGTCAGTTGTTCACATTATAATGTGGTTTCAATAACTTAAAGATTACTATCCAACTCCAATTGCAGATACTTTCACTTTATGCCTTCCTTCTATCGGTGCTAAACGACAAGCTGCAAACCAGTACGAAGACAAAAACAAAAAAGAAACCCAGTGGAGATAATAAATCACAAGACACACCACATCCAATCAGCGAAAAGGAGCGCAGCCAGATGTTGCAGGAATTGATGCGTCAATTGAAACATAAACTAGAAGCCTGCGATGCAGCCTTACGTGAGTATAAATAGAAAAGGGAAATGAGCCATTTTTAATGATAATCCGAAAATGTTTGCTTGTAGGCACCTGGAAAGCACCGACCCTGCCTCGTGATCTTAGTTCGTTCATGGCAGACATGTCACTGAAGCCGGAAGTTGAAGCGACGCTAATTGGCGATGTATCCGCCACATTTAAGGAGTCCCATGAGTTGATGGTCACCGAACTGCGCAACTTGTTAAAGGACAAAATTCGTATTGTGGGCAAATAGAAGAGTTGCCCGTGACTTTGCTGTGCAAAGTCTTAATTGTCTCCCATCATTTAATTCATTCAGCCCAGTTTGTTATTTAATATTTTAAACAAGGCAATATCTGCCGAGCTCGGTCCTCCCTTACCACTCCACCTACTTATTATAGTAATCAATCAAATTAGATTCTTGTGCACTTTTTCACTTTCAATTATTCGGCATTTTTATACAACAAGTAAAGAGTTGTAAACTGGCTTGTTAAGCGAACGATTCATAAGTTGAAATAAAACCAGATCAAATAAATACATACACATATAGTATATAATAAATGTAATTTGTAATGCTTCTCAGCTGATTTCAGCAGTAACAGCGACGGTCGCAGCCTTGAGAGTCTGTAGATAGGTAGCGGTACGGGGATCGTTGACATGCTGCTGTGTCTGAAGATGTGCCACCAAATTGTGATTGCGGGCAAAGCTCTTGTTGCATAGTCTACACACGTGAGGCTTCTCACCGGTATGTGTCTTGTAGTGCACCTTGAGCACACTGGCATAGGTGAATGTCTTGCCGCAAGTGGTGCATACATAGGGTCTTTCATTGCGATGCAGTCTAGAGCAAATTCAATCATAAATATTTGGTGTGTAAGTGGATATATGCAATTACCGTTCATGCTTCACCAGAGATGTTCGATCTGCGAAATTGCGTTGACAGTATTGGCAGGAATAGGGTCGGGCGCCAGTATGCTGTCTTATATGACGCATCAACTGATAGTTGACATGGAAAGTCTTTTGGCAAATTCTGCTCGGAATGGCAGTAAAATTAGAAAACGATTATGATTGGCATTACATAGAGAACCTACTCGCATTGGTATGGTCGTTCATTGTTGTGTCTCCGCATGTGCGTGTCCAGAGTGCTCTTACGCGGATAACTATTGCCACAGATGTCGCAGACATGTGACCTTCCAGCCACGACGTGCGTTGCAACCGGCTCTGCAGCTGGTGCAACTATTAGACTAGAAGGCTCTACGGGAACTGCTGTGGCAGGCACTTCTTCAATGAGTTCGTCATTGCACCAAACGCCTTCCTGCAGCACTTCTACCTCCACTTGTTCATAGATCTGACTTGGTTCCTCGTCCACAATGGGCTTTTTCTCCTCTTCGATGACCTCTTGAAATATGTATTCTCTAAGGAAATCATCAGAATGCCGACAAATCTGTCGAAATTTGTGCGCTAGCGTCAGGAAAGCTCGACATTTCAGGCAGATGCGGGTGGGCAGCTCTGAAGTGCGAATTATCTGCAAGAACATATGATCCTTAACACATAATTCCTTTGGTCAAAAATCAACTTACTTTTATTCCGCTGCAGTTTTCAATTTTCTCGCAAATGGATACGCCCCGGTGCTCCTCATCGGGATCATATATGGAAACCATGTGTGTACCGCTGTCCTGTAGACAAATTCTACACACGGATGCAATATCCATAACTAGTTCAGTTGTGGCCATGATTCAATCAATAATAAGCTACAATTGTTTATGTATTTCCATTAATAGCTTGATTTAACGATGCTGCTGATTTGAATAATATGATATTTACATATATCGCGAAGTTAACGATATTAATGTCCGATATTTATTATAACTATTTATCGGCTATATCGATATGCCTTGAGAATTGATGTTCCACACTGGAGATGAGCGATTATCTATCGCCGATAACAAAAACGCCGCAAATAAGATTATCGCTCATCGATGTATTAATTCAATGTCAAAATTATTAACTACCAACGATACTAAAATTAATAAAGTATGGACAACGCGGAGCCTATTTGCAGGATTTGCCTGCTGCAGCCTAAGATTGATACGCTTATGCCGACAGATTCGGATTTTTGTACAAATATTGAACAGTGCACAGGAGTTCTGGTAAGGAAAACAATGGAAATTGTTTGTGGTTCCTATTTGTAACTTTTGTAAATTGTCTTTTAGTTAACACAAGATGCGGAGCTGCCCAATAAAATATGTACGAGTTGCGCCTTACTGTTGCGCGCTGCCCTTAAACTACGTACTCTGTGCCAACAGGCTGAGCAGCAACTACAAAAGCTGAAACAAGAGCAGCAGGAGCAGCAAATGAAGGTGGACAGCGACTGTGACATGTCTTCGGAATTCATAGAGTCCTATGAGGTGACGCTAGAGACGGCCAGCACCACGGGCAGCCACTGCAGTGCCACCGACGATGTCGCAATAAAACCTTCGTCTCCCGCGCACTCAACTGTACCTGCGAGTAAACCCAAGCGCCGTTGCCGTAACACAGCTGCTGCCGTGCCCTCCTCCCCCTCCCCGGCTCCTTCCAACGGCAACGAGGCTAACCCGTCGACGGGACTCTCCTATGCGTGCAACATCTGCAATAATGTTTACACGGAAAAGGTGAAGCTGACTGCGCATCTCAAAGTGCACAGCGAACACAAGCCACACGAGTGCGAGTAAGTTAATGAGAAGCTACATATATAATGCGATCTGTCGGCTAACTTGTTTCCCATTATCTTTTCGTAGAATCTGCCACAAGCGATTCCGTCAGACGCCGCAATTGGCGCGACACATGAACTCACACACCGGACTACGTCCGTACAAATGTGATTATTGTGAATCATCCTTTGCTGATCCGTCCACGCGCATTAAGCACCAACGGTAAGACTTTCAAATTAATGAAAAAAATACGAATATTATAAATATCTGAAATTATCTTATAGCATACACACAAATGAACGGCCATATAAATGCAAATTTTGTAGCAAATCCTTTGCATATTCAAATGTGCTTAATGTGCATCTAAAGACCCACACGGGAGAGCGACCCTTCAGCTGTCAGTACTGCGAGCGACGATTCTCCCAGATGCACCACAAGAATACACACGAGCGGGCGCACAGAGCAAAGGACTTGGACATTACAGTGATTTCCCTGGAGGAGGAATAACAGTCAACTAGAATTTAAGCAGTCACTTTGAAGTACAATGAATCGTAGAGTATATAGAAACCAACAACTTGATGTTTTGCTGTATTATTCTGTTTTAGCAGGAATGAAACGCAAATAAGAAAACATCTTAATGTCAAATACAAGATAAGGCTATAATTATAATTTGTACGGGGGTTACATGCTAATAACCATATCGGAGATGTCATCTTTAATACGATCCTGTCTCTCCGTATCCGTATCGACGGCTTTCCAGGGTCCTCGTTTCTCGTGCGTCACACGGTGCAGACGCATTTTGTACGCCTTAACGAATCCTTTGCCACACAAATCGCAGCTGCAATGTGAAAAGTATTTTATTATTTATGCAACAACAACAACATAAACAGAACTTACACATGCGGCTTTTCACCTGTGTGTATCATCTTGTGAAATTTCAAATTATCCGAATAGGTGAAAGTTTTAAGGCACACATCACACTCATAAGGACGCTCCTTGGTGTGTATGCTGCAGATATTAAAGATTAGAAGAGGTAAGAGTTTAATGGAGTAATTCATTATGAAACACCTACCGATGATGTTTCGTCTTGGTGGAGCGATCAGCAAAAGCAGCCGGGCAAAAATTACATTTATAGGGTCTATTTCCTGTGTGTGTATTCATGTGACGCACCAGCTGCTGATTTTGAACAAATCCACGGCCACAGATTCTGCAATTCAAGTTAACAAACAACTTAATTCTAGTATAAAAGATATGCATTTCTAAAGGGAATCTTACTCGCATTCGTGTGGTTTGATACCACTGTGGAATTTCATGTGCTCTGTGAGACGTGCTTGAGAGGGATAGATATTGCCACAAACATCGCATATATAGTTGGAGTGCTTGTCTCGCGGCTTGCGACCGATTTTCTTCTCTTCGTGCGTGCCACCCGTTGGAGTTGCAGTGGATTTGGGTCTTTGCTGTACCTTTCGCGGCTGGCGCACGCGATTCAAGATTCGAGGCTGCGCCTTGGGCTTTGGCATGTAGCTGTCGTCATCGGAGCTTAAGATGTCATTGACCATATCGTTATCTGCCACTTCGGTCCACACAATGCGTCGTGTGCCTCTTGTGGTTACAGCTGTTGTAGCAGTTGGATTTAGTGCTTCGGTTGACAAAACCTCCAGTTCCTCATAGTCCTGGAAATTCTCTGCATCCGTTTCTGTCTCAATTTCGGCCTCTGTAACAGTGACAATCTTGGTACCATCATAGACAACGGTATTTTGCTCCTCCTCAGCTGTGGTGGCATCATACACAATGGTATCGTCATCAGCATCAGCATCGGCATCTTCACCAGAAACTACGTAGTTGATAAACTCAGATGCTGCCTCTTCCCCATCTTCCTCCAGTTTGATTTCTGTGTTAATTTCACTGGTATTCTCGCTATCGACTTCCTCCTCATCACCGCCAGCAATTCCCATGCCCAATTCCGTCGCCAGCAAGTCCGCAATATGTTGATGCGATCGCTGGCAAGTTACCCGGAATTTGTAAGCTTCTCGCAATCGTTTAACACATTTTCTGCACATCTTGTCCGGGTAGTTGTCATCCATGCTGACCTGCAAGCATTTAAATAGTGGAGGTATCTTTCTAAGTCTGGAGTCGTTGATACTCACGGGAATCCCAGCACAGATGTGCAGCATTTGGTCCAGGCGGGTGTTGGCATTTTTGCTAAATATATCTTGCAACACCTCTTCGCCATCGCTTGCGTTATTTAAGCATACTCGGCAAACTATCCATTTTTCGTTTATATCGGTTTTCATAACTCAAGTGTTGCAAATCATGCGATGCAAGTAAAATTATTATTGGTACAATTACAACTATAATGCAAGCGTCCCTTTATATGATTGCCATTCACAGGTTGCGTGTACACTAGAGTTGTGTCGTTTAGTTCTGAAAAGTTCCAACGAACGTCTTTAAAATAAATGAGTGAACTTATTCAGCAAATTGTAAACTGTACACAGTGTTGCCAACTATTTAGGGGAAAAGAAAACAATTTCTAGCTGGAAATCATTTTTGCGTGAACTATTGCATAGTTTTAACACTAAGCTAAAAACCTATAGAAAAGTCATTTTCAATAACAAAAGAGAAAGAGTCTACAGGTTATTTGCTTAATGGTTTTAGATAAAATACTAATAGCAAATCTAGTCCAATATATATTTAAAAAAGCTTTGGACCTTTTTCAAATTTTTGATAGCAATCGAGCTCCGAAAATGGCCAGAACAAGCTATAAAATAGCTAAGTTGGCAGCACTGGTCCCTTGATGAAAGAGTGAACTTATTCATCAAATTGTAAACTGTACCACTTGTACACCCATTACATTATAGTATTTAAGTATTTGGTATTTTTAAGTGCATTTCAAAAATCCCTTGTTATTTTTTATGATTTACTAATAATTTGCGAACATTTCCTATATACTGCTTAATTATAATTAATTTATAATTTCTTTTCTTTCAATTTCATATGCAATTTAGACGAATTTCGTTGCAATAATTGTGTAAAAATACCAAATGCAATAGTGCTATGGTCACCCTAATCGCTGTCATTCACATAACACGAGAACAGCTTGGATTTTTACCATACTTTTTTTTAACATTTCAGCGTCGTCTTGCAATAATTTAGCAATTGTGCGTTTCTTGTGGAAATAAAAGCTCAAATATGCCGACGACAACAGAAGCACCAACACAAAAGTGGATAGTATGTCGGGTATGCCTGCAGCAGCCCAAAGAAACAATGGGCAGCATTTTCAATGACGACGCTTCCAAAGACTTGACCAACATGATTCTAGAGTGCGGCGGCGTGCCCGTAAGTATTTTTTTGTGTTTTATGCAGTAGAGTGTAATTTATGTTTATGCCATGTGTTACTTTTACAGATCAAGAAATTCGATCATTATCCGGATAAGATATGCGATAAATGCTTGAAAAATTTACACATTGCATTTAAATTCAGACGTATATGCCAGAGATCGTATAAACACCTAAGACAGTTTATTGCTCCCGTTGTGGTGGAGCAGCAACAGACAGCGGAGGAAGATGCTACCACAATGGACGAGAACAATGAGCCGGCAAGCACAGAACTGGAGGAGGCTCATGCCATGACAGGGAATGAGGAGAACGAAGAGGACGACTCCAATGAGAGACTGGTGCATGTGAAGAGGGAACAAGTGGAGGAGGATGGCATTATCGAGGAGCTGTATGATGTCTACGAGCCGTATGAAGGTGACATGGTCGCCGAGCAGCCAACCACCTACGAGGAGGGACAAGCTGAGGACGGAGCCGAGGAAGATATGGGCGCCAATTCAATGTCCGGTCTATCGGCGGACATTGAGTATCTGGATCAACTGGATCAGGATCAACTAACCGAAAGTGCGCACGAGGATGACATTGAAATGCAGAATTCATCGGACGAGGAGTTTCTACCGATCAAATCCCGATCTGTGTCCACGCGTTCCATTTCCACGCGCTCAGCCAGCGCCGCCGTCAAGCGACGCGCCAATCCACGCAAGGCAACTACAGGCAAGGCCGTTGGGGCAAAGATTAAGCGAGAGTCCACCACAAAGATTATCTTAAATCCCGATGAGACCTTCACATTTGGCGAGACGATTGTACGCAAGTCGGCTGGCATTAAGACCAAAGGCGGTCACAAGATTCTCGTCGGCGACAAAAAGGAGTTTAAGTATATTTGCGACATTTGCGGCAACATGTATCCATCTCAAAGTCGCCTCACGGAGCACATTAAAGTGCATTCCGGTGTCAAGCCACACGAATGCGAGTAAGTACTTAATCTTCCAGTTGCAAGCCAAATAGAACCTTCATCATATCACGTATATTTTTTGTAGAATTTGCGGACATTGTTTTGCCCAGGCGCAGCAATTGGCGCGCCACATGAACACGCATACGGGAAATCGTCCGTACAAGTGCAGCTATTGCCCGGCAGCCTTTGCGGATTTGTCTACCCGCAATAAGCATCATCGGTAGGTTACAAACTGACTCTTTAAACAATTTCTAGATTTTGTAAACAATCTCGTATTTAAAAAACAGCATTCACACCAATGAGCGTCCCTACGAGTGCGATGTGTGCCACAAGACCTTTACCTACACTAACACGCTTAAATTCCACAAGATGATACACACTGGCGAGAAGCCTCACGTGTAAGTAACAACTTGGATAAATCTCTGTGATCCATAGAGTATTCCAGTTAACAACTTGTTATAAATCTTCACATTGATCTTAATAAAACCCCTTATCTCTTTTTTTATAGTTGCGACATTTGCGGCAAGGGATTCCCGCAAGCTTACAAGCTACGGAATCACAGAGTTACCCACGATCGTCGTGTGGGCGCTGGAAGGGATAATGCGGATGGATTGTTGCCCTATGATACGGCGGCCACCGTCGGTCTGGAGCTGTAAATGCCAAGGCATAAATATATATATCTACAAATAAACAAATAAATATGGAATAAATTACAATACATAATTATATTGATGAACTTGAAACTGTAACTGTAACAGAAAATTGAAATAATTTACGGACGTCTGTTGTCAATCCTAAGTGTTTGCGCCTAAGCCTAAGTTGTAGTCTAATTATGCGGAAATAAATTAAGTATTGCTGCACAAATTGTCTTGGCATCGGTCTCATCCGGGTACAGTTGGAGCACTGCGTGCACCTGGTGCTGGGGAAACAGGCTGCTCAAATGGTAGCGCAACAGGCGACGCTGCTCCTCCCGTGACGCCTGTGCCGTGTGCAACTCCTCGTTGATGCGCGAATCGGAGGCGGACAAATGGGCCATATTGTGAGGCGGGCATCGAGAGTGAGAGCGACAGCTTGGCAGCCTGATGTTGATCTGTTAACGGCGCCGAGGGCGTACGCTGCAGATACTGATGATGATAGCTATTGTTGCTCAGCGAATGCGATTGCGATGGCGATTGCTGTTGTGGTGCACTGTACGTGGGCACCAGCAGGCGGAAGGCGGAGGACGGCGCTTGTGGCGCCTGTCGCTGCAGCTTCTTGTGGCGATTAAGCTGCTGTGGCGCCTCTGCCTCACAACTGCTGCTACCCAGCTCCAGCTGGCTGTTAAAGGAATGACAAAGTTGCTGTTGTTGCTGCTGCTGTTGCTGTTGTTGCTGTTGCTGAGAGATTTTCTCAATTGTATTCGATTTGGTGCGGGCAAGAGCCGCCAGTTTGGCATTGTTGCTGCTGCTGTTGTTGGCTGCCAGTTGCGGTCCACCGTTGCTGTGCAACGGAGCACTGTGCGACACCTGGAGCGGTAGTCGCTGCAGTTGCAGCGGTGCCGTCTGATGGCGAAATTTGCACTTTTGGCCATAGGTGCACTTTTTGCCATAGGGACACAACTGTTGCTGGGAGTCAGTCATCTTTTGCTGCGTCTGGGAGCGCAGGAACATGTCCAGTGTGGGTCCGGATCTGCCCAATGGATCGTCGGGCGGCATAAAGATGTCGTCAACGAAGGAGTACATCAGCAGGCGCTCCTGCACCACCTTTCTAAATTCGTTGCTCTCCAGCAGCAAATCCCGATAGTTATCGTTGGACACCACAATGCCGTCTGTTTCCACAGCCAGCTTAAGGATGAAACGATCGTCATAACATGACACACGTTTGCCATCCAAGTGACGGGACGGTGTAAAGACCAGCATACGTTCCTGTTCCAGCTCATAGAGCAGTTCCTGCCCCGTTATATTATTGTTGGCCAGCTCCTTGCGCCAGTTGGGCACAAAGGCCGTAATATGACGATGCCCACGTTGACGAAACCAGTCTACACAAATGCGTATTCCGCGACAACTGAAGATCGTATTGTTACCATGCGATAGTGCCACATTGCTGCCATCGATGACAATGTGACGCAGCGATCCGATTGTTGCTGCAGCTGGCGGAGACATAGCTGTTGTTGTTTTGTTGTTATTGTTGCTATTGCTGTTGTTACTGTTGGCGGTGGGTGGCGGTCGGGGTGCGTCTGCTGTTAATTTGATAAGCTCGGCCAGCAGCTCGTTCTGTTTAGCCTCCGAGCCAAGACGCGTTAGCGCCGTGTGTATTGACTGCTCGCTATAGCCCAATTTCTGTGCGAATTCCAGATTCTTGCGTTCCGTTGTGCTCAAATCATCATCATCGCTGCTCTCCTGCTGCTGTTGTTGTTGCTGTTGTTGCGACGTCTGTGGCTTTCTCGCATACAACTTGTTGGCGCTTTGTTGTAATTGTTGTTGTTGTTGCTGCTGCTGCTGTTGCTGTAGCTGTTGGTGCTGCTGATGTTTTTGTAGCTCTGGCACTTCACAATCCATTTTAATGCGCATTTAGTTTATTGGCTCGTATGGTAACCAGTGTAGCTTCCTATATTGCTGCACTGTCGTGTGCTTTCCTAAGATATTTAGCGATTTTTAGCAAATTTTGCAACAAGTTCCGTCTTCTTACATTTTGTTTGTTGTTGCTAAGTAGACATGTTATTAACATAACAGCAGCATAACATTAACATTGACTGCACTCTCTTTTCAGCCTTTAATAACATTAACATTATCGATATCGATACTTCGATAGCACAATAATCAAAAATCGCTGTTGGCAACGCTGGCAGGCAAACTGAACGGCGGACAATTTGAATGCAAGCTTGAAATCGAAATTAAGAAAACTTTAGAATATTTATGTTAACCATGCATAAACAGATTTTTATTTTGTGTTGTACAATATATCGCATATAATTTTAACAATTCGACTACAATTCGTATATACTTATAACATTTAAGAATAGTTCTGTTTTTAACATTTATAGATCTCACTTTTAAAATAAAGTACACATTTCATATTTGTTTGCTGTTTAGTTGGTCCCTCTTTTCATGAAAAAAGAGTGCGCTGCATTCTAATTAAACTACTCATACAATACAAATATATCTGAATATTTTTCTATGTAATGCTACAATGGTCACATCTATTTTCGGGTATATAGATTTGTAATAGATTAAATGCATAGAATACACACGTACTTCAACCACAATAAAGTAATTCATTAATTTCGCTTCGTTTCCATTCGTTTGCCAACACATGTGGCAATTAGTGTGACAGCAACAGTAAAATAAAAAACTATAAAAATGGACGTTAATTTCGCTTTACTACGTTACGGTGTAAATTGTAAATTGTAGACGGAGCTGCTCTAAGCGTGCGTGTCAGTGTATGCATGTGTGTGAGTGTAAATGTTTGTGGCTGGTGCATTTTAAATTGCACAATTTCATCATTTATTTCGCACGAAGCTTCACTAAAATGTTACAAAAAGGAATGTGATAAGGATATATCTCAAATGCTGCAATTCTTGACCTCGCGTGTTCAACCAATCTGCTAAGCTATATGTTGGTGCTATTGTTAAGGCTGACATAAAAGTTATTGCTGCCGTTTGCGTGCTCAGAGTTTTATGTTGGATTTTTGTCTTTAACGGGTAATTAGTAAAGTTTTTCGCGTTGACTTTTATACCATTTCCTTTTAAGCGTTGCAATTTTTGCTGTACTCCATAAAGAAGTAAACATTATCGTGCTACTATGCTTGTAAAATTAATTCACTTTTTGTTATCGTCTTTCATTTATAAAATCGTATTCAAAAGATGTCGAACTTAGTTAGGAAAGTTTTTAAGGTAAACTTTTTGGAAAACACAGTGAAATCGATCAGAGATATATTACTACATATATATTTAGGATCTATTCTTTAACTTATCTGTTCCCAATATGTCGACTGTTATACAATTGATGAGGCCTTATCATGCTCTACCTATTCGTCAACCGATAATTTTTGGTTCAGCAAACTTTGTCATTAATCAGTTGTTTAATTTTTAAAAGCATGCGACAGGATAACGCCCACTCTTCAGTTTCGACTTCCACTCATGTGTGTTGTCAATTCTGTCAGCCAGTTTTGTTTTTCTTTGTTTTCTTTTCATATTGCCTGCTTTTAGGCACACAGAACCTGTTTTTGTACAGTATGTTAAGTAATTGTTTTGACAATATAAATAATATAGACATTTTTTATTTTATAAAATATTTATATCCATTGTTACCTTATTATAATTGTTATTTTTAGCTTGTTTTAAAATCCATAAACAACTTTAATATAATTGGAATCATTTACAAAAAAACTAAATGGAAGCATGTTTTATTTTGTCAAAACAATTACCAGACTGACTGTGTGTGCATGCATGATTCTATATAGCCTGTTAGGTTGCTAAGCTGATTAACATTTAGTCCCAACAAGAACTCTGCTTGTGTGTGTTTGTGTGTGTGTGTGTGCGTATGTTTACTTTGGAATGTGAGCTGCCACTTGTGTGGAATACATTTATTTTCTATAGACATTTGGACAATGTGCCTAACCTTAAGCTGCGGATGCTCAACGAAGTTAGTGTTTTTGTGGTCAAAGTACAAATCTTTAATGCGGCCCATTCCCACTAATTTCATGTCAAGTTGATTTGGCCATTGAATTCCCGTTGGTACACCTCGTTTTATTTTCAAACAATTGGTATGCGATGCCTTTTATTGTTTCCATTCTTTTTTTCTTTTCTTTTTGTTTCCTTTTGAGCTTTTGTTCGTGTGCATTGCAACCAGTTTCCGTTACTGTTTTTATTATTATAGCCTTGAGCAACCAAAAATAAAGAGAAAACGAAAAAAGTCACTAACTTCATTCGTCTGTCTTTCTGTCTGTCTGTCTGCCAGCTTGTGAGTGGGTTGTCCTTTGGTTGGCTAAATGCTCCCACGATGTCAATACTTGAAATTGACAGCAGCATCAGCAATATCAACAGCAGGCAATATCGCAATTGTAACTTTTAACTGGAAATGGTTCGTTTGATGAAAACATATAGACGATTTTGCATTTCGATTGTTGAATAAAATTATATTGAACTAAACGTCACTGAAATTAACTTTAGTTGGTACTGCATAATAACCATTATCTTGTAACTAAGAATTTTATACAAATGCACAAAAATGCCTAAAATTAGCCATTTTATTATTTCGAACCACTGTGAATCAGTAAAACATACTATATGTATCTCAATTTTGGCGAGCGCTCTTTTCCGCTACCTCATTCAATGAAAATCCCAATGCAGCTCAAACTGCACATGGATAAGAATAGGGAAAAACGTTTAAAAAGCGCAAAATTGCACTATTTTATATATATCTGTGTGTGCGTGCGAGTGGTGTATCTGTGTGTGTGTGTATGGTGTCTGTGTATGGTGTTGGCTGAAGGCAAATATTTCTGGCTGCTGGCTTGAAAACAAACCAAACGTCGCCTGCCTCATAACCCGCTTTGGCCAACTAAATCGTCAACGTCAACATTGTTGCAATTGCAGCGCTGTTGACATTTAACCTTGCAATGCAACCGCGCCACGTTGTTGTTTTTTCTACGTTCTCTTTGTTGATTTTGTATTTTTATTTTTTCTTTATGCTATACTAAATTGAAGTGGGGTCCCGTTAGGCGTTGATAAAATATTCACGCTTCTTGTGACATTTCTCATACGCAATGTAGCACAGGGCAATGGTAATGAGTACCAAAATCGTAATGCCCATTATAATGCTGACCAATATAATCTCATCGTTGATGCTCTTGTAGGAGTGACCTGCGAAACAGAGAAAAGATAAAGAGAATCAGCTTTACAAATGCCATTGACAAATTGACTATAATTTCTTTAGCTCCCTGTCTTGTCTGTGTTGAAGAATGTAGGGGAATGTTATACTGACCACATCTGGTGATAGAGATTCTTTTATTTTTTTTTGAGTGTGTTTGTGTGTGTGCGGGTTTTTTTTTCATTTTTGTCAATATGCATAACGCTTTGTTAGGTCTCATGCATTTTCAAGTTGCTCCTTTGGACATGAAAATGTACATATATTGACGTGTATAAATATTTGTATACGAATAAAAAAATCCGGGAATTCGCACAACGAAAACAGAATCAACGCCAATAAACATAAAAAATTGAACATAAAAAGTTAAATTACATTGGAATTCGCAATTTGCTGTCGATTGTAACATATTCCAATATTTATTATTATTATGATTATTTGAATTGGTAATACAATTTAATTGGGTTAATGCATCGTAATAATTAAATTATATATTTGCAACAGTCAATTAAGCATAGCCATTAAAACAAACTATGTATTTATGATAATTATAAATTTATAATTGTAAACATTTTTGAGTAGTGGTCCTTGACAGAAATGTAGATGCACTTTTGAGCCTTTAACCCCAAGCTCGTCCTTGCTTGAATGTCAGTCTGCCAGGAAAAAGCTGCAATTTCACTTTACCTTTCTTCTTTGCTGTGTTACTTTGTCCCTTTCAGGTTAAGTGAGTAAGAAAATTCTCAATTATGCAAAATCAGATATGCCTGTAGGTATTCTTAGAAACCATTACTGTTGCGAGATAAAACAACAGAACATAATCAGCTCATTTAAAAGGCAAACCCTTTATATTTAAATTGTAGTCTTGAAAGTGGTCTAGAATTTAATATGATAATTACAAAATGTCAGAAATTATTTCAATTTGAATACACAAAGTTGGCGTACAGTGTATTTAATTCATTTCTTAAAACTATATGATAGCTTCTAAACAAAAATTTAACTTTGCTTGGATGAAGTAATGGGCGAGTATGTAAAAATCGCATCTAATCAGATCAATTCTATTAAATCTATTTAATACTTTTTAAGCGGAGATAAAGTTTCGACAGGCGAAAGCCTTAAGAAATGCTGTGCATTTCATTGGAGGGGAAAAGCGTCAATACTGATACCTCTTTTAACGCTGCCGATTCTAATCTATGGATTCTCTAAAAATTCATCAGTAAGAATGGTAATATTAAAAATAAATTATTACTGACTGTATATTTTGAAGGAGTTCAAGTGCATGTATCTGGTTATCAATATGGCCTTATTTTGGATCACCGAATGTATTCCGCTTTATTTGACTTCAGTATTTCCAATAATATTTTTGCCACTCTTCGGAATTTTGGTAAGTAAACTACAAGTAAAGTTAATCGCAAATTTACATAGCTATAAATCTTATTTTTGTAGGGCTCGGAAGTTGTTTGCAGTTTCTATTTCACAGATACTTTGGTGATGTTTTTGGGTGGTCTTATGATAGCTTTGGCCATCGAATATAGCAATTTGCATCAACGCATTGCTCTGGGAACCATTCTATTAGTCGGATGTAGTCCAAGACGGTGAAACTATCTTATATTGTCATTATCATTTTTGAATGATCAATAAACTCTGATTAATTTTCAGTTTACACTTTGGCTTAGTTATGGTCACCTGCTTCATATCATTATGGATATCGAACTCGGCTGCCACGGCAATGATGTGCCCCATAGTTAAAGCTGTACTCAATGAAATGGAAGGTGTAAGTAATTGTAATTGTGTTACTCACTCCATGAACAACTTAATTACAATTGAATATTGTCATAGCAAAATATATTCGCCGTTTACATGACACAAGAAGAGGAACCAGTTGAGGAGGGCGAGTGAGTAATTTATATAATTGCTTATTATTATTATTAATGGCATTTGTGATTTGGCAGAAAACCACATCCTTCCATGATATCGCTGGCGTTTTATTTTGGCATTTCATATGCCTCAACTATCGGAGGATGTGGCACACTGATTGGCACGGGCACAAATCTGACATTTAAGGGTCTATATGAAACGTAAACAAGTTAATATGTAATTTATGTTATCAGATAATGCCACTTTAAGCTTTGCAGACGCTTTCCCAACTCCAAGGAAAAGGTGGATTTCCCCATTTTTATGGCGTATTCAATTCCCATTGTTGTGATTGTCAATGTTCTATTGCTATATCTATCTCTGCAAATTACTCACATGGGACTATTTCGAAAGAACAGCAAAATCGGCCAGGAAGTTAAGAAAGGTACTGAAAATCAAAACGTGGTCAAGACAGTTGTAGTGCAGCGCTATAAAGAACTGGGTCCTTGGACCTGCCACGAAATTCAGGTTGCAATCATGTTTACACTCATGGTCGTATTACTCTTTACTCGCAAGCCTGGATTTATGACTGGCTGGGGTGATTTTCTTAACGCCAAGTAAGCACATATTCAATGCCTTGATTGAATGAATTTTCTTGATTCCTGATTTCTTCTCAGAGCCATCGGCAGCTCAGCGCCTGTGTTTCTCCCACTTGCCATATTATTTGCCCTGCCAACGCAGTACACATTTTGGAAGTATTGTTGCGGCTCAGGTAAGTTCGATAATTATCGAATTATCGAACGACTATAATCGTAACTCAAGCTCTCTTACGATATCTGATCTCAATTAGCTCCATTCACTGGACGTACCATGGATGCTTGCATCTCTTGGGTGTACATACATAAACATACACCATGGGGTCTCTGTTTTTTACTCGGTAAGCATTAATTAACTTTAAAATAACATTATTTTTTTATACAGTGATAATTTGACTTTTGTTTAGGTGGCGGCTTTGCAATCGCAGAGGGCAGCAAGGCTAGTGGAATGGCCAAGATGTTGGGCGACTCACTGTCATTTGTTTCCTCATTGCCCACCTTTCTGGTGGTGGGACTGACACTTATTGTTAGTCTTTTCTGTACGGCATTCGCCTCCAATGTTGCCATCTGTAACATTCTCATACCCATCTTCTGTGAAATGGTAATCACATGTTATGTTTTTATTTTCATTTCATTTTAATATGCTTGACGTTTTATGATCCATAATTCTTTTATAGGCTCTTGCTATTAAGGTGCATCCCTTGCTCCTGACACTGCCATCTATGTTGGCCATTAGCATGGCTTACCATCTGCCAGTCAGTACGCCTCCAAATGCAATTGTCTGTGGCTATGCTAGTATCAAGACTAAATATTTGGTAACCCTTAAATAAGTTTGGTTATAACATGGTGTAGGGTTTCTAACGTTGTAACTTTTGCAGGCAGTGGCTGGTATATTGCCAACCATCTGGGCCCTTGTATGTCTATGGCTAAACGCAATGACCTGGGGATTGTTGATATACCCGGGTTGCAAGGAATTCCCATCTTGGGCTAAGGAGGAATAAAATATATATCATTAAATAGTAAAATTGTTCTAAAACTAGGGTAATAAATCTTTCAGATTCTATTTGGTCAAAACGTAATCTAAATCACTTATTGATTTGAAATATTAAAATTTTCTATATCTACATGTTCCAATATTTCAGCGGCTACTGTACTTAGACTTAGCTCTATAAACAGCGTTGTTGTTCTGCAGTTCATTAGGCCAGATGTTTGCTCTCTGGGTAACTTAGCACATAATCGATGAAATGTTTGACTTCACAGCACATCTGGCAAATTAAAATCATGTTTACAGCAGCAAAAGCGTCGCCGTTTGTTGTTTGCCAGTCAACGCCGAGGGATATGTTAATTAGAGGGATTAAATTACGTTGTTAATTTGGACTCGTTTCGCCTTTTAACATCCATATTGCTATTTGGCCTAATAAATTGAAAGCAAGTGGCGTGGTTAATGCGTATGTGTAGAATTTCTTCATCATTTAATGCCCTTAAATGTAGGCAACAGTTTCTGTTCACGGCAAATTAAAGATAGAAATGGCCATAGCGTATACAAGTTGAAGAATTATAATTTGAATTAAGATATTCCCTTCCTACAATTTTCACAAGTTGCCAATTGTTCATTTGATATTCTATGATATTCTTTCGTAATGAATTCAAATTTGCTCAACGTTATTTATCCTGCATCTTTTTGGTTCTTGCTAGACATTTTAAACTTAGCGAAAGAAAGCCTAAAAAGAAAATAAAACTTTGTCAAACTATGTGAAAAATGAAAGCCTTAAATAAAAGGCCAACTAAAGGCGAGTAGGAAATCTGTAGTCAAGACGGTTCGACTATGAAATACCCTTTTAAGCAGGTCTGTGTTAAGAAAAAAATTATTTTCAATATATTAATATCTTTTTTATGAGATTTTGACTAGGAAGTATTGGAAAAAATATTGAATTTATATTTTTCCTAAGCCCTGTATTTACATTAACTACATTAAATAGGACTTTCTATGGTTATTTTTTCGATCACATTAAAAATATTTGCTTTATTTTTAAATAAAGTTTTAAGAATGTCTCTAACTTATGCAATCGTTGTGTGACTATGCTTAAGGGGTATAGTCAAAAATTCTTGACATTTCCAGCTGAATATGAAATAAATTATTGGATGTCCGAAAAGTTAAAGAGTTAAAACGAAAATCTTGCACATACTATTGCAGAATCATCACAAATCATCACAAATATTAAAATTTACAATAACGTGAACTATGAAGGTTTATGAGCATACGAGAAGCAAACGAGAAGTACTGAGGAATGTAGAGTGGGAGAACGGCGCCGTTTTATGCACGATATACATACATATTTTTGGAGCACGTGGCGGAGATTTCATGTATTAAATTTCGTTTATTGTTTTCCCAGTAGATAGAGTCAATAAAGCTATTTGTATTATGATTATTATGGATGTGAGCTAACTAAGTGGATGATATCTGCCATCATAATAAGTTATTCTCTGTCTCTTATTCACTCTAACTTCCTCTTACTCTCTCTCACTCTCTTTGTGTATCTGTCGACTGTCTGTCTCACAAGGTCTCGAATGGTTTGTGGCTAGCATTAAAGAATTTCAGAGAATTTGCAGCATGTTTTGCTTTGATTGCTTCGAAGCAACACACAAGAATACAAATTTATATTTGTATGTATATATATATATATATGTTATCTGCACATAACATAAATATATATACATATAAAAATGTATAAATTGAGTCAAATTAAAGTACGTTATAAGTATAATACAAGGTTTCAAAAACGATATACTCGTCGCTTATACATCAGCCTCGTTGTCAATCTTCTCCCATATTGCTTTTTGCCTTTAAGCAAGGACAAAGCTTTAATTTCAATTTGCCTCTCGATGTTGTTATTTTGCATTGTGTTGCTTGTGACTTTTCCATGAGAGGTGAAAAAGGAAATTGTCAATTATGTAGCTTCAAAGCATGACCGGATTCAGTATCTGACATGTTTGGAGGCATTTCCAGCAGCAATTGTAGATTTGCATAAAACAATATTTTCAAACCTAAATAATTCAGAATCAATGAATCGCGGAAAGAGTACATTAAAGTATTAGAGTGTCAGTGATTAGATTTTCGTTGTATTTATATGAAATACATATCTAAGTAGCCCATAAACTGGATTTCTGAACTTTTTCGAACTATCATGTTAGAAAGATAGTTGTTTTTGCATTGTTTGTATAAATTTTTATAAATTTGTGGTTTTTGGCGAACCTTTTTATGTATATTTACTTTATATAAATATTTCAAATTTGTAATGGGCGAGTATGTGAGAAGAATATATATATATATAACACCAAGTTCTACTTAAGTTATACATTTTTACTTGGAAACAGCGCAGAGAAAATATCGACAGGGAAAAGCTTAAAAGCATGCTGTCGCTATCATTGGCGAGGAAAAGTTACATTTATTGTGCCTCTGATAACGTTGCCGTTTTTGATATATGGACTTAAGGAACATAAATCTGTGAGTTAAATTCTACAAAATAAAAATAATTATAAAATCTATGTTTTTGTTAGGAGTATAAATGTATTTATCTTATATTGAATATGGCTTTATTTTGGATAACAGAATGTATACCACTTTATGTTACATCCCTATTTCCCGTTATATTTCTACCACTTTTTGGAATCTTGGTAGGTGGCGTATTATGATAGTTAAGTTGATAAGTTGATATAATATAATCTATCGTATTTCTTAGAGCTCGGAAACCACTTGCAGTTTATTTTTTACAAACACTTTGGTGATGTTTATGGGAGGTCTAATACTAGCCCTTGCCATTGAATATAGTAATCTTCATCAGCGCATTGCTCTGGGTACCATCCTATTAGTCGGCTGTAGTCCAAGACGGTTAAATTTGATCAAACTCAAATATAAACATACCTTATAACTTTGATAAATTTGCAGTTTGCACTTTGGATTGGTAGTGGTCACAGCCTTTTTATCGATGTGGATATCGAATTCGGCAACAACTGCAATGATGTGCCCCATAGTTAAGGCTATCCTGAACGAGTTGGATAACGTATGTAGTATAATCGTACTTTTGTTCAATCTATAACTTTATTTCATTTAAATTTATTATAGCAAAAAGTTTTTACGGTTTACAAAACGCAAGAGGAGGAACCAGTAGAAGAGGGAGAGTGAGTAATGATAAAAAGTGTTAGGTTTATCGATTGCAATATTAAAAAATATTCATCAGAAAACCACATCCCTCAACTATATCGATGGCATTCTACTTCGGCGTTGCATATGCTGCCTCAATTGGTGGCTGTGGCACACTCATCGGCACTGGCACAAATCTAACATTTAAGGGCCTATATGAAACGTGAGTTTAACAATAAAATATATATGTTATATCAGTTAATGCAATTCCAAGTTTTGCAGTCGCTTTCCTGACTCCAAAGAAGAGGTGGACTTTCCCATTTTCATGGCGTATTCAATTCCCTTGCCAGTAGTTGTCAACACTTTGTTGCTCTATCTGTCCCTACAAGTAACTCACATGGGTCTATTTCGGGAAAACAGCAAGATCTGCCAGGAAGTTAAGAAAGCTGCTGAAAGTAAGGATGTGCTCCGTAATATAGTCAAAGATCGTTATAAGGAATTGGGAAAGTGGAAGTGTCATGAAATTCAGGTTGCAGTGACGTTTACAATTATGGTTTTAATACTAGTTTTTGCTAAACCTGGTTTTATGACTGGCTGGGAAGAAGCACTTAATATGAAGTAACTAAATTCTTTATTTTTTAAATTGCCGCATCTCTGTATAATGCATTTTAATTCTGTCTTGTTCAATGCATTTCGACTGCATCGTTATTATCTATTATTTACCTATTATTATCTATTACCCATAATTAATTTTCATGTATATTTCAGGGCCGTGAGCAGCTCGGCTATTGTCTTTTTGGCAATTGTCGTTCTATTTGCCTTACCCACTCAGTACACATTTTTAAAATATTGTTGTGGCTCAGGTAAGTATAAAAATCGAAGGCCAATCTTATGATATAACCCACTGCAATCAGCTCCTTTCCCTGGCCGCTCCATGGATGCCTGTATCTCATGGACGTTCATTCACAATAACATGCCCTGGGGACTCTGTTTTTTGATTGGTGAGTTTCGATTATAAATATTTTTTCAAATTTCGTGTCAGCAGAGAAATGTCGATAGCAACGTTTAGAGGACCTGATAAAGTTATGTCCGTCTGTCAATCTTTTTTCAATACGTATGCATAAAAACCTGGATCTGAGATTTTAAGAGCTAGAGACTTCAGAATTCGTTTTGGATTCTTTTGTATTCAAAAAAAAATATAAAGTTTTTCTTTAAATTATCCTACACCGCAGTTTTTTACAGAACAAGTCCAGGGCCACAACTTTATGCTTAGTAGTTTAAATTAGTAGTTATTAGAATAGGTTGGCTAACTTTATTCGTTTTAGTTTATCACTTTATTAAATCTTAGGGGGCGGATTTGCTCTCGCAGAGGGAAGCATAAAAAGCGGATTGGCCAAAATGCTGGGAGATTCCATGTCATTTCTAGCTGCATTTCCAAGTGGTTTGGTCGTGGGCATGGCCATCACGATGGGAGTAATGTGCACTGCCTTCAGTTCAAATGTAGCCGTGTGCAATATTTTGATACCCGTCTTTTGTGAAATGGTAAGCCAATGCAATGATATAAACCAAACCACATCGGCATTAACCTCTTCTACAGGCACTCGCTATTAAGGTACATCCATTACTTCTGACACTGCCGCCTACACTGGCCATGAGTTTTGCCTTCCATCTACCGGTCAGCACACCACCGAATGCTATTGCTTGTGGTTATGCTGGCATCAAGACAAAGTATCTGGTAAGGATTTGATGAAACTTTCCTGTAACAGAATTTAGTACTTCTAATGTCTTTACTTCATCAGGCTGTGGCTGGAATATTACCCACCATTTGGGGCATAATACTGCTCTGGGTTAATGCTTTAACGTGGGGATTAGTTGTCTTCCCGGGAACCAAGGAATTCCCAGATTGGGCCAAGGATGCTTAATAGCATTCCAGAATTATATTAACAATTCAGATTTAGATCTACCGGATAACATTGTTAGAAAACCAATAAATAAATCATAAATACAATGTTATGAAGTAAATCACTGTGGTTCATATTTAATCAAAACAATTTCAGTTCAACTACAAACACGCCTTCAATCTTTTCATAACATAACAATTGCAATCAAATGTTCATGCATATATTTATATTCAATTATTTCCACAAATCCGACAAAAGCCAAAATCAAAACACACACACACAAACAAACAAATGTAATTTCTGGCAACATTGTATTCTTACAATCGTAAAATATGCAAAATGGGTATGCCAAACATTTGAAATTGTGTGTAGCATAACAGACATTAAAGATAATTTTTTCTTTTTTTTTGTAAATTTAATTATATATATGTTGATGTAATGTACAAGTTTAATCCCCTATTGCAGGGTATATATTATTTGAGCACTTTTGCCTAACAGTCTCTCTTGTTTTATGCTCATTTTGAGCTGTTTACAAACACTGCCTCACCACCATTAAGCTTACTTTAACAAGTTCTTTTTTCTTCCTGCCACTCCACTTGGAATTAGTTTGACTTGACAGGTTGTCTTAGAGCGGGATTTTCGACACAGTTTGACATTGTTATAAGCATATATATATATATATATATACTAGCAGGATCACAATACATAATTTACGCACAATTTGTGGCAATCAAAAACTATGATAAACCTTTTGAAATACACAGACCACAGTGGGTGCCATCAGGGCTTAGTTTTGTGGGACAACAAAAAAGTTGAAGTCTAAGTAAAAATGGCCAGCGGGTGGGCGTCATTCTCAGAGTGTTCGTGAGGGCATAAACTCACTTAGGGGCATTTGGAGCCAAAGGAGACAAAACTTTATGCAAACACAGCAAAAAGTCGTCTGCCAGCAGATTCTTGATGCTCAGCATTCGACACTCGGCTTTCGCTCAGTCTGAAGTTCATTCACACATACACATATTATGTATGCATTTATCTCAGAAAACGAGTATGTTACGAATTTATGGTGCTTCTAGGTTTCACTTTTATGTTTCGACTAGTTCTGAACCAGAAAATCCATTTCCATCCAAGGGTAAATGATATCAAGTACACAAACGACACATAAGGCGTACACAAATCCCAAATACAGACAGACACCCTGTATTATTCACGCATGCATACAAAACAAAATTCAACTTACACGCACAGTTAGCAGTAAATTTACTTACATAAACGTGGAACGTAAAGAAACTGAAATGTAATAAAAACCACTTCTGGGGAAGTGGCCAAAAATAAAAAATGTAATAGGAATACATAAAAAATTGCTTTTGAACGCTGATTACTGCAAAGCAGGCGACAAGAACGACCACGTTGACTTCAAATAAAATGAGAATAGCAAGTGATTATCTGCTGGAATTACGTGATGTTAAACAAATTTTAATAACAAACAATTGGAGAACATTCGGTTCGACAGTTTCAGGGTTTAGTTCGGTCTTCGGTTTAATTTTATCCACACAAATTAATTTATTTTTTATTATATTATTATTATTGATACTGTAGTACTTTTTTGGCATTGTTTTTTAATAAACTAAAATAAAATTATAGATAGTAATATAGAAAAAGACTTTGCGTTTTTCAAAATATTTTTTTATATTGACTCCACAGTGTCTGCCAATAAAGTTGCCAAACCTTTTGTGCACTCGCCTGTAAATGTTTTCTGTATATGAATGTGTGTAATACATACTGCTGTAATAATTGTTATCCGAATAACCGTATTTTCCGGCTGTCCTTCCGCCGCCAGCCATTTTGTTTGATTGCCTTGTACCGTTGCTGCGAGTTGGTAATGCAACTTCCTGTTAATCTTCTTGTTGCTCAAATACGGTAAAATACGAGGACTCAACGTGATTGTTTTTTTTTTGCTGTTGTGTTATGTTATAAATACGCTGGGCTGTGGAGTAAGAGAAAAAAACAAGTAGATGTTATTGGAATAATGTTGAAGACTTTCTGAACAAATGTAAACGACTTTCAGAAGTCTCAAGAGCTGCTATGCATGTGCTTGTAGGCCTAAGTTCAATTAGAAATCATAAAATCATAACACAAAATGTTAACGAACGGCGCAAACAGTAAAAGACGCAGCGTCTCGTTACGTATACGCAGCGTCAGCCGCGCTTTAATTATGCCGCACACTCGAGCATACACACACACATATGCACTGATTGCCAGCTTGTCGTGTAATTATGCATATAATTAATATTCATGTTCATATATAATATTAACAAAATTGCTGGCACTTTGAGCGTATAATCAGCTGAGACGAGAATGGCAACAACTGGAGGTAAGGACATCAACAAGAAATGGAGCAGACGACCACGTGACAACGTGCTGTTGCTGCAACAACAACAACTACAACAACAGCAATATATTGTGTTCAATTAGTGTAATTAGTGTATAAGTAGCTGCCGTATTTCTTGCCTTTAAAGTGTGTGAGTATGTGCTGTAAGGAACGATGTACACCTAAAGTGTTGTATGAGTCCTGGTTCAACGTGCGAGTTTATAAGGCCATTTTCTGAATTGCATTTCCAGTGCAGTTCATTTGAGCCAGCATTTATTCACATGCCTGCAGCGTGGCACGCTTAATGAGTGGCAGCCATCCTTGCTTGTCTTTGCCTCGCTGTGCATGTCCAATGCAACCACTCTCAAATTGCATTTCGACTACGTGGAATGTCAGAGCATATTGCCGCAAACGTGGCATGTGGGTTGGCAACCAGACAGCTTCGGAATACTTACATTAAGAATATTTCCAGCTGCCAGTCGAAAAAGGAGAAAACTTCTTTTAACCCATATGCTTATTTAAAATAAGTAGAATCTTGCTCTTAAATACTTCCAACATTCACCTATACTTTTTCCAATTTTAAAGCTCTATTAAGGTAATAAAATAATAAATAGTCAAGCGAATTCCGTGTATATTTGATTTGCCAATCCAAACTGGTATAAATAATAAATTCCTTAATTAATCGTGGTAACTGTTAAGTTTGTATATAATCCTCTTATTGGTTTCAAAGTTAAACAAAGTTTTCTCTTGGTTTCCATACAAATCAAAAAGTAAAAGTTTTGCTATGAAAATTAATTGCCCTATTTATTATCGTTTGAATGGGCGGTTAAGAAATGCCCACAAATCCTATAAACTTCTTAAAATTTGATTTAAATACCCCAAACTAAAAGCTGAATAATGGAGAGCACTTCAAGAGCCAAGCAATGTGTTTATGTATATCGAAAAGTTGATATTTCAACTAATTTACAATTTTTGCACGTATTTGAACAAACTCAATTACAAACACAAAGTCAAGTCTTTGTGTTGCACTTTGATGTTCATGTATTGGCAGGCAGAAAACCAAATTCTAATAAAACTTTGTCCTTAATGGCATAAACTGTGAATAGGATCGAAAAACACATGACAGCATTCTCTGGAATTTTTGAATATGAATGTAAAAAAAGCACAACATTCCAATCGAAATAATAGGAAATTCTTAGCAAAAGATATTAAATACAGCTTATAAATATTTAAGATTAAAGTTGGTTGCATGTGGGAATTTGCTTCATTTTAATTGATTTGCCAAGTGAGTATTGAAATGAAACTCTCGAGCTGCAGTAAAAAACTTTGTTAAAAGCATTAACAAAAGTTTTTAGCATGCGTATCACATGAAACAACGTTTGGAGTTTCCCATGGATGCGTATTTAGACAGCTGTGTCATTTCTGGGTCCAAGGCTCATGCCCTGGGCGCACACATGATACTCATCAGTAACTTCAATCTGCTCCACTTGGTATCCTTCGCTCACTAGTCCTTGGGAACAGTTTGGCGAACCAGCCAAGTCACAACACACGGCAGCTGCAGTTCAAATGAATGTTTCAGTCTCTTGCCGGTAACCAGATAAAAATTGTCTGGTTTGGCTTTGGCAATTTGCTGGTTGGTATAATAGCAATGTTGGACTATACCACCTGTTTGTGGTTAAGGTGTGCGTGATAACCAGCAGCAACTATTACCACATGTTGAACAGCACTCAAACATACATTGATACTTGTGCTTATGACTATGTTAGACATAGAAATGTTGGTATTCCACTGACTTCCGACTCTACATTCTCATGTAACGCCCATATGAAGTACCGCAAAAAATAAATAAAAAAAGAAAGCAAGTAAATAAGAATATTATTTCTCAGCTGGAAAATATCCTGCATTTACATATTTTATTATTGTAGCTGTTTTAAAACTTTTAGAAATTAAAGATAAATAAATTAGGAATAAGTTTCAAAAGAGACAAAAGAAAGTTATGAAAACTTAACTTTCGTAAAGTGTGACAAACACAAAATGTTTATATACTTTTTTTTTATTTATTTTATATCAGTGCTCACAGCAGGTGTTTTAAGCTGACTGGTTTACTCATATACCCATCCACTGTTGCCGATGCAGGGTATAAAAATAGCACTAAAATTGTCGCCTGTTGTTTTGTTTTTATTGGGTAAGAAGAAGTGTGTGTATCTGTGTGTGAGTGATGTGTTTGTTATCTGTGTCCGTGTGACTACAACAACATCCTTTTCCGTATCCATACATCCACATCCACATTCACATCCTCAGCCACATCCATTAGGATGGGCATGATGGTATTTGTGCACGAGTGGCCCATTGTCTAAATTATTTCTATGACGAGAATTTTCCATTTTCCGTTGAAATTGCGTGCTGGGTGCCTGACAACGGTAACCTCCACAAAACGCCACCAGCATGCAAAAACAATGCATCAATTTGAAGACGCACGTTTCCCCTCATGTTTTTCGTCAGCAGTGATTCCTCCTGATTGCCCCAATTGTAAGTCAAGTCATTTCCACACGGCAACAGCAACAGTAATGGCCAACACACACACACACACACACACACACACACACACACACACACACACAAATGTGTTTATATATGATTGTGTATGTATTTGTGAAAGGTTAATTGAAGTATTAATGGCTTCTTTGTTTACATATCGATTTTATTTTAAAAGCACTTTTAATTGATAAATATCAAAGTGTCACAAAATAGCCTATTTATATTTATTAAAGCTATTCTTTAGATCTTCAGGACCCGTATTCTTCAACATAGACGAATATGAATGATTGTTGTGCATAATAAATCATTCACTTGTCAAGCTGGATATTCAAATATAATTAATGTTAGCTGTCAACTGCCCAGAGGTCTCACCTATGACTTGATCCGCAAACTAATCCCAATTCACACATCTATGAGCATGTTAAGTTCTCTCATAGTCAAACACATACTCTTACACACCTATTTGCAAACTATGGCTGCTAATCTTCTGTATACACATGAGATTTTCAACTTTTAGAGCTGCCAGTTAGGATTAGTGTCTGCTCTAAGGACTCAGGTGCTTATTAATTGTTTGCCACTCTAAAAAGCTGTTAGGCGAACACTAATTTAAACCCCTTTTCAGACATTTATGCTAATGCAATGCACTAAAAATTAAGTCATAAACTTACTCTAACATTTATGCCAACTCTTAAGTATCGCATTAAATCTGAGAGGCGTGTATTAAATTTAATGCAATAACTATAGCTAACACTTAAAATAATTGTTTATAATAAAATAACAAGCGGAAGATTGGATGCACTTTACTTTGCTTTTTATATACTCGTATGTAAGTAAAAAATAGAAATAAAGTGTAAAAAGAAATAAAGAAGAAATATTTCTTGCCATTTGAGTGCTGATGATTAGTCGAGAGCATTCTTAATTAATCTTCTCGAGTTGTAGACAGACAGATGGCATAAGGATGTAAGTATATATATAGAAAAGTTCAATGCTCATATCATTTCATATTAACTACTTATATCATTAGCACTCATTTTACTTTTATATTGACGGTTTCATTATTATTAAGTATATCTCTAGAAGTACGTAATTACTCTTAGCTTAGTAACAAGTAAGAATTTTGAACCTAAAATATCGTTGACTCTCACTTAAACAACTCATAACTCATTATTATGAAAATTGAATCAAATGCCTTGACAACAAATTTAAAAGTATTTGGAGACGAAAGCAGACAATGTGTTTATAAACTTTGGTTCAAAATCGCGGACTCAGGGGCTCAATACTTGTATGGAAAATCATAAAAAGCTAAAATATTTCATTTAAACGTAATGTCTTATTCATAATATGCAAAAGAGGTGCAATAAAAATAACTGTAAATGCTTTAAACTTTCCTCAAGTTTAGCGTTGATGCTAAAATATTTTAAACACGTAAAAATGTAAATTTTGAGTACACGACTAAGATATACCCCGTAATCGAATGAAATTTTAGCACTGTTTTTTCCCTGGAACCTTTACAATTGAGTTGTATAACTTCTATAATAATATCTAGTGATGTAAATCTAAGCTCTGAATTAAGCTTAAAATCAATTGTAAAAATAATTTAAAAAACTATAACTTTAATCTTGAATTTATAATTGTTGTTTTTTCTGTGTATGCATAAATCTACCCATTCCACTTACTTTAAAGGTTACATCATACAATTAAGTTAAATGCATTGGCAAATATTGTGGTAAATGCGTAAAAAGCGATTCCACGTTTTATGGAAAGAAAAGGAAACACGCAATCTTATTTACTTACCGGGAACTGGCCCTAAAGGAATAAAAATATAAATCGTATTTCGCCAGGCGTAAGAAACAATTGGGCTTAGTGAGAGTGGTCGACTTGGAATACTCTGTACAGTAACATAATAAAATACATTTTTGTATGTATGTTAAGGCTCCACTGGACGGCTTAAATTGTAATGATGTCATCAATCCATCATTCAATTGAAAATATTTCGAGTCAAACCCGTCGCGGCTTTTGATAAGAAATAAAAAATACCGACGTGACTTGGCCATTTTCAGGACCAATTGGATTGGCGTTTGATAGTCAAAAATGGGATAAATTGTTTTGCCACAGGCGAAGTAAAGTTCTCAGAACTTGGGTATCATGACGAGAATTCATTGACAGAAGGAGTAAAAGTGTTTTATACAAAGTAACGTTACAACCTCTCATCTGTCTATTTGCACAACATTGTTTTATCCTTTTACACATTTTATAGCTGCAGGGTATAAAACACCTTTAATGAGATAAAAAAGGGCACTTCGAAAGCTTTGGGGCTTTACGCATTTAGCAAGTCCCTCTATCTGGACTTGCAGCTGGCAGCTGTCAGGCTTTAAGCGACTCCATAATTGATTTATGTGGCCATATGGATATACGGACTAGTTGGTCCCATCCTGAGGGTTAACACTTACCCCGCTTAACCCGTGTCAGCAGTTGGTGGTTTGAATTGTGTGATGCTTTTGTTGTCTGGATACCATTAAATGCCTAATTAATGCTTCAATTGAATTTAACTGCCAGCAGTTGATCAATATGGCCACAAATCTGAGGCAGAGAGAGTAAAGTCCTTTGGGCGTTATTTCTTTGTCCTGATGCCTTTGTTTGCTTAAATCGTTTGGTCTGGGTCTAAGGCATTGGCCAAGATAAACACGAAAACAGGCGACACAAAAGCGCGCGAAATCACGCACAACCACAGATACAATAGTACACACACACGCACACACGCTTACTCACACACATAAAGACAACCCGAACTCGACTTGAACCCGGACCACGCACTTTAATATGGCGCCAAATGATGCGGCATCTACGTCGAAGTTATCGACGTTATGTGTTGTTTGGTTCTTAAAGATATGCGACCGTCCAAGCTTCGACTGTGCCATCTAACGGTATTTGTTGTACTGGATGCCCAGCGACAGTTGCCATATGAATGAACCGAAAAATTGCCAAACAACTTTGCATTGTCGGTGAAAGATGTGAAAACTTTGCGTGTACCATACACCATGGACCATAGACGCCACAAACACCAACACAGACGTACAGCTTCGGAGCTTTTACTACGCGCTGAGCTTTTTAGGGGATGCCATTCTGCCAACCCCTACGATATAAATATTAAGCTTCCCTTATGGTGTTTGTACAAAGTCAAAGTGCTATGTCGCTTGGCAAACATTTTGATATCTAGAAACAAAGATTGATTTTTGAAACCAATACAATTATTTTATCAAACGATTTCCAATTTTTTTGGCGTCAATATCTCTAAAAGATTTTACTTGCATCCAAAATCGTATTTATTTTGTTGAGTATACTTATACTTAGGTTAGCGAATAAATAAATATAGAAATTTGTAGCTTATTAGTTGTGACTTTGGATCCCAATAGTAAGCTCTGACGTCGATTCCATTCAGTTTTTTCCAACACGTGATGCGTAGCAACATAACGACTATATACGGGGTGTATGGGGATTATCAGTAAATGATTTGCTAAACAAGGCAGATGACTTAATTAAATTTTTAGCACTACAACACTGAGTCGATAGATAAGAACTTCTGGAACGAGCTGATTTGTTCGGTTAATAAATGAAGTCATCATTTATTATAGACGTTACGCGGGATTATTTGCAAATGTTTCAATTAAAAAAAAAATTTATCAATTAATAATGATTAGCATACTAAAATCTATGCGAAAAGCATGTGTTTATTTACTGTAAGTATTTGTATATTACTTTATTAAATATTTAAAATTAATAATTACAAAATAGATGTATATATCAATATGCATTACGTTTGGGTGTGATGCCGGGGAGCAGGTGGAGGAAGTGGGTGGGGTGAGGGGGGGCGTGTTTTGTATTCTGCTGAAGTACAACTTAAAAATATCACACACAAATACCACGCAAGAAAAGAAACCAACAACTTAAAGAGCTATCGTCATTATTTAAGTTCTCCATCTGATTCTGATACTGCGCGCTGTCAAAATTAACTTTGTTTAGCATCTATGGACACTCCTTGTCACTGATCTTTTGAAAATCTAAGAAGATAAATATATATATATTAGAAAATGTATGATTATAGCACCCCTATTTATTGTTTACTCACTTGCATTTTGCAGACAATTCTCCGTTTTCATTACACAAATATTGCGATAGGTTTTAGTAGTCCCTTTGTCATCGGCGGCGCATAAGTAATTAGTTTCCTGCATGTCACAGTCCATGGCACACTTCACATTTGGATCGGGCAGACTGAGGCACTGCACCAGCGTCAAAGCACAGAGCGTAACTATAAATAGACACAATCGCATCATTGTTAGTTATTTAAACAGAATGCGTGCGACAAAAACAAACAGAAACAAATCAAAAAAACCCAATCCTAAGCCTTAATCAGTGCCTGGCAACCTCATTAACATGCCTTGCACACTAAATGCAAATGATCAATTCAATATGATATCATCATTAGCTTAACCAACATCATTATCAACGTCAACACCCTCAATTTCTATAGTTCATTGGACAATTGTTTGCCCAAGCCGTCAATCTACGACGCCAAGACGTCTGGTCGATCGGAAATTTCTATAATAGACCCGATTCACAGGTACAGAACTGACTTAATGTTCTGCGAACAATACATAGCTAATAAGCCAAGATATCATCCATATAAAATGGGACTGTTCGTTTCAATTAATTTGAAAAACTCTTCAATATATATTTCACTTGCTGGAAAAGAAGATTTTTTGGAATATTTGTTTAATTTTTGCAATAATAATTTTAATATAATTAGTTTAATAGGTCAGTTCTCTTATTTGTTGATATTGAAGTTAACAAATGATTAGCAAGTATTGTTATTGTAAACAAATAAATGAGTCATAACACTATGGTACAAAAGCTTCGATTTCATTAAAGTAAAATTGCTAAAAATTAATTTAATATATTAGATATAGAAAAATATTTAAAATATTTAAATTTTCGTAGCACAGTGTAAACCATGAGGCAAAATTATGCACACAATTTTCTTGCTAAAATTCAAATTGTATTTTCTGCGAATTTTTTGATTTATAACCGGAAGTTCACAATTAAAAGCATCTCAATCGTTATATTTATTGAATGGAATATAAAGTTCTATAATTTTTTATCAATACCAAGAAATATATGATGATACGTACATGCCAAGAATACTGCAAACAGCTTCATTTTGTTGTTGTTTTAGATATATATAGTAATTTAGTTCAGGATGTCTAAAAAGATGAGTTCGCTATGATCTGTTACAGCGATAGCAACTAGAACTCGGTCGCACAATAACTAAGTGATTTATTGAAAATACGTCGCGTGAACTTTTCGGGTCATATGTAAATGTTGATAAATGTTGCTTGATTTTGTCGTTGATCAAATATTACACGATTTCTATATATACACGTTTGTTTATATATGTTTATGTACACTTATATAGTGTATATATATTTTCAATATATTTTAATTAATAAAGATTGAGGTTTGTCACTGAACTTCAGACACGTGTATAATTCAAGTACTTGTACTTGTATTTATATGTATGAGTTATTTGTTGAAAATTGATTGTTTAATACGCGACACATTCGCAGATATAAGTATTCGCACACTGTTCCGTATTAATATTTAATATTTAATATTTATTTTTCTTTTTCGATTTGTTCTCTCTCGGCGAGGCCGCACCAGCACGCGTCCAAATGCGAACTGAAACTAAAGCGCCGCGCAAAGATATCCTCCAGCCAGCGGGAGAGTGAGCTGACTCTGACTCTGACTCTTGTGACGAGACTGACCGATGAGACTGACTGAATGGATGCTGTTGCTGTTGCTGCTTCTGCTGCTGCTCGCTGATTGCTGATTGCTGTCTGCTATCTGCCGGCCGCTTAGATACAGATACAGATAACTGAATATGTGTGTACGTGTATGCTGGGCACTGGGAGCTGGGAACTGGGAACTGAGCACTGGACACTGCCCGTTGTTTGAATTTTCAGTTTCGAGTTTGGGGTACCAATAATCAATCAAAATCAGTGACTGACTGTCCGTCCAATCGACTCGCTGACTCACTGACTAACTGACTGACAGGCTGTGCTATCTTGGCTTTGGGTTTGGTTTTGGTTATGGCTTTGGCTTTGGGCTGCCTCTCTGTGTAGCGCACACGAATGATGTTCGACCACACAGTGTCTGTTAGTTTTATAGAATTTTTTCATGCTAAAATGATTTACGCTCGTGTCGTCGTCTTCAGTTTTCTTTTCGTTGCTTTGTACATTTTGCCTTTTGTTTTATTTTTTGTATATTTTTTTGTATTGTTCTGTATGTGTTTCTGTGTATGTGTGTATGTCTGGTTTTTTCTCCTCTTTTTCGTACGAACTGTGCACTGTTAGCTGGTTGGCTGCTCGATCGGTCGGTGGGATCGGAACGGAACGGATCGGATCGATTGTTTGATCGCTTGATCGATAGCTCTGTAGGCGGGTCACGCGTCACTTTGTCCAGCTTCTTGCTCTTTTTTCCTCTTGCTGTATTACATTTGAATTATTTATGTATGTATTTTATACAGTCAGTCATCACATCTAAAATTTTTGAAAACATTTTTTGGTTTTTTTTGTGTGCTAAAATGATGCTGCCGCTTTCGTTAATTGGTTCACGTTCACGTTTCGTTCAAGACTGTCCACTGATACTCGGCATATTTGAAATTTCGTCAGAAAATAAATATTTTATTTATGTACCTATATATATATAAATACACATGTATGCTTTTTTGAAATTTTGCTTTATTTTCATTAGCTGCGACGGCCACGAGTTCAATCCACTCCAACATCATGAGCGTCGTCTATGAATTTCCTTTGATGATCAAATATTTTGGCAATATTTAGTATATATATGTGTGTGTATGTATGTTATTTATGAAAGCGCGACGCATTTGATTTTTGATTTAGATTTTTCACTCACACTCACATATGTATGTATATATTTGCTCGAATTCAGTCATCATTGACATATAGAACGATTATTTTATAACTCATTCAAGAGTCAAATAAATTAATTTTATTTATTTATAATTATTAGAACATATTCTGATTAATCCCACAAGAGTCCGTGCTATTTGTCTTATGTCTTTTATTGGGACTTTACACGTTTCACATTAAATGTAAACAATCAGCATACAAACCCATCAAATTGGGTATTTACCCAATAGAAATGAGACAATATAAATTGTTTGTTTTATGCTAGTGCGCCTAGGGCAATCTACCAAGAAGGTGATTTTATTTACGAAAAAAATGTGCTTAGAGTTGAAAAACAGTGGAATTTGTAATTCTACCAAGTATATAATGGATAATTTGCATAATTATTTAAAGTATTGTTTGGGAAGAATAAAATTTGATAGTCTACTAAAAATATGCTTAAAATCATGTGTTTTCTGCGATCCTAAGTCTGTAAGAGGAGTGCAACACCGGCCAGTGTCCATTTGCCTGGCTTATCTTTGGTCTTTAGGTTGAAGGTCCAAACGTAGGTTGGACCTCTGGTGCGTGTCTTATAGACAGGGCATTCGTACATGTTCCTCAAGTCCTGCTTGTCTTGCGTGATAGCCTGCAGAATGAGACACAAATCAGATACTATAGAAACGTGTCAATTCATGATATAAAATTTATGCAAACATGCGCCGATTTTTAAACGCCACAGATCCATTCCGAATTCAATGTTTCGATCAACAATTTAGATTAGAAATTGCTACAAGGGGAACTATTTGCATTTCAAACTCACTCGAATATTGATCACTGGCATTGATGGATAAAGTTCTTTAAGGCGTGATTCCATAATAATGCCCTGCTGTATATCCCATCTGGCGCCCTCCATATAGATGCCATGAACACAGCAGCCGTCCCGCGGTGCCGTGCTGTAATTATAAAAAAAAAAAGAAAATTAATATCTGATAATCTTTAGTTGTTATCCATGTCTGAGTCGGAGTCTGAGTCTGTGTCTCGGTCTCAGTCTATTGTTTGCTTGAAGTCACGCCAAATCAAAACATGACAATTTCTTGTTGTCCAACTCATGAGGGAGGGCGGGAAGTAAAGAGACAGATCGAGACCAGGCGCCACTTAATAAACAATCAAGAATCATGTATAGACAATTGGCAAATAGACAATTGTTAATTACATGCTGTTAATAATGTGTATTTATAGACAGCACACATACTTTCATATGCTGGTTTAAAATTAGCTCTCATTGAATAACATTGCGTCTATTATTAGACACTGCTGAAGCCGTTGCCCGATCTCCGCGCGGATGAGCCGATCTTTACACTATCTTTGTCTGTATAGTAAGTATTGACGCAAGTCATCACGATTTTCATTGCTATGCGATGTGACGAGTGTACAGTAGCGCCTAATTGGGTTGTCAGTGATGAGCACTTAGCCAGGTTCAAGCCAAATATTGATACATAACATAGAAAATTTTTCTGTTGAATTGTTTTTAGTCTGGCAAGGATCTCTCTCATACTCTTTCGCTCCTAATTGGGTTGTCAGTGATGAGCACCTAGCCAGTTTCAAGCCAAATATTGATACATAACATAGAATATGGTCTCTTCTGAATTGTTTTTAGTCTGGCAAGGATCTCTCTCGTACTCTTTCTCTCTTTCTGCTCTTCTTTAAATGTGCATCACCTTCTTAATGTGAGACAATGCGCAATGCGGTAAATCAGTCAAAGTCTAAAGACACAGATACAAATACACATACATGCATTTGTGTATATGTATTGAAAGGGTCAGCGCAAAAGTCAATTAAAATTGCGTATTAATGTGGTGTGTGTGTGTGTGAGTGGTTTGGAGGCCTGGTTGGCCTGGTCTGCCTGTTTCATCCGGCGGCACTTACGTAAATTCCTCCTTCTGTTTCTTGGTCACGTCACATTGCAGGCACATCTTGTCCAGCGGCAACTCATTGCGACGGGCGGTGCTCTGCATGATGGCCGTTAGCAGAGATTGGGGGTTAAAGAAGCCAGCCAGCCAGACGCAGGAGGGTAGCTGCAGTAAATCAAATAAGTTTGTTAGTTTGTTAAACTTGTTGGTCGAGTTGAACTCGTTGGCAACAACAACGCACCACAAAATCGGTGGACCAAGTTTCCAACTCTCGCAGACGCAAACATAAATCGATGAACCAATTGTTGAGCCCCAACAGCGAGGGATAGGCACGTTGCGTCCAAATGGGCGGCACTTGATCCAAAAATAATGAATTCTCTAGTACTTCCATATCAGAGGTAATGGTCAATTCGCCCTTTAGGCCCAGATCGAGCTCCTTTAAGCTTCGTTTCATTTCGCTGGTCAGGAAATTCATGCGTTCGCATTCCTGAAATGCAACAATTACATATGGAGTTCGCTCCTCCACCTTATTCATAATTTCCACCATGTTGAACTCTTCGGGCAACTTCTCAATAATCTCATCCACAATTTGCTTGACCTTATCCTCGCGTGTAACTGTTGCCCCTCCTCCGGCACCCGCATCTCGGGGCTGCATTTCAAACACTGTACGGAAGACGTTCTCCGCTCGTGTTGTTAGGAATCCAACCTCCGCATTGGGATGCAGGCCATATAGATAGGGTGACTCGGCTGGCATCATTTCGTCCACATAGGTATGATAACCCAAATAGTCGGTGTTGGGCGGAGCGGGAAATGAAGGCGCGAGGAACAGTTCACCATCGACCAAATCGGGTTGCATATACTCCTCCAAATAGGTGATACACAAGCGTCTGTCCCAATCATCAGTTATATGTCCCCCGTACATAATTTCACCAAATAGATAGCGCAAATCCTCCCAAGGAACCTTGGCATTCGCCTCCAAATAATTGTACAGCACCGAGACACTGATATTCAAGTCACCCACATTGAAGGGATAGATCTTATTCCAGCCTTGTGGACCAAATTTACGACGTTCGGCAACCACGGCATGGAAGTAGCACAAAGAAAAGAGTATGGCCTTAAACTCCGCCTCTTTGCCGGACATTTCAAGTGTTTCTTGTGTGAAATTGTCAAGTGCTTTGTGCAGATTAGCCAACATGCCCGTTGGCGGCTCATTGGTGATCTTTATAGAGGACTCTAGGATTCCCTATAAAAGTAAAAGTTTAAATATAATTCATTTATATAATAATTATAATATTAAACTCACTTGTGGTATAATATGAGCTGATGGCGTTGAGGCTGGTTCTGCGCTAAGGAACATGCGATATTCCGGATGTGAACCATCTGCATAATGTTCCAATTTCTTTTCAAGAACCGGCAGCCACTTTCTTACCAAATGTATATTTTGTAATACCACCCAGTGTCCATTTTTAGCAGCCGTATCCATGGCCAGCTCGGCAATGGATTCCTGACCCTGACCCAAAGACACATTGTGGAAGTTGCCAAGATCCATGGAGAAGCCCAATTGTTTGCCTAAAGCTTCAACATCCTTCAAGGGATTCACACCAGGTGAGAGTATAAAGAAAATGGGAGTAGAGGGACTGGCTTCCTCATAGGATTTTGCAAACTCCATGGCACGACTTTCCACATATTTGGAGCCCAGTTTCTCTTCAATAAAATCACTAAAAATATGACGTAACTTAATTTAAAGTCTCTTTCTCATCATTTGTAATACTTACGCCAAAGCATAGGTCATTCGATCGGGTCTCAGGGCTCTGATCATGCAGAGCCGTTGCAATGCGGTTTTGTTCTTCCACTCCTGTGGAAACTTCTCCTTCTCCGGTAGCTCTGATTCCACAAGTTTCTTCCAGCGTTTCGACGATGTTTCAATGTCGCGATCCAAGTTCCGAAACTCATCTTTGGACGCCAGACTGCAAATTCCGCCCCACGATTGATTACTCAAAAAGTCCACAGGACTTGTCACATGTGGCTTTATCGGGAAGCGGAGTAGGAAGTCCAGTTCCGCAGATGAGACCTCCTCGTTCATCAGCAGTATCTACAAATAGCGAATTGAAAAAAATTGAGATTTAAAATTTGTAATTTTTAAAATTAAAAAAAAGCTAGTCGGCCGGTGCTACAGTCGAGCATACTCGATAGTCGGAGACCCCGTACTTATGGAAAACACTTATAATGGAAAAAAACTAAAAATAATTTAGTTGACTTAAATGCATATGTTATCAGATTGGTTACGATATCTCCTAAAACTAAAAAGTCTCAGTCCCTCCCAGTCCCCGCTCCCAGTCCCTCTCCCAGGCTCCGCTCCCAGTCCCTCACACAGGCCCCTCTCGCAGGCCCCGCTCCCAGTCCCTCTCCCAGGCCCCGCTCCCAGTCCCTCTCCCTGGCTCCGCTCCCAGTCCCTCTCCCAGACCCCGCTCCCAGGCCCCAGTCTCTCTCCCAGGCCCCGCTCCCAGTCCCCGCTCCCAGTCGCCGCTCCCAGTCCCTCTCCCAGGCCCCGCTCCCAGTCCCCGCTCCCAGTCCCTCTCCTGCCTGCAATATATAGAAATCTACACACCAAGTTTGGTGTCCCTAGCTTTTAAGTCTCTTAGCTTGTATTTCTTACCTGAAAAGTCATTTGCGAGGCGAAGATGAGTTTGTCGCATTCGAAAAGACCACGCGAAGTATACTGAAAGACCGAATACGTTATGCAATCGATCAGATTTGAAACACGCAAATCCAAAGTTTCGCCCGGTTCAGCCTTGGCTATGGCCTTTTGGAACACTACACTAAAAGCCTGTAAGTCATATAAGATATATTAAATATTTCATGAAATATTAATTGTAATACCATACCTTTAGGGAAAACTGATAAATGGGATTAATCGTGTTCAATTCGTTGAGAATAAAGTAGAGAAGACTCGCTCTGGCTGCCGCTGGCCTATAATATTCACGGGCCTTATCGATTTCCTTGGATGTAATCTTCGCCTCGGCCACCTTCTCCTCGATATCAGAGGCAGTACTCTTGGTTGTCTCCAAATTCTCCACCAATGCCGTATCACCTAAAATATTCTCACCCGCCGATGATAGACGTGATAGAAGATCATCCTCCAGCTTTTTAAGCATTATCTTAAAATCATTCTGTTGTTTGGTTAACTCGGCTTTTAAGTCCTCCAGATCAGGACGTTCGGCCTTGACCACCTCCGCGAGCAGTTGATCCTCTAAGCCATCGCGCGTTACGGTGAAGTTAATAAGTGTTGTCTGTGCTTGCATCTCTGGTTTATAGTGCGGATTGGCCAGTTTTGTGTGCAGGATTAAGCGGAATGTGGAATTGTACTCAATTTCCTTGTCTCCGATTTTAATAGCTCTGCAATTTAGAAGATTAAACCCCAACAGTTTTAGTGAAGGAAAATATAAAAGAATATCTCAAACCATCCACTTACTTGCCCTTCTTGATAAGATTACGGCCGAGCAAAGAGTCCAAGACCGGATCTAAATTCTCGTCAATATTCTCGATCAGCACTGTAATACCTGAATTAATAGATTTCTCAATAATGTCCAGGTAGTTGCGTTGTCCCATCCTTATGACCGTAAGTTCCTCTCCGTACTTTTGTTTAATCCATTTAACGCCCTGTAATTGCGGATCTATCATGAGAGGCCAACGATCCGAGTTGGATAAAATAGTGGCATTCTCAATGGACATGCGATCACTTGGAAGTCCCTCATTTGTCCAGATTGCGATGGTGGTATCATCGGTAAGCAGTGTAAGTGGATCGAGATTTTCAGTTGTGGGTATGGGTGGATCGATGCTCTTGAGATAAGGTGTCCACATCTTTTGTAGTAGATCAATGCGAAATCCCTTTGTGAAACAACCGACATAGGAAATGAAGGCGGTTATGAGTAGAATATCACCGGGTAATGTAATACCCTGCTTGACGAAGCTGTTAAAAAAGAGAATTAGTAATTTTTTCGTACTATTTTCTTAGAGTCTGCGTTACTTATTGACTGCCTCAGCCCAGCGCACATTCTCGCTGGCCAAACCACCCACAAGGCGATTAGCCAAGGCAATGGTCGCCTGTGTAGCATCCGCTTCCTGTTGACAACGAAGTTTATCCGCAATGGCTTTTTCAAAGTCGGCCGTCAATTTGGCCAGCTGCTCCTCAAGACTCTGATATGATATGGAAAAAATATCTTATTATTTTAGTGCTTTTCTTTCATTCATGAAAATTATACAGAATCCTTTTACATTTACTGCACATAGAATAAAGATTAATAGCTGTCCAATTCGTAAAAATTAGAGGTTGGTTAAAAAAATGTATTTAAGAAAAATACTTTCTAAATTTTAGTATCAAATTTCTTACGCTTTTTTTAAATGTGTATCAACAATTACGTTTATTATTAGTTTTTTAGAGAAAGAACTTACCGCCACTTTTCGCTTGATGCCGGCCAATTTATCTTGGGCGGCAGCTAACTCTGCATTGGCTGCTGCCAGAGCCTTTCTTTTGGGCTCTACATCACAGTAGACCTCATAGAACTTAATAATATTGATGACCCAAGCACACAATCCGGCTGCAGCGCCAGATTTGGAGCGTACAAATTCTGGCTCAAATTCGGGATCTTTTAGATAGGGTTGAATGGCTTTGATAATTTCGGGATGTATGTTTTCCTTGTCGTAATTAATAAGTGCATCCAGGAAGGCATCTACCTTGGCCATTGAAATTTTGGCTGCCTTCCATGAGCGGTCCTTGGGAAGTTTACCACCAGGTGCAAGTAGGACCATAACGGCAGCAGTTACATTGGTAACTGCACCAGGAGGAGAACCGAAACTCTTAAGCTCTGTCAAGTTGGCCTTGTTTAGAGTGTTTAGGGCCTCTTGGGCGGCTGATAGGGCTGGCTCTGCTTTGAGGAGATCTTCCTCACAATCGCGTTGTTTTTTGCTCACTTCGTCGGCTATCAAAGCAACCTTCATTTCCTCCTCATCGGCCACGGCTTTTTCTGTTTGAACTTTCTCCGTTTCGATGCCCACAATTTCGATCAAGGCATCGGCCGCATCGTTCTTCTCCTTCAGCTCGACCTCCTGCACGGCCAGTTTGACCTTGAGATCAGCTACCTGCACTGCCGTAGATCGCAGCTTCTCCAGACCATTCTCCAGACGTTCGATTTTACTTTGTAAGTCTTCGTACTTGTGATTGAGTAGTTTCAGATATAGATTAATCTGTTCGAGATAACTTTTGGGTGTTGTGTAATTGTAACGACGTTCGTTCTGTAAATAAACCTTGGACGTTGTGTTGACTGACGTGTGGACATAGGCCATGAACTTGGCCACAGAATCGCGATGATTCTCTGGTAGCACCTTGTTTTGTGCCAAAAAGTTCATGGCAACCGATATGAGTGCCTCCTGAGGCCATTCGTGGAACCAATTGATGGATGTTGCATTGATGATGGCAGGGAATTTTCTCGACCGAACACGCAATGTTGAACCCACTGGTGAAAAACACAGAACTATCTTTAGTTGCTTGCGTACACGATCGATGAAGAATTTCCAGCAGTTCTCTCGCGTATCAACCAGTCCCGCACCTTTGACCTCATTACGCACGCCAGCGATTATATTCTCGATTTCGTCATCCGGAAATAGATCTGGAATCTCGCCAGTGGCTAACAAATCGTTGATTAAGACAAGAAAATCCTCGCTCGGTATCTGTGCATCCGTCATTAGGAACATGATGCTAACATTTTTCAGACCGGCCTTCAGATACAAACCGGAGAACTCGCTCTGCGTACAATAAAGATTCATTTCATTAATTGGAAATGGGCATTAAGTTGAACTGTGATTAGACTGACCTTCAAATCGTTGACACAATATCCCTTCTTTAGCTGTATCTGCACCACCTCCAAGCTGGATATGAATGCTGCCAAGCGCGCTAGAGATTGTTTCCCACTGCCACCAACACCAACCAATAAGGCGCTGCCACGCGGCGATTCTAAAATGCGATTGATTCTGAAAATAAACCGACTGTTAGAGTATTTTTTACATTTGATAATTCCATGTTGGTATTACCTGCAGACATGCATCATCGCATCCTCGAATAACACCAGATTCATGGCAGCGACAAGATCATTATACGATGACATTGCTTCCTGAAGGAGTTTGTGAAGCTCAGGCCAACCCTTGATGGGCATGTACTTAGGATCACCAATTCCTCCAGCGAAATGACAGTAAATATTCGGCTTGTCGAATATAACGGATTCGTCAATTTCTTCGAACGACTTCTTGACAATGTCATGCTGCATTTTGGTAAAGCTATCGATATCCTTATCATCAGTTAGCTTATCCGAGTACACACGCTGTGTCTCATGTTGCCACAAACGTATAAGATCTGTTGAGCCCGTCAAACACTCTGTCGAACTGAATAGTAGACCCTTTGAATAGAATACAAATTTTGTCAGACTCAAATAAATATAAATAAACAAAACTTAACGACGAAATATTTCACATCATTTTAGTGCATATTTTTCAAAAGTACAGAGCGTATTTTAAAAATTTTCTACACTAATAAAAATGTTCTAAAATCAAGATTTTGGTCTCGAAAGTAAGAATTGTGGTCTACAAAAAATGTTTAAATTTTCTTAAAATAAAAATCAAAAATTAAAAAAATTAAAAAATTATTCATTTTATTCAACATAAAATAGTACATATCAGTATTTAAAATTTTATAACAATTTAAGATTTTTATTCTTGTATTAAAAACTTTGAGTTTTTTGAATAATATTCTTAGTATTAGTAATATGGTCTTAAAATGTTCTTATTTTAAGAACAAAATATTTTAGATGAATGATCTTGATTTAAAGTTGATTTTATTTTTCAGTATACTCACTTGAAAAACATTGCTGATATCTCGCAAATTGAAGATATAATGCGATTTAATAGCTGTAGGAAGAAACACCTGAAGGCATTTGTTGTGCAACGCAATTGTGGCTGCCACAATGTTGGGTGTCATCCGTGTAACGATCGGTATGAATTTCTGCTCAGCATTGGCAAAATGTTGTGACAATATCGCCGAATACATGACCGTTATGGAATCCACGCCAGGAAAACTAACGGCCAGAACGCAGAAATGTCGCTGTAGACGTGGATTGATGGTAAAACTGCCCGAGGTTGGATTCATGCAGGCCACATATTGACAGTTATGAATGTCCTTGAGGGTCAACTTGTTGCGATCGTACCAATGGCCATAGTCCAGATGCTGTCGCATCAGAGTGTGCGGCTGGACGGTTCCATAACAGTCCACCTCGGGCATATTGATGTCGTCAACAAAGTAGATCAAGGTCTTGTTGCCGGGCGGTCCGTAGTTGCGACCCGCTTTCTTTTCCAGCGGTTTCTCCAGTATCTTTTGCAACATTTCGGACGTGGTATAGAAATTGAATGGTATTGTGGTGACAGCGTAATTCTCAGAAAGCGATTGAAGCTTCTCATTGACCAGTACGGTCTTACCGCAACCAGCATTGCCCACTAGCATCACCGGGTGCTTCTTATCCATCAGCAGGTCCAGGAAATAACGCAGTCGTATTGACTCGGAGGTATGCACGAGCACAGCTTGCAATGGCAGATCCGAGTCCAATTCAAATTTGGGTGTCTTCTCTGTCCACGGCGTAAATGTCTTAGTCTCGCTATCCAAAAAGTAATCGAAAACTGTGCCGCCTTTTGGGTTTGAATTAAATTGGACAAGATCAAGTTACGAACTTCTTTGCCATATCATTTACTACTTACCTGCTGGAAACTTAACAGTTTTGAACTCATTTACCCACCATTTGCTGAACTCCACGCGATAATCAATGGCTTGATCCTGGAACATGGCCGAACCGAACGCCCAAATACAGGCAAAAACAAAGTACAGCTCGTGCCATTCTTTTGGACAATCGGCCGGCGTATTCGCTGGGATTAGAAAACAGTTTAGTAGATGGCACAGCATTTGTATGTGGGCCATTTCAGCGACAGGCGTGATCTTTTTGAAACGCACGCGAATCGTCTCCAATGAAGGCGGTATGTACTTATCGAATAACATGACCAAATTGGACTTTTCGGCTGGAATTTTACGCGTTTCAACCCAACTGGTCACATAGCTGAATGCAACAAAAAAAAGAAAAATAATTTTAAAACTAGTCAAAAAGGCTATAGTCGATATCCCGACCAAAGGACTACCCGTTACTTATTTCAATATATATAAAAGTACTTTAAAGTAATTACTTCCAACTCTCATAACTTTGTCAAAACATGACCAATTTTCATGCGGAATATCGTTTTGATCATTTTTTGACCTCTTCTTTGATTCTGCATCAAAATATTATATATTTCAAAAATTCGATTATTTTCCCTATCACTGTATATTTTATTTGTACTATTCCCTTGACTTGTCCCTTGACCCTTACTTATAAACTTCCAACTCTCATAACTTTGCCAAAACTTGACCAATTTTCACGCGGAATATCGTTTTGATCATTTTTTGGCCTCTACACTGATTCTGCATCAAAATATTATTCATTTAAAAAATTCGATAATTTTCCCTATCACTGTCTTTTTTATCTGTACTGTTCCCTTGACTTGTCCCTTGACCCTTACTCAAAAACTTCCAACTCTCATAACTTTGCCAAAACTTGACCAATTTTCATGCGAAATATCGTTTTGATCATTTTTTGGCTTCTACTTTGATTCTGCATCAAAATATTATTCATTTAAAAAATTCGATAATTTTCCCTATCATTGTCTTTTTTATCCGTACTTTTTCCTTCACTTGTCCCTTGACCCTTACTCAAAAATTTCCAACTCTCATAACTTTGTCAAAATTTGACCGATTTTCATGCGGAATATCGTTTTGATCATTTTTTGGCCTCTACTTTGATTCTGCATCAAAATATTATTTATTTCAAAAATTCGAATTTTTTCCTATCACTGTTTATTTTATCCGTACTTTTCCCTTGACTTGTACATATTTTTAAAATGACGGGAATAGTTAGTTTAAGTCACTGTATGCGTATTACTTACGGATTCCAACCCAAGTCCTGTGGATTAATGTACAATATGCCAGCCCTGGATACGGTTGCCGGTGTTGCTGTTCTCAGGTTGGAGATCTCAAAGAGCAAACGCATCGAAGGTGTCAACGCAATGCGCTCATTGCTGGCCAAAGTCAACACTTTGTTGTCATCCATAACGGTATTTAAGCTTTCGATCCACATGGGATCGATATCACCATCGAGCACAATCCATTTGGGTTGATCACCCGTTATGTTTGCCTGATCCCGCATTAGAACTGAGAACAGCCCGTCCTTCCACTCGCGTGTCGCCGGGTTGATAATGCCGAAAAGTTCATCATTGGTCACCGCTTTTGGATTCAAGTCATTGAATATGGGCTTCCGTTTAATGTTCTGATAGGTGCGCAACAGCGTTTTCCACACTTGTGTTTTGCCAGTGCCCGCATTGCCAACAATGAATACAGAATGACGTACCTCCAACAGTTCCTCCAGTTGCACTACTTTCAATATGAAATTATCTTCCGGCTGTAGTAGCAAATCGGAGGCAGCTTGTTTTACGGTGCGTTCAAAGTCCTGATCACGTTTGCGGGGCACATCCAAAGCGGGAAATAGATCGCTGATGAGCCCCATGAACACTGGCATATCATCAGTGACAATTTTTGGTATATTAAAATCTCTCAATGCCCGCATCAACACTTCCTCCTCTGGACGTCCGGGATCACCGCGCTAGTTTTGTATAGACTGGCTATTATTCTTGAAAATGTTAATAAAAAAACATAAAACTTACCTTAAGTGAGCCGGCGACTACTAAAACAGACTTGATGGCACGCAAGCCCCAATCGTAGTGATCCTGCTTGGAGAGCAGCTCCTTGCAGAGCGTGTAGAGTGTAATAAACTTGCGGGCCAGGACGCGTGCATCCTGAAATCCCTCGGCGACGAGCATAATCTCGCAGATGAGCTCAAAATCGGGCACTACCATGGCGCAGGGACGGAAGAGTGCCTTCAAGTTCTCCGGCAGCTCTGTGCGTCCGGCATAGCCCGGATTCATGGTGATAAATATGCCAACAGTTGGCACGCACGTAATCATCTCGCCCATAAAATTGAACTTATCCTTCTTGTCACGAATCGCATCCTGGACGGACTTCACCTGTACCGCAACGACGGAGAGTACCTCAACCGTAATGCGATTGAACTCATCGAAGCAGCCCCAGGCACCAGTTTGGGCGAGTCCCTTGTAGATGTTGCCGCAGGATTGATAATCCATCTGTTCGGAGCAGTTGAAGACGTAGACCATAATGCCGATGGCACGTCCCAGATCTTTGGTTGTCTCCGTTTTGCCAGTGCCGGCGGGACCGGCTGGACCGCCGCCCATTACCAAGTGTAAGCTCTGTGTGAGTGTTATGTAACAGCGATCTGTGAGCGGCGTTATGACCAGGCGTGGGGTATTGCCTAAGTATTCGTGACAATACTGGAACTCAGCGTCGCAAATATTGGCAAAGCAATCTTTTTCAACATCATCGAATCGATGTCGCAACTGCGATTGCCACATAAAAGCCGAACCTGAATCCAATTTGGCCTGAATCATCTTAGCGACCACATCTCTCGAGTGCACATCAATAGTGCATATCGTCATTATTTTTTGACGATCCCCCTTGGTCAGCTCGCCGAGCAGCAGTGTTATGAGTAAACTGAGTTGTGAGATTTGTTTCTTGTAATAATCCTTAATGGCATTATCGTAGCCCTCCTCCAAACGGCTAAAGGCGATATTCACTTCGGTTGACCACCAGATCTGTGAGCCGCAGAGCGACACCTGGGCAGGATAATCGAATAACCATTGTTCACGTTGCTTTTCCTCATAAGCGACGACAGCTTCAGTGATATAATGTCTTAGGGAGGCCCGCATCGCCGCTTGTATGCGATTTAGCCATACCTCGACTGGACCACGAATGCTGGCCAGTTCATTGAACTCAACGTATTCACCATCTTTGGCGTACATACCGGAAGCTGTCTCTATCTCATTGGCCGGATCACGATTGAATTTGAGACGTGCGATTGAATCGAATAGCTTGGTCAGATGCTTGGTGACCATTTCCGGTTGGATGCCATTGCTAAGGACATCGAGCAGATCGGCCGATGATACAAAATAGAAACGAGGAAAAGCCAAACGTTTTGTTTCCAAGTACTCTGCCAGTGCCTTTTCGCATAGCGTAAGCTCCTTTTGCAAATGCTCCAAACGTTCGATTAGCCCAGATCGATTTGTTGATGCCACCACATTCGATGAGACGGACATCTCATCCATGAGTATACGAAATTCGGCATCGATATTATCGAAACGAACCGAATCGACGGGGAGCTGTTTGCGTATGTCTTCCGAACTCATGAAGATACTCTCAAGATGGGTCCAAGTGCGTTGCACCTCAAACCAAACGGTTATCACTTGATCGGCAATCATTAATTTATTTTGCCAAGTTGAAACTTCTTCGAGGAAATGAGCGATGTACTTGGATGTTATTAAATTTTGTAGGCAAACCTGGTTCTCTTCAAGCGTCTCTATGAGTTCTTCCGATGCCTTAAGGAGTTTGCAGCCAGTGCGCGGATGCAGCTCATGATCGAACTCCATTGCCGACCATGTCGAGTTCAAGTCTCTCAAGATTTTCTCCATTGACATTTCCTTAACGGCCTTATCCACAATATTCTTAACCTCCTCCTCGCATTCATGCAGATTCAAGCCCAACAATTCCGCCAATGTTGTCTCATGATCCATAATAAATTTCACCTGCAATTTAACATCAAATATTCATTAATTGTCTATATTCATTGACCATTATTAATGCTCTAAACTCTATATATTTCTAGAAATTCTACTTGAGATTACTTATCACATGCAAAGCACTTACGGTAACTTCCTTAGGCAAGGCGGCCAGACTCTGGAATGAAATGGTATTTACAAGAACTGTACAGTCGAGGCACAACTAATTCTTTGGGCCTCATAATACGAGTAGTATTCAAATCAAATTGGAAAAAGAATAAATTTAAATGGTTTTTGGTTGCTATACAATTGAGCATCCCTCAGCCTGTTGCTAGGATAAAGAAAGCTCAGGTGCTTGGAAAGTAAGAAATTATTAAAGATATTCATTGAATTATTTACAATTGCCAAATGGATTATAATCAATAAAAATGTCCGCATTTGAGATCTGATCAATGGGAAATGTAACAAAATATAATAAACCTTTGTTGAGTTCATTAGCTGATTCCAATGTCGTTCCCGAATCGCCGGATTCTGTAGCTCTCCGACAGCCCGAAGTGAAGTCAACATATTCTTAACCGTAGACTCTAGATTGATGAACGTATCCCAGACACGCATTTCCTTATCCAACAAACGAATATCCTTGGCGAACTTCTTACATTCAATATCCATATTCTCCACATCAACTTTACGCCATGGAGTTGTCTTCCAATCCTCGATGCTGGTTTGAACAATGTTCACATAATCCCAGAGTTGCTGTGATTAGTTTAAGGAAGGTTCACAAGACACATATAAAATATTGATTTAGTAAATAATATTTGTTGATATTGTAATAGGGTTAGTAAATATTTGGGTATGGTAAAGTAAAGTAAAAGCTCAAAATTCCACATGTGGCATGCAGTAATAAGTTTGATAAGAATTTAGTAGGTAGATTATAAAACATGCAAGAGTCTTGTTGTGAAAAGAACAATTTAAAAAGAGTTCGAGAACGTTTCGTAGATACCTTGAGCATACGCAGTTCCTTGCGACATTGCTTGAGAACCTTAAACTCCGGAATATTGACTTCGAATAGACTGCCCGACTTCTGAATCTCGCCCATTTCCCTTTCGCACAGATACATATCGTCGTTAATGCGATCCATCAGCAGATACGGCTTAAAGCAATCGAAGCGGAAAAAGTCGTACTGTTTGAAGACCTCGCGGAATAGTTGGATGTGGGCTTCGAATAGACTTATCTTGTTTCGAATGCTGACCACTTCGGTAGCTTGGAGCGGAGAAACCTGTTGCTTAACCGTGGTTGCAATCTTCTTGGTGTTGGCCCACTGTTCGGGCAACTCCTGCAGCAGGACATTCACCTCCTCGGGAATATCCATGTCGTAGTATTTAAGCAGCTGAATCGTCTCCTGCATCGGCTCGAACATCTCATCGGTGTTGGCAGCGCGCTCCTTTACCTGCATTAGATAGGCCATAATGCTGACCAGACCCTCATAGTCTTTCTCCTTGACAGTCTGCAGCAGACCTTCGTCCGCCTTGCGTATGAAATGGCTGAGATCCATGAGGCTGGACGTGACAGTTGTCACCAGATGTTCCTTGAACATGTTGCCCCATTTGCAGACGGTGTTAAGCAAGGCCTGTCGAAAGGGTCTGACATCCACTTGAAACCAGGAGCTAAACACTTGAAACGACGGAATGTCCTCGATCTCAGTGAAGAGCGACTCGTAGTTGTCGATTTGCTCTCGGAATGCCTCGATTGTTGGCTGACAGGGCTGTGGTGGAGGCGGTGCCGTTGGATCATTCATTTGTATTAGTTCGATCTCATCTGGATCTAATATGCGGCCATATTCTAGAAAGTACTCCATGCACTCCTCACGATCATCCAGCCACAGATACGAGTAGCGCTCGAACTGGCGACAGAACCGTGATGCCTCCTCCATGACCAAGTCAACGCCGTTGAGAATCTCGCGACGCATATCAATAATGTCCTGATTCTCCTTGATTAGCTCCACATAATTGCGCTTCTCATTGGGCTTCAAACGCTTTACAAGTGATCCCATTTTCATAATGTCTCTCATCAGCTCGATCAGCATATTATTAAAGCCCATGGGATCGTCGGGATCCAACGATGGCACAAACACCAAATGAGGCTCAACCAGTTCCAGGCGTGACTCAAACAACGGTGCATAGTTGTTGTCTGGATCCATATTCTCTGCCAGATATCCAACACTAACGCCCACAGTACGCAATATGTTTTCATAGACAATATTATCGACAAAGTCCACGTAACTCAACCAGACGGCATCGTTTTGCTTTTGCTCCATATCGAACTGCAGCATATTATCCTGGAGGAGTTTATGTATCTCCACAGAAGCCGATTGAATCTCTGAGTAACGCTTGGCAGTACGATCCGGTCTCTCATCTATTGATAGAACAGTGTCCTTCTTACAGTCACGACGCTCGAAAAGCGGCTGCTTCGCCCAGACCTCCATTATTTTGCGTATTTGACGCAGATTCTCCTGAGTGTGATTCATGCGATTTCGCAAGGCAGCCACAGGATTACGCAACTTCTCCAGGTAGTTCATAATATCTAAGTAGTGAAAAAAGTTATGGTTGAAAATATTAAATTGATTTAATTAAAATTGCTTATTCATACCGGACGAATTCCATACGAGATGATCCACACCGATTTCGACAAGATCATCAATCATTTTAATCTCTGGCTCAATCAATCTAAGCTCCACAGGTGAGCTGCCCTCCTGTATGCTGTTATACCAATCAATGGTCTTCTCCAGATTCAATGTATACGAACGAAAGACATCGCTATTTTCAGCAAAATCGATGGCAATCTCTGGAATTCCGTCAATTTTCATCTGTTGCATGTAATGCACCTCTCTTAATATGGAGAATAAAGTAATACTAAAGTTGAGAATTAGCGAATTACTATGCTGATCTCGAGCGATCAGTGACTTTTTAAGATCCTCCTCAATTTGGTCGGCCAATTTCATTGACCATTCGTCAAAAAATTGGGTTTTACAGGCGCCCAATTTGGCAATTAAGCACTCATAACGTTCGATAATTTCCAAAGATTTCTCTGTTTTGGTAATGCTAAAAAAGTTTAAAATATATCCATATTAATTTTAGCATATATAAAATATAATTTTTTGTAACTTACTCATGCTGCAACGCCTTGAAGTGCTTTACTGGCGCCGTTATACGCGCCTCCAGCTGATGACACCAACGTATAAAGGCAGCTACAGGTGGACAATTGTAGTCGGGGTATAGAGCACCATCATCTTTAATCAGCTGCATCTGCTTATCGTATATACCCTCACAGACTGTCATCTCATCATCGAGCATGCGCACAATTTCAGCATAACGCTGAGTGAACTCCTCTTTGATCTTTGGCCGATCGAGAACGCTGCCCACAATACTTATTAGCTAAATAACAGTAAGAAAATATCAATAATATTATTTTTAGTCTGTGTGCCAAATTTAATTGCTCCTGCTTTTATAGTCATTGAGTTCTAGTTGCTCATTCAAAAATAGAAATGTACTGTCCGTCTGACTTAACTTCATAAAAAATTATAGCATATGTCACATTCTATGAAATTTATCTATAAATGCAAATTTTGTCTTATTTTGTTAACTGGTAAAATGTGATTTTGTTTTCGATATAATACAAGAACTCATTTCAACGCAATTTTAAAAATGTCTAATTTATAAAAATAAAATCATGAAAATATTAGAAAACAAAATAAACGGTCTCATGTTCAATTTTTGTTTTAATTTTTCGCAAAAGAGTCGAGATATACTATAAACATTGCAACGAATACAATATACCCCTAAGTAACTGGTAGAAGTATGTGTAGTAAAATATATACGATGTGCAGTCTTGACCTTAAAGGCATTTCTGCCATTCAAATATTATTACTTACTTTGAAAATGCTCTCTAGATTATGACAATCGTCGAAGGCCTGACACAATATGGCAGCCAGTTTCATGTCCAACTCAAGTATGCGCGTTTGAAAACCTCTGAAGTCCTCGTCGAACTCATGATCATCTGGATCCAGAACATCGTAGCTCTTCGAGGCAAATGCGGTAAAATATTGATTAAATTCCACATAGACATCTGTGATTCGTGTGCTAAGCTGTCTACCACGCAGTCCACCGATTTCGACTTTCTCTAATTTCAGGAATTCAATCACAGTAAAGAAGAACCTAAACGATATAATATTAAAGTAATAGTTTATCAATTTATAAAGCAAACAATAACATTACCACTGAATTGTTGTTAAACGCTCTAGAAATGCATTAAAGCGCTTGAAAACTGAATTTGGATGAAAAGTCCATAAAATCGGTGGCCGCTCCTCGGGCTCCGTGAAAAAGGCGGCCAAGCGATCCTTATAGTAATCGAATAGTTCCCGAAAGAACTTTAGTATTTGTATAGATAGTGTTAGACGTTGCATGGCCTCATCAATATCGCTGTGAAATATGGACGATGGATCCAAATAACGTTTCGCCTGACATTGCCAAGCAATCAAAAGTTTTAATCGATTCCTAGATAGAGATAGGGAGTATAGCCTTCATACCTGATGTATAATCAAGTTGCATATCTCCTGTAATAGAACTGTTATCTTCGCCGACTGACAATAGTAGCGTGAGTTGCCCCAAAGAGTGCAGACAGTGTGCATGAAGGGTATAAGCAACGGTTTGAATTCGGCAAAATCAATTTCCTCTAGTTGATGCAACGGGCGTTTCAATGGGTTCAAATATAGTGTTATATCCTTTGCCTCGGCAAGTGCTGTGCGATTGTTCAATCAAGTCCCAAAACACAAGCACACAGTTTGTTTGGCATGCAAATGGCATACATAGATACAAAGATACAAAGATACATAGATACATTCGCTCAATGGCATGTTGTTCAGCCATTAAATTGGCTTCACTCACCCGTAACAACGTTCTTGAAGAGCGTTTGAAAGCACGGATGATATGCACTCAACGAGTACTCCAATATTAGGGCCATGGCTCGTATACGCTCATTACGCAATTGGTCATAGATAAAAGATAGATTTTTCAGTCGATTATTCCAAAATGTAAACTCTGTCGAAGATATTGAGCAAATAAACGCATTAAAATCAATCAATGCATTACGTTTAATAAACAAAATGATTGCAATCAATGAAAGGAGGTTTGTAATATTTGTGTAATAAAAATCTTTTTTTATAATGAACCATTTTTGCAACTGGAAATTTTATAATTGCTTATACTAATAGCAATAAACTGATTTAATTTAATTTTACTAAACAATTTTAACTCAATAAATTGTGATAATGTGTGCAACAGACTGAAGATAGTATGTTAGGTCCAATTGGATTTGTTAGAATATACAATGACTATTTTTTGAGAGACAATAAGATTAAGCACGAGTAAATTTAGTATGTAGGTGCCAATATACGGTATTTAATGTATATATCAAAGATAATGCTTATAATACACTCAGTAGGGTATATTGTAGTCAAACACAACCTATTAAAGTGTTTCCGCTATCTTTAAGGAAAAAATAATAAAAAATGGTTTATTTTTAGGCTACGCTGGCTTTTAAAGAACCCCCTGCAAGAGGTTCGAAATGATATTGTGCACATGTCATTCAATTCAGAAGGAGATGATGTCAACCCGTCACAAAATCCAATAACGAAAGTTGTAACAAAAGAAATGTTGTTGCATGCACGAAAGTCGCCATTCGCAAAACAGATAATAAATGAAACTTTTGAAGACATTTACTTGTTTACGATGTGTATATGTATAATATGTATATGGATGTGGGCATAAACATGCGAATTTGGGCGGTTGCTAGGATATGTCAAACAAACGACAACTGCAAAACTTGAATTTTATCAATAAATAATAAATTAAGCTGTGCCAAAAATATATACAAATATAATAATGATATGCCTGTATGTGGTAGACTATAACCTATGACCTCGCCGGGTTTCTCACTCACCCGTATGTGGTGTCGGATTCTGTCCGTTGGCAAAGGCATTCGTTGGACTCTCCTTGATGACCTCGTGTATCTGTGTGGCCCACTTGATGACAACGCCCTCAATGGCACTCTTGAGATACAAATCAAACTGGCAATGCTGCGTTTCGGTCAACTCTTTGGCGGCCTTAACAATTTTCTCAACACCCACGGGCATGGCCAGAATTGTTTCGCCGCTCACCTGTCCCTTCACCTGATGCACAGTGCTCTTCAGACTGTGCACGTGTTTCTGCACATCCTGGGCCACCATAATGGGCCAGCTTCTATAGTTATCCTCATTGGAAAGCAACGGCACAAGCACCTCCTCAACAAGGGCCGACAGCTGATCAATTGTGCGTGTGGCCAGGTCGCCATAGATGATGAAATTGCCACAATTCTCACGTGGCACAGGCTTGGCATACCTCTTAATAAAGTAAACACCTTTGCTCTTCAGTTGCGACAATGGAAAGGTCGTAGAGGGCACCAGCTGGGCAGCGGGTGTCAAGATGATAATCAACACAACGGGCACACTGCGATCCAGGAACTCCTTGATAATCCCCTTGTGCTCCTCCACAGTAATAACACGTGTCCATTTCTCCGGTTTTAGTTTCAAAGATTTAATAACAAACGAACCCATCAACTCCAGACGTGGATCCGGGCCAATGCCTGCAGCGGAAGCGGCCGCCTCGGCGCTTGTGGAGGGCTGCTCCATCAATAGGCCCGGTTTTGTTTGGTGGTGTTACCACAGTTGTAATTGTTGTTGTTGTTGTTGTTTTCTATCGTTGTGTATGTGTTAAGAATGGAAGTGTTTGAGTTTGATTGACCTTGTTACCAGTAACAACTATATACACATAATCAATATATGCTAAGAAATCAATACCTTTTTTACTGAAAAATTACTTTACAAATTTCAAAGTTTTCTATTTTTTGCCAGTTTATTGAAAATTTACATGCAATTTTCATTCGTACTTAGCAAATTTCCTGATTGCGCAATCACATTTGCACTGTCACAGTTTTTATCTCTTACGTAACTTTGTCAAAATTATGAATCCCCTTAACTTTTCATTTTTTTATACTATTAAACTGATTTTAATTTAAAAAGTTTCTCAAATTAACAAACTTGCACATTATTTAATAGTTTTTTCTTAGTATTAGTCTAATTTCTTAAAGTCCATTTAATTTTCAACTTCTTCCTGAACAATGTTTTTCTTGGTTTTTTACTTCCGCCATTCGACTGCTTACCTGTGCCAGTGTTAGCTGACTAAAAACAATTGTTACCAAAATTGTTAGCAAATAGTCAACCGGGTAGCGAAAAACTGATCGTGGCATAACGGTTGCTAGGCAGTTTGTTGATTTTGCCGCTTGACCATTGTTATTTCCCCTCTGCCATAATCCTTGGTTGCCAACCTAACACCTGCCGTTGCTATGCTCCTGGCCAACTGTTGCAACTGTTTAATGTTCTCGATGCATGCAACGCCAAACCACAAGCAAAAGTTTTGCCAGTCGGCGTGTTGCCTAATAAACTTAGTCGATGATTTGATTGGGCGCTAATTGAATTGATTCTTAGATTGATAGGCAACATAATTTAATAAGTTGATTTTTTGCAAAAACTGACGATAAGGTACACTAAATACTTTAGTTGAAACGGAGCTGACTGATTATTTATTTATTTAAGTCAACTAATGACAATTGACTGAAGAAAATCACAGAGCATTTAAAATAAAATCTTAAAACACTTATTTTTAAATTAACAATTATACCAAAAATGTTTCAAATTATAGTTATATTTCTTGATCAATATTTAGAATATTAATAGAATCACAAAAAATAAAAAAAAATTTTAAATGATTTAATTTCTTGCATGGTGTTGCAAGATTAAATAAAAAATAGATAAATTTGATTATAACAATTTTACCAATATTAAAGGTACAATAATGCTTGGAACAGGAATTCTAATGATATGTAAAGTTACTAATAATAATAATAACAATACTTTGTGAGTTCTCGCTGAGGTAAAGACTTAAACTGACTTTTTTTATTTAAGCACTATTTTATCTCAGCCTCAACACGCTATAAACCTATTTTTCTTTGTTTTAATCAAAACTCTTAGAAAATATAATTTATAAATATAAAAATAATATATATATATTGCTTATATATATAAATATATAATATTTTCAGAAAACATTTATAGATAAGCTTAGCAGTCAAGTGTGTCCAAATAAGACATTCGATTCCTGAAAGGTAAAGTATTTGTGCTCTCAAGCAACCTCTCTTTTACTAGTGTTATTATCTGCTAATAAATGTCTGTTTATACGCTTCATTTGAAATTCAATCGTAGTCTAATTAGAAACACTTGTCACTTGCCAATTGGATAACTTGTCTAAATTTTTTGCATGGCAAGTTGCCAACAACACGTCAACAACTAAGCCGCTAAATGCTTAGAATTATAATTGAAAAATAAAAATCAAATATGTTCAAGTCACGCCAAGAACTGTTGCTTATGCGCAACAATTGAGGAGCTCCTGCCCCAATCACTTCCCCAGCAGATTTATAGGAAATTCAGGCGCAGGCGTCAACTGTAAACGGAAACAAGCAACTGTTGCGTCTGGCTCAACATTGTTGCTAAGCCAATGGGCAACATTGTTTCTAAACATTAGGTGTAAGCAACAGTTTCTTGCATGACTTGCGCTTGCAAAGTTTAGTCGTTTCTATTTCTATTTATACCATAATAAGTTTTATTGATTGACCTAGGTCTAGGTGCGAACTTCGGTTCGTTCAACTTGCTGGTTGCTAGGAAAACCTGTTGCCGGATTAAATCAATGCAATGCCGTAATGGAACTTAAAGCCAAATTAAAGTTGCCAACCGCAAGTTATGCAAAAGTCAGTGAAGCCGAAAATTGGTGCATTTATAAATGTGGCACTGCTTATCAGCTGAGGTTGCACTTGAAAATGTGGCAGTTAGTGTTGGGCCTGTTACAGCACCTGAGTGCCACACCTGCCATTGTTGTTGAACGCAATATGTTTGCCTACTATAAGCTGCCGCTGAGGCTGCTGGACACGAACACAAAGCATACAGACAACCTGTACTATATACTGCAGTGTCCACCCAAACTTGATGACACTATACCCAAGCCAAGGGACATGCAAACCTGCACCATTGTGGACCAATACAAGGACATCTGGCGTTCTAAGCAAAAATCCAAGAAAAATCCCAGGCGAAGACCATTTCGAATGATGGTAAGTCCACTGTCGCCTCGAGAAATCAAACGCATGCAGTGGGGTTGGCGCCAGCGGCGCACCAAGCGGCACAATCCGGACACAAAAGCTTCCCAAGATGAGTCCACACCACTGCAGCATCTTGGTCAACCGCACCGCAGGCAAAAGCTGCTCAAACTATCCGCCGATCATCAGAAATTCAATCGAGGCAGTCGTACCAAGGGCTATCAGCACATGTATCACCGAGACGAGAGCTACAACGATCACATCTTCTACGATGAACTTCAATTGGATGGAAAATTTGAAAATCGCGGAAAAATAAAGACTCAGATTCCAGATTAAATTTATTTTAAAATTTCAAAAAAAAAATATATTTAATACATTTTGAATAAATTTTTAAAATTTTAAAATTAAAATTAAAAAAAAAATGTATTTAATACATTTTGAATAAATTTTTACTCATATCAATAATACATAGCGTATATTCTATGACTTCGAAAATACCTAGTAAATAATGTTATAAAATAATTTTAGATATTTGCACCAAGCTCAATCTGGTAGAAACAAATCGTCATAAGCGACATTCTCAAACACATTGTTAAGTATGCCAGAAAATGCCAAGGAAAAGGCGCGCAGAAGTCCAGGTTCAAGATCATTCCAGAACTCCACCCAGTGTTCATTAAATACACGATTTAGAACAACTGTTAAATCGATATTTTCCTTATATAGATTATCTAGCACAATAATCCAGCTAAAATTAGAAGAAAATTACAATATTTAATAGATCATTTAATTAACAACTCACCGATCTAATGAAACTAATGGCACCAGTTCATATATCTTGAGATATCGCTTGTTGTTGCGATATTCAAGTATAATCTTAAAGGTCAGCGTTACGTAAAAATTTTGAAAATCCGACTGCATTTTTCCGGTTGTATTTGCTCTGAACAGCAAAATCTGACCCTGCATATCGTAGGTCGCCTCATGGATAAGTCTTGGAATGAGTGCTTTAATCACAAGCTTTTCCTTTCTCGGATCTCGATTGAATCCCTCAACATGGGTTACCGTTGCATTGTTAAATCCCTTGTTAACAGCGTCCCTCATGTTAAACGTTAGCCAGATCGGACCGCGATACGATGAATTCAGTATAGGGATATCACTCAGCGGAGTCACATCTAATGGTAGTAGTCCTATTTCAGGTATGCCCTTAGGATAACGTCGAATTAGATGATTGATACTTTTTACAATGCAAGAAGAGTCCCCAAAATGACATTTCTCTAAGTCACTAGCTGAAAATTTAAGCCAGATACTCGTAACTGTCCAACAACTTAGCTTGGCATTTACGTTAATACATACGTAGTAAAGCGCTTTTCACAGCCGTGTTTAGAAAGTAATAAATGACGATTGATAAATAAAACTTTTTCATGTTGACTTTAGAACTCGAATTAACTTAAAAAAAATTCAGCTTGCATTTAAATGAATCCAATGTAAACCTGCTCCAACAAGAGCCGAACGCTTAATAAAATAAACAAACAGAATGTGAGAATAATTTTCACATCGTGAATGAATTTTAATAACTATCTATAAAACCTGATTTAACCTATACTCAACATTACACATCCAATTTACTTGTATGTTTATTATTCAAGTCTCAATTTACAAGTCTGCCTGACTACATACGTAAATAGAATAGATGAATATAACATGGAAGAAGCTTATACTATTTGTTCATTTCATATCCATTGGATCCGTGAGGAACATCTGATCATAAGGTATCTTATCAAAAACATCTTTGATAAGACCGAGGACAACATGTCGCACGACATTTAAAATTCTTTTCTCCATGACATTCCAAAAAACTGCCCAATTATCATTAAACAGCTTATTAAATGTCAATGTCAAGTCAGTATTTTCCTTAAATAAGTCATTCAGCTGTAAAATCCAACTACAAAGATATTATTGTATTGAAATACTTTATTTTAAAATTATTATATTTAAATACAAAACTTAACTTATTAACTTACCGACTTATGGTAACAATCGGGTCCAGATTATAGACTCTCAAGTAGCGTGTATTATTACGATATTCCATTATGACTTTGAATTTCAATATAAACTTAAAGTTTTGAAAATCCGAGTGTGACTTGCCAGTGGAATTCACATTAATAACATAGACACGTCCTTTGGAATTAAAGTTACATTTGTGAATAAGGCTTGGTATTCGACCATGAATTTCCATAGATTTGACTTCTGGATTCCTTTCGAAGCCTTGAACTTGTGTAATCGTTGTATTTTCAAAGCCATATATTTCCTGGTTGTATAGCTTATAATTAAGCCGAACGCCATTATGAACAACACGATTCCAAAATTGATAATCGTTCAGTTTCACTAAGTCAATGGGTTTCAATCCGATATCTGGTATTCCTTTGGGAAATCGCTTGATAACACTATTCATTGACTCTGCTATGCACTTTAATTCACCAAATCTGCATTTTTTAATATATGTTGCTAAAAAAAAATTATTTTTTAATATCAGTAATCTATATGAATTATATACTTACGAATTGTTTGGCCCATTGAGAAGCTTGTTAATTGCAGACCAAATACAACCATTAATAATATATCACGCATTTTAAATAAATACTATATGCTTAGTTTTTAACAAGATAATTTATATTTCCTTGCAAAGATCTCAGCTGCTAATCGTCGAATAAAATGTTACAATTATTTCGATAGAATACTTGTAAGGCTAGTAAACTTAATTGAAATGCACATAGTTTCAGAACTGGTTTTCTAAAAAATTACTCAAGATTTTCTCCGTTTTGCACGGTTTGTATATCAAGTTTATTAGTTATTTACAAAACTGGTTTGCTGCAGACAACACTTACGAATGTAAGCATATATTTACTTATAAATAACATTTATACAATAAGAATATTGATAAAAGAATAGTACAAGCCGCTAATTTTTTATGTCAGTCTCAGTATCACTTTGAAGAAACAATTCATCATAAGGTATTTTGTCAAAAATTCCTTCAATCATATTAGTAAAAACATCTTTAAACGCCCTTAAAATAGTCGGTTCCATTTCATTATAAAACTCCAACCAATTTTCATTAAATACCCTATTAATATATATTGTCATGTCCGAATTTTCCATGAAAAAGTCTTCCAGCAATAAAATCCAACTGTAATTCGGGATTGATTGTATTGGCTTAATATATTTATTGGAAAACTTACCGTTTCATACTAACAATAGGCACGAGCTCGTAGATTTTAAGGTAACGGGTATTATTACGATATTCCGTTCTGACTTTCAATTTCAAAGAAAACCGAAAATGTTGAAAATCCGAGTACGACTCTCCCGTAGAATTTAATTCGAGAAGCCAAACACGTCCATTGGTTATATAGCTACCCTTATGTATTAGACTGGGTATTCTGCCATGTATTTCCATTGTGGTTAATGTCGGTTCCCTACCAAAGCCTTTAATTTGTGTTATCGTAGTATTCTCAAATCCGTAATTCACTTGATTAAACAGTTTAAATTTAAACCAAACACCACCAAGCGCGTCATTATTCCACAATTCAACATTTGGTACATCCACAATATCCGTGGGCTTCATTCCAATAGCAGGTATACCTCTGGGATAATTCTTAATAACATCATTCATGGAACTTATAATGCACTTCGAATCTCCATAATGGCATTTTTTAATGTTCTTCGCTAGACAAAAATATATAATGTGATCAATGGGAACCGCTTAGAGAACTTTATTTTGACTACCTACGTAATATCTGGCACTTTGACTCGAAAAAACATTGAAAAACTACTGCAACAATTAATATTTCACGCATTTTTCTAAGTTTTATAATAGTATAGAATATTTATTTGTTGTATAATTAATATACACTTGTTTAAACGGCGACAGTGTCTCGGTAAATAAAATCTTGCACTTATATCAATCGAACATTTATAGCATAGTTTTAAAACCAGTTTTCTTTGTAATCTTTTTCAAGCTTTTCTTAGTTTCAATATAATAAGAGGAGAGTATGCAATAAGCGAGTTAACAGTATGTTGAATTTCTTGTTTTTAAAAAGTCATTTATTGAAATGCAACAAATATTTATATCATATATAAATCTTAATTCGTTATACAAATTTGAGATTTTCTCCGTTTTGCACGGTTTGTATATCAAGTTTATTAGTTATTTACAAAACGGATTTGCTGCAGACAACACTTACGAATGTAAGCATATATTTACTTATAAATAACATTTATACAATAAGAATAATGATAAAAGAAAAGTATGTACAAGCCGCTAATTTTTTATGTCAGTCTCAGTATCACTTTGAAGAAATAATTCATCATAAGGTATTTTGTCAAAAATTCCTTCAATCATATTAGTAAAAACTTGTTTAACCGCCCTTAAAAAAGACGGTTCTATTTCATTATAAAACTCCAACCAATTTTCATTAAACACTCTGTTAACATATATTGTTAAGTCCGAATTTTCCTTGAAAAAGTCTTCCAGCCATAAAATCCAGCTGTAATTCGGGATTGATTGTATTGCTTTAATATATTTATTGGAAAACTTACCGATTCATACTAACGATAGGCACGAGCTCGTAGATTTTTAGGTAACGGGTATTATTACGATATTCCGTTCTGACTTTCAATTTCAAAGAAAACCGAAAATGTTGAAAATCCGAGTACGACTCTCCTGTAGAATTTATTTTGAGAAGCCAAAAACGTCCATTGGTTTTGTAGTTACCCTTATGTATTAGACTGGGTACTCTGCCATGTATTTCCATTGTGGTTAATGTCGGCTCCCTACCAAAGCCTTTAATTTGTGTTATCGTAGTATTCTCAAATCCGTAACTCACTTGATTGAACAGTTTATATTTAAACCAAACACCACCAAGCGCGTTATTATTCCACAATTCAACATCTTGTATATCCACAACATCCGTGGGTTTCATTCCAATAGCAGGTATACCTCTGGGATAATTCTTAATAACATCATTCATGGAACTTATAATGCACTTCGAATCTCCATAATGGCATTTTTTAATGTTCTTCGCTAGACAAAAGTATAGAATGTGATCAATGGGAACCGCTAAAAGAACTTTATTTTGACTACCTACGTAATATCTGGCAATTTGACTCGAAAAAACATTGAAAAACTACTGCAACAATTAATATTTCACGCATTTTTCTAAGTTTTATAATAGTATAGAATATTTATTTGTTGTATAATTAATATACACTTGTTTAAACGGCGACAGTGTCTCGGTAAATAAAATCTTGCACTTATATCAATCGAACATTTATAGCAAAGTTTTAAAACCAGTTTTCTTTGTAATCTTATTCAAGCTTTTATTAGATTCAATATAATAAGAGGAGAGTGTGCAATTAGCGAGTTAACAGTATGTTGAATTTCTAGTTTTTAAAAAGTCATTTAATGAAATGCAACAAATATTTATATCATATATAAATCTTATTTCGTTATACTAATTTGAGATGTTTAAGTGACTTTAAATCTATAATATACAAATTCTCCTTACCGTCTAAAGAATTTCACTGTAGATTTTAAGTAAAAAACACTCGTCTTTTGGTTATGAGTAATTAATTTTATATATAGCTATTTGATATCCTTATCAGAAAGGAACATGTCATCATATGCCACATTTTGTAATGTGTCATTGACTAAACCCAGAAACACACCTGTAAATACTTCCATTATGGGCTTTTCTAGTTCATTCCAGAACTCAACCCAGTTCGCATTAAATAATTGATTAATAGCAATTGTAAGATCCGTGTTTTCCGGAAAAAAGTTATCCAACCACATAATCCATCTGTAAAAAGCCATATGGTCATATAGGGAAAAAAGTTTAAGTAAATAACTCACCGATCCAGGCCAATGTTGGGTACCAATTGATATATTTTGAGGTATCGTTTATTATTACGATATTCCGTTTGAACTTTTAAAGTAAATTCGAAAAAAAAGTTTAAAAATTCCGATTCAGATTCGCCAGACGCATTAATATCAACCAGCCAGAGCATACGTCCTTTGGCATTATAGTTACCCTTATATATAACCCTGGGTATTACTCCTTTAATGGCGATCCTTGAGGATGTTGGATCTTCTTCAAATCCACTAATTTCTGTTATTGTTGTATTCTCGAAACCATAATTAATTTGGTTTACTAACTGAAAGTAATACCATGCCACTCCAACTTGCGAGTCATTGACAAGAACAGTATCTTTTACGTGAACAACATCGAGCGGTTTTAGTCCCACGGCGGGTATACCTTTCGGAAAGTGTCGTATGAGCTCATTTGCCGAGTTCTTAATGCATTCCGTATCTCCAAAATGACATTTTTTGACGCTATTAGCTATTAAATGAAAAAGTTAATAATCACATCAAAATAACACGATAAATATGTCTTAATTTAAATACCCACGTAACATTGCGCACTCTAAAATGGCGAAAAGCTGCACACACAACACTTTTGGAAAGATTTCCCTCATCTTAGACCGATGTCGCCTGTAGGGTCGGATACAGTCATTGAATAAATAAAACCAAACAAAACACTTTTCCGTGAGAGTACTTAAATTTATTATCATAACACGATTTCTCCAATTCACCATATAAAACTAATTAAATTAAGTTGTTAAATACAATTTCAACTTATCTAATTGCAGATCAACTTATCATGGTGAGATTTGTATTTGCATGTGCTTTGAAAGCTTTGCGGGTTATAAGCTTTTTACGATTTACAGCTGATTGTTTTTCCAACGAGACTAGTAACTACTTAATTAAATGCTTCTAACGTTTTACAACTGACTACATTGCTAAGCCGTTATAATAAAGATTGTGCCTAGTTAAAAATGATGTCTAATAAGATCGATGATAAATTATATTCCACAATCTTCTGTGGTTTCTAGAGATGTTTATAAAAGTCATCATGCGGTAATTTATTGACCACACGCTTTAGAATGGTTTCGGCCACGTTATCCACAGCCGAACTGATGCCTTTGCGAAAAGTATGCCAAACATCCTGCCAATTACTATTAATAAGTTCATTCATAGAATCGCTCAGCTCCTTGTTATCGAGCAGGTTATCAAAGTTCACATGCAGTCTGTAAAGAAAAAGTTTTAAATATGAAACTGTCGCTAAAAATTATCTAATCATGATCTTACCCGTGAATATCAACCAGACACTTGACCCTTGTTATCTGAGCATAACGCTTGCCGTCTGCTCGAAGATCTTCGATTGCCTTAGCCCGACAAGTGAATTGACAATTGGTCAAGATCACTTGAGCCTGTCCCCTTCCTTGTATGGGCAACATCATCAGTTTTCCATCTGCTTCATATATTCCATCCAAACGAATCGAAGGCGTCCATACCACTCAACTCGAAGCCATGTCGAAGATCGTTGTCGAATCCCTTCGCTCGAACAATTGTCGTATTTTCAAAGCCGTGCACAGTCAACGTTCGGAATTTTAAATTCAATTGCATAGGCGTATTCGGAACAGCTTCGCTAACAATAACGTCATTAAAGCTGATAGCATTGAGTGAATCCAGACCAATTTCAGGTATACCGTTTGGATAATTTTGTACAATGTGATTGATGGTCTTCACAATGCAACTCACATCACCCGCAACGCATTTTTCTATTTCAGAAGCTGTAATTAATATTTAATTAATTTTGAGTAGGCGATAAATAAATTAACAGCCCTACATATCACTGATTTTTAAAAGTTCATACAAGTCCATACAAAGCTAACATAAGACTGCTTTTAAAAAAATTTTAATTCTTTCTAAAAAAAAGTTAAGCTAAAATTGAGCTTGATCAATCTGCAACTAACATGATCCACAAACGATAGCAATATCCTTTAATGTCAATCAATAGACTTCAGATTACTTACGTAGCTCACAGCTCACAAAATAGTTATTAATACTATGTAGCAGCAACACAGTTAAACAGCTCCACACTTTGGACATCTTTACAGCTCTCTGCCTTTAACCTAAAACGATCCCACGGATGGGTCATCGTTTTTATAATCAAATTACCTATGTCTACGCCGGAAGCCGGAAATTGCACTTTAACTCAAACAAAGCGTTTGATTATTCTACGAGTATCACCTACACAGCAATTAGCAGTTGACGCCTTTGTTAAATTGATTTACACGTTCCATTAATTTCCCTTTCGTTTTCACAACAGCAATTTAAATATCAATTACCGTCAAGTATCCAAAGCGTTGATAGACAACGTCTAATACGTCATGGGCTAATAAGTAACTCAATAAATTAACGCCCGCAAAGTGCTAAGTATGGAAATTGTAAGATCAATCAATTATTCAATTAATATTCAACTAAGTTTATGACATAATTCAAGAAATTACAATAAACAATAAAAACAAATCGGAGGTACTTAAGATTATATTTATTATATTTTATTACACAGTTTACGTAAGTAGCAATAAGTGTACTGAAATAAAATGTGATTGGATTTTGACTTATTTATAAACTGTGATTAGGACTTTCTATTCAATAAATAAAATATGGTTTAATAATTTTGACTAATTGATAAACTGTGATTAAAATTTCCTTATTAAATAATAAATCATGAACTATATTAAATACATTCTATTAAATAAAATATTAAGATCTGCAGACAGTTATTAAAAACATTTTACGCGATTTAAATATGTTGTATGTTCACAGCCTTATCACATAGACACTATTACCTACTAAACTTATAGTTAAAATATGCTATATTATTATCAATTGTATAAATATTATTGGGGCATTTTACATATATAATATAGTATTTCTTTGATTCTATGAAATCCTTTCTTAACATTTTTGGTATACTCAAGCATGGTGCTCAAATAACTATGCTATAAAACTGTTACACTAATTCCAACGAATATTCTTTTTGTCCCGGTCAGATAAACCCAAATATTCAAACGTTGCAATAACAAACACAATGCGTATCGATAGCCAAGTCGATGATATGATAAAAACTGACTATCAGAAGGCTTTGCAACATTTGATTGAATTTTGACCGATTTTTTTTGAATTTTTTTAGGGCAGAGTTGAAGCCAATGCTAGCTGATGACCACATGACCATTAGAAATAGCAGTGCCAATTTCCAAGTTACTGCTGTGGCAGTTTAGCTCATTGTTGTTGCTGCTAAAACATATCTCCTCACTGGCATCGGAATCAGTGCAGAACAGTAATGGCTACGCATCTTCACCATCCATGATTTCCGCATCTGTGTCGCCATTAGTGGCAATTCTGTAAGAGGAACAAAGTATGAATATGTGATGAATGATTAATGACAAAGTTATGAAAGGAGAGATGTTTGTGTGTGTGGTAGTGGGTACAGAGACAGAGTTGGAGCTAGCAATACGTAAGTGTTGAGCATAGATCCAATCAAAATTTGAATAGTTATGAATGATCCAAACATACAGATATTTTAAAAATGCCAATTTAAAACAACCCCATATCCCAACAGTCAAACTATACAAACACTAACAAACTAGTTAGGCAAAATTAGTACTTCTATGGGGAAATCAGCATAAGATACAAAAAATATACATATATACATTTGTAAGCAATAAAAATATAACACGCATTTAAAAATAAAAGACAAGCCAGAAGTTGTTGCTGGCCATATGAATCTGAGCATATATACATATATCATTATCTTTATTTCGAATGGGAAACGATGTTCTAGCTAGTTTCATTTATTTGTCGTACAAGTACATACAAAATCATTTGTGCATTGACACAAAATGTCTTTTATCATTACTTAAAATATAATACGTAAATTCAATTATAAATACTTAATTAAAGCTTAATTGAAAAATTAACTAACTAATGGATACATTAACAAAAATGAAACGAAATTAAAAATAATATTTATTATGTACATAAAAAAGACTTAGGAGTCGTCAACTCTTTGTGGATTAGTAAAGGCATTTATTGAAATCCCATTGTCATTCAGCGTCAGCTCACTAGATACATCCACATGTAATTGGCGGGTTGGCGGTTCGATGGTTTAGTTGTGTACCGCAGGTTTTTTGTTGCCCCAATAAAAAAACACAAAACAAATTGGCGGCACGTGCAGCAGCGCATTTGCAAGTTTAAATAAACAATTGGAAATTTTCAATTCAGTTTATTTTTTGGGAATTTTGTTTGTTTATTTTTGGGGTGAGTTAAACTGTCAATATGCTAATCTACTTTGTTGGCTTTTCAATTTTGGTTCAGTGCTCCAATTTTAATCGGTTGTATGGAAATCTTTACATATTATAAGGAACTTTGGACCTCGATTTTCTATTTCGTAGATGACAGTTGAAAACTTTTTAAATTTTGTACAAATGCCAAAACAGAATTTGCAGTTAGTTAAATTTGTTTTTTTTTTTGTAAAGTTTTCGAATAAGCCAAAGATTAGATTAACATAAATATCATTCAAGACAGCATATTTGTTGTTTTATTTTTATTATTAAAATAATTTTTGTTTGAGTTGGAGCCAATGTCACACAAAAATAGTACAGAGAGTATAGCGTGTGTAAGAGTACGTGTATTATGTCATTAGATACACAGAGTAGAGTAGTCGCACATATAATAAAAGAGAATTTATAACACAAAAAATATAAAAAACAGCATGTAGAATATTAGCAACAAAATGTCGGTTGAGATTATTCACTTAAAATATGTTTAGTGTTTAGATAAGCCACACCAAATGAAGAAACTCAATGGATGATTGTATAATTATGTCAAAGTAAAATGCAACAGAGTGTCCAGTAACGTTGTATTCCCGATGCCAACATATAACCTTTATTTAAGAACTATAATTTCCAGTATTTCCATCATCAGCACAGTCAGATCCATTGTAATTCCCAAGCTTAGTATCCCCTTCCGCAATGAACGCTTAGAATCCACTTAAAAACTATCTTATGCTTCGGATGATAAATTAAAAATAAACACTTTCCAATTTAATAAATTAATACTAATAAATGCATAGTTTATTTATTTAATTAAGCCATATGCCATTAGGGGTCTACAATATCAACAAAACTAAGACTTACCAGAAACTAATATATACTTTTAAAAGATATGAAATTAAATCCTCAAAAGCCATGCGGCTTAAATGTGCGCTTTTTAAATTCTAATGAACTCTACAGTTATTAATGTACAAATATATATATATATAATTGTTAGTGATTGTTAGTGGTTAATATCACAAATATGGTGGTCTCCTGTATGAACTAGGTAAATGAATAAGCTAATGATTCAACTAGAATCACTGAGCAACCTTTTCCGAAACAGTATCGAGACCTTTGGCAGTGTTAGTTTTATCGCCTACAACTAAGGTAACATCACTGTGAAGAGTTGAAAGAAGAGCATAGCAATACGTTTTTGATTAAGTATTAGTAAATATGAGTTAAACAAGGATAACCGGATGGTACAAGACGAAGAAGAAGAAGTAGAAGTTGAAGATTAGTTTATTTAAGTAGACAGCATTAAGTGTGCTAGGGAAGTCGACAGTTGATAGTAACAGATAGTACCAATATAGATAGATATTTTAGTTAGTTTACCATATACTTAGGCAGTTAGAGAGATCAGTGTAGGGTGCATTAGTGTATGTATGCATTTATGTGTGTGTGTGTGTGTGTTTGTAGGATATGTGGTTTGTGATTGAGTGCGAGCTATGCTTTGACATACCTGGCATAAGTTGAGTTTGCGTTCTTTATCGAAAAGCTATTCTGGCTTGGTAACACCCACTGTTGCACCCACTGTAAATAAGTAGAATAATACGTTAGACACTTGTAGACGAAGCTGTCTTCATATTTACTACAAAGTATGACAATTAAAGCCACCCAAACTGTATGCGACAAGTCACGTAAAAAGATAATGTTTCGATCGTCTTAACATATTTTTTTTCAATTTATGACAGACTACTTAAGACCCAAACTTGCTCATTGTCACGACAATTGATAATTGCCGCCAGTTTCTGGTACGTGACGTATACAGTAAGGTAGAGATATTCTGGCCATGTCCATGCTACTTACTCGACTGTTCATCAGACGCTTATTGCCCATGCAGGCGGCCATGTGTATCACAAGATATAAAACAAAAAGTAAGTATAAAGCAGCGAATATGCCTGAAAATCAAAAGAGTGCCATTAATCAATCAGGCCAATCAGCGAAATCAGCGATATGGAATACTTACAGACGAGAGCCAACATGCCGCCTTTAATGCTCAGTGTTTCCACTTGAGCGACCACAAAATACAAATTAACGCCAATAACCAGAATGGTTAGCAATATGGAAACGATCTTGTTGCCGCTGCAATTAAAATATAAATATAGAGGCGTTATGATTTATATAACACAATACATGTCACAAATAATTCCAATACTCACATTCCATTGACAAACTCGCCCATAATGGCTGCGCTTGAGGTGAATGCTATGGTAGGTATAGCTGCAAATGGCAACTGCAGTGACATGACAGCATTCAGAATGTCATTCATATTGGTTAGATCTTCCATTTGGCTGAACATTGCCAGGCAGAATGTGGGTATGATGGCAATGCAGCGCGTGACCAGCACGCGACACCAGCGCGGCCATTGCAGATTGAGGAAACCCTCCATTGAGAACTGGCCCGCATACGTGCCCGTCATTGTGGAACTTTGGCCAGCAGCCAAGATGCCCACACCCCAAATATACATGGCAGCCGCTCCAAATGTGCAACCAAGGAACAGACCGCCCTTATATAGATCCGCATTGATGATATCGGTTAGATTATGATTGTCAGTAAATGACATCTTCGCATCTTCGTACATGGACTTGTTCACGCACACATCGAGCTAAATATGTATCAAACAGAATTAATGTCGTGATATAGATTTAGGCAATTATGAACTACTTACGACATCCCGATTGGTCTTTCCATACATGCCATGGGCAAACACGGCAACAACAAACAAATTGATGATGAAGGAAACAAACAGCGCAATGGAGGCCTCAATAAAGAAATAGAAATTCGCTTCGCTTACTTTCTTTGGCTGGCGACGATCCACATCGCGGGACTGTAAATGAATTTGTTGAATTGAATCACCTAAATATTACCTCAAATGTTTCTTATTCTTACCTTAACCAAAGCAGAGTGCAAGTACAAATTGTGTGGCATGATAACAGCACCAACCACACCCACAGCTTGCAGCAACACATCCGAATTGCAATCTGAGCACCAAGGTATAAACATGCCCTCCATAACTTCGGCTTGGTTGGGGGCTGAGACAATGTACTGCAAATAGCAAATAAACATTACATTTTTTATAAAAACAAATTCGTGAGGGATAAAATTATTTGTAATACAAAATAAATAATTACATTAAAATTTATAAGTTGTTGATAAGGTTGATTTCAACCAAACTATGAAGGATTAGTTTTCTAAGTTTACATATTGCAATTTAAATGTTTTATCAAGCAAATGATACACAAATAAAAGTCCCACTTTTTTATACAACTGTCAGATAAGCATCTGAAAAAAATATCCTCAGTATACTTGTAAGTAGGGTCTGTAAGACTTTTCGACAGATCGTACCCTTATCTAATCATCACGACTACCCTACAGGCTAATTACATAGGAAAATTTGTTTGCAACCAGCTAAACAAATAGTCACTTACTATCATTCAGCGGCATTCGCGGAATCAACTGCAAACTAATAATGACAAAAATTGAATAGGTTGCATTCGGAAGTGAGCTCAACTGGAAGATACTCTACATATTAAAACTGCCAATTTACCATCAGTTGTCAAACACAGAACAATAAACCTTCACTTTGCCTGTTATATAATGTTTAAAAAAGTTACAATACCCCATTTAAATCTCTTTAAAGGGTACACAGTAATAAAAATGCATACCAACGGGAACCGGGAACGGAAATGTGGAGCGAGATTGTAAAACGCCCCCGACAGTCGCTCATAACAACTGGAAATTTGTGACAAAAGACATAAAAAGTCTTTACAAATTGTTTAGGCAAAAAAGGCGAAACAAAAGCGACAGAAAACAAATTTTATTTTTGTTTTCATTTTACGAACAAACGTGGTCTGTTTAAAAAATTATCCAAATAATTGTTTTTACTTGAGGTGTTTTTAAAGCTACTGACCCGGGGATTTTTCTGAGGTGATTTTTGTGTCTTTGGGGAGTTACTAAATGAGCTTACCTGATAGCCGAACGTGACGGCCATAACAGTGATTAAGAAACCAAATAGGAACTCCAGCTTACGCAATCCATACTTATCCAGAAATAGGAACGTAAATGTATCAAAGATGGTGATCAGTACACCACCCCACAAAGGCACACTGTGAAGAAAATGGAGATGAGCAATAGGATTGGATAAATATCAAGTATGGAGTCTTACACTTTGTTGGATAGTAGATATATGGCAATGGCGGTACCAATTACCTCCTGCATATCAGAGCCAATGATAGCAATCTCAATCATTATCCAGAGTATCCAACGTGGCAAACGTTTGTACTGACGATAGCACATCTCCGCCAGATGCAGACCCGTCACGACGCCCAATCTAAAAATATATAAAAGTATACATTTGTATACAATGTTAATGACACTGATTAAATGAGCAACTCACCTTGCAGCCAAGCGTTGCATGAGCAGACCCAAAACCGTGGCCCACAAGAGTACCCAAAGAATTTTGTATTTGGCTGCTGCACCAGATTGCAAATCAGATTCGATATTACCCGGATCAAGATACGCAATGGACATGAGAAAACCGGGGCCCGTGAAGGCCCACAGCTTGCGAAAACTGAAACCGATCTGTATACATATTGAATTCGTTAATAATCTGATATTTCAATTAATACAATTTTTTAATTAAACTCACATTTGTGCGTTCATCGTCGGGTATAAGCACTTTTTCATCACTGAAATATGCCTGTTTCGAGGGCTTCAAATATGTTGTCTCATTGAGAATCTGTTGATGCAGTTCCTTGCTAGTAGTAGGACCATCGCCGGCTGCACTGGTCCTGGCGCTGCCAGATCCCGAGGCTTGATCATCTCCACCGCTACCAGCACCGGGCTCAATTTTATTGTGATATCCCTCATTTAATGACATTCTGAAAATTAACAAAACAAATTTGTTAATTACTAGATACACTTAGCAGTCTATAACAAATAACGTGTATGCAAGCTGGGCGTGACTTATATTGTAAAACAATTTAATTTGCACTCGTAAATTGAAAACCGTTCGCAATAAAACTATTTGTGTTTATATCTGTATCTCAACAAAAGCCTAGCACGTGATACTTTGACACAACGACAAACAGTTATCACAATTCAGACCTTTATTTATCACAAATATAAATTTGATTAAATTTTGTTTTGCTTTGTGATGATTTCAAATTTGACTTTAAATTTGCACATAATTTAAATCAATTTTGCAATTATATACTAAATTATACTCTGGCAATAGCATTATCAAAAGATGAGCAAGCATATATACAATTATTAAACAAAAATCCCATTATTTTGCTATTATTTTCATTATTCACATGTGTATTTGTATATGTACATCTGTACAAATAAAACAAGTCAAATAACAGAGCTGACGGACATAATGAGACGGAAATACAGATTGCAAAATAGGAATTTCACAAAAGTCGTTTATATAATCTCTTGCAGAATTTGTATTACTTAGTCAACAGTCGTTAGATTGATAAGACTTAATAAAAGTGCTTACTACTCTCGTATCAGTTGAGTTTATAATAATGGGGAGTTCTAAAGAACATACCAATAGGGGCATTCCCAAAACTTTTACTTTGTTAGCTATGAATATAGAAAATAATTTTTCTTTTAGCTAATGTGTCTTAAATAAGAATATAATCAAATTTTACCCCACTAATTACCCATATAACTTTGCACCCTTTGTAATGATTAGTCACTAGCGTGGACTGTCGTGATTTATTTGTATTGCTTTCAACAATAAGTATTGAATAAAAAATTGTTTTTAAGACTTCTTATACAATCAAATCTGTCCGTTCGTAAAGCTCTTACCGTAATTCGCAAAAATAATATGATAACAATTTCGTCAACTATGTTAGTCGACAGTAAACAATCTGTAGACGAGATTGTGTTATTATTGTTAATTTAAAATAAACAAAAATGTGCTTATAAACAAAGAAATAAAATAATAAAAATAGAATACTGTTTATCGATCTGTTTGATCGATTTGTTCAGCAGTATGTCAACTAGCTATGGGATATGTTTATATATTTAACGATTATTCTGACAAAATTAAAATTTGCTTAAAATGCAGGTGAATAACCTGCTACGTTGGCTTTTTTTATTTTTTTTTTTTCGTTAAGTACCTAGTCATAATTTAACGTTTCGTTGCTTTAAGGTGCGAACTGTATTGATGATTTCTTCTGTATATATTTATTGCTGATTCGTTGTGCCCTGTGGCATTAATGTAAACTCTTCACATCGTAAGCGTGCACAGGCAGGTATGACGGTAAGGTAGCAGCAGATCGCTTGGAAATACCGGTGTGTGGTTTACCTTGACAAACGCAACGAAACCAAGCGCAACACTACACCTCAGTTTCCACATCGGTTCAGTGATGTTGTATCTCTAGCTACGTAAAGAGCCCAAATCAAATTTTGTTAACGCCATTTGGAGGCCTCAATGTGCTCTCAATTAAGTATTGATTTTTACTTTATAGCCAATTCGGAGAGTTCAAGCTCCAACCGCTTACAAGTATTTAGTTTTTATAGAATGACTGCAATACCAAATGTATAGAGTCTTGTTTATTCAGTTGCTGGAACAAAACAGTTAACACATATCGCACTAACTGTGCCATAACATATTTGCCGTACATCTAGTTCCATATACATATCAGCTATGAATAACTTAACGCTCGTCAATAGCGATAACTATTTAAACAAATAAACGTTTTAAGTACCTATTTTATGGTCATATTTATTAAAGCTTTTTTTGGGGTGTCGAACGAACTTTTAATATATGAGAGCTGTTTATCTCAAGAATTCTAACACAATACAATGCAGTACAGTAAAAAAACTCTTGGAATGCTTATTCTTACACATTTCTATATAAAATTATTTGTTCAGTTTTTCAATATTTCAAATGGGAGCTGCGAAGAACTGCGCATTTTCAATATTAAATGCTACCTATGTATCTATTTGTCACCCGAATGTTATATATAATAAAAAGAAAACTGCGTTGTTGTAATTGTTGAAAAACAGACAGAGAAAAGTTTTTTAAACCATATAATTAATAATGGATACAAAAAATGAACAATTATAAGCTGATTGATATAAATCCAAACGCAAAAATACATAGTAATAATCTTTAGTTAATTACAGACAATTTTCTATTGCTAATTTCCTGCAGTTGAGAACTACTTTTGAACTTGAAACAATAAGGGAAAATGATGCCATCGAAGTGTGTTAAAATAAATCACTTAAAATGCGACTTTTGATGCATATTTAATAAATAATTAAGCTAATTAATGTAATTCATTTGAGAATATTTTCTATTGTTCGGAAATGATATTTCATATTGAGCCACTGCTTATCATAATGTACAAATGCTATAAAAACAATTGAAAGCGACGAATGCTTGGCAACTGCATGCCACAACAGACAAAAATCTCTCATCTCATTCTCTCTCTTTTAGCCGGTGCATGATACAATAACAAGGTAGCGACAAATCAGAGACAACTCTTAATATTCGCGGTCTTAAGCGATTCAGTATTCAGTTTATCAGCAACAATCTTATTCGCTGACTTACTAAGGTGAAGTTCATTTCAGTATAGTCGCTACCTTGTTATTGTACCATGAGCCGGTGTGTGAGTTTTCGGTTTTTGGCGCACCTGTCTGCGCACCCATACTCACACACACAAAGGCACACAGAAAAAACAATAACTCTAAAAAGAAAAATACGTTTAAGTTAATTTGTTTTATCACAGCTTGCACATGATTTACGACAATTAGAGTGCAATCAAGTTAAACTACACATACTTGTGACAGCTCGATGATTAGTAAGCGGCCGTAAATTATAAAAATTTAAATTTAAAATGCACAGTGATGCGAAGATTGTTTAAGATTCTGTAAATATTAATTTATCACACAATCACAAGAAAACCGAACTAAATTGCACACGCTGTACACTATACAGCCTTCAGGCATATGTATATAAGTTAATTATAAATACATTGCTTTATATACGTAATTCCTTTGTTGAACCAATTACACTTTCGGTGACGTTGACCGTTCGTTCCGTTCGGCTCAACTTTTTTGGTCGAATTGCCAGCGTCAGAGCTTGAGCATCGTTTGCCACACACTATTCTCAGCTCGGTAATTGCCAATTTTTGCGAGTTTTCTTCTATCAAATTGCACGCGCGTATATCAATTTAGCTACATCCGTTTGTTTGTTTTTGTTTTTGTATTACTTTTTTTACTTTGTTAATTAACGCTGAGCAATATTGTGATTGTCGCTTCTTCTTTAACGCACCCAGCTGCTTTCTTTTTCATTCGCACTCACGGGCTAGCTATTTACACCCAACAGCTGTTCGTACGTTGACAAAAATCCGACGTGGTATGGCTGCGATATCGGCTAATCGATGTATCGATATTTTGAATATCGTGCAAGCTATTTGTGCCGAACAGCTGTTCATCCGTTGAGCGTCGAGCGTTGCCGTTGGACGTCGAGTGACTGACGGTGGCATTCAATGCCGCTTTATATATATACACTTAAATTTATTGAGAGAGAGCGTAATTTCGCTCACTAGACGCACTGATAGCGCTGATGAGAGAAAACCCGACATTTTGATGGGGGATTTACTGATAATGCTTTACGATTCGATATGGAAGGACAACAAAAAACCAAAGAAAAACTACATTTGTATATTCATACGTTGTCAAAACTGCTTAATATTCTGGCAACAATGTCGTTACAATCACAAGTTCTGCCGCTATCTCAGTTCGAATTCATAGCTATCTCTCTCTAAAACGATTGACTGAGGTTCCTTTATCTTTATCTTAGTATCTTTCTGATGTATTGGCTATGTACATACATAAGTATCTGGACAGTTCACAATCATTTTGACAGACATTGTAAATCGGTATTTCAAACGTTCTTCGCTTCACGCACACGTTATCATAATCCCCCATTAACTGTTATGGCCTAACATCGACTCAGTAACAGCTAGTAATTATTTTTAATGACAATTTCGAGATTCAATAGTTAAGATCGCTATCAAGACGCCGTGTGTTGCCATGATTCTATTAAAATGTAAAAATATTTCAATTTACGAAATAAATTGTATACTTAACCAGATATATACATAAAAGAAACTTTGTACAGTCTGATGTTTTTTTATCAACTAGAAATACTATCCAACCCCAGACATGATTCATTGACATTACAACTGATTAACACCGGAATGTGTCCACACATAAGGGAAGTGTTTCCATATCGTTTTGCATACCATTATATAATTGTACTTATAAAAATGTATTGTATACCATGCCAATTAAAGATGTAGGCATATGAACATATGTATTTAGCTCGGGAAGGGACGTTTAAAGAAAATACTTAATTTCATCTGTATGATAATAGCTTTTAGAATTTGTAAAACTCTCGGTAATATTTAAGCTATTGATAAGTTTTTTATTGTGATTTTTTTTATCAAAAGAACAGACTTTTTGTTATCATTGACTTTAACATTTATCTTGAAAACATTTATAAACTTTATACATATTACAAGTGATCTCACTTTTGACACATTAACTTTAGTTTTAACAAATACAATTTCAGACAATACGAAACACATACAATTAAATATATATTTAATTTTGAACAATCAATCAATAAAAACCAGTCTAAGTATAAGAATATAAATAGTGTTGGCATATTTTTTTAAAAATACGCTCTTAAAAACAAGAATAGAATGTAAATTACAATTTTAAAAATCGAATATGAATGATATAAAAAATGGAATATATTTGTATGTATATTGCGTGTGGCATGAGAGAGCGATGTAAATGTAACAAATTACAATAATAACGTTACCGTTAACGTCTCTTCGTTGTATGTAGAAAACAATTATAATCATGATTTTTATATAATGATGAATTATGACTCTGCATTAAGATTTAACATGAGCAATTCATTATCTCGCCGTTATGCAGTTAATGTTATTTGATTTTGATCTAAACTCAATTTCAAACGGAAGCATTTGCTTACTGACATTGCCAGAAATTAGGAAGCTTGATTAATAACCTGCACATAGTTTGCCGGGAAAAGCCCGTAACGATTCTTACAGAGACCTCGCCACCAACCATCATCGATTTTCTCAATGTGGGTGACCACATCATCGGGATCAAAAGAAATCTCATCATCGTCAGCCGCCTGATAATCATATAGTGCAATTGCATGTGTCCCGGTGTCCTCCAGATAGTCAGCCAAGTTACCAGAATTTGCATAGATTCCCTCCTCAATGGCGGCATTTGAGCCATTTGCAGCTGGAGTTGGTGATGCGGCAGCTGGAAGTGGCGACACAGACTTAAGTTCTGCTTGGTTTTGATAGAGTGGTTCGGCCTCCGGTTCTGGCTGATGCTTCTGTTCCGGCTCCGGTTCTGGTTCGGGCGTAGACTTAACTATTACGGCATGAACTGGCGATTGTGGCTCGCTTGAAGGGGGCGTGGCAACAGTCTCAATCTCAATTTGGGGCACAACATCGGGCGGTGCACTGACTTTTGGTAGTGGTGCCGCAGTTTCTTTAACCACCGCAGGTGGTGGCGTAGCGGGTTTCTGCTCCTGCTCAACTACAGCCGGCCTAGCTGGTTCAGCAAGCGCTGGTTCCTTCGGTATGGTAATGGGTTCCTTGCGCGCCGGTGCTGTCTCTGCCACTGGCGACTGCATTTGATTGAAGGCGCTAATGGCATTGCCAATGCCCCCGGAACGTCCCGTTTGTATTGCTGTGCGACTTCCTTTAGCCGGGGCTGTACGTGCCTCTTCGGCAGAAGGTATCGGCGTGTTCTCCACAATCGTTTGCTTAGCGGCCTCCTCGCGATCGCGTTTATCCTTGGCCTCGCGCAATCGTTTCTGCTCGTCAGCGCGTTTTCGGGACTCCTCCTCGGAGTTCTTGGCCAAATTCTCAAACTTGGCACGCAAATTCGATGGCTTAGCACCCTCAATGATGGGCTTGACCTTATGATCCACCTGGCTGGCGTGTTTTTGAGGCGCCTCAATGTGATCCCAGCCGACGGCCGATTTATCTTTTCGATCTTCCTGCACTCCAAACTTTCCACCAAAACCTTTGGAGTAATCTGTAAATGACTTGGTTTAGTGACTTGCTTGAGGATCTGCTTAAAGTGGGCGCTTACCCTTCTGGGACTCATGCTTCTCAACCTTTTCGATGTGATCCCAGCCCAATGCCGACTTATCCTTACGATCTTCCTGCACTCCAAATTTGCCACCAAATCCCTTTGAGTAATCTGCAAATATTTAATTATAATAGATGTTTTAGGTACTTGAAGTATAGCTTACCCTTTTGTGACTCGTGCTTTTCCACCTTTTCAATGTGATCCCAGCCAACAGCAGATTTGTCCACGCGATTCGTTTGAACGCCGTATTTTCCGCCGAAGCCTTCGCTATAATCCTTTTGCGATGCATGCTTGTCCACTTTTCCCTGGTAGTCATGGCCCACCGCCGACTTATCCATGCGATCCTTTTCAACACCAAATTTGCCGCCGTAGCCATAGCCAGCATTTTGATCCTTTAATAATTGCTTCTTCATGTCCAAATCCGATTTCTCCGTCTCCTCGCGCAGTTTGTCCATGCTGTTGTTGTTGTAGTTGATTGTAAGAACATTAATTGATTGTTACACTCATCATAAGGCTGACCAAAATCTGAATGACTCACTCAATGGCTCCGCCTCCGTCGCGTCCGCTGCCATCAATTGTTTTTGAGCCCCATCTTTGTTCTTGTTCGCTTACATCGTTGACAAAATCTGGATCCGTTTCCCAATCATCATCTTCAGCGGTGCTTGTGGCCTGGATTTGGTGACCGGCAGTTGCTTTCCACATACTGACTTGTTCTCTTATCTGCGTTCAGCGTAGGAGCCATAGATAAAAACAATGACAGGTTTTTTTTTCATCGAAAATTATTGATAGCAAAGGGAGGGGCCCATACGCCGAACGAGAATTGTGGCCTTTGTAACTATACTTACATGCTTGAAAGTACTTTTAAATGAAGAATTTTTTATATGTAAGCTAATCAATTCTTTTTAACACTGTATTTTAAAGTGTTAAGACTTAAACAATTAATTTAAATGCAATACAGCTGCAAGTTTACCAGAGTTGTTGTCAATGAACCAGTCGACTAATCGAACCTGTGAAACCGATTTCCATTGTTCAAGTGAACTGCGTCGCTCATCGAAATAAAGTGTTGAAAAACGACGCAATTTAAAATAATAATTAACGTATTGTAGTTGGAATTTTGAACTGCTATAATAGTTATTATGCTGTTAAGGTAAAGATTCTTATCTTAAAGTGATATTTCTTTATTATCTGCATCATCAAGCTTCCACTCTGATGATTCATGTATTTTAAAAGTTTCTAGTCTGTGTAAGTACGTCATAAGATTACTCAAGTTGAGATCAAAAGCAACAAAGACAAGTGAACTTTGTAAGCATTCCATTAATGTAAGTGCCGATGTATGAGTGAGAGAGCTTTCCACTAGTCTTGCTAGTATCATGACGTAATATAAGTCTGGAAAGCTCACTCTCTGAGAGTTACATCGACGGCAGGGCTGCTAGTTTCACAATTATATTTACGTTTCATATTGTACATTAATATGCAAGACTTTTTTATTCTCTCGAGCAGAAATTGTTAAGAATTTAATTCAATTGTATACATTACATTTCTTTAAATCTACATTACATTTCTTTAGAATTACCTACACAACTCCGCTACTTGTATTTTGAAACCCTGCCAACGCCTCCATAACCACAACACCCATTACTCTCTCTCGCTGCTGCCGCTCTCAGATCCAATACACCGGCTTTTTCAGCACATATAAAACTAGATGCCAGTTGTGAACGGTGTTCAGTATTTATTTAAACGCAAAGAGTCCACATCGCCTAGCGGAAGATTTTGTACGTATTGTGAGAATATCACTTGGTAAATTTTCTGAATTCCTCTCTAGTTTATATTTTGTTTATTTTCGTTGTGCTTTTTGCATACATATGTATGTACATATGTATTTAATCAAATATAAAGTGCCACACATTCGTATCGGTTGAGGTCGCAGTCAACAACAAAATTCAGTGAAAAGTAATCTGAAGTGCAAACAAAGTGTGAAATAAAAAGAATTTTCGCATTATAATTTTTGGGTGCGGCATTAGGAGCATATATGTATTTATTTAAATTATAATCGTACGTGTCCCAATATCAATTGTTTTCTTTATTTCCATACAAAACGCCCACACACTCACGCATCTTTTAATGTTCTTTTGTGTTATTTTGGCAAAAATGTATAAAATTCAAAAGTTTGCTAGCAAAAGATGACATCATCAATGCTCAAATGAAGCTGCATAAAACTTTACTGCGCTCTCTCAATGCTCTCTTCTCATTCGCAGACGCGTGTGACTTTTCCAGGCAAACTTTGCAGGTGGCTAAGCTCAAAAGTTTTTATATGTACATTTGTACGTATACATACATACATATGTACATATTTATTGTCTGTTCCATCTATCTTGTGTACTGTTCTGGCAATCAACTCAATTACTTTCAACAAATCTGTGGCTATTCCAGTGAAAACTATTTCATATTCAACTCGACCGCATTCTAAATTTCAAGTCGATTAAAATAATTGTATGCTCATATTTATACTGTGCGTCATCAAGGTTTATTACAGAGCTGTTAGTTGACTAACTAAGAAATATAACAAACAAAAGTAAATAAAACAAAGCAGGTACAGTCAGTCACATATTAATATAGCTCAGCACTTGATAAAGTTTAACCAAGTATTTTTAATTTAGCTTCGCATCCAAATTTATTCACACATATTATACTGTCACGAGCTTTTGTAGCGTTAGAGCTTAAGATAGATATATGTATACAAAAACATTACCATCACAAAGTCGAGCTCTAGCTGAACATTGGGGCTAACTTAAAACTTTCCAGATATTCCAGTTTCTTTTCTCTTTCGACTCTCTTTGCAACGTCACTGTCCATGAAAGTGTTCGTTCGGCCCAGCAGCCCACGAATTGACGTCACAAATTAGACGGTCTTGAAATTCAGCTCATGAACGAATATTTACACAATGATTCATGATCCGAGTTTCAATTGAAAGAGTACTGATTCTACAACTATAAATAGACATCTCGTTGGTATTCAGTCTTTCGATCTGCGACAATTTTCTGCAACTGGAACACACAAGTCTAGTTGTGGGTATATTCCAGTAATTTCACTAAATTTTCTAGCGGTTTGTCCACTTCCTAATTGTGTCGTTGCGTGTTCCACAAAAAGAATGATAATTTATGGCACACAAGAGAACCAACAAAACAAAAGTCGATGTTTGTATATGGATATACTATACACTGTGCTACAAATTTCAACCGGTTCCAGTGATAGCTTGGCTCGTACAATAATTTCTTTAGTGACTGCTTTTTGTTTCTATGAGTATGTACAATACTGTGCGTAAGTATGTGTACTGCTCTTTGAAAAGTCGTTGTTGAAGTGGTTTAAAACACCGGACACGTCATGTTTGTTTTTTTGTCTTCCCTTTTTTATTGTTGACTTTCTACGTTTGGCACTTGCATACAAATATTGTTGGCTTGATAGTAGAATTTTTGTTTGTAATTTATTATCGAAATTTGGCAGCCTATTGATTTTTTTATTATTAGGTAAGGTCAACATTAGAGTGAGTTCTTGTCAGTTTGTTTTTAAAGTCATTTTCCTTAATAACCCACTTGATAATGTCTTATTCATAAGGGAACTCAATTTTCCCTGTTAAATGAGCTCATCCAATGTCGATTATTTCATGTTCTACATTACGCATACGCACCGTTGACTGCACCCATAGCTATCAGCTTATCAACCGACCAATCCCATCTACAAATCCACTTCAAACTTTCACTTTTACGCTGTGCGTTGAACTCGGTTAAAAACAGCTGCAAAAGGAAATAAAACCATAGAAAACTTGTCATTTTGTTGCTGTATTTTTGTCTCGCTTTCCAAACAACTCACTTGAACTGCGGCGCCACAAATACTACGAGGCGTATACGTAATGACGCAGCTATAAAACATGCTATGTTGCCATGTTTTCCCAATGCTTGGTGATGTCATCCGGGCGGCTGGTTTATGTACACATATATGTTTCTATAGCTGTTATAGGCTGTATGTCTGACCTTCTGACAGTTGGAATTCAAATTTGAAGTCATTTCTCATCAAATCTGCCTTCGCAGTCATTAAACCATTATTAATTATGTTTTCTGCTTCCCATTTACAGATTTGATCAACCACCAAACAAACAAAAGAAAAAGCAATCATGAGCTCCGCTGAGTACTATCCATTCAAGGTAAGAAAGAGTCCAAACATTGATGGATGATAAAACAGTCTTCTACTCGTAGTTGAGTGTAATCGTCTAATTATTGATAATTATAAACCATCAAGTTTTTATCGACGCGCCTCTAGTGTGATAATCAAGTACTATAGCTATACATACAAAATATACAAGTATATGTTGTCTTATCGGTTCAACCAATTCAATAGGAAAGTCATATAATATGGTTAATGAATTTGCATGAGAATGCGGCTGAGTCAATATATAATATATATTACCCATAGTTGGGTAGAGAGTACGTGATTATGAATCGATTATTCATGACGAATTCTTTGCATCTGGCACGGCTTCTTTCTATTTATACATACTCATTTGGATGTTTACTCATTTCAATTACAGTGCACACCCACCGTCTACCCCGCGGATCCCTTTGATCCCGTCGAGGATGCCGCCATTCTGCGCAAGGCTATGAAGGGTTTTGGCACCGATGAGAAGGCCATCATTGAAATCTTGGCCCGTCGCGGCATTGTTCAGCGTCTGGAGATTGCCGAGGCCTTCAAGACCGCCTATGGAAAGGACTTGATTTCGGACCTGAAGTCTGAGTTGGGTGGCAAGTTCGAGGATGTTATTGTGGCATTGATGACGCCTCTGCCCCAGTTCTATGCCCAGGAGCTGAACGATGCCATCTCTGGCTTGGGAACCGATGAGGAGGCCATCATTGAAATTCTGTGCACCCTGTCGAACTATGGCATCAAGACCATTGCTCAGTTCTACGAGCAGGGCTTTGGCAGGTCCCTGGAGTCCGATCTGAAGGGCGATACTAGCGGTCACTTCAAGCGTCTGTGCGTCTCGTTGGTTCAGGGTAACCGCGATGAGAACCAGGGTGTGGATGAGGCTGCTGCCGTTGCCGATGCCCAGGCATTGCTCGACGCCGGCGAGGGTCAATGGGGCACCGATGAGTCCGTGTTCAACTCGATTCTGATCACACGCTCATATCAGCAGCTGCGCCAGATTTTCCTCGAATACGAGAACATTTCCGGCAATGACATCGAGAAGGCGATCAAGCGTGAGTTCAGCGGATCCGTCGAGAAGGGTTTCCTAGCCATCGGTGAGTCATCATATAATGATAAAGAGATGATGAATTGTTGACTCAATTCGTTTGTTTCATTATTTAGTCAAGTGCTGCAAGTCCAAGATCGATTACTTCTCCGAGCGTCTGCACGATTCAATGGCCGGTATGGGCACCAAGGACAAGACGCTGATCCGCATCATTGTCAGCCGCTCAGAGATCGATTTGGGCGATATCAAAGAAGCATTCCAGAACAAATATGGCAAGAGCTTGGAATCTTGGATCAAGGTAAATACAATTTTGATTAACTATCTGCATATCTGTGTATACTACTTGGCATGCTTTTTACATTTCTGGTCTTTGGCACAAATATGAATGCTTGTTGTAAAATTAGTTAATATTCATTTAGTGTTGCACTCGTACTTTAGTCACTCATCGAAAAAAACACTCAATTTCTACTCAATGCCATTACATTTCGTGGAAATTAGCTCATTTAACAGTGTAAAAGCTTCTACGACATAATAAAACTTTTAAAAAGCTTTCGTCAAGTTATCTATCAGTCAGCATCGTGTACAGTTGACACAACTCACGCATAGTTTTAATTCGCTCTTTACTTTTAATCAATTTCAATCGTTTCTTTAACGCAGATTTCAAAATTATCGCTTTATACATTAATACGTTCATTGTGTGCATAAAACATTAAAACTTGCAATATTCTATATTTTTAGGGCGATACATCTGGCGATTATAAGCGTGCCCTATTGGCTATTGTTGGATTCTAAAAGAACTCACTTATCCTCCAACAATAAATTGTCACTGTTGTGTCTGTTCCATGCCTTAAAATATTTTTAAATGATAAACACAAATTGTACAAAAATTCAACTATCGAATAGTTAAAGTATATACAACAATATTTTACTATATACACAACATCTATTGTACAAATGCAAAAGTGAAACATCTTCTAAGAAGCAACGAAATGCATTTAAGGCCTTCAAATTAGCAGTCGCATCACATGTTAATTATACATAATTAAGCACACTCATTGCACCTAGTTTTATCTCAATTTTAACTACAACTATATTTATATGCCTTGCTATATTTGTAGTTTATGATTTTTGTTTATTTTTATTTGTCGAGTCTCATTTATATTGTTAAAAAATATCCGAAACAATAAAATAAACGCAAAACAAATTAGGCAGCATTTTGTACCGTAAGCATTTGAATTGTTTTGGCCGTTGCAAAAGCTTTTTCTGCAAAGCTTTTTATGTTACTAACAGCGGTCTGTTACCGCTTAACATAACTCTAACACGGGCCAGCGGTTAACTAAAACTACTACAACAACACAGAATGTATACAAAATAACGCGTTTAATGCTCTCTGCTCTCTTTACGCTTCTCTTCGCAATTTACAACAACTACACAGGAGGATGCAAATTCTGAGGTTGGATATTTGCTTGAGACTCTCGTCGCTTGGTAGATGATGAGGCCGAGTACCCAGCAATTTACAAATGCCAAAAAGTTGCATTCTCGACGAAAACAAGAACAAAACATACTTTGAAATTATTAATGTTGTGATGTGCTAAATTTCCATTTTATTTAATTCTTGAAAGGCAGCCTCTATTCTGTAATAACGTTTAACGTCTACACATTTTTCTTGATTTTGCGATATTAATTTATAACTTTTTATTTTGTATACATTTTACTTGTAAAAATCATTTTTCGTAGTATTTTGTGCTTGCTTTTAACAAATAAAAGTTAGCTAAAGCCAAAGGAACGATCAGTTTTAAGATTATAGTTATAAAAAAACATATATTTTTTTCGTTTCATTTACAGGATGATATATCCGGCGATTATAGCTACGTTTTGCAGTGTTTGGCTTCTTACTAAATCAATTGTAACATTTTTCATGAAGTTGAACAAAACATTTTATTAATATTTGTATTTGTAGCAAACTTTTTAACTTAATATATAAAATTGTTTTTGAAAATTCGTAACTATTTGTGTTTTAAATCGATACCAAATTCTCTTGTCTTTTTGTGCTTATCTAAAGACCAAAACCATACATTTAGACTAATTTAATGTCTATAAAAATTGGGAAGCAATACAAGTTGAGGTACGTTGTACTTTGATAACAAATGCCAAGCCTATTTGGAAATACGTTCGGTGTAGGCGGCCCAAAGGCGATCACGATAGTTGATCGCAGCCTGCTGGACATTGTTTGCCTGCAATATGCCACGTCCTACAACGCCAATATCAGCACCACGCTCCTTGACCGCCGACTCCGGCGATTGATATTGCTGACCCAGCTTATCTACACTCTCGTCAATCTTAATGCCCGGAGTTAATTGTATCAGACCGGGAAAGGCGAAGCAATTAGCAGACTGACAAACGATGCCGGCTACAAAATCCACATCGCCTCCTTCAGTAGCAATTTTGTTGCTGTTTTCCTTGTATTTATCGTCGATTAGATTTCCACTGGACGACATTTCGGCCAAAAGGAAAACACCGCGCTCCTTGACAGCATCATCTCCGTTAAGAGCTGTCTTTAGTCCCTGTAGAATACTGCGACCAGGCAGCGTGTGAGCCGTGACCAGATCAGCCCAAGTGGATATCTTGTAGATGCCTTTGCTGTACTGCAGTGATACTGTGTTGCCAATGTCCACGAACTTGCGATCCTCCATAATTAAAAAGTTATGACGTTTGGCCAACGCTTGAAGATTGCTAATGAAGCTCTCACTGAAATCTTCGACAATGTCCACATGTGTCTTGAGCACACAAATGTATGGTCCACATTTGTCGGCCATGTCCAAAATGTCATCAGATTTGGTCAAATCAGCAGCCAGACAAAGATTCGTTTGCTTGCTCTCCATCAGATTGAAAAGCCGTTTTGCTACCGAACTTTTGGCCAAGTTGGCACGACTCCCATAGGTCAGTTTAGTGCGAGCAAAGTCATTGGCTGGCAAAAAGTAAAGATAAACAAGTATTATTAGCTATTATAGATAAGTGCAGAGCTACGCTATCTTTCAATTAGACAATGACACAGTAGATCTATTTTTATGGTGTCACTTCAAGCACAATCCCAGTTTCGAATAGAATAGATAGTCGTCGATAGGCAATTTATTAAAAAAATTATTAGGCGCGTTCACCAGACACACTTGCACCTTGCTAATATTTATTATTCCGTAACATGATACCAAATTTTGTATATCATGATACTTGAGCATCTCTTATAAAATATAATGCTTATTTTGCTACTTTTTTAGATAAACATGAAATATTTGAAGAAAGTTTTCTTTGTTATCAATTTAAAACTGCGGCAGCAGCATATTCAATCGCCTGCCATAATGATGATTTTAGTAACATTTTCACAATCTATAATTCGATAATTTATCATAGCGTTCACCAGGAATTATCACAAGTATATAATGTTTGGGAAACCTGATCAGGGTGCATGTTTCCTGGTGAACGCGGCTATTTATTCACATATTGAAAGGCTGACAGAAAATTGGTTAACTATCTGAACATGCTAGTTGGATCTGATGAACGTCTGGCCCAATAAATGATATGATTATCATGTTGAGCTATGCCAAATTAAAGTAAATTAGCGGATTTACGACATGGTCCCTAACAACCGAAATAGAAGTGCCTTAATTGGAGCAGCGCCCATATCTGCAGCTCGGTTTGGCAATTGGGGGGCAACATCTAATCAAAAATATTACGGGCTTTACTTAAATTATCTCGCACATGTGTCATGTATTCATTATCGTTTCATATCTGAGGGCTTATGTGCTCCACTTACCTTCAGTGGGATCGCGCTTATCGCCGCCTATAAATGTCCCATCGCTGTTTATCTGTACCGCCGCAATATACTTGGCCACCGCATCCACTGTTGTCTTCTCGATACGTCCCGCCTCCAGCAACGTGTTTAGCAGGAATGAGAGCGTAAACAGAGAATGCATGCGCACGCCGTGCTTGGCTATGTTGGCAACTCCGCCTTGTTCACGATCCACGACAACAACGGCATCGGTGACAACAATTCCCTCGCTCTGCAGATCCCGCACAGTGTCCAGTATGCTGGAGCCGGAAGTGACCACATCTTCAACAATTAGACAGGTATCACCAGCATGATAGATGCCCTCGATGAGCTTCTTGGTGCCATACGCCTTAGCCTCCTTGCGTCGGACAAGCATCGGCGTGTTCTGCTGCAGCGACACAATTGTGGCAAGTGGCAGAGCCGTGTACGGAACTCCACAGACGTGCTTTGCGCTCAGTTGCAGCTCCTTGATGTGCGCCACCAACAGATCGGAGACTGTTTGCTAAGGCAATCAAGAGCAATTGCTAGTCTAAGAATGCCACCTTTTTGTTAACCATTAACAACTCACCATAACATCTGGATAGCTGACAATCACACGTAAATCAAAGTATACGGGCGAATTAATGCCCACCTTCATTTTAAAATCCCCGAATTTGAAAGCATTGATTTCAAACAGTTTTAAAGCAAGCGCCTTAATTTGGTCTGAGTTGTTGGCGAGCATTTTGGCTTTTCTTTTATTTCGTTTAAGCAAATGTTTAACCCTGGACTTTAAGTCAGCAATCAACCACGTTTATCACACACACGTGTAAGCTGGAACCCGAATTGAAAACACGTCCGACTGCCGCTAACAATCAACAAATAATAAAGTCAGAGTTGGACAGTGCTGCCAACCTTTTTCAGAAAAAAAATAGCTACTTATGACTCGATGCTATCGGAAAAATAGCTGAAATTGCGTTGCAAAAAAGCTAAACAAACAAAATGCAGCCCTGAACCCAAAACGATACCGATTGTTTGAACGTCTGGCAGCCTTTCCATTTTAAAGAGCTCTCAAAAACGAGCGCGACTTTTCAAATCTATCAAGCAAACGTCAAAGACTGAACAGTGGTTTGAACTAGTGTTATTCCCCAGACTTCATTTTCTTCAAATGTGGTATTTTGCTGTATTTCATCAAATGACAAATTAAACATAATCTTTTTAGGTGATTATAATTTATTAGAATTTTTATTGACTTAAGGTATATATATATATATATATAAATAAAATATTATTCAAGTACAAAGTTATATATACTCATTATTATTATTTAATTCAAGTAAATATAATTCAAAGTGTGTGTTTTTATTTATTTTGTTTGTTTTTTGTTGCTATATTAGGTAAGTACAATTTACTGTTCCTGCTTTTCTCTTGCCATACAACAGCAGATCTTTCAACTTATTTATCATTCATGTGTTTATTATTTTTTTATCGCTTTTTCATTGAACTTAGATCACAAACAGTAAATGTAAATATAAACGAGTCAAAATTGTATTTGAATTAAACAAGGTTAAAACAAAGTTTAGTTTAATTTTGTAATTATAAAAAAATATTGTAGCTGCATCTCTTGTAACTTGTTTTTTTTTACTATTTTTTATAATTAGCTCGAAAATTCATACGTATGCCTAACCTTAAACCAATGTCCTCTCCAACCACGCGGGCTTTTCATTTCTCTTCTTTTTTTGTGTTGTTTTTTTTTGTATTTGTATTTGTTTCGTTCACGTCCATGTCCATAACACTCGCAATTTTGTTTTTAAACGCTACGTTGCCTTAACTTCAGTCCTTTCGCAGAAAACCTAACCTTAAAATGTATTAAGCTTTTCAAATATATTCTTTTTATTTATATTCCTTTTCGTTTATATTTAGTTGCTGCTGACACTAAACATAAATACAGTACAATACATACATACGGTGTTTGTATTTACGATTTCCATTAATGGTATATAAAAAGTGTTTACACTATATAAACTTTACTTCGCCGCCTACGTTCCTTGCCGCCTTCCTGTCTGCGATCCTACCTTCCTGACTTCCTGCTTCAAAATGTTCCTTCGTCATTTAAATTTTTGCTGTACTTCTCTAACTACAATTCTAATCTTCATCTTTGGCCGCACTCTTCCTACGCACATACTCCATCCTTTCGTTAGTTACTCTGTTTTGTATTGGTTTTTGTAAATATGTAAATTGTAGTACATTTCATTTAAATTCACTAAGAGTTGCACGGACTGTATTTTTTTTTTTTTTTAATTCAATATTTTAAATTATTTGTTTTACATTTTTGCCTGTTATACCTTCGCTAAACCAATTCGTTAAATATTTGGAAAAATATGTTTGTTTTTGTTATTATTTGATGTTCTTTAAGGTTATGTTTTGTTGCTGTTTTATGCTCTCTTTTGTTTTTTATTTTATAAAATGCCAAAAATTTGTGCAAATTTCTAAAGAGTTTTTATATTATTTTTTTTTTTATTATTTTTTTGTTTTTTTCTTTACACTAAAATATTTAACTTTAAAATGTACCATTTTTCTTTTATTTATAAATTTAGTTTACTTCTTTGTTCGTTTCATTTAGTTTCATTTAAAATATTGCATTTTTTCTTTATGTTTTCTTTATTTGGTTTTTTTGTTTTTGTTTTGTTTGTTTGGAGGCTTCATCCCTGAGTGATTTAATTTCCTTTGTTTGTCATTTATTGCAATTTTTTCTTTATAAACTTATTGTTTTATAATCTCTTATGTGATTTATATACGTATGCTAAACAAAAAATTGCGAATTTTTTAAAAGTTTGCGTGGGCTTTGAAGGTTGCTTATTACTTTACTTTACTTTATAGATTTAGTTGGGGGTTACAACTTTGGATAGTTGCCGTCTACTCTGTGTGGCACTCGGTGGCACATTTTGGGAAACTACGGAAACATTTTCCAAAGTGTGCCATACTAAATTGTAGTAACTGTACTTTAAGCTTTCTTTCCTTTCTATGGTATTTAATATGTAACTTTTGGCTAATACTTTTTGTGGCTTACTTCTTGTATTCTGGGTGCTTTGCTTTTTATTAATATTATTTAATGTATATGTGTGTATGAGAGTGTTATTTGTATTTGTACTTTACTTTAAGTATTTCAATAGCTTTCTGTATTCAAACCAAAGCATAATGCCAACGATTTCTGTTTGCTTTGAATCTTTTTTTAAGATTTTCGGCTGCACACAAATAACTTACATATTCATAACTATGCTTTAGAAAAAAAACTGAGCATATTGTAAATATGTAGCACATTGAATACTACATAAAGTACGACTACATCAATTATAGGGTATGGTCCGAAAGCAAAACGCAAAACAAACTCTGCATTTATATCAAAGTATTCAATGGTCACGAAATTAATCCAAACTAACTTTGTGACCAGCGATCATTTGTGTGACAATTAATAAAAGGAAATGGATAAAAGGATAACACAAACCATTATAACTATTTGTATTAATGTATATTAGTTTGAAGCTTTCGTATAACTATATGTAAATATGTATGCTGGTACATATGATAAAACGTATATTGGTATTGTTTACACCTTTATTTTTATCGTTAATCTCAAAAAATGCTATGTATTTGAACAGTAAATTACGTTTTCACTTGCACGAAGTGTTTGCACTTTATTTCGGTTATTGTTTTATGCCTTTCATTCATTCATCATTTCATTTAATATTCTTGCATTTCGCATTTTTGTATTACTTTTTATCTTTTTTTTTTTTGGTATAAGTCTGTTTTCCTTTGCGTTTATATAAAAAATATTCCTTTTGTTTATTGAGTTTTATTGCAGTTATTGTTTTTGGTTAGCGTTTTGTTTTCATTTAGAGCTGTTCAGCGGTTGCTTTTGTTTTTCTTTTCGATTGGTTATCAAGTATAGTATCTATATGTTGTATATATATTTGTTGTATTGTTCTTATTTTGTTTTGTATTTTTTTTTTTCTTTTTTGGTAAGCATGGTAAGTTGGCTATAGCTATAGAGTATTATATGGTATATTGTAGTAATTTTTGTTTGCTGTTTATGGATAGGTAGTTTTGATCTAAACGACGACTGGAAGTTGGGCATGCAAAGACGCAAGCTTGGATTGCATTTATCTGTTAGTGTTTGCTCACTTCGAAGTGGGTTTTTTTTTAATCTTTAAAAGCTTAAGATTAAATGACATTCAGGCTAGTTACGACTTCCACTTTTGGATCTAATTTCATGAAAATACTCTAGGCATAAAATTACCCTAAACAGTTTTTGCAAAATTGATGCTAAAGTGGAACTCGCAACAGGGCTGATTATCTCAAATTACTCATTCATAATTGATCAAATAAAGTATAAGACTAGAAATATATGTATACACCCTTCTCATTTCAATAAAATTTTAATTATCAAATATGCGCATAAAATTGGTTTTCCCAAATGAATTGGTAAACTTATCCTAGGTACATTTATTTAAGATGATCAATAAACAAAAGCTGTCTAAACAACAGAATATGCAAATGATAATGTGTGAAAACAAATTGCACATAAATTCTTTAAAAATTATTAGCTTACATTAAAAGCTTAAGTTTCTCTCATTTCCTTTTCTTTCTTTTAAGATTATGCAGCAAAGATCACAGATCCTCATAAAGAAATGATAGCAAACTACGTTCTTTAGTTAATGTATGCGCATATTTCATATTTTAAATTTATAATCCTCATTATAATTTTTTTTGTTGTTTTGTTTTGTACATTTAAATTGCTATACTTTGCTTAACTTTTTTGTGCGAAAACTTGAACTGAAAGAACCAAAGCTAAAGAACTGAAAGTGTTGTAAACAAAATTTAACTAATACTTGCATATTGTGGTTTGTAAGTATAACTTGTTTTGTTTTTCAGAGGGTTATTGGATTTGGGGTGACGCTCAGCAGGACCTTCGGTAAACTCCTTAACACATTTCAAAAGCGATCTTTGCTTTTACCAACACTTTGCAACACTGGTTGTCTGCGAACTGCTGGCAAAAGCTTTGTCGCTCTTTGTGGCATGAAATGTGTTTAAGAATTTACCAAAAGTCCTTGTACGAACCTCAGGAACCATGTAGCGAATTATTCTGCGCATTGTTGCCAGCAGTTGAACCATTCACATGCTGGGCTGAGACCTCCGATTTAACACGACGAGCGATATGCGAACGCGTGTGTTTGCGCAAGTGATCCTTGCGATAGAAACCTGAAAAACAAAGGACAATAGTTATTAGAAAGTATAGTTAAGATATCTCAAAGAACAATTTGATTTTCGACTGATCCTTTCTATGTTCTAGTTATATGACTTATTCAATCTTGCTGGTTGGGCAATATGTAGATCGAAATGTATTATCTTTATATGCGTCTGCGTTACACATTTCTTTGACTTCTTCTCTCTGGAGTGCTACGAGTCTTACAAATCCTAGCGGAGTTCTCACCTTTTCCACACTCGATGCAGACGTGCTTCTTTTCACCCGAGTGTATGACAATGTGCAAGGTGAGCTGTTCCTTGCGTTTAAATGACTTCATGCAGATCTATATATGAATAGAATTTTTAATTAGTTTCGTCAGATGGTTAGCCATACAAAAACAAGGAGCCTACTTACATTGCACACATGCGGCCTGTCCGGTATGTGAGATAGCTTGTGCCTGGTCAAGTGATCCTTGCGTTTGAGTGCCGCATTGCAGATATCGCAGACGAAGCGTCGCTCCACGGCATGCGAGATGACGTGCTGCTCGATGAGACTGCGATCTGGATAGGCCATCTGGCATTCGGGGCAGCAATAGAGCGTGGAGCCATCTAACGCTTTCGTTTCGCGTATTTCGCCGGGCTTGGGACGTGGCTTCTTCTCCTTTGGGGGTTTCTTCTTTTTGGTTTTCTTGCCGGTAGTGGTGGTGGTGGTGCCACCTGTGGCATTTGTGGTGCCCACTGCTGCAGTGCTGGATACAGCGGCTCCATTGCTAACCGCCCCATTTGCATTGCCATTGACGCCATTGGTGGCACCGCCATTAGCCAATGCAGCGCCATTCGCATCCGTCATGTTGGTCATATGTCCGCCATGTTCCATGCCAACTAAACCACCATTGTGATGGGCGCCACCATTGGCACCATTGTTGCTAGGCGTTAGTGCGACACCACCCAGCGCCAGGCTGGCCAAATTGGTGCCATTCTTAAGGACATCACCCGAGGATTCCTTCTTTATTGTTTCCGAGTACTTGAGGAAGTGCTGTATGGATATTGGCAGTGTTGCGGATAGCAAATGCGATGAATAGTCGACAGTGTTGGCTGTATTGGCCAGCGTCTGCCACGACTGATTGACATTCTGTAAGATTTGCTGATTGAGCACTGTGGATGGTAAAAGCGAACGCAAATATCTCATTAAATAATGTCTTATTCATTTTCTATTCCTTTCCCGTCTTTGATGATGATGATGATAATGATGGTGTTGGACACACCCAGACTCAAATCCTTACCCACGTTATACCAACAGTTCATGCATTATCTAATAGCTTCCTGGATAATGTTCTGGCTTCGACATTATGTGAGATGAAAAAACCTACCCCAACAACAAATATCTTTGGCTTGGCAACACACACACACACACAATCTTATAACCCGTGTGTCTGTGTGGGTGTGTCTGCCTGTGTGTATGTGTGTAGGCTCAATTCTATTTTCTTGAAAATCCCAGGCTGCCAACATCCCAATCCCTACTCCTCACATTTACTGCCGCCAAGGACACATGATATTCCGCTTCCCTAACCCTAACTCTCTCCCTTCCCCTGTTCCTCCAGTCGCTCAGACTCTCTTTCTGTATCTGTTTCTTGCCATGTCCTCCATCAAATGCCTGTTCCCTGGGGCTAAGCTCAAGTTTTCAGTTACTCTTTTAAAGTTAATACGCCCACGTGGAAAATGTGAAGAAAAACTTTTGGCTCGACAACAAGTAAACACAAATTTTCAACTTGTTAATAGGAAATGCTTTTATATATATGGAGACTGCTTACAGCACCCATAAATTGGGTAGAGATAAAACTTTTTGCTTAAGCGCTGGACGCTCCAAAATGTATGCTACGAAATCTCAATCCAGACAGGACTTAACATTTATTTTTTCCTTTTCCTATTTCATTTTTTTTTTTTTTGTTAGCTTTGAGCCGAACCAAACGAGCCGACTGTAACCCCTCTCCCGCTTTCCTACCACCGAATGCCGTGTAGGGAACAAGCGATGGGCGACGCACACGAAGAATAATGGGCGTCCTTGAAATTACATGCCCTATACAGATACCAAAAAAAAAAAAATCCAAAAAATACCCACAAAAAAAAAGGAAGAAAACCAAAGAAAATATACATGTTCATATGGCGTGTGCTTTATACACACACTATTTCAGCGCTCCTCCCCCTCTGACACACCTTTCCCTTCTTCCCTACTGCCCAGCCCTCGTTCAACGTACTGCCATGCGTCGCCGACTCACCTTCTTCCCGGTCACGTTCAATTTTTGGATGGATTTTACCCTTATGATCCGCTGCAGCGGCCGCATTCAAAAAGTTTAGATCACTCTGCGGCTGTGAATACGGTATGGATATATTTTGACCATATTGCATATTATTGGCCGCCGAAACTGTAATTGAAATGAAATGATAACCACAATTAGTAAAACAAACATTATTAAAAGCAGCTATATACAATTAGTCAAGAAATTGGGCTACAACAAATACACATATTTCTTTTGATTTGAAACCAGAAAGCCAGAATTCTTTAATTAGTAATATTTGTATTTTTTAAGTTTTATAAGTAAATACATTAAAATAAGAAATCAATTTAAAAAAGAAAACACGATAGGGTTTCTTTATTTTTTTTTAATAAAATGTGTGTATTTTTTATTGTATTTTGGATTTGATTTTATTATTTATTATTAATATGAAGTATCTGTATATTTACACATTCTTGAATTGCGCTACAATCACAGCCTTATGTATTTTTGTTAATAAATATTTTAAATATATGTTTTAAGTTAATAAAGTTGTATTATTTTTGTATTTCTAGTATTTTTCAATATTCTTTAAACATTAAAAAGACTACAACTTGAGGCCGACTGACGCGAGCTCCAACGCACATCGACTAACTACAACTGACTGGGGCCTTCGTCTGGCTTGGCACAGCAGCTACAGCTGGCGTCTGTTGGCGACACAAACACACACACACACACCTAGACACAGACAAATGCATACATATATGTATATGTGTATGTGTATGTATATGTGAGACAACGAATGAGGATCGGGTGCCGGCTAAAAGCGGGCGACTGCTCGTCGGCTCAACGATGACAATGTCCCAGTGGCACACGATTTATACGCTATACATACACACAACCACACACACACAGATGCACACCGATACATACATCAAGTTACTGCCCTGTCTGTGTTTGTGGGCAGCAACATTTTTGGTTGTAGTTGGCAACTCTGGCTGTTGACTAATATGCGTGTGTTGGTATGCCTTATTGTTGTTGTTGTTGCTGTAGGCAGCTGTGAGCTTGTCTGCCTGCCTTCTTGCCTGTCGTCGCCTCGCTGCCGTCTGCCAAGGCCAAATTTTGCACCCACACACACACACACACATACATCTATACTGACAGAGACGCACACGTGCGAGCCACGCATACATAGGAAAAAGGAAATTAAAATTGAAAATGCCGGTCCTAGCGAGGCGCCTCAAATGTATGCTACACATTTCTCAATATGCTGCTATATGTATGTATGTATGTTTGTATGCGTATACGTATGCGTGTGCGTGTTTGCCTGTGTGTGTGCGTATTTTTCGGCATTGCCTTTTGCGCTATCGTTTTGCCGGGCGCTCGTTTTTATTAATAAATATTTTCTGGCTGTTGCCAATTGGCCCGGTTTTTTTTTGTCGTTCGTATTTTCTTTACATTTGCTTCCTTTTTCCTGTCGAAATGATTATGTACACACAATGGGGCGCATTGCTGGAGGCGTGGCGGGACGAAGTCAGGCAGTGACATGGCCAGCCGATAAAGGTTACAAATTTAATAATAATAAAAAAAGAAAAAAAACACAGAAACTGAGCTAAAAATCTTTAAAAGGAATATGTGAGCGCGTATATATGCAAGTGTGCGTGTGAGAGTGTGTGCGTGTATGTGAGTACGCTCTGTTTGTCTGTCCCTTGTATATATTAACTTGTGACCTTGCGTTATAATTCAACAAAATTTCTTATGCTTTAATGCTTTTGTGTGAGGTGCCACAGACGACAAATAAACTCTAGCATACTTTTGGGGGGCATCACATTAAATGTGCTGATCTCAATTAGGCAGGTCACATATATATACATAAGTATACATTGTGAGGGTACAGAAAAGGAAACAAGCTAATGGAGTTTAATAAAGGCACGTAAGTAGTCCATAAGGAGGATTAGGATAAAAACAATTGACCAATGAACCGTAAAACGTAAAGGTTATGTTAAGAAAACATACATATAAACTAAATTTATTCCGGGTACGTAGATTTTATTAAAAAACAACAATTTAAGTAATTACAAGTTCAAGTTTGTTAAAAACAAGATAACAGAGAAAATGTAATGTTCTGCTTGTAATTATATTTACAAAGTTCTATTTATCTTTATAAGATGAAAGCAAATTTAAACTTAATAAAAGTTGCTAAAGGCATGTTAACAGCCCAAAAGCAACGCGAACGAGCTTTGGATGCTTCCAAATATTAAAATATTTGAAACAAAAAATGTATATAATTATAATAATTTTTTAATTTAACAAAGGGCACAAGAATATTTTATTGTATAAAAAAGAACCGACAATAACTAATTTACAGTGTTATTAAATAAAATGTCACAACTCCAAAAATATGTCCAAGAAATTAAATCCCTGAACTTTCAGGAACACCGAGATTAAAAATTGCCTTCAAATTGTCATCAATATCTCTAAAGATTTGTGGAACACACTTGACTAAAATGTTAAATCCGAAGAAAACATTATATCTTATGAATCTTACAAGCATTATAGATTTAAAGTGAAAAAAGCTTAAGCTGTTCAAACTTCAATAAATAAGTTCGATAAATAAGTATCTAACGATTCCATTCGGAAAATAGTCTCTTTGCTTACGCACGACCAATCGATTTATTTGCAGACCCTGAAATCTCAACATACTCGTACATAGAATCCGCGTTGGGAAAGACAAGAAACAAAAAAAGACCGAGATAATCAAATATTATCCGAGCAATTAAGTTGCCTCAAACCGATGAACAAACAATGGCAGCAGTTTGGCAAATGCAAGGCTTATATACAGTAATTAATCAAGTGAACAAAATGAGTGCACGGACTAACAACATCCCCATAAGTAGACAACAAAAAGTGACAGAAAAACCAACTGGCCATAAAAATGACAAACAACTAAAATAAAGCAAGTAGTCGAGTCCCCGACTATAAGATACCTATTACTCAATTAACATAAGAAATTGAATATTTATGGGATCTTGCTGCTACTACTTAATATGAATCAAAAGAAATGTTCACTACCAAATAGTGGTACTGGTTCTGTTGGAACTTTTACTTAGTGGGACAAAAAAGACGTGTAAAATTCTTAATTCACCAAATTTACAGTCTCTATATTTTGTAGTCGCTGAGATACAGGTGTTCAAATAATTAAGAGGACGGAAAGAATAATTTTACTTAAAGAGCATGGGGTTAAGCATAAGTCATACAAAAGAAGTCTGTTTCAACTTGTCTATTTGCCCTGATCAAGAATATATGCATAATGTTTATATACTGCAACGAATACAAAATACCCTCGTACTCTACGAGTAACGGGTATAAAAACAAGGCGCAAGTTGACAAAACAAAAACAGCCAGGAACATGGGAACATGAAGAACAGGAGCAGAAGCAGGAGAAGATGTTAGAGCAGGAGTCGAATGATAGACGCACGGAAATACTGGGCTAAGCCTTGTGGATACGAGAACGACAAACGACAAACGACAAATGACAGCAACAGCAACAGCGGCAACGTCGAACATCGAATATCCTGACAACAACAAAGCTAAAAGCATGCGCTCCATTTTCGTCATCATCGTACCCGGCATGGTCGTTGTAACATTTCACTTTTCACTTCACTTTCACATGGGTCACACGACAGCGACAACGACAACGACAACAACGGCCAGAAGCAAGTGAGACCAGGACGAGACGCCACGACCATGCCAATGGCTTGTTGTTGTTGTTGTTGTTGTTATTGCTGTGGCGAATGCCTAGCAACGAGTTAAAGTCGGTGAAAACTGAAACACGGCCAAGCGAGAGTGAGAGCACTCCCAACTACAAAGAGACCAGAGAGTTTTGCAGAGAGAGTGCGAGAGCATATGAGCGAGAGCAGAGAGAGAGAGTTGGGCGCACGCTCTCCAACCCACAATATGGCGGCCTTTGACAGCTTGTCTGTGCGCTTGGTTTGAGTTTCGATCCAAAGTGGAACAAAATGGAAAGGAATTCGCTAGGTTTGAGGAACGTTTTGGAATACATGGCGCTTGGTTCTTGGTCTGTCGTCTGTGTTCCTACTTTTAAGTGTGTTTATAGTGCCGGCAACACACAAATCGCTCGTGTGAGGCAGTGAAAGCGGTGAGAGCGCGCGCGCAACAGAAAGACTAATATATACATATGCATATATATATGCATATGTATATGTCATATACACCAGTACATATGCATGTAGTACATAATAAAAAAAGTGAGAGAGAGAGAGAGAGCACAAAAATAAGAGAGCGTGAGGCAGCAGTAGTCAGAGAGTGAGAGTAAGTCTAGAGTGGCGTTAGGTTAGGAAAAACTGCAACCCCTATTAGAGTTGGGGGTTATTCGCCCGCTGTGCGTTTCGGGTTTGAGTTTCCCGATTGGGTGTGGGCTCAATTCAAGGGTGTGGGCCCGTCGCGGCGCCAGTCGCCAGAGTTTGAGTCATCAGCGCCCAGCAATGGCAACAACAACAGCAATTTATCGCTCAGACCACATCAAAGTTGGGAGCCCAGCTTTAAGCCTTAAAGCTGTCATACAATAGAAAAAGCTTCGTTTTGGCTTTATTATTTTACACTTGCTTGATTTTTGGTCGGCTTTGTTTAAGCCTAAAGGGAAGTAGGGAGGTTGGAGGGGTTAACTCAATTAGATACACACCCATACGGTCATATATCAACATGATGTGTGCTATGTAAGTACATGTACATGTATATAAAATCCATCTATATACAAATATGTATGTATGTATGTATATATCTACACCTATACTCTGACAGACTTATAAGCACGCGCATTTTTAGTGTTGCATAGAGTCAGGCGCTGGTTCTCGTCTCGCAGTGGGGGTGTAAACCAGCAACGACTCACCCCACACTCACACTCATACCCACACTCACTTACACTCACACTCACACTCACACTTGGCCACAGTCTGTTATGTACACATAGAAAATATGTACATGAGTGCAAATTATTTACGGGGTTGGGAGTGGGATAGAAAAACGACCCTCCAGCCACACCGCAATATTATCATATCCATTCGCTTGACTGGTCATCCACATGAAATATAAAATTACTTTTACCCAATTCTGATCATGGCATTATGATCGGCATACAATTTTAAATAGCATTTGCACATGTCTAACATTTTCTACATCTCCATCTCCGAACTCTCCCACTACCAAACACACCCCCACTCTCTGTCTCTCTCTCTCTCTCTCTCTCTCTGGTGCTCATACCATGCGGTTTATTACTCATCCTTAATACGGAATACGTCCCTCTTAGTCTAAGTCTCGTCGTCGTTGTCGTCATCGACGATTTCGTCGTCGTTCAAACAGAAAATCTATGAACTTCGAAAATTGTTTGTCTTTTGTTTTTTCCTTTTTGCTGTTTTATTTTGTGTCCTTTTCTGATATGCTTAGGCAAAGTGCGATTGAGAATTTATCAAATCATTTTGATGTTAAAGCTTAAGCATTTTCCGGCAGGAAATAAAGAATTATGTGAATTATACAAAAAAAGACTTAAATATATTGTTTTGTTTGTAACTGCGCTGAAATGTTGTAAACAAATAAAAAAAAACTCTTTTAAGCTCTATTTGATTGCAAAGCTTATTTTAGCTGTAACTTAAAAAAAAAACAAGATTTTTACAATATTAGAATACATTAAACTGTATGAAAATATTCAAATATATAACAATCGATTATACTTAATATGTATTTAAGTTTTCTACAAATAAGAGTTTACCAATCTAACTAAATACATATCTATAAATAAAAAAAAATTTTCCTTTTCCAAACTAAGCGTACAAAAGAAATGGCATTGTGAAATATTATAAAACTTAAAGAATCTCTTTTTTATTTTGTATGTATAATCTACTGTCAACACAATTTTCTAAATTATAATGAATTTCTTTCCAAAAATATTATAAAGCTTAGAGAATCCTTTAAATTTTGTGTGTTTAATTTATTCTCTAGCTGTTATTCTATTATTTACTATCCCATCATTTTCAGTCACGTTCTATGGGAAACTCAATATTGAATAAAGCAGCTGTTATAATATGAACGTTAATCCACCTTTCCTCTAAAATGAAGACATTTCGTTATTGAATCTCCGTCAGTTATCTTACTAATTGGCTGGCAATACAAGAGGTAGATATCTTTGATGATTTGGTCGTAGAGCAAATAAAAAGAGACACGCTATCGGTCTAAGTTATCTATCTTCCGAAAAAAAACAAAACAAAAAACAACTAGACTGGACTGTGGGACAAGTTACGGTCGTGATAAGCCAGCTAATAAGTGACGAGAAAATGCAGTAGCTGGATGAGCAGGGGAAACGCACCGGACGAGGGGTACAGTGGTCTACCTGCATTGGCTGACTGCAGCCACACACACTCACACACTGTTTGATAGATAAAAGAGACACACACACGCATAGACACATTTTCCTGTTGTTGACCGGGTGCAGGTAACAAAAAAAAAATGAAGAGAAATAAAATAAAATAAAACGCTAAACTGGAAATGTAATGCGTAGAGCTGAAAACCTGGGATCAATGAACCTCACAAACAGTGGCAGTTGGCCGTTGGAGTTCGAGTTTGGGAATAGGCTTGAAAATTGGAATTGAGTTGGTTTGAGTTTGGTTCTTAAATTTCCAATAAATGCGTGCGAACAAAGAATGAGCAATAATGGCAATATCAAGAAAGAAAAAATTCAATATAATTATGAAATGCAACCTGATGAACGGTTTGAGAATCCAATTATGCAAGTGAATGCAACTAATTAATATTAATAAAGATGTGAGACTGGGCTAGGATGTATTGCTGTTAAAGGGGTTTGGGTGATAGGCCTGCCTTATGTACATGCTTACAACAAGGAATGGTAGAGGGGTTTTCGCAGTCATCCCTTGCCATAAAGAGTTGCAACTTGGCTAAAGGAAGTCAGTGCAATTAAAAAAGCAGCGCCGTTTCCTCACAAGGGGGTTGGGGTTGAAAACTGCGCACGCACACACACGAACACACACACACATGCTCAGCTACTCAAACTCCCCCATTGTAATTGTATTTCTATGTGTACGTGTGTTGAGTAGCTAACGACATAAAACTCACCCCCGGGCTACACAAAGTAAAATGCAGCAAATTCAAAAGTTATTTGAGTTCATTGCATTTTCAAGCGAAGCTAAGCAACAACAACAACAACAGCTAGAGAAACTGGCAGCAGCGGACACACTAACACATACAACACTCACTCACACACATAAAACAGGGGTGGGTGGTAATGACTCAAAACATAGCGCAGAAAAAAAAGTAAAAAACAACGCAGAAGCAACAACAAAAATCGTTATATTCGGTTATGATGACAGTCGTTCCCGCTACCGCTAACAAACTCGAGTTTCGAGTACGTTATAGTGTCCAGGAAGGGTTTGCTCTTTTTTTAATGTTAGGAGAAGGGATGGTGTCGAAGCACTTCATAGGGGCTGACTTATGGGTGAAAAACAGCAAGATCGATTAACAGTATTAAATTGCATTTCTATGCTAGTATTTTATACATTTTGATAAATTCTTACTATAAGATACTATAATAAAAAAGATATAGTATATAGATATACAAAAATAAATTTTTGTCAAATAAAATATGAGAATTTTTAATCTTGTTAAAGATTTCTAACTGTATACTTATGTCGATTATCAAATTTAACACTGCCTTATTAAAGAAATTTTAAACTTTCGCTGGTATTATATTTTCTTATTTTTAGAAATATAAAAATTTTAAAGCTAAACGATCACTTATTTAATATATCTGCCTGACATAACATTAGTTAATTTTCGAATTATTTTCTTGCATTTGATAAATACGATTTTATGGTTTATTTATTCTTTATTTCATTTTTTATGTTGTCCAAGAAAACTTGTTTTCAGTCAGGTGGCAACCCTCTAGTAAACGCAATATTGATGAATGCATCTTTTCGTTATGAACCAGTTCTGTGAACCAAAAATAAACTACAAAATACTAAGCGGATGATTAAACGCTTCTGTTGTCTCGCTCTTACAAATGGTCTTTCGTTAACTGAGAGCACAACGAAACCAATGCGTGCAGCCAGTTCTCTTAAACGCGCTCATTCCATTTGTGATATTGCTTAACTTGATCCTCCATTCTCTTTTTAAAGAGTCAATCAAAACAAGAATGTTGTTCTAGTTACACATGTTCAAAAGACCCCAAACGGCGCGTTGTAGTGCATAGCGTAGGGAAAAGCAAATCGTCGCCGTTTGTGTTTGTGTGACGCCAACGCTGGCGTCGCTGGCGACGCAAACGGCGACGACGGCAGCAAAGCGAAAATAAATCGATAAAAATAAAATAAATTTTTAGTGATTATGTTGTACACACAACCACACAAACATGCTTACATATGTATGTATGCATGCAATGCGTATATTTATATACAAACGTATGTACATAATTGGGTATATATTTGACTTAGTATATTTGTATTATATTTATTTACGATTGTGGTCACTTACCGTTGGGCACATTCTGATTGAAATGATTGCCATTGGTCTGATAGCGCTGCACATGATTATCGGATCCCGCTGCAGCGGCAGCAGCGTTCACCGGCGGCGTTCCAAATGCACCCGGTGTTTGTGCATCAAATTTAGCGGCAAACTGATGAATGCCAGAGAAGGGGCCGCCAAACGCGGAGAAATTCATCATGACAGTTTTATAATATTAACAGGCCTCACCATACACACAGGCCACACACACAGGCACAATCGCGCTCGCGTAAACAAACAATCGCACTCACACACACACAGGCAAGACAGGAGGAGCCTGTGTGAATTGCCGATTGGTTTTTGGAGAAGCGACTCTTCGATGGCGCTTTTGGGGCTTGTGTAACACTTTCGCTTTTTCGATTATTTTGGTTATTTCAATTTGCACTAACCAACACTAGCGGTAACTGTAACTGTAACATTAACGATGCGTTGAGCCTGAATAACTGAAATACGATCGAAGTAGAGAAGCAGAAGCAGGAGAAACAGAAACAGACGATGACGATGACTACTAAACGGTGCTTCTCAACAGTGGGTGGTGCTAACTTGGTTTGCGTTGTTGTTGTTGTTGTTATTATTATTGCTGCTACTCCTGTTGGTGGGGGTTGGTTTTTGGTTGGTGTGGCGTAGCACACACACACACACAAGTATGTATGTATGACTGCGCGCGATTGTATGCAGCGCTTTGCTTTTTGGGGGTAGCAAAATGTACAACTTTCAATTTCGCTTAAACTAAACATACACAGAGTCACACAACACCAACACACTCACACACGAGGCAACGGCGAACGCGACCACGACCACGACGACGACGACGACGTCGACCGCGAACAACAACAATAATAAAGTAGAATTAAACGAAAGTCACGCTTACAACCGGCTCGTCGAGGCTCCGACATCAAACTAAAAGTAACATTACAACGAAAGAAAGCGGAAACACTGGGGCAGGCAACGGCAATCAGGCGCAGGCAGCGACTGCGACGCCGACGGCAACGGCGACGCAGTGGACAAATGACAGTGACAGCGCAGCTCTCTTTTTTGTATTAGTTCGCTAATATGTTTGTATGTGTGTGCATATGTATATTTGTATGCATGTGTGTTCTATGTTTGTGTGTGTGTAGTGTTTGTGTTCGCTGCTTTGAGGGTGGAAGTTTTTCTACTTCTCTGGAAAATGTGCGTTTTATTTGTACATTCTTCACAATGCGTTTTTGGTAGGGCATATGCGACTTAACTGAATACATTAGTTGCTAATTCAGATATAATAGCAAAGAGAATAATGTATTAAAGAGGAAATACGCAGTTGCTAAAATAGTTTTTAAATATAAGAGAAATAATTTACTTATGTCAATAATAAATAAATAAATAGGTAATAAATAAGAAATACGTAGTTATTAATATTCAAACATTAATATTGCATGCTCAATAATTATTGATATTACAGAACATTGGTAGGTCGGCTAACTCTAACCAGAAAACTTACAAACAGCGTGCCTTGTATTCGTATTTTTATTTGGTTTTCCAACTTTTGGGGTTGTGTGGCCTGGCAGTCGCCGTCGCAGTCGCAGTGTTCGGCCAGTGCATTTATGTATATGTGCATGTAGCGTGTATTTGTCTGTATTCATGTTTGTTTATACACACGTATCTATGTAAGTCTTTCTGTATATGCATTCATACGTAGGTACGTTTTTTTTTTACTTACATAAATATGTACGTGTGTATTTACATTCGTATTTATGTATATATATGTATGTATGCATGCCTGTATCTGGGATGTCTAGAAGCGCTCAGCATTCGACCGCGTCGCAGTCGCTGCATTATATTCTGCTGCCGCTGCGCTCAGTGCTTGTGTTAATGAAAGTGAGTGCAGCATCAGCATAAGCACTTGCCTGTGTGCGTGAGTGTGAGGATGGGACGCTCTAATAAGAGAGCAGTAGCCTCTGTTCGCATCAGCAGCAGCAGCCTCTCTCAGCCTGAACTGAACATCGAGAAGCAGCACTCACATGCATTCGTTTTTGTGCCTGCGCTTGGCCTGCAAGTGTTTGAATGTTTTTGCCAATACCCTACAACATGCAAAATATGAACTGTAAAGCGTTCTGAAGGGCAAGAGGGCAATTTAGAGGCTATTTCCTAAAACGATTATGATAAGATTAATTAGTTTTTATTATAAATATTATTGCAAACGTTCTAAAATTTGTATTAAACATATATTAAAATATTCTAAAACTGGTTTTGAAGCGCATAATACAGTCGCATAGAATCAAAGTTGCTGAACCGTTTTCCTTCTTTTGTATTGTCGTTTTTTCCTTGTTGTAGTCTTCCATTCGTTGACTTATTATGAGGGTTGGAGTTTTTGACTTCCATGCGTTCTTTTTACCTCGCATTCTCTCATTCTCTTTCGTTTCTCTCGCCTTTTCGTGTCTCTTTGAATGCAATGCTTTGTTTAGCTGAATTTTAGAGCTCTTATTGTTACATGTGTTTATCTTTAATTTGTATGCATATTTTCCAATTATGCATTTGCTCTCCGGCCATGGTACAAGTTATGAAAGTACCTACATACATACACATGTGTATGTAATATATACATATACTTCTATATTAATTCCTATAATTCGATCAGCAGCATACTCATCACTTTGTACAAACATACATACATATATATGTATGTAGAAGACCATGCATGTGGTATTCACATGCATACATACATGCACATGTATGTGTAAGGGCTTATGATCCAATGGTGCAGCTAATACAAGACCCCCATCCGTTGATCAGAACTAAACATCATACCATCATCGACACTCACACCTTAAAAAATATGCATTTATATATGTATGTACATATGTCATTATGTATATGTGTGTAAGAAGATATGCATGTGTTGTGTTAATACCATTTCCAGAATCTTAAGACCTATTACTTAAAAAGTATAAAGGGTCTACTAAGTGTCTAAACCGTTTTTTAAACTATTTTTTGTAATGTTGATCTTACTGCTTCTTCTTATTTAGGTCAAAAAATTTTTTGTTAACATTTACTTTTTTGAAATATTTTTACCTATTTTTATTTTGAAATTGAAATATATAAAACCAAAACCTTAACTGAAAGCGATATCGTTTTAGTGTGATACCCTGATAATGATAAAATATTTCTTGTCATCTGTAAGCCTGACCTGAAGTATAGATCAGCATCAACAGTTGACTCAAAATAGCCAAGTAAAGCTATTTCTTTGAGTTCTCGCTCTTGTTTTTTTAGTTTAATTCTTTTGCAGATTACAGGGTCTCGTACAGTTGAGTTTTCTTGACAGTACCCTTTCCTACTAATTACTTTTTAGTTAATATTCGAAAGAGTGATGTGATTGTCTTAGAGGCTTGAGGAGCCCTACCCATCTGGTATACATACCCAAACCCAAGGAGATAAGCTCCAACTCGTTTTGCAAAGCTGTGTCAAGGGTCATCAATCAGGGGACTTATCGTTGAAAATAAAAATGCCCCACTACAATTAGGTTTATTCATTTTATTAATTAATATGAGCTTTTATCTGATGTTTTCATACAGCTTATGGCCATTACAAGGTATGAGATATTTGAGAGACGTGGACCTTAAGCCTTGCTAATTGAAAATTGCATAAGCAAATTAAAATTATGGGGCGACATTTGTCGGAGTCCCTAGTTAAGCCTTTTTCTAAGTAGCTGTATGCTTACAAACGTATGAACATCCATGTATTGTCCGATTTAACATCATATTTGGCAAATTATAGGTACAATTTTTTTTAGTTAGTATTTATAAGAAACTTAAGTTAAGGCATTTAATTGCACTATGCGCTATATGAAAACATCAGCATTATAATGCATTATACATATATTGTATTGTATATTTAGAGGTTACATTTTATATAAATATAATTAAATACTTTCATGTCATTTAATGTTATTTCATTCGATCATGCACCAAAAAATACCGTCCAAACATACATATTATGTATATGAATATATATATGGATTGATTTACGTATAATATCGTTTAGCTAAAGTATATATTTTTATGTATTTATGTATATATTGAACTGATCAATGATTTGCTAACGTTTTTGGTTGCTTTTTTTGTAGCTCTTAACGAATGCTTACAAAATATTATTTTTTATATATTTTTTAAGATATCAAAAAATATTTTACACATAGTAAAGCCTTGGGATTGTTTTTTGTGCATTTTTTCTACACGGTGTTTGTATAAAAAAAAACAAACTTAAATTATAATTAACAAAGGTTTGTAGATGCAACTAAATGTACATAAATCTATGTCAATTGACAACTTAAGAGTTAATATCACACAAAATATCAAAAAACAGCGCAAATGAATGAATTAATTGTTCAAGCGAATGTACAAATTACAAATCATAATACAATAGAAATAGCTACAAAATGTATGAATATATTATTACGTATATAGAGAGAGATATATATGCAGATACCGTAAAGTTTGTTTTTCAGCAATTTTGCTCGAGTGTTACAATATAATATTAAGCTTTTAGTTGTTCGCGATGTTTGCCAAAAATATAGCACAATTATCAGATATATAAGTATATAGAGTATATATTGATTAGAGAGGATAGCCCAGGGCAGCCGATAAAAGCGGCTCCCAGGAGCGATTTATATCCAAATACAGCATTGTGCACTGTTCCGCGAGTGTATCATCATCGTCCAGTATAGTTATTGGGAAGAGATCATTCTGTAAACGAATAATATTAATTATTAATCGTTAATAAAAAAATAGTCGATGTTCTCTTGTTATATACACACATTTTTGGCCTGCCATAGTTGTTCCAACAGCCGGAGAAAACGTTGCATTTCCATGCTGCTTGCAAAGAATATGACCAAGTCATCCTGGCATTCCACAGGCGCCTCTTGGCAGGAGAATTCTAGTATGCACCACCAAGTTTCACTGTGCGAGGGTATCTTAATGCCTGTCATCGCTTTAATGTCCGCACAGGTGAGTATTTCGAGGCCAGAGTTTTTACCATAAGCACTACTCATGCTTTGGGACTGTCCCACTTTGGTAGTCTTCTGCATAGCTTGGAGCGCCTCCTGCGAATGCCTTGTGGGCGTGGAGTTGAGCGAAGAACAGGAGCGTTGTGTGCCACGAGTTGGAGTGCTCATCGTAGAGCTTAACTGCAAAGAGTTGCAACATATTTATCTATTGTTCGGCTTAAACAGAGAGGAGAATCTTACCAAGCTGCTGGTCTCAAAGATGCACAACATTTCGTCATCGCGCAAAATTTGCTTAGGCTCTGGAGCCGGAGAAGGTATATCCACCGGCTTGTTAAGCTGACGCAGTGGCGCAGAGAAATCTTCACGCAAGGTAATTAAATGGTTTTGTGTGACAATTAAAGTGCAACCCAGTGCCTTGTGCCTCTCCTGCAACTCAAACAGCTGAAAGTTGAAAGCAAATTTTATAAAGAGTACATAACAATTGTTGTTATTATTGTAGCTTACACCACTCGCCGATTGCAGAAGCGCCTGTAACCATTCCGAGGCCACATACTCATCCGGCGCTGCCATTTGCAGCAGTTCGCCCTTCAGCATTATTTCAAAACAATGCGGACGTGCGGATTTAACAGCGCGCCTTGCCCCTTGACACTCCGCCAATGCCATTGCCCAGCTTGGCAGCTTTTGTGTGGAATCATTGAACATGTACAGCACGCCAGCCCTGCAAGATTGAAATTAAGATACAAATAGATACATACGCTTATGGCAGCGTTTCCCTTATCTACTCACTTTAGTAAAAAGTAACCTGGCTGCCAGTGAATCTTAGAGGCTGCAGCTACCGTTACCGTTTCCCGCACGCGTCGATGCATGAGAAAACCTTTGACGTGCGGACCAAGCGGCTCCTGTTCTCCGGCCAAGCCCATTCCCAATGCACCGCCAGCAGGCATATTAACCACCGCATAGAACATCCAGTGTTCATCTTTTCCTACACAACTGTTGGCTCGAACGAACGCCTGCAGTGGAGCCAAATGCTCCAATGTGAGTTGGCCCACAGCGGGCAGCGTTGAGCCGCTACGACGTGCACAAAGCTCTAGATTGGCCACCAGTGCATCAGCTGGATAAGGTCCGCCGGCAAGTAGCACCTGCTGCATGTCCCGCATGCTGTTACTTAGTAGCACCGTGTTACCAAAGGGACCCATCTATAAAAAGGATCGCAATTAGATTATTTTAGAAGGAAATTCAATTTTCGTTGTTAAGTTACCAAAATGACATCGAGATCCTTGTAGGCCAGCACGAACTTGGCGCACAGGCAATTACGCACCAAATCGGACACATATAGTGTTCTATCGGTTAGTAGAACCAACACCGGCGTCATGAATCCTTCGCAGCTATAGCCGGTGTATAATTTGAATACCTACAGGTAAGTATGACTTAAAGTTTTGAAATCTATAACTTTATTTACTGTCTATAGTTTACCTTCAGCAGTTGTTCGTCGGGCTCACGAAATATGGATAAATTCTTGCCGCTAAAAATGTCGATGGATATTTCTCCAATGCCTAGCTCAAAGCGAGACAAATCGCCAGGCAAGTCATGGTCGATACCCACGGCCAGCTCCCGACGTGGTGAGTTAGCTCCGGACATTTCAATCTCCATGGCAATCTCAGCATTCAAATCGTCAATCAATTCGTAGTTTTTGGGCCGCACACCGCGTACATAGAGATTTGATCCTACATGTTTTTGTTCGCCCCGCAGTTTATCCGCAAAGAAATCATTTTTGCGTATTGAGGATTCGAGTATTTTCTTTTGAGTTACGTTGCGCAGAAAACGATTGATTAGTGAGGTCTTTGCCGCTGGCGTCGGCGGTTTCAATAGCTGTGCATAGTCAACGTCCGTATAATCCACAATAACCAGATCGCTTTCCGTAGATGGTCTCTCATTTGCCGTATCTGTGGTGGTCGTAATGGTTAATATATCGTCAAACTCTTCGCTTAATATGGTGCTCTTTGAATCCCGTCCACTGCCACCGGGACCACATCCGCCGCGTGCGCCCAAGTAGCTGCTAGGACTATGAAGACTTCGACTGTGCTGTTGCTGATCGCCATAACGTGGAGGCTGCATCGGCTGTCCACGCTTCTTTAGAGGCGAGGGAAGATGACGCGACTGACGCTCCACACTGCCAAGCATCAGGCCATTCATGTTGTTCTGCGGTTGGATCTTGGAGCACGAATTGGAGTTGCTATTGGTGTTGTTGCTAATTGAGCTAAGCTCGGATATGGTGGATGAAGAGAGCGTAGTGGGAAGCTTGCTTGGGGCTGCCTGTGCCTGTGGCGGCTGCTGCTGTAGATGCTGTTGTTGTGACGTCTTGGGAATTTTAGAAGCTGTGGAAATAGTAAAATAAACTTCTATATAATTATATATTTATTTAAGAATTACTTAAACAAAGGGGAAAAATAAAATAATACAAAGACTACAATTTAAAGAGACCCAAATATGGATGGAAGAAAAGAGGAAGCAAAAATTATAAGCAAACAATTACTTAACATAATGTAATAATTGTAAATAAGTGTGCTGGTTTCTTTCTAAGAGTATTACTGGAACTTAACCACACAGTTGTAGAAATAAGTGCAAAAGCCGCATTAAGAAATGTTTTATTACACATCACGCTATTTGATTAGATTTTAGATTATAGATTTTAGATTTTTTTTACTATAGTAAATCTTTTGTATATTATACAATTTCTTACCAAAATAGCTATTGGTTGCTGCCTGTTGTTGTTGTTCCTGCTCCTTGTCACCTGGTGTATTGACGGAAGTATCTTTGAAACTGCGAAAGAAGTTGCTAAACGTCTTGGCTATCGGTGCAGTCATAAATGAGCTGCGCAGCTGACTTGCTGGCTGTGCAATGGGTGTATCTCGCTCCAATAAACTGGCCACACTGCTGTGCTGTGTTGTTGACATGGACAGCTCAAACTTTTGCGGCTCGCTGGTCTCATAGGAGACACCTGTATGCTCAAAGACTGTGCTCTCACAATTTATGATAAACTTGCTGCGGAATTCGCTTTGTGTGCTGGTAACAATTGGTGCTGTGCCGTTGACGTTGCTGTTTCCTTATCGAACTCATCTTGGCGCCGTAGCAGGTTCTTGCTGTCCACGGGTGAAGCTTCTGTCGAGCTGCTTGGCTCATCGTTTTTGCGACGCAGCTGTTCGTCCACATTGTGTACAAATTTCTTGACGCTTTGCGTCTGCTTGTTGCCATCTAGACTCTTGCTCAGGAACGGTTTGGACTTTAGTGGAGGCGAGTCGGGAGACTGATATTGCAATATTTGCTTGGGCTTATGCTCTGGCGTTTGCTCCAGCTCCGGCACACACTCCACCACCGACTGTAAGTCCTCTGAGCCCTCGGGTACCCCACGTTCGGGTAATGGCATTGTGAAAATGCTCTTTAGTGAGCCGAATATCATTTTACTGCTGTTGTCTAACAGTTGATGCTTAATATCGTGCACATTGAACTTCTTGATGCGATCACTGAGATCCTGCTCTTGGATGATGTTTGTATGGCGTTTGGTTTTCTTTAAGCAGCTTGACTTGGGCTTCTTCTCCTTGTTCCACACTGATTTCTGCTTTGGACTGCCGGCGTCGCCAATGTTGGGCTCCGAGTAATAGCAATTGTCACCTGTTAAAAAAAAAAATAGAAAAATGTAAGTGTGATTATAAAAGTCAGAATAGAAATGATAATTGGATGGAGATTGAATAGAGATGTCACTTACCAATTAGATTGTTGTTGGCATTGTTCATACCAATGCAATCGCAGGAGCTGCTCTTCGCCTGCTCGTACTGTTTGCGGTTGGAGCTTGAGTTGGAATTGGTATTTGAGTTTTTGTCTTGCTCATCCGAGTCCAGGCTCGAGTTGGAGCTGCTGCAGGCACAGCGATAGAGTAGTCTCTCATCTCGTTGTTTACCTTCTGCTGACGGTGCATATTCAAAGACGCCCGAGTTATCGTATTGTAGACCCACTGGTTCATTGGTGTCGTAGATATCCGTATTACCGTAGTCTAAAACATCGGAGCATGCATTCCGATATACCAGCCGTCGATTGCGACCCTGAGAGTCGCCGCCTGCCTCTTCCGTCTCTCTACCGACTGCGCTCAGTTCACTGGGTCCATGTACTCGCTCTCGTTCCGCGCACCAAGAGTACCGGCCGGCAACACCAGCCACACCTGCTGAGTTGCCGCCCACCACAGCCAACTTGCGTCCATTTTTGTAGGTTATAAAGCCATGCTCAATATGTATGTTATCGGTGCGCGTATTCTTCAGTATATCCTCGTGAAAAGACACCCGTTTCTTGGGTGCCTTGGGCGTGGACGAGGTTTTGTGCACCTTGCGCCTGTATACGATCTTTTCAGTTGTGTCAAAGGTCGAACAAGCGCTGGTGGTCATGGTTTCATTCGAGTTGGGGTCAACAGGCTGTTGTCTAATAACTGCAGCCGGCTTTAATGGTTCCTCAAAATCCAGGCCAACCTGAGAACTGATGGACTCAATCATAACATCGCTATTTTCCGAATCCATTTGTACACCCGAATCACTGGGCGTCGTATCGTCTAAAGTGCTGCTATTCATGCTAGAGTTCATCTTGTCCCCGCTGGGCGACACCTTGGTGCTTATATTGTTATTGACCTTGGGATTTAGTGGCGACTCCATTACGACATCGTATGCATATGTTGCCTGTTGTGCCAAGACTAGCGTCTCTGGTAATTAAAGTGTTTATCACTTGTTTAGTACTATGACTAAGGTGTGTGCGGGGATATTGTCTGTTTTATCAAGAAATGTTTTAGATTTTATATGCCAATTAGTCGCGCTTTAACGATAAAAACAAACCAACATTGAAGAATTTCAATTTTTTTCGTATTTCGAGATTTGTGTATCTTGATTTTCCTGCAAGTAATCAATATCAATACAAGTTGCACACTGCGCCGCAGCCGCATCACGTCACTGTGCAACAAAGAAGTACGGATGACCCCACGACCCCCTTTTACAACCCACAGTAGAGATTAGCCCGTAACATAAAACGTTGACCGTTCACCTTCGATTTGCTGGGGAAACTCCATGTTTAACTTGTGCTCTGCACTGTTATTTTATAATGTGACTAATGCTTTAACTTTAACTTGTGGTTTAACTGATCTTTAGTTACATTTAATAAAAAAAACAAGTACACACAAGAAAAACAAATCAATATTGTAGAAGATTCCAATTTCGGGTATTTAACACAGGGCTGCCCATGCGGTAAAAGTTTCCGATCTGGTTCGATTTGTTGTACTTAAAAAAAATAAGTACATGTCCCAATTTTGGATGTTTCAAGTTTTTGTACTTAAATTCGGATTTTTAATTTTATATTTTTTAGAATTTTTTTAATTTTTGCTGAATTTTTTTGAGAATTTTCTTGATTTTTCGATATAATTTTTTCTTTTTAAGAAGCGCGATGCTGCCACCATTTGTGGAATTTGATATTATGGGCAACACTATTGTACAGCTGATTTGCTGCATTAACTGGCAGCACCAAAAATTTTACAACAGGTGAAAATGTTTGGCGAACTTTTTAAAATAATTTTTGCATTTTCTATTGATTTGCAAAAATATACGTGATTTGATTTTTCTGAATTTATTGGATTGTATAACATGTGAAGATTGTCCAAGTTACGAATACGCAATCGCAGATTTGTCAATTATATGCCGAGCATTACGCATATTCATTTGCACACTTTTGAAGAAAGGTATAACTCGTTAGTCATTGTGTTTGATGCAAGCGCCACAAATTTGTTCAGAACATACAGAGCTTATTGCACATTAAACACATTAACAAAAGTAAATCTGAAGCAGCACAATTGTAAGGTGTATATAGTTTCGGCTTGGGAAAAATATGTTTCAATTGTACCTTTGTTTAGCTCACACTACTCGTACCTCGGGCATGTCAATTTTGAAAAGTACAATAGCAAAGAGAGGAATGCCAATGAAAACGAATGAAACCTTAGAAATGTATTTATCATACCTTGAGCAGCGCACAGAAAATGTCTATCTATATAACTCTTTTATTATTTGTTTGGTTTTGCCGTATAAAAGTAAAGAAAGAATTGTCTTGCATTTATTAAATAATCCAATAAATTACAATTCATGTGACAAATCAGTTAGAAATGTTCGACTGCATCCATACATTTGAATAATGTTATCCAAATCGGAACAATGTGCTCTAAAATTATGAAATTGAAATTCAAACGTAAAAAACAATTCGGGAAACGCGCAAAACTATGCAATACAAATTAAGTAAATAGCCGTTACATCAAAGCAAATAAATTATTTCGGATTTTCAAAACAATAAAACGCAACGGAGTGTTGGTGTGTTTTCAAAATGCAAATGCCAAATATATTTAGACAATTGAAACATCATAATTTTCTGGTTGTCGTTGCAATTTATTTGCTTATACTAGAAAAATCAATTCAACTATGTAATTGTGTTCATGGTTTCAGGTAACAATAACAACAAACTACTAACAATTATTTTGAAAATTGGCCACTTTTATTTGCCAATCTGGTGAAAGTACATTGCATCAGACAAGGTTAAAATATAACCTCTGAATTTCAGTGTGTCGCTTTTATACCCTTTATGGGGTATTATAGTTTTTTTTACAAAATGTGCAATGCATTGAAGAAGTTGTGGAACCCCCAAAAAAAAAAAATGTTCTTTATTTAGACGACAAGTTAAATATTTGATGCAGAAAATAAAACCAAAGCAAATATAGGTTACAGTTTTGGTTCCGGTACGCCCCGAAATAACTATGTCGGTAAAAGGTTATATTTCGGATTTTTCTTTAGTACCGGGACGTAGCGGTACAACAGATCAATTTTGAAAAGTTTAAAAATGTGAACATGTCCTTTATTTAATAATTATGACATCAAAATAAATAGCTAGACCTAGAGCAAGAATTTCTTAAATAACGAATTTAAAAATCTTTGAATGCAAAATGAATTAAGAGGCCAAGTCATGATCAAAATGTGATTTCGCTTGAAATTCGGTTCAGTTTTGATCAAGTTATGACAGCTGAAAGTCGGTCAACTCTTTAATCACATCCGTACTGGGGCTGAAAATAGGGCTATGCAAGGGTATCAAATCTTTGGCGTGCCAAAGATAACCTTCCTCTATTATTTCTCTTCATTATTCTACAGAAACAACACAGAGAGCGCCGAGCTGGTATCTCATTACGAATCAAGTCTATCGCTGCCAGATATATTGCCCATACCCTCTAAAACCTATGACAAGAATCGTGCACCCAAACTGCTGGGACAACCAACCGTTGTTTATTTTCATGTCACCGTGCTATCACTGGACTCTATTAATGAGGAGTCCATGGTAACTACTAAGCCAGAAATTTGATTTATTTCGCTCAAGACGCTTTCCCATTTCCAGACCTATGTGACGGACATATTTTTAGCACAAAGTTGGCGCGATCCCCGACTGCGATTGCCAGAGAACATGAGCGAACAATATCGCATCCTGGATGTGGATTGGTTGCATAGCATTTGGCGTCCCGATTGTTTCTTTAAGAATGCCAAAAAGGTGACATTTCATGAGATGAGCATACCAAATCACTATCTCTGGCTATATCACGACAAGACGCTTCTCTACATGTCCAAATTGACGCTGGTGCTATCGTGTGCCATGAAATTTGAATCTTATCCGCACGATACACAAATCTGTTCCATGATGATAGAAAGCTGTAAGTTCAATACATTCGTATGATGGAAAGTCATTCACAATTAGCACTTATAGTATCCCACACGGTAGAGGATTTGGTATTCATTTGGAATATGACCGATCCGCTGGTGGTCAATGCTGAGATCGAGCTGCCACAACTCGATATATCAAATAACTATACAACAGATTGCACCATTGAGTACTCAACGGGTAAGTCGGAGGCCGATGTCAATGTACTATAAATGTCGTCATACTTTTATTTAGGCAACTTCACCTGTCTGGCGATTGTCTTTAATTTGCGTCGCCGGTTGGGTTATCACCTATTTCACACGTATATACCATCGGCGCTCATTGTGGTCATGTCGTGGATATCGTTTTGGATCAAGCCGGAGGCCATACCGGCACGCGTTACTCTGGGCGTTACCTCGCTGCTCACCTTGGCCACACAGAATACACAATCTCAGCAATCGCTGCCCCCGGTCTCTTATGTCAAAGCCATTGATGTATGGATGTCCTCCTGTTCGGTGTTCGTTTTCTTGTCTCTCATGGAGTTTGCCGTCGTCAATAATTACATGGGACCAGTGGCCACTAAGGCAATGAAGGGTTACTCTGACGATAATATCACAGATATGGATGACTTAAAGGTGAGTTTCTCCAGGGCATTGACTAATGACTGACTCACTTGGTTGCACATATTGCAGCATCATCATCGGGAGTCGATAATTGAGCCACAATACGATACATTCTGTCATGGGCATTCCACCGCCATATATATAGATAAATTTTCGCGCTTCTTTTTCCCGTTCTCGTTCTTCATACTCAACATTGTGTACTGGACTACGTTCCTATGATCTGAATGAGCTTAGGAGTTTTTAAGCAATTAATAAAATTATAAATACAAAGCGCATTTGTTTAAAAATGTATATAGTTTGTAAGCCACAAATAATTTCAGTAAATTATATAATATTATATAATACAATATCGTATAGTATAAATAAAGAAGGCGTTTATTATTTAAATTTAATTCAAAGGAAGAAATTAAGAAATGCATTTTAATTGCGCAACAAAGGTGGAATTATCTTTGGTATTTTTACTATATAAGTATGTATGTATCCATAGATAGACATAGATATACATATGTGTAATATATATATGTATATAAAAATGTATATAAAATGTTGCTATCGTGGCTTTCTTTTGATCATCAATAATTTTTATATTATTTGTATAATCACATCATATTATAGATTCTTTTTTTATATGCACATTTACTTGATTTTTTTTAACTAGTTTTCTTTTAGCTTTTGTCGCTTACGTTAATTGTTGCTAAATATTCATATAATTTATGCTTTATGCGAGTGTTAATAAACAACTTTTGACACTAAATCAACTTATATATGTAGAAATGATTATGATATAAATAATACACACAGAGCTACAGATCCAGAGTAATACGCGATTTTACAAATAAATACTCTCTCGCAAATACACAAAAGACAAATGCTAAGAATAACGCTAATGGATTTTCCTAATACAAAACGAAACATTCAGCATTAATTGGGGAGCAGAAAGCGAAGAGTGCATAGAACAAATGACTATGCCAAAGCCATGAGAGAAGAGTGACAGGTTAAATAACAATTGGTATTTGTTGCTGCATCTGTTGATTGCGAACTACTGCAAACAGGCCTGTAGCTTTTCCGTCCACTCCTGCGCTAGGTTTGCATTCATCGCGTAAAAGTTATACGTTCGTTTTGATGTCTTAAGCTGTGAGAATAAAAAGAAGCATTAAAATTAATTTAACTTTAGGTGAAACAGTTTAATTTACATCAAAGAATCCTTTCTCATCCACGCCCTTTGTGCCAATTTGTGCGGGTTGAGCGGCGGTCACTGACTGCACCTCGGCCAATTCTGAAAATGGATAGCAGAAACATATAATTATTTATGATTGAAATTAAAAAATAAGATTTGATATTCTCTGAGAATAATTAAATTTTAGACTTATATTATGCATGAAACATATATGATATAGAAGTCGTCCTCTAATTTCTTCTGGTTGTATAATAAATAATAATACCTATAAAGCCCTTGGGAGCTGTATCTTCGGCGGTGTCATAGTAGCGCAACTGATGCTTAATTGAGTCGAGAACAAACCAACGCTGCTTCCAGCCCTTGAGCAAAGCTCCACGCTTATAAAGATGCCTGAAATGAATCGTAATATTATATAGGGACAATTGTTGAGCAAAGAAAACAAAGCTTACCCTTCGTGTGTGCGATTCTCAGCAACATTGCTGCTGAATTGATTGTAAAAATGATGACTGGAAGTGCGTGCTGTGGTGGCCGCACTAGAGGCAATGCTGGCCGTGTCACCCTGAGACATATTGACATTTGGGGGACCAACAGCACCATCTATGGCCTTGTATTTGGTACAATTCTTCATTGAAAGTTCCGTGCACTTTTCGTGATAGGAATTGCCGCAATCCATGCAGCGATAGCCAACGGGTCCCCAAAGCAGCTTCGTGCAATGATTGCAATTGGTGGGTGTTGTATATGGATGCTTCTCAAAGCGATGTGGATGAAAGAACTTATCCTGATAGCCGGCCAAACGTCCTTTAATAATAATCTCGAGTGTGGATCGTTTAAGTTGTTGCGTTTGCACCAGCATGCTATTCAGCGAGGTTTTGCGTGACATGGGCTCCACCGGTGGCACCACCAGATTGTTCCACACCTGTTGCCACTTTTGTGGCAAGTGTCCACGTTCCGTTTCCGCCTGTCTAACTTCACTAAGCAGACAAATATATGCATTGGGATTACACTTTTCAATGTTGTCATAGCCAGCACTGATAACCATACGCTTGCCCCTAATTTCGGAAAGATCGATTTCGTCGTCGACATTGGTCACCTCGAGATCGTAGGGCGGTCCTTGTGCTAACTCCTCGTTTGTGTAGAAGGTCCACAATTCTAAAGCGGCAACACTATTCTGCGGACGCAGCACCACGTCCTTGTCGGAGGAATACAGAAAATTGTAGAAAATAGGTGACTTGTTGTGCTGCCGCTCAATGTAGTCAAATATGGAATGGCCAATGCGATTCAGCTGGGTGGGCGTTCGCGGACTGCGTATATCCAGTGGATAGACATTGCACTCATCATCGGATCCGTTGGCAACGCCTCCACCTCCAAACAAGTTCTTGGTACTCAGAGAACCACGCTTATCCTCCATAGACGCAACGCCAGAATCATAGCGCTCCAGCTCGCAATCGAATAGGAACGTGCGAAAGCGACAGGATACCACATGGTAGGCCAGGAAACGCAAGTAGAAATCATTGAATTCAAATGCGACTGGAAACTGTCGCTGCAGCTGATAAACGACATCCAGGAACTGCAGAAAGGTGGGCGCAAACGCAATATTCGTGCTTGCATGTGACGGCTTCAGGTTGCTGCGATGGGCAAATCGATGACCAAATGCCAGCCACTCCTTCTCAATGAGCACGCGGAAGCCATCCAGTGTACGATAATAGGGATCCAGGCAGAGCTGGGCAATCGCTGATAGTTGAGCGGTCACATCGGAACCATCCTCCAATGATAACATAACGCTGCTCTCCTGCAAATCGATGAGGTCGACAACAGCTCCAGATAACTGCAAAAGCGTTGAGATTTGCTGCAACCAATCGGATTGCTCAACCATTTTGGCAAAGCTTTGACCATCCGCATCATTTGCATTATGAGATGGCATGCAGGCACGCATAAGTTTCTTAAATGCTGAACGGGATTGCCTAATGTCCGGATAGTCCACGGGTATAAAGTCCGCACAGAAGTCTCCATTCAAATTCGATTTGGCCTGCGATTTCTCACCTGTTGAGCAAAGAAAATGTGAGAGAGGTGTGAGAAAGAAAATCTTAAGACCGAGAGCACAACCAGCTGTTCTCTTACTCACCCAACGCATAAAGTCGCATCTTGCGGAAGGCATGCACGGATGCATTGCTGACATTGCCCTTCATGGTGCCACCTTTGTTGCCAGCAGCGCCTGATTTGGGGCCATCGGGAACATTCAGATTGGACCTTTGTTTACGCATCAGTTCTGGCGTTAACGATTGATGATCCTCACCCACAGCTCCATGGCCGAGCAGCGAGCTCATCGAGAGATTCATTCCCGTGTATTGATCCAGGGGCGTTAGTTTGGGCATTGTATTGATTAGCGCCATAAAATACTTGTCCTGTTCCGGATAGTGAGTGATATCATGATGCGATATGGTATTTGCTCCCGTTGTGTTCTTTATCATGCCAATAACCGACTTGCTATTTGGTTGGCCCCCACGTATTAGCAGAGAACCGTTGGCATGCCGCCAAGTGGGCAACGGTATGCGCTGTCCCTTGAAGTAGCGCCCAAGATGCGTCATGGCTGCATCGCTGCATTGCACGGGCGCCACAATGATGGCCGGATAGGTGCGGCAGGTTACATAATTTGCGTTAGCATTGCTGATGCGAAAACCGCGTTGTCCATCCGCATCGAAACCGAGACGCTTCCAATCACGCACATAACTGCGTTCACGCATCCTTTCAATATCCTTGCTCGTCAACAGGCGTGGCAGAGCTTCGTTTTGTTGTGTCTCAAACTCGTCAGCATCCTCGAGTTCATCGTCAATCGAGTGAGTTTCCAAGGCATCAGCACTGCCTCCACCGCTACCCAACTCGTACTCTGGCATTAATTTACGTTTCGTCTGCGCCTTCTGCTTGAAGCCGGCCTTCTTGGCGGTGCGGAGCAGCGTCTTCTTTGCAAAACCCTTAATCGTGGAGTACTTTTCCTTGGTCTTTAACGGCACTACCCCTTGCAGCATGGTGCCATACGACTGAAAAGCGAAATAGTCGAACTCATCGAATGGATGACGCGCTTTACTCAGTGTTTTACGAAACGTTTCGATATTTTCTAGCGTAACCTCCGTGTCAAAGGCAATCTTGAGCAACTGAAAGCAGCTGGAACGCAGCTGCAAACCCTCCGGTAGTGTCTGATCCAAATGGGCTAGGTACAGCATTGAGATTTTCTTCTCCTTCAGCAGCGATGCAATAGGAAAGGCTCGAACTATCGTTTGCTCACAGAAGAGCGGATCACAGGGCGAACCCTTAAAAACGACTCGATAGTTGGTCAAAAACAAAGCACCTTCGGCTGGTATCAAACACTGGGTATCATCTTCACGTCCGTCCGGCATTAGAAAGCAACGCAAATGATCTATTGCAATCTCTTCGCCCGGCAGCAAGCAAGGTGTTTGAATCTTGGGCTTTTGCACATGCGGATTCCGTTTGGCCTCCTCGTAAACTGGATCCAGCGACTCGATGTGCATATGTACCACGCCCGGTACCATGTCATGCAGATTGCGAATGTGCTCCGAAGTAACACCGCCCTCGGTGCAAACGCAATCAATGAAGCGAGAAATAGTCTTGCCCACAGTAACGCCAATCTCCAAAGCATCGTTTTCTTCAAAGCCCTCATCAGAATGTTCACTAAGGCTATGTGAGCCCATAATACTGGAAATAAATCACGATATTAGACTCTTGTCATTAAAAACGTCATTATATAATTTACCTATTGGAAACACTTTGATTCTCCTCAAGGCGAAACGCCAACTTGGGCTTGGTGGCCGCATCCACATTGACGTTCAACGGTATCAGCAGGGAGACCATGCGATTGGCAAAATGTATAGCCTGGCTATAAAGCGTGGACTCCTCCGATTTGGCCAGCTCAGCCTTTTTCTCCTCCTCAATGGTGGGACTCTTGCGCAACTGCTCGGCAGTGATTTCTAATGCTGTTGGCTCCTCCAGTGGCACTTCATCTAGCACACAATTGGCCTCCTTGTTGTGTTCGTTTTGGCGACGCTGCAGCAAATAGAGCGCCTTAATTTGAGCTTGAACATCCTGGAAGAATGTTGACTCCCAGAACTGTAAATTTTTCCATATAGCATGATCCTGTATCTCCGTATAGGCAAACTGTACCACGCCCATCGACAGTTTTCTGCAGAATATTGTCGACATGGGCAATAACGCTGCTGCTACTGTGTACTCATCCACTCCGGACGAGTTCTGAAGAGCCTTGTTCATGAAGCGCACCACCAGATCAAACTGTTGATGATCAAGCACCGCTTTGTTGCCATGGACATAGCCAAAAAGTTCCCGACACAGAATGAGTCTGGCATCTCGATGCTTCAGAGTTCGCATCACTGCAGGCAGCAGTTTTCGGGCATCCGCAATCCGATTCTCAAATATATAAGACACACAGGTGCGTAACACTTCCAGTCGTCTGGCGGAGTTGTGTACCGTTGTGGGACGAACGTCCAGCGCCTCAGGTAGCCTTGGTCCCATGGGTATGATACGATGCTGATTGCGTGTGACATGAAAACGTTGCGACTGCCCATTCTTACGGATGCCATCCTGTATGATAAGCTCAACTTTATCAGTGCTAATGCGCGGAAAAGATGGTTGATGGATCCGCTGAAAAGCACCCTCTGGTGGCCGTAGCACTTTCTGAGCGTACGTGACGTGCGCATTAGATGATTCGTTCTCGTATAAAGTGCGGCCCAACTCCTGGATATGTGTGAGTATCTGGAGAGCATAGTGAATCCGTTAAGCATTATACAATATACGAATTCAAAAAATCAAGTATTAAAATTGTAAAACTCACGAGATTCCGATTCTGCGCTTCCGATTTAAGCAACTCGTTCATGGAGCTGTATAATTCATCCCAGGCATCAGATGCACGCCATGGCGGCCCGCGCTCGTTAACAAACGTTGTAAAGAACATGCTGTCCAAAACTCGAAACAGAAACTCGCTCTCGATGAGATCACGAGCACCTAGAAATCCAGCCTTGTGAAATGTTATGACTGTCTTGGGATGAATGCGTATGATGGTCAGGCATGAGCGATAGCCTTGAAGCAATTGTGCGAACAGACGCATGAATATTGCTCGCAGCTCCTTGTCAATTTGTGCCTCCGTCTTGGCAAGAATGGACGATGGGCGCTCATGGTTGGGAAATGCATGATCTGCTTGCGCCAAATTGGGAAACAATATCATACTTAAGAGCTCCTGAGTTTGCTCCCACAGGGGTGATGGAAAAATGGGCACGGGTGGTGTTAAAGCATCCGGTATGGTAACTAAGCCACCATCCAAGTCCACAACAATCACATCCAGCAAGTCTGTAATTTCCGTTTGCAGTGAACTGTGTATACCCATAATAAATGGCGTCGGCGTTGAAAGCACCTCAGTGAGCGGCGCTGGGAGTATTGGTATATAAACGTGCGTATATCGAAATGGATACATAAGCGCAACCAACGCCCTGCAGCTGTCCGTCAAGTGCCAATAGCACTTGGAGTGAAAGAGTATTTTGTTTTCAGTCATCACGGCACACAGCAAAATCAACACATTCTTAATTCCCAGCTGTTTGAACAAAAAGTTAACACCGCTTCCAGTTATTGGCAGCGAAGAGCTCTGCGGCGGCTGCAACGATTGCTTGTCACCGGCGCCAATCGAGAAGCGCACTTGCGGTCCTCCCGCTGGTGGAACCTGTATGCAGCCGAGTATATTGCCAATCAGATTCTCCATTGCATATGGCAAGTTTTCAATGTAAACCGTATAGATTGTGCCAAGACAGTTCTGCAAATTCACAAATATTTAGATGGAATTAAAATCTTTAAATCGTTTGACATACCTTAAAAGTATCTGCACAATCCAAGCGGGATATGAGCACCAAACATTTTGGTGCATACATGATGCTATGATGGGTTATAGGCTCCACGGCTGCCGGAGCCGGAGGCCCTCTAGTGCTGTTACCTATGGTCTCATCTTCATCGTCCACGCTGCGCGTCTGTGTTATGGCCAGAGTTTCGTGAAAACTAAGACAGGCACAATAATGCTTGTTCGCATCGATGTCCGTTAGCACAGAGATGAAAAATTTCGGTTCTTGTTTCTCGTACGATAAACTCCAGCCGAGCGGCTGACAGAACTGTATGGCCCCGCCGACCCCACAAAGATAACAACCATAAAAGTATATAAAAAAAATGCAATGAGTAAAATGTGTATGCGTGGCGAACTAATTTAAGAAACTACTCACCCATTCGATGCCCTCGATGAAGGGTGTGTCGGGCCAATCTTTCTCGGGAAAACGTTGCACAATTTTGCCGCATATTGGTTGGCCGCTGACATTACCGGCAGTCTCTGTAAGATTCACAATATAGACAGTTAGTCAAATCATATTTTTTACAAAAATATTTTCTTATATTATTAAAATTATTAGCTGATTGTAGAGTTAAAAAAAATGAAAATAATAAATATTTTGCACTTATAGTTTAGTTTAATAAAAACAATTATTTGACTAACTGTATGTTATATGTTATTGGCACTTACTTTCTTTGTCGTTATCGTAGCCAACAATTACAAAGTAATCAGCGAGCCGGGACATCTCATACGCTTACACTGCAGCTGCACATTGCAGGCTAACTTGGGAGTGGACTGGGACTGCTGCTGTCTGTTTTTTGTGTGGTTGCTGCTTTCAATTTCTTCGTCGCAGCACAGTTTGCGAAATCTACGAAGTAAAGGCACAAAACGCAAATCAAATAAAACCAAATTGTTCTTGTTGCTATGCTTGTTATTTCTGTTTTTGTTGTTGTGTTGTAGTCTTCTTTTTGTTTTCATATACACACAATAGCAGTCGCAGCCGCTTTGGCCGCCTGCCACAAAAACACTGGCACTCTCAACTCATTTGCATAAATATTGAGCTTTCAATTAATATAGCGCGTCATTTTGTGTTTGGCATAAGTAATTAGCTCAGTCAAGAGTTGCTGGACATATTGTTCTTTTGCACTTCAATAGCAGAAAACGCCTTTTTTTTAAAGGAAAGATTTAAACGTCCTCAATTTCAAGCAAAACCACACCCCGCCCCTCAAAATCGTTACATAGCATACGTGTCGTTTCGTAAGTTGAAAATGAATAACAGAATTAGCAAATACCGTTGAACTGCAGCCAAATTTTTATGCGAATGGTGTCTGGGCACTTTTATTATAAACAAATTACTTTAACTTTTAGATTTTTCATGCCTGCGGAATGTAGGGTTGTTGATATGCTATCGATAATATGAGACTCTTGATTCGATATATCGGTGCAGTGCTGGTAAACACAGAAAATACAGCCTGCAGCATTCCGCAGCACTAGCAATTGTGGCGCAATCAAGTAAATAATCAATTTCAAATATAATTTCTCAACTATTGATAAAAACTTTGCCATACAATATTTAATATACACCCAAATGATTATTTTAAAATGAAGTTGGTTTTTTATTTGTATGTTGCCGCTTAATTGTAAACGCGTATCGATATACAAATAATCAAAAAGTTGAAGTATCGATCTATCGAAGTTCATGATAGTCAGTGTATGTGTGTGATTTTTTCGTACGACGTTCATACTTTTGTGCTATTTTTGCGATTTTAGCACCGTTTTGGAACTTTTAATTGCAGTTTTATATAATTAGATCGCTTCCCAAGCAATTACTACATGTGTTTGCTAAGAAAATACGTCAAACAAAATGACTACGTTATCTGCAAATTAGCAGTTTTCTCACTTTGCCATTAAGGTGTCTTGTCGGGCTTCGGGCAGCAGGTAAGCTTTTCTCCCTATCCCCCCGTGCGATTCATGCTGACCCTCTCATACTCACTCTCGCTCTCTCCATCAAAATATTTTGCTCTTTCTGTCTTATTCTACTCACAGCTGTTTCGGACCAATTCTCTGTTTCTTATCATCTGCAAACTTTAATGAAATTGTAATGCACCATCTACTGCAAGTTTAATGTAAAAATTCAAATATGTTATCTACAATGCATTTTTACGAGACATATTGTCAAATCGTATATTGAACTAAAATGAAGTTATTTAACAAAAAACGTCAAACTCATATGGAGTTTTCATTGTGTCATATAAAAATAAATATATGTAGTATATATGATGGAATCACTTGAGCATTTCCGCTTTGTGTCAACATTAGTAGAAAGTCTTTTCTAAATATCAAAAGTTTAATTTGTTTGTTAACTATTAAAGCTTGGTTTTATGGAAACTTTTAATATTACAAAAGTTTGTACGAGTCTTTCGCCTGTTAAAAAAATGATGAAACGCTCTCGGCAACATTTCAATTAGAATCATTTTAAGTGTCAAATCGATTTGTATATTATGTTGTTGCCCATAATACCAGTACTAAAGTTGTACTAATATATGTATGTAACTGGCAGAAGATTTCCTTTTGTTCGATTAAATAGTTTGTAATTATTTTTATGTTATCTCTGGAAGGGTATACAAATTTATGTAGTAGGCGAACAAGTATAGTATGTATTCGAAATTTGATGTTTTGTATTTGTCATAATACTCAGATTTATGTGATCGCGTACACATTAAAAATTTTTTCTAATTTATGTTTCTCTTTAAAAGTAAAAACAAAAAAAAAAGCGAAAGCATGGAAAATGAACAGGATGAACTCAGACACAGACATTTGCAGGATCAGCATCGAAATCAGCATCAGCGCGTCTCACTCGGGTACTCTGATGTGATGCTTCATGTTGGCTCCAGGGAGACGCGTAAGTCCAAACCAATGCAAATATTGTAAATAAAAGACAGTGTATTAATGATGCTAATGCTTTTCCTTTTAGAACGCTCACCGTATACGGTTTACTTTGAACAGCCTCGTGGTACGCTGTCGGATAGCTACATGCTGATGCCCTCCTATTTGCAGACATCAGAGATCAGATCACCGCAGCAGCCGACAGGAAATAGTCATAGTCACATCAACAATGATGCCTCAACAACCGCTGGTTATGTGCCCATGTTTCAATATCAGCCGGCGACAAGGTCTATGAATAGAGAGTCATATGCAGAGCCAGCAAGCTCAAATAGCAGTCTAACTGGTGGAAACAAATGCAGGAAATGTAATGGAGTACGTGATGTGTGTCGCTGTAGTCGGCTACAGGATCATGTGCATTCCACACAGTCCACTGTCAGCGGATCAACGGAGCCAACACAGTTCTTTGAACTCTCCTCAACGTCAACGGCAGTCACTTCCACGCTGTCGTCAAGTGCCAGCTGTAGCATTAGTAGCGGAGGAGATAACGCTGCATCGCAGTTCATTCCAAATCACACACAACGTAAGACTGAAACGGTAACCCTGACAGAGGAGCAGGAAAATAACAATAACAATAACAATAGCAATAGCAATAACAATAATAGCAATAGCAATAGCAACAGCAATGAGCGACTTGTAAGCATTTGGCCCGCCGCCATGGATGACCATGCCGTCGATGAGCAGTTGCTGTTGCAATCCAGCAATGCATCGACAGTGGTGTACGAGCTGCCCTCCAGTTCGCTGCTTAGCTCAAATGCCAGCAACACGAGCAGCTCCTTTGAGGCAAGCAGTAGCAATAATGTGACGCTGGCAAACAACAATTCCACTGTCTATGATGATGTTACTTCCAGTGCGTCAGATACGGAGCATGTGCAATTTGCCAATACCCGCACCACAAACACAACCACAACCACGTCGGCACAAAAAAAGAAGCATTCACAAAATCGATCTCGAAATTCAGCTGCTACTTCAGATGCAGCAACACCCTCAGCTTCCACGGTTATTGAGCTGGATGCCACGCCCAGCACCAGCGCACAAGCACAGCATCAGCAGCAGCAGCAGCGACGACAGCAACATCAGCAACATCAACAGCAGCAACAACAACACCAAAATCTTTATAATGAATATTGTCAAAGGCGCTTCAACCAAAACACCAACAGCATCAATATCTATGAGCTCGAACCAACTGGAGACAACAGCAGCGACGATGGTTGGGATCTGCGCACTCACAATGCTCCTCTGGGTCCACCCGGAGGCACCACCCGTTCACGACCCCAAAGCAGCAGCGAATTGGATGCCCGTCATGCGGATCATACGTATTATAATAGTCGTGGATATGTAAACGGAATTATTGCACTTCCACCTTTGCCGCCTGATGGCAACTTTATGCGTTCCACGTCAGCGTCCTGCACAACAGCCACCCATACGACTTGCAGTGTGGATTATGGTGGTCGTGATATCTGTGGTGTGCACCGTCTGACAACTGAGAGAGGCACTGCCACGCCTTTATCGGAGCAACAGCAACCGCAGCAACAACGACAGCGACCCGCAGCAGTGCTCAAGGCATGCTATAACCCGGGATTGGGAAGTGGAATTGTGCGAACCCGATCTCGGGTGCGCTCCATGGATGAGGCAATGGCTGCCAGCAGAAGCAGCAGTAGTAGCACCAACAGCCTCTGTCAGCCTCCAAGAAAACTGGCGCGTCTGGACGCGCACAATGACTTGCAATTATCCCCATCCACAATGTCCAGTCTCTCGCCAACGAATTTCTACGCATTTCAACCGGGTCGTCATCGCCATCGCACGTACGCGGAATTGTCCAGAACAACCGATCCGCAGGTGAGATGGGCTCTAGCCTTAAAATTGCTTAATTTACTTGTTAAGCTCTCTTTTTGTCTTTGATAAACTTAGTGATTCAAAAATATAGGCCTAGAGAGGTCGCTCTTTCTTTATGCCGTGATATAATTAATTTCATTATCTACATTTGGTAATTGCAGATGCAGCAGTCCACGGGTCAAATGCAGCAACAATCACAGCAGGAGCAACAACAATCACAGCAGCAACAACAACCGCAGCAGCAACAACAACCACAGCAACAACAACAGCCACAGCAACAACAACCACAACAACAACAACAGCAGCAGCAACATCCGTCTAGCGGAGGCTCTTGTGTGATTGCTTATGTGGGTAGACCACGTGAGACTGACGGCAGATTGGCACCGGGATCAAGGGAGCTGCACAATCTGCCCTCCACCTCAACGGGCAGGCGTCATTTTGGCAATGCGGTGTTAACAGCACCCGATTTGCAGTTGGATGATTGGTCATCCGATTCGAATGGCGAAGATGATGATGTTGTGTTTGTTCACTCCACACGTGAGCCGATACTCTCCATTGATTTGACATCTGATGATGATGGTTTTGGTGGCAGCAACGAAGCGGTACTGCAGCAACAGCAGCAGCAGCAACTCCATCAGCAGCAGCATCAACAACAACAACGGGAACAACAACAGCATCAGCAACGTCAGCGTCATCTACGTGAGGAAATACTAGCCACTTGCAGTAGAGCTGTCGGCGGAGCTGACGGTATAACAGCATCGGATACAAATGGAGTAACAGCTGCCACCTTGTTGCCTCGTCCAAACTCGGCCAATGATTATGAAGATCGAAGACGCCGACCAGCAGCGGCGCAGGGATCGGGTGCGGGCACTTCGTTTGCCTTTTACAGTGGCGCCTTGGCGGATCGAGCGGCCATCACGGATCACAACTATAGCAGTTATAATCATAATCCGGCGCAGGCGCCTACTATTGGTTTCAGGGATCTGATCGACGCTGCTCCGTACTCGCGAGGTCCGCCCTGTCCAACACGCTGCCCCCGAATGGAGGCAGCCGCCGCTGTGGCCCATTCACAGCGTTACTTTCAGCCCATTACACCGCCGAACATTTGGCATTTTGCACCATTGCCGGAAGCACCACAGCCGCCACCACCGTCCACTGGTAATTCTGGCAATTATGTGCGTCTGCCACGTGGCAATGCGAATGCAGCAAGTGGTGTTGTTACAGCAGCAGCACCACCATCACAACAACAACAGCAGCAACAACAAGCGGAATCGGCGCCAAGTGGTGACAACAGTCCGGCTGCATACTATCGCTATCAGCCGTATTATGTGCCACATTATACGATTACGGCATTACCCGCCAGCCGGAGCAACGGCGACTACTCACCGGGACCACCCAATCCACATTATCAAGGCGGACTAAGCAATGCCAATGGCAGCAGTCGCAGCTCTTTTAGTGGCGCTATGAGTGCCGCTGCTGTGGCAGCTACTGTGGCTGCGGCACAGGCACAATCCTTCCATGATTTACTCTCACTGGCAAATGTGCCCACCTCACCGGTCGCCAGCATGGAAGGCAACAGTCTGGATAATGACTATCATCGTACCGAAACTCTCAACATATTGAGGCGTGCTACAACTCCAGTGGCAGCTGCTGTACCCACTGCAGCCGGACCACCGCCTGTGATGTCATCCATAGTGACTGTGGCTGCTGCTGTTTCTCCGCCCCCACCGCTGGAAATGTACTCGGGACGCACAACGATGCCATATTGTGGATCACCACCGTTCAGTTTGCGACGCTCTGAGGCCTATAACAATCAGAGGCAGCATTATCAACCGCAACCACATCAGGGCCATCAAGCTCCGCAGAATCAAATGCACGCTCATATACATCCACCGCATCGGGCAAGCGCGATTGTTGCAACATCATTGACTCCGGCACCGCCATATCCAGTGCATCAAAATCTATGGTATCGACAGCAGAATATGCAGGAGCTGCATCGTCGCCATATGACGCCCACACCCATTGATCTCTCTTCCAACCCGCTCAATTTGACAAGCAGTTTACGCACACGTTATTTGCACAGCATCTGCAATTGTGTACATGCCCGGAATGGACCCGTCTCCAGCTTGGATCCCGCCTACTATCCGGCCTATGATGCAGCTGTTCAGCAGCAGAGCTCTTCTGCCGCTGCTGCACCAATTGATGCTCATCAGCCACATCCAACGGCACCTCAATATAGCAGTATACAATATCAACATCAGCAACAGCAACACCGACAGCAGCAACATCAACAACAACACCAACAACATCAACAACAACAGCAACATGAACAATATCAAAATAGACGTCGCGCTGCAGTCCATCATCATATGATACATCATTATTCGCCGTTGCATCTGGAAATTGGCTTGGCCACGCCCCTCTCGCTTGGCTCCTCACGCATACTAATCGGACCACCGCGTCCCAATCGCGGTGCTACTTTGGTAATTTAATAATCTAGTTAATCAAACTGTCATCATTACAAAGTATTCATTAATTGCCACAGGAAATCATCGAGCGCAACACTTTGCCACATAAATATCGTCGGGTTCGACGTCCGAGCGAAACGGACGAAGATGCTGAAAAGTGCGCCATATGTTTGTCTCTCTTCGAGATCGAGAATGATGTGCGGTAAGTGAATGTCTAGGGATCGATCTCTAGAAGCTTATATATCTATATGATATCAATTGTATTATTATTTGCAGCCGATTGCCCTGTATGCATCTCTTCCACACGGATTGTGTTGATCAATGGCTGGTCACAAACAAACACTGCCCAATCTGTCGCGTCGACATCGAAACACATATGGCTAAGGATGCACTGGTGCCCAGCTCAAGTGGTGTGGCTGCTGCAGCTGCTGGCACCACTGCCTTATGACATTGTGTACATGGCATATTTATGTAAAGTGGCATCCAATTATCGCACGCACACGGACACAGTTCATTCAGATTAAGTTCGTCATATTAGTCTATTCATTTAAGGGTTAAGCAGGCAGCAGCAACAACAACATTAATAAGATTATCGTTTAACTAACCAAGTAACCAAGTATGCGATAATATTGTATGACACAAAGTTACCACTTGAGTCCAGTTTCAGTGCTGTTGCTGCCTTATGTGATACAATGGGCAAGGCATCTTTATGTTAAATGGCTCCCAATTTCCCAATATTTCGCACACAGGGAACCCTTTCAACTGAGTTCGTCATGTTCGTCATGCCAGCGGTAGGCAGGCAACGGCAAGCAAACATATTTTAAACACAAATTTAAAACTTGAAAACAAACAAAAAAAACATGCAAAAAATGAAAAATAATATCAAAAAGTTAATCCTTCAGACGGGAAAACTTGAAACCCACCAACAGGCCAAGCGAGAGTAAAATTTTGGCGTTGCGTTAAAAATATCAAAACTACACTAAAATAACTTTGCTCAAGCTCTACGTAAATACATATAATATATAAATTAATTGATATAATGTTTCGGCAGTTAATCATTTCCTATATACATACAATATATATATAAATTATGTCCATGTTTTAAAAAACAAAATTTTTGTGATTACACATATATGTATATGTAACTACGTATTGTTAAAGTGTGAATGCCGCCTCCCCAATTGGTTTATTATTAATGTACCAACTGTAATTGTTATTGTATAGCCATATTTTACAATTTGTCGCAAAATTATAAAGTGTGGTATCTATCAACAAATCGATAAACATTCAATTGAAATGCATTTTAATCATACATTTTCAATACTTATAATTAGTTTTGTTGCACTCAAATTTGCAGTTCAATTTCTCACGTGCCATAATTCTGATTGAGTTATTCGATCGATATAATCTGATCCGTTGTGTGGCACTCCATTAAACCATTGAGCCACTTGAAATAATTTTAAATTACGCTTAAGTTTTTGGTCGATACCCGAAACCAAGTAAAAGTTGGACACAGGATAGTAAACATTTTTGTAATTATATATATATATTATATATTAATAATTAAACTTGAATTGAAAATCAAATATATCAATCAATATTAAATTTCAACCACATCTCAAATAGATTTCAAACAATCTAAGCTCATCCTATTTTTGATATGCGAATCGATGAAGTAAGTTAAATTAATGAAGGTACATGCTAACTTTATTTAAGATTTTACAGCAAAAAAATCTATGGCTAAAAATTGTTAAATCTTTAACAATGATATATTTATGTATGTATAATGACAAACTATAAATTTGATTGTAGTTTGAGAGACTTCATTATCTAAGTTATATTACTGGGACCGGCTGCTGTATCGTTTCCTGCGTCGTCGTCGTCGTCATCCTGCTCCTTGGTCATGTCAGCAAAAAAGTCGGATGCATTTGTGCACTTTGATGAGGGCAAATTGTGCCGTTTGTCCTTGTAGGCATTGTGCTTCTCATTGTATTTGATGTCCCCAAAGTCCTCGAAATATTTGACATTCCAGAAGCGCACATCGTTGTTGTGCGATGAGGATGCCAAGAGTTCACCGCTGTGATTGATATCCATCGATTCGATGGGCATATTATGTTGTCCCACAACACCCAGATTGCGATATGGTGCAATGTGGCATGCTCGTATGTTGCCATCCTCACCAGCAACGCACGCAATCCGATCCGTAATGGGTATCATCAGACTTATAGGGCTTTTAATGCCTGGATACATGTCGCAATGATATCCAAAGTAACCCCAATTATAGGTGTATAGTCGTCCTTTTGATGTGCCAGCCACCAGCTTGGAACTACCGCGATAAATTCCCATGCAGCTGAGCTCCTCCTCGTAAGGTTCCGATTGAACGTACATCTTGCGAGCTCCAATGTTGTAGGTGGTTAAATAGCCATCGGCACTGGTTGCTAGCAAGAGCTTGTTTTGTTCATTGGTCAGCATTTGTGTTATCTGGTCCTCAACCTCCTTCAGCTCAAATATGGCATCCTTAGTACGAAAATCCCAGAGCTTCACGGTACCCGCATCGTCGCCAGTGGCAAATAAACGCTCGTCGAGAACATACAGCTTATTAATGGCATCATCATGGGCCGTTTCGTAAAGCTTTTTCAGCTTCTCCGTCTCCATGTCGGTGACCATAACGCATTTGTCCTTGGAGCATGTGATCAAACTACGGCCATCCTCTGTGAACTCGACGTCGCGACAAGATTTCGCATGCACTTCAATAGAACGTAACAGTTTGTTCTTCTCGTTACCGTATTCATACAGATGAACATCACCAATAATGGTTGCCAAGGCGATAATATCGCGTTGCGGATGGAAACAAATGTCGGTGATGAAATCCTCAAGCTTTATCTCGGGAGGAGCACTTCGTGGCTTTTTAATGGCCGCTATGATAGCACGAACCGTTTCGTCTGTTTCGTCATCCTCATCCAAATGTGAATAATCAGCGGCTCCACTTCCGCCTGATCCACTGGGTCCTGATCCATCGTTAGCAGTCTGTTCTTTGCGCCGTTTGGCACTGCTTGCACCGCCAGTCGTCGCCTCGTCCAGCATCGAATCGTCCGAGTCGGAATCTTCGGCATTCGGATCAAAGCTGCCATCACTGCTGATACTATCGTCTGAGCTGCTGTGCCTATCGTTGTTTTGCGGCTCTGGTGCACCCATGTCCACCAAATCGTACTCGTCGTCGTCGCTCTCCGACTCGTTAAGCACTTCCTGTTCAATTTCGGCTATCACTCCAACTACCATATCGTCATCAATGTCTTCAAGCTCGTCTTCATCCGCTGGCGTCTTGAAATGCTCATGCCTGCCAACAAAAAATGACCATTATTAACTGTGGTGTCCCAATTATATTCAATTGCTTACGTATGCATAGTATGAATTATTTAGAATATGATTTTTCACGCTTTATTTTACAGAGCACGCTTTTTTCCGCCAGATAATACCAAACCAATCGAAGCAAGAAGAAGCACTACAGACAACAAAACACATGCCAGGCGCACAGCTGATTCCATGGCAACAACAACATCAGCAGCAGCAACAACAACTGTTTTGAGGGTACACTACTCAATTCCCTGCAGTCTTTAAGTAATATCAAAGCGCTACAAATGGGTGCCACTATATATATATAGCACAGCAGGTTAAATGTTAAGCCTTTGATGAATATGTTATAAAAATGTAATTCCTTTATTCTCAAAATAAACTTGTTTCCAGTTTTACCTCATACGTAAATTCTTGTAATTTATTAATCCCATTTTATTTTTCATACAGGTCATTTTTACAAAATGAATGACTGTGCTGCCAGATAGTCTGAAAACAGCGTTTGAAAATCAGCTGTTCGATTTACAAATTAATGTCTAATTTACTTCCAACAACGGTGTTATGAAAAAACGCACATACATTTCCTCCTGATCATCAGACTGCATCATAAAATGCAGCTCCAGCAGACCACTGGCATCTGTTTTGATAGCCACTTTCGTGGCCACCTGTAATGCCTTATTGGTCAGCCGTATCTGCTGGCTTTTATACTGAGCCACCGTTGTCTCGCGGCAGTTGAACAATATAATCATGTCACTTGATTTTGCCACTTCCACGCTGGATTCAGCCTGCATGACGCCGAGCGTAGCAATCTTGAAGTGGGGTTTCAATGGCGAAATCGTGAATTCATATTCCTCAGCAGCTTTATCAAGTTCGTGAAAAATGTTGGATAGATCTGGACCACGCATAAATATTGTATTTAAACTGGAGCTGTTTGCGTCCAGTTCATACTCCATGGGCTCCTCCACGTTGGTTGTCTTAATAGCGCACTCTGTGCTCACCTGCTCGTCATCGTGGGGCTCCAGCAAAATCAGTAATGGCGATCCTTCACCCTTATACAACATTTTGATACCACAGTCAGCCAGTCCAAACAGACTTAAGCACTCAGCTAGCACATTGATCTTAACACTGAAGCTTTGGGAGTCCTGAATGTGAAATTCCGCAAAAAAGGCAGGCGCAATGAAAACGGTGGCCTGAATAGATTTGCCCTGCTCCACAGTAATAAGTAGCCCATCCTCACTAGCTTGGAGTGTGCCAAACTGTAAAGGGAAAGGAAATTCTATAATGGTTGTGATTATGATTAATAATAAAAACATTTACATCACTGAAGCAAATGGACTTGATGGCTGCGTAAAAGGTTTTGATGTGATCCAAGCGGCACACAAATTTATATTCTTCATACTGCGATTGTGTCAACATTTTGCGGTTTTTAATAATACCCTTCGCGAAGAGCAACTTCGAATGCTGCATTAATCCAAGTAAATGTCTTCGTGAAAGTATCTAAACTGCTCCAGTGTCAAGATCTGTTCCCGTGGCACTAGATTTAGTAACTGGTGCAAACGTTGTGCCAGCACGTGTTCACAAGTGAAGGCAATGCAATCACTATCGGTGCTCGATCTCGGCTCCTGATCTTCTAGCAATTGCAGGACACACCGCTGGAAATAACGACACTTGCAATAATTAATGCCAGGTAAAATGCGCATCACATGCGCCGAGTTTCGCTTGCTGATCAACTCGACAATCCGGCGTAATCGATCAGGTGTGTAATAAACGACTATGGCCCATTCATCGAGCAGTCGAAGTGCTCGCTCCAAAAGATCCTCTCCTAGTAGGGCCGTCAGTTCGGTAAACAACTGGGATCGTTCATCTGCTGGCAAATGTTTAGCTTGAGCATTTGAGCAATGTATAATCAGTTTATGTACATATATTACCTGTAGAAAGGCTATTGCCATCAGTTCGCTGGTATTTATTAAAAATCTGCTGTACCAGTCCGGGTAAAAATAAATCTGTCGTTGTTGTTTCCTTGAAGTCAAGCGCCATTTGAGCTAGAGATTAGAGATGTGAGTCGACTCGATTTCTTATCGACTAAATCGATTTTAATTAATTGTTCGTGTCGATTTGTTGTTAAAACACCGATTTAAATCGATACAAATTAATAGAACGCAACGATAATCCGCGAATTCTTGCACATCGTCGATAAGCTCTGACAACTCTTATCGATAACAAAGAGATGAAGATGTGTTGCCCGCGTTTTTATTTTATTTAGTTTGTTTACGTTGTGCGATTCAGTTAATGTAGTTTTTAAGTTTGAATACAAAGTTGTGTCAAGTTGTAAATATCGTTACACGATGTCTAGGAAACCCATTGTTCAAAACAAACAGCTGTCAATGACTGCATTCCTTGGATTAGATGGAAGCAGTCAAAGTCAAACGTCGCAATCTCAGAAAGTCGCACGAAAAAGTTGTTGAAATCACACACAAACCAACTCGCAGATATAAACAATAAAAATATTATGTATTTCAGATATTTTGGAGGCAAAGACGGCTAAAGCAAAGTTTTACAATCCCATTTATCTGGATTCTTCATCATCTGACGAGGATGATGCGGAAACACAAAAGCCACTGTCTACTACATCAGCATTGTCAAGGAATAAAGCGCCGGACAAAGACGCAAATGATAATTCGCTTATCAAAAGGTATAGCTTTGATAATGTTAAGCAATCGCCATTGGCACCACTTCCCACGGCAACAGGTTCAAGTGTTAAAATGAACTTTGACAACTTTGAAGAGGCGCTGAAACAGGATGCAACTTATCAAGCGTCATTGTCAAAGCTAAATGGACACATCAATAAGCTGTCGATGTCCCCACGTAAGCCAGTATCATTATCACTATCGCCACGTAAACCTCCAGTCGTTGAGAAGCCAGTATTTAATATTTCAAATGGAAGCAGCTCCCAGGATAGTTTTGATATATTGGTCAGTCAAACACAAAAGGAGAAGTCGACTCTGAAAACAGAACAATCCAGCAACTCGGACAAACAAACGCTAGATCCAATCTCCTCGAATACCGCTTCAAGTGTAAAGAAAGAGCTGGATTTAAGCTCGCCTGTGGTGTTACCTGCTCCTACAGTGAAGCCCAAATTGGACAAACAAACGCTAGATCCAATCTCGTCGAATTTCACTTCAAGTGTAAAGAAAGACCTGGATTTAAGCTCGCTTGTGGTGTTACCAGCTCCTACAGCAAAGCCCAAACTAAAAATTGTCTTTAGCAATTCACTTGGCGATTATTTACGGGATTTGGGACAATATGATATTGATATAAGTAAAACGAATTTTGGCCAGCAGAATGAAGCATTACTTAAGAGTACAATGGGCTCATACAAGACGAGGTACATTGAACTAATGGAAAAGTATTGTGAGGTGATTGATCAAATACCTGCTGTTCACTTTAATGAAATCGACGGATTTGAGGCAAACACATTTCTTAAGCTTAAGGTAATGCGTCAAAAGTTTAAGGCGCGAACCCAACTACTAGAGAGACAAATCGAGCGTCAAAGGCGGGATCGTGAGGCACAGGCGGATGAGTGTGACTTTGATGCTATGGAGCGGGAGGAGAGAGAAATTCAGGCAGAACTTAAGCAGCCTCAAGTGGAAACACCAAGTAGTTATGCAACGGCAGGCTCAGAGGATCAATACGAGGAGGAGCCCAGTGATATTGAGCTTAACACAAAGCCCACAACATCTAAACCAAATACAAGATATACCAATGGTCCGCCAGATGATTTCGATGATCTGGTACCCATGTCAAGTCCCCACCATGGCTCTGACGATGATGATTACTTAGCTCAGAGCATGCGACTTGACGATGAAGAAATTTGCAGCTCTACACAGTATACAGAAAAGATTCTCCAGCCCGTCCAGTCCACTAAGAGCTTACCCCCATCTCACGTAGAATCAGATGATGATTTCGAGGACACATTAAAGCAAATACGGGAAGAGCATGAAGCCTTACAAGGTCGTAAGTCCCAGTATAATAACTATGCCTATGCCGACTTTGAGGCTGTGAAGCAGCCAACCTCTAAAAAAGATACGGAGCCTGCACAGCGCATTAATTTTGCTGACAGTAAACAGCCTACAGTCAATCTCGACGATGATGGCTTTCCAGAGTATGATCCGGCTCTTTTTGAGCAGGCGCATGCTGAAGCAGCTGCCAGCATTGATTTGACCACTGATCGGCCCAGTACAAGTTATTCCGCCAGTATGGGTAGTAAAACTACTAAGTCGGCTACTGCACAAAAGATTTCGGGAAATTTCCATGCCAATGTTCACAATGATGGTATCACCGGAGAGTTCGATGGTCAAAAATTCGAGCATTCAACACGCTTGATGCAGGCACTCAGCTTTAGCTTTGGCTTGAGAAGTTTTCGACCTAATCAATTGCAGGTGATTAATGCTGCACTGTTGGGCAATGATTGTTTTGTGCTCATGCCCACTGGAGGCGGCAAATCTCTATGCTATCAATTGCCCGCCATTCTCACTGAAGGCGTCACTATCGTTATCAGTCCGCTGAAGTCGTTGATTTTTGATCAGGTCAACAAACTAGCCTCTCTAGACGTAAGTATCTACAAGAATATATGTCTATCCCATGCAGAGTGCTGTAAGCAATATTATATATTATATAGTAGATTAATTGAAATATCTCAAAAACAATATTGTTTATTATCGTCCGATCTTATCTAAGGAATCTGTACATGATCATAATTATGACAGCCTCTGCAAGGGTATATTTAAATATAAATAAATATATCGTAAGTTACATATAATCCCTTTTAGATTTGTGCTAAGTCAATGTCCGGTGAGCAGACATTGGATGAAGCTATGTCAATTTACCGCGACCTCGAGATGCATCCTCCGCTGGTCAAGTTGCTGTATGTAACACCGGAAAAAATTTCTAGTTCTGCGCGATTTCAGGATACTCTGGACCAGCTGAATGCCAACAATTATATCAGTCGATTTGTGATTGACGAGGCACATTGTGTTTCCCAGTGGGGACATGACTTTAGGCCGGACTACAAGAAGTTGGGAATTCTCCGCAAACGTTTTCCCAACGTTCCATCAATGGCACTGACTGCAACGGCTACACCACGTGTCCGCCAGGATATATTGCAGCAGCTGAATCTGACGCATTGCAAGTGGTTCCTCTCGAGCTTTAATCGAAGCAATTTACGCTACCAGGTGCTACCCAAAAAAGGTACCGCGACAGTAGACGACATGCGGAGTTTCATACAAACCCGACCGTCTACCTCCAGTGGGATCATCTATTGTCTTTCTCGCAAAGAATGCGATGAGGTGGCTAGTAAGATGTGTGCGGCAGGGATACGTGCGTCTGCCTACCATGCTGGCCTGACGGATAAGGAGCGTGAATCTCGTCAAAAGGATTGGATAACCAACAAAGTGCGCGTTATATGCGCAACTATTGCCTTTGGCATGGGCATTGATAAGCCCGATGTACGCTTTGTGCTGCACTACTCTTTGCCCAAATCCATTGAGGGTTACTACCAGGAAGCAGGTCGCGCTGGACGTGACGGAGAAATAGCCGATTGCATCCTTTACTACAACTACAGTGATATGATGCGACTGAAGAAAATGATGGATTGTAAGGGGCAAACAAATATAATATTTTAAAAATTGCAAATTGCATCTAACTAAATCTCCAATTTCAGCTGACCGAGCGCTCCAATATCATGTGAAGAAGATTCATATTGATAACCTGCATCGTATTGTCGGCTACTGTGAGAATATCACCGATTGCCGTCGCGCCCAGCAACTGGACTATTTCGGAGAGCATTTTACCAGTGAACAGTGCCTGGAGAATCGTCAAACTGCCTGTGATAATTGCTTAAAGAAACGCAGCTATCAGCAGATCGATGTGGTTGAGCAATGTCGTAAGGCGGCTTGTGCTGTTCGAGATTTGTGCAGCGGTCGTTCGCGCTTCACGTTGCTCCATTTGGCGGATGTGCTAAAGGGCTCAATGATTAAGAAGATTGTTGAATTCGGGCACAATAAGACGCCTCACCATGGCGCACTTAAGGACTGGGACAAATCAGATGTGCAGCGGTTGCTCCGTTTAATGGTGCTCAAGGATTATCTTAAGGAGGACCTTATCTTTTCCAAGGATATTCCGCAGGCCTATCTGTACCTGGGCAACAACATCAATGGTCTAATGAAAGAGACGCCCAAAATTGAATTTGCGCTCACACGCAAAGAAGGCGGCAGCTCCAAAGTGGTGGCCACCGTCTCAGAACCGACTTCAGCCGGAAATAGTGATTTGCGTCACATCCACGATCGCTGCTATAGTGATTTGCTCGATTTGTGCCGCACCATTGCCGCTGCTCGTAATGTTACAATGGCCAGTATAATGAATATGCAAGCGCTGAAGGCCATGGCTGAGGAGCTCCCGACTACCGAGAAGGATATGTGCGCCATTCCACACGTCACTAAGGCCAATTTCGATAAGTACGGAGCCAAACTTTTGGAGATCACAAATGGCTATGCGTTGGAAAAGGATTGCCTGCAGGTCATGCAGGATATTGAAGCCACTGAATCCTCTGCGGCCGTGCCAACAACAACGGCAGCACACGACGACAGCGATTGGGCACAAGCTGCTGCATCACAAGGCGCTGGTGGATCATCTGGTGGTAGTATGCGCGGCGGTAAACGCAAGAGAGCCTGGCGAGGACGCGCCACTGGAGCAGCCACTGCCAAGCGTTATAAAGGCGCGGCGGCTGCTGCTTCACCTGCAGCGGCGCGTAAGAAGGCCACACCAGCGAGAGCTGCTCGTGGCGCCGGAAGTAGCGCTGCATCCAAACGAGGAGCTGCCCGTGGTGGCTCCAGCTCTTGGTTGGGTAAAAAAACGGGCACCAGTACTGGGTTTCAACTAATGCCATTGCCTGGATCCAGATAGTTAAGTTTGCGAAACAATAAACAGCTTTTTTTATCACTTTTAAATAACAACAATTGTGCTTAAACCGTAATTAATTTAGACTCCAAGTGGAATTTTCATCGAAAAAAGGAATACTATATATAACTATAATTATATATATGCTTGCTGACAATTTATTGTGCTGTCGACCGTACTTTCTCCTCAAAATCGTAGGCACCCATTGACCAAATCAAATTGCTATCTGTCTGCACTTGAACAAACTCTGTCGAATAAGTATTCGATGTGCTGACCATCCCACCAAACTCCATCTGTGCGTGGTCTGCAATCAAAGAGATAAACTTGAAATTATGAAAAATGAGAGGAGATGCCATAACACTTACACAGATTCCACTTAAGTCCCGTTGTTGTCACATTGTGGGCTGCACTGCCCACTGGCATTAGAGAGCACCATCGTTGATTAGTTACCAGATCTAAGGGCACCTGGATTGTGTGCTTTCCTGGTCGCAGCAGCCATGTTATGGAATCACCACTGAGCAGATACACATTGCAGTTGTCCTTTTGCATTTTGTACAATGTATTCAGATTTGCCATTACCTGATCCAATCGACCCGAGGAATCATGAAATACAACAACATCACGCACTTTGCGTTGTTGCATCACTGGTTGCAGCACTGTAAACGCTTTGGTGAAGTCTGTGGCATCCTGATCGGGTGTGTTGATCTTTGGTGTTGATTTAAAAAACTCTACAGTTTCTTCGGTTATGGAATCAAAGTCGCCTGTTATCAGATCTGGTGGCTCAACCATTTCTGGCGATCCACTGTCATTATTGCCCTTTGTATGTACACTGCCGGCTGCTTGGGTTGTTATAAAGTTGCGCCAGTGATTCGATCCACCGTCAACTGCACATCGTATGGTTGCTGGTTGGATAAATTTGAAAGAGCTTAGTGCATTTGTTGTTGTTTTTATTTACGTTTTATGGTTACCATTCTTCCATAACAGCTTGACCACGTGCGGGGGAACTTGAATTTGTCTGTTAAGTACAATACAGACGTGGCCATTTGGGCCCAGCCTGAAATTCTCACTAATTAGATTGCTGGGCATCCATTTGAATTCCTTTGGTGGAATTGTGTGGTCCATTTGTTGTCTAAAACCGATTGTTGTTTTGGTGCAGAAGTTGCGTGGGTGAACCGCAATGCTGCCAGACTGCTTAAAAATGCGCCAGTCGTCTGGCAACGTCATGACAGTGCCCGCGCTACGCAATAATTTGAAAGTTGCACTTTTGATAGCTGCCGCTGCTGCCATCTTACGGCAGCGCGTGCCGTTTAATCGTACGAAACTCATAAGATTTGAATTATTATGCACGGCACGACTTGGCATATTTCATAGTTCAAAAAAAAAAAAAAAATACAATTGTAATACTTGAACAGCCACTTTGTCAACAAGCAACGCCGTCGGAACACCGATAATACGTGGCTTGCGACTCTGCGACGCCGCAAACAAAATGGCTCTGATTTTTGCAGACTAAAAAAGTTTCATTTGAATTTTCGCAATTGAAAATCTAAGAAATCCAAGTGGACTGAAACAATAGTAATGTAATTTTCAAGTGCCATGTGCGAGAGTGTAGCCAAGATGATGGTGGTTCTAAGATTTGTCAAGTGAAACGATGCGAAAGTGCGTGAGTGAGATTTGAATACGAAAACTAGTTCTTATAAAACTTCACGCACACACGCACAGCCTCCCCAAATATGGAAGGTATGGACTTGTGGACGTCCATGTTTTCGACAGACTTCGAGGAGGAGGAGGGAGGCGACGGCGAGGCAGATAATTATAATCATGGCAACAACACGCATGCAGACGAGTTTATGTGCGAAGAGATGGAGGAGGCGGAGGAGGCTGAAATAGACGAGATTGATGATGATGATGTTGATCATCATGATGGGGAACGACGACGACGTAGAAAGCAAAAGGGACATGAACCTGATGACGATGCCATATTTGATTTTGAACTGGAGCCTATTGTTAGTATTGCTGAGCCAGGACCAGAGTCTGGGCGAAGAGAAAGTGCCGCATTGGCTCCACCAATACCATCCGGTCCACCTGTAAGGGCTTCGCATCGTCAGTCGCTGCCAGCATCATTTGGGTCATCCATATTGCCACGAGGATCTGGTGCTGGGGCAGCTGCAATGCGTCCAACAACATCACAAATCAATGCAACCGATGAAAACGGAGTTCCAATTAATTATGAATTGGGTGTCATTTACATATGTCCTGCATGCGGCACCGAATATCGACAGCAGGATATGTGGAAGCGTCACATGAACCAAATGCATCAGTATAATACACGGAGAGGCCTCAATTTTGTGGCCATCGACAAGCTGTATCATCGGTGCCTGGAGTGCAACAAGCGGATTGCCATGCACAGTCGGGAGAATCTGCTGAAGCATAAGTTTACCCATTTGCCATATCGGTGCACCAAGTGCTATATATGTAAGCGAGAGTACAAATACAGGCAGGACCTGATGGTGCATCTGCGTATGGTGCACTGTGATGAGGTCGTGGCCATGATGCGGGATAGCGATGGCACCGCAGGACGAAAGACACGTGTCCGTGAGCCGCGCACCGATCCACATTTACCACTTCCAACTGCCCCACTCCATGACGATGATGATGGCGATGCCCTGGAAGTGAGGAATGAACATGGTGATTCGGACGAAGCCGGAGTCGTTGAGCCCAGTGTCAGTTTCGATGACGACCTTAGTCGGACCTCGTTAGCCAAGCGGAAGCGGAGTAATCCAGTTGCAGGCAACGGGAATGGGAATAGCAGCAGTGCCGCAGACATGTGCGAGGATTACATACACTACATGTGCCCGGAATGCAGCACCGATTGCGAAACTCATGCACAGTGGAGTCAACACATTGAGTTCGTGCACGATTATGTCAGTCGGCGAGGACTCAACTTTCGTTGCGTGGATATGCAGATGCAGTGTCTGGAGTGCAAACAGGTAGGACATATTTAAAACCAAGTCTGTAAGCCTATATCAAAATGATATCCCGCTTGAAAATCGGTTTAATTTTAATGAAGTTATGAGAGATCGAAGTTATTGAAAAAATGTCAATGGGTAAATATGGAAAATTGGATGATAGATTCTAATGTGTATAACAATTCTGTTTATTTTGCAATCCACAGTTTGTTATACCGAACACGATCAAGACATTGCGGGCTCACAAATTTAGTCATTTGCCGCAGCCGGAATGGATGCGCTGCAAGTTGTGCTACAATGGTTATACGGAGCATCATGAACTAATAACGCATTTGTTGAAGCATCACCATTTGGAAACTTTAATGCCTGACGTTGAGGAGGCGGAGGAGCCGATGCCCAATGCCAATGCCGGAGATGATGGCGAAGATGACTCTGTCAATGATAATGGCAATGGCTGCGACGATGAATTGGCGCATTGGGACGAAGCACCACGTCGAGGCGGTCGCATAAGTAGCGATGATATGTACGAGCCTCACATTGACTATCTGTGTCCACAGTGCGGCAGGGAATTCATCGAGAAAAAACACTGGCGCACTCATGTCGTTCAAGTGCATGGAATGAACGATTTGGCCAAGTTGAACTTTGAAGTGATCAACGATAGGCAATTGAAATGCACCGAATGTGACAAGATCATCACGAATGCATATGGCATACAGAATGCCCAACAACATCGGATTACGCATCTGCCGTACAAGGCATACGCACGCTGTCGCAAGTGCCATAAATCGTATACGGATCGCAAGGGTTTGGTTAAGCACTTGGCCACATATCATCGTGTTGGATACGAACCGCGTAAAGTGGCTGGAGGTGCGGGAACGAGTACGGGCAGTGGCTTGGGCACGTCTGCAAGTGGCCCGGCATCATCCAAGTCGCAGACGCCGCGTAAACAAATTGTCACGGTGGCCAATGAAACATACGAGATTATATATTTGGACGAGGAGCAATCATCGCCCAGTAACAATAACATTAACGAGGAGAACGATTTTGGCGAACAAATGCAAGGTGATGATGATGAATATGTCACCAGTTTTAACAGTCGTCAGTTGCCGCCAGCTGTCACTTCCAATTCGAATCCCACTTCCAATCCCAATCGCTACAAATGCGTTGACTGCGGCTCCTTGTTTCCCACACAGGTGGCACTTAAAACGCACATTAGCGAGGAGCACGATTTTATGGATACACAATATAGTGCCAAGAAGTTTGACAACTCCGAACCGACTGATGAAGTTGCTTCCGTTTCCGCGTCTGCCTCCGCTTCAGCTTCAACTCAAGTGCCTGTGGCAGCATCGATTGCCACAGCAAAGACATCAACAGCCTCAAGTAGCAGTAAGAAGACAGCACAAATCAATAGTTCAGGTGCATCGACAATAGAGCAAAATTATATATTCCTGTGTCCATCGTGCGGAAAGGCTTACAAGACACAGTTCGAGTGGCGTCGTCACATCAATGATGCCCACAATTTCGACAAGCGTCAATATTTGAATATGCGTCAGTTGGATAAGTATCGTTATCAGTGTACTCAGTGCAGGGATATTGTGAGTAGTTCGAAATTGAAGGGTCTGCAGGATCACCACTTTCGCCATCTTCCCTATCGACTGTATCTGAAGTGTCTCGTCTGCGGCACCTGTTACAATCACAAGCCCAACATTGCGGCACATCTGCGTACACGTCATAATATTTACGAACGGGATACGCCGTGGCGTGAGCTGCAGCCGAAACCACAGTACAACTATGTGAATATGAAAGACAAGGATAAGGATGGGGAATCTCGCGGTATATCATCGTCATCATCATCGCCGACACCTGGCAGCAGTAGCATTAATTTGGGACGCTCGCTAAAAGCACAACCTGGCGGTCTGCCGACTCGACCGGCTGGACTGAATACGTTGGAGGATAGCATTTCATATCATAACGCTGTGGATATGGACTTTATCACGTACTACTGTCCCAAGTGCAACAAGAACTTTGATTCGCATGCTTTCTGGCGCAAACACATCGTGGAACAGCACAATTTCAACAGTCGCCAGGGTCTGAACTTTCGTCAGATCGATATGCATCACTATTTGTGCCTCGAGTGCTACAAGCGGGTGACTGTCACCCATACCAAGGGGGCCATCGGGCAGCTGCAGTCGCATAAGTTCCGACACTTGCCCTATCGCTCTTTCAAATGCTTGACCTGCAATGGAGAATTTGTGCGCAAGCAAATGTTCTTCAAACACTTGAATCGGGAAACAAATCGCTGTGACAACAAACCACTCAGTGCACATGAAAACGACGATGATGGTGCAGAGCAGCATGAGACAATTGTCGGAGGAGATGCTATTGATGCTCCTGCTCCAGCTGTAATGGAAGTCGATCCCGCTGCTTATAGACTATGGTGTCCCCAATGTGGCGATAAGTTTATTACCAGCAGCAAAGCGCTCTGGCGTGAACACATCAACGCGTATCATGGCCTGGGCAAGCGAGAGATGCTCCATATGCGAAAAGTTGCTGATGACCAGTACCGCTGCACGGACTGTGAGGAGCAGTTGCAAACCAAGCATTTAAGGGTGCTGCAGGAACATCGCTTTAAACACCTGCCCTATGCTGCCTATATACGCTGTCGGCTATGCGAGAATCAGCATGATGAACTGGGTCATGGGGCTGTTGCAGCTGGTCTGCACACTATGCAAGAGTTGCAGCAACACATACGCGACGAGCATCCCGACGTATCCGAGAATGATGAACAAATGCAATCGCTACTTGAAGATGAGGACATCCAGCTCGCAAACAATGAGTCGACTGGAAATGGCCGCTATATGCCGCTTCCGCCGCATTTGTTGGATGACGATGCCGATGACATGGATTTTGAGGCACAGTATCTGCTAGGCTAGACATAATATTGAAAATCTCTTGCTTAGCGCTCCTAATAGGAGTCAACGCTCATCCATGAACTTAAGTATTTATAAATATTTAATGATATTATTTTACACTCATGTAAATCTCTCATATACAAGTAGATATTAAATAACTGACTATTTATTATTTAATCTTGGGTTGACTACCTGTTCCCATGTCCCGGTCATTAAGTATATAACTACCTTTAACTATAGAGAATTTAAGCTATTTGCAATGTAACTTATATGCTATTTAAATTTAAGCTGCTGTTTATTTCTTTATTCATTTATTGAGATTATATATAATAAGTTTTATCCCAGAAATAAAAACTATGATATAGTTAAACCTTGTATTAGCTAAATATTTTACTTATAAACATTTTGGTATTTTTGGTTTACGGCAGCTTTAAATTTTAATCCGCCCCTATTTTTTTTAGTTTAAAATTGTAGTATTGCGTTAATTTATATACAAATAAATATGAAATTTGATCAGAAAAGTACTAAACTGACTTTATATTTCCTGCATCTTACTAAATATGAATGATTGCAATCAAAAGAGCACCTTTTTATAATATATGATACAGGAATCGCAAATAAGAGTTTTGAGATTAAAAATGCAAACTCAAAAATGAAGTCTACAAATGAATAAGAAAGTTCCAGGTATTCTATTTTAGTGAAGTATATATTATATTATAATATTTATTTTTTTTATTTAATCTTAACTCTATGGTGTGAATAAAAAAATAAACAATTAAATCTCTATCTAAAAAAAAACAACTTATTTTTAAATTAATTGATAAAAGTCAACAAACAATTAATTCATAACTTTTATTTAAATAAAAATTGTTATCGTTGCGGTCCCTGATTTTGTTTCAGTTTAACAGTTTGTATCCACAGATATTTCTCAGTATATGCTTTCATTGTAAAGGCGCATACGCTAATGATGGGGGTTAGTGACCGCTGGTCATATACATGACCTTTATGTGTTTGGAGCTGTCTGATAAATGTATATTTTTACTGTGAATATCGAGTTTGGTGAGTTATCTGCGAATGTTGTAACGAGAAAAGCAATTTGGATAAAAATGGACCACATATTTTTCATTTTTATTTATTATATTAGTAATAGTGATTCTTATATATAAACTTTTAATTTTAACTAAAAACTCCCAAATTACGCCCCTCAACAATATATTTGTATTGCATTTGATTGTTTTTCGTGGTTTAAGTAAACCCTAATAAAAATGAAAGTCGACAATAAATATATAATTTAATAATCTTTAATACAATTAGAGAATGCTTGCTTAGTTCTGTTTCTTGACCTATTAACATTGCAGCTGCCAATAAAGTGTTTGTTGTAAAAAATAAATCAATAAGTATGATAATAATACGATATGTTTACGGGTTGTAAAACGCTTATGCTAAAAATGTTTTAATTTAATGTAATACATACAATAAATAATAATAAATACTTTTGAAAAGCATAAACAAATTGCACGCACATAATAATTGCAACAATATGAATTAAATTAAAGAACAATGTTTTAACTTATGAAATATTAAACAAACTGTTTGCCAAATACATCTCGTATGCGCATGGAATGAAAGTTATCTAATTGACTGTTGATTAAACAGTGTTTTGTTATTCATTTTTTTCTTTATCGTTTCGAAGTTTACATGTTTCAGTTCCTTTCTCTGTTTTTGTGCACGCCTCCTTCTATTCGACTTTGCTTGATTATGTTTTCTATATATAAAACATATGCATTGTGTGTTGATGAGTGTCTGTCGTGTGTTTAGTAACAATTTGTTGCTGTTGTAGTTGTAGTAGTAAATAGTTGCCGTATGTTGTGTTGTGTTGTGCACCTTCGCCCTCACAATGTGGGCATGTTGCGCCTTCCATTACTTGTGCTAGATTCTGCCCCATCCTGCTGAGCCTTTTGTTTGGCACGTCGCGCCTTCTGGCGCGTATGCTCAATTTGAAAGTCCTCGACCCGCAAATTGAGACGCATCATATTGTTAATGATGAACTCCTCTTCCATAATGTGCTCTGGTGGTGAACGTAGCACTGCCAACGTTTCACAGAGACCAGTGCAAGTTTTGCGCACCTTGTGCCGACTGAGGGAGGCACCAATGATGACAAGCGCCACTTTAAATATGACCCTTATTCCCTCGGCGAGAAAACAATCCCACACACGCAGCAACGTCTCCCAGGGTAGTGTGCGCGTCAGAGCGCATAGAAACCAATCTGTCATGTAGAGGAGCGGCTCCACTTTGTGCTTCTGCAGATGACGATAGACGGGCGGGCAGGTTTTTTTAAGCAGGCCCTCCAATATGCCCGCATCATTTTGTATTACTTCGAGACCAGGTATAAAGTAGTCCTGCAAATAGCTGTCATTGAAAGAAAAATTATTTATTAGGTGCTAAGCAATTGAATAAATTTTGGACTTACACATCACATACGCTCACAAATACCCAAAAGGCATCCTCTGCCGGCAAATGCATCAATAGAAATGCGGCTATTGGTGCTTGCGCTTGACAGAATCCCACTTTGGGATTGTATATTGAATAGGCCTTCAGCACATTGAACAGCTCGATTTGTCCCACCTTTTGTTCGTCTAGAAACATTTCGTGAAACGGAAACTGACGATGCTTATCCTTTTTGATCTCCTCAATTGTGGCAGGATTTCCAGGTTTCTTCAACAGCTCCTCGTATACATCTGGATTCTTTTTCTTTAGCAAATACGCACCAGACAAATAGAACCAGGCTCTGGGACGCACCGATTTTGGTATACCCTTGCGGCATCTATCGCGAATCTGTGAAGCGAAAAGTTTGATTCAGATTAATGATAAATTTGGAGAAAACTAAATACTGCAATTACCTTTTTGTAGTTTTTGGACATGTATATGGACCAATTGTCAATCATATAGAGCCATTTCTTTTCACGCGCAATGATCTGTGCCTTGGAGAGGGGCTCCTTTGGTTTGTCCGTGCGCTGGAATCCGCCGTAGAAGCCATTGCGATCTGGGCAACTGGATACGGTGGAACACAGCGAGATGGTATCCAATGCACGCGGTGGTGTTGCCATCTGTGATCACTGTGTATGCTGGCCAGAACGATAGCAAACTAAATCCATAAATTATTACAAACTAAAATACGCCCACTAAAAAGTCAGCTTGTATGTACATATGTAAGTAGGTAGTACAATTGAGAGAGACAGAGAACAATGTGGAGAGGTAAAAGCACCCAAGTACCAGTGAAGCCAAGACAATTTGCATTAATAATTTGCTGGTCTGCCTGTATGTTTATAATGAAAACTGCGCAATTAAGTGCGATGATCAACGAGTGTTTGTCGGTCTCTCAATTTGTCTCGTTTATAACAATTTGGCAGGCATTACTCATACGCCTATACATACATATGCATGGAGATAGATATACCTTAACCTTAACTAAAGTGATATGATTGTTATTGTTTATTTATTTATAACTATATGTCTTATCAGTTAGCACACATTAAAAAGATAACATTGGAGATCGCGTTATGAAAAGCTCTCTGTCTTTCTCATATATAGTTTTTAAGAGAGTTAGAAAAACTATTTAATTTAAATGATCGATAAAATGAAAGAGACAAATACAGGCTGCACAGCTGTTTTTGTGAGTGCATAAGCAAATCAATTGAATAGCGAATGTTCGTTAGTTAGTCAGCAAAGATTTTAGAGCTGTCAGTTCTATAAGAGAGTGGGAGAAGAATTGAAGCGCAAACAAAGAGACTTTTCATTTGTGATTCAATTAATTGTATTTCTTGTTGAAAAATCTAAATCAAAAGTAAATACAATGCTTAAAGCTAAATCAGGAAGTGTAAACTTAGCGACATCTCAATTGTTGTCTCCAAGTGACCGCCGGAAGCTTTAGCCCAAGCTTGATTTAAGTTTAAAAGCTTAATGACAATGACTAAATAATTGAGGCAACTATGCTACGCTTTAATAACAGACTGAATGCCTAATTGTAAAACAAAAAGCGAGAGAGCAAATACAAAAGCATAAAAAGTGTTGCAGTCGGCAAAGTCGACTGTGAGAGACCCTATAACTTTTTAAAAATTTGTAATTATAAATATGAATTAACATTATAAATATATAACTAATAAAATATAATTGATATTATATTTTTTTTTTGAGCGCGATTCACTTTTGATAAATCAAATAGACCCTTTGTACTTTTTAAGTACAGGGTAATTTAGTGCAACTGCTTTAGCTTCGGGCCAAAAGAAAGTCACTTGCAATTCATAAGAACGACATACTTCTGAAGGGAACAGCTACTGACGAGGTCATGTATTTAACTGAATCAGTTGCCATTCTTATCAGATAGTCACATTTTAAAAGTCTTTAAACTTGTTCACGTTAAACGCTATGTTTTCATTGAGTAATAACTACACACACACATACGTAGCAGAAACGGCTGTAGAGACAGAGGGAGAGGTAGGAGAGAGGCCCACCCACCAAAAGCGCAAATACAGCTATTGGCTGCCATTTTGCCTACGCGCTCCACAAACAAGTGTCACTGTATGCCACTATGGCGGCTGTGATTGCCTGCGTGTAAACGTGTGTTGGTGTGTGTACACTGTACAATACCTAGCAATTGTTATTATTAACAACGCAACGCCCTCGCCCCCTCATTCACGTACACTTATTTCTTACCTTTGAGCTGCGAGTTCTCGCTGTTGCTTAGCTTATAGTGGTTGTTGTTGCTGCTGTTGTTACTGCTAGTATTGAACTGCTGCCGTGGAATGCGCAATACCCGTTTTCACGTTAACTTTCTATGCTTTCTTACGTTTTTCGATTTATTTTACACTGCGCCCGCACATTGTTCGTGTTGTATTTATTGTGTTGGTGTAATCACTAAATTCCAATTGGATTTTTGTTTATTTCCTACACAAACTGGAAAGGGAGAGGTAGCCATTGAAAAGATAACTCGTTTGATTCTCGTTGAACATCAGTATCGTTTGGCCTTGCACTTGGCACTTTAGCAGTACATTAAACAAAACAGTGGCTTTGGCACACAGCCCTTTTTTATTTTCAGCGAATGAATCAAAATTGGTTTAAAAATTATGTTTTTTGGGGCCCTCTCTAAATGCAGAGCCAGTCGCGTTGCCAGCCCAACTCAACGATAGTTTTACGACAAGGCTTGCCACCATTTCCATAAAAAGAATTCCCGATCTGGCAAGTCTTGTGTTTGCACAAAAAGCCTAACATTTTACTGTAAATAACATTTAGTGTTCTGTAGAGCTTTTCTGTTACATGACAAAACAGAAGCTATTTTTTAAATAAACATTGATAAATTAAAACAGCTATAAAACTTTTCTATATTAAATATTATATGTAAAACTATATTATATATAAAGCTATATTATATATAAAGCTATATTATGTATAAAACTATATTATATATAAAACTATTCATGTTTAATAATTTTAAAGCTTACAAAATAATGGTTAATAATAATTATAATTAGCTTATAACGAACTGCTTCTGATGCTACAAAGTTCCCCGCCGTTGCTGATCCGTCCTCTGCGAGCGCCGAACACCGAGTCCTGCTTGCTGCCAGAAAGGCCGGCTTTTATATGCTGCGTATGCCAGTCCCTCTCCCAGACCCTCTCCCAGGCCCCGCTCCCAGTCCCTCTCCCAGTTTCTCTCCCAGGCCCCTCTCCCAGACCCCGCTCCCAGTCCCTCTCCCAGTTCCTCTCCCAGGCCCCTCTCCCAGACCCCGCTCCCAGTCCCTCTCCCAGTTCCTCTCCCAGGCCTCCCTCGCTCCCAGACCCCTCTCCCAGTTCCTCTCCCAGGCCTCGCTCCCAGTCACTCTCCCAGTCCCTCTCCCAGTTCCTCTCCCAGGCCCCTCTCCCAGGCCCCTCTCCCAGTCCCTCTCCCAGTCCCCGCTCCCAGGCCCCGCTCCTAGGCCCCGAGGCCCCGCCCCGAGGCCCCGCTCCAAGGCGCCGCTCCGAGGCCCCGCCCTGAGGCCCCGCCCCGAGGCCCCGCCCCGAGGCCCTGCTCCGAGGCGCCGCCCCGAGGCCCCGCCCTAAAGGCCCCGCCTCGGGGAGTTCTGCTAACAGACCCTCCACGCAGCATATAAAATGAAGCCATCTCGCAGAAGGCAGGCAGTTAGTGTTCGACGCCCGAAGAAGGCGGATCAACGGGAAGTGGCAAGTGAAGTGAAGTGACAAGTGGAACCAACTCTTGGTGTGGAACTGCTGATCTTGTCTTTGTAGTGGACGGGATCGCTTCCCTTTGTGTTCGACGCTCGCAGATGATGGATCAACGGGAAGTGACAAGTGAAGTGAAGTGACAATTGGAGCATACGCTCTGCCAATGCGGGTTTAGCAGTACTGATCGTACTTTTTAAAAAATAAAAGTTCGAATTTTAGAAACAAATGAAGTTTATTTGTTAGAAAAGTCAATACTTGTGCACATTCCACTTGGGAATTTCCAGCATTTGCTGTTTAACGTCGCCCACCAAAAAGTTAGCTAAATTCATCAGTACCAGCAATGTAAATGGCAATAATTGCACTAAGATAAAGGGAAAAAGTGTAACAGCAATTTCGCAAAATGTATTGTGCACACGGAAAAGGCAGATGGCGGCGATGCCATTGCACATGGCCAGCAACTTGTGGAATATATCGCGCCGATTCGTCGAATCCATCTCACATTTGGAGCAAATGACGCAAAGCAACAGAAGCATCGGAACACACAGCTTGAGTGCAATAACTAACGCATTCATTAAAGCTGAATATAAGCCAAATCCAGAATATGACATGAGTCTGCGAAATTGGTCAACATCCGCAACGTTGCCGATTATAAAAAATGAATAGAAGCAGTATATTAATATATACATCGCCAATGTTTGGTTCCCAGTTTGTTTGTTGTTCTTCAATCGCAGCGCCAATTGCAGCTCCAGGGTCAGCACCTGGATGATCAACGCCTCGTAGGATGTACAGAGCAGAGTGTATAACGTACTCAAGTTGTAGATGGTTAGCTCAATACTTTGTTGTCTAAATCGTGGATAAAACACATAGCACAAATACGCTCTGGCCATCAAATGTAAAAGTCGCGGACGCACACTGAACCAGACATGGATGCAGGCCAGCAGCATAACGAGTCCATTACAAATTAGATTCTTTCTGTGTGAACGGGAAAGCGATGGGCCAAGAAAAGCGATTGGCTGAAGGAAGGTTAATATTATGCTGACAATGAACGAACCCCGATGATGGAGTCCTAGACTCGGTGGCAGGCAACTGAGAGACGCCAATGCGCAGACCACAATCATCCATAAATACGACTCCAGTGATCGTTGCATGATGACCTCTCGATTCTGATTGAAGGCGAATACCAAGTAACATAGGCCCATGAGGCGTCTATCAATAAAGCCTGTGAGACAACATAAGGACACCAACAAGGGCACACATGACGACAATTTCTCACTCCTCTCGTGCGCATTTAGCGCCCACCTCCAAATGAAGCCGGGCAGCAACAGGCAGCCACTGATTACCCAGGGAACTCGCTGAAGCACCAGAAAAACAATCATCAATAGAATTGTTACATGCACTAGCATCCTGGCCAGCAACAGCTGTGGACTGCGCTTAATGGATGCCTGCAATGGTGATGCCAGCTGGCAGCGTAAATGAGTGCTGCCAGCCAAGGAAGCCAAAGGTGGTGGCCACCAGCAATCCTCTGCGGTAATAGCTTTCATAGAACTCGATGCACTTCAGCAGCACGGGCATCATGTTACTGCTGTACTCATTCAGCGTTAGGAAGCGCCTCTGATGCCACAGCAGATTGCCACTATACACGAACTTGTCCAGCTGCTGTAAATTCATCCAATGACTAGGCATATAACTGGCCAGCAGTCCACGCTCATGATGCTGCAGCCAGTGCTTGGCCAGATTCACAAGCTGAAGCGCATTGGTAAATACGGCATGAGATTTATAGCGATCACTGGCATTTAATATGACCGATGACATCTGGCCACGATTGTTGACAGGCGGCGGCAGTCCCATCAATGTGCTCATCAACGGTGTCACCTGTATCTGCTCCATGATGTTCAGCGGCAGGCGTTTCATTTCTTTGTTAGCCACAAATGTGCGACCTGGTCCAGATTTTGTGTTGGAGACACCGGCGCCCCATAGAAAGAATGGAGTTTCAATCTCCTCCTTAGTATTTCCTCCAAAAAGACCTAGAGGAGTACCATTAACTTTAGAAGATTCAGTTAGATTGTAGTCGTATTTCTTACCCTTGCTCGTCATGCCATGATCAGAGATTAGAAGATAGGATGTGCGTTGATCGGAAAATGTCTGCTCAAAGCGATTATAAGTCTTCCAAATGCCACGCTGCGTATAGTTGATATTCTTCCGATACATTTCCATTCCATGTGCGAACAGTAATCCCACTAGATGCACGACTATCACTAGTCCCCTAATATTCTGCAGTTGTTTCGATTCGCTGTCCAGAAACCTGTCAATATCATCAAACACCCACCTCGTCCAATTTACTTGAATCCTTTGCGGCGCTGGACATTATATCGTAAGGCACAATAAATTTGTTGACGACTGCAAGGTGCTTTAAGAACATGGGCGATCCCCATGCATAACTAAGGGAGCTCCGATTGAAAAGCGTGTCGAACGTGACATCCTTTGATGCCCAGTAATCGAAAGCAGAGAACGGACTCTTATAGAATCCAGAAAATAGAGCAACTTGTGCCGATCTGCAATTGGTGGGTCCTAGACTACGAATTATACCCACTTGACCCTGATGCATAAATATCTTGCTTAGCTCCTGCACATTTATGCAACGATCTTCGAAGAATGACTTCGCACTCAGTCCATCGATAATAAAAATAACCAGACGATCTGCTGGTGCATGTTTCATCAACGTTTGTTGCGGCTCCATATGCGTATTGACGTTTGATTGAAAGTAGATGACGTAAACTGAGCACATCAGCAGAAACTGCAATGCAAACACTTGGCCCAGAGTCCACATTATTAGCTTAATTCGATTTGATAGAACTCAATGAATACCGTGACAAAAATATAACTTGGCACATGTGTCAAAAAACAGCTGGATTAGCCCACTTTGATTTTGAAAAACTTTTCATACAAAATTTATAAAATCTATAGAAATTTATAGATGAAAAAATCTAAAACAAATCGGATGAATAAATGTATGCTATGGAAAACCTTTTATGTCGTTCAACATATTTTATTCCAACTTGAGATTCGAAGTACAGCCTGTTTTGACTTATTTTGAAGAAATTCATGGCTAAACGAAGTAATATTTCTCTTTCCAATTGTGGCAAATTTTATGAAAATTATACATCGGAAAACTAGCTATGGAGCAGTAATCGCTCCTATACTTGTTAATTGATCGATGATTAGTATCTGCTTTTCCTCAATATCATTTTGCTGTTATGGAAACTATAAGTCGGAAATCAACCTACACCTACCTCCTTGTCTTTCCAAGCAAGCTTTGATTTCTTAAATAAATACATGCCGTGACTTTAGTTCGATATGATTAGCGACAAAACACACATAGTACACACAGTATATGTCAAGTTTTAGTTATTTTCCAAAATGTGGAAAGTTTTTGCTCTTATAGTGCACATTTTGATGGTCGGATATATATCGATGATATATTTTCAATCAACTGTTCTTAATGGAATGCAGCCGCAAGCGACACATCGGGAATTGGGTCTGGAGCCACCAGCAGATCGTCTTGTTGTCTTCATTACTGATGGATTCCGAGCCGAGTCATTTTTCCGTGGGAACTGCAGTGGCTTGCCAAGCATACAAAATATTTTGTTAAACGAGGGCTTGGCTGGCATATCGCAAACCTGTGCTCCTACCCAATCCCGTCCAGGACACATTGCCATCTTTGGAGGCTTTAATGAGGATCCAGCGGCAGCAATGACCAACTTTCAGAAAAATCCCTCGATATTTGACTCGGTATTCAATCGCACATCCGGTACATGGGGCTGGGGTGGCAGACCAGTGATAACAATTTTCAAGGATTTGCTAACTGAAGGCGATGGAATTCACTTTGAGATGTACACCTTAAATGAAGAAATGGGAATTTACGGAGCGGATAACTGGGTCTTTAACAAGGTACGACAATTTCTGGCCTCCAATGACAATGTACAGATGGTAAAAGAAAAGTTGCCAGCAATGTTCTTTGTCTATTTGGGTGATCTTGATCTCGCCGGCCATTCGGCAAAACCAAATTCAGATGATTATCTCAAAATACTGAACAATACACAAGCCGGTATTGGCGAGATGTACGAGCTATTTGAGAGTACCTTCAATGACAAGCGAACCGTATATTTAATGACTTCTGATCATGGCATGACCGATTCGGGTAAGTTGTCTATATCTTCTAACTCTGAGATTACTAACACTTTTTAATTTGTAGGCGCTCATGGAGCTGGCAGCAAGGATGAGATTGAAGTGCCCTTCATCTTTTGGGGAGCTGGAGTCAATCGGGTGGCCCCCAATGCAGGACAAACCTTTGGAGTTGGCAAGGATGGCGTAGAGTTGCCGCTACATGAGCTGGACCAGGTGCAGATGGCACCGCTGATGTCTGCCCTAATTGGACTGCCACCACCCATTAACAATATGGCCATGCTGCCGTTGGGTTACATCAATGTCAGCGCCGAGTACGAAGCGCAAGCATTGCATCTGAATGGATTACAATTGCTGGCCCAGGTGGAACGGATACAGCAGATTCATCAGCGTGATCGCCTAACCGATTGGTTGCCCATCTTTGAGAAACTCGATAGGCGTCGAATTCAAAACTATAAGCATCAGTTCGAGCGCTTAATGAAATTGAACTGCATTCAGGAGGCGATGCAATGTAGCCAAGACTTAATACGTCTGGCTCTGGATTGTCTGGAGTACTATAGAGATTACTATCGGATTCCACTGTCTGTCGCCTGCATTGCCACATATCTGGGCTGGTTCTACTATTTGCTGGCCAAACAGGCACGTCCAACGAATGCTCCAAAACAGGACTGGCTATCCATACCCATTATCATATTCTTCCTGTTGGAACTAATGCTGGCCGTAATGTTCTATTTGCATAAGATACCATGCTGGACAAGCTTCTATTTGCTGGTTCCACTGCCCGTTTGGATGGTAGCCTTGCGAGAGCGTGGACTTCATAGCAAGTGTGTGGAAGCACCTTTTATGCAGCTGGCATGGATTGTGTGCACCGCTGCCCTTCTTATATCCACAACCCACTATCGGGAGCTTGTCTCTCTGGGCTATGTGGTTGTGGTGTGTGCCAACAATTGGCGAGCATTTACAAGGCTCACGATGAAATTCTGTCTGTGGATCGGGCTGGTGACAGTCTTGACTGTCTTTTCGCTGGTGAGACCCAATCTGGGTTACCAAAACAAATGTTTGCTCTTCGCCAGCATGGTACTCACTCTAGTACGTCCTCTGGTGCTGGGTGAAACTCACGGCTGGCGAGTGTGGATCAGCAACAGCGGTGCCTTGTTGATAGAAGGATACATTGTACAACGGCAGCTGTCTGAGAAACCTGTCTGCCAGTGGTTACATGGTGCTGCCTGGTGCTACACGATCTATGCCCTCATTTCGATTCCATATAGTAGTACGAAAACTCCACGAAAACGTGTCCAGCTGATTCTCTTCAATTTGAGCACAATTTATACGCTATTGTGCCTCTCTTATGAGTCGATCTTTATACAAGTACTCTGCACAGAGTTCCTGCTGGGCATGGAGGTGCATGAAGATACCAAGAAGTTGCAGGAGGAAAGTGACAGTGATAATGATGAGGCGGATAAGCCAGCCAGGTCAATAACTTCAGTCCAGCACATTGTCAGCAGCTATCGCTATGCCCTGTTGATTCTATTCTACTCGTACTTTTCAATCATTGGAACGGGCAATCTGCCGGAAATCAATTCCTTCGATCCGGATACGGCACGTGTGTTTGTGAGAGAACTGTCGCCGATTTTGATTGGATCATTAATTGTCCTGAAGCTCTTTATACCCAACATTATCATCATGTCCAGCTTGTATGCGTTTTGTGCAAGTGCCCGCCAGAATGTCCGTGGCATCTACATCTGTCTGTTCCTCATCTGTGATGCCATGTGCCTTTACTTCTTCTTCTTCGTGCGGAATAGTGGCTCCTGGAGTGGAGTTCGTGAGTCTCTATCGAATCTTCTCATTGTACATGGACTTCCCATCCTGTTGATTATCTTCTCGTGGGTCCCTAAACAATTCCTTAGCGCCATTCCCTTGACTATGTTGCCCATGCTCCGTTGGAAAAGTGATGTGCGCCTCTCCCAACCAGGTCAGAGCCTGGCCTAAATTTGTCTATAAATGGTCAATTGAAAGGCCTACAAATTATTTTTAGTGTATCAATCAAATAAATTGTTATTCAAGTTCAAGAGATTTATTTAAAATTTATTATCTTGTTTTAATTACACGTTGCCTCTAGGCGGTCTTTGTTTTCTGGGATTCCAAATGCGCCTGTAAGTAAATAAATGGGATTAATTATGCTCTGCCTTTTCTAATTTTGTTCTTACCTTTTCCGCTACCTTAAGTAGACTATCAAAGCTGTTTTTACCCGTTTCCATGACCATGCTGTGGAAGATCTTCGATTCGCACTCGGTCAACAGCTCATAGGGAGAACCAAACTCCACCAGCTGGCCAGCATCCATGACTAACACCTTGTCCGAATCCATAATCGTGTTTAGTCGATGGGCGATTGTTAAAACTGTACACTCCCTGAACTTATTCCTAATCGTCGCCTGTATCAAGGCATCTGTCTGTGGATCCACATTGGCTGTGGCCTCGTCCATTACCAGAATGCGGTTCTCGCGAAGAATAGCCCGTGCAAGACACACCAGCTGTCTCTGACCCACACTGAAGTTGGTACCGCCCTCGGAGATAATACTTTGTAGTCCACTCGGAAGCTCACTGATGACGGGCTTTAACTTGACTTCCTCCAGAGCATCCCACACCTTCGCATCACTGTACTCTTCGAAGGGGTCGAGATTGTAGCGCATGCTCCCTGAGAAGAGCACCGGTTCCTGAGGTATAATGGAGATCTTGCTGCGCAGATCGTGTAGTCCCAGTTCATTGGTATCGCGACTGTCAATGACGATCGAGCCATCGTTATAGGACAAACGGAAGAGTGCATTAATGAGCGAGGATTTGCCTGCACCTGTGCGACCCACGATTCCGACCTTTTTCATGGGCTTAATCTCGAAGTTGAGGGACTTGAGCACATACTTCGACTGTGGATCGGGGAAGTATCGTAAACTGAGATCGTCGGCCACAATTTTTCCTTCCTCTGGCCATGTGACAGGCGGCTTCTTCTCAGGCGTGGATTCGTATTCGCCCTCAGGTTCAATCTCGTCGTACTCGACGACGCGTTCAACTGCAGTCATAGTTGTGTCCAATTCGGCGGATTGTGTCATTCCAAACTGAACCATGCCTGCCAAGCTCATGGCCTGAGTAATTGCAAGTCCAACCTCGCCAGGATTGCTGGGCGCATTTATGAAGTAATTAACAACAATGATGATGGTGTACAATGAGCAAAAGAAGTCTACATAGTAACCAAATGCTCGACTAGTGGACAGGAAAGTATAGAAACTAGAGCTGTGCAGATCCTGTAGATTATCGAACTCGGCAATAAGTGTTTTCTGTGCTCCCAATGCTCGAATCGTTGGAAGACCATTTAGAGATGCGCTGAGGTGAGAATAGATGGGGGATCTGGCTACTGCCTCCAAGCGTTTTACATCTCTCGAGGTCTTTAAGTAGAATTCTCTGATGTAATAAAAGATGACTCCCATCACGGCAGTTAGGATTAGGTAGTAGGGGTTTGTAATGCAGATGACAACAATAACGCCCGCCAGAGTGAGAAAGATCTGCATCACATCCAGCATGGTGGTTGGCAAAATTTCATCCAGCTGACCCAGATCTTTTGAGAATCGATTCAATATTCGACCCGAGGGATTTGTGTTAAAGAAGTGCATTGCCGCTCTTGTGATGCCACGGAACATGGCATTGTGTAAATTTGTGGAGCTGCGCCTGGCCATCGTATAGAAGAGGATTGGGCGCATCACGCAGAGCAGGATTGAAGCGACGTTTAGAGCCGTGAAATAATAGATGTCTGTAGGATCGTTCATACCTGCATTATTCTTGTTTTTATTAACCCTGGAAGAGAAAAGACCAGAGTCATTATTACAGAATATAAGAACGGATGGATAGATTACTTACCAGTAAGCAAGGAAGACATCCGAGCAGGATATTACAACTTGAGTGCCAATGCATATAAGCAGTAATGCACATATTAACAAACCACCACTGCCAGCGGCAAAATATTCCTTATAGAGACCTAAACCAATCTTGCCCTCGACGCGAGTCTCCTGTGGAGACATCGGGGCGTCTAAGGTAATGGAATCGGCCATGGAGCTCAATGAGTTAAAACTGTCCGTTCGTGATGTCTGTCGGCTGCTACTAATACATCTCTTTCGTGAGGTCATGCTGTGCTGATCGTAGGCGTCGCCAGCATCACTCTCGTGGTCATTGATTATGTGTTCTTTCACATTAGAATCAGACAATAGCTGGGCAAAGTCCAATCCGCTGCGCTGCATCGCATCATATGTTCCCATTGCAGTGATTTTTCCCTTGTCCATTATGACAATGAGATCGGCTTGCTCTAGAAACTGCAGCTGATGTGTTACCAATATGACGAGTTCATTTCTAAGATATCCTTTCATGCACTGGTCAAACAGTTCACGGCCCACGTGCGTGTCCACAGCACTGAGTGGATCGTCCAGCAGGTAAATGTCTGCCCGTCGGTACACAGCTCTCGCCAAGCTAATGCGCGCCTTCTGTCCTCCAGAGAGTGAAGCTCCCCTCTCACCAACGATAGTCTTATCACCCTGAGGGAGTAGCTCAAAGTCACGTTCCAACGCACACTTCTTGACAACGGTCCGATAACGATGTTTGTCCAAGGTCAGTCCAAAGAGAATGTTCTCTCTCACAGTCCCAGTAAAGAGCCAAGGCTCTTGGGTGGCAAATGAGAATGTACCATTGACTTTGAGGCTCCCTTTGTCAGCAGGAAGTTCTCCGAGAATAGATTGTATCAAGCTGGACTTGCCTGCACCGACAGGACCAACCACAGCCACCAGTTGTCGACGACCCATTTGCAGATTGATATTATCCAAGGTGTTTTCTGTGGACTTAACGCTCCATTTGGCATAGAACTCGTTGAATTCAACAAGAGTATCCTCTTTGCTATCGGTTTTCAAGACGTCTCCATTGCTTTGTTTGATTATCGAACCATGTTCCTTATCATATGTGGTTCCAATTTGATTGGGCTTGTCACAAATTTGAGCGACCTGAGTCTCCTCCCGATGCATAAAGGCTTCCAGACGTCTAATAGAAACTAGAAGCTCTGCAAACTGAGTGATTCCCATTGGAAAGAAGTTTGTAACTGCTCGCTGCAGCAAGTTGAAATAGGCAGTGATAAAAAAGGCCTCGCCGGCAGTTAATATGTTTCCCAGGAGCACGTAACCCACCAAACTCACAAAGATAAACATACGGGATAGAGATATGCCAAAGGCGATAAGCATGCCACGAATATAGTTGACTTTCTTGATGCAATTCATCTCCTTGCGTCGCGCATGCTCTACCAACTTGCCAAACGGTTTCTCCCAGGCATACATTTTGATCACCTGAATGCCCGATATTATCTCATTCATCATCCGCACGCGCTCATCTGTCCGCATTGCCGTGCGGAGTCGCAGTTCCGATGTTTTTTTCGCCAGATAAGCTTGTAAGGGCAAAAAGAGCAGCATCAATGCGACGCCAAAGAGGCAGGCAAGTCCAATCTGAAATATGAAAATAAATAAATTTTATAATATTTTTCGCACACTTATACAAGACAGTAGCTTTTGATAAGTCATTGGCTTCAGTGGGAAACCGCAACTTTTTTAAATGGAGACAAATGTTCTTTTTTTCCTTCTTGTTAAGTACAATTTTACTTTTGCTTTCCAAATAAAAAGATTGGGCAAGGGTTTAAGAATAGGCTTTTTCACAGATAACCTTTACATTTGAATATTTGGTTAATATATACAAATCTACATAATACTTATTCGTAAGAATTCAAGAAAGGTTTTTAAAGTTCTTTACTTTAAGTTATTCAAAAAGTTTAACTTTATTACTTATAAGAAGACCGTCATATGATTAAAATTACCTTTTCATACATAAAGTAGGTCACCACAATCAGTTCCAGTGGGGCCAGCCATATAAAATGTACAATGAGCAGAATTCCATCAAAGCGTCCCACATCATTGGACAGCAGATTCACCACCTGACCCACCGATGTGTCCGACAATGCAGTGCGACTCAAACGTAACGATTTTCGATACATCAGACTGCACAGGGCGATACGCATTTTCATGCCCAGGTGCATCTGACCTAGTAAGTACGGATGTCCACTTATAACAGTAAGCAAGGAGCATGCAATGAGACCCGCCGCATAGAGTTGCGCTTTCAGTGGATCTGGATCCTCGCCCGAAAAGTAAATCATAATACCAAATAAACAAATGGGCTGTGTGAATCTAAAACAAGATGATCAAAGGTTTACCAAATTATACTACACAGCATATCAAATTCACTTACTTTGTTAGAAACTCTCTGACGCCCAGTAGAAGTCCGGTGCCAAATAGATGCCACCCAAAAACGCGCATCATAACACGGCCCAGACGCGGTGGCTTTTGTTGACCAGATCTTTGAACTACCTCTTCATCCCATGCTGCGCAGAGTCGATCACCAAGCGTTTCTGTTAAAAATCATTATGCTGTTTTTAAATCCATCTTTGTGCATTATTAAGGACTCCACATTGATATCGATTTATTAGTTATCGACATCATATTTGAACCAATACAGTTTATAAAAAAAAAGTTCTCCTGTAAGGATCAGTTCTCAGTTCTTTGAATCAAAAATTTAGTTCACTTTTAAGAATCAGTTCTCAGATTCTTGCCAAAACTGAATTTAGCTCTTCAGTTCACTTTAGGATTTACAATGTTGTGAAATCTATAAAAGTATTTGAAAATGTTTACTCACCTGATTTGTGTTCTTTTAGCGGTCTATACAAATCTGGTTGCTCCAGTGTCTTTTTGCGACCCTTTAACAACACAGGAAAGGCAAAGCTGCGTCACAGTTGAAAAGATTAAAGACACATTAGAAGAAGGGCAGATAAGAGAAGAATAAACATATAATTGTTTTTGGTCTAAAACACAGATAGCGTGCAAAAATCAAAACTTGGGTCTATTACGTCACGTGATCATAAATTCTAAGCGAACGTGGGTCACCTTATAACTTGAAATCTAACTGGTAACAGCAAATGTACCACATGTCTGTATACATATCAGTTTCTAAAGTTGATTACTCATTTGATTGTACTCAAAGTAATTCCTCATATATATCTATATTAATATATTTAGATACCACAAACATTTTGAAGGAGTATTTCTATCTATTGTCACCTTGATAGATAACATGAAAATATGCATTATCATCATTGCGTAGATAATATCATCGTTGTCTATGGTCCCAATTAAATGACTTGAAGTTGTGTTCATCTTCATTTGTTTAGTCACCCATTCATTCAAATAATATTTATCTTTGCCTCTTTTTGCGATGTCATCAAATGGTACAAATCTTACAAGACTTGAAGAAATCTAGCGTGAAGACTTACCAGAGCATAAGTTCCGAAATCGGGTTACTTCGCTCGCGTGGATTCTCCGGGAACTCATCTGCTTTTAACGACTGCATGTTGATATTTGTCTTATTTTTTACTTTTTACTTATATACATTTATTTAAGTACTTCGATTCAATTAAGAACAGAGTTGAAGTTCTTCTCTTTTTATAGTATTTTCACTTTCCTATCACACAAAGAGAAATTCGCATTTGTACTCCGCTCACAAGCCGATTTTTAGAAATTTATTTTTATTAGTACAAAAATATTCCACAGTGCCTTCTGGCAGCTGTTTGAGATAGTGATGCTGCTGAATATCATTTATCACATAAACACTGATCAATTTTAGTTACCCTATGAAGTCACTGTTTTAATACAACAAAAGTCTACACGATTTTGAAATGTCCAATAATTTATTTAATTTAACAATAATAATTTATATGAAATAACAAAAGTTTTTCGATCTCCATTCACTCTCAGCTGTTCACCCTTTGAACGGAGAACACGTTCTAAAACACAGCTGAGCACCACTCACTTTTTATGCGTGCTTATGGAACAAAGCTTCGCAGACAACTGTTGCTCAAAGCTTTTCCTCTCTGCGTTAGCACTTGCGTTTTGTACTGTTGGGCTTTTATTGAGAGCTTTACATATGTTATCGTTTTTTGTTTTTTGTTTTACTAGCGTTTTCTTGCACTGCTTTGTTTGTAACTTGTGTAAATGTAGTAAAACTCGAAAAGTAATGTTTTTATCTTTATTATCAGCTGACACGTTAGATAATGTCAGAATTTGTTTACTTGGATAGCACATAAGGATTAAACATTTATTTAAATTTATTTTACGTACACAATTGAAAATTCTTGTCACTAGAACAAGATTAGAAAAAATGGACAATAATCAATGAATCGAAAGCTTGTTTCTGAGAGGTTAGCTTAGAGAATTTGTTTAAAATTAGTTAGAAAATAACATTGAAATTTAATCTTAAAAAAAGAATAGTTTTAAGTAATAAAAGCTGTAAAATATTAAGTACGAATTTTGCTTAAAGTCAATTTATTAGGATATATCCATATTCAAGTAACTTAGGCAGTTTTAAGTTTCTTTGAGTCCAAATGAGCCTACAAGTAGATAAGCCAGATTACATTAATATTTATGATTATATAATCCCAATCTTAGTTTGTACTCACCTTCTCGGCTATATTAAGTAGACTATCAAAGCTGTTTTTACCCGTTTCCATAACCATGCTGTGAAAGATTTTCGATTCGCACTCGGTCAACAGCTCATAGGGCGAACCAAACTCCACCAGCTGGCCAGCATCCATGACTAACACCTTGTCCGAATCAATAATCGTGTTTAACCGATGGGCGATTGTTAAAACTGTGCACTCCCTAAACTTATTCCTTATCGTCGCCTGTATCAGGGCGTCTGTCTGTGGATCCACATTGGCTGTGGCCTCGTCCATTACCAGAATGCGGTTCTCGCGAAGAATAGCCCGTGCTAGACACACCAGCTGTCTCTGACCCACACTGAAGTTGGTACCGCCCTCGGAGATAATGCTTTGTAGTCCACTCGGAAGCTCACTGATGACGGGCTTCAACTTGACTTCCTCCAGAGCATCCCACACCTTCGCATCACTGTACTCTTCGAAGGGATCGAGATTGTAGCGCATGCTCCCTGAGAAGAGCACCGGTTCCTGAGGTATTATAGAGATCTTGCTTCGCAGGTCGTGTAGTCCCAGTTCATTGGTATCGCGACTGTCAATGACGATCGAGCCATCGTTGTAGGACAAACGGAAGAGTGCATTAATGAGCGAGGATTTGCCGGCACCTGTGCGACCCACGATTCCAACCTTTTCCATGGGCTTAATCTCGAAGTTGAGGGACTTGAGCACATACTTCGACTGTGGATCGGGGAAGTATCGTAAACTGAGATCGTCAGCCACAATTTTTCCATGCTCTGGCCAAGTTATTGGTGGCTTCTTCTCGGGCGTGGACTCGTATTCGCCCTCAGGTTCAATCTCGTCGTACTCGACGACACGTTCAACGGCCGTCATGGTGTTCTCGAGTTCCGCTGATTGACGCATGCCCCACTGCACCATGCCCGTCATGCCCATGGCCTGGGTAATGGCTAATCCCACCTCTCCCGTGTTTTCCGGTGGATTGAAAAAGTAGTTGAGTATAATTATTACTATGTATAGCGAGCAAAAGAGATCTAAATAGTGGCCGAATCCACGATTAGTAGACAAGAATATGTAGTAGCCAGAACTATGAAGATCCTGTAGATTATCGAACTCGGCAATAAGTGTTTTTTGAGCCCCTAATGCACGAATCGTGGGAAGACCATTGAGAGAAGCACTGAGGTGAGAGTAGATCGGAGATCTGGCCACTGCCTCCAGCCGTTTTACGTCTCTCGAGGTTTTCAAATAGAATTCTCTAAAATAATAGAAGATGATGCCTAGTCCAAGAGTTAAGAGTAAATAGTAAGGATTGGTTATACAGAGAACAACAATGATGCCCGCCAAGGAGAGGAAAACCTGAACCACATCTAACATGACGCTTGGCAGGAGTTCATCTATTTGTCCTAGATCTTTTGAGAATCGATTCAATATCCGACCCGAGGGATTTGTGTTGAAGAAGTACATTGTCGCCCTTGTGATCCCACGGAACATGGCATTGTGAAGATTTACAGAGCTGCGCATTGTCAGATTATAGAAGAGCACAGTGCGAACCAAGGTAAAAACGATCACGGCCAAGTTAAGGGCTGTGAAGTAGTAAATATCGACTGGATCCGAGTTTTCCGTCGTTAAGTTTTTGTTCTTATCAACCCTAGAATTTAAAATAAATATTAATTATTCTTATTAAATAATAATATAACTTACCAAAAGGCAAGAAAAATATCGGCTGCGGAACTCACGATCTGTGAGCTTAAGTAGAAGAACACTAGTACACATATCGAGAACCAACTGCTACCTGCGGTTAAGTACTCAGCATAAAGACTTAATCCAATTTTTCCCTTGACTCGGGATTCCTGGGAACTCATTACAGTTTCTTGCTCGATAGAATCGGCTTTGGAGCTCACGGAATTGATGCTATCGGTACGAGAAGTCTGTCGACTGCTTTTCCCAACGCGTATTCTTTGTAGGACTGCATTATGATGTTCTAAGGCGTCACCAGCATCACTCTCATTGCCAGCCATCGTGTGTTCCCTAATATTTGGATCAGCCAATAGCTGGGCAAAGTCCAATCCGCTGCGCTGCATCGCATCATATGTTCCCATTGCAGTGATCTTTCCCTTGTCCATTATGACAATGAGATCGGCTTGCTCTAGAAACTGCAGCTGATGTGTTACGAGTATGACGAGTTCACTTCTCAGATATCCTCTCATGCATTGGTCAAACAAGTGTCGACCCACGTGCGTGTCCACAGCACTGAGCGGATCGTCCAGCAGGTAAATATCTGCCCGTCGGTACACAGCTCTCGCCAGGCTAATTCTCGCCTTCTGTCCTCCAGAGAGTGAAGCTCCCCTCTCGCCAACGATCGTCTTATCACCATGAGGGAGTAGCTCAAAGTCACGTTCCAACGCACACTTCTTGACTACGGTGCGATACCGATGCTTGTCCAGAGTTAATCCAAAGAGAATGTTCTCCCTGACGGTTCCAGTAAAGAGCCAAGGCTCTTGGGCAGCGTAGGAAAATCTGCCATTGACCTTTAGGCTGCCTTGGTTTGCGGGTAGCTCACCGAGAATGGATTGAATCAGACTGGATTTTCCAGCACCCACAGGACCAATGACTGCAATGATGATGTCCTCGATCCAGCTGAAGATTGATATTATCTAGAGTGTATCCTGTGGTATCAATGTTCCACTTTGCATGGAACTGCTTGAATTCAACGAGAGTCTCCTCATTACTTTCGAGTTTTGGCAGTACTTTAGCATTGTCAGAGATTTGATTCTCCTCCCGAAGCATAAAGGTTTCCAGACGCTTGATGGACACAAAAAGCTCGGAAAGTTGAGAAATACTTAATGGAAAGAAACTGACGACCGTTCGCTGTAGCAGACTAAAGTAGGCAGTGATGAGGAATGCCTCCCCGGCGGTCAGTATGTGTCCGAGAAGGACATATCCGACTAAGCTGGCAAAGGTGAAGGTGCGAGATAAGCACAATCCAAAGGCTATTAGCATTCCACGAATATTGTTGACTTTCCTGATGTATTTCATCTCCTTGCATCTCACATTTTCGACAAGTTTGGCAAAAGGTTTCTCCCAGGCGTACATTTTAATTACCTGGATGCCCGATATGATCTCATTCATCACCCGGACACGTTCATCTGTGCGAATTGCCGTTAGCAGCCGAAGTGCCAATGTTTTTTTGGCCAGGCCAGCTTGGAGTGGCGTAAAAATCAGCATAAGAAGGATGCCAAAGAGGCAGGATACTCCAATCTACAAAGACGGATGATATATTTAATATTAAACTTCCTCGTTCCTATTATATCTTGCTAATTTTTACCGTTTCGTACATGATGTAGGTTATGACGACCAGCTCGAGTGGGCCAAGCCATAAATAATGTATATTGTCGAGCACTGAATCAAAACGTCCCACATCATTGGACATCAGATTCACCACCTGACCAATCGATGTATCAGACAGAGCTGTAAGACTTAATCGTAAGGATTTTCTATAGATCATACTGCAAAGGGCAACCCGCATTTTCATGGCCAAGTGCTGAATTCCTAGCATACAGGGATGTTGCCAAATAACTGTGATCACGGAGGCCGCCATGAGTCCCCCCGCATACATATACGCCTTGATTGGATCAGTATCAGTTCCCGCAAAGTAGGCCATAATACCAAAGAGACAAATGGGCTGAGTAACCCTACAATTTTATATATGTTTACAAATATTCCTTTTAGAAATCATTCCGATGTATATTTACCTAGTTAACAGCTCTTTGGATCCCAATAACACTCCAGTAATAAATAGATTAAGTCCAAAAACTCTCAGCACTACGCGTCCCAGGCGAGGAGGTTTCTTTTGGCTTGATCTGCGAGTTACCTCTTTCGTCCCATGCTGCGCACAATCGATCACCAAGTGTATCTGATTATATTCGTTTGATATATTAGAAGTCTGTTCTTTGATAGCACTATCTTGCAGGCTAACTCACCTGATTTATGCTCTTTCAACGGCCGATAGAGATCAGGTTGATCTAAAGTCTTTTTCCGGCCTTTCACCAATAGAGGAAATATAAAGCTTCATGGTCGAAATTGTTGAAGGAGAAGCCATAAAAATATATGTAAATAACAGCATGATCAGTCTTGAAAATACCCTGTATTCAATTCTGAAATCCTCGAATATAATTGAACGCTCAAAATTAAAGTTAAGCTAGCACAAAAATAAGCGTAAACGAGATAGCCTGATAAAAGAAAGAGGTCTCGGCTATACACTACATGTGCCATCACTCAATATGTAGTCGATGACATTGTTGTGACGTCAATTTTCTTTAAATAATACCTTCTTCAAATATCGTCGCTATGTGGAGACTTACCAGAACAGAAGCTCCGAAATTGGATTAATGTGCTCTCGGGGATTCTCCGGTAGCTCATCGGCTTTTAATGATTGCATGTTGATATAGTTTGTTTTGATCACTTGTAAAAATAGACTATGAGTAAATAATTTGACTTTATTGCACAGTTTGACTTATCATGAACATTTTGACTTTTTTTATTTTAGTTGCGCTCTATCGCGGCTGTTAACTGTTCAGCTTTAGCGAATTTGTAAACAAAAAAAACTTTCCACTGTCCACGGTATCAGAGATGCTGTCGCAATATCAAATAAAAGTTAACTGATCATGTTCAACAAAAGTCACTACAAAACGTGTTTTCCTCGATTTCATCATCTGATGTAATAAGTCAGATAAGAGAACTTTTCAATTGTTTTTGATGGCTTCAATTAACGAATTTCCAAACAAACTGCTGGAATCATTTCGATGTTTACAGTTCGAACGCGGAACTAGTTCTAAATCTCAATTGCCCGGTTGCTGCTTTTTTATCCAAATTCAATGATTGTTGCTGTTGCTGGAGCGATACATTTTAATACCCTTATAGTAAGTATTATAAATTTGTTGACGACATATGTAACGTCATATATGAAGGAATAGGTTACTATAGCAAAGTAGCAAAGGTCTTACTATTTTCTTAATTTTTTTTAATGTCTCATACGATATCCGTATAGGAAGTGTATTTAATCTTCGTTACTCCAAGAAAATAATATAGCGCATATCTTATCGTCATATGTGAGTAGGCGTCAGTAGCATAGTCCACTATCTTATCTTTCACCACGTTTTTAATTTGATGAATTAAGATAGTAGTAATTATTTAGAAATCAGATTAAATAATTACACTCAAAAATCTCTTATGCGGCTTACAATAGCATTCAGCATCCATACGGAAAAATTTAAATGCAATAAAAAAAAGGAAAAAATTTTAAATAAATATATATAATTATAATATATATTTTTTTTGATATTTATTAAAAATTATTTTAAAAATAGCATTAAATTCTAAAGTTCATAGAAATAATACTTTAAGTAGCAAATAAAGTGGAGACTCATTTTCCAGTATTCGGAGTACATTTCGAATGGGACTTCTGCTTAAAGCTAATCAATTCGTTGATCCTAGGCAGTTTTAAGTTTCTGTGATTCCAAATGGGCCTGCAATTAGATAAGTCAGATTATTTAACCATCAATCCAATCGTAGTTTGTACTCACCTTTTCCGCTACCTTAAGTAGACTGTCGAAGTTGCTTTTCCCCGTTTCCATGACCATGCTGTGAAAGATCTTTGACTCACACTCGGTCAACAGCTCATAGGGGGAACCATACTCCACCAGCTGGCCAGCATCCATGACTAACACCTTGTCCGAATCAATAATCGTGTTTAACCGATGGGCGATTGTTAAAACTGTGCACTCCCTGAACTTATTCCTTATCGTCGCCTGTATCAGGGCATCTGTCTGTGGATCCACATTGGCTGTGGCCTCGTCCATTACCAGAATGCGGTTCTCGCGAAGAATAGCCCGTGCTAGACACACCAGCTGTCTCTGACCCACACTGAAGTTGGTACCGCCCTCGGAGATAATGCTCTGAAGTCCACTCGGAAGCTCACTGATGACGGGCTTCAACTTGACTTCCTCCAGAGCATCCCACACCCTCGCATCACTGTACTCTTCGAAGGGATCGAGATTGTAGCGCATGCTCCCTGAGAAGAGCACCGGTTCCTGAGGAATTATAGAGATCTTGCTGCGCAGGTCGTGTAGTCCCAGTTCATTGGTATCGCGACTGTCAATGACGATCGAGCCATCGTTATAGGACAAACGGAAGAGTGCATTAATGAGCGAGGATTTGCCGGCACCTGTGCGACCCACGATTCCGACCTTTTCCATGGGCTTGATCTCGAAGTTGAGGGACTTGAGCACATTCTTCGACTGTGGATCGGGGAAGTATCGTAAACTGAGATCGTCCGCCACAATTTTTCCATGCTCTGGCCAAGTTATTGGTGGCTTCTTCTCAGGCGTGGACTCGTATTCGCCCTCAGGTTCAATCTCGTCGTACTCGACGACACGTTCAACGGCCGTCATGGTGTTCTCGAGTTCCGCTGATTGACGCATGCCCCACTGCACCATGCCCGTCATGCCCATGGCCTGGGTAATGGCTAATCCCACCTCACCCGAGTTGTCCGGTGGAAAGAAGAAGTAGTTAAGTATGATTACGACAAGGTACAGCGAGCAGAAGAGATCTAGGTAGTAGCCAAAAGCTCGATTAGTAGTCAGGAAGGTGTAGTAGCCAGAACTGTGCAGATCCTGTAGATTATCGAACTCGGCAATAAGTGTTTTTTGAGCTCCCAATGCTCGTATCGTGGGAAGACCATTGAGAGAAGCACTGAGGTGAGAGTAGATCGGAGATCTAGCCACCGCCTCTAGTCGTTTCACATCCCTAGAGGTCTTCAAGTAGAATTCTCTTATATAATAGAAGATAATGCCTAGTCCAAGAGTTAAGAGTAAATAGTAAGGATTGGTTATACAGAGAACAACAATGATGCCCGCCAAGGTGAGGAAAATTTGAACCACATCCAACATGACGGTTGGCAGGAGTTCATCTATTTGTCCTAGATCCTTTGAGAATCGATTCAATATCCGACCCGAGGGATTTGTGTTGAAGAAGTACATTGCCGCCCTTGTGATGCCACGGAACATGGCATTGTGAAGTTTTGTGGAACTCCGCATGGCCAACTTATAGAAGAGCATAGTACGAACCAAGGTAAAAACGATCACGGCCGAGTTAAGGGCTGTGAAATAGTAGATGTCGACAGGATCTGAATCTTTGCTTGCTGAGTTTTTGTTCTTGTCAACCCTAGAATTGGAAATTCAACGGAGATGATTGAATAATTGACGCTTAGAATAAAACAAAGATCACTTACCAATAGGAGAGAAAGACATCTGTTGCAGAGCCCAGAATTTGTGTTCCTAAGCAAAGGAACAACATGAAGCTAATCATGAGCCAACCGCTGCCAGCAGTGAAGTATTCCTTATAGAGACTCATGCTTATTTTTCCTTCGACGCGCGCTTCCTGCGGAGCCTCGGATGCCTCCTGAACCGATTCAGCTAGAGAGGATAACGAAGTAAAGCTCTCATTGCGTGAAGTTTTTTGACTGGTTTTGCTACCCCGTCTGCTTCTTGAGGCCAAGCTTAACCGATCCCATATATCGCCGGCCTCGCTCCCATTGTCATTGAGACCGTCCTCATCCTTGTTGGGATCGGACAATAGCTGGGCAAAGTCCAAGCCACTGCTTTTCATCGTCGTATAGGTTCCCATGGCACTGATCTTTCCCTTGTCCATAATGACAATAAGATCAGCCTGTTCCAGAAACTGCAGCTGATGTGTTACGAGTATGACGAGTTCGCTTCTCAGAAATCCTCTCATGCATTGGTCAAACAAGTGTCGACCCACGTGCGTGTCCACAGCACTAAGTGGATCGTCCAGTAGGTAAATATCTGCTCGTCGGTACACAGCTCTTGCCAGGCTTATGCGCGCCTTCTGTCCTCCAGAGAGTGAAGCTCCCCTCTCACCAACGATCGTCTTATCACCATGAGGGAGTAGCTCAAAGTCACGTTCCAACGCACACTTTTTGACGACGGTGCGGTAGCGATGTTTGTCCAAGGTCAATCCAAAGAGAATGTTCTCCCTGACAGTTCCAGTAAAGAGCCAAGGCTCTTGGGCAGCGTAGGAAAATCTGCCATTGACCTTTAGGCTGCCTTCGTTTGCGGGTAGTTCACCGAGAATGGATTGAATCAGACTGGATTTGCCAGCACCCACGGGACCAATGACAGCAACAAGCTGTCGTCGGCCGAGCTTTAGATTGATATTCTCCAAAGTGTTATCTGCGATTTGAGTTGTCCACTTGGCATTAAATTGACTGAATTCGACGAGAGTCTCCTCATTGCCATTGACCTTTGCTACATCCCCATTAGTATTGTTGATTAGAGAGCCATGTTCCTTATCGTTAGGATTGTTGGGTGCAGTAATTGCATTTGATTTGTCAAGAACTTGAGTCTCCTCTCGGTGCATAAAGGTCTGGAGACGTTTGATAGACACCATAAGTTCTGCAAATTGCGAAATGCCTTGTGGGAAGAACATGGTAACCGAGCGTCTCAGTATGTTATAGTAGGCAGTGATGAAGAAGGCTTTCTCTGCGGTCAAAATGTGTCCCAGAAGAACGTAGCCTACGAGACTCATAAATGTAAAAATGCGTGACAAGAACATGGCGAATGATATGAGAATTCCACGAATGTAGTTGACTTGCTTAATGCAGATCATCTCGTTGCAGCGGGTGAGCTCGATTAGTTTGCCAAAGGGCTTCTCCCAGGCATACATCTTGATCACCTGGATACCAGAGATGATTTCGTTCATCATCCGAACGCGTTCGTCCGTCCGGAGAGCAGTACGTAGTCTTAGCACCGATGTCTTTTTACCCAAATACGCTTGTAATGGCAGAAAAAGCAACATAACGGCGACGCCAAAAAGTGAGGAAACCCCAATCTGCAATGAAATCGCTATGCATTAAAGTACAATCTTCCGAGTGTGGAAATCTTGAGTCTACTCACCTGAGTATACATTAAATATGTGACCAGAATCAGTTCCGCGGGAGCAACCCATAAGTAATGTACATTGATCAGAACGGTATCGAAGCGTCCCACATCATTGGACAGTAGATTAACCACTTGACCGACTGTCGTATCTCCCAGAGAAGTGCGACTTAAGCGTAACGCCTTACGATAAATCAAGCTACAGAGAGCGACTCGCATCTTCATGCCCAAGTGAAGCAGACCCTGCATATAAGGATGTCCCCAGAAGACTGTAAGCACCGACCCCGCCATAAGACCGAGTGCATAGAGTTGCGCCTTGGTCACATCAGGATCATCTTTCGCAAAATAGGCCATTATCCCAAACAGACAAATTGGTTGGGTGACCCTAAAACAAAAAAGAAAAGTTGTACTTATTTGCAGTCAGAATTTTAAAAGTTAATTACTTGGTGAGAAATTCCTGAGCAAGTAACAAAAATCCACTGAGGAATAGGTGCCAGCCAAATACCCGAATTACAACACGCATCAAGCGGGGTGGTTGATTTTGTGCCGATCTTTGAGCGACTTCCTCGTCCCAGGCTGCACTCAGCCGATCTCCAAGGGTATCTGATAATGTAATTTTATGATTATAAGAAAAGTATTCTACACAATAATAAATCAAGTCATAATCTTAAATAAAAGTTTTTAAAAAGCTTACAATTTACTGATCTTAATTATGTCCCAAAAAACGAAAACTGAAAATCTATTGGAAATATAAAATAGTTTTTGGTCTCAATATCTTGCCTCAAAAAAATCTTGTTCTATGGTTCGTTCCATTGAACCAAACATTCTTCAAAACTTTGGAGATTCTTAGAGTTTAAAAACTATTATTATCACTCACCTGATTTGTGATTCTTTAGGGGTCGATAGAGATCGGTCTGCTCCAATGTCTTCTTGCGACCTTTGAACAAAACGGGCATGGCAAAGCTATATGGAATATAATATGTAAATAGAGATAACATGAAAATTATCAGATAGCGACAGACAAAAACAAAATAACATAAACAAAGTAATTAAGGCTACGTGAGCTGGATAACGATGGTATGACACTGCAAATGTGGAAGGGAGGTAATATTGACAGAAGACTGTTTCAAAATAAAATCCTCAACATAATGAACTTTTGGTATAGTTGCTGAATTATAAAAAGAGTGGTATTTATTAGCACCTTGATAGATAACATTCCATGAAACTGCTTTAAGTCAAATTATGCAAAGTCATGTCGCATATTTGATTAATGTTAAAACAATGCCAAGTTTTGCCACACGATCGCCTTTTATTACAGGCTTCATTTGGCTGCCAACGAAATTAAAGTTGCCTTAAGTGACAACCAATTGAATGAATAACTTGCAATACATCACGCAAAAATATGTACATGTATTTCATGGGGTGCCCCGAGAATAGCTCCGAAGCGCTAACTATGTAAATTAAACGACCCATTGAATATAATAATAATGGACTCGTCGCAGTTGTCACGTATCTCGGATCTATCCAGTGGAATGAAGAACTCAATAGGAGGTATAATATGATATGAATTGACTGCTTATATAGAGTTTGACGTACCAAAACATTAATTCCGACAAACAATTGGTTCGTTCGACGGGATTCTCCGGTAGCTCATCGGCCTTTAATGACTGCATTTTGATCTTTTGATATTTGTTTAATTAGTTTTATTTACTTTTTTAAATAAATAATTCGCACACGTATTCCGTTTACTCGTACTTTTAAGTTTAACGTTCAGTTACATGAGATTCCGACGTGATGTTTATTTACCAATGAATTTATTAAACTTTGGTGACTATTTCGATGCGACTTCATTAGCACCCAAGAGGAATTTGCGGACACGCGCTTATCGTTAATATAATTATTATTATTTAGGAATTAACAGATTGTATCTTGTAGATATATTCGATCTTTGGTAGCTTAAAATTTTCCACTCACACACACTTTCTTGATTTTCGATGTTTGCATATTACGATAACGTTTCAAAGTGCATTCTGATATTGAACGCATTCTCATGTGTTTTATTTGTTTTGTTTTAGTTTACAATTATCTTGTTATTTTTTTAAAATACTCCCGACACATATTCCGGCAAGTTCCACAACTGAATTTCATCACTGAACATGCTTATGTGTACATACATACATATGCCTGAGTCTGCATAGATAGTGAATTATATTTTTATTGTGATACTTTTGTTGTATTTTCAACCGATACGTTTGGCGGTCGACCTTTTCAATAATCTGAATTCTCCGCGGACTGAGCACTTGTTGTTCACGCTTCGATCGCCGAAATCGTTCTAATGCTCAGCTCACTTATTCCCATTGTTTTAGAGGAAACATTTGGAAACTTGTACAATAACAATTGTTTGTCATTTTACTCTCCAGAGAGCTTTCGCTTGCGCAACTTTTTTTCTTTGTTTCGTTCCATTAGTCATCGCTCTTTGTTACTCTTCATCTCTTTTGTACACACACACATACACACACACTCTCTCTCTCTCTCCCTCTCTCTCTATCTCTCTCTCTCTCTCGCTCGCTCGCTCTCTGGTCTTGTAAATTTGTGTATGACGCTTTGTTGATTTTAGCGGATTTGTTTACCGGCTAACGATAACGCCGGCCGGTGTATTCTTTAGTCTGATTGACACTTCGTTTTCATAATCAGTCACATACCCTAGTTATACAATAACATTATCAATTCATTTTCTTGCATTACCTTTATCAGTTTTCAGCTTTATATCATTTTGACAGCACTGCTTACTGAACTGCTTGTAAGCGAATGAAAAATGAATTACACTTAAACGTGCAATCTTAATTTTCAACAGCCTAGTATACAGACATCTATAATAGTGTTTTATTATATACTATATTTTGATAATATTAATATTCAATAAAAAAAATCTGCCTATTTCTTATATCTGTAATATTTATTTAAATATTTTGTCATTTAGTTCGATGCAGCCCTAAGTGGCAGTGGTTTGTGTATCTGCTAGCTTGCACTGCTTGTGTTAACTGCTTAAAAGCAGTACAACTGTAAAATTTAAAAAAAAATAGGAAAAATTGCAATGTAGAATACAATTTAATTATATCAAAAAGTTTTCTTATAATGTATAAAAAGTACGTCAATCCCGAAATAAAAGATATAGTCATTAAAATCGGGACAACTAAAGTTTTTCCTAAAAAGTAAAAACAATAAAATTAAAATAGGATGATTAACGCCTGCTGTAAAGAATTTAAAAATTTATCTATGGGATTTGCTTAGTAACTAAAGTGTTTTATATAGGGATGCCACAGAAAGCGAAACCAACCGAAAATCTACTAAATCTCCAAACATTGATGAAATGACAATTACAAATTAGAAAATCTGTAATTTTCTGTAATCAAAATTCTTAATATCAGCATCAATTAAAAATTAGTCGAATGCCATTTAGCCATCAATTGTATTTTAAATATAAAAATACAGATACTTTTAGATATATGCATACTATCGCAACAAATTAAACTATCCGGTATTCAATTGGCGCATGATAAATATGGTTTATTTTTATGAAATTAACGATCTGGATTCGGGACAGCTGCAATATATATTGGTTGAAGGCAATAATTGAATTAATGAGATAAGAAAGCTGGCAGACCATCAAACGTGTCATGAGAACTTTGTGTAAAATTGCAGTCGACTGCCTTTTATGGAATATAATAGTCGATTAGATTGCTCAAACAATGTCGCATGTTCATATACAAAAGACTCTAAATATATATTAAGAAAGATGTATGTGCACTTTTTAAAGGTACATGCGATTTCTTGTTGCATATGCCGATCAAAGTAAATGTAGGCGTTGTCTCTTACACCCAGAGACATACTAATAAGAATGTACAGTGAAGTCTCCCACGGTGTCAACGTCCGGTAAGCAAAATATAGATACTATTAATTTTGACCCATAAGAAGAGATTTGGCTGTACATAGTCAGACAATAAATTTTTCATAGCAATGGATTCCTGGCACTTGAACTTGTGTGATTGTGTGATATGCAGTGAGTGTATGTATTACTTTATGTGTCAGTTATAAAACCGGCGTGTTTGAGTCAATTAAAGCTCCAGAAATTCAATGAGAAGCTGCAATGATTATTGTCATAAATATCAAGTTGCCGTCAAATATTTAGGCGAAACTCAGCTTTAGCCAGTTAAATTATATAAAAGCCATATAAGGACAATCCAACTTTAGAATAAAATACTTCAAATTTATTTAAATATTTCAAAACGGTTATTTTTCGTACCTATCGATTATTTTTAATTGCGAATACCCGATGTTACAGAAAATACATAGTTAAATAAATACCTGCGTACACAAACTATTTATTTTACATATGCACAATTAATATGCAATGTTTATTGTTTACAGTATAAATATAACATACGTCTTTCCACCTCTATTTGTTTTAAATTGATATCAATGTAGTTATATCGATATTGCAAGTTTGGTGCCGTCATAAATCTTTAATTGCGAGCGCGTAAGCTCTCTCTCTCTCTTTCTCTCTCGCTCAGCCAAAAATGGAGAAAAAGCTTATGTACAACTTTATGCATCTGGCAATGCCGAACGCGCGTATAAAAGCAGTGTGGTAGCGTGAGCTTTCAAGAGTTGAGTAGTGTTCGCTGTGCAGACATCATTGTTCTTTGAGCTTAACCAAATAAAAGCAATTTGTGAAAAATGGCATTCGTTGGCAAGAAATACAAGCTGGACAAGTCCGAGAACTTTGATGAGTACATGAAGGAATTGGGTAAGTGCACAACTAGGATATGACCTGGAGTATCATAGCGAAAAAAAAGTATTACGTAGAGTGAGCACATGTCGCAAAAGAAGTTAGACAGAGAGATAGAGAGAGGGCGACTACTGAGAGTGTGAATGTGCAAGAATGAAACCGCTAGCCGGCCGGCATTTTTTTTTTGCAGATGTGCAAAAATAAGATGAAACTGCAGAAGAAAGAAGAAAAAAAAAACGTGGTTATTGATGAATTTTTGGAAACATTAGGTGATGTGCTCCACTTTCCCTAAGAAAACCTTCAGAACAGGTGGAAACAGTTTAAAATACATGAAAGCTTATCGGGCAAAGTTATAGGGTAATAAACTTAAAAAATAATTAAAGTAAAGTCTGTACTTTGGTCTCAAGCACATGGACTGCATTAATTTCTATTTAACAGTTAGTCATGTAATTGCTGACATCAAAAGAAATTACGTACATAATTTAGTTTTATTAGCTATACTATTTTAAAAACTATTGTTTTTTTTACTGGTTTTAAATGGCCAACTAAAATTATTAAAAAAAAAACCAAACAAAATGTATAGTTATATTAATAAAAATAATAAAGTAGGATAGGATAAATAATTTGTAAGATATGTAAGAAAAAAATAATATAAGAAAAAAAATACATAATAAGGGATAATTTTATTTGCAAAATAAAATGTTGAGAATTTTATAAATTTGTCAGAAAAGTTACTTAAATCACTGTAGGCATAGATTTTGAAAGTAGTCTGCGCTTAGTCATTACAATTGGCGTTGACAGCTTGGAGCCCTCTATAATTTGTTTAGAACATACGAACTCCCGAACTTTGGACACACACTTGGTGTAATTATACAACCTGATAGATGGTTTATTGTAACAGTCCAGAGTCTAGGCAACGCCGGGGAATTTGGAAATTTGATTCGATCGATACTGGTGCATATGTGTGGTGGGTCTTTTGCGGTTTTAAATCTAATACTGAACTACAGCTCCTGCACAGACCAGACATTTGTGGGGACGAGGTCTTAAATTTCAGTGTGTATATCGTGGCATGGGCTTAGATTGAACGACATTTTCAGGGGGTTTTGGATTACCATTTTAAAGTGCATCTGATTGGAATCGTTTGTTAGTACTTTCAAGCTATGTACGTTTATCAGCCTTATCTTGATTGCTCGATGTACTTAGACTATATATTTATGTATATGTGCAAATCCATACTTATAAATGTGATAAACAGAGTGGTATATATTATAATAAAAATGATTGTGCCTTTTTTTTTGCGATTGCGAATTTGCACTTTGCACCTTATCAGTAACCGTATAGCAACAATAACCGTTATAGTGCCGAATCCTAATCTATGCGAAATGAAATACAAATAATATTATATAGATGCACAGCTGAAAAGGTTCCCAAATTGTCAGAATGACAGTGGGAACTTATCGAACCGCAAACACTTGACCAAAAGTCAGACCACTTAAGAACATTCATATATGTATGAATGTATATAATTGAACATAATTGATTTGTCTGTTTGATGTATTGTGACCAAGGGGCAAAAGCTCTGTATATATATGAATGTATGTATAGTATATATACATTTATAAGTGAGTTGCAGTGCGATAACGTTGTCGCTTGCATTTGCTGACGGGCTATATTTAAGCTGACCAATTGATAAGTACGGATGCTGTAGGCTGGACCCCGGTACTGTACTGTTAACCTTGAGCACGACTCCGACGTCTGTGGTCTGGGGTACCGGGTCTCGTCTGGGACTAACTTGACGGGGAACTTCATAATTCAGCTTTATTATTTCAATTAAATACAATATGATTTGCATTGTGTGCAGGTCTTCAACTTTGACGGGTTAATTCAATTAGTTGCCTTCCAAATCTTCAATTTATATATATATGTATTTATTTTATTTATGATATATTTATATTTTTCAGGCGTTGGCATGGTGCTGCGCAAAATGGGCAACACTGTTAGCCCCACTGTGGAGGTTACCAAGGATGGTGAGACCTACACTTTGACCACCACATCGACCTTCAAGACCTCTGCCATCAGCTTCAAATTGGGAGAGGAATTCGATGAGGAGACTCTTGATGGACGCAAGGTTAAGAGTGTGATCACCCTCGATGGCAACAAGCTGGTTCAGGAGCAGAAGGGAGACAAACCATCGACCATTGTCCGCGAGTTCACCGACAACGAACTGACTACCGTAAGTTCAAGCCCTTGTTCAGGCTTACTCTCTGACTATATTAATCGCATATATTTTGTACTCTTTTTCAGACTCTCACCATTGGCTCCGTGAAGAGCGTGCGCATCTACAAGGCTGCCTAAGTGTCTTCATCATGACTGAATTAAAAACTGTCTACGAACTAATTCCCAGTTTAGTAATAATGTTATTGATTAACAGTTAATGAAAGAACTGCACTTTAAATCTAATGTTTATTTATAAACACATGCATCATATACACTTATACATAATATAACTATGTATGTATGTGTGCATGTAAATGACATATGAAAGATTTCAAAATGCATTTGAATAAAACTATTAATTCGCTTTAAGTCTACCGAGTTTGGTTTGGTACGTGATCTTTCGTTAAGTATTTTTGCGGCCAAAATCGATTTGCCCTTGGCGGCGTACTTGATTGATATCGTCTCGATTTTCATTAAGATTTTGTTAGTCAATTTTATTGGATATTATATTACAACAATTCAGTGGGAATCGCAATTTTTGCTTATGCATAACACTAATGGATACTTTATAACGTTCTATTAATTAATTTAATGAACAAAATCTATACTTGGCAGTCTCGATTAAATTTATTAAGATATCAAGTATTGTATATCAAAGTTAGCAGTTATTGTTATATTCATTTTTGTCTAGCTGTGGCGTATTTAATGGACGAACTTATCCAATAGTTAATATCAGATTTAGTTTTTAGAGTCTCCAGCAATTTCCTATGGAATTTTTTAGCCCCGTCGCATTTCAATTTAGGAAGCCTTCACTGTACTCGAAAATTGAGGAGCCCATATTATTTTGGTGACGAGCCCCCACGTATATATTTTAAGCGGTCATTTTTTTTTTTGAATCGCAACTTTTGCTTATGCATATGCAGTTATTGTTATATTCATTTTTGTCTAGGTGTGGCATATTTAATGGTCGAACTTTTGCAACAGTCGCATTTCAATTTAGGAAGCCTTTACTGTATTCGAAACATGTCTAGCCCATATTCTATTAATGACGAGCCCCCGCGTATATCCAAGCGGTTATTATTTTTTCGCAATAAGCTTTTACGTAGTGTCTGCTACCAAGTTTATAGGGTAGCTAAACCTGATTTAGCCCCATAACTTGCACTTTTAACTGTCACTTTATTCACAATTTAACATATATTTTAGCTGAATTATAAAGCAGTGGAGAATATATAAATAGAAAACTATATCTTAAGTTGGATTTATAAATAACTTAATTATTGTTTTAATAAATAATTTTCTAGGAAAATAACAATTTGTTTTTATTAAATTCAGCTCGTTTTCATTGAAACCCGACTTAATCTGGCGTATAAACTTGGTTCATATATGTGTGGGTGGTTCGGGTGGACCTGGAGCATGCGCAGAGCGGACATTACGGAGCAGCTCCAGTGTAAGCAAAAGCAACCAACATTTGTTTTAGTTAACGTTCAGAATTTGCCGGTTCCAGTTTGGTATAGAGGCCGAGTGTTATCTCTATGGCCGTAGATTAATTCCATTGGTTTTTTAATTAAAAGGTGTATAAATATATCGTGTTATAAAATGATAACATTTATATCGATTCGTAAATAATACAAATATGTATAGTTGTAATTTAACTTGGCCCAATTAACATTTTGATAACAAATACATTCATACACGTTCGTTTTACGTAGTTGTGTAATTGACGTAAGAAAAAACTGTTGTCGACTTTGCGGCTGTTATAAATATTAAAGCCATTCGCTATTTTCGTTGATATGCGTTTGCCCTTAACTAAAGCGAGGGAGAGCTTTTCCAGTTAAAAAAGCTTCGGCAAGTTCTGCCATACGAAACAGGTTTCGCTTATTAAGAGACTGTGATCGTTTTGTTGTTATTTTTTTCTGCCGCGTCGTCATAAAAATCCAGTATCACGCCATCGCCGTTACTTTTGCTCTTCGTCGGCACTCGCTCCCTCTCACTCGCGCTCTCGCTCACGCTCACGCTCTTGTGCTTGATCTCAGTGGAGAAGCAGTTGGTTGTTTACAAAATGTGCTGCCTATTTGAATTTGTTCGCTTTCTCTGCGATTGGAAATTGGAATTGGAATTTGCTTCATAGTAGCGTAAAAACAGTTGACTCGCTGCCCTAGCCGCGATCGCGTCGCTGTCGCATTCCAATCAGCTCGGCAAACAACCAAAGAGAATAGCAAAAGTGCTTTAATTTTGCATTTAATTAATCGTAACTGTTATTATGTGAGTAAACTAACATTTACATTCATAACTGCTGTGTTTCCAATCAGAAATGCGGCTGCAGTTCTCCAATTTGAACCAACCAACTAAGAGTCGTATGTGTTTGCGTTTGCGTGTGTGTGTGTGTGTGTACACTTCCAATGAAAAGTTATCATAAACTTTGCTTATCTTTATCAGAACTGTGTTTAAGTTTGTAAATATTTAATGTATATTTCAAATAATTCCATATAAATAATGATTTTTCTGCTAATTGTATACATAATTTATTTTCTTCATGCTAAACTTATATAATCATGTCAAGTGCTATGAGATTAAAGAGAATTTTATTTTGGCTCTTTTAAAAGTTACTCAAAACTTTTCAATTGTACACTATCATACAATCTTAAGAATTGACAATCGTTGAAGATGATTCTGAATAGCAAATGTAAAACTATGTATGTATTTACATATGTGTGTGCATTACATACAGTCAGTGACAAACATTTGCTTATACATAGTTTTTGTTTGAACTTTGGTTTCAAGGTGAAAAACAGTGCGATAAAATCAAGTATTGTCATGAAACAAGTAGCCGGACTATAGATTAGCAACAAACCTAACCAAACTTAATGCTCTCAAGAATGTACATATATGAAATGGAAAATATACATTTTATACTGTTATGCATTCAACAAGTTGCATAAGTTATTTATTTAATGTAGTCAAAAACTACTGAAAACTATAAAAAATTTTAGTAAAAATGAATTAGAATAAATTACTTTTAAATTTACATTTTAAATTCTTAAATTCCATATGTTTAACTGATCCTACACTTGTTGCAATCAAAATTGCAGCGTCAACAAATAATTTCTTAAGTTAAGCGTTCTTTCCGATCTTCAGAATGATATAAAAATCGACATATTTTGGTTAACATTTATTTTTATCGTCCCACACACACACACACACAGGTTTTTTTTTTTGACATAAGACTCCCACACTTATTGAGTTTCTATTAATAACAAAAAAACACAACAATTAAAATCTAATACACACGCAATATTTGTTTGAGTTAGAGTATTATTAAATTCCATGTTAAAATGCAACCAATTTGTCTACAGTACGAAATGGATCGTCAAAATTTGGCTACCCTTATTAGCCCGTACAGATCTCGTCCATGGATGATCAATAATGGAGCCGCAGCGGCAGGCGGTGGTGGCAGCAAAGGACTCAAGGGAATCATTGCCGGAGGTATTACCGGAGGCATTGAGATCTGCATAACATATCCCACCGAATACGTGAAGACACAGCTGCAGCTGGACGAGAAGGGGGTCAATAAGAAGTACAATGGCATTGCCGATTGTGTGAAGAAAACTGTGGCTACCAATGGTTTCTTTGGTCTATACCGTGGTCTCAGCGTGCTCCTCTACGGCAGCATACCAAAGTCGGCAACCAGGTGAGTGATAACAACAACAGTATTCTCTACCTTTTATTAATCGTTACCAATATTTCTTGTCTGTAGATTTGGTGCCTTCGAATTTATGCGATCGCATATCAGTGACTCCAAGGGTCAATTGAGCGCTGGTGGAAAACTGCTTTGTGGCCTGGGCGCTGGTGTCTGTGAGGCTATCTTGGCGGTGACCCCCATGGAAACCATTAAAGTAAAGTTTATCAACGATCAACGCAGCGCGAATCCCAAGTTCAAGGGCTTTGCGCATGGTGTTGGCCAAATTGTCAAGGCGGAGGGCATCAGTGGCATCTACAAGGGACTGACACCGACTATACTGAAGCAGGGATCCAATCAAGCCATACGTTTCTTTGTTGTTGAATCGCTAAAGGATATGTATAAGGTAAAAGAGCTAGCTCGTCTGGATTGGAAATAATTATTAGAAATGTTTCTAATATTCCATGCATTTTATAGGGCGATGATATCAACAAGCCTGTACCCAAATTGATGGTGGGTGTGTTCGGTGCCATTGCTGGAGCTGCCTCAGTCTTTGGCAACACGCCGTTGGATGTGATTAAGACGCGTATGCAGGGCCTGGAAGCAGCCAAGTACAAGAATACGGCGGATTGTGCGGTACAAATTCTTAAGAAGGAGGGATTCCCTGCTTTCTACAAGGGCACCGTTCCTAGATTAGGTCGTGTCTGTCTGGATGTGGCGATAACATTCATGATCTACGATTCATTTATGGACCTGTTTAACAAGGTCTGGAAGGATTAGGCTAAAGCTTAGTGTTATACATACCGCTGTGCATGTTATTTTGACCCAATTTGACCTAGTCAACTGTTGACATAGTTGATAATACCAGTACTTTACACATACACTAACACAGACACACACTGCAGACAAATTCCATGATAGCATTTTTGTATTACGTTTATTGCGTATGACAAATTCTAAGTATGTATGTAGTTGAGCATTTAGAGTCGATTTATGTATAGTCTTTTAATGTTTTAAATTTGAGTCAAGTGTAATTGAAATCAATAAATGATTATAAAGTGTTTAACTAGCTGAATAACGAAAGTTATTCAATATTTTTTTAAATCAACGGATATTGTTTAAAAGATGATTAAAACTCTTTAAATAATAAAATAAACATTTTTATTGAGCACTAATCAATATTTTATTCAAAGTGTTTTAAACATTTCGAACAAACAGTAAAATGTTGCTTGGAAATTTAAAATTATAGTCCGTTACGCTACATTGCCTTGTAAGTTACATAGCAACCAGCTTTGAATGGTTGAATGGTCTTTGATTGTGACTACGCGCCAAAATTCAAATTCAAAATCAAATTGTAACAGTTTTTAAAAAGTTACACAATTTAATTAGGCTATTCATAGGTTATAGGTATATAAGCTTGCACCATTATTAGAGATTAGAACTAGAACTAGACTAAACCAGTTAGCGTATCACGTTTAGCGGTATGGAACCATGCTTGCTGCCCAATATACGAGCCAGCGTCTCGTCCAGCGGCGAACTGAGCTCCTGCCAAATGCATTTACCAATCAGTGAGATTTCCTCGAGTGCCGGCCTAAAGGCGACCAGCAGATTCAGGCAAATGCCATCGGTGACTTCATTGCTGGATGTGGCATGCTCCATGCTAAGCAGGCCATGTGGTCGATGTTGTGGCAGTTCCGCTCCAAATATCTCAATCATAAACTTGCGCAGTGTTGAGTGAAGACTGCGATTTGGATGCATCTCCACCGTGGGAAAATGATGGGCATTCTTCTCGCTAATGAGAATATTCATGGAGTTGGTGGCACGTTTACGCACCACCGCCAACACGCGCAGATAGTTCCGCTTATGGGGATAACGTGTGGGCAGCACATTGCTATGCCACACTGGCTGACGCACAATATCCGCCTGATTCGTTTTCTGGTTCTGATGATAGGCACGTCCAATGTCAATAATGTTGAGAATGTCGTTAGCACGCAGCGGCACTTCTTTGGGATTGCGCAGCCAGAGCGCTTGTATGGACTCAGCATCCGCATCGGCGGGCGTCTTAAGACGGCCACCTGTTATCCGGCCAGTTAGCACAAAACGAAACCATGAGCCACCAGCGGACTCCACGGCCAGCAGCGTTGTCATTTCAGCATTGAGACCCGTTTCTTCAAACAGTTCGCGGCAAGCTGCCTCTGTGATGGATTCACCCTGTTCCATGCGACCGGCGGGCAGATACCATTTGCCTGAAACAATCAAACATGTTTAAACTGTAACACTCTAAGATTGCCATACTCCTCCTGCTCCACTCCACTCACCTGCACAGCTCGGTTTGGCCTCCTCGATCATTAGTAGCTCGTCGTGCTCATTGAACATGACACAGGCCACAATGTAGTTGATCGTCTGGCCGACTTTTGGCTCAAAGTCGGATGACGATGATGGTTGCACACCTTGCGCCTCAGCTGTTGCATTCTGCTCTCTGAGCGAGAAATCACAGAGCTCTGTGGTTATGTCGCCAAGATCTTTGGCGTTCAATATGCAACGCACTTTCTCCTCAATCGAAGTCATCTTTTCATCAAAGAATCTGTGACTATATAGTTGACTGTTTCAATATACGCGTACACCTAATGTGAAAGCAGAATTAGAATCAGATATCAACTCGACAATTGACAATCAACACTTACGTTCAGCACAAAATTCCGTTGCGTTTGTCTCTCAAATGACTCAATATGACAAACATGCTCGTCTCGAGTTATGCATAAAAAAACGTCTGATAGATAGATAGATATATGCAAATTACGAATTCTTTCAACGCTTTGTGCGGAGAGAATCGAAACGTACTCAAGAGTGGGCAAGATGTGACTGTTGCTGCTCCATTGTCGCGTCGACCAGGCCAATAAAAGAAGGCAATCAACTGTTGTTGTTGTAATTGCTGCTGTTGTTGTTGTTCAAACAGCACACAGGTGCTTAGTAGTCTGCTAACAACACAGACGCGACAACGACCACTACAATTTTGGCCTGTATTTCTTCTATTGATATCGAATAGATGTCAAAAAAAAGCCGCAAGACTGGTTTTACACCATATGGAGAAAGTGCATTGGAATTCCTGTTGTTACTGTTGTTGTACGGTTTGCGTTCGTTTATTGACTGGCAAACAGAACAAGGAATTGTTATTGCTAATTTACTAATCACAAACACAATTATTTCTGTTATGTTTTGTTGAACTTTTAATAAATTATTTTTTGTTTTACACAGCAGCGCAATGTTCCGCTGTCTGGCAACACTTGTGCGTTTGTTTACAAACCTCAGGCAGTGTGACCGTAAGGCAGTAAGCGTTAAAATACCAGAGTGGCAAAATAAATAAACTAGTATTTTAAACAGCTGTTTATATTGTGAATGCGATTGAACGGAATGCGTGGAGTGCGGGCGTTGGGGGAAGGGGCAATTTTTAAACGACTTCAAATTATGTTAACTTTTAGCGCGCGTGTTAAGGAGAAGCACCTTTCACAATGACAACAACAACAACAATGATTCAATTTCAATTGAAAATTAGCTAGCAAACATCAAAAGGGCGTCACTTGTGATAGATTAATGCAATTTAAGTAGATAATGGTTATGTACGCGTTCTTTTCCATTACCAATGCTATTTATACTCGTATACGGTAGATGTGTGCACAGGAAGCGCTTCTGATTGCTAGCAATAAAATTTGAATGCGGAAATTTCATTGTTTACCCAAATCGATCATCATTAAAAGCGTTTGCTGTTGCAAGTGCGAATTGCTCGATTCCATGGCGTATACTTAACATACTCATCGACGGGGGCATTCAGAACGAAATACAGTGGGATAAATTACCAATATAGTGGAGATTTATCATACTCCTCTAGAGGAGGATTGAATTCCAAAAAGTATAAACTCTTGATTAGGACGACAAGCTGAGTTTTTAGAGCGATGTTCGTATACTTAGAATAATTTACAAATTATTTGGCTTAAGCTTAGAATTGCAAACATTTATTTAATGGTAAATGAAAGCCTCTACAAAATTATAATTAAATCTAAGGACGTTATTAGATATGCGTATTATAAATAAATAATTTAGTTAGCTTACTTATTGTTCTTAGAATTTTAGTAACTTTTGTCAGTTATTAGTTTCGTTACTTTGAATGATTTAAATTACTTTTCTATCGGTCTGAGAATTTTATTATAATATTTTTCTAGTTATAAATTTTGATCCGCTAAATCCGTCAAACCACCCGCTGTGCAAAGTACGGCTGACATTATAGGTAATTCAATTTCTCAAGGGACAGAAATAATGTGAGGGGAAAATGGTTGATTCGTTATTAGCTAGCTGTTTCTTATTTTCAAGAAACCACAACACATGTATGTTACACATACGTAAGTAATGGTATGAAGTATGTATGTATGAATGCTTAAGCATATGTACATAAGACTTTGTCATTACATAGTTAATTTGTTTTAGTTGTTTTTTAATTTCCTTGGAGAGTCGCAAAACTCATAGATGCGTGCATGTTACATTTGAGTGCGGTGGCGGTGGCGGTGGCGGTGTCAGTTGTCTCTGGGAATGTCTGTCTCTGTCTTAGTGTGTGTGTGTGCGCGTGTGTGTGCGTGTGTGTGCGTGTGTGTTAATGTTGTGAGAGTGAGCCGAGTCTGGTAATAACGGCTAAAGTAAAATGCTGATAAAGTGGCGAATGTTTTGTGTGGAATGCGTTGCGAATGTTCGGCGTGATGCGATGACAAGCAAAAGTGAACACAAAACGTTCATTTCCCACAAGCACCATTATTCGTTAAAACCCGTAAATTTTCTGAAAAACGAACGAGCCAGCAACATCAGTAGCAGTAGCACCAAAACCAACAGCAACAGCAACAATAACAACAACAACAACAAGACAAGAAGCTGCTAAACACGAATATAATGTTTAAAATGTTTATTATGTGTGTGCAAGTGACGCGCGCTTCGGCTTCTGCATGGGATGACAGCCCGTCCGTCCGTGCGTCGCCTTAAAGGCCAGACGCACACGCATATGTTTGCCTATATAACTGTATTACATGCCAGCGCACACAACACTACAAACACAACACACAAGCACACAGCCGTAGACAGCATATAAAAGAGCAGGGTATAAGATTAGCCAATTTTCACGACAACTCACATTTGGCTCATTTGATCACATTTGAATGTGGCTCATTTTTGGCTTTCCACGATCTGTCAAAACATTTGTCACTCGCCCGAAATAAATCAGCTGTTCGATTTCTGTGCAAAAATTATAAATAGTTGAAATAATGAACATTTTAATTTTTATTTTGAAATGATAATTCGACCAAATTTTTTTATTGAACAAAACATTGATAATTGCTTTTTTTTCACGAAATTATCGATAAACATCGCGATAAAAAAATACTAAACTGTAACAAATGTGTATTTACCAATTCTATTTAAAATAAAATTTTAACGCAGATTGCTAAATTAATGTTTAAACTTAAGTAAATTAAATTTTTCTTAAATATTATTTAATGTTCTGATTTAAAATAATAATATGGGAATATCAAGAAAATATAATTTATTAAAACTCTTAAAACAATTACTAGGCTGTACTCTTTTAAATTAAACTACTCATCCCTGCCGAAATCTGACTACGCCCTTTGCACAAGTACGTACTTTAATTTGAATGTATGTGTGTGTGTGTGTTGATTTTGGTTTTTGCCGGCAGCGACATTGACGCCGGATGTGAAACAAGTAGCCCAAATAACCCGCAATAAGCTTTTGTCACGATTAACAAGGCTTACGCAAATGCGTATGTTTGTGTGTATGTGTGTGTGTGTATGTAACTGTGTGTGTGTGTGTGTAAATGTGAATATGTGTACATTTGAGTGCGTCTCAGTGTGCGTGTGGTTGAGCATAATTATATGCACATTGCTGTGCTCTTATGTGTGTGTGTCTGTGTGTGTGTGTAAGCCTCTCTGTGTGTGTGTGTCTGTGTGTGTGTGTCTTTGTGTGCGTGTGTCTTTGCCATATTTTAGATTAATGATGGCGTCGACTCGTATTAGGCAAATGAAGAAATCGACATCGACATCGACATGCGTTGTGGTGTACTCGTAATGTGGTGTGACGCTGCGAAGTGTGGTGCAGTGGTGGAGAGTGGAGGTGTTGTTGTGTCCTGAAACGTTCCCGGGCTGCGGTTTCTCGCAGCATTTCCGTTAACAAATTTGCCACAACAATAAGTGCATATCATTATGCTGATTTAAGTGGCAACTCGGCACGTAGTACCCTCCACACATCTATAGCAAGTTATTACGCGCACACCTGACCCACACAAACACACACACACACATGCATACACAAATACACTTCTCATATACATATATATGTATAGTATATATATGGGGAATATATGTATATGTATGGCGGTTACTTGGGTAGCTATGAGTATGCATGCAAGTGGGTACATAAATCTTTGTTTAAAGACACATGCACAATGTAAGTTAAATTGGCAATAACGTGCTTTTCTTTTATACGCCAGCTACAGACAAACACACAACACACACGCACACATGCATATACATATAACGGCATAACGGTAACGGAACCTTGTTTGCAAGGAAGTAACAACCTGTTTTCACCCCATGTAGTGGGTATTCGCTTTTATGTGCGCCTTCTCACAACTCAACTCGCCTTGCCTCACCTCAGCACACCTTGCCACGCCTCTCCTCGCCTTGATCCTCATCGCCTTGGTTAAGAACTGGTTCGGGTTCGGGTACGGGCGGGTTCGAGTTTGCTGTACAGATTGGCAAGAGAAGGAAAATACTGGGCGTTACTGTTGCTGCTGTTATGCTTTAATTATGCCCTTGTCAAAAGGTGGGTTTTTGGGCACGGTTCGCCGTATACTGGCCGAAACTCCATTTTGTGCTCCTTTTGTTGTGCACACACAACATACACATGTATACACGTATGTATGTATGTATGTCTGCGGGCAGTCGACGTTGTCCACACACACACAAAACAACTCAAAAATATACGAGAGACTGCTATAAAAGCAACCAAAAAATATGATTTGGTAATGCATTAAATTTTAAGTAATAATTGGAAACTTGAGTCAATAACAATGTGATTGCATGTGTGTGAATTTATGTATGTATGTATGTGCACTACGCACAAAAGCATGCTATAATAATAAAATAAAATAATAAAAAGACAGCAAAGAGTTGTTTGCTCAAAACTTTGTACCAGACTCAATTTAGCTTTAACATACGACAACTTATATTCATTTTGACAACTTTAATACGCTCATAAATAGATTTCATCCTTTTTCCCATTCTCTTTCAATTGTGGTTTGTCTTTTGGTCTTGTTGTGTGTGCGATTTAAGGAACGCCAATGCCAACGGGATACACAGATTTGTTAGCATGCTCGAAGACGTTGCATGTGAATGCCAAGCATAACCGCATTCCGATGTGCGTTCAACTCTCTCTGAATTGAGTAAACCACCCACTAGTATCGTATATATACATATATGTGTGTGTACACTTTGAGAAAACTCTAGATTTCCGTACTTAAACAGGGGATATTCAAGTACAGACTTTGTCAAAAGCTGACTGATTTCGGAATTCATTTCGATTTAAGATCGCTATTCGCAAATCCAGAAATCTTAAAATTTGATTTTTCTAGGATACATAAGGTTCATTTTGAATTTAATACAAGTCTGTAAAAGTTAGAAAAATACTAGTTTAAGTACACTTAAATCTTGAACTAATCCCAAAATGTGCTTGTTTCTCGTAGAAAGCATTGTCATTTTTAAATTTATTTTATCTAAAAATATAGATATAGACTAAAATTATGCAAAATAGCCAAATTAAATACATTTCTACCTATCTACTTTGTAACAGACTGTTACTAACAGGTGTTGACTTTACCTGCGATCCAAACGTAATGTCACTTTTGTGTCGCCAAAACTAATTAAGAATTCTTAGAAACGGTATAAAAAAAATATTTTTTTAGCACATACCAAAATACAAACGTTCTTATTTTAATGTTCATCTCAACCTTGAAAAAAACCTATCTTGAGTACAAAAAAATCAGAAGACTTGGTATAAGAAGATCTCTTGTTGCTGGACTTGTCTTAACTCACAGACTATATATATTTCCTAAGGGTCGGATTTTCAATGTATCCTTAAATTTTTTCAAAGAGATATTTTCAAATTTCTATACATAGTACGTAAAATATATTTGTTATTGTAATCAAGCCCGTCAACTAGATATTGGAAAAGCGGCCGTAAGTTTGGTTAAAATCGGACTATTATATATTATATTATAGCTTTTAGAAATGTAAACTTTTATATTGATTTATATGTATTCTTTACGAATATTAAGTACATAGCAATTTTACAATTTTATGAACAAAACTGCATAAATTAAAATACCTACTTACAAAAATTTATAATGGCATATTTTATTTTTGAGTGTACGTTTTATATTTATATGTATGTATATGAGTGCATGTGGCCTTTGTCTGGCATTCCATAATCTTATCTCACAAAGCGCGCGCTTATCTCATTAAATGTCAGGAGACGCCATTGAATCATTTTACAAATGGCTGAGTACATGTCGCATGTACTCGAATGTACTGAATATGACGGGTAACGGGGCAATGTGGGCTCTATCCGGTATATATGGACGTAACGCTCGGTGTTTCGTCTAGGCGGGCACTTGAGTCTTTGGGTGCACAAACACTCACACACACACACACACACAAATGCATACACATAGACATATTCTCATACACAGCGCAATTGCTGACAAATGAGATAATTTACACGCTGAAATGAAGCCCATAAAGGCTCATTTAAAATTCAGCGGCGTCTGGGGCATAATTTTTTTTTGCTGCTTATATTTATACATACATATATATTCTTTTTTTTTTTTTTTTGCCTTTCTTGTTCCGCTCTTTCATTCAGCTTTGGCTTTTACTTTGCTAGCTGACTGTTTTGCTTCGCTTTTTGTGCTTAATGGTTTTGTGCCATGACATACGTGGCTGGATATTAAAACAGAGCGCGGACCCTAGTACAACAACCAGACCCAAACCCAGTTCCCAAGCCCAGTTCCCAAGCCCAGTGTCCGTGTCCCGTGTCCGTGCTCCAGTCAGTGCCGTGGCAAATGGCTTGGGGCACGACAGAAAATCTTTATTAGCATACGGCATAAAAATTTATTAAAGATGAACGCGCGGCAAAATGAGAAGCGCGCCAAGGATTCGAGTGTGTTTTTTTTTACATTTTTAGTTAGCCTGGCTCTCACTCTCTCTCTCTCTCTCTCTCTCTCTCTCTCTCTCTCTCTGGTTTAGTGGCTTGCTTTTGTTTTTATTGTAAATCGATTTGAAGTTTTTGATTAAACCTAAACACAACTTGGGGCGTAGTTGAAACTTATGTAGTTTGCTTATATTATATATTTTTTGTTGTTGCTGTTCTCAATTTTTTCTGTATTTTGTTATTGTCATTTGTTTTGCTGGCCGTTTTTATGATGCTCAACTTAATTTTATACAAATGACCTAAGGTCATATCACCATTTATATCCGTCAATCCCTTTTTGGTATAAGTTTTATATTTGCTTGGTTTTTCCTTCGTTTTTGTTTTTTTTTTTTTTTTTGGCTTGGTCTTTTTTTATTTTTTTGTGTCTGTCTCTGTGTCGGCTTTTAAGGGCATTTTTATGTTCGCTTGAAGCGCCAACTAACGGCAAGCTGGCCCTAAAAGCCTTTAGCCAAATATCTTGAAGAGACAGAGCTTCAACTGACAGACAGACAGACTGACAGACAGTCAGTCAGAATCCCATATGTATAAATACTTACATATATGTATGGTCTTATGTGTCAATGTATGCTCTCTCTCTCTCTCTCTCTTTCACTCTTAGTATATGCTTATGTAAATAAACAAACGCAGCATTTGTTTGTGTAGAGCGCTGAGTTTCGCTGAGTGACACCGGGATGGCAATAAAACAAGTTAGAATGTCGTAGACAAGAGTACGTGACTAACAGATAACCTGGACTCCATTCCAAGATACATTCGTAACATTCGCAACATTCTTAAACTTCTGTAACTACTTTGTGTGATACTTGTTTAATTTTCTTAGACATCTGTAACTACTTTTTATGTTTTACTTCACATGTTTAATTTTCAGACTTTTATAAACAACATTAAACATTTGAGGAATATCCAAGTTTTACTCTCAAAACGTATGATTTAAAGATCTTCATACATAGCAGACATGCTTTTCCAACATTCCGTAGATAAACTTTTTTTTATCTAATTCTATTTCAAATCCAGAAATTTTCAAAATATTTATAGTACTGTCAGGGGTTATTTTAATAAGTTAAACACTCAGATTTCCGATCTTTTAAAATTTATTCAGTCTTAACCGGGCGGGTCGCTTCAAAAAGTAACGCTTGCTGCATTTACTAATACAATCATGCGTTCTTAAGCTAACTCTTATTTCACGCCAGAGGGCGTTTTATAGTAATCGATAAATGATTAATTATATTTACAGTGCGATAAATATAATTAATAAATAACACTAATTACAATATAATACAGTCTTACATACTACTTATGACTACGTGTGCTAAATATTACTACAATAGGTTTTAGTCTTCAGCAATTTTATTTATTTATATTTATTTGTATATAATTCTAGCTTATTTTAATTTAAAAATTATAGGTTACAATGAATCTAATCTTAATTTTCTATAACCTCTCAATATTTAACACTTTTTATAAATGACCAATTTTTATTATTAAGATTAAATGCACCTACGCTTGCACACGTCTTTTATACCCTGTCAAGTACTTCGCAATGTCACACGGTATAAAAAGCAAAGCCAATGCCACTTGCGAAAATGAATGGAAATTGTCAGAGTGAAAGACGGTGGCAAAAGTACATATAAATATAGATACGGATAGAGATAGAGCTGGGACCACTAAAAAGGGTGCCAAAGCGCCCAATGGCCAAGTTTTGGCCTAAGTCGGAGTATTTCCTGGTTTTTCAGCTTCCTAAGAGCCAAGCCAAGCAGTCCGGCAATTGAGTTATATTTGATGCATATCAGATGCTCAATGTCCTAGTCTAAAGCGAAACCAGACAAAAGTCCTATTCGAGTGTGGTCTACTCCGTCGTATGTAAATGTTCCCGCGGGGTAAACGACAGGGAATTCAATTCAGTGTTGGCCAGTTAGGCTTAAGTGGAAAAAGGAAAAAGGAAAAGGGAAAAAGGATGCGAGTCAATGCTACAAGTCGAAGGGAAATACATACAATAATAAACACACAAACATATATTTAACGTAATATACACGTACATACATATATATGTATAAAGTACTCTTCACATCTGTATGTAATTAATTACAATGAACGTGTACTTGTATGTGCGAGTATTGTATGCAGATTTCTTTGTTTGACCATTACATAAATCATTATAAAGCGGAAAAGCAATGTTTAAGTTTAACTGACCATGTGACACTTAAGTAGTTTGTAGACCGCAAGGCTCGTAAACAAATCAAATAATCGTTAAACTCACTGTCTGCAAAAGGAAACACCAAAAATATTGTATAAATCAGTCGACTAATGGAATATAAATGATATTACAAGAAATGGGCATTTATGCATAAGCAATAATAATCAAGGAAGAGAAAAAGAAAACCTTTGCTTTGCTTAGATACAGATTTAATAACCTAGCTGAATATCTAGCTATCAAATTATGCAAATAATTTCTGATTTTATTCAGCAACCTCTAGACAGAGTTCATGAGTTTAGTAGTTCGTTTACGATAAAACTTTGTTGCTATTATATAAGTGAGTTTGATATTATTTCCATAGTCCCATTTTCAATCCCCAATGTCTTATAAACAATTCTTAATATTGTCTGGAAAATAATAATAAAAAAATACAATGTTTTATTAAACTTTAAAGTGCCATCATAAAGACTGTCATGACTGTCGACACTATTTCAGTGTTATTTCAGTTGGAAGACAAGGAGAAAATAATGGAAAAGAATTAGTGGATTTGTTTGTTGGCATTATTGATACATTAGCCATGAATGCAACTCACGTTGTGTTAGCTAGTGAATAATATTGATACAATTGATTCAATTGTGAATCGAGAGAGAAAAGCAGGAACGTAAATTGAACTCATATGCATATTTATTCGTGATAACATAGCATTTAACCTCATTCGAGTGTGAAGTACTTCGTTTGAGCTTCTGTTTATTGCTTTTACAAAATAACAATAATGATGGAATGGCATGGAACATAATCAGCAACAGAAGCTCCCTCTGATCCCTAAGTACTCGCTGCAATAAAATTGAAAGTGGTTTTTAATACTTTTCCGCTCGCTGCACAGATGCAAAGGAAAAATTTACATTGGTTCGCTCGTTATCTGGGCAAAAGAGAGAGTGCTTATCTTACATGTATACATGGATGTTTATATTGCCATGTGCGCGTTCTGGGAAAATGTGCTTCTATATCATTCTTTAATGAGTTGCAGACATTAGCTGCTTCCGCTTTCACATGCAAATCAAATTGAAGTCGTAGAAGAAAGTCGGGCATAGAAATCGAATCGGAATGCGATTGAGAGACACATTCTAACAACCTTGGGCAACATTCAAGCTGAGTTAGTGGCAATTGAAGAATGTCTATTGCACTCAGGTGACATTCCAAGTTGGCTACAAAGGGAATCGGTGATTTGTATGCCAAAGTTCAATGAATTGCCAGTTGATAGTTATGCACTTTGAAAGTGCTGACTAGATGACTAGAAGTCTATAAACACCTCACTAACATATACTAAAGAGATAACACTCACATCAATAATTGTAGTTGCAGTTGCTGTTACCTATTGCTGTTATCGTTAGCCGTTAGGTATTGCCTGGAAGCGGCCTGCCATCGATGTCCCAATCAGTTGCACATCTAAATACACCTCAAATTGAATAATGAATGCAAAGTGGCTGAGTGGCCGCCCATTTGCTATCGCTGCTCAATGAAATGCATTAAATCAAAGTATCGTTGAAAGCAATTTCTGGCTCCCCCCTCCCCCTCCCTTCTTTGCCAAAGGATCCAAAGGGCAACAACAATAATGAAAAGAGTGGGAGTTTCTATTGGACAGCTGGCCTGAAAAGTAGGCAACGAAATGGAAATTCACGAAATGTGAGCAACTCTCGCTGTTCTCGTTTCTCACTTCTCACTTCTCGCCATCTCACTTCTCGCTTCTCATTGTCGCTTTTTACAAACTGGGCTGCTTAGCTGTAAACATCAATTACGCCGCCCAAAAACTATTCACGCGATTAGCCGCGTTTTCTAGTTATTGGGTAATAGCCATTGCAAACGTTGGCAGTTGCCAGTTACCAGTTACCAGTTACCAGTTACCAGTTGGCCATTCAGGTGGGTCAGAGATGTAGACGTAGACGAATAGGCGCACCCAAAAAAGCGTTACGCTGAATTGAATTAACGGGTCCGGTGTGATGTTGTGCTGTAAATTTTCAACGGTGCATCTGATAAACGTGGCCGTGCCGACATGCGGGCCCATAAAAAGGCCGAGCTAGTGAGTCAGCAGAGTTGCGCTCCAAGAGTTATTTCAAATGTTGAAACTGTGCGAAAAACACAGCGAAATGTAAAACAGACAACGCTGCAAGGCCTGTAAATGTGAATGTGTATATGTGTATGTGTGAGTGTGTGTATGGAACTGTATTTGCTGTGTGCTGTGTGTTCTGGCTGGTCTTAAAAGCGAAAAGCCATTTGTATTCATTTGAAATTAATTTAGCATTCATTCACGGCACGAGACGAGGCGGCCGCAGGAGACGCAACATCAGCAATCGCATAAGAGGGGCACAAGGCGAAACACGATGGGCTGTAGCTTGAGCCGGAGCTGTAGCTGTACACTGTCAAAAAAGAGGTATGGAAAATTGGATGATAGCCGGCTTGGTATCGAAAAAATATCAAATTTTCTAGATGATAAAAATTTAAATGCGGAATTATTTTAGAGGCCGAATCATGATCAAAATGATATTCCGTTTGAAAATCGGTTTACTTTTGGTGAAGTTATGGGAGTTCAAAGTTTTTGATAACATGTCAAGGGGTATGTTTGGAAGTTTGAATGTTAGATGGCTTAAAATCGAAAAAAATTTAATATTTTTATAAATGATAAAAATTTAAATGCAGAATCAATTTAGAGGCCTTATCATGATTAAAATGATATTCCGTTTGAAAATCGGTTTATTTTTGGTGAAGTTATGGGAGATCAAAGTTTTTGAAAAAATGTCAAAGGGTATGTATGGGCTGTAGCTTGAGCCGGAGCTGTAGCTGTACACTGAAAAAAAACCAACTTCTAAAATCTAGAACATTCATCTTAAACATTTTGTTTTTAAAATAAGATTATTTTAAGACTAAATTACTTAAACTAAGATTTCAAATTAAATAAACCTTAAACTTTTATTATAAGAATTTTTTTTATCAAATTGTTAAGAAAGTATAAATAGGTACTATTTCGTTTTAAAAAAGTGGTGGCTCCGTGGCGCTCTAGTCAGAGAGCCCGTTTCAGTTGTGAAGCAGTAGGCAGCGGTTCGAAACCCACTCGTAACTTATTAAAATAACATTTATAAAATGTGTAAACAAATAAAAATTCAAAACTAAAAAAAAAATTAAATATAAAAAAAATATTATTATTTATTTTATTTTTTATTTTAAATTTAAAAACATATTGTTATTTAAATTAGTACTTGGTCTTATTTAAAATGTTCTTAAAATCAAGATGTGTTCTCTTAATTTAAGAATTTTATGTTCTCGACTCATTTTTAGACCAAAAATCTTAGTTCTGAGACCAAAATCTGAATTTTAGAACATTTTTTTTTATCAGTGTAGCTGTAGCAGTAATCTGGATCCGGAGACAGAGACAGGAACAGAGACGGAGTCAGAGCCAGAGCCGGAGCAATATATGGCGGCAACGCTGAGCGGCAGCTAAGCAATGGATAAATACGTGTACGTGGCATACATTTCGACACAATGCAAGACAAGAGGCAACACAACAACTTGGGTCCTAGGGCCTCGTCCTTGTTCACCTCGTCCTCTTCCTCGTCCTCGTCCTCGGTCGCTTATCGATAAGCAGTTGACGTCGCGTCTCTCCGCCGTCGACTGTGGCAATTGAAACTACCGCAAGCCACTAGGCGTGCGCTTTCTCCACTAATTTTAACAAATTAATTGGCAACAATAAATTTACTTGCAAAAAGGCGCTCGGATAGCATCTCGAATAGGTTGAAATAGGTTGAATAGTTACAAAAGAGGGAAAACTGTGGGGGTTAAAAGCTATAGATTGTTTCACTAATTTGATTCTCTCAATGACAGACACTTAAGTACCGCTATAAAGCTTATATATTTAAGATACCCAGCACTAAAAGGTCACCATATCCTGAGTGAGCTTTAAGACTATTTAGTCTAAGTTCCAGTTTTGGGAAATGCCACAAACTCAACATAAATTTTTAAGCAACTTGTCTTGTCACTGGTTGATAATAATTTCTCGAATTTCACTTTCATTGAAATTATTACCATACACTCTGAATGCAAGCGAATCTCAGTGTTTGACAAAACTTTTAAAATTTCGTGTGAAATGCTTTTATGCTTTCAAAATTTCATAAATTTCGTAATTTCTTGCGCGTGCTATGGCCAATTTAACGAACTCAAACGTCAACTACCTTTTCGCAGTACACCGAAACAAAAAATCCGTGATTCCGTATTTAAATTAATTCAATCACGGATCTACTTAAACCAAGAAAAAAAGACTTAATTTAAGCACGATTTTTCTCAGCAATATTTTGATGTTAGGTGTTTTGTAAGATTTGTTTTGCTTGACAATATATTTTAGGATTTTTTGACTTTTTTTTTAATTTTGGTTCGTTATCATATCCACATATTGTCTTAATTTAAGAATAATACTCTAAATACGTGGAAAAATAAAAAAAAAATAAAAATGCAATCAAGGTTTTTTTTTTTATTATATTTTTGTTTAAAATTCATAATTCTAAAATTGAATTTTTGAAAATTTTTTTTCTGTGTAAGAAATTTATAAATTATTAATTTGGTACTTTTTGCTGAATGTAAGCTAATATATACGTTTTGGATTTTGAAGCTCCTATGCTGTTTCAAAAGTATTGTAGAGCATATTATGCCAGTTTCATAAAAAAGTATCTCAACTTTTGTTTATTATTTAAACATCTAAAAGATTTTGAAAATTGTCAACTGGTTAACTTTGCTAGCTAAAAATAGTTGTAATACTTTCATTGGAATTCCATGTAGATTGTATATAGTTGGGGAATTTTAGATAAAAATATGTTGTTGACTACTTCTCTAACTCTCTCTCTCTCTCTCTCTCTCTAATTTCTTTATTTTCTTGTTGTCTGTTTGCCAGGGATTTATGCATTGTTCTCTCGATTGGCTGAAATTTACATTCCCAAGCGTACAGAGCGTTTTTGTAGTCAAGCACTCTCAACGCTACTAAAAATTTTGCCACTTTATTTATTAGCTTGTAAGCCGCGCGTTGAAATTCCTCGACTGATGCCCCGACCCCGAACCCGGTGACGCCCCCAGCCTCATCCCCGGTTTCAGCCCCGCCGACCAGGTCCCGGATGAAGTGTAAGCTCCAGTCTGGGCGCGTTTGCTGTGCTGTCCGGCACATTTTGGGCAATTGCGGGAGGATGAGGTTACGGATACGCTTTCGACAGCAACATTTGCGGGCCATAACACGCAACATTTGACACGGTCGGCCGTGGAGACCAGAACAGCAACAGCAACATCAACATCAACGCAGCATGTATAGTTACAGGTGCAGAGGTACAGGTAAAGGCCGGGGTATAGGCAGGGGCAGGGGCAGGACGAATACGGGTACAGCTACATTTACAGGTGTTCAGTGATGGCCCCAGGCGGGGCGGCCTCACAAATCTTTCATGACTGCGACGCGTGTATATAAACTGAAATTGGCCTATAACTGTCTGTTCAATTGTTTTTGTCGCATGCGGAGGGAGGCAGGTGTCGGAATTGTGTAGTGTAGTGCAGTGCAGTGTAGGGCCAGGCCAGGACAGTGGGGTAATCGTTGGCAAGGGAAATCGTTTGGCAACAACGCTATGGTAATAGCACATACCTACATATTGCGGTAAAAATCACATTTCTGTGGGCCAACGTAAATCATTCATGTGCGATCCAAAGCCACCAAATGTAGACTATATTAATATGCCAAAACGAAGGCGTGTGTATTGCGAATATTCATTTGTACGTGACTATTGAGCACATTATGCTCGGCTTCGCTTTCGATACGAATTTCCCAACGATGCGACGCGACGTAAAGAGACGAAGAGAGACGAGACGCGACGTAAAGAGACGAACAGAGACGCGACGCGACGCGAAGAGTTGAGTTAAGTTCAGTTGAGGCAGGTTGTGCTAATAACCCAGATAGCCTAAGAGTTACACTCTCTGTTTCGTTGTTTTTATCTCACGCTCTCTTGTTCGCGCTCTCTCTCTCTCGTAATTGCTTCGGCTTAAGCTCTGCGGTCTCACAGAGTCCGTTTACTACCTGCGACAAAGTCAAACCCTTTGCCAGAGCTTTAAAGTATAATAACAAGTTGCCCACTTGGTTGCTTATTAAAAATGTAAAGGAATAAAAAAAAATGCAAATTAAAGTTTTATATTGTCGCCTCTCGCCACGACTGCGCCATGAGCTTTCGGAGAGCGCATTACCGATTGGGAGAGCTTCGGCAAGCTTCGTGAGATTTACTCTCGCTGAAGGTAGACATCGATACGCGATGTTTGCTGCTTATGAATCAGTTCCAGTACGTGAATCCTGCCGTAAGGATGCACGTGTCCGCACAGTCGGCGGCGTTTCATTACTAACATTGTGGCACATTTAAAATAAAACAGCTTAAATAAAAACGGCCGAAAATAAAAAAGAAAAACAACGGCTATTTAATAACTGAATCCCAGTCAAGAGCAGAAGCAACAACAACAACAGCGTACGACTCACGTACAAGACGGATACATAAAAATGCGACACTGTTCTCCGTCAGTCGTGTGTGTGTGTGTTCGTTTCTGTGTGTGTGTGACAGTGTTTTGTGTTGTTGCGTGTGCAAGCGAGTGAGTGTGTAGTGTAGTGCTTATGTGGCATACCTATAGAGCTGTACCTAATGTCATGCATACATATACATAAAAATAATATAATACAAAAGGCATCGTTGTCGTTGTCGTTGTTGTCGTCGCGTTCCTGTTCCCCGTCTCTGTCTCTATCTCTGTCCGTATCCATTGTCGTTGCCGTTGCCGTTGCCGTTGGTCGAGTGCTAAACGGAAATATTTGGTAGTCCAGGTTATTAACATCAAGGAAAGAAGAAACAGACACTCAATGGAGAGAATGGGAAAGCAACAATGGAATCCAAAATAAGCGGCAATTGAAGCGAGAAATGTGTGCACACATAAATGTAGGGAATTCATTAATTATTCCGCATTGCGCAATCGATTGTCAAATAAATCAGTTCTGAAAAAACGTACAATAAGCCAATTGAAATTGGCTCAATATGGAGCCAGGACCATGCGAGGAATATTCATAGTGCTTTTTAATACAGGTGCTATAACTGGTAAGTGTATATTATCCCAGCATAATGCCGAACAATATTATAAGCTGAATGAATGATACAATGTATACTCGTATTTATAACAGCGGCATTCTTTGCTGAACTTTTGCGGTTCAGGAATCTGGTTAAGCGATGATTAAGGCTTGACTTTTGTTTGATTTCCTTGAAAGCTGACGTTTGCGGGACAGGCGATAACTCTTTGTAATAGCTGTGAAAAATGTTCATGCAGAAGGGACAGCGGTCAGAGGAACAAACAAATAAATGCATACATACACACATAAATACACACACACACAGACATTTATATATATATACACCCTTTCACCCACACATATACACAGAAAGAATGACCAAAACAAATAGCGGGCCACACGAACCCCTTGACCCGAGTCACGCAGCTAATTGGACTGACAACGAATATATTTTTGAGTAATGGCCAGGATTATGAATATTTTCCCGTGCTAAATGTATTTCCATGGAATTTTTCCTTTGACCCATACAGCTGGGTGGGCTTAGACATAAAATGAATGGAACAACAACAAAACCAACATTAACAAGAGCAAGAGCAAGAGCTACAGCTAGATCTAGAGTTATAAGTGGTTGTAATAAATTTTGATATAATTTATAACAAATGCACTGGATATTACGAGTACTTGCTGCTAGGCAAGTATTAAAGCGTATAAATAAGCACTTATTGAGTGATAAAGTAGGCTCGTTTATCTAAATGCTCAACTCATACAATTCCAAATAGTAATTACAATAATTTATCCTAGTAAGCACATTTTTCAGCATTTGCTGCCTTCAAATTTTGCTTACCAGTCGCTTAATTTGTTGATAATATTGTTGAGAAGAATCGATATGCATTACTTTCAATCCATTTTACATTAGTACTTTCAGTTAAGCAATCCTCTCTCATTTTATAATCTCAGTATGCCCCAATAAGTATGCTATATAAAATTCAGTGCAATTGATTCGAAAGTGAAATACGAAGTACTTTAAATGGTGGATTATTGAAGAGCTTTTGTAGACAATTGTAAAGTTCAGCATCTGATTGATTTTACGTCACAATGAAGCTCAATTAAAGCTTTCAAATAGTTGGGAAACGGACTTTGTTTTATCACTTTTCTTCATTCTTTCTTTCCAATCAATACTACGAACAATGCATACTTAAGTTTACAAATTAAATGAGAATGTTATATGAAAAACTAAAATTTTTCTATAAGAAAAAAATTAAATTCCAATACATTTCCAGGTGGTACGTTTATAAACTCTGATCCGACGATAAAATAAGAGACTTAATGAATTTCATTGTCGCATGGCTAGCTATATAGTGCGATATTTAATCAGATAAAAATTTAACTAAAGTAATATCAATAAATATTATCTTTTTAATGGTTTACGTGTTCAGAAATCAATAAATTAAATTGCTATGAATGCGCTGGGGGATAAACGCTTGTATGATAAATGAAAATAATTGTGTATTCATTCAGTGGTCGTTTCACAACACTGAAAAGCGCTTAACTCAATGCCCCTATTTTTATAGAGACGCTAAGCTCAACCCCAAGGATGTTCATCTATGTTGAGGCATAGAAAAAGCCATAGAATACAAAATATATAAACAAAAGGAAAGTCAGCTGGCAGTTCATCGATCAACTTGGAAACATGTCGACGGAGTATTCGAGGCCCCCACTAAAAGTGATTTGGTTAATACAACTCTGGCTGCTATTGCTGCTATTTGGTAAGTTCAGGATCAAGATGCAATGACATGGCGGTAAAAATTGACACACGCCAAGTTGAGTTCATAAACAAGAGTGTCATGACCTCAAATTGCTGTTATTATTTGTTGTTATTATTGCTGTTTGTTTGTTTGTTTTTATACAGAAAGCGGCTTGGTCATCAGCGAAGTGCCTCCACATTACTGGGAAACACCGTATTCCCAGCCCTACTTTGACAACTCCTCCCGGCGCGAGGTCACGGCAACCGTCGGCCAAGCGGCCCTGATGCATTGCCGCGTACGGAATCTGGGCGACCGGGCGGTAAGTGATTCGACTATAAGGCTATAGAACTTAAGGGTTGGGGTCGATGTTGGGGTCGGTGTCGCAATTAAAATGCGCTTCGAGCAAACCAAGCATTATATATGTATGCGTGTGTTGCGCATAAGGCATACGGTATACGGAATGTGAATATATGGTATATGGTATTTGGGATACGGTATATGTACATATATATATACATATATATTTGGTATAGGGTCTTACAAACGACCTGCGGCGGCCTCGTGGCAGATTTGTAGATTACTTTTAAAAGATTACGCCATAAAGTTGGCGGTCTAACCGACATATCTTTCCCTCTCTCTCTCTTTCTCTCTCCTTCTTACGCTGTCTCTCGCTACTTATTCAGTCTCTCTGCTTCTCTTTCGCCCATTCTTGTTCTGGTTCGCGCATTTGTAACACGGCTTCACTTCCGCTCTCAGCGATTTGTTAGCAATGCAACAACAGGCACTTCCTTCATCTACCACGCCTCTTACAGACCCCGACCCCTGCCCCTGCCCCTTTTACACCACCCCACCAACCTTGCAACACCGCCAGCTGGCCACGTTGAATCCTACCTCAAAACGCGCTGTGGCTGTGCAATTATGCGGTGTAATAAATTTAGCGCTGTCCGTGTCTGTGTCCGTGTCTTGGGCTGTGCCCCATGCCACAGTTCCAGAGCCAACGACAACGACAACGATGTCAACGACAATAACAACGACAATGACAACAACAACAACAACAACGTTGCTCGCTTGGCGACACTCACCCAACGATTTTTGTAGCGAGACAGTTGAATTGAGTAATTAACGCTCTGAAACTGAAAGACAAACCACGGCACACAGTCAGACATTCAGACAGTTGGACAAATGGACAGACAGTTAGTCAGATTACCAGTCATTCAGCTAGTTCACAATGTGTTCTAATCCAAGTCAAGACAAACGCATTGTCTCGTGTTATATGCAGCTAATTGGAGTCAAGTCTCACAATGCAGCGTCAATCAAGGATGGGATCAAAGATTCTTTGCTATTGTAATCTCTTTCTCTCTCTCTCTCTTTCGAATTCCATACAGACATCACGTATTGTTAATTATTCTCTCATTCTCCATAGTCGAGTATTAGTATCTCAGTTTCTTTTAGTTAGTCGGCAACAGCATATTGAAATAAACTTGTCTAATTCAATGCGCTTCAATTAAATTTGAATTTATTTTGACAGCTTTAGCTATACACAAATTTAATAACTTCTTTATCTCTTATTATACAATTCACAAACAAATGCCAAAAAGTTATTCACAATATTTCAAAAGTTTTTTAATACAAACCGAGCTTTTTCAGTCGCATAATAATAATTATTTTCTTCATAAAACCAATTTGGTCAAATGAATATGTGCAATATTCGCATTTAGTATGTTTATGGATTCAAAACGGTTAAATAATTGCTATATATGAACAGATGTCTAATTAGAGCTTAAAATCAATTAGTTTGGGTACAGTGAGCACCGTCCACTTAGTAAATCATTTGAAATATGGGATTATGCAGCTGACAGACGAGCAATCATAGTCAACTAATGAATACCCTGTAGCTGGTTAAAAGTATATAAGGGTAATTCATGATGTTTGAAGGTTCTTATTAATTAATTTCCTAGATTAAATAAATAGATGAACAAAATAAATATGCCAATCTTCGAGATAAGGTATTTCCTAGTCGAGCAGACTTCTTTCAGAAATGTACCTTAATTACTTATTCAATGACCTGCGGTGACTTATACGTAATTGAACTTGATATGTGAGTTCAGTTCCGTTCAAAATTTCAACTCAGCGTTTAACACAATTCGATAAAAAATATTTATCTCATGCATTTTGGAGTATAAGTAATTAAATAATTAAGCCCAAATTGAAATACGAAATAGCACATTTCATTAATTATTGTATTATTGACAAAATGATTGATTCCATTAAATTAAATTAAAAATTGGAATTGAATACTTTAGAGTGAATTGAAATTGAGTTTTGCGGGCATTTGATGTTGTCTTTTGCAGGTGTCCTGGATACGTAAGCGGGACCTGCATATACTGACAGTTGGTATACTGACATATACGAACGATCAGCGCTTTCAGTCGTTGCATTCGGAGGGCTCCGATGAGTGGACGTTGCGGATATCATCGCCACAACCTCGAGATTCTGGCACCTATGAGTGTCAGGTGTCTACTGAGCCAAAAATCAGTCAAGGTTTTCGTCTCAATGTTGTTGGTGAGTATGCGGGGTGTGTGTGTGTGTGTTGGTGTGTGTGTGTGTGTATGGCAGATTTGCTTTTGAAGCAAAGAAAGCAATTATTTGTATTGTGCGGTTTTACAGTGTCGCGTGCTAAAATTCTTGGCAATGCGGAGCTGTTCATCAAGAGCGGCAGCGACATTAATCTCACCTGCCTGGCTATGCAGTCGCCGGTGCCACCATCGTTTATCTACTGGTACAAAGGCAAGCGGGTCATGAATTATTCGCAGCGTGGCGGCATTAATGTCATCACCGAGCGCTCGACGCGGACCAGCAAGCTGCTGATAGCCAAGGCCACGTCGGCGGATTCCGGCAACTACACGTGCTCGCCAAGTAGCTCAGGTGAGTTGTCCTTTGGCTGTTGTCGCTGTTGTCGCTGTTGCCGTCAGCATCTTCATCTTCATCCACTTTAGCCACAAAGTCCTTATCCGTCTGAGTGTGTGTCAGTTGACAGTCTCGTTCTATTGCCGTTGGCAATTAATGTGACGTTTCTTGCCAACGGCATATCCATCTCTCTACCTCTTTCACTCACTCACTCACTCACTCACTCTCTTTCTTACTCTCTTTTTCTTTCCCCGTCTTTATGTGTGGCTTTATCTTTGTTTATGGCTGTGAACCTGTGCAGACTCCGCCTCGGTGGTGGTGCATGTCATAAATGGCGAACATCCGGCCGCCATGCAACATGGCAACAGCAGTGCCAGCTCCTTGAGATGGAGACCCGTGCCTTTACTTGCCATCACGACAACGACGACGACAGCTGCGTTTGCTGTCACTTGGAACTGGAACTGGAACTGGTGCTGTAACTGGAGCAACGTCGGTATGTTTGTTACTTGGCTGCCTGCGGCGCTTGCCAACTCCTGGAGACGCCACTGGAGCACGAGTTGGAGTTGGAGCTGATGTTGCGGCAAACTGCTGAATGACAGTCCCGGCCTAGTTGGGGCAGTTGCAATTACTCGTATCTTCTGTTTAGTGTTAATGATGATGCATTTAATGTGTGTGTATGTGTTTTGAACGTAAGTAAAGAAATTGAGAAACTGTGGTAAACTGTGGTGTACATAATGCAAGTCCTTTAAACGAGTATTATCTATAAGAATATTCAAATTTAAGAGAGCATTCCAATGCCAGCCATGCTGACTAAATGAAAGTATTAAGATGGAAACTTTTTAAAACAAACCTAAACTAAGATTACATCGTACTCGTATATAAAATATCAAAGCAAACGATAAACGAAAGTTAAGCTAACGAAAACTTTACAACTTTTCCTTTCTACACTCTCCATTTCATTCCATTCAAGCTGAAAAACATTTTCTTTATTATTTCGCCAATTTCTTTGTGGGCTTAATAAATTAAATATTTCGATATACACAAGTTTATTTATCATAGAAATTCATTCAAGTAAAAACCAAAAATAAAAGTAACAAACGCAAAGTAAAAAAAAAAATAACAAAAAATAAAAATAAACAGGAAAATATAAACAAACTTTTCCGCACGTGCCGCAAAGTATGCAATATAAAAGTTTACAAAATTGAGTTGAAAGCGCTTTTGACTAGAACCGCCCAGCCTTTTGTTCCACTTTTTTTGTTGACGTTGACAAACTCATTAGTAATTCTTTGGTCCCCATATTTGAGATGCACACAAAATGTATATACATACATATATTTAGTATATACATACATACATGTTTATAACCATACAGTCCACCCAAATTACAAATTATGCTATTTAATTTTCAGTTCACATTTAGGCATAAACCAAAATTAATAATAGAATAACAAGAATAATGAAATGTGCCCTTGCTCTCCTGTGTATATATTATACCTATATTATAAATATTTGCTATTTTGGCTTGCCTCATTCGTTATTTAAGCAAAATAAATACATTTTAATAAACACAAACACGCGCAACAGAAGCAAAAATAACAAAATACAACAAAAGCAAGCAACTGTTTTTCCAATTCAAAAACGAATCATAAATATTTAACAAAATTCTGTGTATAATGTATTTATAAGTTTGTATCTGGTTGTCTGCCATAAAGTTCTCTGTAGTCAGTCCATCATCGTGTAAAATATTGATTAATAATAATTGATAATATATATATATATAAATATACATATATGTATATGATTATATGTTAATAATTAATTGTAAATTTAGCGCTCGATTTTAAGCGGTCTTGATAAGACTTTTAAGCGATAAGTATAACGCCCAAGTTGACAACTTTCAAATCGTATAAAAATACAAAACAAATAATGTTTTCTGTTTTAAAACAAAATGACAAATGTTTCTCCATAATAAAAGTATGGTTATGGTTAAAAAAAATACATGAAATCAGATTATTTATTGGGATCGGTGATTAAACTAATACTGCAATTAATTTAGACGGCCTGGCAGCATTGGCATATCAGTTGGCAACACTGGTGCTTGAAGTGTTACTTGGCAGTGATTCCACACACGTTTTTATCGATTCGGCTGAGTTGGCAGCACTGGCATCACCCCACTTACAGTGTGGTCATTAATTGATCAAAGCTAACGAGCAAAAAACTGAATGCTTCGTTTATCGTATTATGGCAGTATTTAATTAACGTGGCAAATCGGATGCTTCATTTACTTTCGATCTTCTTCATTATGTATACGACATGTTGGCCACTTTGACCCTTAAATCCGACAGTTTTTGTGGCTACAATACCCTCAAAATGAAAGACTAATTAAGCGGCTTATTTGCGCGTATTAATAGACCAACTTGTGGTCAACATATGGATTCGTGTGTGCAAGTGTGTGTGTGTGAGTTTGTGTGTTTGGGTCAACAGCTACAATAACATTGACAACAATACAACAGCAGGAGAAGCAGCAGCAGCAGTTGCACACAGTTGCCACATTCATAGCCAGAACTGTAACCATTTATTTATATTTCGATTTAAAAATAGCAAACACACAAATGGACTTATAAAACTCTGTAGCAGCTTACGTGCCAGCACCAAAGGGGATTGTCCAACCTGGTGGGGGACAAAAAGGGTAAAAAAGTCAAAAAGAAATAAATGGTTTTTCAAGTCTTATTTACTCGAGAGAACTGACGCCGCATTCGTTGGCAACAGAATCAATGTAAAGGTCACAATTTATTCAATTGCCCTGGCCAAGATATTTTTATAGCGTGTTCATGCGCTACATCTGAGGCAACAACAACAACAACAACAACAGCAATAGCAACAGCAACAAAAACAGCAACGTACTATGTCCGAGACCTAATCCCAAATCACAACGGAATTACAGACTGGTAATGGTTATGTAGCGGATGAGGCGTCGGAACTGCGACCGGGTTCAAGAATCCAGCGTATAATGGCCAATTGATAGCCAAAAGGCATTAACACGCCAAAGAAATTCCCCAGACTAAAACCAAGATGCTACTGCTGCTTCTTCTTCTGCTGGCTCAAAGAGAGCAAATTTTTTGCACACACACACACAAGCAAACACACACACACAGCTACACACAGACAAACACAGACACTCACAGACAAAAATATTAAGTTCAAATGTAGCAGAAATCCAAAATACGTGCCACGCAGTAGTAAACAGGCACCAAGGCGACCCCTGGCGACCGCCCTTAGAACCTGCCAACCTGCCCTAAGCCCGAAAGCCCAAAACTCGAACCCACATCTTGTTTAGGTGTGGCTTATGTGTGGGTGGGTGTGTGTGTTTGCGTGAACTGAAAATCACGTCTTATTCAATGCGCTCGCATGAAATTTATTGAGGAAAGGTCAGAATATTCATACATCGATATTTTTTATTTTTTGATAAAATTTAATAAAAATTGCTGCCAGCTATGCGATGCAGACGTAGACGGAGACAAATGGTGCCCGGTCCAGTTGCCAGTTGCCAGGACTACACAGCATCCAAAGCATAGCTACAAGGGAGGATTAAAGAGGGAGATGGGACAGTTATATTGCCAGAATAAAGCACCTATAATACGTCCAGCGACTCAAACAAGAGGGGCAATCACTTAAAGCTATTAAATATTTTACGATATATGTATATGGGCGTTACATTGAGAAAGAGAAAAAAATATATATATATATGTATAGAGAGAGAGAGAGAGAGAGAAAGTGAGTGAGTGAGTGAGTGAGTGAGAGGTTAGAGAGACACTGGCAAAGTTAATGGTTTAGAAACGAAAATGCGAATGTTACGTAACGGCATATTTATGAAATTTTTATCGCCATTTCTCAAAGCCAGCAAGAATGCAGGTTCAGTTCGACAATGTGAAGCCCCTCTCGGATTGGGTTTCATAAATACCTTTCATATTAGGTTTCACCAGCTTTTCAAAGAGGACCAGACCAGAGAGGCCACAAGATGTAACTCATAAACTAACTAAAGTATTCACTGTTAAATACCACACTGCCAAAAACCCTGTAATACAGTTAGTTAATAATCAAACTGAGCAAAACATTTATTGGCAGTATATACACTGCCGTTTGATATTTGTAATGCAGGGTATTGAGACATTTATAAAAATGAAATAAAAAGAAAATTGTTTAAACGCATGGAAAGTGCTTGTGGGATGTGCACATAATGTTTCTGAGCTACTTACCTAGGACGGGGGAGATGGAACATTTGGTAAAGAGTTGCAGCTTAGAGCAAGACCATAAAAAAAGTTGGATATGGATGAGCTTTAGCTAAGACAACAACTGACAAACAATAAAAACAACAACAACAACACCAACAGAAACAAAACGAAACTAAAATTGCTCAAGTGCATGGAAATTGCTAATCGGATGTGCGAGAAATTCTCTGAAACGAGGTGACGGCAATAGACACATACATCGTACTTCCCTCCCACTCTTAACTAAAGCCCAAGGCAGTGATGTCAACGGGATGGTGGTGGGGGGAAAGAGGATTTTCGGGAAATAGCCAAGACCACAACCAAATGAAAATTGCTTAAGCCAATTGCATGGAAAGTGAGTCGAGGATGTGCCAAAAGTCGTTGCGACAGCTAACAAGGCTTAGACAAGAATCAGATTACTTAAGAAAGATACATGTCCTCTGACACATACATCCCAGTAGCTCTTAACAATCGCATTAATCCTGCAAACGCAATCAAATTCAATTATCTTTCTTAACTGGATTTTTATTGCCAATAATAATCAGACATCAATACTCAATGTACAGCTGAGACTATTTTAAAACTTTTGAAATATGTACATTTTCTTCATATTCATAAGATATTTATTTGTTTATATTGTTTCATTTGCCTCTTGGCTTGGTTTAATTCAAGCAAATATTCTATTACAAAATTGCAATAGCTTAAGCTTTTAAATATGTAAAAGGCAATCAGCTTATTTAAGCTGAGAATAAACTAAGGTTGTGTTATTTGCATTCGATGTTATTGATCTATACATATATATAAATATAAAGTGTCATATCATATTAGACTAGAGATTAGCAGTTATACAAATTTGTTTATAATTTATAAAGTTAAGGTATCTAAAAGCTTTTACTTTGTTCAGGTCAAATACATTTTCAGGTGCCGACAACACTCGATTGTATTAAGCTATATAATATTCTTGAATTCATACTGCAGATTGTATTAAAATTTCATCATGATATGTATAACTTATTATACGAGACATTTCTAATCCCGATAATCTACCTGAGTATTACATTTTGAAGCACTGTGAAGATAGCTGCTCTTTCTTGTTTATTCATTTGACAGTTTAAGTCGTGAGACCAAATAGTCTTAGCACAACATGATCTGGATAAATAAAGTTTTTGCCTGTCAAGAAATGCAATAATTGAATTTTAAATTTCACTTTAAGCCATGGCAAATTTTCGTCTTAAGTTTATTGCATACAAAAAAGTGATGAGCAATAAAGAACAATAACCTCTATAATGAGATAAGAGTTTCAAAACCAAAACATAAACCAAATAAAACCAAACAAAGTACAACAAGAATAAGAACAAAAACAAGACTCTCATTCTAGCTTAGATAAAGAGGGAAGAAATGCGGAGGTGGAAACATTTGCGTAGTTTTGGGTTCTCTCAGAAGCCGCAACAGTTCGCAATGAGCTGAATTGAGGCATATTTACTAACAATGGGGCCCCAAAGCAGTTGGCCATTGTGCGTTGGAGAGTTGGAGAAGGAGAAGGAGAAGGAGGAGACTTTTCGACTTCTCGAATTGTGCACAGCGATAAGGAGCCAAAGTGCCAATACACCTGGCAGTCGCAAAAGGTTCTGGAGTTGGAGTAGGAGCAGGAGTAGGAGTAGGAGTAGGAGTGGGAGCTCTAGTAACAGCCCTTACCTTGTTCTGGTGTATACTTTTCTCTTAGCCATTTGCAGACTGCATAGAAAATGGGCAATGACTTGCCCTATAGCTCATTTGTTCACTCTATGGGAATGTGTGTGTGTGTAAGTGTGTATGAATGTGTATGTGTGTTGTGTGTGTTGTGTGTGCGTGTGTGTGTGATTTTGTCCATGGGACACGTTTTTATGACTTAATGCTAACAAACGCGCCCACGTGCCAAAATAATCGTCTGCCTTTTCTGTCGACTCGGCTCATTGTGCAGCTGTTCCGCTCAGCTCTGCTCCGCTTCTCCTCTCTCTCCTCTCTCCTCTCTTTCCCGTTCTGCTTTGGCCAGCTTTGCCATTTTGTTGCCAATACGTTTTAACCATGTTTGTACAAAACGCAAACGGATTTGCCAATGTTTATGCAGGGGATTATTGCGGCGTGCGTAAATGCGTCTCTCGCCTTCTCTCACTTTCTATCTCTCTCTATCTCTCTCCTACTTTCTCCTACTCACAGTCCCTTTGTGTGCGTAAATAGGTGCGTCTGTGTGTGTGTGTCTGTGTGTGTGGCTAAAAGAGTGGCCACGCGCATTGGGCATATCCAGGTGGCTGACATAGTCAGCTAACGGGTAAAAGTAGAAAACGTATTAAAAATTTATGAGCCAAAACCAAAGCCAAATCTGTTACATGACTTTAAAATTCGACGCTGTCCCTTTGACTGGTTTCTACTGACTGCTGCCAGCTTCTGTCTGTTCCGGCAACGGATTTAGCTTGAAGTCATCTAGTGCACTTCAAAGCTGCCAATTAGTGTGCAGCCAGCAAATTGTCTTCAACTGAGGCGTAGTTATAATGCGATGTTACAAAAAAAATGCTCCACTAAGCTGACATGCAACATTGCAACAAATTGCAGCAGCTACGATGACGAATGGCAAACCCAAACCCAAACCCAGCACCAACCTCTTTCCCAATCTCTATCCCTGCCAACAGGATTAGTGGATGGAGGTGAGGATTGTGCTCAAACTGTAGTTGCAGCTGTACAAGCAAATTGAGCCGTTTGAATGTGGATGGCAATGAGGCAGGATGTCGCTTAAGGCTTTGACAACTTCTCGAAATTCTCGATATCCTCGAGCGATTGAATCATTAAGCAGCTTAACCCAATAAAACTTTTATACCAACTACTTAATTATATACGAGTATTATATACAAACATTGGGTGCACATAAACCAATATATATAATATATACATTTATATATGTAAGTATACGTGTATTTGTATGTAATCCATCTGTGGATTTTTAATTGATTTTACGTGACATCGCAATTACGGTCGATGGCATTCAATTTTGGTTTGTAATTAACATGTGCAAAAAATAATAACCTTTATTATTCATTCATCATATTTTATTTGTTTTGGTTTTATTTAATTTATTTCAGATAACACATTGGACTGTAAGAGATTTATGTTATGCAGTTGCATGCTCATAGATTGTGGCCAAATTAGTTGCATATTGCTTAATTTAGTTGCAAATTAAAATCTGTTAAACAGGCCTGAATTAAAGCACATTAATCCAAATAATAACTCTGCATTTATTAGATTTGCAATTATTTTTCATTAAAAACTATCCACAAGTATTAATGAAATCCCTACAAAACATCTAAAGGCCATTTAAAATTGTGGAACAAACATTGTACTATAAGTAATGTAAATTCAAGGTTTCAGTATAAATCCAAAATATATGTATGTCATTGGTAATACCATTTCTTTATTTAAATTAAATTAAATTGACAGAGTATACAAATATCCAGTAATTTGAACAAGTATACGGTTTTGATTAGCAAATGAGAAATGAAACAACTTCGGCAAAACTTTGACTAATTTGATTTTTTTTTATTATTTTCTAGATGCTAGCAATGGTAACATTAGATGGGAGCTGGGTTTAAGCAAATCCTATTTGTTCAGTTGTCAACGAATTGCAATTAATGAATTTTGTTTTGTACATTTTGCTAAGCTTAAACTTTGATTTCTTAAAGTTTCTTTGGCTTTCCTTCAACTTATTTGCTTGTTGATATTTTTCTTTTAGTCAAAAAAGTATTTGAAAATTAGGACTCAAACGAGCAAGTATTAGGCAAAGATGGGAAACGGGTGTAAGCAAATCTGATTTGTGGCACAGGGTTGTCAACATATTTTGCTGATGCTGTTACAATACAATTGCAATCAATGAAATATACAAGACAACTTTATCAAAGCTTCAACTTTAATTCCCCAAAGATTCTTTAGTTTTTCCTAAAGTTATTTGTTTTTGCCAACAAGTATTCCCAGATTCGTATTCGGACAATTATGGGATGGGGGGCGATGAGTGTAGCAAAACTTATTTGATGGCGTAGGGTTGTCAACATATTGTGATATGCTGATGCTTTTGCACAGACATCTATCTAGTGAATTCAGAAAATATCTTCATGGTTAGTGGGTTAACTGTCTGTCGGAATCGCTTTATTTTACCCGACAGTTTGAGGACGACCAAGTGAGTTACATAGATTGCAGCGAGCTGTGGGCAATGGGCGGTGGTTGGTGGGCGGTGGTTGGGTGGTTGGTGAGTTGCAGGCGTGGTTGACTGCCTTAATGTCAGACTGACTGGCCCAAATGACTTGGCAAATGGGCTGCCGTATGCTCATTTGTATTGGCTACAAATACAATTTGATGGTCCTGCTGCCTGCGGCTGCAGGCGTAAGGATATTTATACACACATGTTCGCTTTGCAAGCAGAAAACAGTTAAACACACAGCTCATAGACCAACGGGGGCAAAGTGGGGGGGAAATGGAAGGTCTACAGATGGCTGGAGGTGTGGAATTCTGTGAAATTATTCTCCTGCTGCTGTTCTGTTGTGTTCAGGTCTGTTCTGTTCTGTTTGGTTGAGTTCAGTTCAGTTGTGCTGGGCTATGAGAATGTCTCCGGTACACCTAGGCGAATGCGTTATAATAATATGTATACGTATGCACATAACGACGACGAGTCCAAGTGCTGGACGAGCGGGATGGGCACGGGCACGGGGTGGCTAAGATAAAAAGTTGAAAATAAATTTTTATTGTTATGGGGCACACACGTTCTTCTTGTTGTCCTTGTATCTGTTTGCGTGTTTGCGACACTCATTTTCTGCAGATGTCTTTTATGTGTGTGTGTGCTAGTGTGTGTGTATGTATATGTGAGTGTATGTGTGTGTGTGAGAGTATGTGAAATGGAATCCAATGAGAACATGTGTACTTAACATAAATCGCTCACTCATTGAATGCAGTTGCATAAAAACGAACACTGTATTCGCATAGGAACGGGATATACCCTGAACAGGATCTCGTAACTATATACAAGCATGTATGTAACATACATATATAACTAGCTAGTTGCTAGCCAACCCAGGCCAACCAGCCATCGAGGTAGCCGGGCATCGAGTCAGCGCTGCATTTACAAACATTTATCGATTTCTACCCGAAATTATCTATGCAGATTTCCGCACATACGAAGCGCAGGCACTAACTTTCCGTTTTTTCAACCTATCCCTATCCCCAATGCAACCTATTCGCCTTTTTACTCTCCGCCAGATCCGACAGTCGTTGCGCTCCATGGGCCCACGTGTGCAGAAAGTTTTGCCAACAGTTTTAATTTCCCATAATTACACAATTACAAAGCGTAAAGTTTTTCCAGCACACGCCACGCCTCCAGCCCCCAATGGGCACGCCTTACACAATGCCAACTGCGCGTCATGGAAATGAGCAGTCGAAAAGGAATGCAGCGGTAAAAAAATTAAGTATACGCCACGAATCTAAAATGCTCTCATCTAGAATAAAACGGCTGCGAAATTATTTAAATGCTGGAAAAAGGATATCAAAATAATATTGATTCGAAAATAAAACAATAATTACATATTTTATATTTTTATTAGGTATTTTAAGACTGTAACAAATTATTGCAGTTTATTTATCTACAGTTTTTATACTCGTTCCGTCCCTTTAAAATAAAAGTAAGAAATGCATTAATAAAATAAGTAATGCGTACAATATCTCTTAATTCAACTACCTCATAGCCTCGACTACAGCTTTCTTATATTTTTTATATTTATTTTTTAAGCAATAAAGTAATACTAATCAGCATTCCTTACACTATCCAGATTCTTCTGAGAATAACAAGTTTTTTTGGAGAAGTAAAATGTGTACTACGCATATAAATTGTATCCTATCTAAGGAAGCTATAATGATTTATGTATAAAAAGTGTTAAATTTATGGAATTGTTCATGTTTAACAATGCACCTTATAACTAGTTTCTTCGTGCTGTACAAATATCGTGATAAAGTGAAATGTGTTAGCCGCAACAAGGGTACAAACTGAGAAACAGTCAAGCGAGCAGTGAAAAACTTTTGTCCACATCAACACACACACAAATACACACACACATACAAACACACATACACACAGACACACATAGGCAAAACTATTTATTGAAAACTGTTACCGTTAGCAGCAAACAGTTACCCTTTACCCCCGTTGGCATACCCATCACCTGAGACCCAACTTGCAGCTCACAGAATTGCAATTTTTGTTTGCTGCACAACAACAACAACAGCAACAACAACAACAACAACAACAACGACAACAAACTGGCGTTCACACTTTGACAGTGTGTCGGTTATCGCCGCAGTGTGAGAGAAGAGTTAGTGGGTAGATTGAAAGGATGCGAGGGTAGCTTTAAATGACATCCTGACAATGTGCTGCGCCGCTGACAGCGACAGCGACGTCGACAGCGTCAGACGTCAGCGTCAGCGTCGAGGACAACGGCTTTGTTGAGGGATTTTTTGAATCAATTGTAAATGCAAGTAATTCGCTTAAATCAGCGCCTGTCCAGCCTGTCAATGGCCATAATCCATGGCACTATTTAATTTTCAATTGAAAGGCACGCAATTTATGGCAGTTCGCGTCCCGCTTTTTACCCGCATACTTTTTGCAATAAGCGTCTTGCATAGTTCTTAAAAGACAATCAAAAATTTTGCCAGCGGCTTACAAGTTTTCGGGGGCTCTCGTTCATAATTTATGCCATGCCAATAAAAGATATGCGTCCGTCCGCATTGGCCATCAATTTCATGGCTAAAAGCGAATAATGCGTAGATGCTGGTTATGCTTTAACCAGCAAGTAGCAAGTAGCAAGAAGCCAGCAGGCAGTAGGCAGCAGGCACAGGCGGCAGGCAGGCGAACTGAGGGCCACGTTAATTATGCAGGGGTTAGCTGAGCACAACCAGGGCCAAACTAGGCCACATGGTTGCGTCAGGATGGGGGCGTGTGCTGTACTAGACTGGGTACCGAAATGTTGAAGCCTGGACACCGCGGACTGGAGACTGTGGGGACTGCTGACTGTGGACCGTGCATGGGTTATGTATGTGCGGCGTGCAGCGAACTTTTAATCCGCTTTAACTAAAAACATTTAAATTTGCAAGGCTGTGCGCGGGGTAGAAACCGCCGCTGCTAACCAGCCACCCGCCCAAAAAAAGGGGTGGGAGGGGGAAAAAAATTGAAAAAGAACTGAAATAAAAAACAACTTTTTGCCACATGCTAATGCCAGAGCGTTAGGCATAATAACTATGCGGAAATGTTTGGAGTACTTAATGGCAGATAAAACAAAGCCAACTTAACCCTCATGTTATCAGCAACAAATTATGTTCTTAATTTAACAGAATCGTAACAAATAATAAAATTATAATAGTTTTAATCTGGCAATCTAACTCTTGAAGCTTCGCAATTCACTTTGCATTACAACTCACTAAATAATCCGCTTCAGAACTCCGTGAAAAAATATAGCACAGCTTAATGGAACAAATGGTGTGTAAAATGGACTATGTGAAACTCAGCATTGATTTTCATTAAATTCCCTAATTATTTAAGATTCAATTTAAAGTCGCAAATAATTTGTACACTTTTGTAATATATTTTACAAATCTTAAAGATTACATAAGAAATTAATTTTATTGAATTAATTTAATTTATTCACAAATATTCTGAACTTTTATAGCCATACCTGCCTGATATGTATAAAACTGTGCCATTTCCACTGTTTCACAGCGCAGCTAACTTTGTGAACACAACAACAAGTAATTTCACCATTGTATAAATTAATCTACATGAATAAAGATTTTAAAATAAAGGAACACAAAAATACCAATTACTAGTTAAGTTTTGCTGTCTAGTAAACATTTGATAGCGTATAAATTCTTCGGCATTCAGCGAGCAGCCTCATTTTTCATACGTTTTTTTTATTGGTAGTGAGTGGTTTATTTTTTTTTCAGTTGTTTTTTTTCTTTTGGCTGTTGGCTGTTGTGGAGAGGTTGAGTGTTTGGTTTTTCCTAATGAAAGCCGCGTCGCGTTGCAGCCACAAGCTGCTGTGGAATTTTCTGTGTGCTAATCACAACTTGCAGCTAAGCAGCTTAAAAAACTTGTTTTTTGGTGTAATTTTTAGTAGATTTTCTAGCGAATGGACCAAGTTTTTGAACTCAGGCTTTGAACAGCTGCAAAACACATTTTAAAGAAATGTTTTAAGTTGTCATCACAAGTGGGGTGGAAGCTTTGTTGCGTGCGGCTAACAGAGTGTATCTTTTGTCAAGTTCTTTAACAACACATTACAATAAACAATTTTTCATATTCACACACAGGCAGACAGACACACATACATATATACATACATACAAGCTTAAATACAATACAAGTCATGAGGCACGAACAACGATCCGCAGGGAAACCGCAAAACAGCAGCCTGAGCCGCAACCATAACTTAAATTTTGACAAATGTATCTGACACTTACAATTAGTATAAATTGACTGGCATGTTGAGTGCCACACACGCACACACATATTAAGGCACAAGCAGATCCATATACGTGTATACACACACTTACACACACTCACACACACACGCACACACGTGTGTATACTCAAAGGCCTGCCATGTTGGAGAACAGACAATAGAGCAACGAGAACGCCAGACCACAACAGCACCACCACCAACAACAACAACAATTATATCACGATATCTGCTATTGTCAGCGTACAAAATGCCGATTTGCATTACACTCGAGGGCAGTTTAAGCCGTTTAGCATTCGCTCGTTCTTGTCACAATAAGTTTTCATATTAACATATTTAACATGCTATAAACTTGACGACTTTGATGGATTGATTATCCATCACTCGCATTCGTACTCTCCCAAATTTAACAATATGACTATCTCTCTCCCTTTCGTTAATTTTCACTCGCATCAATCTATCTCAATTTGTCTTTCTCCCTAGATATAACAGCGGCTCTCATTAGAGCATACAAGTCTCTCTCGAGTCGCTCAATTGATTTCTGATTGACTTAAAAGTTTTACTTATATACATTATACGATCGAGACAAGAGTTATAAAATGAAGTATAACAGTGTTTGTTCTTTAAGCAAACGTTCGTAATATATATTAATTGTCATACTTGCTGGACTGTCATATATACATACAAATAAAGTTAATAATAAAATGTAACAATACAATAAAAAAACAAATAAATTATTAAATAGTGCTAACGGAAAGTTCCAAAGCCAAAAATTTCTAATGGCTTGGACTTTTGCTAATTATTTTTATTTTCTAATAATATATTTTAAATTTTGGTTTTCTTATTTTAAATCCCAGGTAAATTGCTTATTAGTCATGTTCTTTTAATTTTTTTCCACATTTTGATAATCTTAGTATTATTTTTCGCCATTCGAATAGGAAATCGTAATTAATTGTTAACTAAACAGAGCGAAACAGTTCAATTGCACCTCGCACCTACATACACAATATACTCGTACTCGTTCTATGAAGATGTACGTATGTATGATTTAAAATATAGGATTTATATGTACACACCATTTACATATATATTCACATATACGATATACAAATATATCATCGAAGTTTAAACTGGCGCAAAAGCTAAGGGCAATTGCTTTTGACAGTTATGTATAAATTTATGAGACTTAATGGGGAATTGAAACTTGGACGGGAGTAAGAGAGTCCCTTCGATGTTATGCTCCTGGCAGGGATTTAGCTTTAATTGATTGACTGACTGCCTCTTAACAGAATTCTTTGACTCTTGACTCTACCTAGCACTCCACAACATTTCTTGTCTCGCTCTCTCTTTATACTCTCTCTCTCTCTTCTCTCTCTCTCTCTCTCTTTCTCAAGTATATATTTAGAAACAGTTCTACCTATTTGATACGTAAGTATGTAAGGTATCAAAAATTACTTACAATTCAAAACAAACTTTTGCGCCAAGCAACCTAAATTTGTAAGTCAACAATGGATAGCGGGGTAAAGGAGATGGTAAAAAGGATGAGAGGGGAGACAGGCACTTTAGGGGGAGTTTTAAGCGTTAGCTGAAATCCGAAAATGTCGCAGAGCCAAAAGTAAAACGAACTGTTAGCAGAGGACGAAGATGAGGTTGAAGATGAAGATGAGGACGAGGAACTGCCGGCTGCAAAGTGAAGAAAAATTGTAGAAAACTTTTGCTGATTTCGCCCAGTGCGCTTCATTTATTTCAACGATTTGTTGCCAGGCCAGAAGCCATTGCAAAGGACTCGGGAGAATGAGCAGGACCCTTACCAGAGTCATGGCTAAGCCAGTAGCAAGACCAGAACCAGCATACGGCTCAGACTCTTTGGCTATATGGCACTGTCCAAAGAGCAGCTGTTTTAGTTCTTGATGGGGCTGTCTTCTAACCGGCAGTACACCCTCCTGTCCCCATTCCCCGCCCTTCCCCCACCTAGCTGACTTTATCGCTTCAGTAAGTTGCCCCGCTGCCGTTTTATAATATTATAACGTGCGTTGTTTGTGCTTGAACAATTTTTCGGCGTTACCTTCGCCTCTTCTTATTGGAAAATTGCAAGTTCTGTTTTGTATGTGAGTGTGTGCGTATGTGTATGTGTGTGGTGCACAACAGCAACACTTATAGCAGCAACAATAATAATAATAAAAGATATGCACACTAGGTGGCGTTTGCAGAAACTTTTTGACAGCTGAAGTTTAGTTTTCGCATAGGTATTTACCTTGCAGATTCCTATTTGAGTTACATAACTATGCACATAAGTACGTTACATGGGCCAAGGCAGAGGTTCAAACTTGCCAGCAGCTGGCTCAAAAAGCGGCCAAGAGACTTTTCAACGAAAAGCTAGTAAACGTTAATTGAACAAAAGTCTTAAATTTCAGTTTTCCATGGAATCGTGACCACTTTGCTTTGCATTTTTTTGTTGTTGCTAATTAAGAAAATGATCAAACGCAGTCAAAAGGTTGAAAGGTTAGAGAAGACCAAATAATTTGAATTTAAAACAAAAAAGAGCAAAGTTAAGCTTATCTTTAAGTGTTCGCCAATGACACTCAATTTTTATTTTAATGACTTCAATTGTAATTTGTTGTGAACGTTATCTTACTTTTTCACTTTTGTTTCTATTCCGGGCGACGTTTTAAATTACACTTTTTGAGCTTATTCAGCCATTCAGTTTTTAATTTTGTACTTTTCATTTACAATGTGTCCCCAAACAAAATGTAATGACAGCCATTGAACAGACTCCAGTCATCCCAACTATTACAATGTAGCTGAGTTGCCAAAGACTCAACTTAATTGCGCTGTTGATTTAAAATTATTTCACACAATACGATTCAAAAAAGAAGGGTAAAAATCAGAATAACCCAGCTTTTTTATTGGGTTGAATTAACTGTTATAATGGCTTTAGTTTCAGCTTTGCTTTGCGAATAAAAATCTCATTACTGTGAACAAGAAATATCAATTAACTTAATGTTAAAAATGATAAAAAAGTTGTAAAATTCTAAAAATATAAAAATGAAAAAATAGCAGACGTTGATTAAGAAATCTGTAAAAACACAACACAGAAAAAAGTCATACAACAAAGCAAACTTTGCACTTCTCTAGTATTCATTTAATATAGTACCCACATGTGGGAGCTGTACAAAAATAGAAACAGCAGCTGCCTGGAGATACATCAAATCATTCAAATATATGGGATTGAGAAAAAGTCGTACAAAGAAAATTACTTACTTGCCATGATACAGATTATCCGATTATTTTTTCTGAATTTCACAAACATGTGAAAGCAATCTTTTTTTTTATGGGAAAACAAGATTTTGTAATTAAATCACTTTGAAATTGAAGGGATAGTGAAGTTGAAAAGAGAACTGTGAATACTAAATACAATCGGAAGTGAGTCTAATGAGTAACAAGATACTTGAACGGACTATGAATATTTTATAGGAAACGGAAATGCGACTGGAATATATCAATTAAAAGCTTTAATTAAAAGCATGTAATTATATTTTAAACAAATTTCCATAACTTTATTACAGCTTTTTTTCACGAGATAATTGCTGCAAGAATTTCGTTGAGCTCTTAATTTCGGAATTTAACTGTAGCATACTTTTGAGGGTACTACAAAATAAATGCATAAAGTGAACCGCTTGATTTATTCAATTACACACAGAACAGAGGCATAGTTTTACAGTTTTACATACATATGGAAGTCTTCTGGATTTTATAGATGTTATAATTTCTACAAGCAGATGCATGCGTGAATTTATGTATGTATGTATGTATGTGTGTGTGTGTGTGAGGTGTGAGCAACAGTTGTTGAAACAATGTATGCTCTCATAGTGCATACTTCATTTAGTTCATATACTTATTTTAAAACAAACTAGCAAACTAATTAACTTTCAATTTTCGTTTGTTCTCAAGTGTTTTTTTGCACAGTTCTCCAACTTTCTCTATGAATAATTGAAGGGCGAATTCAAGTGAATGTAATTTTTAGGCTTTAGTGCCCTTTTAACAAAGTAATCAGCAAGTTATATGGTTATAATAAAATCTTTCGAGATATGAGTACAACGACTGACACAAGTGGTTCATTAGATGAAGCTAGTTCGCGAACTAGTTCACTTTAATCATTTACTATGCAAATTCTAGTGTTTCAAGCATCAGCATTTTATGTGCAGTGCTCCCAATTTTAAAGTATCTTCAAATGTTGCCTTCATTTTTGCCCGTTGCTTTTGTTGTTGTTGTTGTTGACGTAGCTGTTGCCGTTTTAGCATGTATGTGTGAGTGTGTGTGTGTGTGTGTGTGTGTGTGTTGCAAACATTTGCAAAAAGCGACACAAGCTGCAAAACGGCACAATGGAGCTCCATAGTGCTTCTCATTGCTTCTCATGGCTCCACATCGTGTCGAGTCGAGTCGAGTCGCGTCGCTCCTCCTTGCAGCTTAACAAAAAGCATTAACACAATGCAGGCGCAGCATGACGAGGGCCACGTTTCACAGCACAGGACATGGGTGTGAGAGATAGGAGCCAAGCCAGAGGCAGAGCATGGAGCTGGAGCTAAAGTCATAGCCTTCGCGGGTCGTGTTATGTACCGACATTGTCGTACATAGAGAGTGAGGCACTGACAATGGGGCGGGACTGCGGGGACTTGCAGCTGTTGCCGGCGGGCATTGCGTGGGACTTCCGCTGAAATGTAACCACAGCAGAGCCATAGCCAGCGGCAGAGATAGAGTCAGCGAGAGAGTGTGAGAGAGATACACATATAGTAAGCGACTCCCCTCCCCTGCGGCGCGGATATGCATTGGGCCAGTTCAGACGAATTTGCAAGCTAGTCAGGAATGGGTCTGTGGAATGCAATGGCAAATGGTATGAGTTTTAGCCAAACCAAACCAAACCAAACCAAACTAACGAACGAACGAAATGCGACAGAGTGTGGGTAGTTGCAAAAGGGTAATTGCTAAGCAATTACCTTCTTGCTAAGATTAATGGTCATGGCAACAACTTGAAAATGTTGCTGCAATGCTAACAATGACCCCAAAGACAGACACACACACACACACACACCGACACATATGACGCTCAGAAAACTGTGGCTGTGTGTGTGTGTGTGTGTGTGTGTTGGGCGTGTTGCATTAATTAGATGATTTTGGGCATGGCAGTTATTCATGCATATTTGTGCGGAAAAAAAGGTTGAATTATATGCAAATTAAAATGCATTGTATTGTATTTATTATGAAGCAATTCAACTCCCAGATGGGATGTATTTGTAATTCGCACCGGATATATTTTCCAGGCATTTTCAGCTGCAATCGGCGCTGCCGCTGTTGCTGTCGCTGCCACATCCCACATTCCATACCTTGGGTCACCCGCTGCGCTTTACATAAATTATATTTCCGCCGGAAAAATTAACATTTTTATGAATTTCCTTTCAGCAGCGCGCATTGTGGTGTCGGCAGCGGTTGAGATAGAGCGTGAGGAAAGTTGAGACAAAGGGGCGTGTGGAGGCATGTCAGGCAGTCAGGCAGACAGGCGGACTGGTGGACAGAGCACAGTAGTCAGCAATGCAATGCAACGAATGCGAATGCGAAACCGAATCCAAATGCGAACGCACACTGGCGCCAAGGAGCAACCCTCAAAACAGGCAACTGCTTTGGCTCCCCAGCGAGCGTTTTTGAGGGAAAACTGTAAGAACTCTGAAATGCTGAAAATGAAATGTTGTTATTGAAATTGGCAAAGTTTTATGTGCGCTCGTAGTTTTTACATAGAAATGTGGCCATGACTTGCTGCTCAAATCTAGCCAGAGCCCATTTTAGCCCATTGCCTCAAAGTCGTCGTTGCCTATTTATGCGTTTTGAGCTTTTAGCCGTGCTACGTTTCTGTTTTGGCCTTTTATTTCACTTGTTTCTGTTTTTTGTGTTTTTTGTTCTTTATTTTTTTTATATTTTGTTTATGCGCTCTTTTTCGTTCTCTTTTTCAAATGGATATCCGCACATTTGCGCCAATGTGCCGACGTTGGCGTCGACAGCGACAGCGACAGAGATGTCGACGTCGACGTCATGTTGGTGTAAAATGGCACAATACGCCAACAACAGCTACAGCTGCAACAACAACAAGAACAACAATAAAAAAAACAATAGCAACAGCTACAGAATAAAGTGCCAGGAAACACATTTAATATCTACGCATAAAAATAAAAGTCTGGCAGCACCGGCAATGGAAGTGACCAAACGAAGCAGCAACAACAACAACAACAACACTACCAAAGGGCTACCAAAGTGGACACCAGAAGCTGACGTTCCTTGAAGCGGGGGGTAAGCGGCAGCTGCAGAGACGACAACGGCAACGACGACGACGTCGACGACGACGTCGGTTGAAGGTCTTGTTTATTACGCTCGCATAGCCAAATGCATAAATTTACGGACCGATGCGTGCAAACTGTGCAAACTTAAAAAAAAGAAAGAAAAAAAATGAAATGAAAAAAAATTATGGCAACCCCGATGCTGCAAATGAAAAAAGCGCCTCAGTACAACAACAACAGCAGCAAGAGCAACGGTAAAGGCAACAGTCACTTGCAAGCTTCGGCTTACATGCACTGCCAGAAAAAGCAACAAGAAAGCTAATCGATCAGAGGCAACCGAAGATTAAATACTCTTACCACAAACGAGTACTACACAGTAGGGTGCATTGATTTTTTTTGAAAAAAATTGTACCCCATATTCATAATCTTCGGTTAATTCTAAGATTTTTTTACCAAGAAACTATAGTTTTAGATTCAATTTCTAGTCACGTTTTTTGAATTACAACATTTTGCGTATTTAGTCTTTGCAAGAACGAAAATTATGTTATAAGGACATTTTGTCGTTGTATTTGAAAGTCCTGGTCCAAACACGAGTTTTGATACCAATCTTGTCAGTATCAGCCTAAAAATACAAAAGATATGGTCATAACTCATTAAAAATATGGCCCATACAAATCGATACATTCTACTACACAGTCAAGTAGACATGTAGACAATTTTTATTAAAATGCATAAAGCTGCATATTTTTGCTTCGCAAGAGATTTTTCAAGTTTGCATAGATAAGTTTTCAAGTATTTTTCAGATGTATCAATAAATATATAATAAATGGACAACATTTTCATCACAACACACAAATACAGATTTAGTCAAGTAATTGCTTTAATAAATACCAATTCACATACCTATTTGTTATTCTATATTTTCAAAATACTTCAAATCGATGGAATTTACAATAGAAGCAGCTTTCATAAAGTAAGAAAATAAAATCAAGAGAATGTATTATATATTTTCCAAATAAAAATATATGCATTTTTATTATATGTATGAGTTTATATCATTTTAATAGTATTTGTAGCAAACTAATAAAAATTCCAACAATTTATAGTAAATTCTAAATTGCACTTTCGCTTTAAATGCACAACTATTTCATTGGTGTGAAAGTGTCAGCAATATGATAGCCGGAATACGCTTGTTTACATATATAGTATTCTAAAAAAAGGATTTTGTAGAATTCGTTGATAAAAAAATTTAGTTTTGCAGTTATAAATAAACAATACACTTTAAAGCTTTGCATAAATAAATAATTTTCGCTGAGTGCAGCATGTCCATGTTTTTACACGCATACATACACACATACACTAAATTGTGTAAGTGTATGTGTGTGTGTTTGGAAAAGAAATTATGTAGACAGTGAAAAGATAAAATAGTCGAAAAACAAAGCAAGCGAAGATCGAGGAAATGCAACAGAAATGAGAATTTATGTTTATGAAAGTATTTTTGCCAGGCCGTTTATAAATATGCATATTTATGTCTGATGAATGGCGCTACAAACCTTCTACATAAATGTATGCTTGTATATGTGTACATTTGTGTGTCTGTAGCTGGTCTAATGAAAATAGCTTAGGTGCATATTTATGAACAGGCTTCTTGCTACGGAAGCTGCTAATGTGCTTAGTGCTTTTGGCCGTCAGGCTGTGGCAATAACTGGTTAATGGGCTGTCATTTGTACCGAGTTCCCTTCAATAGTCCGGACTTGTCAGATGGTCGGTCTGTCGGCTTGCCAGCCGTAGGTAAGTCCGAGTCCGCGCTGGAGCAGCAGCTCATTAGGTCGCATCAGTCTGGAAAGCTTTGTCATTAACGTATTATGCGCAAAGCTTATGCTAAGCTTTTGTAAATCTGCTAAGCTTTGTGCTTTTGCTGTGTGGTGAGTTCGGTGTAAGCTTAAAAGCTTACCGCTCACTTGAAAAAGCTGTAACATCAATTTTATGGCAACTTTTATGGGTTAGTTCCTTTTACTTTGGGTACTTTTCAAATAATTTACCCCGAAAGGGAACTCTGTCAGAAAAGTAACCGAAAAAACATGAACAGTGCGGCAAATTGAGTTTCTGTTTCTGTTTTTGGCGTTCCTTAAAATACATATTTAATAATTCAAAGTTGACTGCTATAAAATCTCAGCGGGTGTCCATATTTCAGGACGGTAATATCACATTGTTTGGTTCGAAATCCAGCAAATGGCTGTCGACCCCCCAAAATGATTCGTTTTTCCATCTTGTTGTTTCACCTTTTTGCCTTGTTAATGTCGACGTTTACTTAGCGGGCTATTTTGCTTTAAGGTTATTGAGTCCTGAGTTCCTTCCTGGGGGAAATTAACCTCTTGCCAGGGGGTGCAATTGTAGTATGCAGTTAGCAGGCTTTGTCTGCTGTCTCACTTTTCCTCTCGACCTCTCTCTCTCTCTCTCTCTCTCTCTCTTATATATATATTTTTCTGTTTACACCTTTTTGTGTTGACTCCTTGATCCCCTCTACTCGTTTTTGTTCCGACCTTTAACTCTGCCTCTTTCAGCTGTCCAGGCTGAGGCGATATGGATCAAACGATTTTGTTTGTAGATTAAACTACATGCGGACTCAGCTGCCATTTGCCATTGCAGCAAATGGAGTTTAAGCTGGCTTCATCGCTGCGGCTAAAGGATAAAGGAGTGAGAACGAAAGAGGGTGGGAATGGGGAGGGAATGGTTCTAAAACGGCCTACAAAACTATAACGAAGCCCATCGCGTGTCGCATGCAAGAAAATGACAGCAACGTGAAGTGAAACAAAACCCAAAAACCAAAACTAAAAAAATAACCAAACTGAAATTGCTGTAAAATGCAGGCACTTTGCACTTTTGTGCGCTATTAAAACAAAACTTAAATTAAACTCAAACCCAAATCTAAATCCAAACCAAAAATCAACATTTTGGGTGAGCTATTCAAATAGTGCCAGGCCATTTATTACTTGAACTGAGATTTTAAAGCCACTCAGCAAATCACTTAAATCTCTCTTTCTCTCTGCATTGTGCAAAAGTCGTGGCCAAGTTAAATCTCTTCCGACTGTGCAAATCGCATGATAAATGTTATCTAATGCTTATTCCCTCTTGAAAATTACTTTTGTACAGGGTATATGAGTTTGTTAAGTACCAATTGAAAGCAACATCATTGTACAATTGTCAAGTTCAAGGTGGAAACTGACCAAATTCTTTATTTCTTTATTTTTGGTATTGCCCACATGATGTTTTCAAGTTCAATGCTCCAAGTTTCTTTATCTTCTTAAGTTGAAACTTTCAAGTTTGTTTATCGCAACAATTATCTCACTTATTCTTTTCTTTTCAATACATTTCATTTAAAATTGATTCCGAAGTGGAATTCCACTGAAAAACAAATAACTTTAAAACTCTGACATGTTTACTGTGCGTATAGCAAAGAAGAATAAAAACTAGGGTATCTGTGATTTAATCAGTAATTGCTGTTGTTGTTTGTGTGTGATGTTATGTTGTGTGTTGAGTTGAGTTGAACTTGTGTGCGGTTTGCATTGTATATTTAATAAAATCGTTTGCATTTCTTATGTGTTGCTAAGTGTCAGCGAGCATCTAATTTGATTTATGACCCACAAAGTTATGCCCCAATAATATCGAAGATAAAGTTTTTCAGCTTCTTAGATGCTGATGTTGTTGTTGCTCTTGTTATTACTGTTTATCTAGGTTGGCTTTACGACAACGATGACTAAGGTCTTTTAAATGTTAAGAGTTGTCATTGTTTTTGCCAAAGTTGCGTGAATACCAATCATAATTTATTCACATGTGTATGTACATATACCATTACACATACATAACACATACATACATGCGTACACATCTACAATTTGATATCAGGTGGGCCTCAAAGCTGCGCAGCCAGGCAGCAAATATCCAACGTACGGACGGACGGACGAACGGACGGACGGAATTCAATTGGTTACCAAGGAGTCTGCACAGACTAGAAATTTGTCAAGCATAATACCTGATAATCAATTGACTAACAGTGTCTGAATAATGAATTGTTTTTCTCAACGTCTCATATATATGTTCTATCTATATTTCTTTTTTTTATTATTTTTTGAAGTCAGCCTTTCAGCTGGTCATCAATCAAATTGGCCGCATCGTTACCGTAACTGTTACCGTAACCGTTGCTGTTGTTCCTTCTGTGTTCCTGGTTCGCTAATTAGCAAATTAAAAATGTTAAAAGTTCGCTTTTTTGCTCGTCGTTTTTGTGCCACGTATTTAAAATGTTGATTTTGCTGCAGCACGAAAAACTCATTAGTAATTAAATATTTTCCGACGCGACAACGCCCTGTAGTTTCTTAACACGCTGCTTGTTGTTGCTGTTGTTGTTGTTGTCGTTGCTGTTGTTGTTGTTGTTGCTGTTGTTGTTGTCGTCGTGTTCGCACAGTCGGAGCTTCCGCACATCCGTTCTGTTTGCTGCTGCTACGACTGCTGCTGACGCGCACACGGAGCGTATACGCATTTTTTTTTTGGCTGTGCGTATTAAGCCCGTAAACAAGTCTACGGCTCTGGCTCCAACGGAGCTGGGCTGGCTTGCTCGGCTCTGGGTCTGGTCTGAGCGCGTTGTTATTGCTGTAACCCTGAGCATGATTTGTTACTGACAGCGTCTCAGGCAGCAGCAGAAGCAGCAGCCGCAGAGCTTCAGAGCCGGAGGAGCTGGAGGAGCGTCAGCCTTCGTCGAGGCTGCTTTTGATTTATTTCTTGTTGTACAATTTATGAGTGAAGGTGAAGTAGCAGCAGCAGCAGCAGCAGCAACACGAACAGTTGCTGGCAAAAGTATCGTGCCGTTAGCACTTGCAATTCATTGAGCTGAGACATTGCCCAATGGGTTATGTTTATAATATAAGTACATATACTTACTTACTTATATATTTTTGTATGAAATATGAAATATGTATGTATGTTATGCGTATATATTTGTCGGTTGGCAAAGTGTCAGCGCGTGCATAAGATACGTAAGAAATTCCCAAATGATTTCAATTGCCAGGGGTATTTGAGGCCATCATGTTAACCGGGCCTGCTCATCCTTCCAACTGTCGGGCATATCTCAAATACTTTGCCCATTTCGAGCTATTATGATGGATGTTGATGGTGATGTAGATTTTGATGTTGTCTACTTTACGACCCAGTTTCTTGAGTTTGGTGTGTACCATTATCTTGGCTCCTGCCTGCTTTTATTTCAATTAGTATTGGCTCATGCAAAATTTAGCTTAACGTGCCTCCTTTTTGAAAGCAACTCTTCAAACTGTAACCCACTTCACTCAGTCTTCATTGTGCTGCCTACTTTAGGGCGTCTTTGATGCTGCCACTTGCATTAAGGGAACGTAACTTCTTAAGTTTAGTAAGACCCGACCACACACAAACCTTTCACAACAGCTTTAAGTGTCAAGTGATGCATATTTGAAGCTGGATTAAATTAAATTTTCCACATCTTTGTGTACATAGTTTTCAATTTACTGGAAGAGCAGAGTTGTGGCAGTTGCACTTGATGTTGATGTTGATGTTTCTCAAACTTGTCCAAACTTTCTTGACTGGACTCAACACAGAGGCAATGCCTTTAAGTTGACCCTTGTATAAGATTAAACAAATTATAGTAAATATTTATTTAGTTAACTGAGCAGATTTGGCGTTGCTTTAATATCAATAATCCACAATATTGAGTCCACAACAACATCTTTGAAAATGGGGATTTTCGCCTGAAGCGTTTAAACTTCGCCTACACTCAGGTGCAGTTCGTCCTTTATCGTTTTTCAATTACCGGTACATCCCCGCAATGCCCCGCATAAACTGCAATTAAGCCATATAATCTCGGTTATAGCCTGGGGCCAATCTACGACGGAAAATCAGAATCGTAAATGTTGTTAAATTGCTTTATGGTGTTGGGGGAAGGGAGAAAGATACTGAAAATTGAAAGTGGAGTGTATAAATGTTCAATTGAACTGTTCACATTCATTCATATTGCCATTAATCATTCGTTTTTAAAATTTTAATTTTGCACTTGCTGCGCACAATTTATCATAATTAATCTAGATGACAGATAACCTATATTCGAGTACCTATGAATGAGTTTTGAGTAGTGCGAGCACCTTTTCAACATTCTTTGTTTGTTTTTGTATGTTGGTTTGTTTGTTTGTTAATTAAGATTAAACATTTATTTACAACTTTGTTCGATTTCGATTTCATGTTTGCATATTCGATTCATTGACTTATTGCTATTCGATTTGCTCGACTCTATTCGATTACTCTTCACTTTAATGCTATGCTGTTTTTGAAGTACTCGCTTTATGGGTTTTGTAATGCGTCTATTCACTTAATTACGTATAAAAATACTTAAAGCTGTTTAAACAAAACCGTCCGATTTACATATATACAGTTGCATCAATTGGCTCCGTTGTAGCCATTCGTATGTACAGTGTGGGCGCTGTCAGTGGGCTGCCTGTCAGGTGGGCGTGGCAGGTGGCATTGGCAGGTGCTGTAATGCAGGTAATGAAATCAATACCTAGCTCCCAGCTGAGTTGAGTTGAGTCAAGTTAGAGTCAACTTACTTTATTCCAAGGCTGCACACAACACGACGCAAAGCAGACATCAAACATAAGTTGCCGCTCCACAGCTTAGGCCACCAGCCATAGGGGGCGTGTCATGTGAATAAACGTTAGCAGAAAGAGTAGCAACCAGAGATTGGGCATCTCCAGTCTCACGCCCAGTTCATGCTGCATGGCCGCGTGCTGTTCGCTCTTAATGATATGCACAAAGACGCTGTCGGAGTCTGGAAAGTGTAACAAGTAACAAGTTAGGTATTTAATTTCAATCTACGGTGTTTGAGGTCAACACTCACTTGAGTTATCCGCGGAACATGTGTAATTTCCGGAATCCGTGTGCAGGACACGCGATATCACCAGATTGCTGGTTTTAATCTGTTGCTCGGATATAACGCGTATCCCACCGCGTGTCGAATCGCTGACTAATTCCGTATCCTTGTACCATAGCATATGTGTATACGGTCCTGGCGCCTGAGGTGCAATGCATGTCAAATTAATGTCACTGCCACTCTGTATGAACAGCTCGCGATTCGCCAGGATTTGAGCTTTGGATGCTATCAAAGATGAGAAATATGATTGTCAGTTGCAGTTCAACATGAAAGTAACACAGAATATTGGCATTCGGTTCTGAGAAGCTCATTAGCAGCTGTTTCACATACCTCTACATCCTACCTCAATTTCTCTTTCTGTAGTTCTATCTTATAGTTCCCATTTTTTTCTTTCTTTCTCAGACTACATTTGTATGACATTTACTTTAAACATTATTCAAAATTCTGCAAATGGTAAGCTGCAACTTACTTTAATACATAAAGTTCTTAATCCCTTAGCAAGTTTTTCGTGCTAACAACAAAGTTTGACCAGGTTCAATAATATTTGAAAAAAGAAATCGCAACAGTTTGCAAACTACATTTAACTAACTTGCAACTTTTGCAAATTCATAGTGTTTTTTATATTGTTCGACAGCTACATTTATAGGTAAAAGTTTAATGAACATAAAATAAAGTTGCATTTTTTTCGTTTCGTTTACATTTTGTTTTTATTCTTTCTTTCAATGTTTGCCAAAATTTAGCTTAATTTTCACTCTTCTCTATTTCCGTTTTACTGTGCTTCACTGCATTGTTATTATTTCGGCTCCTTCCGGTTTTGTATTTACCTCATTCTCGTCGACTACGTATTTTCTTTCTCATTTAACTTTGAAATATTTACAATTAATTCCGTTCTCATTTCATTTGTAACCCAGTCCAAGCTCCTTTTTATATCTTTATTCGGTTGATTTATGCGTTCTCTTAATGAATATTTAAAGATAATATGAACTATTCAAAAAATACGTATTTTAAAAATAACAACAATAAAACAATTATTTTTAATAAAATATAAATAAGGTTAAAGTATGCATAAAGCGGGTTATTTGAAAAAAATTATTAATACAAAGACAATAAGATAGTCTTAAATAAAATAAATAAATGTAATTTTAAAATAATATATTCCTTTATTATAAATTTGTTTTATTAAATTTTATGTATGATTTTGAATATATATCCAATTACAAGAAAATGTTAATGTTACTATGTTTATATATCCTGAGGTAACTTTGTTTTTTCCATAAAGATACAGACAATTGATGAAATGAAATAATACTTAAACTATCTTATTATGAAATAACCAAAGTTTCTGTTACCAAGACTCAATTCATACTTACTTACAACCACCAACTTGTAGGCCAGACTTATTTTGGGCTCTGTAGAAACCTGGCACTCATAGATGCCGGCATCGCGGGGCTGCACGGAGACGACCTTGAGCACCCACTCATCGGAGTTGTCGATGTGCCGGGCCAGAAAGCGCTGATCGTTGGTATAAGTCATGATGCCAATCGTGAGAATATGTAGATCCCGTTGACGTATCCAGGAGACAGCACGATCCCCCAGACTTTGCACACGACAATGCATGCGAGCCGTTGTTCCGAGGGCGGCAATTATCTCACGGTCAGTGCTGTTATCAAAGTGCGGCTCATAGTTCTCGGGTATGATGTTGGAGAGCTCCGTGGCCAGTGCTGAAGGAGTAGACAGAAAGATAGACAGACAGTGGATGGGTCAATAAACGCTTGAGAAAACCACTCGAACAAGCAACCACAATGTGAGAACTGCCAGACACTCAATCATACACACACACACACACACTCACACTCACAGACACACTCACAGAGACAAGCACAAACACTTCAGAAGGGTATTAAATAACTGTATCTAAATGTCAATCTAAATGTATTCATGTGCATTTGTATTCACCATCAGCATTAACATTCACATTCACATTCACATTCACATCAACAACCAAGTCGAAGTCGACGTTTCCATCGAAATCAGATGGATAACATGGTGCATTGGACAGCTGGGCAAATGGATATGAATGGACAGAATGGACTGAATGTACAGAATGGACTGAATGGACAAAATGAGTAAGTGCCACAGACGAATCAACATTCATTTGATTAACGAGAATTTGTGCTTAATTTATGCTAAAGTTTACCATCTTATTGGCAGCATATACTCTAAGTACAGACACACACACACACTCATACTCACACACACACAGATTCGAGTATTGCCGACACCCATTCGGATTATGATCCATCATTGGGGCACCGCACTGTGGGGCAAGTGATTAATGTGGAATTGGGTCCACTTTATCAACATCAACGTATTAGCCAACTAATGCGCTAATAATCCACGACTGCCTAAACAAATACAAATACTAATCCAAACACAAATACTAACACATATAGCACAAATAGCAATACAAATACAGTGCCTACTAAACAAACAAATAAACAAATATATATTAAGTACTTGTATATATATTTGAGATTATATATTGATTTATTGGCACACCCACAATGCCATATAACTATCAAATATCGAGCAATAAAATGCTGTTAAACACTTAATTGAAACTGTTGCTCACTTGACGGCTTCCTATCGTTCCTCCTTGCCAACATTCCAAGCCTTTGCCGGTATTGGCCAAACATTTTACAAATGAAATTGCTTTTTGCGCTGCCCACAAAAAAAAAAATATAAAAAATCAAATTTACCCACACACACACACACATACACACAGTTATGCACACGCATGTATAAAAAAATATAAAATTTTTTTAATAAAAGTTCTGTATTTACATACAAAGTGCGGCTCCGGTGAAAAGTAACCAGAGCTGAGTTTCGGGTTTTCAAATTGTTGTGTTTAACCGCAGCAACAAGCTCGACTGGCTTGTGCCACGCCTCTACCGCCCATGCCCCATGCGGGCACTAAAAATAAAGGCAGGTGCCATAAATAATAAATGAGAAATTGCACTTGCTTCTGCAAAAAAAAAAATTATTCGAAATACTTGGACAAATAAATAAATCCTCATATGCATATCTCTTTTTCTCCGTTTTTTACTCATCTGCAAAAGACATTTTAATTTCCCACACAACAGTAGTTGAATGAAAAATGAGAACATTTAAATTAAAACTATTTGGTGTTTATGTGGGTACCATTTGTTTATGAACATTTTAGCAACATTTACAGATTAGATCTTGACGAGAATTATATGGATTCCAAACTTTGCTGAATACTTTTCAGCTAGTTCTTTAACTGCAGAAGCTATACAAAAGAAGCATTTATGAAAATAAACGACATTTAACTTATTTAATTGATGTTGAATTTGAACTGAAGGGAATTCTAAATTGTTTTTAAATGAAATATCAATAATAATTGTAATATGCATATCATTATGTAATTTATAATTCAATATATCAATTGTAAAAACTGGAACAGCTGAACCTTTTCTCATACAAATTTGTGATTTAAATTTATATAAATATATTACAAGACCTATTGCTTAAAGATGCATTCATTCGATTAATATATATGTATATTTAAAAATTCCCCTGGTTTTAATTTTAATCAGTAATTTAATTTAATTTAATTTGATAATCTTCATCCTCTTGAGCAAATGCAATATTGAATTCCTTAATATTCAATTGTCTTTTGAGTACTTACCAAAGTGTGGCATATGCCTTGTGCTGTGCTTATCGAATGTTGTGGTTAATCCCATGATCACAAGCATCGCCATAAAGTATTCCAACAACATTTCATGCGCAATTTGTGACGCTGTTGAATTATAACTGCAACCAAAGACGACAACAGCAGAAAGTAATTAAAATAAATGATGGCAATCGCAAAACTCGAGACAAAGACACTGCCAAGGACTTAAATGAGTCAACGCCATATTGTTTTTTGCCATCCGCCATACTTAATTTATAAGTATTATTATGAGTAGACGGAGCAACCATCTGAACGGATTAGATTTTGAGTCCCAAAGTCTTATTTCTTATCAAAGACGTAGACGGAGTCACGGACTGAGACGGAAACGGAGACCGCAACACATTCATTTAAAATGATGACAAGTCCGCAATGCGGTTGAGTTTTCAATCACCATGACGCCCGCAGGATTCGCGGGAGGGGAAAGGGAAATTGCTGATTGGGTGGGTGTTCTTGGTTTGGGCAAAGTTGAGCAATTTCTTCATTAAGCACTAAGCTGTTGTGAAATTGGTCGAGGAAGTCGAAGATTGGTGGGAGGAACTGAAAGAGCAAAAGGAGCGAGAACAGTTAACTTTTCTGTCCAGGGGCTATAATTTCGGTCTGGTCACGTTTTGCTAATACACTTAATTGTAGTCATCCTCATACTCGTATTCCTATTCCTATTCGTATTCGTATTTGTATTCGTATTGGTTTGGGGTGTATTCGAGTTGTGAATACCTTTTGCGGACTAGAGCAATTTGTAAGTGATGCGTTTGGATTCAATGTAGCGCGAACTGCGTGCCGCCATTTCATGCGCAACGTAACGCATTCGAGCGCGTTTTTTTTTTGATTTCTTATTTTCTTATTTTTCTATTTTGTTGTTGTTTTTTAACTCCTTTTTTCTTATTTGACAAATTTTATATAAGAACTTCTTAATGTGTCGATGTGTTCATTTCAAACGCATTAAATCCGGCACTACGTAACTGTCACTATGACCCGTGACGAGTGAAACGTGACTCGCAACTCGTGATATCGTAATATCGTGATATCGTGATAACGTGATTGAAGTTGTGTTAGTCACAGTGACTGTGAGAGTCACGTTCTACTGTTAACTGCGCACGCTGCGTTGTGTGTGGCTTGAGGCGCGTTAAAGAACTAAAACTAACCTATCCTGAACCTGAATACCCGACGTTCATATATATGCAAATGCTGTTACAGTCCAAAAAAGAGCGTGCCACGTCGCTAGCGCAGGCGCATCTCAGCAATGTGGCAGCAACATGTTGCAGCAACATTTTATTGAAATGTAATTTAATTGTAACACATACCGTTAGCACCCTAACCATCAATGGGCGAACCAATAGGGACCATTGATAACCGTACTATATGCATATTTATTGTACCTTAGTAAGGATATGCTTAAATTTCATTTGAAATGCTTAAGAAGTGCTTATGAAATATTTAACAAGGCATTGAATGTAACGCCAAAAACACTTACAAAATGTCGTTTGATTTGTGTCACGCAACAAAAATAACAACAACAACGACAGCAATGCCAACAATTGAAGCAGAAACAGGAACAACATTAATAAAAAGGCAAAATCGCATGCATGACAACGCGCGTTTTTACAAGTTTTGTCAGCGTGTCTCAATTGAAAGTGGAAACCCACACACACACACACACACAAGCACAGCCGAGCACACACACTCACACACACAGACACACACACGCATGCACGTACATACCGTGACCCATTGTGCTGGAACGGAAACGGATATGAAGCCCAGGCCGGGGTGTTTTTCCCCCCGCCTTAACACCATCCCAATCCCAACACCGTTGGCTGCTCTGCCAGCGACTTATCAAAATCGATGAGGCAACATATGGTCGATTTTAATTTTCTAGCACAGACAACGACAACGACAACGACAACGACAACATTGACAACGCAGCAGCATAGCCATCGACACTAACACACACTTGTACACTCGCACACACACTGCAAATTCGTTTAACATATTTTCTTTAGAAATTGAATTTCAAAGTTATTATAAATATTTTTTAGATAAACGCAATTTCAATGGAATTTTCCATTTTACCTACGCGCATTTAATACTAAGCCACGACACTGTTCCTAACTTACGAGAATTGAAACAACATAAGAAACATGATAATAAAAATTAAATAATAAAAAAACTGTTGCTCAGAATCTTCTTATGTATAAGCTGCTACTGATTTTCCTGGCTTCCTTTGCTTGCTTCCTTAACTAATGCTAAACCCACGCCCCCTTGAAGAATGTCTTCTATTATTTTACACTAACAAGACAAATATTCCTTAGCTTATCAGCTCTGCCTTTCTTATCAAGAGTCTTCTCTTTCGCTCCCTCATCACGAAGCTCATCGCTCAACGTTCTGAGTGAATTTTTATGCACAAGTGGGTAGCTTGGTTTTTAACTTCCAACTCTCATAACTTTGTCAAAACTTGACCGATTTTCATGTGGAATATCGTTTTGATCATTTCTTGGACTCTACTTTGATCCTGCATCAAAATATTATTTATTTAAAAAATTCGATTTTTTCCCTTATCACTGTCTATTTAATCCGTACTTTTTCCTTGACTTGTTCTTTAACCCTTATCCAAAACCTTCCAACTCTCATAACTTTGGCAAAACTCGACCGATTTTCATGCGGCATATCGATTTGATCATTTTTTGGCCTCTACTTTGATTCTGCATCAAAATATTATTTATTTAAAAAATTCGATAATTTTCCCTATCACTGTCTATTTTATCCGAACTTTTCCCTTGACTTGTCCCTTGACCCTTACTCAAAGACTTCCAACTCTCATAACTTTGTCAAAACTTGACCGATTTTCATGCGGAATATCGTTTTGATCATTTTTTGGCCTCTACTTTGGTTCTGCATCAAAATATTATTTATTTAAAAAATTCGATCTTTTTCCCTATCACTGTCTGTTTTAATCGTACTTTTCCCTGGACTTGTCCTTTGACCCTTACTCAAAGACTTCCAACTCTCATAACTTTGTCAAAACTTGACCAATTTTCATGCGGAATATCGTTTTGATCATTTCTTGGCCTCTACTTTGATTCTGCATCAGTCCAATATTATTTATTTAAAAAATTCGATTATTTTCCCTATCACTGTCTTTTTTATCAGTATTTGAAAATATCAAGAAACACACGTTTTGGCCCAGCAAAACTGAAAAGTGCCTTAAATTTCCTAAAGTTCATTCTGATTTTAAAATTGAATGAATTATGATAATTTACTTTATTCTAAAGAAAAACGAATAAAATTGCAGTTAATAATTGTTATTTATTTGCTAGTATAGTATGTTCAAGTACTTGAGTTTTCGCCTATCCAAACACGAAAGTGAAACCAAACATATTGCCTGACTGTTTGTACAGGCAAAGTACTTGAACAAACAAATACTTTGCTGTTCTTTTGCTTCCTTTATTTTATTTTTTTCGATTTTGAGAATGTGTTAAACAGCCCGCTGAAGCGACCTCTGATACTCTACTTGTTATTGTTGCTAAGAGGCTTCGTCGGTTTGCGTCTTCGATTTGGACATTGATTGCATACCGAATTGATGGAAATGCCGTCATGCGATGATAGGTGGGGGAGGTTAGGAGAAGGGGTGCCCATGTAATGGTATGAAAAGATGTTGTTATCCTGACGGGAAGCCCATCCACCGGGAAATTGAATGCGGGGCGTGTGTAAAATTGATAACTTTGTTTGTGTAAACAGCGTCGCGACATTACCACCACCACCCTTCTTATTCCTCAGTTCCCTCAGCTCCCGACATTCTTTCTCTCGAAAGGAAGACCAACAAATTTCACTTGACATGATGTATGTGTGCGTTACGTGTGCGTGTTTATCGCGTATACGTACCATTGGCCATGCCCGAACACACATGGAGATATGGAGACACATACACACACACACACACATTCACATGCATGCGAATTATCGGTGTCAATTTTTATGCTGCTACGTGTGCGAAATTTAACAGAGCAACTGATGATGAGTGGACGAGCTGAAACGCACGCTCGGCTACCTTGAAACAAAGACTGTAGCAACAAAAACAACTTCAACAATAACAACAAAACAACACAAAGAGCAACAATAACAACAAATAGCACATAAAACGATGTCGCCCAATTTGGCATTACATTTTGTGCCATTGTTGTTGACATCGACTCGATAACGAAATGAATCCAAAGCAGAGCCAAGCAACAGCAGAAGGCAAAGCGCATAGAGTGAAAACAAACTAAAGAGCAACATCACACATACATACCACAACACACAATACACAACACACACTATACTGTGTACAAGGAGACATTGACAAAAGTAGTGTGCAGGAATAAAAAGGAAATCCAGGACCTGCTCGTGGACAGTTTCAGGAGTATGGTTAAGCTTTGCTCAACTGTTCATCAGAATTACAAATTGTACGAGTATTCGATTTCCGGTATTTGTGACGCCTGAGTTAACAATCGCAGTAAGCAGCCAAAATGATACTGTATGTTATTTTTTTCTTTTTTTCTAGGTTGCTCCCCCAACAGATCAAGCCCATTTCACGAAAGCGTCAACGCCCTCACACAAAGACACACACACAAACACACGACACACACACACACGATTTAAATGCCATATAAAGTTTTATGCATATTGTGCACTTGTTGTTGTGTTGTTGTTGTTGTTGATTTGTGCGTTAGTTTTCTAAGTAAAGGCAAAAAAAATAAAAAGCAAGAGCAAAAAATTCACCAAACGAGCCATTTGATTCGCTCAGTTGTCAAAACGTTTGATTCGATTAGACCGATTGATTGTATTAACATAGAAAACGCATTGATTTCCCCCTTTGAGCACTTGAGCAATCATGAAGAAATGTCCCCTCGCCTCTCTCTCCTTTCTTCAACTCACAGCATGTTCAAAAATGGTCACCAAATTCCACAGTTATCGCTCTCGAAATAACTTAAACGCAAATTATAAACCCTTTTGTCTCAAAGGATTTTCATTAAACTGGAGTCTTCTCTTTTGGAGTGGGTACTTATAGGCGAAACAATCATCGCAACTATTTATTTATTATTATTCACTTTAAATGAAATGATTTAAAGTTGCATTTTGTAAGTAGATTTGTAATATAATAACTACTCATTCAAATAGTTCAATAATATGTTATATTTATTTTTATTAATTTAATTTCTTTTCATTTGGTTTTTGTTAATTTAGCACATCAATTTTTTCACACTTTATTATTGTAATTACCTGCGGCAACCTCAAATATTTTGATGAATCATACAAAACATTTAATAATTGCCCGAAGCTATTAACTAATACCACGTACAATTATGACAGCAGATAGATCAGTTTAGCTGTAGATTTATGCATAAAATTTGTCAACAAATCTAGTTTAATTGCTACCCTATATTTACTAGTCTAGCACATGAGAACAATTTACGTTTTGATTAAATTTTAGCTGCAATTGCTATTAGCCTTAATTGAGTACAGGGCATTTTTGGTCAGGAATAGTTTGACCAATAAATTAAGTTATAAAATTAATTTAATAGATACACTTTGCAAAACCTCAATTGCATGCTGGATTAAATGAATTTCAAATTGTACTAAATTGTCAAATGGTTATTTTGGATTTCAGCTTTGCCATAAAATCTCAGCTAATATCGACAATTACTTGATATGCTTATTAAGTTATGGCCAATGAGGCAGAATTATTAATTCCATTTCCATTTGTCAGGGCGAGGGACTGGGAGAGGCACTGGGAGCGGGGCCTGGGAGAGGGACTGGGAGCAGGGCCTAAGAGAGGGACTGGGAGCGGGGCCTAAGAGAGGGACTGGGAGCGGGGCCTAAGAGAGGGACTGGGAGCGGGGCCTAAGAGAGGGACTGGGAGCGGGGCCTGGGAGAGGGACCGGAAGTGGGGCCTAAGAGAGGGACTGGGAGCGGGGCCTAAGAGAGGGACTGGGAGCGGGGCCTGGGAGAGGGACTGGGAGCGGGGCCTAAGAGAGGGACTGGGAGCGGGGCCTAAGAGAGGGACTGGGAGCGGGGCCTAAGAGAGGGACTGGGAGCGGGGCCTAAGAGAGGGACTGGGAGCGGGGCCTAAGAGAGGGACTGGGAGCGGGGCCTGAGAGAGAGGGACTGGGAAGTGGGGCCTAAGAGAGGGACTGGGAGCGGGGCCTAAGAGAGCCACTAGGAGCGGGGCCTGGGAGCGGGACTGGGAGCGGGGCCTAAGAGAGGGACTGGGAGCGGGGCCTAAGAGAGGGACTGGGAGCGGGGCCTAAGAGAGGGACTGGGAGCGGGGCCTAAGAGAGGGACTGGGAGCGGGGCCTAAGAGAGGGACTGGGAGCGGGGCCTAAGAGAGGGACTGGGAGCGGGGCCTAAGAGAGGGACTGGGAGCGGGGCCTAAGAGAGGGACTGGGAGCGGGGCCTGGGAGAGGGACTGGGAGAGGGACTGGGAGCGGGGCCTAAGAGAGGGACTGGGAGCGGGGTCTAAGAGAGCCACTAGGAGCGGGGCCTAAGAGAGCCACTGGGAGCGGGGCCTGGGAGAGGGACTGGGAGCGGGGCCTAAGAGAGGGACTGGGAGCGGGGCCTAAGAGAGGGACTGGGAGCGGGGCCTAAGAGAGGGACTGGGAGCGGGGCCTAAGAGAGGGACTGGGAGCGGGGCCTGGGAGAGGGACTGGGAGAGGGACTGGGAGCGGGGCCTAAGAGAGGGACTGGGAGCGGGGTCTAAGAGAGCCACTAGGAGCGGGGCCTAAGAGAGCCACTGGGAGCGGGGCCTGGGAGAGGGACTGGGAGCGGGGCCTAAGAGAGGGACTGGGAGCGGGGCCTAAGAGAGGGACCGGGAGCGGGGTCTAAGAGAGGGACTGGGAGCGGGGCCTAAGAGAGGGACCGGGAGCGGGGCCTAAGAGAGCCACTGGGAGCGGGGCCTGGGAGAGGGACTGGGAGCGGGGCCTGGGAGAGGGACTGGGAGAGGGACTGGGAGCGGGGCATTAAAGCTATATGAGTAACAGAGAGACTAAGAGACTAAGAGAGAGGGGAGAGAGAGAGAGAGAGCAATGACGTAGACGCAAGCGACAACGACAGGACAATATCGACTCGAGGCTGACACACATAAGTTAGTCTTATACATTCTTACCAAAGTTGGTTCAAATCTGAGCACTATAACATATAGCTGTCAGAGGACCGATCAGCCGAAAATTAAGTCTTAGTATAAAAAACATTTTTGTTTTATGAGATATCGTAACCAATCTGATAACATATGCATTTAAGTTAACTAAATTATTTTTAGTTCTTTTCCATTATACGTTTATTCCATAGTAAGTACGAGGTCTCCGACTGTCGAGTATGCTCGACTGTTGCACCGGCCGACTAGTTTTTAATGCGGCGAATGGCCAACTGATTTTGTGACTGCTGAAGTGGTATTTGGGAATCGAGAAGTCGAACAAATACTACACAATAACGAGTATTCGTACAACGAGCTGAGGTCATCGTCGAGGCGCCAGTTTAATGAGAGAGACCAAACTCATTTGAGCAACATTTACACTTTGGCCATAAATGCGAATAAAGTTTAAACGTCTGTTGGCCATAAAATAAAGCAAACCAATGATTGACCAGCCATCACATAATGTGGCAGTTGGTTGTGGCTGCCACACTGACCAGAGGCCAGTAATTCGACTGGAAAATGTCCAAAGGGAAATATATATGCTGGTGACTGCTGACTGGTTGTTGGTGGTAGCTGGGCGTTTAATTATGGCCAACATAATGCGCACAAATAGCAGGTTACATTCAATTTGACATGTAATTTTATCGCATCAAGCAAAAACTTTTGTGTGAGTGCGAGTGTGTGTGTGTGTGTGTGTGTGTGTGTGTGTGTGTGTGTGTGTGTGTGTGTGTGTGTGTGCCGCGTCGCGAGCAATTCAAATACATATATTTTATTATTTTATTATCTACTGTTTTATAACTTTTTTTTTCCTCTAAGCTGACACTCAAACTTTCCGCACGTTTTCCGTATAAAAAATGCTATGGCCAACGTATCCAAAGCTTCCGTCAGCAGATTTTTGTCGACCACGCCCCCCACCGAATATCCTTGTTTTCCATCCCCCAACCCCCTTCCCACATTGCCACCATCCATAAGACGCTGCAAATGGCGCAATTGTGTGAAAGTTGAAAAACGTTTTTGGCGAAATGTGCGGCACTAAACAATGCCATAAAGCGTCAAACTTGTCGATACTTTCTTCTTCTTCTGTTATTGTTTTTTTTTCTTGTACGTATCTACAAGTACGCTGCTATCCGTATCCCATATCCGTATCTATATCTCAGCTGTATGCTTGTAGTTGTATCTGTGCTCGGGTTTTCATATTGCCTGCCTGTCAATTTCAGTTGCTGGTTTTTCTTGTTATTTGTGCTACTTTGATTATAACAATGGAGAGATGGCAACTGAAACTGAATCTGAAACAGAAACAGACACAGAATAAGATGAGCGGACTTAAGAATGGCAAAAGGGGCAAAGGGGGAAGAAATGCGACACTGAGACAATCGCTTACAATCTTGGCAGACAAAAGTTTTCAATTTGTAACTATTTGTTGTTCTGGGTTATGTAAATTGGCTCATGTTGTTGATTGTGCAACTTTAAAAACATTTTCATTGCGTTTGCATTTACGAATTCTGTTGACTACTCGAATATTCCCTTCAGCCCTCCTCAACACTCAACACTCTCCCCTTAACCCATAGTCCTCATCCAGTTGTGACATTTAGCGCGTACTCGTATCTGCTTTACACTTCATTTGCACTGCCAACTCATAGTTAGTTTGGGAGAATGTTCAACATTTGCCAAAAATTGTTATAAATGGCCATTAATGTGCATTCAGTTAATGGGCGATGCTTAGCCATAGGGCTGACTAATTTCAAGAGCATAAAATTACGCAAAAGTGTTTGGGCCATCAGAAAATGGTAGCCGAACTTGGCCCATTAATCATTTATGGGCGTCAGTTTTACAGTTTTAACAGTTTTACAGTTTTTCACTTATTCAGTCTTTTCAGCAAGTTGCCAACTTTCTGCAACACAATGCACTTTTATAGGCCAGCATTGGGCCAGGACGTGCGCCAGGACCTTGCTTGTTCTCCTCCCTCCTCCCTCACTCTGTCTATTATTCTCTCTCTCTCTCGCTGTCAAAATAATGGCAATCGGTAGCTAACATTGCAGTTGTTATTGTTATTGCTGTTGTTGTTGTTCTGGTTGCTCGTGTTGTTGTTGGTGTGGCCTTGCCACTGTGGCAGCAGCTATGGCAACAATTGTTTGCCCCAGGCGGCTTTTTCAATGGGCAATTTAACTCAACTGAGATACAGTTGTCCCTGGCTCTCGACGCTTGTCCATTGACATATAGACTATAGCCCATAGACCATAGAATCGCTGCCACTCCAGTGATTGTCCCTGTTGTCGCTTGGCAACTATCTTGATAACTTTTCTCAATATCCTTTCGGCTTAATAAATATATTTCAGCGATAAAAAGCACAAACATGTCGTTGACAGCATCACACACACCAAAAATGCCAACCTAGAGGTAATAAAATGCTTCAATAATTTAATTCAATTTCTGATGGTGGCTCTAAAATGAAAAAACAATCAACATGCCAGAATTGTTAATACGCTGCAGTCTTTAATAGGTCATCATTTATATATTTATTTACTTTAATATTTGCTGACAACTAAATAATTCAAATGATTGAGAACTAATAAAAAATAAATAAAGCATACTTTTAGGATCGAGTAATAATAGGTCCAATAAATAAAGCATACTTTTAGGATCGAGTAATAATAGGTCCAGTACAAAAATATGCAACTTAGAAAGAATAAAGCATACTTTTAGTTTGTTACACGTAATTTCTTGAAGCAAATATTATTTACATTTTATTTTATTTCATTTAATTCTATTTAAATATTAAGTTTATTTAATTTTCTATGTTTCGAAGCTTTACAAGGAGCATGTCCAAGCATTATATGCCATTCAATTTGTTTGTACGGCAATGTAATCACGCCCGACTTTTAGCTACTGAAAGTAAAAAACAACAGCAACGAGAACACCAACAACAACAAAGTAAACATATGTCAATTTTCCACTCGAATTGCGATGCAAAGCTGAAGTGAAAAACGTAACGGAAAAAACTTGAATGAAAAGCAGTGAAAAACCAGAGACCAAAAGCAGAACTGAAAGCAATGCCAGACCGGAGACCAGAGACCAATGCCCAGGAATGTTATGTTCTAAATGTGAATGTGTTGTAATACATATATACATTTGTGCCTGTGTATGTGTGTATGTGTGTGTGTGTATTGAACTTACATAGATACAAATGTAAGTGTATTTGTACTTACACACACACATATATACTATATATACATATATATATATATATATTTGTATTTTCATTTGGCTGCCAACAAAAGTCGATTTTATTGAAAATTTCTTTAGCTATTTTGCAACGTTTCTTTTCTAGCATTCACATTTTTTGCTATTTGACTTTTTTCTATAATTCTAAAGCATTTTAAGAAGTTTTGCAATGCGCCCAACACGAACATTGTTGATAAATATTGGTTTACTCATATGAACCTACATATTATATATATTTATATATATATAAAAATTTGTACTTCTAAGTGAGTAAAGGGACGATGTAGTCAGTGACGTCTCCCAGAGAGCAGAAGAGCTGGACAAGGACAAGTCCGACGACAAGTGGGTCGAAAGGATAACATTGGCTGGGGCTGCCTTTTTTTCTCTAGATTGTTATGCAGGGACATCAGGGCCATGTCAAAATGGCAAATTACTGAGAAACATGTCATTTTCATGGTTAGTTACATTTTTATTGTGACATTAAGTGGTTGGAGTTGATGCTTATCTGCTCAGTTTTTGTGCCTATAAATTGATTGCAATAGCAAAATAAAAGGCCATTATCGAAACGATTATTTTAGACTGAAAATTTCGACAACAGTATTAGAAATACATTTCGATAGACGACGCTCAAATACGCTTCCATATAAGTATATATATGTAAGTCAACATCAAGTAAGATTTCAATGTAACAGCAATATTAGAAAGGAACTTGTATATCAAGTGTTGACCATCATTCAATTGAGCCAATTCACTTCACACTTCAAACACTCCAACACTGATCAACAGACAGACTGACAGACTGACTGACTGACTGACTGACTGACTGCGATGTCATGCAGCTCATTGAGTTCGTGCAATCCTTCGATTCCAAATACATTCATCAAGTCGCAAGCCGTTCAGTTTGTTTTGCCATTTTTGCTATTTTGGCTGTGTCATGTCATCCATTCTGGCCATGACTGGATGGTGTGCCTGGCGCTGGATTAGATCAACGTTTGTGTTGCGTTAACGGTGTCTGTCGGCCCCCCAGCCATGACCTCAAAGCGGCAGCAAACACCCCAAACCAACCAAACCAACAACCAACATCAAGCGGCAGCGGTAAACGTCAAACAATAAATCGCAGCTCCTTGTGCTTGCCAGCATAATAAGTACGTTAGCTGCCACGTTTACGTAATCCGTTGGCTCCTCTCGGCTTCCCCATTTGCGATTAACCCGCCCGCCTAGATAATGCCAAACACACACACACAAACACACACACACACACAGACACAGCAGCAGCAACAGCATAGACACTACAAAGCAGACAGCATCAAGTTGAGCTTACCTTTAACAAGCCAGAGCAGGGGAATGTATTAGCAGCAGAATATTGAAGAGGGGAGTGTGAAGAGAAGGGAGTGCAAAGACTGCGGTATGTTCGAGTCGGGTGTGGGGTGTGTACTGGTTGTCTTTTTTCCTCTTCGGCTGCCTCTTTGCATTTTATTGTCGAAACGTTGCTCTCATTGTTGTTCTTGTCGTTGTTGTCATTGTTGTTTATGTGCGGGTATCAAAACGCTATTATGGCATGACTATGACGTCTGTACCTCTATACCTCTATAATTCTCTATCTACTTATACTTATGTACTTGAAAAGCAGCCAAGTCATTATTAAGCTTAACCGACTTCTCATATACTCTGCAACGAGTCCTAAATATCATATTGGCCAACGATTAAAGCCAATTCTCTTTGTGAGTAATTTTGATAGATATTTCAGCTTAGTTATAGCCTAAATTATTCAGATAATTTTATCAGTTAATACTATGACAAAAATAAAATGAATGATTTTTTATTTTAATTTTAGAAGTTGGGATTTTATCTTAATGGGTTAAAAGAGAATTTAAAGAGAATTTAGTTTGAATTTATTGCAACAATTATATAAATGAATACAATTTTATACTAAAATCTTTTTCTCTATATATATATCTATACAATAACAAGACTCTAATATATAAGAGTAAATAAATTAATACAATTATCAAAGCAATTTGATTGACAGCCTAGATCTTAATTATACACTTTTCAGTATCAACAGTATTTTATACCTTTTATTAATTAAAATCATAATACTAACGATTTCTCTAATTCCTCCCAAAAAGATGTCTCCCATCTGATTGCTTTTCCTTCTCTTAAAGAGCTCAAGTGTTTGGGCTTGTATCCTTTGGCAATTAAGCGCTTGAGCGAATACCTGCCGCAACTAATGATTACAGGGTATTATAGTGTATACCTATATATACATAGATAGACATGCAAGAAATACATACTTATAAATCTCATTGTTGTAGTTGGAAATAAACAGCAAGTTGTGTGTCTCTGGCGCTTGTTAACGCCCTCGTTTTGGCGGCTTTGAAAACTTTGTCAGCATTGTTGTTATTAGGCAAAATTAAAGACTTTTGTCGCCTACGCATAGAGGACGCACGTACCCAGAAACAAATGGGCTTTGCAAATAAGCAAACAAAGCCCCTTATTGTAGTATAAAAGTGGCCGAGGAAGGATGCAAGAGATGGGGGGGCTGGAGCGGGGTCGACTGAAGGCATAAGCCTGGACAGCCTGCAAATTATTTTAAGCAAACTTCATTCTTGAGTTTGTACAACTCGTTGCTGGCCTGACACGAATAGCACGAAAGGAATTGGGTGTGAGACTAAGACGGGGCACTCGAACTAGAACCGAGACTGTGACTGAGACTGTGAGACTGAGACACGGGGTCTTAGAAACAGGGACCAGACCCAGACCCAGACCCAGGCCCAAAGACCGAGCCCCGTTCAGTGCTTGTTTTTCAATCATTATTCAGGCAAGGCTTTTCCAAGGCTTTGCCCAAAAAACATTGTATACGACTTCGCCAGACTGTGTCTCTATGTTGCAGTGTGTGTGCGTGTGTGTGTGTGTTGGTGTTGGTGTTGGTGTGTGTGTTTGTAGAGTATCGTGTTTTGCACGCTTTTAATTAAAATGGGGGTACGATTTTTCACTTTTGCTTGGCTTTGAGCTGTGATTTATGAAACTTGCTTTCATGTTATAGTTTTATACATGTTAAACTAAATGCTAAGTAAATGCTAGAAAGGTTGAACCAGATACAAATACACACACACACACACAATAGTTCAGAAGGGTCTGCAGTTTTAATTGAAAATAAGTTTAAAGGTCAGTTGAATGTGGCGAGCCGAGAAAACAACCTGAGCGTAACCTCAAAAACAGTTTCTTATATAATGCCCAGGCATTTAATGTTAAAATATGAAGACACTACGTACACACGAAACCTTAAAAGACATACATGTGTGTCTGTGTGTGTGTGTGTGTCGATTGAGACCGGGAACGTATCCTTATCAGACAGCGCAGGCCTCATCTGAGGGGTGACCTGGGTCCCTGTTGTCCTGGGCCTTTTCTTGTACATCAAGCGATTAACAAAAATGCCAGTAACTAAGTACAGCAACTAAACTAAGCACAATTAATAGCCCCCAAAAACGCTGCGAGCCATAACAATGCATGGGAAGCACATTTGGTAATATTGATACATATATAATAAGATTATGAGGAACGTGAATGTGGCCATTACTTATCACTCATTAGTGGAAAAGAAGGCAGCAACAGCAGAGACCTCATTTCTGGTAGTTAATAACAGACTTTACCGACTTTCCGACTTTTCGACTTTCGCCTTAAAGCTGAAAAGTGTTTTGTTGATTGTCACACGATGCGTATGCGTAATATGCCCAAATGACTGACTATGACAGGCTGTTAAAGTGTATTTATGCCTGAAACACACCCACACAATAACATACAACACCTAGCACTTATTCCTGTAAATACGTATTTACTTATCAACTGGATCGTAATTGCAGTCATTTCACCTTTTAACCCAAAACGAATACAAACAAATGAGAACAATGAAATTATTACGTACAATATAAGTTGAGTAAATATGAGCACTGGAGTTTGGCAGCATAAATAAGTAGTTAGTCAATTAACTATCACAATTGCTGGTCCGATAGTTAATAGGCCATGCACCTGTCATGACAATAATTGGCCTGGTTTTGACATAGACATATTAATATTGCGTCATAAATATGCAAATTATAAGTCAATATATGTATTCATTGATATTGCAATTTATATTTTGTACAATAAAAGTTAACTGAGAGATATCATATTTATATAACATACTGTAAATTAAAATCAACCAATCGGACGCAATCAGTCCAGTTGTATTTTCAAGTTACAGTCAGTAAATAGTCAATTCGGGCAAACTTGACTGTTAGACCCCCTGTAGTTATTGGTAAGCAAAAAAATATGCCAGAAATTTAGTAAAGGTACAAGAATAAATATAAATGCTTGTTTCCCTTCAAAAATCCTTATAGACACTTAAAACTTATCACATATATGGTCTAGCAATTATTTTGAGTTCATATAACATTTGCTTAGCATACATTGACAATTTATTTTGAGATATATTTGCATTTCACAAATTTTTGCTAAAAAGAACATGAAAAACAGCTTAAGCTTAACAAAATTTTATTATTTCATTTTACTGCTCCTGTCTGTCTTTTGTTAAAAATTTTCTTAATTGACATCCCATTGAATAGCTTCTTCGAAATGTGTATGGTATGTGTATGCTTGTATTGAGAAATTTAATAATACGTGTTTCAATATAATCAATAACAAAAATTCGCCCACAAAACACAGATACTGAAAACAGCTCGTACAGAAATTATTATTGCAATTTTCAGACAATTTTTGCAAGTCATTAAGGATTTATTCATAAAAATAATAAAAAAAAATGAGAATAAAAGAATGCAAACAAATATTTGTATATATTCAAGAAATTCTTCTATTCATTAAAAATGACTTTGAACATTAGGAATGAGTGTCAAATCAGGCTCAATAAATGTTAAAAATAAGAAGAAATTAAAAACGAAATGAGAGTAAAACCTTTTGTCATTGCTCTGTTTTATGCTATTACTAAATTGCCTGCGTCTACCAATACTCTGATGGCCATTACCCATTTAACAATAACTGTTGGCCAATTAGAAAATGATATTGCTATTGCCCATGACTCTGCATCCGTTGCTCTTCTTGTTTTCTTGTTTTCTTGCCTGTTTCTATTACAGTTTCGGTATCGGTATCGGTTTCTGTTCCTGTGACTGCGTTTTAGATTTGGTTTTTGTTTTTTTTTTGGTGCTTCAGTATCTGTATCTATGTGCTGTATCTGTATCTGTATTGGGTTTAGCTGTTCAATTAAAGCTTGTTATGGTTTCGAAGCCATAAAAGTGGGTGAGCCAATTGCCTTGGGCATTGCACATTTAGGCAGATGACCATAAAAATTAAACGCTGCCCGTTGCAGCTAATGAAGTTGTCCCAGTCCCAGTCCCAGTCTATTCCTGACTTTGTCTAGTCACACAATAAACGACATTGACGTGACAGACTTTTCGGCTTAAGTCCAAGGCAGTCCAAGGGAGTCCAAGGGAAGCAGCAGAAATGACAGCTACGTGGATGTTTGCTCACTTTAATTTGAAGTGTGCATATGTTGGCCATTATTCCCACATTATGACGCTTCACTTTGTCAACACTTGGCAACCAGAGAGTGCCTCTCTTTCCCTCTCTGTGCCTCACTCACATGGAATTCATTCTCATACTTATACTGAGAGCCACACATTACACACATAACGTATACCGTATGGAATATGTATATGTCTGTCCTGGCTGTCTGACCGTTCGCTCGTAAGCCCAACATCTATTTTACATTTCCACATCATTTGTTCTAGCCATGAATTGAATGTATTATACAGCATCCTCACCGTTGGTGGTCGCATCCACACGCATACATAGACATAGACAGCGACATCTACAGACATTGCCAGCAGCTGGCTGACCATTTCGGCTGGGAACCACATGCGAATGTGATGTAGCGCATAATGATAACGTGGCCCGAATGCGATCCCAAAACAAGGCAGCATTCCCCTCTCCCTCACTCTCACTCTGACTCTCCCACTCCCACTCCCTCTCCACCTCTCTCTCTGACTCTAACTGGCATAGCTACTCCCAATAAGCGTGCAGCATGCTAACCGACTTTTATTGGGATATGATTATGGGAGCCCATTTTTTATGCCCCACACTTGGCACTGAGTGCAGCCAAACAAAAGACAGAGAAAGAGAGCGAACGAGTGGGAGCGAGAAAGAGCTGCACATAAAAGACATATAAACAGAACATAAAATAAATTGAAATATTTACAAGCTTACACAAATGTTTTCACAATGTTATATGAGTCTCCTCTGTCATTTGAATACGTACAAAGGACAAAGCATGAAATATACTGTCATATCCTCTTTAACAATAACTGTAGGTCATTATCATATTAAACAGAAGTGTGCCGTTTAATGTTTCCAGCTAAATATAATAAAATTTTTAATTTGCCATAGTCGTTTTTAGCTGTTTCCAACTTGGTATAATCAGTCAGGAATAGGAGCCCAATTGATTGGCATTAAAGGATAAAGGAATTATTAACTTTAGACGCAAGTCGGAATGACAAATAGCCTATTTCCACGACAGCACATTTGGCTCATTCGACGCCATTTTCATCATTCGGCCCGAATGTGGACTTCATTTCACTACAAAATCCGAATGGTCATTTTGGCTCATTCATAATGAATGTACAGAAATCAATTATCACTTTAACCAGCTGTCTTGTTCAACAAAAAAAGTTAGCATGAATTATAATTGCAAAATAAAAATGAAAATGTACATTATTTAAACTTTTTATAATTTTTGTACAGAAATCGAACAGCTGAATTATTTCAGGCGAATGAAAAATGCTTTGACAGTTGCACATTTGGTCGTGGAAAGCCAAATATGAGCCACATTCAAATGTGACCAAATGAGCCAAATGTGAGTGGTCTTGGAATTAGGCTAAAAGTCCATTTTCATGTCTGTGCTCTATTGTTAAGAACCAACTCCATAGATTATGGTCTCATCAAGGAATCATGTGGCGATATTGGCTAATGTTAGAAAATGGGAACTCATGGAACTTAAATAGGTGTGTGAGTGTGTGTATGTGTCTTAGTAGTCTCTATATCAGTTGAGCCTAATGTCGGCTTCCTGTCAGTTTCACTCTCAGGACAAACTTAACTGGTCCTTTGGCCGACTTTCATACCTTTACTTTATGAATTTATGGTTTCGAAGCTGCTTTGCCAGTTAACCTGCAAGTCAGCCATTTGGAACATAGGCCGGTAAGGTAAAGGTTAGTTTGGCAGGGAAGGAACAGACAGGCAGAGAGAGAGAGTGAGAGAGAGTGAGAGAGAGAGAGAGAGAGTTTCACTATTTGTGGTCGTCGAGTCTATGTAACTGCGATATAAGCGAACCATTTACAGTTCATAGAATATTCCTTAGCACACAACTTGGCGCAGCTCTTTGTGTGTGTGCGAGTGTGTGTGTGTGTGCGTAGTGTGTGCACACATACTTAGGAGCAACTTTTGGCGGCCTACAGCATGCCAACTTTGAACTTCGACGTTGTCGTTGCCGCTGTCGTTGGTCTTGGCCGCTGTTTACATTGTTTCAAAGCTAAATGTCATTATAGCTAACCCTCCTCCCCCCACCCACCAGCTACCTACCCCTACCCTTGGCCAGAATGCTTTCCGAGAGCTCTTTTGATGCAAAGCGAGAGCGTGTTTGCTTTTATGCATGTCGCCTGTGTACACATCTATCTGTGAGCATCTATGCGTGTGTGTAACAGTGCGTATGCGTGATGCGCATAAAATGCCAAGCGAAAATAAAAGCCTTTTCCCCACTCCAACGCAGGCAAACAATTCATTTATGTATGTGTATGTGCCGAGTCGCCAACTCCCCTTTTAGATGCTGCCTGATTTCTCTTTGTCCTTCATCCTGGCTACCCCTTTCTGCATTGGGTCGCGTCGTCATCGTCATCGCCATCGCCATCGCCATTGCCATCGCTGGCAGAGGAGGCGTTGTCACTTTATCTTAATGTGTTACCACCTACGACTTGGCATTGTCGACGATAGCGTCGCCCCTCGCAAAAGACTACATACATACAAACATACACAGATACATACATACATACACTTTGGTATCTGAGTCGTGTGGCAGCTGAATGTGTCCCTGCGGTAGCATAATATCATCATTTATTGATCCGATTTATGTGACAGGCGAAACTATCTTTCGCTTCGCTTTTACTTTATCTGAACACACTCAATGGGAAGTTTTCAAAGTGGTTGAAATTGACGGCGATTTAAAATATATACTATATATTACGAAATTAGTCCAGGAGTTGAGTTTAAAGAGCGAACTGTTTTGCGACTGTCAATTAATCATCTTGTTGCTGTCTGCTCCTGGCCAAATCACATGCATAATTTATATGTTAATAAATATCTATTTTGCTTTTGCGGTTTTTGCCAGCGTATAAATTACAAATTCATGACCAGATACACGCACAATGCTCTCCTCATTCTCTCTCTCTCTATGAACTTTAATTTACTGACTTTTGGGCAATCAGCTGCCAGAAAGCAGTCAGCACTGCCGACATTCCTCTAGTTCAGGCCAATGTCCGTGCTAGCCAACAACTGCCCAACAGTCCAACAGTCCAACAGCCCAGTTAAGTGCAAAGCAAATCTGCCAAAGGCAGGCACAGCAAATCGAGCTCCATCTCCCTCCAACCTCCTCCCTCCTACCTCCCTCCCTCTGCTTCCTGCTCCCCGCCGAGGTGTAGGCAATCGAAATGGTTGGATCCACTACGTGTAGCGGATGCGCTCATAAATCAATGTTGAAATCAAATAGTACTCGGTAGTTTTATATGCTCACTCGTTCCCACTTTGCCGTTTGAGTCGCCGCTTCCGACTCGGGTCCGGACTTTAACTCAGACAGGCTAAACGGATGCCATGGAAATGGTCAGCGTCGCCGCCGGAGCGACCAAAGAGACGAGGGGAGTCGGAACGGGGGGACGAGGGGAGTCGGGAGCTGACAGAACTCAGCCATTTGACATGGGGCCCCAGTAAATGGCAGCTGTAAAAAGCGTGAGAATTAAAAATAAATTTGCAGCTTTTGACCCAGCGAAACTTCCTTTTTCCCGCACAATATCTTATTCAAATACTTCAAATAAGTCAGTTCGCTTAACCTGAAGCAAAAGCAACAGAAGAAGAAAAAGGGCTATTGTACAACAGTGCGTATCATTAATATTGTAAACTTGATGTTCAAGTTATATGACACGAGCATAAGACACCATTCCCTAACAAGGTATCTATTACTTATGTCTTACAAAATAAGTTAAGCTACTTACTAAAATAAGTTTAAAGCATTTTGTATTTTTTACACGGTCTTTTCTCTTACAGACCCGCAAAGATTATTCGGATTTTTTTATTTTTTTTTGCATTGCGAATTCCTCGAATACTCGAATTTATCAAATGCAAATTGAAATTCCTAGAAAAGTGTCGAATGTCACAAATGAAACCATAGAACATGCATATTTTATTAAAAGCTTTAACATGTTATGTTGTTTCCTTTTTAAAGTTCAACCGTCAATAGCGACTTTTAAATTGTGTTCTTTGCAAGACAATGCTATTAAGATTCAGTTGTTTATTTAATTACAGCAATCAAAATTGCTATTGCTACAGTATTTGGAGTAGGAATATAGGATGAGAGGTTGAAGCCCGAATTAACTCCATTACATACTAATGGTATTTATATTACAAAGAGCTACCTTTCATTTTAACTAGTCTTATAATTCTACAAAGTATTCTTTCAGTTAACTTACATAATTAATTATTCAAAAATGTGTATTATATGTAATTCTATTAACTTTATAGAGCTATTATAATTGGAATGTGTTTTTACGATTAAAGTACATTTAATAGTATGCTTAAAGTAATCCCATTCAAATTAAATACATTTAAAATTCAACACTTATTTCTACGCGCATAATAATTAGTTAGTTAAATTTGGGCTCGTTTTAGGCCAGCTGTTAATGTGCTGTTAACTTGTTAAACTGTTATTAGCTGGTTTCTTATTCTACTTAAATTTATGCCAGACATTTTAAATATAATTAACGTGAAATATAAATCGAATGACAGATTCCACTTTAGACTGTCTACAAAATGTATCTAATTCTCGCTCTCATTCCCATATTTGTAAATAAATATGTCAGCGTGTTGACTTACAGTTTCAAAAATCATTGGAGATAATTGCGAAACTCTTTAGCTTTCCATCATAACACTTTCTGCCCCATTTACAGCTGAGACTCTTTTGCGCCCACAAACGAGCTGTTAATATATGAAAAAAAAACACTCACACACACAGAAACAACACACATATATAGTATAAACACTGTCAATACAGAGATACATGCCTTCTCCCACTGCGACGGCAATTAAGTAATCAGGTTGTTGGCTTACCAATTTTGCATGAAATTCCGTTATCAGCTCATTTTTCTTTAGACAGTAGCTGGCTTCTGTCGCGCTCAGTCAGGTTCAGTCAGGTTCATTCAAGTTCTATCTTGTCTGTCTTTGGTCCTTTTGGCGGTGTCGTCAATTTCTATTTTCACTGTGGGTTAAGTGCCTTAGGCAAAGTTTTTAAGGGCCTATTCAATTTCTACGCTTGATTAAATAATGTGACATGTTGTTGCTGTTGTTTTTCCCATTTGTTTTTGTTGTTAGCAGACGCTTTTAGCATTTGGGGCCTCGACAACGACAATTTTCATGCACACTCTGCTCAGATTATGTTTATTTTAGGGGTGTGCGGGTGTGGGAGTGTGCGAGTGTATGTGACAGACGGCAGACCATCAAAATGGAAAATGTTTTGCTCGATGAGCCGTGAGAAAAAACTTCAAAAAAAAAATACATATATATATATATATATAAAGATTGAAAGAAAAAAAAAAAAGATATGATAGAAACGAAGTAGCTGAAAATGCGGTTGTGACCATGGCCTGACAAAATGTCGCCCTATAAATTTCCCATTTCGCATTTCTAGTCGCATTCGCACTCATATCGAACTACATTCAGTTCTATTCATTTGCAAATTCAGCTGCCTACTCATGCTTGCCAAATAAATATGTACTGCATAAAATTGTGTAATGCAAATACCCATACACATTTAATAAATATATGAATTTGTATGCATATATTATATTTTGTTCATTATTTTAATGTTATGTCGCAGAGATAATTGAAAGTGGCCGCAACATGTTGCCAATGCCTGCAGCTCTGTGTCCTGCAACACAAAATGTTGCTAGCTCTCATTGATGTTTCGCACTCTCGCTCTTTCGAGAGTTGGCTCTCTGAGAAGTCTCTCTCTTGCTAGCTAGTTGACTCTGGTTCTCTCTCTCTTTATCTCTCTCTGTCTTCCCCCAAATGGCATAATGTTAGCCAAGTTATGTGCCGCTGCTTATGGGTTAATATGGAACTCTGTCACCAAGTCAGTGGGTCAGCCAAATGGTGTAAAGGTTGTGCGGCACTGTTGCAGCTCATTGAAACTTTGAATGCATTGAAATTAAAGCCAGTTAATTAGCCTGACGTCACGTCAATGGCAAATTGCTTACAAATTGCCAAGTAAATACATGTATCTTTGTGTGTGTGGGTGTCCACAAAAGGCAGCATAAAAACATAAAAAAACATAAAACGAGCAGACGTTTACCTTGACAAGCTGAATGCCAAAAAAGTGGCATCGCCTAATTGGCCAGGTCACTAGATCAAGCTTAGTCTCTGTCTCTGTAATGTTTGTCTATTTTCTAATTTTTGTTACAGTTCACATGTTTTTGGCTTTGGCCAAGCAAAAATAATAACAATAACAAGTTAACAGGGCCAGGGCTCAAATAGCGGCAACAACAACAACGACAACTACGACAACAACAATGCAGCAACAGTAACAACAGCAAGCGAGCAAATATAAACAAAAACGCATGCAAATCACGCATACGCAGCGTTGCACGCGCACAATAACAATAACTTTTGTAGGCCGATGGATGATGGCTCAAGTGCAAAAGGTTGCAACAAGGCTAAAATGCTGCTCAGCTTGGCAGCTGCAAATTGAAGTGCCTGACAGAGTTAAACTGGAGCATTTGGCGCATAATCCAAACAACATTAAAACTACGCACATCCGCAAAAAAACAACAGGACAATACCTTAGTCAAAGACAGAGAGGGAAAGGGAGAGGGAAAGAGAGAGGCACAGTCACAGGCCACTGCCACACAGCTCCCCTACTGTGTGTGGCAGAATTGAAAAGCATTGCGGAACTTAGACAGTTTCCAGCTGAGCAAAGTGTGCAGCGCTTTCATTTTGAATGCCCTCATGCACCATGAGCAACAGAATAAGAAATAAATTAAAGCCAAGCACAGCCTATTATTGAGTTCATATCTCTATCAAATGCACATGTAATAAAAACTCAACTCAAACTTTGCCTTTAAGCATTGTTAATAGAATTTCTGTCAGATTATTTATGCATGCCATTTTTTTTATTATCATTCATGTTCCACATTTCGCATTCTATTCGATTTTACAAAAAAATTTACCTAGCATACTTTTATGATGACTTCAACTGCAGGTCGAGAAAATTACGATCTGTTATTTGTTTTAGCACGAAAAAATATGCTGAAAATTAGTTTTTGTTAAATTGATTGGAAAGTGGAATTCAAAGAAAATCGTTTTCATATTAAATAAATTGTGTTCTATATATGTTTATTATTTATTATTTTCAAGCTGCATGCCATGAAAAACAATCTGCATACAATATTTTACTATTTGTTTTTTATCAGGTATTTTTTGCTGAATGTTTTTTCAAGGCACATGTCAAGAGATATACATAAATTATAATGCACAACAAATAGTCAGTCAATTCAATTGTAAATCGTTTTAAGAGGCACTTTACTTTAGAGTAGTTACAATATTTCCCTGAAATCATAAAGACAACCTCTTTTCAAGGCAACTGAAGCAAATCGGTTTCTTGAAATATACGCAGAATCATAATGCGTAAAGTGAAAGAATAAAAGTTTTCACGACAACTGATAGAAATACTTTTCTTGAGTTTATAGCTTACTGAGAACCCTTTGGACCACTTAGGACTATAATATCTTTCTAATGAGTTTCGAGTAGTTGTTACGAAAATTCCAGAGAACATTCAAGCCGAGCACGTGCAGCAAAGTTCAAGTGGTACGCATCTGTTTAGTTGCTATTGTTGCTCGCTTTTTTTTTGGGTTTTTTTTGGTTTTATTGTGTGCGTTGCACTTTTGCCAGCCGAAATTTGTATGAAATTTCATACATTTTCTTTGAGATTGCCTGTGTCGCCCCCATTAACCGCCAAGTGTACGCAATTACAGGAAAGCCACGTGGCCCCGGCGACACCACTCGACTCCAGTTGACTCGGTACGACGCGGGAGTCCACATCCAGAGTTGGAGAGAGGTGGAGAGAGGCGGAGAGAGACGGAGAGAGGCGAGGGAGAGGTGGAGAGAGGCGAGTGAGAGTTAAGGCAGGATGTCGACCAGCTTGCGACTTACTCGCGCTTTACAGCTGATTTGCATTTTGGTAACCGCGCTCTGCAGGAGGCAGCGACACGAGGAGGAAGTGTAGAAGCTGCCAGAGGATCTACTACTGTAGTTGGTAGCAGCTTGACTTGGGTTCCCGTCAGCTTTTTAGACTACAGTTTACAGGTAGCAGGTTTTGGCTTTTTAGCTTATGCGCGGGGCACTTGTGGCATCCGGTTGAGAGTCACCTTCCATGGCATTCTTCCATCCTTCCCACCACACCCATTACCCTACCCATGACCCATCATCCGCTCGTTCGTCTTCCCCCTTTTTCCATTGTTGGTTAGCAAAGTCGCTGTCACATTTCCTTTATGCTTCAACCGTCTGTTGAGTGTTTCGTTTAATGCAGGTAAACGAGTTTTTTATATTGCCAACTGAGGGCGTTGAGTTGTTGTTTGTTGTGTGTTGTGTGTGTGTGTGTGTGTGTGTACGGTGGGTGTTGGGCGTGTCTGCTCATTCGTTGGTTACTTAATGAGACATTTTTCACATAAAAAGCAAGTGCTGCAGACAAAATGCGAATATCCAACGTGTATATATTGCTGACAGCAAGTGCAGTTTATTGTATTGACGGATGCTTCAATTGCTCAAGAGCAGCTGCAATAAATCAAGCAGTGTGCGGTATTAAAATTAACCAACTAGCAGCTCAATAAACATTATCTTCCATCCAATGTGTGGCAGCTTTCCAAGCTGGCCAGCTTACGAGTATCACAACCCGCAGGCCAGTTCAGTTCAGTTCCAGAACCGTTTTCAAGACGACAATGACAGCATGTGATGAATTGTGCTCACGTTCTCCACATCCATTGCAGACTCAAACGTAGTCAGAGACTGATGGTTATGGGTGAGGGCCAAACACACACACACACACACTCACACACTGATATACACTGATAAAAAAAAATGTTCTAACATCAAGATTTTAGTCTCAGAACTAAGATTTTTGGTCTAAAAAATGCGTTGAGAACATAAAATTCTTAAATTTAAGAGAACACATCTCGATTTTAAGAACAATTAAGAGAACACATCTTAATTTTAAGAACAATTAAGAGAACACATCTTGACTTTAAGAACATTTCAAGTTCTTATTTTAAAAACAAATGTTCTTAAAATTAATATTAAAAAAATTAAATAAATAAAGATTATTTTTTACGTTTATGATATTTAATTTTTAAATTTTAATTTACTTACAACATTCAAGTCTGTTTTAGTAATTTTATAAATGTTTTTTGAATTCGTTACAAGTGGGACTCGAACCGCCGCCTACTGCTTTACAACTGAAGCAGCCTCTCTAACCAGAGCGCCACGGTGCCACCATTTGTTTGAACCGAAATAGTACCTATTTATATATTCCTAACAATTTAAGATTTTCTTTCTCATATTAAGATTTTAAGATTTTTTCTAGTAATTTGGTAATTTTGTCTTAAAATAATCTTATTTTTAGAACAAAATATTTACTATATTCTTTATTTTGGAAGTTGGTCTTTTTTTCAGTGTACACACACCTTTGCCACACTTAAGCCCGCAGTCCAATCGACTCGGAAGTTGCTGTTGCTGCTGATGTTGCTGCTGTTGCAAAGCCTTTTTGATGCAGCGACCATAACTCATCGGGAACCAAACACTTGCCGTCTGAGATAAAAACTATCATTTGCCAAAAGGTGATGTGAGATTGCTGCTTGGAGTTAAGACTAGGTGCCTGACCTGTTATCCTTTTGCAGGGCTGTCCTGTTTGTGTACGAGCATACTGCCTGCCAAATGTCAGTTCACACGTTTTTATCTCCCCAAAAAAAGAAGAAGGAATAAGGAGCAGCTCAGGCCATTTGTTTTGATGCTGCTGCTGCTTCTGATGATGCTACTGATGACTAGATGACTTGATGACTTGATGACTTGACGAGTTGCCGAGTTGTCGAGCTGACACCCTCCGGGCATTCCATTCTCCATTTCCAAGTGACTCCTCAGGATGACGCCATTGATGACACGCACGCGGCACTTGTCGTTCGCCTGTCAACTCGATTTGAATATGTGTATTGTACGGAGTACTCGTAAGTGGTTGCACACACACACACACACACATTGGAAGACAGACTCGACTCGTTGTATCTTTCTTTGCATATGTTTTTGGCCATTTGTTTATTGTTTTGAGTCACAAAAAGCAAGCAACGACATCGTGGCGCAAATTATTCATGAAGCGAATGAGCTCAACAAATCTGCCAGCCCCATAGTCCCTTTACCCTCTACCCTCTACCCTCTTCCCTCTCTCCACTCTCCCCTCTCTCCACTCTCTCCACTCTACTCAAGTCCTTATGCCATAGGCACGGGCGCAGTCAAGTGGCCTAATACATATTTTTGGCAAGCCAAAGTGGCTTTAACCCCAACTCTTTACAGAATTCTCTCTTTCACTTTTGGCATGTTTTGCATATTTTGCGGGGGCGTCTTTTCTATTCATTGTCCTTGTTGTTGTTGTTGTTGTTACTATCCTTGTTCTTCGTCGTCTGCAAATTGTGCGCCAGTTAAATCGTATTAACTTTTACCGCTGAGCCAAATGTAGCCAACTGAAGTATATTAAGAATATATTGAGCCGCTTAAAATACAAGTCTATTCCAATTTCAGTTTGCTTGCCTCTCCTCATATCCTGCCCAATTGGCAGGCAGTCAACAAATGAAAGCAGGAGACACAGGCAGCATAAAGAGAACTGCATTCTCATGCAACATTTGGCATAGATTTCTCCTATCTCTTTCTATTCTCCTTTATCCTACCTCTTTCTATTGCTGACTGGGCCAAAAATGTTGTGTGGCAATCCTGATGCTGGTCGGAGCACTTGGATGTGGATGCGGATTCGGATTTGGATTCGGGCAGCCAACATCCAACACATGCATCTAAGTAGGTTTAAAGTGCAATTTATCTGGCGCAGGAGGACGCAGCCGTCGCATAAGGATAAGCATAACTTTGCACACCATATTCTTCGGTTTGAGTTGCGAGTTTAAATAGCAGCAAAATCCCCACTCTCCCCCCCTCCCCCCCGCTCTCCAGACTGTGCAACTGTGGCAAATAGAAATACTTTGCATACAACGCGTACAACTGTGCATTGGATTTATTATTCATAGCCACGGCATATGTTTTATGGCCACACCACGCAATATATATACGCAATACATATACATATACCATGTTATATATGTATATGTATATCTGTCTACAAACATATATATCAATAGAACTAATTGTTATTGTTCTGCTAGTTATATATGTGCATATAAGTAGATGTATGTGTGTAGTCAACCGATTTCCCAAGAGGCCGCACCATATGTGGGTGATGTCAATACGAACTGAAACACATTTTGTGTGTAAATTGTTGGATTACACTACTTATTATTATCCCCCAAGGGTTAAAAGGTTCCAAATTGCCGTAGAAGGGCTTATAGCTGAAGCTGAAGCTTAACAGTTGGCTCAAAGCTGAAAGAAAGCTGCGTTGATTGCCAGATTTGGTCTTTAGTGAGAGAAAAGCTGTTGCTAAGCTTTAAAGCCTGGAAATAGAAGCAATGGACTAAGACTTGAATATCTCACATCATCTAGTTAATAGTAATTCAAACCAAAATATAAACGTTTAGTGAGTAAATTAGTGTCTTAAAAATGGTTTCTTATAGAAGTATGCTTAACGAAAATCACCAATAAATTTAAGCTGTCTTAAAATTAAGAAAAACTTAGGTTGACCGTGACTTTTTAAGAGCAGACTTAGGCAGAGCTTATTTTGCAACTTAAATTTAAAGAGCTTTAAATATAAAAATGATAGAAAATCATTAAAAATTCATTCAAGAATTAGAGAGCATGTGAAGCATCATTGATTTTATGATTGCAGAGAGCCTTGGCTATTCTAACGCATTATGAAAGCCTTGAGGTTGGCCACATTGGCAGCGATGAAAGCCACAATTAATGACTTTAAAGTATCCTTAAGCTACTTTAGGAAAATTGCAAGTTTTCTCAAGTAACGCTAGAGAAAGACAGAGAGAGAGAGAGAGAGAGAGAAAGACGAGACAAAGAATCGTTATAAATTTTTTAAGGTTTGGACATTGCTGAACTCATAAAAAACTTGGGAATATGTCAAAAAGATGTGTCAGAGTAATGCAAAAGTAAATAAATAACTTTTTAATATGAGAAACACAAAAAAAGAAATGTAATAATCATATTCAAGCGTTAACAAACTTGGTGACTCTGTGAAATTTCAAGGTTTCTCTTGCGAACTTAAAAAACTTTGAAGACACTCAGGGGACTCATTAAACAGAAGCGAGAAAACGAGTAAAATATTTAACTGAGACTTAAAAAAAGTTATGTAACATCGGACTGATGATAATTATGCTCCCTGAAGCTAAAATCACAATAATCTTGGGCAACAATGTCACATGTTAATCGACAAATTGTACAATCAATAGCACTAATTATGTCTATTGTTGCGTGTACATTCATTTGGGTGTTTGTACATCGATTTGTGCAGAACATTTAAGTATTCCCGGATTGCAAAAGCTGTTTGTTAACAGTCGTCCCTTGACCTTAGACCTAGACGCAGGTTACGCCGCCATTAGGTAATGGCAAAGTATATTGTATACATGGCAAAACATGCGTAAATTAATTTAATGTGCCTTATAAATATGTAAGCTGGCCCGCGCTCAATAAATTCTTTTCATATACCCTATAGTCATAAAAATTACGCAAAAGAGTAGTTGCTGTTCTAGGTTACCTTTGAATGTATAAGCATCTGCAATTAGCTTTATTGAACTCGCTAACTTTACTTGAGATTTACAGCATTAAAACTGAGTTTAAATGAAACAGATTTTATATTTAGTATGTAAAACTACTGACCTCATTTTACTCAAAAACTCTAAGAGATAATCATGTTAAATTTCCCATGTAAATATTTGTTTACTAATAAAAGAGAAGTAACGCGAACTTAAGGTCAGTTTTATTATCATAACTAAATCTGCCTAAGGGATATCTGCTAGTAGAGCACTCTCGACTATTTTATTATTATTATTATTTGTTTTGCTTTCTGTTTGCTTGCCACGTGGCCGCTGCTAGGACTGTAGTCCTTGTTATTGTTGTTGTTGAATTTGTTGTTGTACGTCTTCGACTTCTCCTGCTTTTGTGTGTTGTTGTTGTTGTTGCCGCTGCTGTCGACAAAGTTTGCTTTAGAATTTTTGAGCCCCAACTAATTGCTGCAAATTACAAATGATAATAGCCACAACACACGCTCAAGGTTATATGCCAGACCATTTATTTCATTTCGTTTCATTTCATTTTCAACAGCACTAGGAGTGCCCTCTCCAGGGTGCCATCTACCCTGTAGCCAGCCGTCGAGGCGCCTCTAAAGCACTGTAAGAATTATTGGCTATTTATCAAGCGACTCTTTGGCGGCTCGCCCCTCTCGCCCCCCTGCCACGCCCCCTTCTCACTACACTACACTTGCCTCTCGCTTGACTTTATGTTGGCCGCTAATTAAATATACATATGTAAGCAGAACTGTACATGTGATTGAATACTTATTGCATACATATTTACAGGGTATATGTATGTAGCAGGGAGCACCATAAAAGGCGCGTTAATTGCCCTCAATTAATGGCATCAGGTTAAACGTTAAGTGAAATTAAACAGACGCCTGGGACGATCCTTCCAAACACAATAAAGTCGTATATTACACATTTTTATTTTTATTTTTACTTTATTTCATTTTATTCTTTGCTTTCTTTTTTTTTTTTGGCTTGGATTTTTTCATCCCCATGCTGTTGGCTTATGCACAATAAATCTTGGGAAAATACAAGTGCTTAAGCTTTAACTAGCTTGGACAGCCGGCAGACTTTTACTCACATGAGTCGGACAGAGATTTCTCTGAAGAGAAGTTTGCAGCAATTGCAGTGGCTTTAACACCGAAAATGTTTCAGCCACAGACATTTACAATTTATTTGGCTAATTAAAATATGTTGCATGCTAATGGAGGGTTGTCAGTGGTTGTCCTGGCCACTTGGCAACTTGACTACTTGGCTGCTTGGCTACTTGACTACTTGGCTATTTGGCTATTTTGGCCAACGTAAGTGAGAATTTCAGAACCAGCATTCGTTCCCTGCACCTACATCAAAGTTAACGAGCCAGAAGTGCTGCACATTTTTGGCCAGGCTTCTCTATCCCTGTCCTGCTCTCTCCCTATGCACTCGGCTGATAAAAGCTATTAAAGTCTGGTGATTAAAGCATCTAAGTACTATACAAAGGCCAGCCGGAGCAAGAGAAGAAATATAATGCCCCAAAGCGGCAGCACTGCTAGACAATATCAAGGAAGTACTAAAAACATTATACGAAATTCCTCAAAGTCGTAATTGCAAATTGTGAGTCTATTGTTTTGTATGTTAGTTCCATTGTGGGGCAAGAACTTTGCTAATAATATCCCCTTTGCAATACAAAAGTAATATTAATAAAATAATAATAATAGCATTATGACACAGGGGACTTTCCCCAAGACTTTGATAAACAATTTCTCGACTCGCTTATCATCATAATGTGAGGGAAGTTGATTGCTACGATCGTCAGTTGAGGGCAGTGAAGTACAAACCTTACATCCGGAATGGTCGCTCAGAGCATTTTTCATTTAAAAAACAAAAAATAACTCACTTGTATAAACAACAAAACTGGGTCAGATAAGTAATTCCAGTAATTCCAAAGAACTGTGAGTAACTGCATATGAGTGCAACAATTTCCAAAGAACTACAACTCGAGTCAATGAGGTAAGTTATATAATTTATTTTTAGAATTAGATAGAAGTTTTGTAAGTGCCGTATGATAAGTGGAAAAATATTGAAACATTGTATTTTTGTACAGTCGATTATTTCATTTTAATTAAAATTTAAAATACAATCTTATGTTAAGAAAAACAATCCTGATTAATATGCAAGCATTAGCCTAGAAAAACAAGCAAGTATTAACTTATGAAATTATCGAATTTAAAAAGACTGAAGATTTTAAAGTTATGTTTAAAGTTATTCTTAAAAATCGAAAAAAAATTTAGTTTCAAAGGTTAAATAAATAAAGAAAAGTGAACTCACTATAATTTCTGTAGATAACTATTTTTAACTGCGGTAATGTAAAGTGGTTCAATGATACTAACTGAAAACTGAATGGCAAACTTTGAACAAGTACTTATTCAAGGACAATATCGAACTGAAGTCAAGCACTCATTAAGCACGATGAATGGATGAGAAGAGTTTGTCATGACAAGCTTTAGCCAAGTAAACGTTTTGGCCAACTCGTTAAAGCCCATCAAGTAAACCGCTAAGCTCAATTTTCGCTCATTTGAGAATTTCATTAATTACGAAATCACATTGAGCGAACATCAGATCACATCATACAAAATGTCACTGGCAGAAGCATAGCAGATGAAGGATGGCGGGGGGATGAGATATAGAGGGGCTAAGAGTGTCAAATGGAATGAAAGGTGATAGCTTTTAAATGCAGAAGACAGCGTACATTCAAAAAGAGACAAACATCTAGTGAGAGACAGAGAGAGAGAGAGAGAGAGAGAGAAAGTAGCGAGTGTGAACAGTGAGTGAAATAAGTAGTGAGTCTATCAGCCAATTGCCAAGTACATGTAAGAAGCAACTGGCAAAGCCAAAGCCAAAAGCAAGGGCAATGGCAACTTCAATTAAGTTAAGTCAGTTTCCTCATTTCGAGGATAACATTGCCCCCAAAATTGTTGTCGTTTGTTTCAGCTGTCGAAGCTTTTTACATCATTAGCATTTCAACTGAGTTTTTCCATCTCTTCCCCTCATCCTCTCTTCCTCTCTATCTCTTTCTCTTTCCCCGTGACGCGGACAGCAAATTCGCAAATTTTCCCATCATTAGCATTCAGAGCAATGAAACAAATACACTTAGAGAGAGTGAGATGGTAAGATATGTATGTATGATCTCCCCTCTCAGTCTGCCCTTAACGAGTTTTGGTTGCCAAAGTTAACTCAATATTTTTATTCATCCTGGCAGAGCTCTAAGCCAAACTCCAGTCTGAATCAGTCGAACAAACAAACAAACAGACAAAATGAACGAAGACAGACACAACATTCACACATAAGCTTAAATACGTTTGCACACAAGTTCAATTAGAGGCAGTCCATGTCCTTAGCCAGTTGAGTATACAGTGTTAGCCAGGCTAAGAGGAGCAGTAGGATGTCTTCATATCCAGCACTGTGCTGTCATTGCCTTGGCTTTCTCTCTATCTTGATTTTATTATGCTTGCGCACTTCTCGAACCGCAGCGAGGTCAGCACAAAACATCAAATGGACTCTGTCCACAGTAGCACCCAATTCGATCTCCCTCTCTGCTTATCCCGGTCTCAGTCAATGTCTCAGTCTCTGTCTCAGTCTCTGTCTCCGTCTCAGTCTCTGTCTCTTTGTGTCCTTTGGTTTCTTGGCTGTTCTGACTGGGCCATCTCATAAGGCAGCCAACGTGGCTGTGAGCTAATCAGAAAATGTTTTACTCTGAAATCCTTTGGTATGCTCTCTACGTATCTCATTTTCGTTGCGCACAATTTACGATATAAACTTGTCTCAAACTCAATTCCCTACAATTCCCCCTCGACACCCAATCACGCCCTTTATTGATTTGCATTGGTTTGCCATTTAACGCTGTCTAGCAGAAGGGATTCGGGGGCCAGGAAATCGGAAACATGAACGAGTTCTTCTGTGATTTCTGGCACACACACAACAGAAACTTTTATGGGATTCGCTTAAACTTTTAATAACTTTTGTCAATTGATTATATGCTGTTTGAAATGTAGGCCTAACTGTAATTGTGACCGGAAATCGATTTCAGCTTAAAGCGTACAATTTAAATTTAATCTCTATTATTCCGTTTTCACAATTTATCTTTTTCAAATTTATATACCTTTATGAGGATGCGAGGTTTTATTTAGTTTAGAAGACGCCGGAGACATGGAATTAGATTTAATTAGTGTGACAATTTTTGTATGTCACGTCGAGGCATTGATATGGATTTGCGATGCTTATGTAATAAGCCATAAAAAGTTAATAACAATGACATTTTCGGCAACAACCAACCGACCGACACTAACAACAATAGCAACAGGAACGATGGACCCAAAAGGCTCTCAATATGGTTATGGGCAACGTGCAGGATTTATACGAGCTTGTTTCACTCTATACAGTGTATGTAAGTGAGTGTTAGTGTGTGTGAGTGTGTGTAAGTGTGTGTGTGTGGCGTAACGAAGCTGACTGCTCGCAGGCATATTCAACGGCCTGGCCACATCACCCATACGCCCGGTAGGCGTTGATGAACTGACAATTTGTGTCAACTGCCTCAGCCGCAGAGCAAAGGGCAAACAGACTAGCCATAGAACTGAACTTCAGCCACCTCTCTCCAGCTCTCCACTCTCCCTTCTCCACTCTGGACTCTTTAGCTCTCCAGCTCACTCTACTAAATATCGAAGAACGCCCTCAAATAAATGTGTTTTCGAACACAAACGCCATTCATTCGTTTCGTGCAATGGGAAGCATAATAAAAATTATTCGTTTCATGTTTCACTTGGGACAAGGGCCAAAATATTTTACCGCGACGAATGTGTAGCATATGGCACCATCGTGGCCATAGACCGTGCTCCAGTTGCCCCGTATTCGTGCCACTTCCTCTCACTCTGACTCTGTCAGTTCTGCATCTGTAACTATATCCATGTACGTGAGTGTACGAGTGTGTGTGTGTGTGTGTGACCAAACGCGCAGTAGAGCACGGGAATTATTAACTTGTAATGTGCTCTGCATAGCGTTTTTAATAAAAGCAAAGCAGAGCACAACGTGACCAGCAGCATCAGTGGCATCAGTGGATGTCGACCTGATGACGATGGCACCACGTGTGTGCCTGATGGGCATTACAGGACACACAGGACACAGAGATACAGACAGGCTCATACATTTTGATGTCCTCAATGAAGTGACGGAATAACATTCGTTTTGTTTTTGCTCTCTTCTTTTTTTTGCTGTTGTTTTGCATTGATTGTGTCGTCCGGTTTGAGATTGGTCCCCGATTTGTGTTCGTGCTCGTGTCCGGGAAAACATGTGGATAAGGGTCCTGGTGCGGGTTGTAGTTGCCGCTTGAATGCGATTGATTTAACGAGCGCTGTGGGAATCAGTGCGGAGCACAGCATGTGTCAGGATATACTCTCACACTCACACACACACACACACACACGCGTCAACGCTTAAAGTTAAAGCTGAACAAACAGTTATTTTTCCCTTAGTAACTCGAATAGAGAATGGGAGAGGGAGAGAGAGAGAGTGAGAGAGAAAGGGAAATAGAGAGGGAGGAGGGAGGGCAGAGTTGGTCCCTTTGTCCGAGCCTGGTTGCGAGCTTAATGCGACGTCATGGCATCATCAGAAACTTTATCAATTAAACTTGGCCATTTTTTATGGTAGCCCAGCCGAGCCGAGGAGCCCACGCAGCCCGCAGGATGTTTTAACTATGCCAGCAAGCTGGTGACACCGACCTGACCCGCTCGGGACCTGGCCCTGACCTGCGGGCCACTTGTAGGCAATGCAAAAACAATGACGGCCAACCTACCCAGCCACTGATACGTCGGACAGCCACTGGACGCTGCCAAGAGCACAAGTGTCCTCCCCCTCTCCCCCTCCAGTCCCTCCCCTCAGTCCTGTCGGCTCAACTCTGATGACAGTTTGATAATTCATGCACTGCCATAACAAAAAAATGATAATAAAAAAAGGAAATGGTTAATAAAAACGTACAAATCTTAACTTAACTGAGTTAAACAATTACAACTTTACATGGACGTGATGAATGTAATTTATGTCGTTTCTCATGTATCCCTTAAATGAATAATAAATTTATGACTTACATTACATTTTACATTTAAATACATATTTATTAATCGGTCAATTCCTCAACAAATGCTGAATTATTCTTCAAAATATTTAATTTTCGCTTTAAAATTATTCTTATTTAATTGAGAATATATATATTGAAAGCATGTAAGAACGTAGATACACACGAGAATCCGACTCCAATATATCCTATAATTATTTTCCCCGCTAGATGTGAAAAATATAAAAGATTTTTAGTAAAATATCATTTTAGCAAGACAACTTTTATCTTCTTATTATCATATCACACACAATAAGATCTTTGTATCAAGGATTTATTCTTCGAATCTTATAATATATCAATTAAACATAATCTGAACTATCTGTGAGCATTGACAAAATCTTTAGCTATTTTTAAGTATAATTTTTATTTTTCTTTACAGTTCATAATTTACGTTGAATATTAATTTTATTTTTAATGCTTCACTTAATTTTTTGTTTTTACTCGTGCATTAATAAATAAATAAATTTTGTATATTGGAATAATCCTTTAGGTATTAAATATCAATCAATTGAATTTTTTATGCTGAGCAGAAATAAGCTCTAAAATATCTTCAAACGAATCAAATAAATTGTCGAATTATACACTAAATGCACTGAACTTACTTCGAGTATATTTATAAGCTGAGCATAACATGCCAATAATGTTTGAATATCACCTTAAATATTTGATTAAGTATTTATAGCAAATACAAAAGCAGTATTACTAATCTTTGGATTATGCTATATCAAAATTGCAGTGCAACTTACAAAATTAAATTCCATTAAATTCTGCAGTCTGATTTCTCATAATCTAATTGTGGCAGTTCACTCGATAATAATTTCAAATTGTCTTAAGACGACTCAACAGCAGCAACAACAGCAGCAACAACAGCAGCAACAACAACATGTACTACTACTAACTTTCTAAGCACTTTCTCCCTCCCAACGCACTTGGCCGGCCAAAAGTGCGTCGAGCATCTTTTAAGCTCCTTTGGCAGCACTTTAAGAAATTGTGGCAGGTCCAGAAGGACTGCAACTGCATAACTGTTGCCGGGTGTTGCCGCATGCTGCAGGTGTTGCAGTTGCTGTTAGGGCCAAAGGCAAATAGCGTTAAGACGCAGCTAAGTTCGCAGCGTCAGGCAACCACAACCACAACCTCAACCACAACCTCAACCACATTTAACCCTAATGCCGCCCACTTGGCAAGCGTTGACCCACCTTCCCTTTTCTATGAGTGCAAAAAAACTATTGTGCGCATTTCACAGCATTGTTCTAATGCCACGCCCATAAGACCAACGCCCCATGGCTGTGGCAGCAACACCAGCAACAGCAACAGCAAAGGCAACAAGAGCAACCAGCAACAGCACCAGCTGCAGCATTTTGCATGGCTGCTTTTGTTGTCGTTGTCGTTGTCGTTGTCGTTGTCGCAGTCGAAGTCTCCGCTGCTGCTGCTGCTGCACTGCGCTGCTTTTAATTACAAAAGTTACGTATACGTCCTGCAGGTGTTGCAGCTGCATCTGAGAGTTGGAATGACTGCTGGCTGCCAACTGATGCTGCTGTTGCTGCTGCTGTTGCTGCTTCTCATGCTGATGCTGATGCCAAAGCCGCTCCAGAAAACGACGCTTCAAGTCGCCGGTTCCGTTCGAGCTCGTTAATTACCGTTTCGGGGCATTTTCAAAGCATTGCAGATACTGAGAGAGCAAACCTCCAACAAAACTGTCAAGCCCTTTTCGCACATAATGGGTAGACACGGAAATGTGGCCAAAATTTTTATAGGCCAAAAACCCAACTGTATAAATGTATAAATGTATAGTTAGTGCAATTTTATGAAAGCAAAATAACCGAATGAAAGGTTTATGTGTTTGCCATTGCAATTGCTACTGTTGCTGTTGTTGCTGCTGTTGTTGCTGCTGCTGCGGTTGTTGTTATGCTTGTTGCTGTTGTTGTAGTTGTTGTGGTTGCGGTCGTAATTGTTGGGCAGTTTTATGTACTCATACCAGAGAAAACAAGTACTCGTATGAGTACTCATACTCGTGCTCATTTATTTGAGTGTTGTGCGAGCGCTACAAATGAATTTTAATTTTAATTTCTCTGCACAAACTTTCTGACAAAGCCACACAAGCTAACAGTGTAAATAACCTGGCTAAAACGAATGAAATAGAGGTCAGTTTAGAAGCCAGTTAAAGCAGTTGGCTTACAGGTTTTCCTTTATTTTGGTTTACACGGCTTAAATCCGTTTTGAGACGGCTTTGCACAAATTCAAAAACGGACGAATGACTCGGCTAACACCTCGACAATTATGCACCGACAATTGGATTGTGGTCACACCTTAGTGACCCGGGAACCCAACGAAGCGCCGTGTGAAACTCATTCAACAACAACAACAACAACAAAAACAACAACAACAATATCGACGACAGCAACAAAAGAACCCGCAGGCTGCGCATTCGCAACATTAACACGACCTATATGCGAGGTGTGTGTGTATGTGTGTGTGTGTGTGTGTTTGTAAAAAAATTAATTCAGGTAATTAAATGCAAATATGAAAGGGCGAGAATAATGACAGTTACATTTTCTGCTCTTTTAAACAGTTTAAGGCTAATTAAATCAATTAAATACACAACCACCGCAAAGTGAAACATTAATTCCAAAGTGAAGAAATCTTGAGTAATTAAAGCTCTATCTAAGACAAACCTACATCTAATCATCAATTACGTTAATTTAGTTTAGGTAATTAACACATAAAAAAAACCTTTAATTATTTTAAATCCCAGTAATTTGGGTCTCTGAATTACAAAAGCTCCAACTAGTTGAAGCTAAGCAAACTGAAGTCTAATCTGTAAGCTTCTTTTGCACAAATAAAAACGCTTTTAATATAGTTCTGATTTTAAACAAATAAATATGTTTTCTACCTTTAAAAATCAATAAAATATGCAAAATTCTTTGAAAAGAAAAAAGCTCTGATAAAATGTAAGAAGCTTACGCCTAAGCTGCAAGATTCTCAGTTCTCCTCAATTTCAAATTGAATTAAATTTAATATTATTATACTACATCCTAGGGCAACAAGGATTTCATCATAAATTAATGCACTAAACAATAAATCTTTGTAGATAAACTTAAAACACTTATTAATTAGTTATGCAGTCTTTATTTTATTTTTTTTACTTATGCTTTAAATATATTTTTAAATTTCTGTTTTATATTATATTATTAAAATAGCTATAGTTTTATTTTTATTTGTTTTATACTTTTTTTATACTTTAGTAAGTGGCTTATCTTTAACTAGTTTATTGTTATTTTTATTTTACGAATATATGTAGTTAGATTTGCTTTTTTTATGCATTTAAGACTTAATTTTTAGCTAATTTCCACCAAGCTAATCTCCACTGTAAATCCACTCTCTGACACACACACATAGAGACTGAAATGTAGTTAGTACATGATATGTTGTATGCTTATTATTCTCATATCCGTAACAGGATGGAACCGGAGTTTTGGGGCACGGGTGTGTGCGGTGGCATTGAGCTGGCTGGTTTGGTATGTGTACACAATTTTGTTTTATGGTTTTTTAGTTATGAAGCTGAAACTGTATTACATACTTATGTACATGCAGACATACCACACCACACTAAAGATAAACATACATATAAGTTTAAAGCGGCGCCAGCAAAGCGACTCTTTTGTTGTTGTGGTTGCTGTTTTTGTGTAGTTGTTGTTGTTGTTGTGGTTGTAGTTGTTGTTTGTATTGCTGGCTGGCATATTTACGCAACTTTTTTATATATGTACATATACGCGCTGACTAAAAAAATGTTGGCGACTGGGATTGAGGGTTGGAGAAGGCGCCATGGCATTGCAACCATCTCATCTTTCGCTCCCTCACATGAAGACCCCGTATATATAGACGTAGTAGAGTGCGAGATAATATAAACGTTGTTTAAAGTTTAAAAGCAGTTTGCTCCCTATCCATCCATAAAGTGCTACATGAAATGATGCCCCACGCTGTCAGCCAACTGGCCATGGATGAAATTGAGCATTCCAGAGAAGTTGAAGTTGCAGCTTTAGTGAGGAGAGCTTTGCTTCTATACGAATACGAGTACGATATGTATCCAGTATTTCTATTTCTATGTAAATTGTGCCAAAGCGCATTTTCACTGCTTTTCTTTCTCACTCTCCCCATCTCTCTCTCTCTCCCTCTCTCTTAGCTGTAGTTTTTCACCATTATTCCCAAGTCTCTTTCTAAAGTGGAAAGTTGGTGAGTTGGTGAGCCGTTTATTTGAATGCAATTGACTGAAGGCTTAAACCGGCAAAATGTGCGGCCTCAGTGTGGGCTTAGTCTGTTGGCGACATGTTGGCTTATAGTTGAGCCGGCGGCAATGGCGCTGACTATGATGATGACGATGACGATGACGATGACGCCGCCTGTCGTCTGTCGCCTGTCGCGTGTGTGTGTGTGGCCGAAAGCAACAGCAACAGCCAGTTGCAGCAACAGCAACAGCAACAGTACGCATACATGTATTTCCGGATCCGCATCCGTTTCCGCTTTGTGCATTGGGAAGCAACAGAAAATGGCAACAAGCACAGAGACAGACAGAGAGACAGACAGACAGACAGACAGACAGAAAGAGATTGGGAGAGGGGATTGCTGAGTGGTAGGCAAAATGGCAGCAACAGTCGCAACTGTCATGGTTTTATGGCCACATTTGCCAATTGTTTGTTGAATTGTTGACGTGAATGTCACTCGAAATGAAAGGCACGGCTCATACGATGTGGGCGTGGTCGCATCCGTTGACAAGCCTTGTCGTCGTCGTCGTCATTGTCGTCGTCGTCGTCGTTGTCGTCGTCTCAATCTCATTTCGCCTTATTGCTGCTGTGCTGTGAAGCAGTTGTTGCTTTGGCTGTGACTGTTGCTGCTTCTTACGCCGTCACCGCATCCGCAGACATCGTTAATCTTATTTAAGGGACAGCCGGACGTCGGCTTATGGCCAAGTCAGTACGTGGCCAATTCGCAGCTCTGAATCGCACCTGTTTGAATGAAAATTTCGTAATGCGGATGAAAATTTCCTGAAAAAAAAAACTCACGCAAGGCGCCAAAATTTAATGGGTTAGTCGAGCCGCGAGGTGCGATTTAACAGTTTGCCACCCTTATGAATTGACTTAATTTAATTCTTTAAATTAATTCAATAATTGCTTAAAGCATTTACTACAGGCGGTATTGTAATCCTTTTTGTTTGATATAAAGGAAACTGTGTTCAGCAATTTAATTTGAGCTTAAACTGCAACTGATGTTCAGTTTTTTTGCTTTATTTAATCCACAAACGAAAACAAAAAAAGTAAAACAGCTGCATTTCATTTCATTTGGCAACAAAGTGAAAAAGTGTACAATATTTATAGAGTTGTAAAAAAAAATGTGGTCAACCTGTTTGCAACTGAGAATGCTGTAACAAATGGTAAAATATTCCAATATTTAAAATGTGTATTATTATAATTATACTCAAATGTTATTGACACTGGGGGAAATCTCAGCTTGTTTCAGACAAACCTCGTTAGTGGGGCAAGTGTAATTGCAGCACTAACACCACCGAAATTGTGGGTGAAAGGGGGGGAGAAGTGTGGGGGGAGTGTTCCTTCTCAGCGTGATATACATACCTTCCGCATGGCCGCCGGTTGGATGCTTCACAGCAATGTTTGCGTTGAGTTGCGTTGCGTTTTTACCATTTTTTTGTTTTTTGCTTTATTTCTTTTTCTCTTTTTGGTTTTAATTCAATTTAACAATCGCTTTTTTCTGCACATTTCGCTCTGTTTTTTCGCCGCTTCTGCTGCGCTGTGTGTTTTGCATTGTTGCTGGCAGCGAAGCGAACCGGAAGTTGAACAGCAACGGCAACAGCAACAACAGCAGCAACAGACATCAGCAGCAGCGGCAGCAAACGGCGGCAACAGCAGCCATTAGTGCAAATGAAATTGCATTTGGTGCCCCAAACACTCAAAGAAATTTAATCAAAGTCGTTGCATCGCTAGAGCCATATATATTTGGCACACCTTTTCTCCGTCAACTATTTCTCCATTTATATAATATTATTATTATTAAATCGACTGCAACGATTTGATAATGCTCTAAGAATGATTTCTGATATTATTTTTGTGGAATAGACTGAATGGACTGAAAAATTGAATGACTCATAGATAGATGGACTCGTTCTCAAAATGAAATGTTGTCTTCACATCCCTTTATCTCTACATCTCTGTATCTCTATCTCTATCTCGGATACTGCAGCTGACGTCGCTGCAGGTGAAGTAATTGCAAACTACTTAATGTAAATTTATGTGCATTTTGATTATTACTCATGGATCTCCTGTCTTGGCCAAAGTAATCCATAAATTCAATAACCTGAGTGAGTGTCTAGCATACAAGTGCTGAATGTTAATATCTGAATAATTGGGCCACATTGCATATTCAGCAACCAAATTAGATCATGCAATCGGTCAGTTTAATTAAATTAATCGCTGGACTTCACAATATTCTCTTTCTGATTTGAGCTTGATTGAATTTGAGTACTTTCATTTTTAGACCCTGGGAGAGGGACTGGGAGAGGGACTGGGAGAGGGACTGGGAGAGGGACTGGGAGAGGGACTAGAAGAGGGACCTGGGAGAGGGACTGGGAGCGAGGCCTGGGAGAGGGACCTGGGAGAGGGACCTGGGAGAGGGACCTGGGAGAGGGACCTGGGAGAGGGACCTGGGAGAGGGACCTGGGAGAGGGACTGGGAGAGGGACTGGGAGAGGGACTAGGAGAGGGAGTGGGAGCGGGACTGGGAGCGGGACTGGGTTACTTGCACATGTCTGGGTTTTCATTGGTCATATTTATTACAATTAGTTTAAATAAATTATATGTGAATATTGCGTTACGAAATTGCTTTTAAATCAATTTTCTTGCACAGAAACAAAGGTTTTATCCAGATTGTCAGTTAAATTATTAAGCTGACTGTCACATCAAATAATTTAAGAACATGCTTTTATTAGATTCACTAATTAAGTATTTTTTATTAACACGAGAGTTTCATACAGTTGTAAGCAGGAAATTGTACATAGAGAAAGAGAGAAAGAAAGAGAGAGTGAGCGAAAGTATCTTAAACAGAGTTTACAATAGGCACACACACACACACATTCATATGTATAAATTATAGCTACAACATTATAAATTTCAATTGAATTTGTATTGAGACCAGATCCATATTCTAAGTCCAAGCGACGCGTTTGCGTGCAAATTTGGGCGGCATTGCGGTCTGTGGATTGACGACATTTAAGGAGCGAGTGTTGTTGAGTCTTGGAGAATCGACGCCTTTACGCACTGGCGGCATATTCTCCCAGACATCCAGATTGAGATTGGTGAATGAGTCGGATACCTTAGGCACCAGTTGATCAGTGGAATCAGAGATCTCCACGGCGGGCAACTCTGTCGCCGATGCGGTATTACCAAGCATGCTTGTGGATTCTGTACTGCGTGGCGATGCCAGTTCCTGCTCCTTGTTGAGCTGCTCCAGCTGCTTGGTGGTCTGTTCAATGCCAGCCACATGTGTGGAGCGCAATTCAATCAGCGACTGCTGCTCCGTCACATTCTCACGCAGCATTCCGCTCAGCAGCTGCTGCTCCTGCTCGATGATCTTGTTGATCTCACTGAAACGCTGGAGATGCTGTTCACGCCAATTCTCCTCGCAACGCTGCAAATTGTACTTGGCCTCTGACTCGTACATGGCCTCGATTTGACTGTAGGCCACCGATTCCTCTTGCAATTGCTTCTTGCACTTGTCGAGCTGCTGCTGCAGCTCCTCCGTCTTGACTGCATATTTGGCCATGCGTTCGAGCAGATTGATGCAGAGGGAGATCTGTTTGCGGAATGCATCGCTGCGATTGCGTATGAAGATCTTGATCTTCTTCAGATTGTAGGCCTGTGAGACGTCGGGGCGCTGGAGCATCATGGCGGTGCTCTCCTCCAGCAGCTGTTTCTCCTTCTCCAGTTCGGAGAGAAATAAGCGGAAGTGCTGCTCCTCCTCTTTGAGTTTGTCGGCCTGCTCTTGGCGCTGCTTCAGCTCCGAGACGTGTGTCTCTTGCAGAGAGCGTATATCCTTGATCTCCTGCTCACGGATGAGCTGGCGCTCTTTTTGGGCCTGCTCAGTTCGACTGATCTCCTGCTGCAGCTGCAGCTGACGTTCGGCGGTCAACGCCTCCTGCTGTTCGCGCTGCTGCTGCTGCTCGATCTGCTTGTCCAGCCAGTTGAGCTTGGCCAGCACCTCGTTGTCCGACTTGGACTTGTACAGCAGCTTCTCATCGTCTACGCCATGACGCCAGCGGTCATAGAGTTTGGCTTCCATTTCCAGTTTACGCTTAAGCTGCTCCTGCTCCTTGAGCGATTGATTGAGACGCTCCAAAGTCTTCAGATCATCAGAAGCCATTCGTGTTCCACGCTTGCGTCCCATCTCCAATTGGAAGCCTTCACTGTCACTGTCCAGCAGCTGGCGGAGCTTTGTGCGTCGCTCCTCGAGCTCCTGTTCCTTTTGCTGCTGGCTTTTCCTTTGCTGCAGTCGCTTGTCGGCTTTATCGTAGTACTCCTTGTTAGTCCAGTTCTCAAAGTGTGACGTCACCTGACCCCAATGGCCATAGTAGCGATTCACCTGATGCGTCGCCTGCACTCGATTATTCTCCTGCTCTCGACGCCAAGCGTACACCGCATGCTGATGATTCAACCGCGCCGACATCTCTCTGCAAGAAAAACGAGAAAAATGGGTAAAAGCGTAAAAATATGACCAGCTGAATGACAAGTCTATAAACTCTGAGAGTGCCAACAAAGCGGACAACTCACTGAAGGCACATGCACCAGTGACCAGTCGTGCTTGATACACGGCAAAATCGGAGAAAGCAAAACGCAAACGCAAGAAAAAAAAAGCTGAAATAAAAACTTCAATTTGCCGTCTGAATGCTCTGAATAAGAATTTTTCAAGCCACACAAACATACAAGTGACGTTGGCAACGACGGCAGAATTGTTATGAGTACTAATATTTATTTATTTAAGGACACATTGAGGGGATAAACGAAGCACACTCAAAGAGAAAATATAATACTGTTTTTGGCATTCCACTTGGCATTCAATTATGTATGAAATCAATCAACAAGTGAGGTTTAGCTGCAAAATCGAAACTTACAAAATATCAAATACCAAAATACCAAATTGTCCATACACTATATATTCTGATCTGATATTTCTAAAAGCCGATTTCCACTAAAGTTTGGCATTTTAAATTGACAAATATACAGTTTTGAACATTTTCAAGTAATTTTCATTCTTTTTAACAGAAGATAAGTTTTTGTCAATTCAAAATATAGATTTATTAATATTTGAAATATATATAAACAAGCTTAAAGAGCTACTATACGAATATAACATCACTATTTGACCCGATTATAAAATTAAAATACTAGTATTTGCAACTATAATGTATTTTAAAATATTAACTTTAACCTTTCTTCTATGCAAATTATGATTCTTTAACGAAATTTTAAATCAAACACTACTCTAAAAATGTTTTCGAGCTCTTGCTGTACTCAAACACAAAATATATATAATAATAATCGTAATAACTCATTTCATCTCGCTCTGAAGTAAAATACATTTGAACCTGAGTTTAAGGTTCTCATAAACCTGCTTGAAGAACCGCAGAGAGAATTGAGATATTTGTGGTTTGCGAACACTGAGAATTTCTCAATCTCTGTGTGAGTAAGGGAACACAAAATTTCAGACTTGTATATATTAGAAATTCCACTCTTTCCGGTATATTTTTTTCTCGTTCAGCCTTGGAGCAGCTGTCACTAACTGCCAAGCGAGCAGAGCATGGTAGGCAGGCAGGCAAAATGAACAGAGCCAACCAACCAGGCAACCAACTAACGTAACCACCAACCAACGAGCTCTCTAACCCAACAAACCGAACCCAAACCCAACCCAATCTAACGCTTCAACAAAACTCAAACCAAACTCTCGCAGCGTGCTGTGGAAACATGGCAAAATCTGTTGCTCGGCAAATGTGGCAGCAACACACAGCAGCCAACAAAACACCCAGTCAGTTTCAGATAGAGGCAGCACTGTCCATTCCAACCGTCCATCCATCAACGTGGCCCCATTGCAATATGTCAGAGGCCGATGTGCGTAGCTTCGGGCTCTACGCCGGATTCGGGATGCAAATTGGCGTTGGCGGTGCGTGGACGGCGGCATTGCTAATTTTGAGAGAGAGAGATTTATGGGCAGCACGAAGCGCATTGATATATGCCAAATTGTTTACAAATTGATTACATTATTAATAATGCCCACCAGGCATGATATCAAACCAACCAACCACTGTCTGTTTATTCAAAATTCAGAATGTGGGTGCAAAATATATTCCACAAAGTACTTCTTATGTCATGTGACTGACAAAACTTTGGCAATAAATCAAGCAACGGTGCGAACATTGGGCGTGTCACTAGCACACACACACACATATATACATATATATATATATACACGTGTGCGCCCACATTTCAATCGAACAGGATGGGAAGGTAGGGGAAGGGAACAGTAGGAGACGCAGGTTCTGAAGCTGTAAGAGCCACAGCTCAAATGCCAAGATGCCGCCCTAATAGACTTAATACACTTTCGGCACACAAATTCACTTCCTTAATTGAAATTTTAATTTGAATACTTTGCCAAAGTTTTGGCATTCAGCCATACTAAGCGCGAGAGGGAGACGCCTCGCCTGTATGGTAGGAGGAGGGACAACGACAACGACATCTAGACATGCAGACACATTCAGGCAGCAATAACAAACAGCCAAACAAACAAGCTAAATTCGCTGCTGTCGCCAGAACTGCCAGAAGCAGCCTCTTCTCTCTGGCATCAAAACTGCTGCTGTCTCCTCTCTCCTCTCTCTCTTCCTCTCACCTCTGGCATCAACTGCTGCTGTCTCCTCTCTCCTCTCTCTCCCTCTCACTTGCTTGGTTCTACCTCCTGATGCTGCAATCTCACAGGCTCAGCGCTTTTCAATTTACGCGCAACGCAAATCGTTTGTCATTTTATGTATGCCTTAATATATGGCATGTGCGTGTCGTGAAGCCAAAAACCCGCCCAGCATCAAGATAGCACTGACAAGACCTACACCCCAATCTCAATGGCAATTCCTTTAACCCAAAACCCAAAACGCAACCAGCAACCGTAACTAATCTGTCCTGGCAATGATATAAGCGACAGCTAGCGCCAACTGATGAGTTGTTCCTGCCAACAAACTTTTCCTGCAGCCTGCTCAAATGATATACATATACAAGCACATTTCCAGATCTTTATTCATGGAGGAGCAGGAGATGGAGGAGAGCAACAGCCTGTGCATGTTGTCCATTAATTAAGCAACTGCGAACTGGACTTTCAGTATAATAATCTATGCATATCGCGACGTGAGGTATTATTGTGGAATGTGGCGAAGAAAGGAAGGAGGGTGAAGGAACAAATAATTTGCAATTACTTTTGCTAATTGTAATACACGCTTGTCGTTATCTAACAGCCGCACACAGCACAGATAATGTTTCACCTTGGTGAATACCCTAAAAACAATGTGATTTCTATATATTGTACTCCAAAAAAGAGCGTGCCAGGCGGCAGTTAGCAAACACCGCACTTAATACCCTGATAAGATGTAAGATTAGCGGGCAGTTGAATGCGAAATTAAAAACAACAAAAAAAAATCTTCAAGAAGTGATATGACAAGCATGATCGTTGTTAAAATACTCTATTGATATTTAAGCTAGTTTTTATATATATTGTCCCAAAGCAACATGTATTTCCTTAAACTAATGTATATGCTAATTTTAATAATAGTTTAATTATTTTGTTTATGAATTTACTTATTTAAATATTTTTTAATTTTTATAAGATTGTGATAAATACATTATTATTTAGTTAAACTTATGCGTCAAGAAATTATATCAGGACGATATCATTTCCATTAAAAGTTAAGAGTGTTACACTAAAATTCGCTTTAATTAGGAATACAAAAATTAAACTGATTTAAGAAAGCTTAAGCTATTATGCAACAAAAAAATCTGTGTGGTTTCCAGGTAATTAATTCAATTTGAAGTCCAAGTTGTTTAAATTTACCATTCCATGTTTCTATACATATGGTTAAATTAATTAAAACTTAGTTCAGTAATGTTCAGCATAATACAATATGTTAAGTTTGTCTTGAAATAACTATGCCAGTTTTTCTTTTTCTTTTAGTCTTCTTTAATAGAACCAAAGTTAACCAGTTTAATGAAGATGTACGCATGCCCCACTTAATTGCAGTGTGAGGTAGATGATGGAAACGCACAAGAATTAATCAGAGGCAGTAAAACAGCTTCGACTTTAACATTGACATCGACTTCAGATAGTTAATTTTCCGTACGCTTCAAATTGTTGTTAGCGGTTTTCAGAATTGTTTTGGTTGTTAACGACATTGGCACGACATGGGCGACGAGCGGTCTGGATGTGGTTCGAGGAATTCGACCTTATTGCCAAAACCGAGTGACTTTGTCAAGGCGGACTCCACACAGCAACAGCAACAGCAACAACAATATAAGCAACATCAATATGAACAACATCAGCGAGAACAACAAAATATAATTTGTGGTAAGTGGCGTGCCAACAATTCAACTATTTGAACTATTCCATGTGTCTATTGTGTGCATTCGAAAAATTTCCCCTTTTCAAAATTAAATAAATAAATATGTTGGTATCGGGGGTAGACTTTGCGGATGGAGGGGCGTGCGTGTTTACCTTGCCACATAAACACATCCAAAATATTGGCTGGCAAACGACTTGAATTTCCTTTTGATGATATTACGACCATCTGGATGCTGCGGTAATCCCCCGTCCGTGTGTGTAACTTTAATGATACATTCAACAAATGAAAATCAAGAAACAAACTACACATACCCCTTCATTCTAAACGAAGCAATTATACACTAATAATATAACATTGCGATAACAAAAATTGTAAATCATAAAAAATAAAATAATTGTTTATGAACCAATCAGTAATACAATGATTTAACACTTTTGATATCGCAGTATCTCTCATATATAACATCCGATTGACTGTGAAGCCGGTATAACAAGTTACCAGAAATTTTCTACCGAGCTTTATTTCAGTTCTCTCACTCTTATGTTTAGCAGAGCTTTTTGTTGTTGATAAACCCCCTTATTAATTTAATATTTAGATTTTAGACAAATGTCCAAAGGTTCTTAACCAGTTTTTGATAACGAAATAGAAAGTTTTAAGTGTAGATATAACTTTGGACCGTTACAAGTTCAATGGGAATACTAAAATACCCTAGCAAGCGAAATATACTACATAATACCGCCGCTAATTTGTCTATTAAACCTCAACGGATTGACTAAAGCAATTTAACAAATATATTTGTCATGGGCTTCCCCTCCATAGCAACCAGGGACATCCCCTCCAAAGTCCGGATGGTAAATAATAAAAACAACATCAACATAAGAGAAAAACAGAGAAAGAGATAGAAATCGAGACAGAGCTGGGGACAGACATGCAAGTGCATTGGGTCTGAGCAAAGAAGTGATAGGTCATTTAGTGATTCAGAGAAATATGTTGAAAAGGTCATTGTTTGATAACCTCTTGGGGAAATCACAACTGAACAAATAAACAACAAGAATTTCTATGGAAATTCAATTTTATAGAGAATTTTCTTAGTCACAGATTTATAATAATCTTTAATGGCTAATTAGTAGTAAACAATACTTCTAAAGATCGAAAAGATTTAAATACAAAATAAACTATTCTGCAATTTTAAAATTATTTATATAATATAAACAAGTGTTTTTGCTCTACGCGTTAAAAAACTTGCGCAAGAAAAACACTATCGTATGATTTAAATAACTCTTAAAAGCTTTCATTTTGACCATGAATGTTGGAAAGCCTTATCAAAAACCGACTGACCGATATACTCATATCAGAAAGTCTAAAGTTAATGGCCTAGAACACAATGATTAGCAATTATTTTGGCCTAGAACACAATGATTAGCAATTAATTCAATTGCCTTGATGAATCTATCGTTTGGTAACACAACACAGCTGATATCTGAACGTGAGTCACGAGATAGAAATTTGATGAGCTACATTTGCAATTAGCAAAGGGAAAGCGATTCAAAGTTCACGTTTAGGTTAAGGTTGATATCATTTTCTGCCAAGTCACTGTTAAATGGGGGACAACAATCGGCACATGCCGATCAGAAAGGGCCAAGCAAAAGAGCAAAAAAAAATTAAAAAGTAAAAAAATACCCGCAGCAGAGTGCAAATAAAAAGTACCGTCAATCAGAGAGGCCGAAAGCAAAAACGGTTCAAAAGAGGTCGATAAATTTGCACGTTGCCGTGTAATTCACAATTTTCAGGTTTAAAAACTGTTATTAAATACAATTAATTAAGCATAAAAAATGAAAGAGAAAGAAACAAATCTCCAGGTTGATAACAATATTATCAGAAGATTGAGAGCCAACCCGATCGACAGTTGAGCAACTGAGATACGCGGAGCGGAAGTGAGCGTTACGGAGAGGCGAAGAGCGAATTTAACGATTCGCCGAGGCGCAAACTTCGACGCTGACGCTGACGTCGTCGTCGACGTCGACGCTGGCTTCGCTGTCGAGGCTTGGTAATAAATTCAATGCGATATACAAATTGTTTGGCATTGCGCGCAGACAACGACAGCGACGCTGACGTCGACGGCGCTGGTGCGAAATTAAACTACAAATAAAACTAACAAAAAAACTAAGAAAACTACTACCTAAATATAAGTATCTGTGCGGTCTATAAACATCGTTGCACCCTTATGCTACCCAATCATTCGCGTTTCTGAGCTGCTTCAATACAAAACATTATCACAGCGGCAAAAACAAAAAAAAAAAAACTTTCAAAGAAATTTTACAATCAGCATGTGAAATTTAAACTCGACTTTACCAAATTTATGCACAGTTCTTGCCAACACAACAAAACTTAACGAAGGTTCCTAAGATAGAACAAATATAGAATAGTATAGAAAAATAGAAGAATTTTAGACGTGCAAAAAAGTTTCTAAGTCATCAGCCAAAATACTCGCGCAACACCTGAAAACATGACAGCACTGGGATTACTCGTGTTATCTATGATGGGTAAGTGTTGTGAGCCTTATCAGCCTGCCCCTGAAATATATACACACAAAATTACACACACGCGCACACAAACACACAGTAGCCAACGAAACACTAAAGCTGTTTTTTCTGCTTGCTTTCTGGGCTTGTTATCGACAAACTCTATGCGCCTGCCTCCTCGATTAAAGTCGTTACGAGCTCACCCTGTATCTGACTAGTAGATACAACCGAAGAGATAGTAAAAACACGCATTGTATATACTACTTTTATACTATATATGCATATCTGAATGCCATGGCATTTAATGTTTCGAATTTCACGCAAATTTAATTACTCGTATTTAACAAAAATGTAATTTGAGCGCACAAATTCATCGACAGCTGGAGAGGAAGTTTTTATAGTACGCATAATAATTTATTGTTTTTGTATACTCTAACAAAAAAGCTAAAACTACTTTGAAATAGGTATAGACACATTGTACTACCCTGTTTACTCATACAGCAAATAAAATTCAATAATTATATTCTGATTCATCGTTACAAATAAGGTTTAAACTGGTTCATATTTTATACCTAAATATCATAGAAATGGACAATAGGCTTATCTCTTTGTATATATTTTGTTTTGAGCCTCGATTTTACATTTAGCACAACAAAATAAACAGCTTATAAAAATTAAATACACAACTGGATATTATGGATAAAAAAAGCTTAATAGGTATACTAATAAAATAGTATACTATAAAAAAATATTCTAGGTTTATTTAAAAAAATATTCTTTTAGTTTTTTTTAACAAACTCAATTGTATTTAGAACATAATTCTTTTCATATAATTCCTCTTAATTTGAAAACAGTAATTTAATTATCATATTAGCATTTTTATATTCATTATAAAACAATATGTTAAAGTAAACAGAATTACTAAGGCTTATTTATTAATTTACTTAAATTTTTGTTTTTTTATAGAGTATAAAAACTTTGTCAGAGTTTCTACTTTTCGTGTTATTTGACATTGTTATTATATTATTATTGTTTTTTTATTTTGTATATTTTCCGTGTCATTTTTTTTGTTTTGAGTCAGTGTGACTTAATTTGGAATATTTCATACTATAAACAATATTTGCTTAATGAGTACGTTCATATAATATGTTATGCTCGCAGTTTCGTAAGAGTAAATATGTGTGTCTGGGTGTGTGTGTGTATATAAATAGCATATTTTATATGCTTTGGTTGATTAAAAACAAACAATTAGCGCGGGGTGGTTGGGGTCTGGGAAAATTGAATAAATTGAAAACTTCAATTATGAGAGAAGCTCGCTAGGATTAAGCCTTATCACATTATCAAGGCAACCAATACCTCACCACACCCATTGGCAACCTCCCCTAACCATCCGTCTTGTCCTGCCCATCGGCAAGTCAATTTCATGCACAGCGTCAAATTACATTTCGCAATTTTCCTATGAAATATGAGACACATCCCTCCAGTCATTATACATCATCCTAAAGTACACTCTATTTAATAGTAGGTGTCAATTCGAGTGTGAGTGTGTGAGTGTGTGTGTGTGTGTGTCTCAGTGTGGCAATAGTTTGCAACATTGATTAGCACAACGAGTTTAATGTTTACTTTATTAGGCCGCGTAATTAGGGGCAACAATTAAGGGAATGCCGTGCGGCAGAGCGGTAAGTGGAAGGGGATGGGGATGGGAAAGGGGCATTAACTTTTAGTTTCGTGTTTTGTATGTGCGTCAGGTGATCTCGGGCGGCTTAACGGTAAATAAACGAGTATAAACGTAATTAACATGTAACACTAAAAAGCAAAAGGCATAAATTAAACAGCAAATGATTTGACAGCAGCCACCTACCACGCCCCTCCACACGCCTCTAACGCCCCCAAAGCGCGCTCTGTTTATTATTCAAGCACGCGCTGCCAATTGACGATCCCATTACCATTCCCATTTCCAGCTCGAACTCCAGCTTTAGCTCCTGTAGTCACTCTAAATATATATATATATATATATATTAATATATATGAGAATGTGTGTGCCAGTGTGCAGGAGTCGGTATATACTCTCTCTTACGTAGGTGCGAATGTGCAGGCATACTAAAAAATGTTTTCCTCTACAAATTTTAATTAGAAACTGCTACTATTAACTTAGTCAAGTGCTTTAGCATGAGCTTTAGCCATAGCTCCAGCTCCAGCTTCAGCTTCACATCTACTTCCACTTCCACATACTTATTCCAGCTGTCATTTTCAAACTCGCGCTTTCCGTTTCAACTTTGCATATGCATATAAAATGCGAGCCGGCGGTGGGCGAATTAGGGGCGTGGCGGGTGCGATGCCTTGGCAAACATTCCAAATGGATGCTGTTGAAGTTTCACACTCATCCTTCAGCAAAAGTCCACAAGTATTTCCCCTAAACAGACATTCGCACTGACACACATAGAACGAGGGAGAGAGACAGAGAGAGAGAGAGAGAGCACACACACACACACACACATATAAACGAATTTTGAATGAAATAGTTTTTGGTAAAGCATTTGCATTTATGACTGGGGCGGATACCAGAAAGTTGGCTTTGAAGGCCGTCGCTTTGGGGCAACAAACATCACTGTCAATAGCTAACTGTGAAACGGGCAACTGATAGATGATAGCACCTGTTGCCTTCTCAATTTAATATTCAAATCTATTAAAAAGTTTAAAGATGACTCAACACTACCATTTGACGAAATGAACAGAGAAATTTGACTCAACGACGCACCTAATATACTCTAACCGTATTCATTGTGATCATTTTGAAGTACATCGATTTACGCAGAAAAATTGTCGGAATAGAGACCATCAATTACTATTGATTAGGGTTATACAAAGTCAAGTAATATTGATAAATAAATATTCAAGAAATAGTATACAAAATGTATTTATTTATTTAACTTATTTATTTGCTTATTTATAGCGCTGTACAGCGTTAAATAGTCACAGTTGTGTAAACAATATGAAATTTTAAAATTAGAACAGTACGACTTAACTCTAAATTTTGTTTTTCTCAATTATTTTGTTCGTAAAGGTGTGAAATTGCGTTGCATTTCTAATCTGTTTTGTTAATTGGGAGTTGATTCAAAACTCGAGCTCTACAATTTTCTTTCGCAAATTAGTCGTTACCGTACAGATCCGTCCGTTCTCTAGTATATATTACTTATTTTGTGAACATAAGCCAAAGTCCTTTACAACTGAGAGACATAATAAGTTCATTAGAGATTTTAAATAAAGATACAAAACATATACACATAATTTTAATTTCATAAACTGAAATTTAAGGAATTTCTAAACTTGAATCTAATACTAACAATAGGATGTTTATGATACGGAAAAGAAGAAGAATTAGCAATACAAATTAAACAGCTGTACAGAGTAGCAAGCACTCTCGACATTTTGAAGCGTACTAAACGCTTCAGTAAACAAAACAAATCGCCAAGCCAACTTCATGCATATTTTATATGATTTGGGGCCGGTTCATTAATTGACACGTTTGGCAAAGAAACAGACGTTGTTACAAATTCTGAGAGATATGCAAGTATACTATTTAAATCGCACATAGCAAAGCGATCAACTCGTTTGGGAGGCATTCAGCAGGCTGTTTGGTCAGTTTTCTCTTCTTTATCTCTCTCCGCATCTCTCTTTCCCTCTCTCTCTCTCTCTCTCTCTCTCTTCTCTCTTGCTCTGTCTGTCTCTGTGGTTTCTGTGTTGTGCGGGGAATTTTTATTAAGTGTTCCGAATGGCATTCAACATTGGGTATCATTGCGATTTCTCACCTCGTTGGGGGAACACAGCCACAAAAACCAACAGCGAGTAGCTAACGGACACAAGTCGAGGAATCCGTTCAATATTTATCAATGGAAATCGCGCGACTAACGCGAAAAGCGATTCACAACCCACACTAAAACCAAGAGAGACTCGATAAAGTTAAAGTCAAACAACCTGATGCAATTAATGCTACACACAGCGTGACGCAATACACAGACACAGATACACACACACACACACATACGTACACACACACTCAGACAGACACACACACACACACACACACAAGAGTGCGAAAATTGTAAATAAACGTGGTACGTTCGTTGTCTGTTTATTGGCCAAGTAAACAAACACAACAAGCAGCAAACAGTAACCAACAACCAACTGATGGTCAATCTCTGTTCTCGCATTTACCTTTTCAGGTTACACCCAGCAAATGCAGCAGGCCGTCACGGAGAGTGGGGTACACAGCACCCGGCTGCTGTCCCGAGCAGATTGGGGTGCCCGTATGCCCAAGGAGGTGGATTACTTCACCGGACCCGCCCCCTATGTCATTATACATCATTCGTATATACCAGCCGCATGCTACAATACGCCGGATTGTATGCGTAGCATGCGTGAAATTCAGAACTTTCATCAGGATGAACGCGGATGGAATGACATTGGCTATAGTTTTGGCATCGGTGGCGATGGCATGATCTATACTGGACGTGGATTTAATGTGGTCGGTGCTCATGCACCCAAATACAATAACAGAAGTGTGGGCATTGTGCTCATTGGCGACTGGAGAAGTGAGTATTAAAATAGAGAGTTATTCAACCTAAACACTCAGTTTTTAACTTCTCAAAAATATCCATTTTTTTATAGCTGAACTGCCGCCGGCACGTATGCTCCAGGCAGCAAAAGATTTGATTGCATTTGGAGTAGCCCAGGGTTACATCGCTCCAGACTACCAGCTGCTAGGTCATAAACAGGTGCGTGATACCGAGTGTCCTGGTGGTAGGCTCTTCCAGGAGATATCCACGTGGCCCAGGTTCACTCGACTAAACACAACGGAGGCGCCGCACGAGGTCAAAAAGGTTTAAAACACAACTACAACTACAGCAACAACAACAACAGAAGCTAAATGTTCACAATCAGCTGAGAGTTCCGGGACTCCCATATACAGTATTTCATAAGGTTTGGTGTATCATGAAGAGAAGAGAGCACAAATAAACACAACTACTAGAATTACGTTAAAAGCAATTTTTGTTTTATTTAATTTTTATTTTTTGCTACAATTAATTAAACAAAATTCGTCAAAGAATTTGTATTTTGATTTTGATTGCATTTTAATTTGTCTGACAAATGATTTTTAATTAGTGTATTTTATTACTTGTTATTTCAACCGCTGTAAAGTTGTCTACGCTGTTCAAATTGATTTACGGACATGGCAAGCTTTTTTCACAACATTTTTTCTCAAAAAAAAAAAGGAAACCAAAAACATTTAATAATAAAACACAGTGCCAAGGGAACTTTTAATTTTTCTGATTTTACTGTTTTTTTCGCTGTGATTTCCAAACGAAATGTAGCTATGCAGTAAAATGTAGCAAAAATGTTGAGCTAAGAGATACTCTGCACACCGAAAGATACTGTTTACGGGGGTTTTATTTTAACAAGAGATTCTCTTAAAAAAATTTAATTTAGACAGACTCGAAGTCTGTTAAGTGTTTCTTCTGTCAACCCATGTCCATATTGAGCGTTGAGTTCGAGATATCTATCAGGGATTTTCCAGAAATTTAAGCGAGCCGAACTGATTTAAACGATAAAAAAATTCACCTTAAATCACAACATTTTTTGTATTAAAGTATTCTGACTGTGTCGTCAAAATGGAGGAATTAATACATCTAACTATTTAGCCTTTACGCACAGAATAGTTTTTTTAAACAATTGATTAGAGGGTATACAGAAATAATTTATTTTTTGAGACCGCCTAAACGTATGCAGTGCAAGTTTGTCGACAGCATTTAACCCCAAAACTATGCGGGCTTTTAAATATTCACGAGTTTTGTTTGTGTTGTTGCTCAACCAACAAGTTGCAAGTGTGCAAAACAGAAATATGCATATATGCATACAATATATGTATATAGATAGCTGAAATATGCAACTGACTCTTTCGTCCATTGTTGTTATTACTCATACGCCTAGTTAAATTTTATTTCCATTCTGATAACCGTGCCGAAAATTGATAATTTATTAAAACAATTATATAGTTTTTAATCAATCGTTTTTGGCCAAATGTAAATTTTCATATAAAATAAATTTGATGCAATTTTCAGAACACATTTGGGAATGTAATTATATCCTGAGGGTAGCATTTCACTCTGATTAAGTCTTCTTTTGTTAATTTCAATTAAGAGAAGTGCCCGACTTTTATTAAGTGCCGGCTGAGTGTGGAACTCCTCCTTGCTTTCTTTTGTCTTGCCTTAAAAGTAATGAACTGTCTGCCCCTTTCCTTATTTTTCACCATTTCACTTCATCTCGGTTTGTCAATTGTTTTCTCCTTTGAACAATTTGTGCCTTATTTCTGCTTTCTTAAGGTACTTGAGCGACTTTATTATAATGCTGCAATCTGCTCTCACCTTATCTCCCTTTTTTGGCATCTCTTTTACTTTTCTTGCTTATCATGTTGAACAGCAATTCTTTTTCCTTTTTGTCCGAACTTTCACCTTTCCTTTACCATTTCTACTGCTTATTCATTCTATGTCCTTAGACTTGATTCCATTTGTATTTCTGTTTGAAGTTCATCTCAATTATTGCCTTATGCTTCTTCTCTTGGTTTTTCTGTGCTCCAATCAATCAAATTGTGTTACCAACTTCTTAATTTCTTTTATTTTTTTTTAATCAATCAACTAGAGGTGCAAACATTTGAATTTTTTGCACTGCAACAATGCAATTGTCTTATCGATATGCAATCATTTGTGACTATAAATAAGATCACGCACTAACCGATAGATAGATAGATGAATGGATTGCAAATGCAATCAGTCGAAGACAAATGTCAATTGTGTAGCACTGAAGAACAGAGTAGAACACATTCAAGAAAGAAAATAAAAAGAGGACGCATCTCGCAACTGGCGACAATGTAAATATTGCAAAAACAATCTAAACAAGTATCAATAAAATTTATCAGCAAATAGTGAGAACTAAGAGGCACTAATGGGTTTGGATTTTCTAGACGAATGGTTTTTATCACAGGGTAAGACGCGTTGCCCTCAACCCTCTCCCACATCTCACATCCACATCCCTCTCTCCTCAACTATGCCCCAAAAACCAACCCACGCAAAGAAACTTGCGTAATTGAGACCAATTTCGACTACTTAGGCCAATTGATAACAGATTCAAGATGTGTAAAATGTAATGTGAAATGCCGGCCAACACACATTCAACTACATATACATATTATACATTGTATATGCATGTGTTGGTGTGTGTACATAACTATATTCATAATTCCAGTTTCATTGAACTATGCTGCAACTGCCATAAGGTCAATCGGCTATGCTGAGCGCCAAACTGTCGAGTCTGCTAAAAATATTTTCGTCGGCCAAAAACAATTTTCAATTTCATTTTTTTCTGATTTTTCCGAGAGAGAGAGAGAACTTAAATAGAGAGTAAGCGAGAGCGAGAGATTCAAATAATTTTGTGTATTTTTTTTTTATATGTTTTCGAAATTTTCAAGCTTTTGGCGTGCTGTTAAAAATACATGAATTTAGTTTTTGAAACGCCGTCATAGGCGCTGCGTGCCGAGCAAAAATCTCTCCCGTGTCTGCTTCATTATTAAGTTGTCCCACTGTGCAACTGCTTTGTATGTGTGTGGGTGTATGTGCATTGTGGGTGTATATAAAAACTGTCTACTAACGGCGGAACGTGCGTCGCAGCCAATAAAAATCTACAAATATCGAAAGAAAATCAAAAATAAATTATTAAGAATATAATTATAAATCTTGCAAAATGCGCAGCACCTGAAAAAAGAATTTGCTCAGCTACTGCAACTTATCATTTAAACAGAGCCCAAGGCGGAGAAGTTTTATCTATATTAAATTGATAACCATTTTGTTTTAAAAATGTTTCTGGAATATTAAATTTTAATTATTGTAGAATCTGTTAGCATCCAGTTAAATGCAATACGATTCTTAAAATTTGCTGGCCATTATTTGGCTTTTATAGCCTCGTATCATCTCTATATTATTCGGCCTAATGACGGCATATTTATAAGTATAATTTTTATTTGCATGTCATGTTTAATTAACGCCTCCACCAAGCAAGAGGAAAAGTATCTTTTCTCTTTATTTTACATATATTTTGAAAAAATTTGCAAAAGGCCGTTGGACGAATTGGAGAAATGGAAATGACGATAAAGAACCCATGGAAACTGGCAAATGGAATGAAACAAATTCGGATTTCATTCTCTCGCCTCAATTTTCTTCTATTTCTCATTCTGTGTGTGTGTGTGTGTGTGTCTGTGTCCGCTTTTCATTGTATACTTTGTGAAACGAAAGCGCCACAGTCAGAGATTCTTTTTTTTTTTTTTTTGATTCTCCGACGCTTTGACGCTCGGGCACAAAGAAACTAAAATTAAATATTTTCGCCTTTTACATATCGAGGCAGTGGCAGAGCAAATTGTTTGTGCTGTTGCTATTGTTGTGTTGTCGTTGTTGTTAGTTCTTGTTGTTGTAGTTTATTGGAGTGCATAGATGTGTAGCTATAGCGTGTTAACTGGAACTGCATAGAATTTGTTCAAGTATTTAACTTGTTAGCGAGTGGGAATTTGGCCAATTTATTCATTGGGCCAACACAGCACTTTTGCAGAGATGGCCCGCTGATTGTTACTATGACACAAAGGCCTACATTTTTTGTATTTTGTTTGCTAATAAGATACTCTCACAACAACAAGAATAACAACAACGAGCAGCTAATGAGCGCATGCATTTAAAAATAACATTTGAAATGAAACATACCCAAATATATACGAATTGAGAATTTTAAATATTTTAAACAGCTGTTGCTCATCGTCGGCAGCAGGTTTTTAAATAAATAGCACAACACAACAACAACGACACGCACAACGCGAGCAACAACAACAACAAGCATTCAACAAACGAACAGAAATAAAAAAATTATTTTGAAAAAAATAAATCACAAAGCAAAAAAAAAAACATAGAAACGGCAATTTGAAATAACTTTTGGACAAGTGGAGAGTGAGTCAAGTGGAGGTGTGCCACCACCGCCCAACCAACACGACAAGCCAACAGCTAACAGCCGCCACAGTCGTTGGTGCTAATGTGCAAAGTTTTGTGTTTTCATCAACAACAACAACAACAACAAAAGCGGAAAAATCACAGAAAATTATTTAAAAAGTGTGTGCAAATAGTCGACGAAAAGTGGGCGACCAGAGTGCTAACAACAACAACAACAAAAACAACAACACAAGCAGAGAGTAACAACAAGAGAAGAACCCCTGGAGAATTAACAGAACGGAAAACATTTTCTGAGTTGCTGAGTTGCTGAAGATGCCCTTCGTGACGCCCCGTAGCACAACAAGCGCTGGCAGCGCCGCTGGCAGCAACAGCAACAGCGGCAGCAGCGGACGCACTACATTTCGCCCGCCTTGGGTGAAAGAGGATGCCGCCACAGTGTCCGGTGCCACCACAAAGCCAGCGACAACACCGTGGGCCAAAAAGGCAACCGCCAACGAGGCCAAGGAAAATGGCGAGAAGGCCAACAGCAAAGCAAAGGCAGTGCCATCAACAACAACAACAACAACAGCAGGGGGAGCGGCCAAAAAGTCAGCTGAGCCGGCTAAGAAAACAGCTGTGGAGCCCGTCAAGAAAACAGCAGCAGCAGCAGCAGCAACAACAACAGCCAAAGCAGCTGCCAATAAGAACGCTGAGCCGATTGTGAAGAAGACAACGCTACCATTGAAGAAGGCAGCTCCAGAGCCAGTGAAGAAAGCAGCGTCTAGTGTTGTAACAAAGAAGCCGGCGGCTAAGAAGAAGGAACCAACGCCACCACCAGAATCTTCCTCATCCGAGGAGGAAAGCGAAGAGGAGGAGGAAGAAGAAAGCGAAGAGGAAACCGAATCCGAGGAGGAAGTGACCGAGGAGGAAGAAACCGACGATGACGAAGACGAAGAGGACGACGACGATGATGATGATGATGATGACACCACTGTGGAAGCCAAGGTGCCGGAGCACGTTAAGAAAGCCGCACAGCTGCGTCCCACGCAGGTCAACAAGAAACCGGAGCCGCAGGAAAGTGAGTTGACACAGCGTTTCACATTAGAGAAACCCAAATTGCGCAGCGTTGTGGTCAAGCGGGATAAATCAATGAAAAAGGTGGCGCCCGAGGACGACGATGAAGCCGTCGAGGGTGAGACCGAGGAGGAACGCGAGCGTCGATTGCGTTTTAAGCTTGAGAAACCAAAGCTGAGGCATGTGAAGCGCGAGGAGAAACCTTTGCCGAGCAAGAGCACCGATAATCTGCTCAAGATTCGGCCAGTGCTGAAAAAGGTACCCAAAATTGATGAAATACTTAAAGAACCCAAAGAAGAACCCAAGCCCGAGTTCAAGACCAAAACCCTGAGGAAAGCGCCCTCAATAAAGCGCGAACAGAGCATCAAAAATGGTAAGTTATCCCACTGTCCACTGTCAGCTCAACGAGATTCGACTGGAAGCTAAACTCTCCCGATTAACTACTCTAATGGATCACACCAAATGCTGTAAATTATTGATGCTTCTCTAATGTCTAAAACAATCTAACAGGCAATGCGAATATGGGGCATATATATATTTATATTTTGGGGACTGTTTTGGACATCGTATAAGTATAAATATGTATCATATGTATCAATTGAATGGCCGTGTGCATTTTTCGCATTGGACCTTCTATTAGCCCCTCTCCCGTTCCCTTTCTCTCTCGCTGTCTCTCCTTCTCTCTCTCGCATTTTATACATCAAAATGATGGCAAAAGGCAAGGCCGACAGACGTCACAGCTAAAAAAAAAAATGTATTAAAAGACAGCGCGGCTAACGTAGCGTATGAGTGATATTGGTCATGAGTGTATTGACCATTAGAGATTGGCGCGTGAGTGCCCGAATCTTAATGGTATTAAATATCGCGTACTTATAATCGAATAATAACCGATACCTGAATGTAAATACTATCAAAACCAAGCATTTTCCAGAAAGATTTTCACACAATATTATGTTTATTTAAATCCGAATTTTCTTAACATTATTTTTTGTTAATTTAGTCATGCTGGAAATTCAGACATGGAATTTCAGCTCATCACATAAGGTATGTCTGTGTGATGAAAATGCAATTCCCTGTGCATTTTTATTATGCATGACAGAATTTTAAAGTCGGGTGTCCATCTCTAGTGCTACCTATGTAGGAACATAATTCCCATATATACAAACATACCTATCTGTACATATAACTGTCAGTCACTCACACAAATGCACTTATCTGTATGTAGGATGTGTGTGAGTCCATTCACGTCGACTGCTCATTTTTATAAAAAATTTTAAAACGCACCAAGAGATACTCATACTTGTTTGAATGCATTTGTATGTATTTATGAGTACGTACGTCGAGTCAGTATATAAATGAAATGTGCACAAAACATTTCATCAAAAATTTTGTGCCCAAAGAACAAAAACAACAAAGCACATAAAGGCTCATATAAAGCTGTAAAGCAATATAAATAACATATTTTATTTATTAAATTTTAGTGAGTGCTGTGCACTGAGTCGAAAGAGGCGCAAACTGTTTCCGCCCACATATCAAAAGGCCAATCAAAAAAAAGGCAAAATAACAAAATTATTAAACAAAAATCATAAGTGCTAAAGGAAAAACAAGCTGTTCAATATTACAAAACAGAGACAAAATCGCAATATTCTAATGCACTTTGTGGCTTCAAGCTGCGCCTGATCGTCATTTAAAAACAATAACAGTGAGTTGCATAAGTTATCTAATTGAATTGTATTGCCCGTGGGTGTGCCTCCAGGAATGAATGAAGTGAAAAGCTCGTTAAGAACGGGAAATGAAAATGGGAAGGGAGAAAAAAAGGTTACGTGTTTCGTTGAGGCAGTTAACTCGAGTTGCGGTCTGTCCTAATCAGTGGGCAATAACGTGACCGCAAATGCGTCCTAATCTTGCCAAGCAAACGCAAACACACAAAAGGCACGAGGTTCGAGGATTCTCTTCGAAAAGTAATGGTATGAGAGGTCACTAAACAAAATGGTAACCGTTGTCCCCAACGCTTGTCCTTTAAAGCTGTCGCATAAAAAAAAAAAAAAAAAAAAACTGGGAAGACAAAAAAAGGCAACAATGAAGACAGAAAAGAAAAACATTTATTTAATGTGCTTGGACGATGTCTTGGGCCGCCGCCTTTCATCCTGGACTGTTGGTTCTGTTTCTGGGGTGTTTCTTTTCTTTTCATGGTCTAAGTAAAATTCATGATTATTGCTCATTGTGTCAAAACTACAACATAAAGTGGAATGTTTAAAACCAGATGAGGATGATGAGTGAGGCAGGCACTTGGCCAGCGCCTTTAAAAGCGCAAAACCAAAAACTGGCAACTATCAATGGGAAAGGAAACCGAGAAAACAAAACTTGAACCGATGTGATACAGTTCTGTGTTAAGGACAAAAGATATATGGCAATGTGCTTGATATAGTCGAACTAAATGCCCCATTTATATTCAAATATCTGCACTAAAAAACGAGAAACCAAATAAAAAGGCACTGGCGGCCACAAAGCCTAGCCAATGTCTTCAAAGGAGCCAAAAGGACAACCGGCTGGACAAAATATATTTTCTTTTATTTAAATGAGCCAGCTTTCTATATATCTTAACCTACATACATATATACACACACATATTTTAGTATATATGGTTGTATGAGAGACATGTAACGGCTGTGCTTTTTTTCTTAGCTTTTTCTTTCGTTTTTTATTTGGTTCGTTTGAGTTTGAGTCGTGTCGACTTTCAATAGGTGCAGCCGTTTGGGGGAAGGGGGATTTAGGGACATAAAAGATGATTAGGCCATTTCAAATTTGGACATAGCGTGGTCAAAAATTACGTAAAAGGAAAACGTTGAAGCAAACGAGAGCATAATACCAATAATTACACTGGGCGACAATAAAATGGTCCACTAAATAAATAATTGCATCATACACATATATCGTCGATTCCGGAAATGATCGTATGTTGATTTTTTGGAAATTGAGATTTTAATGCAGAAGGGTAGAAACGTCTGTCTCACATACTTGAAAAAAATAACAAATGATCGCTTTTGTTGGGGAAAAAAAATATTATTATTATTTTCTTTTGTTTATTATTTTTTGTGGGGGGGGGATTTTTCTTTGTCCTATATATATTTTTTTTTTTTGTGTTGTGGTTACTATTATAAAAAAAAAAAAGGGGGGGGGAGAGAGTTTTGTGGTGTGTTTTTTGTGTGTTGTTTTTGTTTGTTTGTTTTTTTGGCGGGGTGACGTTTAATATAATATAAAGGAGTATGGGGGGGGGAGAAGGGAAAGGAGAATATGAATAATTAAAACACAAAAAAAAAAAAAAAAAAAAAATATTCAAATATTAAATTAAAATTAAAAATAAAGGTAAGGAAGAAAGATGAAATTTTAGAATATAAAATTTTAAATATAAAATATTGTATTATTATATATATATTATAGATAATATTGATAATATTTAAATAATAAAGAATGGATGAAGGGGGGGGGGAGAGAAGAGAGGAAGAGGAGTGGATTTTTTTTTTTTTTTTTTTTTTTTTTTTTTTATTTTTTTTATTAATATAAATATAAATAATATAAAATTATTTATTTTATTTAATTTAAAAAAAAAAAAAAAAAAAAAAATATATTTTTTTTTTTATTTATTTAATATGTATTTATAATTTGGTGTTTGGTGGTGTGGGGAAGAAGGGAGAAAGAAGGGGGAGAGGGGGAAAAAGGGGGGAAAAAAAAAAAATATAAAAAAAGATTTAAAAAAATAAAAAAAATAAAAAAAAAGGGGAAAAAAAAACCTAAAAATGAAAAAATAAAAAAATAATTTTATATGTCAAACCATTTGTAAAGACTTCTAGTCTGATGAATTCGCATTGATTGGATAACATTTGGTTTATGAAGCGGAAACAGCTGATATTTAGTATAACATTTGATGGGGAGCAAACCAGGAAAAGAAAAGCGACCGCACATCGCGAATTACCTAGTAAAATTTTAACAAAATGAGAAGATTCAGATTCCAAATTTCTTATTTCGATAAAATATTTAATAGATAATCATAAAACAAATTAGCGAAAATTTGGTAGTATATTAATATTATATTAAGAAAATATATCAAATAAACTGCCAAGCGTAGATCTTTGATTATACTCAGTATAATAATAAATATCCATTAGCTTTATTAATTTTTTTTTTCAATTTAAAAGCTGTTAAAATTGCATATTTTTAACACAAATTTTAATCAAAAACCAGTGCTTTAGTTGGCCGCAAATGAACAAGTAATAATTATTAACAAGATGATGCAAAATGTTAATCAGACGCCTGTAAAGCGCCTGGATTAAAGCTGTCAGTAAAGGGGATTGGATTTGTTGGGCGAGTTGAGCGAGGGCAGACTGTAAAATATGGGAGAGCTTCTCAACGCTTCATCATGTAAAGCACAGACAATGGAACAAAGTCAGTAATCAAACTGAAGTCCATGCTAATGCTCCGGTTCACTCCGCCTTCGTTGGAGGGCTGCTCCTTCTCCTTCTCCCCATCCCCCTCCTCGCTCCCCGCTTTGGTAGTGCGCTCGGCCCAGCGTGATTCAATGACAACGGCAACATTTGTGCATGCATAGAATATTCTGTTGATGATAACACAATGGAAAGCATCAGCCTGGTACGGGTACAGAGGAGCATTCTGTGGGTCGGGGACAAAGGCATGGGACAGAGACAGGAACCGAGGGTACTCCCAAGATTGGGAGCGGGGGAGGGGGAGGGAGAACACTGAGTGAGCTCGCAAAATTTATGTTTACATACCCCGCTATTCATTTTGCGTCGTTGTAAGTGCGGGCTTTGCGGTATATTAAGTGGGTAGCATCATCTCAGAGACGCTGGGACTCGTTCAGCTCAGCATTTTATTTAAATAAGAAATAATTTTGTCGACATGAATGAATGAATGAAGAGTTTTATCTGCCCGGCACCCTTCCACAAAGTGCCTTGGGTAAGTTTCTTCTTTACTTTTTTTTTGTTTTTTGTATTTTTTGCTTTTTTTTTCTTTCTTTGTTTTTCTGTACTCTGCTCGCCTTTTCAGTTTCAGTTGCTGTTTTCATTTTCATTTTGTGAGTGTGTGCAAAAGTGGGGGAGGTCCTGATTTAGGATGTCGCTTTGCCAGAGCTTTGCCATAAATTACTAAAACGAATTAAGCGAAACTTACTAAACGAGCGCTCAATTGGCTGCCCAAAAAGTTGACCACGTATTTTAATCAGTGACTACAAATGGCAGCCAGACAGACAAGAAGAGGATGGCCAAGATGAAGAGGATAAAGAACGTGGCCAGGATGTTACATTAACATGCAGGGAGATACGGCAATAATCAAGTTTGGCTCTGATCTGATTTCATTGAGTAAAGTAACACGAGTTCGGGATTAGTTTCAAGCACAGGTGCAGAATGAGCAACCAAATTGGAGTAGTGGATAATGCACCGCCACCGCAAAGGCAGCCAACCACTTAAAGATTAAGTGCAGATTCAGCCAGGCGCGACTGCTAAAACCAGAGATGAAGCTTCCAAGAGAAGCCTGGCTAAAGCGTATTAAAACGGGGCAGAGAGAGAGAGAGGGAGAGAGAGAGAGAGTGAGAGGGAAAGAGAGAGAGGAAGAGAGGGACAAGGCCAGTCAGACAAAAGGATAAGGTTGAGATTGGGGCATGTTTCTGTTTGCTGCAAGGTTGGCTGCCTTTTAGGTCGACCCAAGGGGTGATGAGGTGTTCTTTTGCTGGAAGATTGCTTGTGTGTTGTGTGTTGCCTCTTGGTCCCGGGTTCATTCAAACAAAGCTAATTAACAGATTTGTCAGCTTTTCATCACTTGGCGCCGCCATTGTCTTAAGCAGTTGTTTGACTTTTACACTTTTTAGCATCAACAACACAAAGGCAAAGCCAACCATCAACCTGTACAGGGTGATGGCGTTAAACAAGCTGAAAAGAATGCAAAGTATTGTATACCAACTTGTGCGTGTTTGTGCAAGGGATCAAGGATAAATATAGAGTGAAAAGTGTTGGGGGGGGGATACAGTTACGGGTTAAAAAACAAATCAAAAAGTTTTCCAATTGCTAATTACAAGGGCAACTCGAAGAAGAAATATTCTGGCGTCTCGGAACTTGTTAGGCTAACAATTTAGGCGGAAATTTATTAGCAACAGCTTGTGCAAACATTTCAAATTAATTGGCCTAGTTAACAAAAGCCTGCAGCAAGCGCATCACAGACTTTAAACTAACTAACTAAACCAAAGTAGAGTCAAGCACAACGGCACAAAGTAAAAAAAAAATGCAATCAAACTTTTTCTCCCCTGCTGCTGAGTTCGAACTAAAACTCTGTGTAGTTCCGGATGTTTCAGGGTGTTAAAGCAATAAAATAAGCTCAGTGTTGGGTGTCGGGTGCCAGAGAGCTGTGTCTCGGTCTCGGACGACCACGGCAGTAACTTTTCAATCTCAGCCAATGCCGGCAAATGCAGAGCATCAGAGAGCGTGCAACAACCGAATTGGAAAGAAAATACTCTCCCCCTGCACATCCAGCTGAAACTCAATTGATATGTATGGCCTGTGGCGAGAAGAACTTTGCGCAAACAACTGACACAAATTGCAAACTCATTAAATTAAAATTATATTTAATAACCGCGAGTGCACGCAGCGCTAAACGATTTACTTGAAAAACCAAAAAAATATAAGGAAGAAAATCGGGCAGACCATCCATACATATATCTTAGACAAGGCAGCTGCTAACCTTTCTATTTTCCCTCTCTCTCTCTCCTTCTCTCCTTCTCTCTCTCTTTCTCTCTATCCACTTTAACAGTTCCAGCGCCGCCGCCGCTGCCATCTCTGGTGCCAAAGGCGCCACCACCGCCACCGCCTCCATTGGCTGCCGGCGAAAAGCGCGAGTTATCCGACACGCAGAAGAAAACACTCGAAAAGCTGAAGTAAGCACACTTACAGAATTTGAACCAGAATCGCTGCTAGACTAAGCCACCCATTTTTTTTATTTCATGCAGAACACGACCACGACGACGTCCAGACTGGTCCGAGATGATGAAGGAGGTCGAGAGCGGCAGGAAGCTGCGCCATGTGGCATGCAACGATAGGTGAGTAGCTCATTTAGACCGTTCCACATAGATGGCAGGTCATTTATGAATAGTTTTTAAATTAGTTTTGCGAACGGCGAAGGTAAATCAATCAAAGCTATCTATGATAGAAACTAATAAACTACAATTGTTAAATCTATCCCAGACATGCACTTGACGATGATAGTTGAAAGCTTAAAGTGATTCTGAAAAAGGGAGAGAGTGCATTTCTAAAACAATGGAAAAAAATCTAATATCTGACAGAACTATGGTTAAATCTTCAATTTTAAGTGGTTGCAGATTTTCTTGATGGAAATATTCTTGGTATGGACACTCTTTTAAGAGGTAAAAGTCCAGCTGAAAATCTTTAATTGTGTTAAAAATAAAATATAAAAATTTGATAGCTTTTCCGAAATTTATCCGATAGTTTTATCCGATATTTATCCGATAGTCTTTCCGATAGTTTTATCCAATAGTTTCATCCGATAGTCTTATCCGATAGTTTTATACGATATTTTTATCCGATATTTTTATCCGACTAATTAATAAAAACACCAATTTCCGTGCAGATCTCAGCCCATATTGACATGCAAATCGATGACCAAAGTGGACGACAAGTTCATCTATGAAACAGAGAAGGACAATTCTCACAACAAGCTGCTCAAGCAGATCCAAGGCGGCGTTCGGTTGCGTCCCACACAGACTAATGATCGCAGCAAACCCATTTTGGGGGGATTGCGCAAGTTCCGTCGCCAGATGACCATTGAGGAGCAGCTGCACAAGTCGCAGTCAAAGGTCAATATGCTGAGCGAGGCGCCCAGCAGTCATGCGCTCGGTCCTGGAGCAAATGCCAGTGCACTTGGAGCAGGCAGCTCCAGGCCCAGCATTGTGTCGGCCATGTCCATTGATGAGGAGAGTCCCGATGAGCTGGACGACATTGATAAGATTCGCGATGATCTGCAGAGCACAAAGCAAATGTTGGCCATGGAGCTGCGCAATCGGGATGCGCAGGAACGTGAGAATAAGAAACTGTTGGCCAAAATCCGAACGTTGGAAACTGAACTGGAGCGGGAGAAGTCGCGAGAGAAGAATCTCGAGTACGGTTCAAATGTCATTGTGGCCACCATGGATCCCACTCCCACATCCGAGCAGGCGTACGTCAATTCGCTGAAACGCGAAGTGGAGGATGCGCGCAAGGTGTCCAAGGAGGTGGAACAGAACTACCACGACACCAGCGAGCTGCTCGTCGATGCGAAAACGGAAATCGAGGAACAAAGGCGACAGATACAATTGCTGGAGCGCAAATTGGCAGCGGCGCTGCAGGTAAGCGACTTACTGACTAAGAAATCGAGGGCGAAGACGGGGCGGGAGAGGGAGCGAGAAGACAAGTCGCACAATGTGTTGGTGTTGTCAGTTGAAGTTAAAGTTAAAGTTGAAGATGGGGTCATAACCCACACATATCCACATGTTCTCGCACATTTTCAGTGCCGTCTGCGCCGCCTCCCAGCGACAGCTCAGCCAGAAAACTAAACCAAGCTAACAAAGCAATCGCAATTAGTCGCTTTTGCCATTGATTCTAGTTGTAGTTGTATTTTATGTTGTTGTTGTATTTGTAATTGTAGCTGCAAATGATGGGAATAGTTCTAGCTATAGCAGTAGCAGTAGCAGTAGCAGTAGCAGTAGCTATAAATAATTACACATCAGCTGACAACACACTACACATACTACATTGATGGGGGCTGAAACGTGTGTGGATGTTGATATCTCAACCAATTAGTCTTAACTTTAAATTGCTTCTTTTGATGGATTAAAGACACCTTTTCCGACATACACTCATTGATAAGTGTTGCTAAAAATGTTGTAGAGTCTTAAACAGTCTTTGTCTTGACAATAAGTTTAAAATGAAAAAATTTTTCAGAAATTGGAAGCATCTTAAACCATTTTAAAAACAACTTGTCTTACACACACTTGTTGGTAGATGTAATATTCCGAAATCGAATTCTATCTTAAATTTTAAACTGTTTTTCTTGAAATCAGGAATAAAATAAATTGATGTAATTTGTATAACAATTATTGAAATTATTGAGAATTAAGTATAGTGAAGATATGTATCTGTATTACAATATCCCATCTCTACTATCTCAACATCCGCATTCGAATAACCCCTTAAAGTGTTGTGCACACACTTAAGGTCGTTTTCTCAATTTGCATAATCAATTAATCTATTGAAAATTGAGAAAAGGATCTTAAAAGATCTAAAGATGATCCATGAGTGAGACAAACCCCATTGAAAAACGCTTCTGTTTGCCCACACTAACATAAAACATTAACCAATTAACCAACGCTATCGCTTATATTATAAGGGCAATTCGACGCCAAGCACTAACAGACCGCATATTAGTAATTGCTTTGCTTACGACGATGACAGCGATGATTACTACGACCAGGTGACCAATCACGGTAATCACGGCCTGTACAAGGTAATGCCACAAGCTGCATTCGGTCAGGGGTTGCCGTCGGAGAGATGGTTTAGTAATTCTTTGGTCTATTGTGAATGTAGGGTGGCGGCTCATTGGATGGATCCCGGCGACCAAGCGACGCACACTTTGGACGCGACAGTTCGCCAGAGCTGGATCTGGAGCTTAGCGAAAGCGATCCAGATGAGCCCGAGGAGAAGAAGACAGAACGACGCGAACGAAGACTGGGCAAGGAAGTGAAGGTGCTGCGCAGTAAACTAACCAAGCTAAAGGTTAAGGAGGAGGCAGCCAAGAAGGAGAAGGATGCACTGAAACAGGCCATGAAGAAGAATCATGTTATTCTCAAGTAAGTCAACTATCCTTAACACGTTCTTCATAGTATTTTAATGGTGTGTATTCAATTTGAAGAGAGGAGAATAAGAAGTTTAAGAAACTGGAGAAGGAAGTACAGAAAATGGCCGCCTCGATGAAGCTGGATGAAGACGAAGTTGACAGTGAGGACAAGGATGAAGAGGAAGAGGAAGCGGAACAAGAGGAAGAGCAAGAATCCGAAGACGAGTCTGAAGAATCGGAATCAGAAGAAAGCGAAGAGGAATCGGGCAGCGAATCAGAAGCGGAGGTAAATATTCAATTTATATTCCAAAAATATATATCTGTATATACTATATGTGTTAACATACCTGTGTGTTTAAGGATTCCGCCAATTCCGCTAAGAAGGGCAATCTGGAACCGCGAGTTAAGAAGCACGAGAGTCGCTTTGCCGCAATGAGGAAATGCAATGTGCTACTTCAGGCAAATGTGGACAATTTGCAGGATCAAATTTCACAGGTGCGCTCCCGGGCAACAAATCTACAAGACGAACTGGATGCCGTAATTGCCGATTTGGGTTTCTAAATGTTTTTATATCACCATATGTCGCAACAACCAACAGCTGCTCCCAAAAATCGAATGTACAACGTGTTTGTTTTCTGTTTGCGTAGTGTTCCTTTTTCAATGTATTTAAATATAATATTTTATCAAAATATGTAAGACCAGCGCACACTACGACGTATTCACGTTCACGTTGAAAATTGTTTTGTGTATTTCTTTTCTTTTGGCCGGCAAGCTTGTTTCGTTTGTTTGTTTGTTTTTATGAGTACTTTTTTATGGTTTGTTGTGGCAACGGGCCAGCCGGTCCTAAGGCTGCCACCCTGAAAAATTGTCCAATCTGGCAGCACGTACCATTTTATTCAAATTTAAAAAATTGGTTGCGCCCAAGAGAACTTACCTTTTTTTGAATTCTTCAATATTGAAGACACAACTTTTAAAATGTTTGCAGGGTTTTAGTTAGGATTTTGTCGGTTTATTAATTTTTTATTAGACTTAAATTTGTAACTTAAATTTTTGTAAAATTATTAATTTAATGCAGAGTTATTGCATTTTAAAATTTGCATTAACTAAAATTTACATTTGTCAGTGTTACGTTACTCGTCATTACGGTACTCCTCATATACGTTACTCATTAGCCATTTGCTCCTCACTTAACATTTCGAAACGCGCGCAGTTTAAATTTTATTTAGCTATTTTTCGAATGCTTTCCAGCCGAAAACAGCCATTTTCTCTAAGAAGTTGGCAGCACTGACGCACAGTCGTCAGGGATAATGGCATAAAAATGTTAACCGACTGTTAATAAAATGAGTAGTATTTATTTGCTTGTGAGTATAATGAATGAAGTGACGTCACGAGTACAAATAGTCCGATACCTTATTGTACTATGCTGACCGCACAAGTATCGACATCAAAACCAGCTGTTACTGCAGCTGATACAGTGGCGCTATCTATCGCTTATTTCCTGTATTATTATTAAATTTTAACAGCAGACAACGGTTATTTAATTTTACACAAATTGTATTATTTATTTATTTAGTTTATTTTTATGGAAATACCTTCTGTAGTATAAGCAAGTATAACAATGTACAAAACAACAACTCAATGAATTTGGCTAAACTAAATCAAATAGTTGTGTCGTTAGTATGTGTGTGTAATATCATAGTCAATATGTGGGAATAATGATTAAATTTTCGAAAATCTTTACAAAAAAACGTTTGTTTTATTTAGTGGAGATCTTCCAGTGTGCCACTTGAACCAGTTATAATTAGTTACATTTTTCAACTACTGCTAAATCGCTGTGAATTTTTTTGTTTAGATACGTTTATTTTAATTATTATGAGCACGCTACATGCCACTTAAAGCGATATCAGTGTCATTGTATGATTTTGATTCTCCTCTCTTTGAATTGAATAACCCATGAAAATTGTATAATGAGTATAATTGGATAGTTGATTTACATGGCAGTGTAGGATTCTAACCCAGTTATTTTTCAAACTGTAGTTCTAGATATGTGACAGAACGGCGACTACAACTAGGGACCTGTCAAAAAAACTGGATTTTGAGGTAGGGAAAATTTTAAATATGCAAATAATAAGTTATATAGTAAGGAAAGTTGTATTTCAATCGATAAACTGAATTTTAATTGATTTAAGAAAGAGTGAGATTTAGATATAGTTGAAAAACTTAGCTAATTAAATCAAATATTTGTGAATAATTTAATGAAAACAAACTTTAATCAATATTCCCAGCTCTGTGTGTATGAATATTATTATTAGTATTGATGGTATAAGTATCACGCTCGAACTTTAAAACTTTATGCCTATTTTATGTATAATATGTATGTAGGTGTTTAAGTAATGCGCCTTTATATATGTAAATATAAAAGCTGAGCTTTTTAATATGTTACGAATTAGTTTTGAGCATTGTTCCCTGATGCCCAAATTTGATTTTGAAGTACAATGTGAGCGGCAATACGCTAAGTTGAGAGAAACCACGAACGTGTCTAAAGCATTCCATTAACTATCAATACAACTATCAATCTATCAATCACTACAAGAAATTGGTCTACTCCAGTAGAATGACTCGTAATCGCTTACGGAGCGAGGATTCCCGGGGCAGTGTCATGGCCCATTTCTTCATGGCAGTCAGAATAACCGAGCTGACGACCATTAGAGCACCGAACAGGGAATAGGCATTGGGAGCTTCACCAAAAAACATGATTTGCCAGATGAACGCGAATACGATGTCGGCACAGCGTGCGATTGCAACTGGACCGGCTTGTTCCACCTGCAGCGAAAGCGTCAACAGGATTTGTCCCAGGAAACTGAAGATGCCCAGAACGACGACCAGCCAGCGATCGCGTCCACAGCTGGGCCAGCAGACGGCACCAATGGATCCGCATACGATGAGGGTGTAGACTAATGCAATCGCTCCAAAATTGGTCATGATCACTGAGAAGTGGAGGTTCTTGAGGGCACGCAGTAGGATGTAAACATTGGCACCGAATAGCGTCGATGATATGGCAGCGACTGGTCCCCAAATATCGTACGTCTTATCCGAGTACTTTTCGCTATCGGAATCGAGCACTGGATCACCAAAGACCAGGGGCGGTCTGGTGATCAGGACGACGCCAAGAAGCGTCATATTAATGGTGACCACATTGAAGAGCGTGCACGGCTCCTTGAGGAAGACACGCGCGAATATGGCAACGAACACTGGGGTGGAGAATATAATCACACTGGCATCGGCGAGCGGCATGTGCCGGAAGGCATAAAAGCTGAGCATCAATCCCGTGGTGCCCATGAAGCAGCGCAGCATCAGAATCACTCGTTTGCCCTCCGGGAACACCGGCTGCTTTGTGTAGATGAGTATTGGAATGGTGGGCAGGAGCACGCCCACAAAGCGGAAAGATGCCAGCTCCATGGGATTGACATCCACAAGTCCTTTGACTATCACCGAGCATAGTGAGAAGAAGAGCGATGATAGCGTGGCCAGTATGATGCCCAGATACGGACAGTTTGCCCGCCTCTTCAGACGTTCCAGCCATTGGTTTGATAAATCCCCGGTTCTCGTCCCATCCACAAACTGATGCAGCTCCAAATTCTCTGGCATTGTCAGCAACGTATTTGGCGCTTTCTAAGATTCTAGGCTAATATTTGATTTAATGGCACATCCTGCAAGCATTTAATTCCGCTAATTAACTGGCACAATCTTCGGTTTTAGTTTCTGAATTTTGTACCTGCTCTATTTCGATTGCGTTTGAAAAATCGATTTTTCAACTTTGTTGCGGCTATTTTGATTATTTATATGAGCAAAAAGCATGCAGCACGAGCTGCTGGACTGCTACATAGTTTAACCTAGCATATCAGCTTATTATCACCACATTAACTATTTAAAGATATTATTATTTTCTTCCACACAAACATTTGAATTTAATAAACTAATTAGAAAAGTTTAACAGCTGTCTCTTCCGACAGTTGAGAGTAGTGCTGGAACCAACATCGATGTAATATCGATACATCGATGTTTCCAAAAATATTTCGATCATCGATGTTTTTTTTACGATGTTCGATGTTTTCTCTACTTGATTATTTTGTTAAATTATTTATTTCTGTCCAGAACAGAACTTTATTTTGTTTTTGTTGAATTATCTTTTGTTTTGTTTTAATTTGTTTTAATTTCTTTTGTTTATACAACCTTTGAAACCGTTGTGACACTATTAAATTGGCAAAATTAAATGTGAACATTTTTGGAATTTATTTTAATTAAATTAAACTTTCCAAAAACCCATTAGAAAAGGTCGATGTATCGATACATCGATGTTCGCCCCCCAAAAACATCGAAACATCGATGTGGGCAAACATCGATGTATTTCCAGCTCTACCTCTGCGTTCCTGCAACGTCTACCTACGAAAGCGAGCGATCTGTCAACTTATACTAGCCAGATCTAGCTATAAAATAGCAGCGTGGACTTCACTGCAGCCAACTTCACTTTGCTTTCTAATTTTCTTTTGTATTTTGCAGCACTTATTGGCGGACATTTTAAAAATAAGACATATATCAAGTGAAAATGACCTGTGTAAACGATAAGATAAAAGTCCCCATAAAATCAACATGCTCACTAGCCAATAAATATTTAGCTTATAAAAACCATATTTCGCGACGGGCCATTTCTTAATCCAATACTTGTATATGAAACACTAAATCTCGCCCATCTCTAGTACAGTGTTGAGTAAATACTTGGGGCAAAAACAAAGTAAGCCCCTTCAACATGAGTGTCCACAACACACAAACATAATATTTACATAAATACATGATACAATTTCGGATTACAGTGGCGTAATATTTCAATTTCGGTAACTTTTGTAATTTTATACTCTGATCTGGCATGTCTAGCCAACAGTCTGCAGTAAACACAAAGAGATGGGCCCTTATCGCAGCCGGTTTGGGCCTGTTCTACGTCCTGGTGCGTCACAGGCAATCTATGTTGGGCCTGTTGCGTGGCAAGTTGTTTTTCGGCAGTTATCAGTCGCTGCAGCACAAACGCATCGAGGTCATTAGCTCCATTCATGAATCACAGCGCGTATTGGACGAGCTTAAAAAGTGAGTAACATCAGTCGGACAAATCGGTTGATAACTATTTCAATTCTTTCAGACACTGTCAGTCATTCAAAGTACTGGGATTTGACTGCGAATGGATCACAGTGGGTGGAAGCCGCAGGCCCGTGGCCTTGCTGCAGCTGAGCTCTCATCGGGGCCTCTGTGCGCTGTTCCGACTGTGTTGCATGAAGCAAATACCCAAGGATCTGCGTGAGCTGCTCGAGGATGATGATGTCATCAAGGTGGGAGTGGCTCCACAGGACGATGCCAAGAAACTATCACATGACTTCGGTGTGGGCGTCTCCAACACTTTTGACTTGCGCTTCATGGCCATAATGGCCGGCCATCAGGCGGAGGGATTGGGTAAACTGGCAAAGACTCATCTTAACTTTGTGCTGGACAAAAACTGGCGTCTTGCCTGCTCCAACTGGGAAGCTACGCAGCTGGATTCAGCGCAGTTAAACTATGCTGCCAATGATGCACTCGCCGCGGTCGCAATTTTCCAGAAGCTATCGAGAGATCTGGAGCCCAGAAGCTTTTTGAATTGGCGTCCCATAGAATTCAATCAGATACGACCAAAAATTGAACCTTTTCTCGACTTGGATTTTACAAAAGGTTACGCCGCTGGCGTATCAACTAAAAGTGTTTCCGTTTCTTCATCAAACCCGATGACGACCAAGGTCAAACAAGAAAAGAATCCGTCGAAAAAGAAACAACAATGCCGTAATCTTGGCACTCAGTCCAAAGTATTCTATGACAACTGCCTTCTGGAGGCGCCCGATGGCGAACTACTCTGCACGATTGATCGCCGCAAAGCCTCCTGGTACCTCAATCAAAATCTGGGTACTCAAATCAGCGAGCATCCGTTCACAGTCCGTCTAAACTTTGAGCCTGCGGGTCGAGCAGTCGGCGATGTTGGCCGATATTATCAGACGCCCAAGGAGAATCAGTGTGTGGTCTGTGGCCGTCGGGATGCCTACATACGAAAGAATGTGGTGCCTCGCGAGTACCGAAAACACTTTCCCGTGGTCATGAAATCGCATACATCTCACGACATCCTGTTGCTATGCCCCAACTGCCATCAACTGAGCAACATATCGGATAATAAGATCCGCAATAGACTGGCTGTCTCCTGTGATGCGCCATTCAAGCACAGAGACGGCATGGTCAAGTACCATGATGACCAGCAGCTGAGGTGAGTGTCCTGTCTCTGAATTGCCTTTGTTTAATTAAATCCAATCTCTTTTAGGAGCGTCAAATCAGCTGGCAAAGCTCTAATGCAACAGAACGATCGTATTCCATCCGAGAAAGTGGCCCAAATGCAGAAAACCATTTTGGACTACTACGCGGGTGAGAAAGAAATCACAGATGAGCTGCTGAAAAGAGCAGCCGACATAGACTGCAAAGTGGAGAATGAAGACTTCTGCCAGCATGGCAAAAAGGTGGTCGACATGTATCGGGACAAGTTCGGTGGCCTCATTGAACTGGAACGCATTTGGCGGGAGCATTTCTTAAACACAATGCAGCCCAAGTTTCTACCTGAACTCTGGAATGTGAATCACAATGCGAATCGCTTGGAGGTGCGGGCGAGTGAGGGCCGTGTCGACAATGCAGATTTGGTTGTGGCAGGTCTGGAATCAGTTGTGAATTGCAGTGACACAAGTAAAACCTAGCAGTGTTTTTGTACGTTCTTTCGTAATATATTTTATACTTGTTTAATGAAAATAAATGTATTGGCATTTGAATTAGCTACGTATATAATACACAAAAGAGAGATTTAATGATTCGAAATTCATTCATTACGAAATCTAAAAAACAGCACAAAAAATGAATGGCATTGGTCTATGAGCATCTCTTATAAAACCTAATTGACTATAAGTAATTAAATAAATAGTTCGTCGGATAATACACTATATACATTGCATTGGATATTGCAGCACATCTTGTTTCCGTTCCCGTTCGCTAAATGAACTCGAATCCCTCATACTTGTAGTCTGTGTTGATTCTCACCTCTGGCAACATGGTTTTGCCATCAACACTAAAGGCGGTTAGGTACGTGGACGTCTTGCCATTGAGCTCCTCTGATTTGAGGGCAATGATAATGGTGTCCTTCGCATGGGGCAGGAATTTAAAGCTGGAAAAACCATGCGTAGGTGATGTGTTGTCCGGATCAAGCTTAACCGTCTCGACAATATTAAAGTCCTCGTCGGCTGATATTAATATATTACATCCCATATGCTCGTCCAGAGTTTCGTTGTATCTGCAAGTCAGAAAGGGATTAATACAGGCTAACTAAATGGTGTTTGGATAACTCACTTTTCTTTGGAGCAGCGGCGTGGCAGGAAGTACCAGCGCTGCTGCACCTCCGACCAAACGCCGCTCTCGTGGATCATGTAGCCAGGCCAGGAAATTTGCTGGGACATTTGTCGCAGCTGTTTATAGTTCTTTGTCCAGTTGATGGAGCGCACCTCACCCGTTGTCGATATTGCCTTGACGTACATGGGATTGTGGTTCTGAAAGTCACCCATGCTTGTTGTCCACTCCTTGCCCATGGAGCCCACAAATAACGTGTGATCCTTAACTGTCGCCCACTCGGACTTGAAGCCCTTAGAGTTGTGTCCATCGCCGTCCATTAATATTACCCAGGGTATAACCTTGTCATTGGTAATCTCATAGACGAGTCCTGTGCGATCATCGAAGCTCAACAGTTTACCGTTGAATGTTACCAGTTCGGACAGTTCCATGCCACGTCCTTTCAGTGCAAAACCTGACTCCAGCGTCGTGGGCGCACCATCGTCCCAGCTAATTTGTATCTCATTTTTTGACGCTGTGTATGTTAGATAACCTTTCTTTAGATAACTGCGCCACGTTGTGCTGTCATCGGCCTTCACCACTTTGGAGCTTTTATCTAGATCCGCAATCATGGCAATGCGATAGATAATAACGCCCCCTTGAAGGCTCAGCGGAGGTGTCAGGGGATACGTTGCATTGTAGTCCAATGAATTCGCCTGCCGGCTACTGCGCAGCCAGTAGCCCTCGGAGGAGGATCGCGAGCCTTGACGCGCATACAGAAAGAGTAATACGAGCACCACAACACAGAACACAAGCAGGGCAAAGTGATAGTTGAAGCGAACTGTGCGATTCCCAATCCGATAAGTCGGAGTTCGCAGGGCGGATCGCCAGTCGCGCAAATACATTGCGCGCGGCGAGTTTTCGAGATCCCTATACACGAATGGTGAACTTTGCATTTATGTAATGTATTACTTTAAATTTTGGTAGCGTGGCAGTGGAAAACCTTAAAAGATGTGTCAACAATTGATGTGATGTGTCGGTTTTGGTTTGTTGTTTAGATTCCTCTAACGATAGATAGCGGTCGATATTATCGATAGCTTCTGGACCACAACAGCTGATTGAGAAATTAATCGGTTCTTAGGCACTGTTGCGAATTTAGCCATTTTATAGCTTGCTCTGGCTATTTTTATAGTTTGCTAGAAAATTTTGAAAACTTCTATTAGCCGGAAATTAAGCAATTTCTTGCTGCCTATTTTTATCTATTGACATCTAGTCAGTTTATTAATGAAAATATGTTTTTAATTATAACATATTAACATATTTTATCAAAAAGTTATCGAGCTGGTCTTTCGTCTGACCTGCTCACTGAAGTATCGATACTTTTCAGAGTTAATTTTTGATAAGCAAACTTATCTTTGTTATCGATGGTCTTCTATTTTTGTCGATTTTTCAATTTAGCCAATTTTGCTCACATTATTCTGGCAGCACTGATTAGAATACTAGTCATTGAACTAAATGAACTACAATCATGGGATTTAGTTCGTTCGTTTACTTTAGGGATAAGTTCAATGGAACTTAATCTGAACGATTCGTTGATCTTGCATCCCTAGCCGGCAATTGGAGATTATCAACTTGTTTGTTTCATTCAGTAAGAAAGAAGCCGTAATTAATATAGTACACGATGTTGAGTCGCATTAAAGATTTTGTTTATTCTGTCCTACCAGGCAAATCCTCTAGCTATAACATGGTAGAGCCACCAGCCAGCAACAGCAAAGAAGCCATTGCCCGCCTGCGGGAGTTTGGATATGGCTTTAATGATTGTGAGTAAAGAAATACCAAAGGATATAATATTTTACATATGTACATTATATTTATTCATTTATTTATATCTCTGTAGCCGGCGTACTGTGTAAAATTGATGCAGCGACAGGCGAAGTTGGCACAGAACCTTATCAGTTTAAAATAAGCGAGAATAACACCGAGAATAAAGAACACTATGAGAAGCTGGCTAAACAAATTCCAGAAATCATATACGAGCTGTTAGAAATGAATGGCCTGGAGAGGACATACATACCTTTTAACACACCTATAGAACGCTCCACATTTGTGTTTTCACAGCCAAAGCCTTTGTCCCATTCAAAAAAACTGATCGTTTTTATTAACGGCGCAGGATACGTGCTTGCCGGTCAATGGGCTAGAAAGTACGTATAATGCGATTGCAATTCCAACTTATCAAAATGTAATAGTTTTTTTACTTTATTTAATCATTACTTTATACAGATTGATTATAAACAATTCCCTGGATCACGGAACAATGTTGCCGTACATCAAGCGGGCACAGAATCTGGGCTATGATATCCTGGTGACCAACACCAATGACAATCAACGCTTCATAAATAACAAGTATAAACCTATTAAGGGAGTCAGCGAACCCGAAAGCCATGCTGCATATGTCTGGGAGCATATTGTAATGCCATCGAATCCGGAATGTGTGGCCATTGTGGCACATAGTTATGGCGCCTGCATCACCAAATATCTGGTATATTCTTGTCTGATCAGTTAAGATATGGATATGATAATTTCACAAATTTCACTTATTGCAGACGGAAAAGTTTACCGATTTTTTCAAGGAGAAAGTGTTTGCCATTGCTTTGACCGACGGAGTAATCGGATACCCACCGACCGGCTGTAAGGAATACTTCATCGATGTGGCCTGCAATTGGGCTTCGAGCCATGAGCCGCTTGATACCAATTTAAGAGAGGGCGATTGTCCCGACGACTATAAGCGAGTATCTGCTGGTCATCCGCTACACGAATGGAGCTCCTATTCGGCTATGAACTCGGTCTTTACATTCTTCGAGAAAAAGTACGAAGAGCGAACAGCGAAGACAGCATCTCAGTAACATTTTGCTACCTCAATACTTTTATATATTGCCCGAATTTGTGAATATATTATTACTTTTTTTCATCTTTCTAAATATGTATTTTTGACACTTATCCCTTTTCTCTAAGGAGAAACACAAACTATCGATTTGCCATACATAAATCAAACGTCGAGTCCGAAAAGCCCCTCATAACCACTCAGATATGTCACTAACACTCACATCAAGGCCATTTAATTTGATTTTCGACACTTTGGCACATTCCATGTGAGTTAATCAAGTTGATGGCTGATGTATCGTTGTCGATAAAACAAAAGTGTGACTTGTGTCCAGCGAACAAAGCTAAAAAACTACCCAGAGCCCATTATCATATTCCCCACGTCCCCACGGTATACACTTGAGCAATGCTCGATAAGAAGGGCACTCAAGTCGAGGTTACATCATTGCTTGGGGTTGATAGAGCCACGGAAATTCCCAGTTTACCCCCATATATAAGCGACCACATCGTTTAACAACTGCAACAGCAAACTGCGCCATAAAAAACGGTCCCTAGTGATTTTCTTAAAGCTTATAATAGCGCTCGAAATATACATTTTACTATTCTCATAATAAATGTTGTTTTTTACAAATTCTTAAATTGATTATAATATATTAATTGGAATTGGATTTTAGAATATGTGCTGAGCTACAAAATTGTAATGGAGTCAAAGAAATTTAACATTATAAATGAAATTGCTATACAATTGTAGATAAATTTGATTAAAGTCAAGTCACACTTTGCACAAACCTATTCTACAATAATTCTTAGTTTTCGAAATGAAATTAAAGTATTTATTTAAGCAGTCTTACCTACAAAGATATCCCTGAAGTAGTAATATAAGTACATACGCAGACGTTTATCTTTAGCATTAAGCAGAACCGAACTTAATACCCACAAAGCGTTCATTTTGTGAATCCAAATCAGGCACTCGAGGAGGGAGAGTGAGAGAAACAGATAGAAAGAGTGAGAGAGTGAGAAAGCTGCAGACGGCAGCAGGCTGTTGGCTGATGTCTGGATGTGGGTGGGACCGTAACAACGGCAACCCTACAAGCGATGCTCCTGCTTGGTATCCCCAGTTTGGGGCTCAGCTTGTATACATTATCGCTGTCATGGCCGCAGTCATGGCTTCTGCTCCACCTTAGACATCGTTGACGTCGTTGTCGTCCTATGGCAGGCTGCTATCTACACTTTGACTCACCCGGACCCGCACTCTACACACATACACACACACACACAGAAACACACACACACAGCACCAAAGACACCGACAAAAGCACACGACGAGAATGGCATTAGTTTAGTCGGTGCGACAGTTCGTGTATCCTTCGTAGTCAGGACTTTGTACGAGTTCAGGAATGGGTCATGCGCCTGGAGCTTGTATGTATCTCTTATATATGTACATACAATATCCTCTGTTTTTTTTGTGTAAACACAAGATAGCAGTAAATAGGTAGAGTCCTCCCCTAGCTCGCAGAGTAAATAAAAACAAAGTCACAGTTTCGGTTTAAATTAAGGATTCAGCTGACACATTTAAGGAAAGTCTTAGCTAAGGTCCTTACAGTATTTTCTCAGCTAACAACGACTACCAATTACTTAAAATAATCATTGTTCTTGTGGTTATTTGATAAGATCTTCAAGCATATAAGCAAATGCAACGTCCTTCACATCTCAACAAACTGGAGACTGGGAGCTAACCCTTTTGAAGTGTTGATTTCCTTGCTGGGATATTTGTGAGGTCGTTTATTTCTGGGATACAAAGATTTTCATTTTAGATTGACGTTCAAGTTATTCGTAGTTTAAGATACCAATTTATTTGTCTTAGCCATTTGCAGAAAATGGATATTTGTTGACAGTTAACAAAGTATTAAATATACGTAAATAAATTCGAAAACTCCCAAGACAATTGTCTCAAATTATCATTATGTTGCTGTGAACTGATTTCGCAAATGCTTTTAGAACAGTTCTTTTGAATTTTATAATAATAAATCGCTTTCACTTTGTTCATTTGCTTGATGTGGCGTATGAAGCATATCCCTAATTCCTAATGAATATTTTCATAAATCAAAACTCACAACTCTCTATAGAAAATGCAATTTTAAAAATAAAATAAAACTGAAAAAAAAGGAGCAGCAAGTCCCGCCACAATATCCGTTATGGGCTGGGCTTACTTTATTGCTTAAAAAGTTCAAGCGATGTCATTCAAAAAGTCATAAATAATAATGTTTTCCAATAAATGTTCACATATGAGCGCGTACGCACACAGCCAAGCACTTGACTTCCCACACACACGGTCGCAGTTCCCCCATTCCAATATTCCAATTGAACCCGCGCCACCCACCGATGCCAGCCACAAGTGGAAGCATCCAACTGTTCCATGCTCAACTGGAGTGACCATCGTTGAACCTTGGCTCGTGGTCTGTCGTTTCGCCGGTTCGAAAGGGCGCCCCACTGTGCTGGGTGTATGCTTCATAACTTACAAGGTCACATTTTCCGAAAGAACCATTAAGCATGTTTTTTTTGAGGCCTATTCTCTTCTTTTTAATATATATATATATTTTTTTTTGATAATTTAATGCTCATGTGTGACGACAAATGATTGATGAGTTTCTGCCATTTCCTGTAAATATCATTAAAAGTGCTTGTTTCTTTGGATGGACTGAGTGGAACCAGGAGTTTGAAGCCTCATCTCGTTGTTAACGACAATTTGTTAGATTAACAATAGCATCAACTGCAACTCCAGAATCTGTTGAAATGTAAGTTTAACGTTAAAATAATATCGAATAAGATTAGATAGCATTGTGTCTTGAGGCTCTGTGCTTACTACGGGGGAAAAGGAAAACACAACAAGCAATTTTACAAATTGTACCATTTGCACCCCTTTTTTTTTGAGAAAAGCGGCTTGGTTTCACAGTGGTACAAGAAAGTGATTAAAAATGGTATTTATATATGGATCGACTTATAATATTTCCTTTAGCCGTCTTTCCTCTCACTTCAATCTCTCTCACTCAAATTTTCTTATCTTGAGCTTTTTATAACAAGCTGTTGGATTTAAATGTTCTAAAATACTCGTATTATTATTATTTTTTAAAGATATTTATGTTGCATTATCATAAAAAAAATACAGATAGTAATGTAAGAAATATTTAAGAAATGCCTACAAGTGCATTAATATATTTTAAGAATTGAAAGAATCTGAAATTTTAACACCACAACTTTGAACACACTTCTCTATGACCTTGCCCCACTGTGCGTGGCAAGCAAAACATTTTAAAATTTGAGCGCTTCCCTGCACAAAGCCACACAAATCACCGCAAATACAATAACAATGGGAACCCTCTGGCCAGCCCCTTTGGCAGGACCCTGTGAAATGCTGTACAATGTTAAACTTATTTGCTGTTTATGTCCTTGTTGCTTCAAGAGTTGTTGTTTTTGGTTGGTGGGCGGCTGAGGCGACAAAAAGGACCTCAAAGCCAATAAAACGATTTTTTCGAAACTCCAAACAGACTATCTTTGCATCTATGAATTGTAAATGCTTAGAAAAAGGACAATTGAAGTGGTCGCGGCCACTGACAGCCAGCGGTCCTTATTGCCGTCAGCCGTTCGCGATATAAGATAATAGTATCATCAACGCCCTTTCCCACCCGAAGGCTACGCCTTAAAAAGGACAATGTCTGAGCATTTATTTATCGAAGGCGGCAATGGCAATGGCACGGCTTCAGGATTTGGGCCCCAAGTTCGAGTTCGACTTGGGCTTCGTCTGCGGATTTACTGGGTGTCAGGCAATAACAAGGCGACTTGGATTCATGATAACAACATTGGTAGCTAATTTGCATTGGATTCTAGCAACAGAGCAAATGACTGAGCAAAAACCGAATTTAAAGCATTTTGCGGTCAAGTGACAGATTTTTCACGCACATTTAAAAAACATTTAAAAAACCATTAAATGTTTTTCCTTTTATTCAAAATTCTTTTCTCTTTTTTCTGTTTCTGTTGTTTTTTTTTTTGTGCTGCATCACACCCCATTTTTTTTTATTTGTTTTGCGTGGTTTCAACAACATTTTTTTCTGTGGTTTCGTTAGGATTTGTATACCCTGTACAATTAGATGTTAAATCATGATAAATGGCAAAAATTGGAGAGTAAATATACAAAATGTAAATATGTATATTATTTATGGATTTTAAGTTCTATAGCGCGAAATAGCTTTTGAATTTTAATTTTATAAGCCTAATGAATATGTATAGATATATTTGAACATATTCATTGCTTTTTCCTACAATTTTAATGACATTACTAAATGCAGAAGTTCATAAGGATAAGATTTTAATCAAAGCAATTCAGCTCATTACTCATAAGAGATAAGTCTTATGTCAATTATAAAATTATAATTATTATTATTATATTGTTATATTAATAATGTTATAAAAATAAAATGAATTAAAATTAAATTTTTTAAATATGGATCAAATAAATTTAAATTTTTAATTAACGCACTTTATTTCAAGCTTTTATTTGTTTTACTGATAACAGGGTATTTTCTGATAGAGCAGTTTCAATCTCAACGTTCTCACTCGACTTTTGTTGTTTTTTTGGTCTGACTCTCTAATCTTTGCGCCATTTATTTACACTTGATTAACACGCGACTGACATTTGTTTGACTTTTTTCATCTTTTGTGTGAAATTAAAATGCGACTTGCGCCGCAAAAATATAAACTGAGTACTGTGGATTGTCCTTTGCTGCTGTTGCTACTGCTGTGCTGCTTTTGAGTTTGCCCTTTTTTGTATACAAAAAAAAATTATTCATTTGTGGAAAATTGTGACGGCATTGGACCGTGGCTGTGGTCCTTGGCCCTGCCCTAGCCGCAGGCCAAACTGATTAATAAACCAAACGTCAAATGTGCACAATGGGCACGCATCATCAGAGCCATCCCCCCAGACTTCGACTTCGACCCCGGCACTGAACCAGACCCACATCCAGATTCAGAGATGGAGATGAAGACGGAGCAGCTGTCAACTGTGAATGTCATATTCAAATGGCCGACCAATGTGCCGTTTGCCGGTCACATCCTGTTCCTGTTTCTTGCAAGTGCAAGTAGGCTTAGTCGCATTGTTGTCAACTTGACTCTTGAATAGATGCTCCGTGTTCAACAGAGGGCGTTGGCCATTGTGTCATCTGTTGGGTCACAGTTGGTTGCCATTTGCCCAACAAATTATTTGCATATTAAAAAATGACACAAAACCGAAAAGTAATTTTTTTATTTGCCTTCTTTTTGCGAAAGAGACTTTAAGAATTTTCTTCTTTAATATTTGCAACTCTACTCGCACATGATATTTTATATTTTAGAAGTTTCTTAATGCTTACGTACATACATTAATATCTGCTGTTATTTTACTAGGCGATTTCTAATAACTGACCCTGGGGCATTCCAATACGACGTGATTTATAAACATTAAGATTTATATGATTGCGCATGTCAAACACACACAAGCACACAACTTACACTAACACGCCCACATACTCAAAGCACACATAAAAATGATAAACAAACTAAAAAAATAACTACCCTTGTGCTGCCGACTAATTAATACTCTGCAACTACACTTTTTACTTGTATATTTTTTATAGAATATATGATTCAGATATAGATATACAATATTTACCTGATGCTGATGTGGCAAAGTATATTTAATCATTTGTCAGATTTTTATCAAATGTAAACATGATATATGGGAAAGATAGTAGTATAATTTAGACCTAAAATTTATATAGGTGCTATATTAACTCGAGCTTTTATTATCTTAGTGACATTTTCCCAACTACTACAGATCTAGTTACAAAATTATAATACCCTCAACAATAGTGTACAAATGCTCAACTGAAATGTACATTTTTTCGCTGTCCGTCTTGCATTAATGGCATACCTAATGGTTTTATTTATGGAGTGTTTAGTGTTGGCCCATTTGAAACAATATAAAACACGCGCAGATACTTAAATATCCTGTGATATGTGGGGCTGGGCTTTGTTTCGGGATGTTCTTATGAGTGTCCTGCAGCTAAATCAATCCATATCGAATCATTGACTTATACTGGTTATGATAGGCTTTTTTATCAGAGTAACAAGCATCATCAATCAATTTCATTGAGTTCTTGTAGCCAAAGACCGATGTATAGAATGTAAGAGAAATGTTTAACAAAAATTTATGAAATTTTATTAAAGTAGAATATCACATATTTTATATAACATTTTTTTATATTTTGAAAAAATAATAATAATAGTTGTAAAAATAGTTCTAACGTATAATTCTATTTATCTTACAAAAATAAATTTAAGTTATGGCACTGGAAATGGAAAATGTAAATATTACTCAATTTCAAATATTTAATATTAAATTTTTTTTTATTTTGAATAAATAATATTAGAAGTTGTAGAAATAGTTCTAACGTATAATTCTATCCATCCTAAAAAAATAAATTTAAGTTATGGTACTGAAATTGGAAAAGGAAAATATTACTCAATTTTCAAATTCAATTTGTCACACAAAAATTTCACGCTGTATTAAAATAAATTTGTGACAATTGAAAAAATTCAAGTGGGTGCCAGAAATTCTATAAAAAGGGAAACAAAAAACTTCTCCAATGTGCCGAAAATGTTGCAAAATTTATGGTGAAATTGGGTGATGGGCTGTTGAGGTGTTGAGAGGGGGCGCGGGTTATTTGGTTTGGTCTGTCAAAGTTAAGCGACGGCCTCTGCACTGGCACACGACTTGCATGACAATCGCTGTAATACCCCCTCCCTAAAAGGAAAAGAAAAGGTCTGGGGGTTGTAACATGTCCTGCTACTCTGACAATGTCGCGTTAAATTTGCACAAGTTGCCAAATTGTAAACTTCTGTCTCGCATTTGCTGTCCTCTTTTACCCAGAAAGCTGTCTGCAGGGCGTACCAAGCGTGTCCACATAAATAACAAAATTAAAGGACAAAATATCAATATCCACTTTGCGGTACGCCAACTGCATATGAATGAGGTATTCCTGGCACTGACATTGCCACAGCACGGCGTCGTTTCTGTTCTCGCAAAGTCGCAGGATAAAAATTTTGAATTTCAAATGAAATTCTATTTCTTACTTTGTTTTGCATAATTCCAATTCGCTGCAAGCGACATATTGCGACTAAGTTTCTTCGCTTTTCCATAAACTTGCTAAATTTTCCGCGTATCAATTGCAGTGTACAACAAGAAAAAACAGCAACAAGAATTTCCGCAATAGTTTATGATAATATTGAAAATTGTTTTAAATGCGAATCAGCTATATTAGAATTTGTAGCTATAAGAAGTTGATTGCGAGAAATGAGCATAAATAGTAAGAAACTTAAATGTTAAATTTAAATGCAAGTTTAAAGCTAAATTGAGTTCTTATTTGAGTCAAGCCTATAACCTCTCCGGTTCTTGGAGGAAACCTAATTTACTAAGAGAGAAAGAGAGAGAGAGAGAGAGAGAGAGAGAGAGAGAGAGAGAGAGAGAGAGAGAGAGAGATAGAAAGAGACGCCAGAAGTCAGAAATGCTAATATTTTCATCAAATCTGCTTACGACTTCCATAATGATATTCAAGTACTATATTTAAGAGCTGTAACCTAACTAATCCAAGACATAAGCTTACTGGGATTCGACAGAGCTTTCCGTCGATGTCTTACAGAATATGAGTTTTATTTAGGCACTGCTGGTTAAATATGAGTCCATAAAATGGTCAACAAATTTTAAATCATAAAATTCCTAGATTCTTTTTTATGATACTCACATAAAAAGTGCACCAATGATTTTTCGCATTTTTTCTTTGGCTTTTCTTTCATTGAGCCGGTCATAAGCCAAATTTAATTTGCTCGCATATGACATTTACGTGCACATTCAAATAACTTCGTTTTTGTCAACCTTCAGTGGCTTTGATGTCCTTTAGAGTCTCAGAGTAAAGCATACGAGGGAAGTTGGGGGTGGAGAAGAACTCGTCGTACAGGAAAAGGTTTCGCTAGATTAATTTAGGGTCAGGCATATAACATCATTTTTTATGTAGCTGGCTTTATTTTGGATGGGAGTTGTGACTAGGGCTGAGCTTAAGACAGAGGTTGAGGTGGTTGCGGTGGTTGGCAACCGCAATCAAGTGGCACAGTTTGTGACAGAGAAGCTTTTTCTGTCGCATATGTGAGTTTATTATTTATTGGGAAAGTCTTGAAGTCGTTGTGAATATTTAATCCTTTGCCAGAACAAAAAGCTTTTAATTTATTGCTCACAAAGTTCGCATATGTACCACAAAGTTTGTTTAATTATGGGTCATAGATCTTAAAACTGACGTTTGATAAATCGAAATCGAAATGAAATAGAAACCTAGTTTTAAATATTACATAAACAAATGATTAGGCTCGGGTCTATGCTCCAATATGAGAAGCATCTTGGCTTGGCTTTTAAAATGCTGTGTCTGCGAGTCGTATCGTCCTTGCGCTGGGACATCCCTATGCACACGCCTTAGCTTCTGAATAGGCGGCTTCGACTGATCTCTCATTATGGCTCTTATCCAAATAATGCTCATCAGCCATTGCATTGGCCTAAACTGTCTATCGGGTTTCTCGTTTACCCGATACTCTTGCTCAGCATTCTGTTGGATATTGTAATAGGCTTTATGCTCAGTATTTAATGCCTCTTTCCGCCTTGCAAGGGCTGTATAACTCTCTTTGGTATCCAAGAAGTCAAAGATTGTGAAAGCCTGTACTGAACAGAGGCAAAACGCTAAGATTCCCAAGAAGTAGATACGCGTCAGCATTTCACAATGGTTTAAACTGAACTGAGCTTTTGATTAAGTCGATTCAAAGAAAGTATTTATATTAATGGAACGGACCTTGAACTTCATACACGTAAAGTCAATACAGTTCCAAAAATGCAGCTGTCCCAGCTTGAGCAAATGTTTATTAAAATTATATGAAAACCTTGAAATGCTTTCCAGTATGCTACAGGTTCAATATTTACGAAGAACATCCAATATTATTTCATCCATTCTAAAGCGTTGTTGAACTTTTTAAATACATTTTTAAATATATATGTAAAGCTAACACTTTTTAAAAATGTATAATATTCGCATCGAATATACTCTTTAACAAGTTCTAAACTGTTTTTTCTAAAGAATTATCTCTATAAATGGTCCTCTGAAATTTAGGCACACTTATAACTGATATACCCGTTGTGTATATTCATAAGACAGGATGTGATAAAAAAAATTGCTGAGGAACTGTAGAGCAAAAACACGTAGCTGTCATTGGTGTTTTTTTTTTTACTCCAGGTTGCGGTTCTCATCGCCTTTAGCCCAACTGGGAGTCTCTCTTGGGTCCTGTTCCGCAAATCACTGGAAATGACAATCGCGCGTGAATTCTTACCTTATGAAACTGACATGAATTCTAAAAGCGTTGCGGGTAGCACATTAACACATTTTTATCTCGCAACTTTATCCCGTCGCTCTGACAAATGTGGGCGGTATACATTTTTAAGTGACTTCTTTTATTTGCATTTGGAAACATTTTGAAAACGCCACGTGGGAATTATACTGAATAAATTATGTCCCATTTTTTCACAGCCATCTGAATTCTCTATTTAATACTCTTTGCATTCATTTTTAACATATTCGCCATTTGTTGCTCAATCCAATTGACATAAACGCTAATCCGTGTAAAAGCATAAGGTTTTCCAATCTCACACGGTGTCCGGCCATATGAGAGTAGTCCATATAGCGACTGTTTACTTTCGTCCACTAAAGGTCCACCTGAATCACCCTGAAAATAATCATATTAATGAGATAATTTTAAAGTATTTGAAGTCATGGTCGTTATTTACATCACAGGCTCCTCGAGGTCCCTTTGGGTTCATTGCACAGATCTCCGAATTTGTTAAATACCTAAAGCGAAAGTCGAGAAAACATTCTTTATCTTCCATAGTTTTAAAAGGTATAACTTCCAGATCCTTGGGCTTATTTGATTCTGTACGCCCCCAGCCAAGTAGAAAAGTATTCAATCTTCCGCTTTTCCTGGTCGAATTCCGATAATCGATTGTGTCAAATCGAATATTATCAATTGGTATTTCGGGATCTACTTGCAGAAGAAGTATATCATTGCCCTTAAGTGGTATGAACTGAGGATGTTTTTTCATGGCCTTAACTTGAAAACGTTTTGCATTCTTATCGAAGAGTTTAGTGGAACCTGCCACCACAGAGAGTTCTTTGGCCAAGAGTTGTCTCGGCTTCAACGTACAATGGGCTGCAGTTAATACAAAGTGTTTGTTAAGAATGGAGCCACCACAGAGATGAGTGTACTTTCCAGCATCATTTCTTTGTATTGACACTACAAATGGATATGTTGCTTTGGGTATATTTGATGAGATGTCGTTAATAGAGTTTTCAATGGATTTTCCTTCATCATTGGGCAGAGCATTTGCGACTGAAGTTTTAGATAAGATTTCGTTCCCTAAAAAATGTATTAATTATGTGTTTTATGTTCACAGCCAATTTAAAATATACCCTTGCTATAAGCCACCTTGGATTGTGCCCTCGAGCAGAAATATATACAGATATATATTGTGAAATATAAGCGACTGTCCATGGCTTAAAAGGAACTAAGAACTAAGTTCTTCTGATGTATCATCCTAAAACATATCTAATTACATCCAATTAAGCTTGAAATTCTATTAACAACGCTATAATTGTAATATTTACAGCTAAGGTATATATAAATTATAGCTTTTATGTGACGGTTATAAGTACATATTACGTATAACATGTTGAATACCAAAAATAGGAATTATTATTTAGTTTACTGATAAAAATCATAATCTTTACTATTCCTGATTTAAAGGAACTTGGCACGGAATCGATTTATCCTTTAACTATGAGAAACTAATACTCTCACTACTTTATTTGAGTTTCCATTATCCACTTACGTGGAATTGTCTCGTGTACATTGAACATGATTTATTGTGACACATAAACAACAGCTTAACTTCCGGTTGAGTACCATGCTGCTGACGTAAAAAAAAATGAAGAAAAATTGCAGTTCGTTTGAGATATTGACTAAAAGCCCTGACTGACCAAGCGACCGAGTGGCACTTACCTTTTCCGCTTAAACACCCTCAACTAGGACATAATGGTGAACCATGCCAATGCCAATTGCATTTGAAACATGCTCGGTTTCCCCAGGTTTTTAGCCAGGTTTTGCCTTTTGATTTTTTATTAGCCGGCAAGTTGTTCCTTAACATAACGTTCTCGGTTTTTTTTATGCCATCCGTGATCATCCGTGCGTCCAGTTTCAGGGCGTTGTGGTCATCATTTTTCTTGTCCAGCCTACACACACACACACACAAGTACATATGTGTGTTTGTGTGTGTGTGTGTCAGGGATCTGGTCAGGTCTGAAGGCTTGCCTCCTTTTTGTCTCCAGTCAAAGGGAAATTTATTGTTCTGCCAGTGGTTTGAGTCAAAGTTGGAGCGGTTCAGGTGCACTGGTCCAAGGGGCGAGTTCGAGGGTGCTGGCTGAGGGCGTGGGGTGTCACTTTTGACATTTAAGATGCCACACAATGGCCACTCGGTGACCACTCAGTGGCCACTCGATGGTCTCCCTCTAATTTATACGCATCGCTTGCATGTGACACCAACAAGTTGGTCGCATTTGTTCTGGCCAAAGTTTTTGGTCAATCCATTTGCAATTCCGATGATTTTTTATGGCCAGTTATAAAGTTCTTTTTTCTCTCTCTCTCTTCTTGTAAATGACCACTTGACAAAAAACTGTTGCATTGACAAATCTAATAAACAAATGTCTGACAGCTGTTAACAATTTATTGACGGTGACAAAATGTGCAGATGTTAGTTGACCATCTAAGGCTTTTAGTTAATCAAATATATAAGGTATAAAGATAAATCAGATATGTTTTGTGGTGAATATATTTATTTAAGTACTCTATACTTTTGCTTGAAAATAATATAATCTAAGGTCCTTATAATTAACATAAGATATGTATAATAATATTCATAATCAGGACCTTAGTCCACTTCCTCATCAGATTAATTGTAAGTCGCAATAATATTTAATAAACTGAAGTTATAGTACAAATTTCTAAGTATGTTCAATATTAATAATTTTGTAATTGTATTCGTACCAAGATGTTATACATATAAGAAAAGACAGAAGCGTTCCTTCTTTATATGGAAGCACACTCAGCATTGTATCCCTGTCCCTATTCCTGCTCAGTTATTATCCTTATGATTGCCTTTGTGCATGTTGGTTAATTGTTGTCAGCACATTGTTCAATTGTTTTATGGTTCATATGCATTTTACCGACACTCACTTTGCCTAATTGGGTCGCCCATTATGGAAGATGGAGACCCAGTCTCAGTTGCAGTTCCGAATCCGAAACCGACTCTAACTCCGAGTCCCAGTCTTAGGTCTCTGACTCAAAAGTCAGCAACGTGCAACGTTCCAGTTTTATGTGTGAGCTGCAAGTAAAGACAACCATTTGACAGCATCTTTTTAGCTCTTCTCTTCCCTACCCTCTCCCTTACCTATTTCTGCTCTTATGCTCTTGGGTTTTAGCCGCCCACTGTCACTCCGTTTAACTGCTTGAGGTTTTTGGTTAAATGCGCTGCCTCCATAAGCCATTAAGGCTAAGGGATTTGTTTTTGTCTGACAAGGCAGCCCTCCCTCTTCCTCTGTCCCCATACAGGCTGCACCTAAGACTAACACCTTGCAAATTGCTAGCTCAAAAATGGGGAATTTCTTTACCCATCCAGACAAACACCCAAGGCGCACAATTGGAACGAACTAATTGTACGGAAGCGCAGGCCATTTGCATGGTTTGAGTTAGAGTTTGAGTTTGAGTGCTCCAGTTATGAGTACATGGATATCTTAGAGCATTGTATCCAAGCCTCAGTCCAAGTAGTGTCAACTGCTCGATGAAATCTCTGGGCTAGAGCCAAAAACGTGTCAAAGTTTATTTGAAGAGCCAAAGTTTGCACAATGCAACTACAAACTTGACAAAACTCAGAGATACCAAAGTTTCAGTTTTCATATTTCTTATACAAACTATGGAAATGTCATGGCTGAAATATATAGAAAACTTTGTGTAAGACATGCTGATTATATCTGGTCCATTGTTGGGCCAGTGACATACGTGACATTTGCCTTCTGATAGAGAGCAGAGTGTGTCAGAGGAGTCTGTGTGTCTCACATATGTATGGACCTGGACCTGAACCTTGATTGTTGATAACAAAGGGTTGCTTGGTCTGTGTATTACGTCATGGGTTAGGGACTGTGCTGTGATTCAATTTAACCAACACATTTCTTTAATCATATGCAAAAAGTATAAAAATTAATCAATGATTTACAAGAACAATACGTGTGCACATGTTGCTGCCTTGGGCTTGGACTCAGTTCGGAATCACGAAACCCAATTCTCTCCTCAGCAACTGGGCAGCAACGTGGCCAACACCCGCTTGTTAGAGTTTGCCAATGTGGCCACCCATCGCCCAGGGGCAGCAGCAGTTGGCAGGTGATCATGGTGGTGGCGGTGTTGGCAGGGGTTAGAGGTAGGAGGTCGGAAAGCAGGATGCTGCAATGAGCATGAACACAAATAAGGCGTCGGCACTGATCCTTGTCAACCACCAACAATAATTTCAATGTGCACACAACTGGCGGACTACCAGGCCACAGCCTCAGTCTCAGCATCAACCTAAACCACAACCACAACCACAACCATAGCCACAAGTTGAATTACAACAACAGAAAACCCAACCACTGACTGCAGCCGCTAATAATTCAATTAGTTGCCTCAAAAACGATGCCAAACTGTGATGCTGACTGGTCTTCTGACTTCTACCGTTGGTTGTGATGCTGATGGTGCTGCAGATGGTGGTGCAGACCGGCGGGGTACCGCTGCCTTCGTTTCTCCTCATCTGCTGCAGTCGTTCAGAAGTTTGCGGTGCAACGGGTTCGATTATCATATTGCCAACGGCAAAATATCGCACCACTGCATAAATTTGATGCCCAGCAATAAAAATTGTTTAAAATGTTTGAGTTCAATTTAAAAATTTACAATTCCATATTATATACTTATATATTTATTTTTTATTGTGAATAAGTTTCAGTCAGACTTCATTACTAATGAGAAGTTTTATTTACAATCTAAAATTTCAAAAAAATTCAAGGTAAGTATGCTCAAAACCTTTCATCTTCATCATAAACTGAAAAAAATATTTTTTATTCATGTGTAAATTTATTATTTGCTGAATATTTATTTAAATAATTAGATTTTGTCCCTACTGTCTATTTTATGCACTTTTTCCCTTGACTTGTTTCTTAACCCTTACTCAAAAACTTCCAACTCTTATAACTTTTCCAAAACTGGGAGCGGGGCCTAGGAGAGGGACCTGGTAGAGGGACTGGGAGCAGAGCCTGGGAGAGGGACTGGGAGCGGGGCCTAAGAGAGGGACTGGAAGCGGGGCCTAAGAGAGGGACTGGGAGCGGGGCCTGGGTGAGGGACTGGAAGCGGGGCCTAAGAGCGGGGCATGGGAGAGGGACTGGGAGCGGGGCCTAAGAGAGGGACTGGGAGCGGGGCCTGGGTGAGGGACTGGAAGCGGAGCCTGGGTGAGGGACTGGAAGCGGGGCCTAAGAGCGGGGCATGGGAGAGGGACTGGGAGCGGTGCCTAAGAGAGGGACTGGGAGCGGGGCCTAAGAGAGGGACTGGGAGCGGGGCCGAAGAGAGGGACTGGGAGCGGGGCCTAAGAGAGGGACTGGGAGCGGGGCCTAAGAGAGGGACTGGGAGCGGGGCCTGGAGAGAGGGACTGGGAGCGGGGTCTGGGAGAGGGACTGGGAGCGGGTCAGCATCAATAGCCGAGTCGATATAGCAATGTCCGTCTGTCTGTCTGTCTGTCTGTCCGTCTGTCTGTATGAACACCTAGATCTCAGAGACTATAAGAGCTAGAGACACCAAACTTGGTATGTACGTTCCTCTATACTGCAGGCAGATCAAGTTTGTTTCAAAATTTGGCCACGCCCCCTATAGCACCCTGTAGCACCGGCCGACTAGTTATAATATAAATTAATAAAATTCAATATTCAAGAGTTATTCATCCAAAATTCGTACGAATATAGTTCTAAGCACTGGCTAAATTCCTAATAAATTACCAAGTCAATCGTTAAGCCGCAGCTCTGCATAACAAATCCGTAGCTACATATAAGTAATTGTGATATAAATAAAAATCAACATATCAAGATACAAGTCGAAGAATGTATAACATAAGCGTAACGAGGGTTGTAATACAGAGGGGGAACTGCGGTCGGGGACTATTCGGCACATGTAAATTTTAAATTGTAAATAATCGTAAATAACGCAAATATCGCCTTAAGCACTGCCAAAGCGACAAAAAGCGACGGCCGGTTCCCAGTTGCCAACTCACACTTGGAATAGTTAATCCTATAATAGGTTTGAGTCAAGTGGGAGAAGTTGCAGATACAGTTGAGGTGTTGTGTGGCTGGAATGGATGCTAGACGGCAAGTCAGTAGCCACAGTGAGGCTGGCCGCGGGCTGAAGGCTAAGTCGCTAACCACCCCTCGCCTCCTTTTATCCTCCACGCTCTTGCCACACCCGAAGTAGTCTCAAGACTCGGGGAACAGATTTATAGAGCAACACGGCGCATGTTTCAGCTTCCAGTCAACGTGTGCGTATGCAAAGTGAATTTATTGAGTTAAAATGCAAATTTCACATGACTACAAGACGAATCAGAGGAATAGAAAAAGAAAGAAATTTCACAAATTTTCGCATAACATGTACTTTCGGTTTCCCCCGCCTGATAGATTGGCAGGAACAAGTCGAAATAGTAGTAGGGAGAAAGACTGTTGAAGTCGTATTCTATTTATTTAAGCCTGTCGGTACAAGTGGCTTGCAATTTGTTGAAGATTAAATGCCATCTTATGTGTTGACAATTTGTTATTTTTAGAAGTGGGTGGGGCCAAGGCTTGAGCTTGTTTGCATGCGATTACTTCTCGGGGATGTGGAAGAAGTTTCAGGAGGCTAGTGCCAGACCATTTAAGTATTTACTCTCACATCTAAAATGATGGCTTACTTGCTATATATCTGTGGGATTTGACTTTACTTAAGATTGTTTTGTATCTAGACTGATTTAAGAAAACAGTTTTTGACCAAAAGTCAGTTAGAAATGGTTAGTAATGTAAAGAAAAGCATTGAGTCTGTAATTTTCAATTTATCTATCTATTTAATCAGTGCCAATTTTTGATTTTAAGCTGGTCTGCTGATTTTTTCAAATTTTTCTCAAATATTCTTGTGTAATTTATGTGCTTTTTTATGCGAACTTTTACGAGCATATACTTCTAGTATATATTTCAATGGATACAGAATATAAAAATAAGTATATTACCTTAAAACTGTATTATTATTTCAAGTTTTGAAAAAATATGTATATACAATGTAAAATGTACTAATCTACAATGTAATCTACAACATATTCTGGAAAGTATCTTTTAGGTATATTTATATACTAGTACACCAACTAAGTATATATTCTTATCTAACAGAGGAAAAACAAACAAGCTTACATTTAACGAAATAATTCAGAGGCAGCTTATCAGCAGTTTGTTTATAGACAAGTGCAAAACTTTTGGACACACTTTCCGCCAAGGTGAAAGTGAAGGCAAACAAATAAACAAAGTTGGCTAAAAGAGAGAAAACCAAAACCTCGTAAGTAACCTTTATTTGTTTTTGTGGCAAGTGCGGAAAGGATATCCGACGCTGATAAGGTGCGACACAGAGCCATTAAAAATCCCTTTTGTTTTAGAGCAAACGACGGATAAACAAAGCAACCCCTTTACCATCATCTTTATGCCTCTTGTAGAACATGTAGAATAATACATGATGTTGAACAAATGTTATGAGAGGCGGCCAAGAAATTAAGCGTGTCGGAGCTTGTTGTCTGCAAATGCCAAAGTTGTGAATGAAAAGCGTAATAAAGTGCGCCATAGAAGCCGCAAATTATAATTTTAACCTTTTACGCGCCTCGAACTGTTGGCCAGATGCCTGGTGAATCTGGCCTTTCATATGGTGAGGTTGGCCAAAGGGGGTAACAACGAAATGTGTGCCCGCAGCGATAAGCGTAGAGCCTGTGGCCTCGTCTAATAGAATTAAAACCCAACGGAAGTGCTCCAAGCTCGAGCACGGCGCAAAGGTCGTGCCGGATTTTAATAGTACCCCCGGAACCGCACTCCCGGGACCATAACCTTAAGTCTCAACCCCCTCGAGTGGCATATGAGTGAAAATAATAATAACAGTAATTTGAATGCTCAACTAGGCAAAGTGCGAGAGGCAAAGCGTAAGAGTTCAAAATTCATATGCAAATGATTTGGAAACATTGCTCAAACCCAGTCGTGAGAGATGCGGAGGAGTTGCCCTCAAAACCCCCCCTCTTTCTTCCCTTAATGGGTAACCCTTATGGCCGTAAATTGAAAATAAACCATTTTTCGTTTTGCATTTTACTATGCCAAATAATAATTCAGGATTAGTCGCAACTTGTTTGCCCCACGCCGACTCCAAAGGTTAATTACAACATTTGGTCAGGTCGTCCGAATTGCCATGAATGGTCGCCCGTTCAGTTCAAGATAACGTAATCGCTTTACTGAACAATATTCTCCATTAAGTGAGCTCCACAACGTTACATACTATTGTAACTGTAATTAGAAACGTGATCTGTGTGAAAAGAAGGTATATGTATATAAATGTTATTTAATATAAATATTAAAATGATTCAAAAAAATTAACTTAAATCGCAGAATCAATACAGAATTTAAGTATTTCATTTTTAATTATTTAAAAATTGTTATAATTGATTAAGCAATCTAGTTAATTGAGTAACTTGGGCTCTAGTTTGGGCTAAGAACAAGTTAACGCTTTGGCAACTCCCACGTCAAAGTGTCAATTCATTAGCACCTCTTTGGGAGTTGTTAACATTGTGCAAATGTTTAGTTTAGTCAAATTAAATGTAAATTTCTGCTGTGAGCGTACTACAAACATTAATTGTAAGGCAATCAGACCTGCAGTGAACCCACGCAGTCAAAAAACAAACACAACCAACAACAGCAATTTTCTTGGTAGCTTCAATCAGCCAACAATCAGCTAAGAGCTTAGAGGACAGAGATGGAGAGTGTGAGGGGGTCAGCATGATCTCTTTCTCGCTCTCTATTGCAAATTGTTGCCAGCACCGCAAATTGTGGCAAGCAGAACAAACAGAGGCGTCAATCTGACAGATAACACAATACAAATAAAAGAGTGAGAACTTCGTTTAAACTAAAAACACACACACACAAAATTGGTAACACCACAACAACGAAAAAACTATTTTGTTTTTTGTGGTTTTGTGGCGTCTGTTGTTACAGTTATGCAAATAAACTTATGCAGTTCTAAAGTTTAGTTACAAATGAACTTAAAAGATTTGTAACACTTTAAGAATACCCACTCGTATTCCAGATATTGTAACTGAACTACTGCAGAATTGATCATAATTTCTCCTACCCATTAATAGATATGGTTTTTCTTTAACTTTACAATAGAAGTTTCCAAATTGAGTTTAAGTTCGAACAGACATAAGTTGTAGATACTATAACCCATATTCCTTATGATTTGGTCTGTGCTTTCTCTCAACTCAGACCTCTCAAAAAGTGATAGGAATATTTCAAAGACATATATTTAATTTAAGGATTAGTTAGGGTAGTGAAAACGAAAAACTTTGTGTCGATTTACTGAAGTCTTTTCTGTTGCTTTTCTAAAAGTATCTTTGTCATAAACTTGCCAGTTCCCGAGAACATGGATATTTAATTACAGAAAGATTTTCACTAATTAAAGCAACGCCTTGTCCACAACAGAATTTAAAGCATATCAATGACTTATAAATAGATGAGACAAAGAGTTAAAATTATTCACGCTACATAATTAAAACAGAACGCGACAAGGAAAGGGTTGAGGTTTGAGCTTTGGCATCGTGTAACCACAGGCAACCACAGTAGGAAAGTGTTGTCATTTGCTTTGGGTATTTGCAAACAGCGGGGCAGGATTTAATTACACACAATTACCGGATACCACAAGGCGATCCATTTACACTTGAGCTCCACTGGGCACAACCGATGACACTTTTCAAGGCAACAGGTAAAGTCCCCGACTATTCCCACTCCCAGTGGCTTGCTCATTAATGCCGTTAGACATTTTAACGAATTTTATGCAAATTGAGAACGGAAACACTTTGAAATCGCAACACAGCTGACTCCCCTGGGTAGTTCAACAAACCTACGCTTTGGTTCCTTGGCACACGGCACAACTCTTTCACCGAATGAAACTAGAACCGGAGTAGCATCATAATTGAGAGTGGGAGAATAGCAGCTTGTCGCGTCGTTTCGTGTTAGTTGAGTTATTATTGTAAATTAATTTTTGTTCATTAGATTTTATAATGTCACAAACTTTTCGACACGCAGCTGAGACTGAGTGCTCATCTGTGAGCATTGAATAGGTTATACTTAAGGGCTATGACAAATATACAATATTGTTTCATTTGCATGGAGTGGTTCCTATGGGGTGGCTGTAGAATCAGAGACTATATAGTTCAACTAAACTCAGTAACTTTAATAATAGAACATTCCTAGTCAAGCTTTCTTTTAAGGTAGAACTTAAATTTTTAATACTGCTGTTAGGATTGTTTTTTTCTTAGTGTTTATTAAGTTCATAATTATAAACATAGAATGTCGGAGAGAACTTGATCTTTAATATTCCTCTCATTAAATGTTTTTGAAATTAAGAGTAAAGTTCATAATTTGTGACTATATCTAGATGCATAGATGATATATGAGTTTCTTCTTTGATATTGAATACCTTTGAGTCTTTTGTGTCTGCACATACATACTTCAAACTTTAGCCTATTGGCTTCTGCAACCACACACAGCAACACACACACACACACACACACACACACACATGTGAAATGAGCTGTAAATAATCCTTTTGAAATGCCGCAAAGCAAATTAATTAATGTGCCACACAGCCGGAATTTATGGCATGAATAGCGAAGTGCGGTGGAGTGCAGATGTTACAGGTGCACCTGAAGTGGGGCAGGTAGGGTATTTGAATGGGTGGTTGGGTGGACTTTACATTCATAATTACATTCAACATAGATATAGGTTCTCGCACTTGTGTGTGTGTGTACGTTGCCTGATTTCAGCCAAAAGGGCTATGCAAATCGATGCGATTGAAACTTTCACCGCAAACTCGTTTTGCATATTTTAGTTTTGAATTATGGCTAAAAGTTGGCTTTTAATTGAAAGTACACAGTGAGTACCACTGTGGCCGTTATGAACTCATTGATATCGTGGCATTATGAAAATGAAAATGTTTATTATTATCATTTTGCACATTTGGTCCTGGCGACACCGAGATGACAAAGCATAATAAATTGCCAGACTTCAAACTCCAATTTTCAGTCCGATTGTGGCTCCCGTTCTGGCTTTTGATTCGGTTGGTGGGAAGTGCATTGAGTTTTAATGAATTTTTAATTAGTTGCAATTAATATGGTAATTTGTTTAAGTGCTAATAGACACTAAGAGTCTGATAACTTGATGCTTTTAATGAGTGCTGTGCTCGAAAGTCAAGATACTGTAAAGTTGATATTTATGAATAGATAGAAGGTACAGAATACATACAGAATAAAAATAATTGAAAGATATTGGAAAACTGAATCATATAAAATAATGGCTGTCGATATTAATATAAAAACAATATATATTTAATGTATTTAAATTACATAATGAATTATATATAATTAAATAATTATTATATAAATTAAAGTACTAATCAGACTGAAATCTAGGTATACAAGATTAATTAATTAGTTCCGTTTTACTTTTGTACAATGTTTATAAATACTATATACGCACATTCGATGGACTAAATTAATTTCTTTATTACTGATAATCTCAACTTAATCTTTACCATTTATTTACACTCATTGCCAGGGGCAGGGAATACAAATGCGCACAAACAATTTCATCAAACTGGAAGGCAAAGCCCTCGGGCCAAAGTCACGAATCCAGCTGCAGATTAATTGCATTAATTAATCGCTAAAAACAAAGTACATAAGCAAACACAGCCCACACTTTCATTTCACTGTCATTCCTGTCTATACCCTTCCTTAATGCCTGGAGTCCGTACAGTTGTAATAAGACGCAAAAACTTTCGGTGGCGTTGATGAGGATGTTGAATGATGCCGAAATGGGAAATAAAACAAGTGGCGTTTCCGTTTTTCATTAAGTCTGTCAGACGAAATGCGAATCAAAATGTGTATGCAGTGTTTCTGTATTTATTTTTTATCCAAAATGATTTGTTTGTTTAGCTTTGAATGCAACGTTGGACAGGCGATTGTTCTGTCCAGTTTACTACAGATTGGTCGCTCTATGGAATAAAGCTCAATTTCATAATTAGTATGGGCTTAATTCCATATCCATATCGTGCATTGCAATAATCATAATAATAGCAGAATTTCACCCTGCATAGAAAGATTTGTGTGTCCATGTTCAGTCAGTTGAATGAAATGAAATTTGATTTGAATTGATTGATCATTCCCAGCGGGTGTTGCCCAAACTAGCCCACCCGTTGTACTTGTAATGTATCCTGTAATCGAGTGTAATCCTGTAAAGACCTGCACAAAACTCACTCAGCTGGATGCCATTCATTGTTCAGCGATCCTTTTCATCAGCAAACTTAACTTTGAGCAGTTGAATTAGCTTCAGTATCTCGATATACAACTAATAAGGGCAGATATTTCTATATATTTTCGGGAACCTTAAAATAACCCTGATCAGATATTCATTCATTGGAGTATTTTGAAGAGTTACCTGGTATTCATATGCTTATCTGATGACATCAAAAGTCATCTGGCATGATGTAACTCCCATATCTTCAGTTTGCCCACACGCCGATTCCCAAGAGTCAATGGACAAACACAGGGAAAAATCAAAATCAAATGCCATAGCAAAGTGGATTTTCCACCCTTTTTATTAGCAATTGCCTCTGGCTAGAGTTCGGATTCGGGTTCGGTCTCTGGCCCTGTCAATGCCAACGTCAGCGCCACTCAACGCCCAACTGTCGTTGGTGGTTGGCGGTGTGTCTAGTGGTTGTGGTTGTGGTCGTGTTCGGTAATCCCACAATGAGCTGCCATAATAGATGGCAAGCAAATTGAAGAGCTTTGTCGACGGCATCGAGAACATTTTGTGGCCTCGTTGCGGTTGTCGCCGTTAAAGTCGGTGGGTTTGTTTTTTTGGGTGGTGGCGTTGACTTCTGTGTTGTGCTTAACATTTGCGGTTTCGCACTTTTGCAACAATTCGACGATGACGTCGATGTCGAAGTCGTGTGCCAGCGGGTGACCCAAATCCACTCCTTCTCCTAGGACGATGCCAAGCGTTGATTGTACGCAACAGGGTGGAAAGTTGAAGTGCATCCGGATGGTCAGTAAATGTGGTTGGATGGTTGCTCTTTGCTGTTTGCCGTTTGTTGATTTCCACAGCCTAAATTACAAAATGAGACTTTTTGTCATTATGCGAATTATGAGGTGGATAAAAGGTATTAAATATTTTGGTCATCAGCCGTTTGGCCATTCAGCTGGTTTTAGGCTAATTGAAACCCGCCCATCTTTTACCATGGACCTCAGCTGGCCAACAATTTGGGCAATTTGCAAATGGTCCATTATAATTCCAGCCTATTGAAATTATGCTCATATTTTAATAACTGACTTTTATTATCTTTGGGCTATTTTAAGTGCGATACTCGCATTTTAGTCGATTATTGGAAAAGTTGTGGAAAATATAAAAATGGAATTCCGATTTTTGGTTTTTCCTTATTCCATTTATTTGTATTTTCAGTGAACTCTTTGTCAATGTTTTGTTATCAGTAATTCATGCATGACATCATTCACATTTAAATCAAATCAGTGCGGTAGCTACGTGTCCGCATTTTTGACATTATTAAATTTAAATTTTGACAGTTTGATGATGAACTTATGGACAGGTTGTCATTCACCTTTACACATGTGCTTTAATATCCTGTAAGGTTAACTAAGGTTTGAGATTTGTTAGAATTCAAATACGCAAGAAAATCTAAAATATTATTTAAGATCAAACATCTAGTTGAATCTCAATCCGTGATTCTGTTATTCTCTACAGATGTCCTAGAAGTTTTTAAATATAGTATTTAACGTGAGCTGTAAACAGGACGTGTTCATGAGTTCATTTGCATCCAGTTGATGTACGTGTATGTTATTAAATTGGGCAATGTGACAATTCATTTTACCCTTTTTTATTTTTAATTTTGCACGCATGTCCAACCCTTTTGCTGTACTGCCACGCCCCGGCACTGTCGACGCCCATCATGATGGGTGAGGGGAGGTTGAGTGTTGTTACATTATCATCGACATCAAGGAGCGTTGTGCCTTCTGTGCTCCTGAGTGTCCTATCCCTGACTTTTGTGCACATCTCCCTCAAGCTCAACTGTTTGTAGTCGTATTATATGTCATCGCTCTGAAGTGTTCTCAAATGTTGCGCCTCTTCGCTTTTTAGCGTTTTAATGCAACCGCGAGATTTGCGTATTTTAAGTGATTTAATGGATTTTGCATGCATTAAATTGAACAAGAAGCCAAGTTGTTAATTGCATGCGAATTTATTATTATTATTTACTCTCTGTCCGTTGTCAATCCTGTAAAGATAAGGGAAATGCGACAAATATGAAGAGCTCTACAATGTGCAATGAGGCGAAAACGGTTTTACCATGGACAACAATTTGCATTTCAATAGGGTTAAAGTTAATGGAGATTTTAAAAGTACTCGTACTTCTTCCTCAGTTTCTCTTTGTTTTTCTTACCCTCTCCACTACTGCTGCTATAAATATAAATATAAATATAAAATATAAATATAAAGTCCCTCTCCCAGGTCCCTCTCCCAGTCCCTCTCCCAGGCCCCGCTCCCAGGCCCTCTCCCAGGCCCTCTCCCAGGCCCCGCTCCCAGTCCCTCTCCCAGGCCCCGCTCCCAGTCCCTCTCCCAGTCCCTCTCCCAGGCCCTCTCCCAGACGTTATTTCTACTACTCATGGTCGCTTACCATTAAATAGTGATATAAATCACAGCTATATGTTATAGTGCTCCGATTTGAACGAGTTTTGGACAGGATATATAAAGCCAAGTTTTATGTATATTCTATAAGTTTGGTTACGATATCTCATAAAACTAAAAAGTTTTTCATACAAATAGGGCGCTATAGGGGATGTGGCAAAATTTTGAAACAAACTTGATCTGCCTGCAGTATAGAGGAACCTACGTACCAAACAAACCCAATAGACTCCTGTACTATTTTTAAGTACGGGGTCTAAAAACTAAAAGGGACTATCCTTAAATACTATGGCAACACCAAAGATACTCGAAGCTTGTTTTCAGTTAAATCTTCATTTAAGACAATTGAGCAATCAGTTTCCCTTTATTTTGTTTCTTTTTTCTTGTTTTCTCATGATACTTACTTTTGCTTTCTTTCTGTCGTAACGAATAATTAAAGAATAACAAAAGAGGAACCAAGCGAACGAACGAACTGATTGACAACAACAACTGTCAACGAGCCAACATTCTATCAAACTGTCAATAAGCAATTCATTTGCAAATGCGATTGTCAATGGGAATAAAAAAAGAGAAAAAAGACCAAAACAAGAAAAAAAGTAAGAAAACCACAGAAAATACTCCCCAATAGTAGGTGAGTCCATGTCATTGTTTGTCAAAAAGCCATTGCGTTTAGTATCGAGTTTCAAGTAGCAAAATGACAAAAAATACAAAGTACAATCTAAAATGTGTTCGACTTTAAATTACCCTGCCTAAAGATGTAATCATATTTCATAACAAAAAATAAAAAAATGAAAAAAATCTATTTTCTGCCATTATTTTTCTATTATTATAAAATTTTCACGACGAGAATGTAAGTTTGATATATATATAGTAAATATTGTATTTTATATATTTAAAAATCGGTTAACTGACAGAAAGTCATGTCTACGAAAAGAAATATACGCTTTATAAGTTTCCTTAGAATTACCTTAATATCAGGCTATTATCTTCCTTAAATTGGTACAGGGTATTGAAAAATAAAAAAATTGTATTTTGGCTATATCTACATATCATGTGTGAGTAAGTTTCTCTGGTCAAACACTTGGGTTGAACTGAGATGGCGCAGGGTGTTGGTTGGGTCGGAATTGTCATGGCAAAAGTACTGTGAAAAATACTCCCCTGGGTTGTTTGGCAATCGCATGTGACAGAGTCGACGCGTTTTGGCACTCAGACTCCCACACGGATGGGCAGGCGTAACAGGAGTTTGAAGAGCAGCAGGAAGAGGTCGGAGATGGAGGGGAAAGGAGACGGTGGCATTTGCTGGCAACCTATCAGGCCGCTGCCATCTAACCGAGCGTTGACATTTGTGCCTGTTCGCTTCATGCACAATCAACGGTTCGATTTAATGGAAAAAATGAATTTCACTCCACGCTCTGCGGTTTTGGAGCCTTTTGTGTGGCATAAAAGAACGACGGCAAACGAATTTCCATGAATGTGAAAATTGGTTGGCAGCTAGGAAAAGCGTTTAATGAACTTTTTTCTCTCCGTATTGGCTGAGTTCAGATCCTCTCGCACAACAAATCGAAATTCGAAATTGTAATTGAAGTAAGTTTCGCAAACGGATTGCAAAAAAAAAATATATATATATGTGAAACGTTGCAGTTGGGGGATGCTCGAAGAACAGATACCCTGTTCTCATCCTTGAGATACTTTAAGATACTTACTTAAATATTAACTCTTAGGTTATTTGTGTCACCTCACCTCACAATAGATACAAACAATATTAATATGAAATATATGAACAAACGTAACTTATACTAGAATAAATTATTCCAACTTTCCTTTTACTTTTCTTCTACAAATACAGGGTATTAAAAATGAAATATATGTACATAGAAATTGTCTATAAATTTTTGCATCTGGTTCCGTTGCATTGTTGTCAAGAGCTTGTGCTTAATTAATTGTGGTTTGGGGTTTGTGTTTGAGTACAACATATCACAAAAAGTTTAGATATCCGTTAAATGCTTTCTACTTTATCGCATTTTTTACCCAACACTTGATTTAAATTTACAAATAGAAAAACCACTGAAGTTCAATGTAAAAATTGACAATTTTTGACACAATGCCGAGGCGATAAGCATACTCTGAAGCGTATAGGAAATTAAATTTTTTCCAATCAAAATCATTTCAATGGCAGTTCACACTTGCACCCAAACAATTGAGGGAGGGAGAGAAAAACTCAGAGAGAGAGAGAGAGAGAGAGAGAGAGAGAGAGAGAGAGAGAGAGAGAGAGAGAGAGAGAGAGGGAGAGAGAGAAAGATATAAAATAGATATGAAATCAGGGTTCGCAGTCGCTGAGCGATGTATTCGAGTGGATTTTGTGTATATATAATTCGTGCTAGTAAAATATTATATATTCTAAACATTATGTTAGGGACAGCAGTTTTTACTTTATAAAGTGGCAAAATAAATACAATAATTTAATAATATTCATAAATGAGATAAGTAACCTTATGAATAGGAAATACTTGCTCACAACTTGTTGAGTACTCGACTCCGATCGATCTAATCCCTCAAATAACAATGCACTTTTTGTCGATTCGATTACCATCCGCAATTCCATTTCGACTTTATCTTATCAGCTGTAAATATAACTTTCTTAAACTTTAGCGAATTTTTATTTGAAATTGTTAAGTTAATATCGAATAAATAACTTATAAGAAAATTTATTTAAAAATCTGTGAGTTATTTTAAGCTCACAAAAAGTAAGCAAGGCTTTTGAAGTAAACCATTTCAATTAAATGGCATTAATATCCATTAAATTAGTTAGGTTTCTGGTAAACATTTATGTATATGGTGTATACTTGTAGCTCGGGAACTGTTCGAAAACAATAACATTAAATCACTTAAAGTGTCAACGTTGGCTGCAACAGTGTGTGGCGCCCTTGGCCGTCAAGCTGCCCCTGCTCAGTGTCCAGTGCAGTCCAGATGGTATTCATTATCATAATCTGCAACATCATAAAGCAATTTGGTGTTGGCATCGAATTGGATGGGGCAGTACGCTCTGAGTTGTTTGCGTCTCATAGAGCGACTTTATGGATGTGTGACTGGTATAGCGGATGCTTGTTGCTGTTGTTATTACTGTGGCTGCTGTTGTTGTTGTTACTCTGAGAGAGAGAGGGGGAAAGCAGCAGAAATCTTAATTACTTGCCCAGCGAACGCTTGACCTCGTGGAGAGTCTGAACTCACACGCCCAGGACGAGTGTTGGCTTTGGCTTTGCCTTCACCATAAGAGAGTGTTGAATCTGCTTCAAGTGTTGGGTTGAGTGTCGTCGTCACCCACAAACTCAGTCGCCCATAATGGGGGTTAATTGGGCTGTGTGCGCGACACGCATACATCTTGGTAATTAACCAAAGAAGCGACTGCCAGGCTCATCCATGTCATGTCCAGTGCCCAACCAAATGGACATGTGCCTTGCGGTTGCTTTCTACGAGCTGTGCCCGCTTCCAACTCTGGTCCCTCTCCCACTACAACTCCATGTTGGGGGACAATTAAGGCTATGTCCATTCTTTCACTGGATGTGTGAACTGCTCACTTTCACTGGAGCTGTTGCAATTGTTAGAGATAAGTATCAAAAGAGACCTCGGACTCTGTCACCATATGCACATTTCAAATTAATTTATGAGGCGTTACATTCATTTTGCGCTTTCTCTAGAATTTAATACCCAACTCCATGATAATATTTATATATAACTTTATTTTTTCCTGCTTTCTTTTTGCCATCCCCTCGACAATAATAAACGGCATTGTTTGTGTCGTGTCATTGTACTTTCTTCGGGGTACATTCGCAATTTATGTTTCCATTATGTTAATTATTGACAATTGCTGGCGACCAGTAAGAGATGGTCAAGTGCTAATTACTATATTTCTATTTGCTGGACTGAGTGAATAACCCCAATGCAATTTATGCCAAAGACAAGAATCAGTTATATTTTTCCAGGCGTAACATTCTCTTCAAATACTGATTAATGATTGTTTTACAAAGTGGATTGAGAAATGAGGAACATATATTTTAATATACATATATGATATATGTATCTAATTAAATTAATATTTCAGACAACATTTTTAGAATATTACAATTTTTACAATGTCTGTCAAGTTAATCTAGTAACTCTGATGAGTTGGTGGTTGGGGTATCTCGTAGGCAGTCCCATTCTTACATGCACAAAAGAGACTTTCATAAAAGTTTTAGACTGTATAAAAACCAACAAACAATAGCTCCATTAGGAGCAGTAGAATGCATTAAATCTACCTAAAAACCAAACATTGCATTTTCAAAATAAAAAGTTGGAAAAAGTCATTGTTGTTGCAAAATGTTGGACAATGCAAGAACTGACCACAAAAATGCGTGAAAGAAATAATGGACTTTAATGGATGTTTTCAGGCGAGAGCGAAGGACAAATACAATGAATACAAATAAATACCAAAAAGACCAGTTCAATTAAATAGAAATTTAAACAACGGCAGGAGAAAGATCAAAAATCCAAGTTGAATATTTTAAAGCTATTAATCATGTGAAATTTTCCACAAATGCGTCACTTTCGCAGAGTTTTCATTATCCAACTGTCAAAGGCTGTTAACGATGCTGGACAGTCTGCCCTGCGGGGGGTGTTGTCGATGAGGGCGGGGCTTTGCGAGGGTGCGAGTTTGTGGTTGGTAACCTTAATTGTTATTTGGACAAATTGTTTTTCGTTAACAAGCCAAGGATTAATGATCTGGTCAGTCAATAAGTGGCCCATTCCCATTTAGTCCGTTCGATGGGGGCGGATGACTCAAGCGTCATAAAGCGCAACGGTTGCCACATTTTGGGGCATCTAAATTTATAACAGTTACGATTTGGCAATTAAAACAACACTAATTGCCAACAATAAGACACTTAAGAAAACATGACTTCTGCATGGAAAATTACAAATGTAAGAAAAAGCTGAGAATTAATTCTTAAAGACAACTCAAAACTGAAACAGTTTCAATCACCAACAAAAGGGTTAAGCAACCACCCACAGAGAGAGGGAGAGAGAGAGAGAGAGAGAGAGAGAGAGAGAGAGAGAGAGAGAGAGAGAGAGAGAGAGAGCAAGCGAATGGCCATAATTTATTGGACGAAAAGAACAAAAAAAGCCTACAATTCAAGAGGTTGCTGACAATGATGTCATAGTCATGGAGTAACAGGACAACTGACAGGATATGATTGCGACATCGTTATCCCACCGAAATTAGTCATTAGCTAAGGATTACCCTTGATTCTTGGCGCTCACAAACGAATTTGCAACATCAACAAAATCAGCTTTTGATGTCTCTTTAATCAGCTTACAGCAATTTTTATATTGCAACGCCAGCAAACCGTTAAGAATTGTCCACCTTTTAAAGCATTTTGGGGCTTAACCGACAAAATTTCTATTTTTTGTTTACCCTCAGCGTGTATACCTGACTGTATATATGTACTCCATATGTATGTTTGTATGTCTGTGTATGGGTGGACCCCTTTCGAGCCCTTTGGCTCTTTGGTTGTAGATAACGGACGCAGTCGTGTTCGAAAAATGTCGCGGCCGGAAAAAAGTTTTGCGTCATAATAAATAATTTCAACGCATTCGTCTGGAAGGATTAAAACCGCAAAAATTCACTTCTGCCTCCAGAAATAAAATAGGAGAATTTAAATTGACATTTTTTGTTGAAGCATTTGGCTTTCCTTATATCAATGTAAAGTCAAACAATTTCACAGCAGATCTTACCCATTTGACCATTTAAGAATGGAACATCATAATAATAAAACTTTAAAGAAATTGAGAAAAGCTCAGACAGTAATAAAGTTGTGAAGATTGTATCTAAATGACTTGTTTAACAATTACTATAATAACTGAAACTGAATATATTCAAGTTGATATATGCACTTTATGTAATTGGGAACGATAAATTCTTATCTTCAGACATCAGTTTGAAGAAGACATGTCGAACTTGGAATGTCGACTGTCTTAAAAGACAATAGAGTGAAGAGAATATAACAAATAATGTTGCCAACTTGAGTGCTGTTTCGAACGTAAGCCTCTTTAGCTCAGTGGTAGAGCACTGGTCTTGTAAACCAGGGGTCGTGAGTTCAATCCTCACAGGAGGCAGTAAGAATAGATCTCACTTTTTTGAATTTTTATTGGAAATATTTAATAATTTTAAATTCCGAAATAGATTTTAAATTCGCTCAGCGATGAATGCAAAGTATTCTTAAATTCAAATGTCAAAAATGTAAAGAGATGCATTGTCAACTTTGACAAGTGTAAATGTTTTAAATTTTTAATTAGAAACTCACACACAGATAGGCACAAACAAGTCAACCACAAGGATATGCGGGGCACTCACGTGTGACATTATCGCTGACAGAATATCAACGGCACGAGCTACACGTCGCTAGAGGGCGCTCGTTGACACCCCGACAACGGTATCGTTTGCGCTTTGTATTAAAGGGCTTGGACAAACAGAAGGCAGGGGAGTATTGGTGGGAGTATGGATGGATGGTGGTTTGGGCGTATCAAGGACATGTTAAGGATACTTGTGCTATTAGCTGATGTCGTCGCAATAGTCGTTGTCAAATATTTGCCCAATTGTTTGAACAAATTGCGACCCGTGCCGTGAGTTCAAAACTTGCCCGCTGCTGACAACTTTTTGTATATTCTATTTGACTTGTTGTTCGCTTTTAATTATGTTGTTTATTTTATCAATGGCCTCATATCTTTGCCATCTATTTGTTTATAATTAAAGTCGCGTTTTTGACATTTGTTTTTTGTTCCGTTCGGATACTCCCGTTCTATCATCAAGCATAAATCGCATTCAATTTGATTGCATTCAGGGCCTTAATTAAAAACCAACAATTGACAGCAAAAGCTTTGTTATTAATTAATTTGGCCTTGCCGAGGGCATGAAATGCGCATTAGCCAATAAATCGCAGTGCACCGCATTTATTGAGGTATCGATGGGTTTTTCGTCTGCAGCGATTACATCCTTTTTGTGTCCACTGACAATAGCCAAAATTTTCATTGTGATCGATATTGAGTGCGATGAGAGTTCGAGAGTTCTCTTACAATTTTTTCACTCATTTATATTTAATAAAATTGTAATTCTTAATATTTTAACATTTGTTATTTTGTAAATAGCTTAAAAATTATTTACAATACGTACTAATTACATTACGAAGGCAATCCAATCGAAACTTTATTAGACTGTTAAAAATAGCGCCCCAAAGTATGCAACACTTTTTTATTGAAGAGAAACGCTTCAGTGCAGTCGATCTGTCGATGGGGAGTGGGAGTGTCAATTTATCATTTTGAAAAGTTTGTCAAGTTGCAACTTGTTAAGCGTCTGGTCGCAAGGGCGACAATCACGTAGCACAGTGTTGACGGATGGTGCACATGGCTCTGGGTGCAGAACAGCAGAGAGACTCTGAACTAAGTTGTTGTTTAGGGGTGAGCCCATAGAGGGCGCCAGTCGCTGGCTTATTGCCCTGTCGCCGAGACCCCCTTTTAACTTTTGAGCTTACTCCCCCCGACAATTGGCCTGCACTGTGCCGTTTTGCGTCTTTTGTAATTAATTTTGATGGACGACACGTTGCGCTTAGTTGGTTCCCAGCTGCGCCCAGGTAAAACAGTACAACTTTTCACTGGTCCAAAACTTTTCTGCCAGCAGATTAATCTGGCCAGAGTTTCCGAGTGCCAGCTGTGTACCCAAAATTTTTGGTGTTTAATTTTTTGTGGTCGTCGCTGTGAATTTTGTTGTTCTTTTTTTGTGTGTGTGTGTGTTTTGCTGGTCCATCAATGTCTGGCAAGAGACAAAAAGCTATTAAGGGAATTAAAAATGCATGAAGCTAAAAATGGGGTTTACGCCCGCTACGAACTGAACCACGAACGAAACCAAAGTGAACCGCATGCAGTTGGTAGACCTGATTCCTGACCGCCTCGCACTTAGCTCGCACTTAGCTCGCACTTAGTTAATTAGACCGAGTCTTTGGCATTTTGCTTGACTTAAAATTTTCATAATTCATACTGGAAATTGTTTATGTCTTGAGGTCTGTTCTTGAGGCAGCTGTTAATAATTGCATGTTGCCTGCTTCGCTGTTGGCAGCAATTACAAGTGGGTGGCAGCAACTGCCACCGCAATTGCAAGTTGCAACTGCCAACACTGAAGCCGTTTAACTGTTTGTGCACTTTGTCTGACTGGCAACGCCTCCCGCTGGCAGAGTTGCCAGTTTGTTAGTTTGTTAGTTTGTCAGTATGCCAGTTGCCTCATTTAGTTATGTAGAAATTGTATCCCATCATTGCTCCCGTTTGTCTAATTTGTGTGTATATTTCTTGGGAATTAGAGTTGAGAAATTGTAAGCACACACACACACTCACACTCCACATATACACACTCATACATTCGTTTAGTTATTTATTCATCTTGCTTAATTGCCTAAGAAGACGTCTACAAAACTCTCTCGTCACTCTTACACAGTTCCGCATGCGGCGAGGTTCTTTTGTTTCTATTTGCTGTTTGAATTCTCTGGGTGCATTTCTTTAATTGTTCTATTAGTTTTAATTGATGTACTCTCGCATTCACTCACTAACTGTCCACCACTTGCATATGAATAATGTTTGATTAAGCAATTCAAATTACTTAACTTACATACGAATACTTACACATTCTGCAAGTGTCATTTAACTCTGGAAGTTCTATACTCAAATGAAAGGAAAACTATTTTGTATTTTAAAAAACTGTCGTAAGATCAGGAATGCTTGAGGTTGTCATCAATTATTGGGTAATCAACAAACTTCTCACAAATTGATCCCTATGACTTATATTATATTCACCCTTTTCACACAACTCACATTCTAATTTTATTTTTTAATATTTTTTCATATCATTGGATACCCATCAATTTAAGTTGAATTATTACAGCATTTCTTATGAAATATTCTTTAAGATATTTGGGTAAATTGCAACTGCAGTTGCTTTATCGATATTGCTGTTTGCGACCTCAGCATATTGGTCAACCGTAGGCCAAGTTATTGATGCTTGCGATCAGATAAATCTCTCAGAGACCGACTGCGTTCTTTGGACCAGAATCAACAACAATCTCTTCACCTCTGTTTGCCTCGTTGCAGTCGTGTTTATTCATGTTGTTGTTGTTGCAACTGCTAAGATGCATCTTGATATTGGTTTTTTTTTAAATTTTTTTTTTTGGCCATGGCTTGCGACAATGTTGATGACGTTGCATGTGTGACACTTTTGGCAAAGAAAATGCTTCCTCATCCTTGGGATTCCTCAACGGCTGTCGCCAAAAATTGTGCCATGTTGCTGTTGTGTCTTGTCGAGGATGTGGTGAGAGGAATTATGGCGATAAACGATCAGCTATCAGCGATCGGTGATCAGGGATCAGTTGCCCGCCCGCTGGGTATTTACGATGTCGAAGAGGTGCTAAAGTTTGTCTTTCTGCGATGCGAACATCATTTTGAGGCATATTTTTGCATAAGTTAGCGGCAATCAGCGGCAGCTGCTTAAAGTTGATCCTTTAAAAACCCACAAATTACCTTGGCTAAACAATCCGATTACCTGCACAGTTAGCTGTCCATTTGTTCATTCATTTGGCACCCGCACAATGGCCACTGACAGGAGACAGGAGACAGAATACAGGACATAGAACACAGGACATAGAACATGGAAACCCTGGCAAATCCACCCTTGTAACTGGCATCTTAAGTAGCCCACAAGGTTTGTAAACGTCACACGCCTCTCCAGTTGCTTGTTTTGCCCTTTGTTTTTCCCGCTAAATTTCTGGCTACTATTCTAACAAATTGATTCAACCAAACTGGACAACGGTCGCCGGTCCAAGGCACGATCTGAGCATATGGCGCAGACCTTCGCATCTTGCCAGTGATTTGCCTCAAAGATTAGCCTCTGGCTGCAGTGCTTTGTCTTCGTTGCAGCATTGTCATGGAAATGCGTATTGACTGCAACTATGCTACTCTGCAACTGCAACTGCAACATCATCGGCAACTGCAACGCATGCCTTTGGTCCAGTCCTGGTCACATTGTCCCCAGGCAGCCGGAATTGTTTTCTATGGTGAAATTTGTATCGCCTTTTCCAAATCTACTTAGCACACAATGGCGTTGAAATAGTCTTATTGCTTTTTGAGTGGTATTTGTGTAAGATTTATGGTTTGATTTTCTATTTACGAATGACCAAAAAACTTTCAGCCTAAATAACTATGCAAGCATATGACAAAGTAAGACAAAGAGAGAGAGAAAGAGCGAGATAGACATGAAGAGGATACGCGGAATGAGAGGACAACCTTTATGATCAACATTATTATAAACTTTGAACATTTCTAAAACGAGAGAAAGAGCGAGATATACAAGGAGAGGCACGCGGAATGAGAGGACAATCTTTATGATTAAAATTATTATAAACTCTAAACATTTCTGACGCGAGATTCTTAGTTTTTTTTTAGTAAGCTATTGATAAACGATCCATGTAAGGATCGACATGAGAAAGGAATCAATATTCCTATCAAAAAGAATATGACAAGTTTTCGGAATTTATAGTAAACTTTATAAAACATTCCAAAAATTCATAGAATATATATTTGTTATACGAAAATTTTGTTTTTTGCTTGTAGATCAGCACACTTTCTCGGTTGTTATTCAGTTGACTGTCATGATCTTTTTGGAGTTAACATTGGAAACGGCACCTAAACATGACACACTGTGCAACATTGGTATGCTCGGGTCAATTACAAACGCCTGACAGATGGGTTCAAGTTCGTGATTTGCAGATTTATTCTTTCACCAACTCAATTTTGTTTTGCGATGAACACAACTTGCAACCACAGCAAGTGACTACCAAACGATATTCAAATGTTGTCAAAGTCGTCGATTATTCAAGTTGAGACGCTAACTACCGTTCCGAGAAAGCAAAACCTATACTCACACACACACAAACATACACACACACACACCTATACCCTCCCACACCTATCCAATCACTTGGTCGATAAATTTCACAAATCTTGGCATCGCTGGGTATCAAAAGCGGCTTTAAACAAAAACAAAAACAAAAACAACAAGAAAATCGACAGCAACAATAGCAACAACAATAACATCATTCGATTCTGGTGAAAAACAGTTTTCCTTTGCTGCGTCACTCTAGACCAGAGCTTCATTTTAAGAGTTGCTTTTGGGGTCTGGACCGAGCTTCGTATTTATGGCATTTGCATATATTTTGCATAACGCAATCGATGGCATCGACATGGAAAATATGTTTACCTTACGAGTAGCTGCAGCTACTGCCAACTATCACCCTCTCCCTCTCTCTCTCTCTCTCAGTCTCATTCTCACTCGCTCTCTCTCTCTCTCTCTCATTCCTTCTCTCTTGCTCAGCGGAATTCTTGAGCTGTTTGGGCTTAATTCGTCGGATACAAGATACATTTGCATAGCATCGAGTGGGAGATGCGCATAGATTTGCTGGGAAATGATTATGCTGTGCTTCTTGGCGAAATTTCGCCGTGGAAAGTTGGCCAAATGAAGCAACTGGCAACTGGCTGAGAGCCGCCCTCGAACCTGCCTAATGTATTATGTATGTAAGTAAGTATATTTATGTGGCACACAGATACAACAAAAAATGATAATTAAGTCTACTTGTCGTCTATCTACAAATTAAAATCTAAACAAGATATTTTTCATGTTCAAGTAAAATTTTTCAAGCTACAACTAAAACGTGCGCCCAACAAACTTTATAAAGCACACAAAACCAAATCTTCAGCAGCTGCTGTACAATTAGAGGGGGGATTGAGGGGCTTAAGAGGGCGGCTTATGACGACAAAGTCGAGATATAAATATTTAAAATGCAGTAGCAAACTTTTGGCACGTTATTGTTTGAATAAAAAATTTCAATGCTTGCGATTATTATCAAAACAATTTTTGTGCTCGACTTAAGATATTGAGAAAAAAATAAACAGAAATAAAAATAGATTTTGTGGCGCCCTCGCCCCTTTAGTATGCCACTGCCCCCTGCCCCTGTCACGGTTAAATTCAGTAGCCGGCAGTTGCTTGACCCGCAGCTGAACTCAAATTTTAAGCAAATTGCAATGCTTTTGCCCGTCGTCGTCGTTGAGCCACTCAGTTGTTCAGTGGCCCAGTGTGGTTCATTGTGGCTCTCGATGATTGTCTTCAAATGCGAGCAACCGCAGCAATCAACATAAAACAACAGAAACAACAACAACAGCAACAATAGAAATAACAACAACAGCAACAAAATGAAGTCATGTTGCTGCAATTGAACTGCAATTGCAAAGTTTGTTCAATTTGTTAGTAAAACAAAGTAGACATTAATTGAACCTGGAATTTATGCCACAATAAATAAATTTATCTACAAAACAACTTAAGACATTCGAAATGTAAACGATGACTAAATAATATTAGCATATTATAATGAATTATGTTATCTTAAATACTGCTACCTTGTAGAGAGAATTATAAATGAATTAATAAAACGATTTAATGCGGAAAATACTTCCTTGTCGGAAGTCTATTTGATCAATTTTAAAAACTTATAAAAAGTTTTCTATTTTATACTTTATATTGACAAATTAGAATTTTTTAAGATATTTAACAGTTCCTAAAAAGCGACATAAAAATGTTCGCTGAGAATGAAAACCTATTTGATAAATATTCACTTTTAAATATTCCGGACAATAGATTTGGGGAAAATTAAATAATTAATTTTTTGTTTTATTTTTACCAAAACACAATTCAGTTTTGTGAAATAAGATAAGCAATAGGTTTTATATAAATAGGTTGAATTTTGCTACTAATATACATATCTGTTTATATATTTTAAATATTTGTATTTATTTTCTGTTATAAGCTTTGGTGTATGATATATATTTTGATATTTCAGATATTCTCATTTGATGTCGTAATGCATGATCGGCCTTAGTTGCATCAACTATATCGATAAAATTTGCGTGCGGCTGTTGTCGATATTTGAGTCACGTACAAGTTGCAATAATTTGCAACACGTTCTCCTGGCAAGTGCCTGCCCATCACCATTACCACTACCACTACCAATACCAATACCACCAGTAACAACAACAACAACAAGGCGAACCAGCAGTATCATTGTGGTGCAGTCTTCAGCTTGCAAGCGTATTCTAATCGATGCAACTGATGCGGCGGTTGGCAATAAATTGGCAACCAGAGCCTGACCAGGGCAATCAACACCTGTCCAATGAGCCACAGCAACATCAACAGCAACAACAACAGCAACAGCCCTTGGTACACTGTCGGGAGAGCATAATTTAGCGCTGAGATATGGAACAGCAGCTCTATTACAAGTTGATAATCCGTGACGATCGATTGCCAGCACCGCACTCTGTTGATATCCTTGGTAATGCAATTAAGTAATGTTGCCGGCAACATTACCACATTGCAACAGCAACAACAACAACAACAACTGACACTTGCAAATGTATGCATGCGTATGTGAAATTCAAATTGCATTTATTACCAGCACTTCGATCAGCTTATTTAGTTCACTTATCGAATTCTGATTAGTTTTTGTTAAAAAGATATTGGCTTTAATGTTGTTATTAGGTTTATTAATGGTTGCGGTTGCGCTTTTGATGCACAACTGCGATTTGGCATTGACAAGCAGTTGGAGAAGCGAGGTTGATTTCACACCAATAGGCAAACCCAATTGGAGCCCAACCCAGTACTCGAATCTCAGTCCATCTGTGCGCATTTCCAGGGAAAAGCGCAGCCAGATTTTCAGTGAGACTGCAATCAAAGTTGCGCCGTTTCTTCTTGCCTCTTGTCGTTTATTTTTCGCAGTTTTTTCCTTCAGATTTTCCGCTTTTCCTAGCAGTCTCACACAGCGCGCAATTGACGCGTGTTGGTGATTGCCAAAGCCAAAGCCAAAGCCTTTCCATTTAATGGTGTCCATATGATTCACGGCACAGCGCACCTTTTCGGCCAACAAGCGGCCCAAAAACAACAGGCAGCAGCAGTCTTTCGCGTCGGCATCGCCATTTGGATCCACAGATGCTTTTGGTTACTCAAAAATTCGTTAAATACAATTGGATTTCTTTTGGGGCTGAGCCTCGCTGTCGATGACGACTACGACGACCAAGTTGATGATGTGCCTGTGCTCTCAGACCTCGTTGTTGAATCGTGCCTGGGCCTGGGCCTACTCCTGAGCTGCCTTGGCACTCCCCCGCGGAGCGGAGCATACAGTTCCCGCTTCTCTTAGTCTCGACCCAAAAACAAAAAAAAAATGGGGAAAGAAAAAAAAAACAATTGCAATTTTCAACTAATGCTTATTGCTGGAAATCAGTTTAGAAAAGCCAAAGGAGCGAGCACCTCAGTACCTCAGTACCTCAGTGTGAGTAAATCCAAGTCTGGCCATGGAGTTGAAGTCAGAGTCGGAGTCGGAGTCGAAGTCACAGCCAGAGTCCAGAGTCAACGTCACAGTCACCCGAGCTGAACTCTGCGCTGTTGTGCACTGAAAAGGTGAGTCCAGTCCACTAAAAGTCGCCTCTTTGATGAAAACTGTAAATTTACGAACTTTACTTTAATCACCAAACATGAATCGCGCACAGCATGCAGCATGGGGCATGCAGCATGCAGCATGCTGCATGAGAGCCTTAAACTCAGCGAGCTCTCTGTGTTACTGCATTCGCAATCCTTATTGTTGTTGTTGCTTGTATTTGTGGTTGAGTCAAATATGTTGCCAGCTTATATTGGTGCTAAAATCCCAACTCATTTGTTTCCAATCTGCAAGTAATTTTCATATTGCTTCGTTTATAGTTTCACTCTCATTATCTATCTATAATAAGCTTTTTCCTTTCTTTACAGCAATCATATGAAACGATGTGCTTTAGATTGCATAACAAACTATCAAATTGCCATTTAAGACGTTTTCATTACTTTCCCGCTGAGGATAGGAAATATCATCAGTCCATAATTAAGACTGGAGTTTTCTTATTTAGTGTACAGTAAGAAACTATACCAAAATTTGTTGCTTATATTTTTTATGGGCAGTAAGGGGAGCTCTGTATTTGATTGTTCAAAATTTTGTATACTTTTTAGATCCCGTACTACAAAAAAGTACAGGGGTCTATTGGGCTTGTTATACCGAATATGTGCGTAATACATATTCCCTTGACCCTTACTCAAAAACTCTCAACTCTCATAACTTTGTCAAAACTTGACCGATTTTAATGTGGAATATCGTTTTGGTAATTTTTGGCCTCTACTTTGATTCTGCATCAAAATATTATTTATTTCAAAAATTCGATCTTTTTCCCTATCACTGTCTATTTTATCCGTACTTTTCCCTTGACTTGTCCTTTGACCCTTACTCAAAAACTTCCAACTCTCATAACTTTGTCAAAACTCGACCGATTTTCATGCGGAATATCGTTTTGATCATTTTTTGGCCTCTACTTTGATTCTGCATCAAAATATTATTTATTTCAAAAATTCGGTCTTATTCCCTATCACTGTCTATTTTATCCCTACTTCTCCCTTGACTTGCCCTTGCCCCAGCGCCGTTGCGACGAAAAATTGCGCCCGGGGCAAAGATTTTGACCCCCCTCCACAAATTTTTTTCAGCAACATATTTTTTTTAGCTTGTAACGAATCGAAGATAATGCCTTTTAAAAACATATTAAAATTGACAGCTTCAATGTCAAAAATGGTATTAAAATAACCTAAATGTTACAAAAATAAAAACTTATAATGTGACAATTAGCTCGTTACCCAAAAATGGGTACTATTAGATTCCCGACAGATTATTGTACACCATTTGGAACTCTTTTATCTCCGAGACTATGACAGTTAGAGAAACCAAATTGGGTGACAATACTCTGAGATTTTATTCTAGATTTAAGATAAAATATTTTGTACTTCTTTGACTTATTAAATGCTGAGTCGCACACTGGGGCAGGCGGCCGAAAAGCGTGGCAAAAATCATTTTTTCGTTGAAAGCGATTTCAAAAGTAATAAATGTAATCGATAGAGATTACAAATCCAAAAGATTTTTGAAATCAGGCAAAAATTATGGGCGTGACAGCCTCTCAAAGTTGAAAAATTTTTCAGTGCGCGCACAAATGTGCAAATTTTACTAAAAATACTAACTTTAAAACAGTTTTGTTGTCAAGTTATACGGCCGATCTTTATGTTTTTGGTTTTATATGAAATGTACATTCATTTCTAATTAAATGCCGTAGAATTTTGTTTCTTCACGTGTTGACTTTTTATTCCAGCAATGTTTAAAAAGGGACTAAAATTAGGCTATTTTTTGACTTTAATGGAATAGAACTTCTAATGGACTCCTAAGGACTCCACCCCACTATATCAGGAGTCTTCGGTAATCATTTCTCTATCCAAACAACCCCGGTCTTTCTTTCGTCCAGCTGCGTCTAAGAGAGTTATAGGCCAAAAATTGATGCAACCTCGCAAAAAAATGGTGTTAGAAGAGGAAGAGCGCAGTATAATTACATACGTTCTCGCCATGTCAAGCATCTTACGAGATTTTTCCAAAAAATACAAATTTTTTTATTAGCGTAGCTCAACTATTTAAAATACCAATTATGGTTGCTTAAAATATGAAAAAAGATTAAAATGTATGTTTTGGGCAGCAAAAATTGATTTTTTTTATAATTTTACATGTAAAATATGCACTAAAAATATATTTCAACTTTGACCGAAAACCCTGAATCAACCAGTGGGTCTATTAAGTAGTGCAAGCACTCATTTTAAAGCTTAAGAAGTTTTCTATCAAATGCATTTAAAATTTTAAAAATATCTTTACCGGTTCAAAAGATATGATTTTTGCAACGCAAAATGAGGATCTGCCCCACTGTGAGCCGTTTCCATTTTATCCGTATTGTCTGAATTTAACAATAACATCTGATACATACTTACTACTTGCTAAAATTTAAAATTTTAACTTTAATTTTATAATGGTTTGTCATTTTAAAATTGTAAAATTATTTAAAGTCCCCCAAATTAATACTTATTTTGTTAGCTTTTATGAATGGAAAATCATATTTTTTACCCAATTTGGAGATGTTCGATTGATAGCAAACGGAGACTTTAGGTTTCTTGTCCAATCGATGATCGTAAATGGTTCAGATTTTTGAAGTTTGTTAAATAAAGATCTGCTAATACCGATGTGACAAAAATCTTGTGTTAATTTATGATTTCAAGTTCACTGTCAATGGATTTAGTATTAAAGCTGTTTAATATTCAAATCCTCAGAAACATTAAAAAGTGCTATCTCATTTATTTAACAAATTATGGGACGTAGATTCTAAAAATGCAATTAGAAATGTTCCAGTTTCTTGTATTTTTTTGCTATTATCTGCAGCCACATATTAAAATTGTTTTCGCACTTTTCGTTGTCTGTTATTTAACTTC